>CM067861.1:31322500-33822500 GCA_034642435.1 Megalocaria dilatata
ACATTTTGTCCAATAATTCCAACCATGGTGTTTACATTAAAATATGATAACCTCACGTGAAAATGGGACATGTAAACATAAACCCGGGTTAATGAACTTTTAATGTCTGTAATCTGATCCACCCGCGCATAACCGAGAATGATTTCAATTTACTTAGCATAATCCCGCCTTAGCCAATCGGAATCAAAACTTCCATTTTTTATTTACGAACCCCTACATGGAATAAATGCACATTGGAACAATCGACTGCCTTTATCCACCCACGTCCACACGTGAGTGACTCTCCCTTCTAATTTGCAGACAAAGGGTATTTAAAACAGTAATATTTCCGACTAGTTTTTTCATTTGCTAATGTTACACCTACGGCCATTTCTGATACCCTGACGAGCTGTCAGTACATCTTATGATTTATTGCGGTTTCGTTGGAAATCCAAGGATTTAGCCACGTTCTTTTCTTTAGTCTATACTCAAATTATGTAACGTTCGATTTACTCATCACGAAAATATGCAACAAAATTCAGATCCTTATTTTATAGGCTGACACAGGGGTTTCAAAGGTACTATTTGGGTTAATGAGCTTGTGTTAGTGTGGTTACTTTGGCATTAAAATAGTTTTTACTTTTCTACATATTATTGAAAAACATTGGATATGTAGGCAAATATATGAAAGTCTTATTTAATTATTAATATAGAGTCAAACCACCTCTCGCTTTCAATAGTGCATCCACTCCTATGAGCATGCTATTTATGTAGCTTAACGCAATTTCCTCCAATTAATTATGGTTCCAATGATATATTATTTTCTCTATCAACTGCACCCTGTTTGTAATGTTTTCTTTGCCGGTTATTATCATCGGTTCTGAAAGTTATTCCATAATAGAGGTATGGTAGTATTTTACAAAATTTTAAATATCATACTGATTTATTCTGTTAACCTCCTACAAATTTTAATTTAAAACAATTCTATTCGAAAACTTTCAGAATTGAATTAAATAAATGTCTTAGCGAACACTGTTTCAATTCAGCATACATATAGAATCAACACTTATTAGACAGTACCAGAACGGAATAAAAAAATTCAAAGAAACATAAATTATTAATTAAAATTACTGAATAAATACTTGAAGGGTACACATTTTTGTTTCGTACCTTGTTTTATGAAAACCAATTTTCTTTTCAAAAATGCAAAATATAACCTCAAGAACTTCTTCAAAAACAACTTGCTCAAAGTAAGTTCCTTCCCAAAAAAATTCCTGAAACATACAGAACATCTTCAAAAAGTAATTTAGCCAACGGAAAACTCATCAGCCCTGCTTCACATTTAAAAATTAATTAACAAAAAATATCTTAACAGACAAAATGAATGTAGTTATCTGAACAAACACTAGAATGAAGTGAACTTTTAAAAATCCTACGTATTCTATGTTCGTCACAGAAATTACACAAAGTTTGTAAGGTATTTTATGAACTCCTTTAAAACCAAATGATAGTATGTATAAGTGTAAACCAAATAAAATTTGAATATTAAAACAAATTGAAATATGTTTATCTTCCACAATTTTAATTTCAAAAAATTTTTATTCAAAAAACTTTTAGAAATAAATTTATGTCTAACAAGCACCGCTTACATTTAATAGACGTATATAATCAAAACTCAATATATAATGTCAAATGGAATAAATAACCCAACAGATATACGAAAGTAATTAAAATTAATAAATAAATATTCAAAGGAGACAAAATTTTGTTTCTGGTCTTACCGTTAAGAACACCAATTGCATTTTAAAAATAATAACTCACACTGTTCTTTGATTTTGTTAGAACATAGATCAATCTTGAATTATATAGTTGATCTGTATTTCGAAGCTTAAGTCTTTTAACACGTGAGTGATATAGGTTATTTTTTGATTTTGTTATTTGGAATGTTAAAAGAGGACTGAAGACGGGATTGTCTAAAATTATATTTGTTTTTTGAAGATATAGTGCACATTTTTTTAGAGATTTTTGAAATAATTTATTCGAATATTTAAATATATTAAATATTTCGAATAAATTATATTCTTTGAGAAGTCCTTTAAGTGTGTTTATGTTTTTAAAATGCAATTGGTGTTCTTAACGGTAAGACCAGAAACAAAATTTTGTCTCCTTTGAATATTTATTTATTAATTTTAATTACTTTCGTATATCTGTTGGGTTATTTATTCCATTTGACATTATATATTGAGTTTTGATTATATACGTCTATTAAATGTAAGCGGTGCTTGTTAGACATAAATTTATTTCTAAAAGTTTTTTGAATAAAAATTTTTTGAAATTAAAATTGTAGAAGATAAACATATTTCAATTTGTTTTAATATTCAAATTTTGTTATATTTCTTCTATCAAGTAAAAGGCCTTTCTATTTTATTTTAGTGAACCAAATATATAATTATTATATATACAATGAAATTTAAGAAAAGACTCAGTGAATGAATATATCTGCTTCATGTTTACCCATCTGGACGTCTTCAACTTATGGATTGATGGCTGTTGACCCTATAAAAAATCAATCCCAAGTATGAGTTCTACACTCTCCGGATTCTGCGACTATCTAATGATAATTTTGAAAAACTATTGGCCACTTTTTGACTTATGCTACCGAAGTACGATAAAGAAATGAATTTTTCGTTTTCTTTAGTTTTTATTATGGGATAAATTTTGTTTATAGCTATTTTAGATTTTAATTATGATCAACTACCAAATAGTAACTGAAACGATTCAGTATCTAATCATTTTTTCTCTATCAGCTCCATCCCATATGCAATGATTCTCATTGTTATGTATGACACAATTTGAAATGAATTATGGCTTTGATTTTAGGATCTTCAACACTGTTTGGTCCACCATATAATGATTCATCTCTCAGTGAAAAATCACTTGAACAAAGTTAATTAAACCATTTCTGGCGCTATAGTTCTCGTAGAGCTTCATCACCTTACATATCCTCTAACATCGTTTGTGGTATGAAATAAGGAATTACTTTGTTTTTTATCACTTTTTATTATAACTGATATACAGTGACTCGAGTTTCGTAGTGTTTAGTACATTTTCAAACTGAACGAACAAATTAGATCTCAACTATTATATATGGGGATTGTAGGCTTCGGCAGAGCTTCGAAGAGAGGGGTTTTCCAAAGTTCCGTCTGTTCGTTAAGTAGTTTTATTATTGGTACGTGCTTTTTATATTTTTCAATTTCTATGGATTCCACGATGTCAAGTTTTTTCCCTTTCGCTTCCACGTGCAAGATAACAAGGTTGTTCAATTCTGGGAAGGTGTGATCTGTAGTGAAGAAATGGTTCGCAAAATTGGAATTATTCTTTCGGTTCCTAAAAGCAGATTGATACTCTTTTTACCTTTTATGGAAAGGTCGGCCCGTTTGTCCTATATACACACTATTACACTCTTGACAACTTAATTCATAGACTCTAGAATTATTCAGTCGGTTCTCTTTGTCTTTCGGATTAAAAAAGAGATAAGAAATTTTATGGGAGGGCGTGAAAGCTGTTACTATGTTAATTTTTGATAAAATTCGAGCTATTTTTTGTGAAATTGGTCCAAAATATGTTAGTTTTATGAATTTATTGTTATTATGATCTGATTTGGAGATGGGGTAAATTTGTTTACGAATTAGTTGCTTTTGTTTTTTGTTTATGATGGAATTTATAGTTTTGGTTTCGAACTGATTTTTTTGTGGCTATTTGTCTGATTGTATTCAATTCCCTCTTTAACGTAATATTATCTAAAGGAATTGAAAATTGAAATGAAAATTTCACAAAAAATAGCTCGAATTTTATCAAAAATTAACATAGTAACAGCTTTCACACCCTCCCATAAAATTTCTAATCTCTTTTTTAATCCGAAAGACAAAGAGAACCGACTGAATAATTCTGGAGTCTATAAATTAAATTGTCAAGAGTGTAATAGTGTGTATATAGGACAAACGGGCCGACCTTTCCATAAAAGGTACAAAGAGCGTCAATCTGCTTTTAGGAACCGGAAGAATAATTCCAATTTTGCGAACCCAGAATTGAACAACCTTGTTATCTTACACGTGGAAGCGAAGGGGAAAAAACTTGACATCCTGGAATCCATAGAAATTGAAAAATATAAAATGCACGTACCAATAATAAAACTACTTAACGAACAGACGGAACTTTGGAAAACCCCTCTTTTCGAAGCTCTGCCGAAGCCTACAATCCCCATATATAATAGTTGAGATCTAATTTGTTCGTTCAGTTTGAAAATGTAGTAAACACTACGAAACTCGAGTCACTGTAAATCAGTTATAATAAAAAGTGATAGAAAACAAAGTAATTCCTTATTTCATTCCATTAAAATGAACTATCACAAAGTAACGGACTACTCCATCCAATATCGTTTGTGGTGTTCTTTCCTTTTCGGAAATAGTGAAGCGAATATAGAAAATTTCCAAATTTCGAGGACAGATTCGAAATTTGTGAAAATAGTATCGTTTTCAACTATGGGAGAGTGAACGAACGGAAGCGTGATCATAGTTTATGCAAATAGTGCCCAGCTGATCTACCATAACTACTCCAGATACGGCACAACCCATCGGAGATCTCGAGAGAAAGGAACGATCTCGCTGGTCCAAAACTAGGACGATCTTTCTCTCTATCCACATAAGCAGAGAAATCGACTTCATTAGTAGGTCCGAGATTGTACGATTGTGGCTTATTATGTTGATTTATTTATCGTACCGCGAATAGGAAACAGGTTATGGCATCATTGGATGTGAATGGTATTGTTCGATACAATGGAGTATTAGCGAAATCTTTGGGAGTTTGTTATGTTATGAGGTGTCTGTTTAAGCGTTAATAACTCGCGAATTGTACGGTTTTTTTCGTTTAATAGTCAATTAGTTTAATTGCCTTCTTTCTTTGAGTTGTTCTGTTCTAATTGCACTGTGAGAAATTCAAATAGGGGTTAGAATTTTCCATGGGATTTCAATCTATTATGATCCGAAGGTGGATTAGACACCTTTTGAGCTCTTGTTCTAGAAAAAATTGTGCTAGCGTTTTGCCCAAGTGAATTAGGTAGACCATGTGCTACAACGCCAGTCGAAGACCGTTTTTGATTCTTTCGGTGAGAAGACAGTCTCTCAGTACTTGCAGAATGGCAAGTCAACGTCTTCGAGGTGTTACAGGTACTTAAGTTTCCCTAAAAACAGTCTCCTTGAGGTCAATATAAATCGAAAAGAAGAGTTCCACTCCCTCGCAAGCGTCAAAGATTAGAGTGGACAATGGAGCCGGTACACTGGCAAGAAGTCCAACTTTTTCTAGTAGGCATAATTATGGTTTGGGATGGAGTTTGTCCGGACGGCAGAACTGTTTTATTAATATTTTTAAGAACCATGAAATCTCAAACATATTATATGTTGATGAAGTTATCAACGGAGTAGTTCTACAATTCGCGCGGTTTTTCTGTATGATAACACTGCCGTATAGATCCCACCAGGTGATTACTGCTAGAGAAAAGCAGGATATTTCGCATCTAATTTTACCTCCAAGATCCCCTGACTTAAATCCAATCGAGCACGCTTGGGATCAATTACAAAGCATCCTTGATGCCGCCATAAACGCTTCAACAGCTGCGAGATCTTTTGCCACAACTCTGGCAACAAATTCAACGAAATATTCACAATAACTTGGTATAATGCATGCAGAGAAGATGCCAATGAGTTATTGATGGTTAGTGATTCTCCTAAGAACATAGAACAGAATTGACTGCAAAAATGAGTTATGATATTAGTTCAATATTGAAAATGGACTTTGCCAAATACCTCTTAAAACCCTATGAATGTGGCTAATTTTTTCATATCGGGTGTTTTTTCAGAGTGATAGAACTTTCGATAGGGATAACTGTGATTTGATAGAAAGTAGAGGCAATGTGTTGTTTTGACATTTATGTTCAGCAAGCATTGATAAATTATCATGGAAAGACTCGGGCCGCAACAACGTTTACAAATTGTTCAAATTTATTTTCGAAATCAGTGTTCTATTCGCCAAACTTATAGAGCACTTCGTGAAATTTATGGTTTAGATAATGTCCATCAGAGCAGCTTATTCGTCGAACTATCGATAGATTTCGGACAACATTTTCTCTACTCGATGCAACAACAACAACAGGGCAAAGAAGGGTACGTACAGAAGAAAATATCGCTGCTGTAAGTCATATTATTGATGATGATCCAGATTTGTCTATTCGTCGACGTTCACAACAAATTGGACTCTGTGCATCCACCACATGGAAAATTTTGCGTAAAGATCTTGGTCTACACCCATACAAGATCCAATGATCCATGAATTGGTTGGGCCCTAGAACAGCTTGAAGTTTGTTTTATCGTAAAAT
The DNA here is from genome assembly GCA_034642435.1 of Megalocaria dilatata. Classification (NCBI taxonomy): domain Eukaryota; kingdom Metazoa; phylum Arthropoda; class Insecta; order Coleoptera; family Coccinellidae; genus Megalocaria; species Megalocaria dilatata. The sequence goes on from CM067861.1 coordinate 31,328,910, forward strand.
TGTGTTTAGCTCTTTTCTGGTTGAACGGCTATGTAAACAAGCAAAATTGCCGTATATGGAGTGAGAACAATCCTCAAGAAGTTGAGCAGGTTTCATTGCATCCTGAACAATGCTCTGTATGGTGTGTTTTACACGCTGGAGGCATCATCGGTCCATATTTCTTTGAAATCGATGCTGGAGCTAATGTTACAGTGAATGGTGCTCGTTACAGATCGATGATCAATGATTATTTGTTTCAAAATTTGAATGGTATCGACCCAGAAGTGTTTTGGTTCCAACATGATGGTGCTACACCTCATGTTGCTACCGTAACAAATGATTTATTGAAAGAAAGATTTGGCGATAACATAATTTCGAGAAATGGTCCATTTAATTGGCCTCCAAGGTCATGCGACATAACTCCACTGAATTATTTTCTTTGGGGTTATGTCAAGTCATTGGTTTATGCTGATAAACCAGAAACAATAGACGGTTCTGGAAGCCAACATAACTCGTGTTATTGATGAAATAAGGCCGGAATTAACCGAATAAGTAGTCCAAAATTGGTCTGGTCGAATGCGGTTCCTCCGAGCTAGTCATGGTGGACACATGCGCGAAATTATTTTTAAAACATAAATGTCACAAAATTATCTTTCAAATAAAAAAATCGGCTTCAATCTGAATTTAAATGTGTTTTATTCAAATTTAAAGTTCTATCACTATGAAAAAACACCCAATACTACTAAAAGTATTACTATTTCCACCTGTACATCTGATAATCCCACAATTTCAAATTATTTGAAAATATAAAAATGAATAAAATCTATGATGTTAATAATCAATATGAAAGCAAAAATTGGTATCAAACGAATAAATTATTAAAAAGTTTTTATTTTCAATAAATGATGTAATCATCTTCGTTATCAACAACCTTTAGCCATCTTGTGTGCAAATTGTGCTTTATTGTGTATATCGTTAATTTATGAGAATCGATAAAAACTGTATAGATTACAAACTGTTGGAATCACAGATTCCAACAAGCTTGCGACCTTTATTGGCTAAACGTTTCCCATTCAAAGCCTACTACCTGAACTAACTATACAGGGTGATTAATTTAGAGGTGCTTTTTGTGGTGGGGATTTAATTGCAGATTGCGCATGCCTCGTATTAACTGAAGTGCCATTTCTGTTCAGTAGTGTTTGACAATTCATAATGGAAAGACTTAGCCCATCACAGCCTTTACAAATTGTTCAACTTTACTACGAAAATGGGTGTTCTAAGAGGAATGTGTATTGGGCAAGCTTGTCAAGAGCCCAAGGACTAAAACGGAAACGATACGGAAGGTCGGTCCGCTTCAGTTCTTGCACTAGTTGAATTTTATAAGCTTTTAAAGAAAGATTACTTACGTAAAATACGACAAGTTGTTAAATATGACAGGCCAAGAGAACGGCGACGAATCGACACTTCACGGTCTTCGCTTACACTCTCCGCTACCGCCCCTATATTTTCTTCTCTACGTGCTGTGTGTGTTCTGTTTGGTCGAGTATTATCCAATAATGAAAATTGGGTCTCAAACTTACAGATGGTAGAGCTAATTGTGCGTTTGGTAGGCCGATTTTGTGGACCATAAAATGCTCTAAGCGCTCGATACACATTTCTCGTAGAACGCCTATTTTCGTTATAAAGTTGAACAGTTTGTAGCCGTTGTGCCGGGCTAAGTCTTTCCATTATGAATTGTCAAACACTACTGAACAGAAATGACACTTCAATTGACATAAAGCATGCGCAATCTGCAATTAAATCCCCACTACAAAAAATACCTCTAAATGAATCACCCTTTATAGTTAGTTCAGGTAGTAGGCTTTGAATGGGAAACGTTTGGTCAATAAAAGTAGCAAGCTTGTTGGAAGCTGTGATTCCAATAGTTTGTAATCTACACAGTTTTCATCAATTCTCATAAATTAACGATATACACAGCACTCACGGAGAGAACGGGACTCGAACCTGCAAGCACAGGGTCTGTAGCCCTATCACCCATCCGTCAGATAATCAGAATAGTCTTTTTGGCGGCAACCGGAACCTCTTTTCATGATTCTTTCATTAGTTTTCATTCTCGTGTTCAGAAATTATAATGCTTGATTTCAACCTAGATTGCATTTTTTGGTAGTCTGTTCAGTCAGGTACACCTCCGTTTCGCATGGTGTCTACGAATCGGGAATACGCGGTTCGTGTTTTGCATCGAACACTAAGTCTCAATTTCTCAATTATACATCAACAGATGGTCGTTGATTATCGCAATTGGCATACATAGAACGACACGACAAAAAGCAGAAACTAGGTACGAGGCGATCAAAAAGCTACCGTGTCATTGGCCACGTTTACGTAACATTCGAGAGGAAATAAAGGTGGGTGAACACCTGAATGTTCCAGCGTTGAGTATTATTTGATATATTTCAGAGACTTTTTGGTTCCCAGACAATATAACATCTGTAACCAGATATTCCTTCCAAAGAATATTTTCAACACAAGCGATCACTTGACCTCAACAAGTGACACTTTTATACCAAGGGGTAATACGTGTAATGGACCAATGAATTCGATATTTTAGGATTAACCGGAAGGCCATCTTCCTTTATTTTCGTAATAATAGGGGGACTAGATGTCGTTTCTGCGCATGTCGATATTTGATTGTCTCTTGTCAGCTCATTGTGTACTTCGAAGTCGTGTCAAAGACATTTTAAGGTTATTGTGACTTGTTCACTTCTAAATAATTAAATATTAGACTTTTTTGTGCAATTTTGGGTGAAATGGCCAGCTAACTACAGGTAGAGAATATCCGACTGTTGCGACCAAAAATATTTTGCGATGTTCATCCAAGTTCATTTCAAGTGAAGTTCGTAAATGCCAAAGATGGTTCTCTAGGTTTAGATTTGGTAATTTTGATATCTCTATCGATCAGGAAGACCAACAACATTAGACAACGGCAGGCTAAGGGCAGAAGTGGAAGCAAATTCATGTCAGACAATCGAGGAACTCTCAAACAGCCTTAACCAACCTTGGTCGACCATGAAAGAACATTTGGACCAGATTGGAAAAATAAGCAATTCAGGTGTTTAGGTCCCCCATAATCTGTCCGAAGAGAACAAAGCCAACCGATCCATCACATGCTTGAACGGCACCATACAAAACCGTTTTTTGATCTCTTGATCACTGGGAACGAAAAATGGGTATATAATCAAAAAATATGACCAAACAATATCTGAAGACGAATGCACAGAACTAGGAGTACCACAAGGAAGTATATTAGGCCCCATAATCTTCAGCTATCAGAAAGTTAAATTATGCAGATGACACAAATTTCACGGGGACGACCAAGAGATTCCCAGAAACATGCGAACTAGTAAAATCAACCCTAATACAGACTAGCGAATGGTTTATGCATGAACTCTAACAAAACGAATGTTATACTATTCAAGACAGCACATTCAGGTTTTCAAACACCAGCGAACATTCCGCTATGCGATTTTACTCTAGATTTGATTGAATCCTGTCACTTCCTGGGTCTTAAAATGGGAGAAACTCTTGATTGGAGCAAACACATTTCCAACATTTGTGGTCAGTTGAGCACAATCTGCTACACGCTGGGGGTCCTGAGTAAATACCTGGATTCCACATCACTAAGAACCATTTATCAAGCGGTCTTCGAATCAAAGATGAGGTATGACATCATGTTCTATGGTAGCTCGTATGACTTGAATAGAGTGCTGAAGATGCAAAAGAGAGCAGTTCGTATAATTTGGAAGATGAGGAGAATGGAGTCATGTAGAGCAAAGTTCAGAAAAAATAACTTATTGATCGAATCCCTAAACTTCATTTACGAAAATAGGCATTATTTCGAAGGAAAAACACCTAGTAACTATAATACAAGGACAACGACAATAAAATATCCGCAACACAGACTAAGCCTCACTGAAAAAAGACAAATGTGCATTTCACCTGAAATAAAGTACATTATTATTATTATCTTTTTTTCTCAAATTTTGCTGGTTTTTATCAATTTATGGGAAAACACTTTAGTTCCTCCCATTTGGTGTGTTCAATCACTTTAGGAACTTTCGAACTATGTGGCAAGTTTGGAGTACCACAGCGTTTTGAGGCTGCGTAGTAATGATCTTCGATAATCCCAAGTTTGTTAGATTTTTCGAGAGATTCTTTGATATCATTTCCTCCGCCGAAATCACTAATGGTACTATGGAGACCTTGCTAAGCTGCCAGGTATTTTCCGGCTCTATCGATAGGTTCCCGTATTTGGTTATCTTCTCTGTCTTCACTTTGAGGATATTATGACACAAATTATCAATCAAAACTATGTCCGGCCTATTATAGTCGATGGTTCTATCTGTTGTTGGCCTATCCCAGTAGAGGAGAGCGTTTTCTGATTCTAGGACCGCTGCAGGTTGATATTTGTAATAAGGTGGGCATGTTTCCAGAAGGCTATGTTTGAGAGCTAGCTGTTGATGAATATCTTGGCCATTTGATTGTGGCGACCTAAGTATGCATTATCTGCAAGGGAGGAATAGCCAGCCATGATGTGCTCAATGGATTCCCCCACTGCACAGTTTTTCTGCATTTGTCCTCAATATCCAGCTGCAGGCAATGCTTCTCGTAATTTCTTGTCCTTATTACGTGGTCCTGAATTGCCATGAAGAACCCTTCTGTCTCTGGATAAAGAAAGCCAGAAGTTAGCTAAGAGAGTGAGGATTGTTTGCATATATTTTCTGCAGCTAGATTTCTCGGATATTTTCCGTGCAGAGGTTGTAACGCTCATTCTTCGTGATTTTTCTTCTTGGTGGTGAGGTCAAACTCTATATTGAAGGTTGAGGGGAGTATAACGACGGTCTTCTTGAGCGACTAATCGAATCATGCTATCCTCGTACTTTAGCAATCGTCCTATTATTTGCCATTCTTGAGATCAGAAAACGCAGAAAACGAATATATTGACCAACTCCCTAGCACCTAGTTTTCGGGGTAGATAAAGTCTCTTCACCGACGAATTGGGATTAAGGCAACGAAATTTGGTCATCAGTCGACGAGTTAGTCTGTCGAGTTCATTCAAATCAGCATGCGACCAGTTTAGTAATCCAAATGTGTAGGTAAGCACTGGTATAGCCCATGAGTTCAGAGGCATTATTTGTTTTTTTGCCGATAGCTTGGTATTTAGCACTTTTAGTAACCTTGTCTTATATTCACCAGCGAAGGTTGTCTTCAGCTGGGTGTGATCAATGCGTTGGTTTTGTGGTATATTATTATTATTATGATCATCCAAAACGCAAAAGGCAATGGCTCCCTCCAAATGAATCACCACGAAGTACTGTGAAGCCCGGTTTACGTCCCAAAAAGGCGCTTCTGTGTGTTTGGTGGAGAATACGCGGAATTGTCCATTTTGAAGTGCCGAAACCTGGACAAACTGTTTAATGGAGATCTTTAATGTGAACAATTGGATCAAGTGAACCTTTAATCGAAAAGTATCCGGCAGTTGTCAACAGAGTAAGCGTTATTCTGCAACACGAAAATGCAAGACCGCACTGTACAAGACGGACCTTGTAAAAAATTAATGAATTGGGGTGGGAGGTACTGCCTCACCCACCATACTTGCTCGATATCGCACCATCGGATATCCATTTATTCTAATCGCTACAACAAAAAATTTTTTTTAATTTTAAATTTTTTAAATTTGGATGATGTCCAAAAAGCCATCTCAAGATTTTATACCGCCAAACAAATTGATTTATATCGGTCCGGCATTGAAAATTTGCACACTAGGTGGCAAAAGGTTGTTGATAACGAAGGTGATTACATCATTGATTAAAAATAAAAACTTGTTAATAATTTAATTTAAAAAAGCGACATTACTTTCCGGCTCACCTTATAAAATATTGTAATTTTGCGGTGGCTACCTCGAGAGCCGATTTATTCTCCGATCGAGAAAGTTCGGCAGTGTGTCACGAGCCTTAACAGAGTATGAAGCCCTCATCGTGACACCAAAGGGGCACCAAAGCCCCGGGTGATCGCGAGCACGTCGTGCCACTCCTGCCGGTGCATAATGTCGCTGATTGCACACACACATACACGTTTCAATTTCCCGTCTCCACTTTGTTGTCGGGACCGAGAGATGAGGATATGCAAATCTGCGTTCATACGGACGCGTCCTCATTTGTCGACGTCTCCTAGCATTTTTCTCGTCTGCCCGTGATAAATCCAATGGGAACGCAGGTCTCGCGACAGCTGGAAATGACGATATGCAAAACAAACTGGTATGCGTTCCGCCAATAAGGGTTTTTTGTGGTAGCTCCTCATCTTCAAGTTTGACTTCTTCGTTAAGGATGAAGAGATGACGATCGAGTATCCGGAGATTAAACTAATCAGGCTTTTGTTAGAATATGTTACTTAGAATTGATAATAAATGAAATTCAATTTCCACAACATTTTTACTGCTAAACAACAATTGCTCCACTACACTGTGGCTTCATAGGGTTCTATATCTGAACTGATTAGGTACATTACATAGATTCTTATGTATGAGTAAGTACTGTCATGGATTTTATGTAATAAAACCCTTTACACCAAAAAATAGAATGGGGAAAAATCCATTATTTTTGCGCGAATTTCAAGCCTTTATTCAACATGTTTCGGATTATGCGATTTGGATCAAATATGCACCGTTTTGTCCCATATAAGTCTTGGTCCTTGTTTAGGAAAAACTCTAGTAATCGATTTTCACAATATTCTCTTAATGCTAATTTCTTATCACCCAGGAAGTTTTGTAATGCTAGAAAAAGATGGTAATCGCTTGATGCCAGGTCCGAACTATGCAGTGGATGCATTTTAACTTCCGGAGTTTCTGGCAAGTCACTACAGACATCTGTGCCTGGCGTTGTCCTGACGGAACACAACACCTCTTCCGTTGGTCAATTCTGGCCGTTTCTGGTCAATCGCTAGCTTCAAACGGTCCAGGTGTTGACAGTAGAGATACGAATTAAATTTTTGGCCCTATGGAAGAGACTCATAATAAATGATTTCTTTCCACTTCCACCAAATGCAGAGTAGAACCTTCCTGGCCGTTAGTAGAACCTTCCTGGCTGTTAGTAGAACCTTCTTCCTGGCCGTTAGTAGAACCTTCCTGGCCGTTAGTAGAACCTTCTTGGCCGTTAGTAGAACCTTCTTGGCCGTTAGTAGAACCTTATTGGCCGTTAGTAGAACCTTCCTGGCCATCGTTTGAGCTACTTCACCGCGCTTGATCACGATCGATTTCGCACTATTGTTCATCTCCAGTCGCCATTCGTTTCAGAAGTGGGTCGATTTTATTCTTTTTGGCCAAGGCTTTGCAGATGGAAATTCGATCCATCATGGTTTTTTTGTGTTAATTGGTGCGTCACCCAAACATCGAGCTCCTTTTTGAATCCAGCTTCGCGAAAATGATTTAAAACTGTTTTATAGTCGATTCTCAGCTCGTGGGCAATGCTACGACAACAAACATGCCGGTCAACTTCGATTATTTCTGTGATTTTATCGACATTTTCGACGACGAGTCTGCCCGTGCGAGGTGCATCTTCAACATAAAAAATACCTGAACGAAATCGACGAAACCAAAATTGCACGTAACTAGCTGTTACAGTATCAGGACCATAAACACCATTCACAATTTTAGCCGCCTAGCTTGCGTATTCATTCCTATCAAAGAAATACTGTAAAATGTACCGAATTTTCTCTTTGTTAACTTCCGTTTTTAACACCCTGTAAACCACAACTGAACAGACGAAACAAAAAACACCAAATGAATTTTTTTGAGTGAAATGCCACCTTGACAGCGAGCATAAATTTGAAATTGTTTGCTCGATACTTAACGAGATATCGACTACAGCCATCTACCGAAAAAATAATGGATTTCTTTTGTCCCAACCTTTTATTAGTGTTTATTAATCTGACACAACGATACAACTTTGAGAATTAAAATCTGTTTCATTCTATCCTTACCTACTAACATTCATCTCATAATTTCTCCTATAACCAATGAGAATGCTTATTTCACTCATTCAGTACACTCACAAATAATCTTTCCAACCAATTTCGTTAATTTCCCTTTTTTTGTTGGAAGGGATGCATTGAGTCACCTTTTAGTTCTGAATATACTGTAAACTCATAATCCCCTAGATAGTCAACCTAGTCGCTTGTGACCTTTCGGTCCAAGGTAGTGAGTGCATTATTACTTCGATAAAAATCTACCCTTGTTGCTTCTCGGTCCACGATATCGCATTATTATTCTGGTAGTAATCAACTTTATCACCTGTGGCTTCGGCCCAAATTATTCAATTATCATTGTGATAGTCACCCTTGTCGCTTGTGTCCCTGGCACAAGATTATCGCGTTTACTGTGAACGTAGTATAATCCAAGTGTTGTCGATTGCCAGCTGTTGGCAAATTCACATTTATTCTTAGTGTAATTATCATTACTTTAGCTTGGTATCATACAGTGATATGAAAATATAATTGTTGTCGTTCTAAGTCTTCTAGTTTACTTCACTTCCTCCCGTTTTATTGTTTTATTATTTGAACGAAACTAGTTCATTATCGAGATAACCACATACAAGTTCATTACTTATTCAATACAGTCCACATCAACACATCATTAATCATTACGATTAATAAATTTGATCTTGTTTGTTGTTTCATCATACGTGTTACTATACATATATCTATATTTAAATATAAAAACTTAACGAAATATACCGAATGAATAGGCACAAAAGGCAACTGTTAGATCTAAATCTTCAGGGGTTGTTACTGGCAGACGAAACAGGAAGTGTATTTATACTGTAAACATTCTTTAATTTTTTGTTGAACATAGTAATTTCCAAACCTGGCTTCAATATAATTTGTGTACATCAAGGAGAGTTTAATAGAGGTGGATTTGTGGATTAGATAAGCTGATTTGTCTTTCAGAGACGAAAAGAAATCTAAATACTGAGTAATATTGATTTCTCGCATATAACTTGGTAAAACATTTTAAAATTAATAAAGTGAATAAAAACAACTTGGCTTAAGTTTCACTGTTTATTTGATGTCTGTTGACATATATGTTTCGGGTTTTTAGCCCATTTTCAAAACTGAAGAGAACAAAACTTAAAATCCTATTTATAATGGTAGGGTAGATCACAGGTGCAATTTTGAACAGTGTATCAATATGGTGTTAGTTGGGTAATAATCGTTTACAGATAAGAATGGTGATAAATTAAATTGAAGTTGTTCATTTGTAATTGCTAGCTTCTTGCCATGTGCTAAACAAATTTCAAAACTTTCTAAAGGTCCATTCTTCTGCTTTTATTACCCTTTAATGAAGAAATTAAAGTTTTGGCGTCATTATCGTCGAACAATGGTTACAATACGAACGTAATCGATAAATTGATTTCTTTTCTTTACCCTATTCTTCAGGAAGAGAAAAAAAAATCTATATGATAAATGTCATACCACAAATAAGTAATAAAATTTGCAATAGACTAGAACAGAATAATATTAATATTATTTGTACAAATAAGAAAAACTTAGGTTTACTTTTAGTCAATATCAAAGACTGTCGTGAAACGTGTGAAAAAAGCGGTATATACAAATTACATTCTGTCAAGAAAGTACCGGGAATTATCGATTTAAATCTGACGGGGCAATGAGGCAGGTAAAAATTTTTTTTCCTAGGTTGGTACCACTGTCCTTAATTACTATGCCAAGCTTGAGCGGGATCTGTCAACTATTGTGTTTGCAACAGCTGATTAAGTCAGTCGATGTCAGAGTGCGTGCCGATTTTTACTATAGATGATTACGTTGAGCAAAGAATTTATTTAAAGTTTTGTGTTGCAAATGAATTTTCGTGTGCCGATGCATTGAAAATGTTGCAAAAGGCCTTCGGTGATAATGCTCTATCGAAAACTCGTGCATATCAGTGGTACAGAGCCTTCAAGGACGGTCGTGAAGTGAGTGCGTGCCGATTTTTACTATGGGTGATTACTATGGAACGATAACGCGCCTTCTCACCGAGCTACGATTGTGACTGACTTTCTCGCCAAAAACTCAACAAACGTGCTTCAGCAATCACCGTATTCGCCGGAGTTGGCTCGCTGCGACTTTTTCCTCTTCCCAAAACTAAAATTGCTCCTTCGTGGCACCTGTTTTGAGTCGATTGAAGCCATAAAACAAAATTCGGCGCGAGAGCTAAAGTCCATCCCGGAAAGCGCCTATAAAAAATGTTTCGATAATTGGAAGTGCCGTTGGCATAGATGTATTGGAGCAAATGGAGCCTATTTTGAAGATGACCCAATAAATTTTGACGATTAAATGTAAAAATGTTGTTTTAATTGAAAATTCCCGGTACTTTCTTGACAGAGTAGTATATTGTAATGAATGCCGTGCATTTGACATAGCTCGGACAGGACGATCTATAAACATAAGGGTAGAAGAACATAAAAAAATATTTTACAAAATAAAATAACATCTGGTTTTTCGGAACATTGTATAAATAACAACCATTTCGCATATTTCAGTAGAACTGAGATTTTACAACGCAGGTAATAAAAGCAGAAGAATGGACCTTTTAGAAAGTTTGAAAAGTTTATGGTAAGAAACTACCAATTACAAATGAACAACTTCAATTTAATTTATCACCATTGTTCTTATCTGTAAAAGATTAGAACCTAACACCATATTTTCACACATGGGCTAAAAACCCGAAACCTAAAAATGAAATATACATTTCGACATGATAATTCTACATATTGTCGCTAAAATTTGCTTTTTGATTGTTTGTTAACATGATGAAAATCATTATATGTATTTTATAGTATTTTATTGACTTTTTCCTTTGTTTTAGGTAAGTTGGATCAGATTCGGAACAATGTTTACAATATATCGAAGTCCATACATATACACATATATTGGTGAGTTTAACCCTTGTTTGTTATAGATTTTATCCCTATTATCTCTGAATTGAAGTATTTACTAAGATTTTCAAAACTAAAGTTGCGAAAATGCAGAAATAACTTTGGTACCTCTTGCGTGCTCGTACATTGGTAGATTGATGTTGCTGTTAATTATTGATTTACTTACAACAGTCGCTATTAATTTGAGATCAAGTCTTTGGTTTATATTCCTTCTTGCCTTTCTTTTGTAATATATACTAAAACGCGTATTTGCATTCTGACACAATTTAATTGAATTGATAATTTAAATTCTATCCATATTTCGAATAACCTCGGTTATGTTCTAGTTTCATAATCAATTCTTAATTTTGACAATTACTGCTGTTAATTACCGTTGTAAATTATGTTTAATCGCCCAAAAAGAGCACTTATATTTTAGAGTATCCAGTTAGCCTACGCTAGTATTAGAGCTGTATCTAGTAGGCAGTTTTTTATAAATATTATTCAAATTCGATTCGTGAATGGGGTCGACGAACTGAATTGATTTCTGCATGTATTTGGGTTTATTATTTGCAAAGGTCTTCTTCTGAGTTGTGATGATTTGGATATATTCAAGTTTTTACCAAATACAGGGTGTCCCAACGAAAATTTCAACCCCCAGAACTCAGAAATGAAAAATTTTCGAATATTTTGAAAAGACTTCTGTTTTGAAGAGGACTAACTTCCGTCTTATGTTTCTTCCAAAAAAAACCCCAGACGAAGGTGGCATCAACCCCCAACATTTTTTGAACAGGGAAGAGATGTAGAGTGTTGGTTAGTTCGATAGTTATTTATGTTCTGTGCACAACTCAGTTAAAATTTTCAAAATCGGTTCACTATTCACTCGACATTTCTTTCCTATTAAAAAAATGTTGGGGTTGATCTACCTTCATGGGGGTGTTTTTTATGAATCAAACTTATTAGGGAAATTCGTCCCCCACAAAACAGAAGTTGTCCTGTTTTTTAAAATCTTCGAAAATTCTTCGTTTCTGAGTTCTGATGGGGGGTCAAATTTTCCCCCTGTATATCAATAAATAGGTGAAGTGTATTCATGTTTTTTCAATGAAACGATCAAATTGAATGTAATGAAAAACTTATTTTTACTTTAGAAAATGTATTTTCGTTCTGGTTTTTCCAAGTTTGTTTCAACTTTTTCCCCGCTCGTCTGTATATTCAATTCAACTTTTACACTTGATTTTAATATTCGTAATTCTTGTTGAGCTAGCAGCTATTGAAATTAAACATAGCTCAGATTTTTATTGCAATTGTTGCATATTGCATTTTTTCACAGATGTGACAACAGGTACAAATTATATGTTATATTCATTCACCATCAAAGAATACTAGAGTCATTTTTTGGTTGTTGCCAGATTAAGGTAATTGCCTTTTTTAAATATTAAGCAGAATAATTCACTGAAACCTGTACACATTTTAATAAAAAAAATCTTTTAAAAATTTCATTAAAGTGTCTTAGAAACACTGTTTTTTTTTTAGTGGATATATAGAATCATCAAACATTTCATGGCAGTAAATAGATGAAAGAATCTAAAGAAAATATAAGATATTGATAGAAATATTTTAGCAAATTTTATCCGAAACTGCTGATTCAAATATACCTCATGAATAAAAAACTGTATTGCAAAAAGTGCTCTATATAAATTTAATAGTATTTTTTTGTTAAGAGTATAAACAAGTTTGTGCGGGTTTTTGTCGAAAATTTCTTACCTATCCAACCATTTCCATTGCTTCTAAACGATGGCCAAATATATACCACTTAATCATGGGAAGGTTTACAAATAGTCCAAATTTATTATGAAAAATCGAGATCTGTTACTCTAACTTTACGTGCTTTAACTCCCATTTTTGGTCGTTATAATCGTCCGGATAAAAGAACAGTTGCACGTTTAGTGAAGAAGTTTGAAACAAATTTTACACTTCATGATGTTACAGTACCAGTGAGACAAAGAAATGCAAGAAGTGAAGAGAATATTGCTGACGTACGTGAAAGTGTTCGCGAAGACCAAAATTTATCGATTTCGCGACATTCACAATAACTAGGCATCTTCCAGACGTCTTTGTGACGAATTTCACGAAAAGACCTTGGTTTATATCCATACAAAATTGTTTTAACCCAAGAACTCAAACCAACAGATCACGTAAAGCGTCGTGTGTTCAGTAATTGGAGCTTAAAAAAATAAAAACAGAAATGATGCAGATTTTAGTAAGAAAATCATTCTCAGCGATGAGGCTCATTTCTGGTTAAACGATTATGTTAAAAAGCATAGTTGCCGTATCTGAAGTGGTGATAAACCTGAAGAATATCAAGAACTGCCATTACATTCTGAGACAAACTTACTGTTTGGTGCGGATTTTATGTTGAAGGAGTCATTGGACCTTATTTTTTTCTATGAAGCTCATGAGGCGGGAACTGTGTCAATGCGTTGTCGTTCAATGTTGACTGATTTTTTATGGCCTGAATTGGTTCGTCTTGATTTGCAGAACTTGTGGTTTCGACAAGACGGTGAAAACAAAATTCGGTGATTCGATTATTTCAAGAAATGTACCGATAAATTATCCGCTTCGTTCCTGCGATTTAACTCCATTGAACTTCTTTCTTTGGGGTTACATTAAGTTATTGGTTTACAGCAATCATCCAGAAAATTAAGACGATTTACTGCTAACATACGACCTGGTTTGTGTGAGAGAGACATGGAAAATAGGGTTCAAAGACTTCATTCCTCCCAGCGTTTCCGTGATTGACATTTAAATGATGTCTGGTTCATAACTATTGTACTTTATAATGAAATATAAATATCAATAATTTTCGAATAAATAAGGTGTTTCATTCACAAAACAAAATAGGGCGAATGTTAACGAACGACCCTTCACAAGGAGAAGCTAGATTTTTCACAGAAGAACTCCAATTCCCACAGATATTATACCGGGTGTCTCAACAGTGCGCATTTGCTCGACATATCGATAAGGCTGATTAATTTGAAAAAAGTCTCATATAAAAGTTACACGGCACCAAAAGGGCCATCTTTTGAATATAGTTCCAGATGCACAGGGTGTTGCATAAAATAATATTTTTTCAAATGGAATAACCAGTTTATTTTTTTGTCATTGAAATGGTCCCTTCGTTCCCTGTTCAGCACTGAATTTTTTTCAGTCACAATGTGCCGCTACCAAGTTTTTAATTTTTTGGTCAAAAATGGGGAGCGATCAGGTTCTGAATGAAATAACTGTAATTAAGCTCTTTCTTCAAAGATCGGAATTTTGTCTGGTGAAGTGACGTAGAAAATACCAAAGTAGCCGGTATTGTTCTGATCATCATGTATGTTCATACAGGGTGCCTCAAATGTTACGTTCATTTTCGCCCATTTCGATTTAAGTTTATGCAATTTTTTCAAATGGAACATCCTGTATATTAGTTTGTCTTCGCATTCTACATGAAATTACCTATCTGGGGATACCAACATGTTATATGTTATCCCTAACAGTTTTTTGATTATTTGTGTTTTCCAAATTAATTTTACATTTTGAAGAAATATGTTTAATTTCCTAAATGTAAAACAAAAGCAAAGACAATAATTACACTACAATACATGTTCAAAATGTCTTCCATCCTGTTCCATACATTTTGTCAATTTCTTCATGAAGTTTGTCCTCACGCTGGTCAAATGAAAAGGCATAATTCTTTGAAATGCCTCACGAATTCTTACTTTCATGGCCTCCTGTGTTGTAGCAGCTATACGATACACCTCCGATTTCACTGTTCCCCAAAGATAAAAATCCATTGATGTTAGATCCGGCGACCTCGGCGGCCAAGGAATAGGTCCTTCTCGTCCTATCCACTTAACATAACATCCAACCCCTCTCGTACTTCTCCCAAAAAATCTGCTAGTGCCCCATCTAGCTGAAACCACATTTCATTTTTATTGTGATTAGGTAGGTCTTCGGTCAATCTGGGACAGTCTTCTCGAAGAAACTCTTGTCCATTTAATTTTCGTCCGAAAAAATATGGTCCGACAACATAATTACCCACAATACCGACTCATACATTAAGGCTCCATGTATGCTGATAATCGTTCACGTGGGGTTATGCGGAATAATCACAATTTATTATTTCGTTTTTGGCGATATTTGAAATCATAGCCAACTTCAGTTTTTACTATTTGGTAAAACATTACAGAACAACGCGTGTAATTGAAGATCTCTAAAGCCGGGCGCAGACATGCTGTATTCGACAATTCCCGAATACAAATTAATCGCTTTTCGGCAAGTAGCAACCAATATGTACGTACGGGTACATATTATATATATTGCAGAATACCGCATGTCTGTTCCCGGCTTTATAGCCCCGATCAGTAAATGTATTGAACAAGGTGGAAGACATTTTGAGCATGAATTAAAAGTGTAAATATTAGACTGGGCCAAAAAAAAAACGACTATTTTTTTTAATGATACTGTGAAAATATCATTCATGATGATAAAAAAAAATTATCGTGAAAGTTTGAGCCCTTCTTAATAATAGTATTAAGGGGTGTATCGTTACGACTCTTGGTTTTTTAACAGTAATCGCATTTTTTCACTCAAACCTCGTCAATTATTAATCTGAAAAATTTGAGCGATGCGTATTTTCGAAGGAAATTAAATTCCCTACAAAAAAGCTCTCTATGTAAACAAGCCGTTTGCTTGTTATCGTGTAAACATTGATTAATTTTCCCAATTTTGCGTTTCGATTTTGCATTTTTGTAACTACCAGAAATATCAATATTTTTATGGTGCAAAATACGTATTTTAAAGGAAATTTAATACTCTACAAAAAAAGTTTCCTAATATTTTTCATTAATTTCACTCCTTAGTTATTCGACGTTGAAGTTAAATTCAAAAGAAATTTATCGTTTTTTTCGCGTTACACGTGATTTTTTTCCAATTTATCACTTAAATATTGAAAGTAACTCTTTTCTGTTGGACCACTGAGTTTTTTTCTATAAAATCATAATTTATTAATGTATTATTTTGCTTTTTAACGATTAGTTATATACATAAATCATTTTAAATGTATTTAACTAACTCTAATAATACAAAAAAAATTGGTTTCTTAATCATAAGTTATTTATTTGTGTAGAGACAGAGTTTTATTTACCTCAAAAAATTGAATAATAAGTCAAAACAAATAGAAGTAATAGAAGAGATAAAAAATCATTTTATTTTCACTTATAATTTATATTTCACAAAAAAAGCTCATATTGCTTTAATTATTATCAAGTCATGGAGAATGATCAATTGAAAAAATAACTACTCAATGAAATTACTTTTATTACAATTTGAAAATTTTTTTCGATGTTCACTTCAACAACAAATATTGAAGATGTTCTTCGTTTTAAGTGAGACACTTTTTGTAATCTTCAATTAATGATACACCACGTTCAGCAACATCATTGACTTCTTCTTCTTCTTTACGAAAGCTTGCTAGCTTGTTTCACCCATTTTCCTTTTCTAGTTCTTGAGATGTTGAGGTCCAGCTGTCCTTCCACCTCTTTGGCGGTCTTCCTACGGGTCGTTTGGATGCTGGTTTTCCGTTTCTAGCGATTTTTGCTATTCTGTCGCCTGTCATACGTGAGACATGTTCATTCCAGAACCTTCTTCTCGCGCGGGTCCATCTAACTACGTCCTCCGTCTGGCATTCCCTTCTGATCTCGTCGCTCCTTCTCTGGTCTCTCAATGTGTTCCCCGTTATTGCCGTCAAAACTCGCATCTCGTTTGTCCGTGCCATTCTTTTAGTTTCAGCTGTATCTGCTCTTGTTTCCGCCGCGTATGTCATCACGGGTCTGACGCACGCTTTGTAAATTCTCACTTTACTTTATCTCCAGCTTACATCGGCGGGGTTCCCTGGCAATTACCATGCTCTTAGTTTTGGGGATCGATATTACCATGTTGAGTTTCAGAGCCTCCCTGTGAAATTCCTGCATCAACCTTTGCAGCCCGTCTTCGCTATCCGCAAATAATGTTGCGTCATCTGCACAACACAAAATCTTCAACAGTTCGTTCCCCATTCTGTATCCTTGGTTCACTTTCCGTACGTTATGTATTATCCTGTCCATTATCAGATTAAATAACAGTGGGCTAAGACTATCTCCCTGTCTCACCCCTAGGTTGATCTTTACTTTATCGGTTGTGGTTGCTCTTGTCTTGACTGTGGTAGTGTTGCCTGTGTTTAGTTGTTTGATCGTCTCTACAATGTTTGGGTGTATTCCTCTGTGCTTCAGTTCGTCCACAACATCCGTCAGTTGTATTCTGTCGAATGCCTTGCTCAAGTCTATGAAGCACATGTACGCAGGTTTGTCATATTCAATGGCTTTCTCCATTACTTGTCTGACAACGAATACAGCGTCGACCGTGGAACGATTTTTGCGGAAACCCTGTTGTTCTTCACTTAACGTGGTCTGTTGCAATATATGTTGTCCCAGTATGCGAGTGAACAGTTTCATGGAGGTGTTCAATAATGATATTCCTCTGTAGTTTGCTGGATCTGATGTTTTTCCCTTTTTGAATAGAGGTATTGTTATGCTCTGTTTCCATTCGTCTGTTATTACTGCGCTCCCTAGGATCTTATTGAAGAGTTTGGTGAACTGTTCGGCCAATCTTACTCCTCCTTGTTTCAACAGTTCATTAGGAATGTTGTCTGGACCGGGAGTTTTCCCGTTTTTGAGATGTTTCATTTCGTTCATCACTTCTTCTAATGTAACCGGCTTGTCCTCTTCCAAGCTTAGTGCATATTCTCGCCGCAGATTTTTTCTCCTTTCTGGTCGCTGGTCGTTATTCTGGTGCAAACTTGTGAAGTACTCTTTCCATTTATCCGCGGTGATGTTATGTATTTGTACTGTCTCATTTACTTCCTTTTTCGCGGCTCTGAGCATTTTCCATATGCGCTTTTGAGTTCCATATAGGTCATTTTCCATCTCTCGACTAAAGTTCTCCCTATATTTGCCGATGTTAATGATCTAATATCTACCACTTGTTCTGGTACAATTGCTCTATTCGTTAGGATGTAGTCTATTGTAGAAGTAACACCCCTGCTTCCACGGAAAGTAATCTTATGTTGAGGTTTATGACGAAAATATGTGTTGTTGATTCTTAGCTCGTTGTAAGTGCAGAAGTTGATGAGCATCTCTCCCCGGTCATTTATGATTTCTTCGTTGAACACGTTCTTTATTCCTGGAATTACCTCGTTACCCACTCTTCCGTTCATATCTCCCATGATGATAATTTGGTCTTGCTTGGGTATCTTATCAACTGTTAATTGCAATTGCTCATAGAAGTCAAAGGCCTCCAGTGTGGGCTTTCCAGTATCCGGTGCATAAACTGATATTATGTGTATGAAGTGGTTTTCCAGTTTCAGACTGATTTTTAGTATTCTATCGCTCCGATATTCGAATTCATTGATGATGTTCTGATATTTGTGATCTATGAGTACTCCCACTCCCGACGTCGCTCTAGTTTCCTTTGGTCTCCCGGAGTAGACCAGGATGTAGTCGCCATACTGTTAGGTTCCTTTTCCTCTCTTCTTTGTCTCGGAGATTGCGCAGATGTCTATTTTCTTGTTTCGCAGTTCTAGAATGATTTCCTGGTCTCTTCCATTAAAAGATTTCACGTTCCAGCATCCTATCCTCAGTTGTGTCCTCTTCCTTCTCCTTCTCATCTTCGTGTTATCTCTCGTGTTCCTTATTCTCGCTTGGTCCGTCAACAGTATATCCGTCGTATTCCGAGGCTTGGTTTGGGTTCTGTGAGCAATGTTTCCTTTGATTACGTAGGGTAGGTCGCTAGCCTCGCTCTACAACCCTCCTCCTTTATCCGGGCTTGGGACCGGCACTGGCAGCTATTGGGCTGCTAAATCCACCCAACAACTACCACAGGCGGAGTTCATTGACGACAGCTAGTATTCCGAAAAATTGCTTACACTCTTGAAAACTATCATTATGGGGCCAATTGCTTATATCTTCATCAATAAAATCATACGCCAAATCAAATTCTTTGAATATGGTGAGCGATTCGACAGAAATGAAGTCACTGATATCTTTTTCTAGCAATTCATCTGAATCGCTTGCTACTTCATATTTTCTGGTTTTAGTATTTGAAGATTTTTTATTTATCAGGTTTTCAATCATTTTCTTCTTCACTGTCAGGTCAATAGAATCATCAAATAGAGACATTATGGCTAGTTGATCACTCAAATGCCAGAAATGTCTCACCATTTTCTTGAGAGCATCTTGCGATACAATCGAGTTAATTTTTTATATAATATCATTTGTTGCATATAAGTCGGATCATTATTTGGAGCCAAGAATGCTGAGGGTGAAGTAAACCAAGCTTTTGTTGTAACAATGAAAATACAAATATGACGAAGATTATTCAATTCACGAGCTGTCATCTTAAACTCTGCTCGAAAAATAAACATTTTTATACAATAAATCGCCTTAGACATCCAACGAGCGTGACTCGTGTATTATTAGAGTTAGTTAAATACATTAAAAATGATTTTATGCATATAATTAATCGTTAAAACGCAAAATAATACTTTAATAAATTATGATTTTATAGAAAAAAGTTTAGTGGTCGAACAGAAAAAAGTTACTTTCAATATTTAAGTGATAAATTTTTCAATCAAGTGGAAAAAATCATGTGTAACGTGAAAAAAACCATATATTACTTTTGAATTTAACTTCAACGTCGAATAACTTTGGAAGGAGTGAAATTAATGAAAAATGTTAAGAAACTTTTTTTGTAGAGTATTAAATTTCCTTTAAAATACGTATTTTGTACCATAAAAATATTGATATTTCTGGTAGTTACAAAAATGCAAAATCGAAACGCAAAATTGAAAAAATTAATCAATGTTTAAGGCACGATAACAAGCAAACGGCTTGTTTTACATTAATTTACAAAGAGAGATTTTTGTAGGGAATTTAATTTCCTTTGAAGATACGCATCGCTCAAATTTTTCAGATTAATAATTGACGAGGTTTGAGTGAAAAAATGCGATTACTGTTAAAAAACTAAGAGTCGTAACGATACACCCCTTAATACTATTATTAAGGGCTCAAACTTTCACGATAATTTTTTTTATCATCATGAATGATATTTTCACAGTATCATTCAGAAGAAGTCTTTTTTTTTTGCCCCAATCTAGTAAATATTGCCTTTCCTAGTTTAACATGTGAAAAATTAAACAGATATTTCTTCTTCTATTGTGTAAGAATAATTTGAAAAACACAAATAATCAAAAAACTGTTAGGAATAAAAAATTACTTGTTGGTATCATCAGATAGGTGATTTCATGTAGAATGCGAAGACAAACTGATATACAGGATGTTCCATTTGAAAAAATCGCATAAACTTAAATCGAAGTGGACGAAAATGAACATAACATTTGAGGCACCACTACATGACGATCAGAACAATACCGGCTACTTTGGTATTTTCTACGTCACTTCACCAGACAAAATTCCGATCTTTGAAGAAACAGCTTAATTACAGTTATTTCATTCAAAACCTGCATCCCCATTTTGTCGAAAAAATTAATAACTTGGTACCGACGCATTGTGGATGAAAAAAAATTCAATGCTATATAGGAAACGAAGGGTCCATTTCAATGACAAAAAAATATACTGGTTGTTCCATTTAAAAAAATATTGTTCTTGCTATTACGAAAAAATGCAACACCCTGGTGCATCTGGAACTATTTTCAAAACATGACCTTTTTGGTGCCGTGTAACTTTTATATGAGACTTTTTTTCATATGAATCAGCCTTATCGATATATCAGGCAAATGCGCGATACATTACAGGGACACCCTGTATTTAATTCACTTCTCTAGTCATTTCAACCTGTAACAACTATGATTATAATAAAGGAAGGACCAGAATCAACGCGATCCACAAGATATCGTGACTCTTAAATGTCACTCGATTGAACCATAGTCGAGTGAATGGAACCATTAGGATGGCCAGTAATCCTCAAGGTTTTCTATCTCGAAAAAAAAAGAAGGACTGAAAGGTGTATAAGCGTTTTTGCATGTTAAACACTGGTTTACGGAAGGTGAGCTCGATGAAAATTCAAGTGTTCATCCACTTTTTCATTCTGATTCGTTAAGATTTACATAGCACGGAGAACCTTTAATTATGTGTTTAGATTCCGAGAAAGTGTTTCAATATAATATTCATTATGTTGGTATACATTATTAACGATTTTGTTCTCGTTCTTCGATAATGAATGTTGTAAAAGGTTATGTTAAAGATGGAAACACTATTTATATCATGGATACTGTGAATGTCTAGTTTTATGGATTTTCATTTCCACTTGTAGATCGGTAGAATAATAATTAAACACAGTAATACCGTTAAACATAATTTAATTCATTACACGATATATTATTCATCGGTATAATTAAAGTAACATAGATAAAATAAAAATTAATTATAATTTAACAATATTGCATAGCAAAAATTCGTTAGAATATAAATAAAATACAAGCAAAATCAAACATTTCGGTAGTAGTCTCAAATATTTATCCTATATTAATAATCACACTGGCCGACAAATTTTTTTATTCTGATTGTATCATAAAGCTGAATAGCATATTATGATAGAATGGACGTATCCAAATAAGACAATGAGAGAAAAAAGTTGTAACACGTTAGGTTTTCTGGTTACATTTATAGAACCACATTTATTGTAACAATATTTGATGTGTATTGAGAAAAAAAAAGGTTTGAGATTGTTTTAACCGTATATATAGACTTTGTTTAGTTTTACACCTACTAAATGTACCTTAAATTTAAGAAAAACAAAAATATTGACTTAAAATACTAATTGGTGTATTTTTCCTTGTATGAGGGGTCATATCTTCTCTTTTAAACAATCAGCAGTAATCTCCCATCATGGCTGGATCTCATCGTCCTTGATAGCGAATTTCCATTGTCCTAATATCTTGGTGAAATCTTTAATCCTGCTCGTCACTGACAGCTCGCAAATTTTCACGAAAAAATGATAGATGTGAATGGAAGAAATGAATTTTTAATGACATTCGGGCATCAAGCGATGTGTAGGTATCCAATAGTTCATTAACTAAATGTTGGTAGTTTGCATCCATATTGTTGCCCAAAAATCCTCTTACTACACTAACAAATGAGTTCCATGCTTTGAGTTCCTGCCTGGTAAGTTTCTCTTTAAAATGAACGTCGTTCAGCAATTTTCTGTTTTGTGGTCCAATAAAAATACCTTTCTTTAATTTAGCATCACTTAACTTGGGAAAGACTTGTTTAAAGTATTTGAATCCATCAACATCTTCACAAATAGCCTTCACAAAGTTTTTCATCAGCCCAAGTTCAATGTGAAGAGGAGACAGAAGGACATTTTTGGGTTCTACAAGAGGTCAAACTTAACATTTTGAGATCCAGGTTGAAATACACTTCTTTCTGGCCAATTTTTTGTTATACAATGCTGATTTACTGCACGACTGTCCCATAGACAAAGAAAACAAGATCCTCCATGAGGTCCTACTAAAATTCCTATAACTTGTAAGTCCCCACGTATCTGCCTTTTTTCTTGTTGTAGTTCATTTTATCCAAAAGGGTGCGCATGTTTTCACTTTATTTCATCCTCACTGAATGGGCTATTGGTATAGAGGGTTTCAAATTTCCATTATGCAATAATACAGCTTTTAAACTGTATTTAAACGAATCTATAAATAGAACGCCACTCAGAGGGGAATGCTCAATATCAAGTTCCAGCATTTAACTATCAATATCATCACACGCACACAATGAATTTTCCATACTGTAGAAAGCAAAAAACGGTGCATTTTTTTCTGAAATTCGTAATCTTCGTTACGTGGTCTAATAAGTTCAATTCCCTAAGACGGGAACCAAGAAGTGTTTCGATAACTCCAAATCATTTAACTCACACTCACAACAATTAAATGTGGCTCGCCGGAACTGAGACCTGGGGTAAAAGTAGGGTCGGTGCACTGTCCGAGCTGCCTCATGATGCGTTGTCTCCAATATCTTCCAATACAACATTCTGCGGATCTAAAGGTGCGATCGGCACTGGTAAATCTGCATTATGAGGAACAGGTCGTTTTGCAAATTTGGATAGTCGATCTTGTGCTTTCCCTTTTTGGAATAACCTTCAGTCTTTGTCAGGCAATAATAGCAATCATCTAAATGATTAGTGGGTTCTAGCCATACCATAGGGACTGCAAAAGACTTCTCTCATCCATCCACTCAACCAATGATATGATAGAAGCTATACAACTAACACAACACACATGGGAAGCCCACTGCTTGTCTTGATCTCCAATTAAAACAGCAAAAAAAATTTGTCAGGAGAGATTTCGCAACTGGGGCCTTCTGTCTCGACATTTTCGTCCTTAAAATGCTTTCTTGTCTACACACACTTCGAAACTCGACACAAGACCGATTTTCAATCTTAATTTTATGTCTAATATTGTAAATAACACAATTTAGGTAATTTTCCTGTTATAAAATGCATCCACTTTAACCGTCCCTTCATAAAATTGATTACTTGCTAATGTAAATAGGTCTTATTGAGCTATTGAAAAGTGGTACATGTTAGGGATTTAGGAATATTTTATTTTATTTAGAAAGGTATATCCATCAAAAAAATAAAGATCTGCTTTGTGTAATAAACAATCCTACATTTTGGGGACTTAGCCAACCGAATACATTCGAATTAAGTACCACATTAATCACGCTCACTTATCACCAGGTTTCACGTCACTATTCGAAATTAAACTAGAAAGAGTACATAATTGCGATCCGTACTTCGCGCTCTTATAAAACTGACTAATACTTCCTTAAACGAATGACCAGTCCCTGAATCACCCCTGACGAACAGTGTTATGTAACTGCCCAGTCCAATATTTTCGCGAATGACCAGTCCCTGAATCACCCCTGACACACAGTGTTATATAACTGGCCAGTCCAATATTCTAGCATATACGGGGTGCATCCAAAGAATAATTTCATCAATTCGGATTGAAGAAAATTTCAATGATGTCGAAAAATATCCAAAATTACATCTCCAGGTGTTTTGTTCATGAATCAATTGATTTTTAGCGATTTGATATCGAAAATTTGGACACTAATGAGTAAAATATTGTTGATAGCAGGGGTGATCATATCATTGATTCTTTTATGCTATGTATGTCATACAATCGCCAGAAAAACGAAAATAACCGTCTGGCTTACTGAAACAACCAAAAGAGCATGTCGAATTGTACCGGCCGAACCCCCGAGCCGTAACAGATGACCCCCTGAATGGGTTCCGCTATCGGAACGAGAAACGAGGCATTTTCCACTCCCTTTACGAGGCCGTGCTTCTTCCGACGTAGTGACTAGAGAGCAACGGATACGTCAACGTGGAACGAGTTGGCCCCCCAATATGACACACTGAGAATTAGGGCCAGGCAAGTGATGATAACCGGGTCACCGCGAGATGCAGCACGGGCATCATCTCGGTGGTCGATCTCTCCGCAGGAGAAGAGTACCGCCGGAGTGATGTACCGCTAAGAAACGCACCTCTGCACCGGTGTCGCCCCGTTTGGTTGGCACTACTTTTCGATCGATTCATTTGCAAGGTGGATCTGGTGAAAAAGTGAACCGGAAGCGATCGAAGAAACGATAAAGTTTCGACAGCAGATAGCAAAGCACTATGGTATTTCTTATCGTCAATAACTTAAATCATGTAGACATTTTTGAAATTTTAACTGATTCAGAATATTACAAATTTTTCTCTAACACTGTAGCGTCTTTGGATAAGGAATATTTTAAATAACTAAATGTGTCTTGAGTACCGTTGTATAGGTTCAGCCACAAAAAACTTTCGGTAATTCTACTAAGCGGACTTTATACCAGGTGTTTGCCAATAAGTGGTTTCATTTTGATATTGAAAAAAAGACGACTATATTTTAAGAGAAATCAGTGGATGTTTATTTCGTTGTAAACAAAAAGGTATGCCATTTACAATGGAAAACGATATCGGCCACGGCTACGGTTGAAGCACCATATCCTTTTCATGAAATTTTCCATGACCAATTCGCACATTTGCGGCTCGATAATTTCACGAATTCCATATTTAAGGTCTTGAATCGATTGTGGAGAATTGGCATAGACCTTATCTTTCACGTGGCCCCAAAGAAAAAGTCTAACGTTGTTAAATTACAAGATCTCGGTGGCCAATTGTGATCATCTCTTCGAAAATAACACGGCCAGCAATCTCAGAGGTGAAAATCATCACTGAAGATTTAAATATCGAAACAAATTTATTCCGTTAGCCTCCTATAAATTTTAATTTGAAGTAATTTCATTCAAAAACTTTAAGAATTAAATTAATGTTTTATAAACACTGCTTATTACATACATATAAAATCAAAACTCGTATAATATCAATTGGAATAAAAAAACCTAACGAAATATAAATTGTCAATTAAAATTTCTAAATAAATATTTGAAGGAGACAAAATTTTGTTTCTGATCTTAAATTTATGAAAGCCAAATCTTTTTCAAAAATGCAAAACCTAATTATTTAAACAAGGTTATTCTGATTTTCACAAATTTTTATTGTTATTTTTACAACAATCGTTTCGCTATCACAGTAGCATCATCAGGCAAGATTACATTTTGAATAACTAAGCTTGTTTCCGAAATCCGTTTGTATTTATATTACACTTATTACACATATTTATTGAGCACTAAAACCCAAAAAATGGGGTCTCTGCAAATTCCAACTTATCTGAATATGTTTAACAGAGGTGAGTTATTTAAATCTATTTGTTCGTTAAGTATAATAATATTCCAATTTTATTATGTTTATTTATCTCTAGGGATTCTAACAGATTTAAGGCATAACTTTTACTGGCCTATGTCCAGTTGATGGTTGATGGATGATGATGATTTTACTTTCTATATGTAGAATTTCAAAATTATGGTTGAAAGTATGTCCTGTTTCTAACAAATGGTTGCAATGGTTGCAATAATGAAAGTAATTCTACATATTCCAACCATTTGTTAGAAACAGGAATACTTTCAACCATAATTTTGAAATTCTACATATAGAAAGTAAAAGTTATGCCTTAAATCTGTTAGAATCCCTAAAGATAAATAAACATAATAAAATTGGAATAAATATTGAATTGAATCACTCCTTACTTGGTGAAAATCCATATTAAATAATATTTAAATAAGGTTATTCTGATTTTCACAAATTTTTATTGTTATGTTTACAACAATCGTTTCGCTATCACAGTAGCATCATAGTTATTCAAAATGTAATCTTGCCTGATGATGCTACTGTGATAGCGAAACGATTGTTGTAAACATAACAATAAAAATTTGTGAAAATCAGAAAAACCTTATTTAAATATTATTTAAAATTGGAATATTACTTAACGAACAAATAGATTTAAATAACTCACCTCTGTTAAATATATTCAGATAAGCTGGAATTTGCAGAGACCCCCTTTTTTGGGTTTTAGTGCTCAATAAAAATTTATTGTACTTACTGTAATATAAATGGCAACGGATTTCGGAAACAAGCTTAGTTATTCAAAATGTAATCTTGCCTGATGATGCTACTGTGATAGCGAAACGACTGTTGTAAACACAACAATCAAAATTTGTGAAAATCAGAATAACCTTATTTAAATATTATTTAATATGGATTTTCACCAAGTAAGGACTGATTCATTTCAAAATAGAGGATTTTCAACAATCATTCTAGGATTTTCCGAACCCCAAATGCGATAGATAATAATTCGTATTAACCTAGTCTCCGAGGTGCAAATCATCACTGATGATTTAAATATCGAAACAAATTTATTCTGTCAGCCTCCTATAAATTTTAATTTGAAGAAATTTTATTCAAAAATTTTTAGAATTAAATTAATGTCTTATAAGCACTGCTTATTACATTTGGTAGACATATAAAATCAAAACTCATATAATATCAATTGGAATAAAGAAACCCAACGAAATATAAATTGTCAATTAAAATTACTAAATAAATATTTGAAGGAGACAAAATTTTGTTTCTGATCTTATATTTATGAAAGCCAAATCTTTTTCAAAAATGCTAAACATAATTTCAAGAATTTCTCCACAACCAATTTGTTTGAAATATTTAATATATTTAAATAAGTTACATGTAGCACATCCTCAAAAAACAATTTGAAATTGAAGTAACTTAAATAAAATAAATGGAGGTTTATACTTGATAGAAGGTATATAAAATTTATTAAATATTTTAATATTAAAAGATATATTCTGTTAGCCTTCTTCATATTTAATTTCAAAAAATTATATTTAATATTAGAACTTCAGGAATTAAATTAATGTCATATAGGCGCCGCTTATATCAAACGACATATAAAATAAACATTTATTATAAGACATCCAAATGAAATAACAAAATCCAATAAATATAAATTGTTAACAAAAATTCTATAAATTAAATATTTTGAGTTGACAAAATTTTGTTTCTGCTCATCCCTCTTATGAAATCAGATATCTTTCAAAAATGTTTAACATAATCTTAAGAATTTCATCATAAAACTATCTCAGAATATTCAGTATTATTGGATATCTAAAAAGTTACTTTTCAAAAATCTCAAGATATATAAAAACATTACTAAAAAACACGTTTTAATATTCCAAGTAAGATAGTTTTATGATGAAATTCTTAAGATTATGTTAAACATTTTTGAAAGATATCTTTTTCCATAAGAGGAATGAGCAGAAACAAGATTTTGTCTACTCAAATTATTTTATTGATAGGAGTTTTTGTTAACAATTTACATTTACTGGATTTTGTTATCTCATTTGGATGTCTTATAATGAATGTTTATTTTATATGTCGTTTGATATAAGCGGTGCTTATATGACATTAATTTAATTCCTGAAGTTATAATATTAAACATAATTTTTTGAAATTTAATATGTAGAAGGCTAACAGAATATATCTGTTAATATTAAAATATTTAATAAATTTTGAAGTAACTTATTTAAATATATTTAATATGTCAAATAAATTAGTTTTGAAGAAGTTCTTAAAATTATTATATGTTTTCCATGTTTGAAAAAGATTTGCTTTTCATAAATGTAAGAGCAGAAACAAAATTTTGTCCCCTTCAAATATTTATTTAGTAAATGTTATTGACAATTTATATTTGAAATTTGAAAATCAAAACAGATTTAATCTGTGAGTCTTCTATAAATTCAATTTCAAAAATATTTCTTATTCAAAAAACTTTTAGAATTAAATTAATGTTTTACAAGCATGGTTTATGTTTAATAGGCGTATAAAATCAAAACTCAATAAGACACGCAATAAGGATTAAACAAGGACTATATTTTCACTACTTGCTACAATTAGACAAATGCCTTAGATGGGAAAGCATCTGAACTTACAGCGCTGTAGAAACTTTTGTCGAGATTTGACGAATACTATCCGAAAGGTCGGGTATCACAGACCCGACTGGAAGGTTAATGTACTAAATCGGTTCAATAGTTTCGCATTTATTCACGTTTGAAAATTTTTCATAATTTTCCCAAAATTTTCTAAACTAAACATTCGATCGATATGAAATTCAGCTTTTAGAAGTAGAATGATAAGACGCATGTTCGTGCGAAATTTCGCACGAGCGCCTGTTCTCACGTTAGTGCTTTTCACCTTGTTATTGTCCCTGCAGTTTTTTAAGTAATAGCTTCTTACAGTAATTATTCTGAACCCGTAAGCTTCTTTTGAATGAGTGTTCACCAGATTGAATAATTTTTGAACGTATACTCTAAAAGCTCACGGGTGTGGATCATGCGAATCAGATGGCTACATTAAGATCCGTATCCGTTGAGGCCCTCGACATTATTATGAGCAACATCGATCGTCTCGAGGAAAACGTTTACTTTCGTTTCGGACGCTGAGAGGCTGAATCATATGGTGTCACTTTCCAAAACGTGCCATAATTTCGGGGTGACAAATGCGATTCGGTGTGCCGACGTCGAATGCGGTCATGCGAATCGGACACAGCCGGAATCGAAGAGTGCGACGATTTCGCCCGGTCGTCAGTGAAAGTAGAAACGCTGTTTCAACGACGCCAACGGTGGAATAAACAAAGAGATTATAAAAGTTTCTCGGGGGAAATCTTTCTGAAATTTTTATTCAGTCTGCGGTGCGGCGTCGGAATATTTGAAGCGCTCCATTGGCATTTTTTTGTAAGAGGAATTGAAGAGGTCTTGAATTATGATTATATAGATCTTATTGGGTTGTTCGGAAAGTAATTTTTTTTGGGAAAATGAGAGACAATTTTCGTATAATGAATAAAAGTCTATTAAATAATATATTGGCCATTCTGGTCCAACATCTTTTACTATCTTTCTGTGGTACCATGATTCCACGCTCACGCTTGCTGGCAAAGAACCGATCCAGGTGATTTTTGACCTCTTCATTTGAAATAAAGGTTTTACCGTCCAAAAATTTTTGCAATGACCGGAACAAATGATAATACGAAGGCGCCAGATCTGGAGAATATGGTGGATGTGGCAGTGTATCCCATTCAAGCTGTAAAAGCTTTGGGCGAGTGACCAAACTTGTATGAGGTCTCGCATTATCTTGTGGTGGAACACTACACCTTTTCTGTTGATTAATTCTGGCCTTTTCTGTTGATTAATTCTGGCCTTTTCTGTTGAAGTGCATCATACGGTTTATCCAGCTGACGACAGTAGACTTCCAAATTAATTGTATTATCAGGTAAAAGTTAAAAAAAAACGATTCCTCTTAAAATTCCACCAAACGGACAGATTCACCTTGTTTTGATTGATATTGGCTTTCGAAATGTTTCGAGCTGGTTCATCTTTTTTGCTCCATCATCTCTTTTGACATTGTTATATACAACCCATTTTTCGTCCCCAGTAATGATGCGCTCCAGATTTATTGTCTTTACTTGTTTTATCTTTACTATTTTTTGTATGAACTCAAAAATAATGAACCGTTCTAAAAGCATTTTAGTCAAATTTTATTTCAAAATACTTGTCAATATGATCCGGTATTCTATTAAGAAATAGAAATGTATTTTTCAGTCAAATACATATTATAACAGAGTACGTTAGATTCAATGCAATTTTCTTTTGTTTTTTGTTTCATATTTTGTCTATCATAATTGAACTATAGCAGTTATTGGATGCAATTTGCCTGATAGTATTCAATTCTATGAAAAGTTATAACGATTCATAAGTGCTTTAACCAATCTGCGGATCACAGTGTAATAGGCTTCCATTTTCTGATTAATAGTAGGAAAGCTCCATGTGTGATGAATAGGATTATCTGTAAACGTGGGTTTACGAAAAATACTAAATTCATGCAAATAACCCCTTCTCAAACTTTCAAGATGAAATAAATTTATGTTATAATCCT
This sequence comes from Megalocaria dilatata, assembly GCA_034642435.1. Classification (NCBI taxonomy): domain Eukaryota; kingdom Metazoa; phylum Arthropoda; class Insecta; order Coleoptera; family Coccinellidae; genus Megalocaria; species Megalocaria dilatata. Next base: position 31,359,380 of record CM067861.1, read on the forward strand.
ATTCTTCCTTAAAAGTGAATTTAATGTTTGGATGGATTTTATTAACAAACTCATTAAAATCGCTTAGTTGTTTATCTGTTCCCTCAAAGCAACAAATGATATCTACTTATCTGAACTAATAAAGAAAACATTTGCTCATGGGATTTTAGTTAATTTTTCTTTCTAAATTATAAATAAAAATTTCTGATGAAATCGGATTGCCCATAATTAAACTTTCATTTAAACTGTAAATAGTATCATTTTCTTCTCTTATATTTCAAAGCTATTTTGAATGAATATTTGGCAATAAATTTTGTTTCTGTATGGCTAATCGAAATTAAAATCTTAGTCAATTTAACGCTACGCGAAGCAATATAAGAAACTATTAGTCTTATTATCCTTGTGGGTTTTGGAATCTGTGGGTTCATTAGAGTGAGCTGCTGATACGTTTGAATATTCTGAAAAATGCTTACGTATTACTTTTTTGTTTGTTTTTGAAAGTCTTCAGTAGTATATCTGGTGATTATTTCGAATTTACCGGAGTTTAAGAAATCAGTAGTTTTATTATCATATTGTTTTCTTGGAACAGCTATAATACAATTTTCATCAGCACGTGTAAAAACTAAATCATTATTGCTGCCATTTTCTTTTATTGTTTTGACTGAATTGTGCGGTTTACGTGGAGAATAATGTTTATTAATATTTGTAATCATTTCAGATTCTAACAAACATTATTTCTAATTTGACTAAAAATATAACTAAACATTTTTCTGCCTGTAATCCTCAATAAAGGAAAATAGCATCATAAATTATTAAGCTTTCATATGTGCTGATTAAGTTATTATAGCTAGTGTACGAAAACAATATAATGATGAAACTACTGATTTCTTAAACTTCGGCAAATTCCAAATTATTACCAAAGATCTTTCTGATAACTTTAAAAAACGAACGAAAGAAGTAATAAATCAATGTGTCGCATTTTTCAGAATATTCCAACATATTATCTCACTCTTATGAACTCACAGACTTAAAAACCTTTATTCATTGATCAAATTCCACAAGGATAATAAATAGTCCAATAAAACTTGTAGTTTCTTATATTACTTCGCCTAGTGTTAAGTCATCTAAAGTTTTGATATCAATTATACAAACAGAATCAAATCTTACTAAATATTCAATAAATAATATGTAGTTTCAACTTATAGACAAAATTTAATTAATCAAATTGCCAAAAATTTCTAGATTCATTTTATTTGATGTACATAATTTATTTCTCAGTATTCCAATTGGAGATATTGGAAAACTATTGATTTGAAATAACAGTGATCCAATAAGAAGGGATGAAATTTTAAATAGTGTAGATATTTGTCTAGAACAAAACTATTTTCAATTGAATACGATTAACAATTCAGATGAAGGTTTAATTTTGGGAAATCCAATTTGTTCGATTTCATCGGAAATTTTGATGAATAATTCAGAAAGAAAAAATCACTTAAATCACTTGAGCAAATGTTTTCTTTATTAGGTTGGTTTATGTATGTAGATGATATCATCTGTTGCTTTAAGGGAACAGATAGAAAATATCTAATTTTAATGAGTTCCTCAATAAAAAATCCATCCAAACATTAAATTCACTTTGGAAAAAAAATAGATTGTAGCATAAATTTCCTTGATCTTAAAATTTTCAGAAAGGGTGTTTTGTATGACTTTAGTATTTTCCGTATATAGATATCATTATTCATCATACATCGAACCATCCCATTATCCAGAGACAGTATATCACAGTATGATCCATAAATTGGTTAACGTACCTATAAATAGTGATATATTTTCAAAGAATTGAATATTATTAAGAAAATTGCATCAAATAACGGCTTTAGTTCAATTATGATAAACAAATTTTAAATAAAAAACCTGAATTGCATTGAATCTAGTGTACCCTGTTATAATAAGAGATTTGACTAAACAATACATAATATTTACATGAATAGAATATACTATTGCCAAGCATTTTAAACTAAAGTTTGACTCGAATGTAGTTTTCTTGTGCGAGTGGGAGGTCAATTTGCCTGTCGAATATTAGGTCATCACAGGACTAATGTTTCTTATTTATAGTTGATCTCTATTTGCGAAAGGATTTTTGTAGGTCTTGGTTTCTGTCTGATATTTATTGTTTCCATGTTTGCTATATTTTCTTGTGTGTGAGGGAGGCCAATTTGCTCCTTGAATATTAGATGCTTTCATGGGGCTGATGTTTCTAATTAATAGTTTAGGTATATTTGCTGAATAATTTTGAAGTTTACGGTATTTGAATAAAAAATTTTTTGAAATTAAAATTGTAGAATATAAACATATTTTAATTTGTTTTGATATTCAAATTTTATTGGATCACTGTTATTTTTATTAAAAAAAATTTCAATAATTTCTATTGTTTCTCTAGGTGAAACACTGGGATACAAATTTTGTACATCAGATGAAATGAACTTTTTCGCAGTTTGATATTTCTTATTTTGTTCATAGTTCAAAGCTATTTTTAAATGAATATTTGGCAATAAATTTTATTTCTGTATGGCTAATCGAAATTGAAATCTTCGTCAATTTAACGCTACGCGAAGCAATATAAGAAACTATTAGTCTTATTATTCCCCTTGTGGAGATTTTTCAAAAAATAAAGTTTTGGAATCTGTGGGTTCATTAGAGTGAGCTGCTGATACGTTTGAATATTCTGAAAAATGCTTACGTATTACTTTTTTGTTTGTTTTTGAAAGTCTTCAGTAGGATATTCAAATTTACCGGAGTTTAAGAAATCAGTAGTTTTATTATCATATTGTTTTCTTGGAACAGCTATAATACAATTTTCATCAGCACGTGTAAAAACTAAATCATTATTGCTGCCATTTTCTTTTATTGTTTTGACTGAATTGTGCGGTTTACGTGGAGAATAATGTTTATTAATATTTGTAATCATTTCAGATTCTAACAAACATTATTTCTAATTTGACTAAAAATATAACTAAACATTCTTCTCCACGGAATCCTCAATGAAGGAAAAAAGCAACATAAATTATTTAGCTTTCATATGTGCTGATTAAGTTATTAAAAGTTATTGGAAAAATTCCAAATTATTACCAAAGATCTTTCTGATAACTTTAAAAAACGAACGAAAGAAGTAATAAATCAATGTGTCGCATTTTTCAGAATATTCCAACATATTATCTCACTCTTATGAATCCACATACCTCCAAACTTTAATTTATTGATCAAATTCCACAAGGATAATAAATAGTCCAATAAAACTTGTAGTTTCCTATACAGTGTAAAGTCGTCTAAGGTTTTAATTTCAATTATCCGAACAAAAACAAAACTTGCTAAATATTCAATAATTAATATGAAGTTTTGAATTTATAGAAAAAATTCAAACAATCAAATTGTCAAAAATTTCTAGATTCATTTTATTTGATGTACATAATTTATTTCTCAGTATTCCAATTGGAGATATTGGAAAACTATTGATTTGAAATAACAGTGATCCAATAAGAAGAAATGACATTTCAAATAGTGTAGATATTTGTCTAGAACAAAACTATTTTCAATTGAATACCATTAACAATTCAGATGAAGGTTTAATTTTGGGAAATCCAATTTGTTCGATTTCATCGGAAATTTTGATGAATAATTCAGAAAGAAAAAATCACTTAAATCACTTGAGCAAATGTTTTCTTTATTAGGTTGGTTTATGTATGTAGATGATATCATCTGTTGCTTTAAGGGAACAGATAGAAAATATCTAATTTTAATGAGTTCCTCAATAAAAAATCCATCCAAACATTAAATTCACTTTGGAAAAAAAATAGATTGTAGCATAAATTTCCTTGATCTTAAAATTTTCAGAAAGGGTGTTTTGTATGACTTTAGTATTTTCCGTATATAGATATCATTATTCATCATACATCGAACCATTAATCATTAATCAGAGACAGTATATCACAGTATGATCCATAAATTGGTTAACGTACCTATAAATAGTGATATATTTTCAAAGAATTGAATATTATTAAGAAAATTGCATCAAATAACGGCTTTAGTTCAATTATGATAAACAAATTTTAAATAAAAAACCTGAATTGCATTGAATCTAGTGTACCCTGTTATAATAAGAGATTTGACTAAACAATACATAATATTTACATGAATAGAATATACTATTGCCAAGCATTTTAAACTAAAGTTTGACTCGAATGTAGTTTTCTTGTGCGAGTGGGAGGTCAATTTGCCTGTCGAATATTAGGTCATCACAGGACTAATGTTTCTTATTTATAGTTGATCTCTATTTGCGAAAGGATTTTTGTAGGTCTTGGTTTCTGTCTGATATTTATTGTTTCCATGTTTGCTATATTTTCTTGTGTGTGAGGGAGGTCAATTTGCTCCTCGAATATTAGATACTTTCATGGGGCAGATGTTTCTAATTAATAGTTTAGGTATATTTGCTGAGTAATTTTGAAGTTTACGGTATTGTTTCCTGTCGGATTGTTTCCAAGTGTGGTAACCTTCTTTTGTGTGAAGAAGGGGCAATTTGCTTTTCGAGTATTGAGTGCTGTATCATGAGGACTGAAGATTCTAATTGATAGTTTAGCTGTATTTGCAAAAGGACTTTTGAAGTTCCTAGCATTGTTTCCTTCCTGAGACTGGTTATTTCCAAGTTTTGTGGACTTTCTTTTATGTGAAGAAGGTCCATTTTCTTTTTCTATTTTTGGGATCTGTCTTTGTAACTGATCTTTCTAAGACGCATTGTTTCGAAGTTTGATAAACTTTTTGTGTGAGAAAGATTAATTTGTTTATTAGGGGTCATCATAAGAACTGATCTTTCGAATGAAATGCAAGGCGAAAGGACCCTTGAAATTCCTGGCGTTCTTTCATTTTTGCAACTCATTGTTTCCTCCTTTATGCGAGGAAGACCTATTTGCATTTTGAATATTGGAGAGTTTAGCTGCATTTGAAAAAGAATTGTTCAGGGTTCTCACATTTTTTTCCTTTTTGAAACTCAATGTGTGTAAGTTTGGTTGAATTTCTTATGTGTGAAAGAGGTCAATTTGCTTTTGGAATATTGGGTGCTATCCTGGGCACTGTTGTTCCTGATTGATTGATAGTTCACCAGTATTTGCGAAAGGTTCCTTGAAATTTTTGGCACTGTTTCCTTTCAAAAACTCATTGGTCTCGAGTTGGGAATTACTTACGTATGGGAGATCATTTAGTTTTGAGAGAAACATTATTTCAAAAAAACGTGGGTGCTTTTCTTACAGAGAATGTTTTTGATTAACTGCTCATCTGTATTTGCGAAGGATTTTCTTTCCTAGCTATGTAGACTCACTTGCATGTGAAAGGATTCATTTTGCTCTGAAATGTGCTTTTCGAAAAGTGGGTGCTACTCTTAGAATAAGTGTTTTTGATACGTAGTTTGATTAAATTTTTTTTTCATGTTTCGAATTGAATGAACGGAGTCATATAAATGGGGAAAAATTGTTTATAATTTGTGTTGCGGTACAATCAATATCATTATTGATCGGTGAAACCTAATTTATGTATCTTGTTTTGTATAATTATATCTACCAACATAATTCCTTATGTGCATTATAATTTTTCTCTCTTTGAAGAGTTTTTAATCTCGACTGGTGATTCATTCCTGGATACCGTATCTCGATAATCTCATTTATCGTCCAGTTGGGCGAATAACAGATTCTCCGCCCGGGCGTATCGTCTTCCCTGATACCGTACGAAAATGAGGACGGTGCGCTTGAAAACGAAATGCCGGATAGAGTTCGGGCGTCGAAACAGTAAATTTTATCGAACACAAAGTTAACCGTTCGATATTCCGTTAATATATAGCATTAATTGTTCCGTTCTCATTCAGATGCCCACGTAAATCAACGAAGGCGTTTTGTATTGCTATTACTGCCTCCGCACGTGGCACTTGACAGAAAAAAAATTAGTCAGTCAAAATTGAAGTTCAGAGTTTTCAATGATTTTCATCGTTTTTTCACCCTGTTATGAGCGCTTTAATTTCTTTATATGGAACGGATGAACTACATAAAAGAGCCCAGCCGGATATATTCGTAAGTATCTCCTAAAGGGGGGCAATCCCCTCATGTTCAATAGCGAAAAGGGGTCGAGTGATACATCATTGCAATTCTATTTATGACTATCCTAAAAAAAAAAAATTTCGACGTTCGTTTCCATGTAAACAACTAGTTGGAAGTGATGGGTGAAGTGCTTTGAGTGGTCGAGTTTCTGAACGAATTTTTATTCATAAGATGGTCAAATTGTCTATTCAACATGTGAAATATCAAAAATACTGAAAAAGAAAAAAAATTTAAAGGTGTTTCGCATAATTCCTTCTTATCATCGTCAGATAAATTGATTACAAAATTTACTTCCTTCTTTCATTATAGATTTTTGAGCAATTCAAGCAATTGAGTTTATATATACTTGATAATTGAGATATTTACATTTTCGTTTTTTATTTTTGATGGACCTGATATTATTGTTGTTGATTTTGAAGGCGACTTCAATACTTTATTTCAAGAGTAGTATTTTAATTTGTATAATGAAGAAGTTAGAGTTACGTATTTATTGTTTGATAAATCATGACTGAATACTCATATTTTTTTTTTCATTTAAATATTTTAATATTAGCCTTCTACATATTTAATTTCAAAAAATTTATTCAATAATAATAACTTCAAAAATTAAATTAAAAATAATGTCATAATTTAATTCTTGAAGTTATAATTATTGAATATAATGTTTTGAAATTAAATATGTAGAAGGCTAATATTAACATATTTAAATAATTTTATATACCTTCTATCAAGAATTAACCTCTACTTATGTTATGCAAGTCCCTTTTCAGCTGAAATATTCATGAATGTTCTAGAAAATGAAATTCATGCACACCCTTCGAAAAAATTCATTATTCCTACATAGAAATGTGGATGACATTACAGTATGTTTTAGTGGCACAACCAAAAAAATAAGTACCTTAAAAAAATTTATAAATAGCCTGCACCCGAAATAGAAAAAAATAAATCTTCAAACTTTTTAGACCTCACAATTACTGGACTCAACAATAAACATAACTTTGCATTATAATATAAACCACCTCAAACAGATACCACTCTGCATTTTAAATAATTCCACTCGTTTCAATATAAGTAAACGACTTTTCATAACATTGTACAACGCTTATAAAATTATTCGATAAATAAATTTAACTTTAAAAAATAATAAAATGAATAGCATATTATAATAATATATCTCTGATAGAAAAACTTATAAAACAACATACATAAAGATTGCATTAAGAGAAATTTATCCATTCGGTTATGATTTATCTAAAATAAATGTTAGTCTTTCTTATGTAGAAAATATCAGTATACAATCAAAACATAGCCAACATATAACTAAACCAACAACAATATAAGAAAATTCATCAAAGATAATATAAGTAAAATTTCAATTATATTATTAATTAGATTGCTTAATAATCTATAGTGGTAGAACAGATCGAAATTTTGGAATTCGTTTACCTGAACACAAAAGTTTTGATAGAGGTAATAAGAAATCACGTTATGCGAAACATCTTTTAGAAAATAATCTTTCTTTTTCAAATAATTTTGATATTTTGTATGTTGAAAACTGAGATTTCTAGAACTTTCTATCATCATAGCTCATACTCTTTATTAATGATTTTTGGTCCAGATCATCCGAATTGATTTGTTTGAATATGAATATGCTAATTTTGAATATTACGGCAATTTATGGGCTGATTTGAGCATGAGGAAAGTTTTGTCTGCATTAGTAACATGAAAATATCGAAAATAAATTTCTTTACTTGAATTAACTCTCAAAGATATGTCTTGTATGTATTTTGCATACTCTAGATGGCGCTAGTGTATTATTAATACCTTAGTGGCTTTGTGTATAGTGAATATAGATACTTGACAAATTTGGAATCACACATACATTGCACTAACGAAAAACAATCAGTTTGAAACGTGCGCATGTCTGCAATTTGCCTCTGTATCAGCAAACCCTTGTCGAGTTTGTTTGAGTATAGAATTGCTATAAAGATGTATGTTACACTGTCTCGATTTCTAGAACTTTCTATTACCATAGCTCATACTCCGTATTAATGAGCGCGAGACTTGTTCAGTTCTTGAGCACGATGACGTGTTTCTGTTGATGGATCTTCAGCCACATTCAGGGCTACATCAGCAATGTTTTCAGGTGTGCTCACTGGACAAGAACGCGAACGATCCAGTTTTCACGAATAAATTAATCCACAAACTGCCGTGCGGACATTTCAGTTCCATTGATTTTTGCATGTAATTTCTAAGAACTTGGATAGAAGATTCACTATTTTGGAAATAAGTTTTTAATACTTCTCAGTTTTGTTCAAGCGAATGACAGAAGTGTTACCAGACTCGAAATAACCACTACTTCAAAATGCAATCTTTATATCGTTTGGAATAAGAATCCTCTGTAATTTTTTCTATCGCAGTAATACATATTGAAGGAGTTTTTTATGTATTGAGCACTAATTCTGTGTAAATTCTACATAATTTAAAAAAAAACGTCCTAGAAACACTGTTTCTTTTTGAGTTGACATAGAGAATTATCAAACATCACACAACACTTACAAAACATGATGGAATCTAAAGAAAATATACAATATTGACCGAAATCACCTAGTAAACTTTAGCCGATACACCTTTCCCAAATGGACCTTATTAACAACAAATTCTTTCTCAAAAAATGTTCCATATAAGTGAAAAATTTTTTTTTAATATTTACATTTGCCAGAACAGCGTTTGAAACTTCTGCCCATCATCATTCAGACTATTTTGGATGATAAATAAAGACAGTCAATAAAAAAATGTCATCTACCTTGTTCTCATATTTAATCCTGGGAAGAAATTGAACTAAAATAAATTGTTTGGTGTTATTAAACTCTTGTTCTTCCACAGAAAATAACATGAGGAAAGGCATAAGATTAAATTGAATTAGGCATAACCACAGCAGATTCAATTGAATTAGAAAGGTCTTGTGCGCATGTACTAAATGCAAATTATGATAATTTCTAATTAAAATTTGTTTTTAACACATGCGCACAACACCTTTCTTATTCAATTCAAACTGCTGTGGCCTTTCCTCGTATTATTTTCTATTGAAGAATAAGAGTTCAACAAATGTTTCAGCTTGTAAATAAATACCAAGTAAAAATAAATTGAAAGCGTTTATTACTAGAAAAATATTTTCTCAATTATTTAAATATATGAGCAGAAAAATTCTGAAATTTTTTTCAAACATTTCTTCAATATTTTCAAGAATTAAATAATATGAAGAAAATTCCACGTTATAATTACAAGTTTCTCGTAGTATTTGACGCTTAATGGAAATACACCAGGAGAGGCACGAATCCTGCGGAGATTATTCGAAAGTCCGATTCAAATATTCAATATATTCAAACAAACGACTTTCAGTAAACATCAATTGTATCATCATCCTTGTATCCGCTTTCCTCCGTCGATAAAACTTTCTACCGCTCGAGTTTCGAATCGAAAAGTGAAATTGTCCGTAGAAATTCGTCGCTCTCCAATGCACCACGTCTCCGGGCGCACTTTCTAATCACCCTCCAGGTCGCCTTTGTTAACACGCCAACCCACGGTCCGGTGACCCACTTGTGTGGGTGGAGAGCGAGCACCGTCATCATCATCTGCAGCCGTCGTCGTACCGTCTCCGAGGGTCTGGCTCATCATCACCGGCCAGCGTTGCCGTCGAAAGTAGGTTAGTACAGCTTCGGAGAGGGGCCCCGACTCTAACCGCCGTTCTCTTTCTCCCGGGACCGACAGCGGTGTCAGTGTGTTTCCATAGCTCCGCGTGTCGAGAGTACGTCGTTCAAACAGAGGAACCACCGGGTATGTTACGCGGCGATTTGCGATGAGCCCGTTGCCCGCTTTGCCTTTGGAAGTGGAACGATATGTAGGTGCCTGTCTGATATCCAACCACAACCATCAGAAGCTCAAGCAGGGTGGCCAGGGCGAGGTTTTCTACAACCGTGAACGTTACCAGCAGCAAAGGGCCTTTCATAATAGAGGAATCGACGAGAATTTTCGTCCCCAGAGATGCGGAAATCTGGACGGTTGGGCCGGAGGAATGCCCTTGATCTCCTTCGTCAATCAGAGCAGGAATCGACGTCCGGACCAGCAGAATCTCGTGAGATCACCGCCTGCCGGCTATGAAGACTATAACTTGGCGCGACTTGCCGTCCACACCCAAGGTGCCCCTTTGATCTTATCCAAAACGTACAACCATCGCAAGAACAAACAGCAACGGAATCAAAACAGTAAATACCAAGACAACGTCTCTGGTAAACCAAGAAACAATGGGAAGTGCGAAAATAACAACAGCACCTCTAGTTCAGCCGCAGACACCGTCAGCGTCACCAGCGACGAAAGCTACGGGTCCACCAGCTCGGAACAGTGTCTTCCTCGCATAATAAAACCCCGGAAACGTCGTAAAAAAGACAGGAAAACGCCAGCCTTCGAACCAGCCTTCCAGTCTTCCGATTCCACAGAGGTATCTTCGGACAGCGCCAGTCCAGAGATACCGAACCCCTCCAGGCTCTTAACCTTCGAGTTCCTCATACCCGAGAACGCATCCCTGGAGTCGGAAACGCCGAAGCTGCACCATACCTTCGAGGAGGTCGAGGACCTGGAAGACTCTAAGACGGCTTCCTCCAGTAGGTGCCAGTGTCGATTATGCGACCCCGCGGGACAGATTTGGGACGTGGATAAGACGTCCTATTCGTCGTTCTTAACACCGCCTGAGCGCAGCAATGTCTTCACCTATCCAGACCTAGTGGTACAAGAGCTGTCTAGGTTAACCTTGGACGAGGTTAAGGGTGATGGTATGAGAAGGGCCTCAACCTCGGACCTGGAGGTGTCCACACAGATCGTGACGTCGTTGAACGGGCTCAGGGACCTTGAGATCAAATTTTTTTCGACGACCAGTGCCGCGTGCAGCGATAAAATGTACCAGAAGAATTCTTCCATTGACATTGAAACGTGTTAGTGAACTGGGTATATAATAAAGGTGTGTGTTTTTCTGTTGGGTGCGCGTATGAACTTTGGGATTACGTTTTTTCTCGCCATTGGACGAAAAAGTCGTATGTAATAGGCCTTCGAGGCCTTTATCACTTTAATCTCTCTTAACTTATTTATTTTTTTATTATTCAACGAAAGAGCTGTGATCTCAATTTGCTGCAGGGTCATGAATTGTACATTGTAAAGTGCAAATCACGATTTTCCAATCAGGTCTTGTTTCGAACAGTATTACACCGATCGTTTCGATCTCAAACGAGTTGATTTATACGTTTTGCGGTACCTTTGTTTGAATTATTATGGTTGTAAACTATTCGAGAAGCTGAGAATTTCGGATTGTTTACAGTTTTGAGCGTGAGAGCAGAAGTTCAAAGTACATTATCTCTTCTCGAATCTTCGTGGATTGATTCTTTAATAAGGATTAAATTGATTCATTCATTAATGCTATTCTACAAATGGGTTCTTAATTGAAGATTGTTTCGTCCTTCAACTTGATGTTGAATGTGTTATTATTACCTGGATTATTTTAGTTGAACCTTTTGGTCGTGAAAATTCTTGTAAGGATCTTTTCACATTTTCTTCTTTTTATTTGTTTTCGTTTCTTTATATATTTTTGTTTACATATGCTAATTTTTCTTGCTTACCGCGAACTTGAAGAATTTTTTATCAATTCAGACGAAAATATTGGGACACTAATATTGGGCAAAACATGAAATTCATATGTGAATTTCTCACCCAAAATTTTTGAATTAAAGTTCAGAAAGACGAACATTTTCATTGACCACTGAACGATCTCAGAATTACAGGGTGGAAGATGGTTCATGATTTCCGAGCGGAGAAAAATATTAATTCGAAAATATTCATCCATGATTTCTAGAAGTATTAGATTGATATTCTTAATTAATTAAGGTTATTCTTATTTCCACAAATTTCGCATCATGTTGGCCTTTACTTGATAGAAATCTATTGTACACTTTAGTTGAATAAAACACATATATATGTTGAAGACACTTCATTAAATAAATATAAATTAATAATGGTTATTCGTCATTAATAATATATAGTATGATAGCCAGAAAAGAATATAAAAATACTATTAATGAAATATAACCAATGCTTAAAACCGTGGAAAAATATGCAATTCCCTCACTTACTATGAAAAATCATCATAACAAATAAAAAAATCCTCAATCATATAGATATAAACATATCTTATAGAACCAATAATTCATCAGGAATTTTTTAAAGAAACGCAAACCTAAGGAACAAATCACATTTGTCAGGCGTTTGTCAATTATCATGCTGTAACTTTAAAAATTTATATATAACAAATAGGAAGATGTTCGTAAACTAGAATAAAGGAAACCCAACGTTCTTTCCTTAAGTTGAATTCTACCTATGCGGAACATCTAATAAAAGAGAAACATGAAAATGAACAAACAGATGTGAGCAGTTGTTGGAATCTTTAGTAATATTGTAATTTCCAGTAAAATTATCCAAAAACAACTTCAAACTAGAGGGAAAATGAAGAAATAAATTATTTATGTATGCACCAAAACCAGGAAGTGGAATTTTATTTTGCAGTCATTGAAATGGAAATTAATTGCGAAAAATATTTGTGAACCGTTCGGTGTGTTACAAAACAAGAAAACTTAATTTATAGAACAAAACTGCTTCATTATATATCAGGAATTGTACGCATTAACTCGAATTGGTGTTTGGGAAACTTTTCTAAAGGAGTGGCAATCGATGACTATGTTTATTGTGGAAATTTGAATGTTATTCATTTTGTGGTATATTCCAAAATGGCATTTTTTATACTATTTTGGAAATTTTTATTCGAATGTCCGAAATGTAGGGGTGTGATCAATAGGAAACTGACTGAATAATTCTGAGAATATTTTGTATCCACCTTTCGTTGCAATGATGTTGAGAATAGAGATATTTCAATCGTTTCAATGCAGTTTCCTTTTTCTTCATCTTAATAATGATCTCATGAGTCTTAATTGATAAAAAATTTAAATATTGAGAAAGCTTTTACCAAGCGATTAATATGATTAACGTCCACCTTGTATTGTTTCTAAATTTCAAAAAATTTAGAAGAGGTGCAGACAAGGTCCTCCAATCAGATCTACTTGACAATTTTTCTAGAAGGTTGAACATTCAAATCATAAACTAATGATAGTGCGAAAAGTAGTTTATATATTTTTATTTAATTAAAGAATGCCTATCCTAATCTTCTTGTAACTTCCCAATATTCATTTCATAAAGGTTTTCAAAATATTCAAATATATATGGTTTCTAAATTGATGCGAATCTCTTCAAGAAGTTCTTTAGAAAAAATTAAAGGGGGCCTTTTATGTAAATTTTTGCTCTAAGCCCCTTTTCACTTCCCTTTAAAATTAGGGTACAAATTCTGTTTTTATTGAATGTGTTCTCTGTTGAACAATTTACAAGAACGAAATTTAGCAGATCTCTAACGCTTATCATGAAAGTGTGAGAAAATGAACTCCTACATTATTCTGAATCAGAACTTCCAAATTAAAAAACTGTTTTGAAAACATTGAAACATTCAATTCGCATTTTTTTGGTGACCCGCCTTTTTCTCCTGAAATTTTTAGTGCAATTGAAAACAAAATTAATATTACTAAGACTCTCTTCACATAAAATCACACAGAAGTTATAAATTGTTGAAAAAATTAAGTAGGCTGGTTTCCTGAAATAATGCATGAAATATCTTGAATCGAATAAATGTACTGAAGGATTAAAAAATTATCAAGGATATAGATAATAAATAAAGGGAATTGGTACAGTTTGTTTTTGTCTTCGATTTTGAGTTTCCGTCCTCCTTTATTAACTGATGGATTTCATTGTTCATTTCCTATTTCAACCATATCTGCCATTCTCCCATCAAGAAAGATCTCGTGATTAATCTGGCGAAAAATAACTTCTTTAAATGGTTTTAACGATCTTTTGTTTACTTATATATTTATCAGTCTAACTAAACAAGTAGTATGTAGAGTTACTGTTTCCCGTAGCCGGTAATTAGATATTAAATAAAGCGTTATTACTTATTTCGACCTCATTTCTCAAGACTCAATTTTTCGCTCCTCGAACATATGTGCGCTCTAACAATAACCCATGGCTATTTAGCACCCATATCCTCAAGAACGTGAAATCAGAGACGCAAAAGAGAATAATTATACGAAAAATGCTATTAACAAACAGTTAAATAACCATGCGGAGGTAATATGCTTTATTACCACTTCTGCCTTAGATTTCTCCATTGAATCAATTATGAATTGTTCCTAGTATCCTACATAATTTTACCGCAATGGGAACTGAAATCTGCCTCTTTCGACGTAATGAGACGTTCACTTTCTCAGGTTTCGAAATGGCACAGGTCATGGTTCAATTCGATTGTAGCGGGTTAACCTCAAAATGGTATAATACCTCTGGTACAATGGTGAAGTGTTGCAACAGCCTCGTCTCCTTGCTAAACTGTTTGATCGGCGAATTTGTAGATCGGCCGTTTAGATATCCGGATTCGTCACGGTTAGATAAGCGGAGCTATTAGAGTTTGGATGTTTTAATTTGACTTTGAGCTGGTCTTCAAATGTTGGGATGTGATCGTTGGAAATGTCTGCGGTTATGGAGAAATTCTATATCGATGATCCTGTTCGTTTTGGAGTGAAAGCAATATCGATAATGTTTCCGCTAATCATTAACAGATGTTTTAGCGATTAGGCTATCTCGCCACGTAGTTAATTGCATTTCCGGTACACAATACGCCTCAGTGTTAATTGGTTGTGTGATTGGTGTTGGTTGATAAAAGAATTCGCTGCTCCAGGAGATATTTCTAATAGTTTCGCGGATAGCTACGCTTGCGGTTTATCTCGCTTTTCAATTTTAAAAATGTTCATGTTTTCCATATTTTCCTTCATGACCAGCAAAATATTAGATTCCGACATGTAAAATTCATTAAACCTATTTCCTATTTTAGGTTGTTAATTCAGAACTTTACGAAATATAGGGAGCAACCCTTTCTTTACTGCCTATTATTTTTCCCACATTGTCACAATAACTTCCAAAATAACTAGCGAATATTAGATTCTGGCATATAACATTGAAAAAATTGCCTGAGACTTCTTGTTCTATGTTGTCAAATCATTACTTTTAAGAATGTAGGAAGGAACTCTTTAATTATGTTGATTTTTCTCACATTTTCACAAAAACCTCCTTCATAACTAGCAAAGTATTAGATTCTGGTATGTAAAACTCAGAAAATAGTGACGGTGAAGTACCTAAAACTTCCTCTTTTAGGTTTTTAATTCACTACTTTTCGAAGTATAGGAAGGAACTATTTTTTTTAATGTCTGCTGATTTGTCCCACAATCATGATAATTTCTTCCATAACTAGAACATATTAGAATCTGGTATGTAAAATTCAGAAAATAGTAATGGATAAGTTGTCTGAAACTTCCTATTTTAGGTTGTCAATTCATTATTTTTCCGAAGGTAGGAAGGAAGTTTTTCTTTGGTGGCTATCTGCTGATTTTTCCTCCATTTTTACAATTTTCTTCATAACTAATAAAATATTAGATTCTGGTATGTCGAATTTTCCTTCATAACTAGGAGAATATTAGATTCCGACATGTAAAATTCATCATCAAAGTTCCTATTATAGGTTGTTAATTCACTACTTTTTGAAATGTAGAGAGGAACTTTTTTTACTGCCTATTATTTTCCCCACATTTTCATTATAACTTCCAAAATAACTAGCGAATATTAGATTCTGTAGAATTAAAGAAATCGACATTAAAAAATTGCCTGAAACTTCTTATTCTATGTTGTCAATTCATTACTTTTCAGAATGAAGAAAGGAACTCTTTTTACTTACGTTGATTTTTCTCACATTTTCACAATAACTCCTTCATAACTAGCAAAATATTGGATTCTGGCATGTAAAACTCAGAAAATAGTTACGGTAAAGTACCTGAAACTTCCTGTTTTGGGTTTTTAATTCACTACCTTTCGAAGTGTAGGAAGGAACTATTTTTTTAACTGCCTGCTGATTTTTCCCACATTTTCACAATAGCTTCTTTCATAACTAGAACATATTAGAATCTGGCATGTAAAATTCAGAAAAAATTGATGGAAAAATAGCCTGAAACTTCCTATTTCAGGTTCATTGCTTTTCTGAATGTAGAAAGGAACTTTTTTTGGGCTATCTACTGATTTTTCCTACATTTCTACAACTTTCTTCATAACTAACAAAATATTAGATTCTTGTATGTCGAATTCAGAAAGTAGTTAGGAAAAAGTTGCCTGAAACTTCCTAATTTAGGCTTTTTATTTACTAATATTTGAAACGTAGGGACATTTTCATAATTCCCTTCATAACTAACAAAATATAGATTCTGGCATTTAAAATTCAGAAAGAAGTTATAAAAAAGTTCTATGTTGTCAATTCATTACTATTCAGAATGTAGGAAGGAACTCTTTTTACTTATGTTGATTTTTCTCACATTTTCACAATAACTTCCTTCATAACTAGAAGAATATTAGATTCTGGCATGTAAAACTCCGAAAATAGTGACGGTGAAGTACCTGAAACATCCTGTTTTAGGTTTTTAATTCACTACTTTTCGGAGTGTAGAAAGAAACTATTTTTTTTAATGTCGGCATATTTTCCCTAAATTTTCATGATAACTTCTTTCATAACTAGAACACATTAGAATATGGCATGGAAAATTCAGAAAATCTACTGATTGTTTCAAATTTTTGCAGAAAAAATTATACGTATACTTATGGCTATTTTTAGGGAATTTTCAAACCTACGTTTATTAACAGTATGTAGAGCTCACTAAAATAGAATATTCAATTGGAAATGGAAATTGCCGTTCCCAAAGGCGTTCTAAATATTTCATCTCTGCATCTCAAAACTGCAATTGAACAAGTTCGCAAATTAAAATTTAGAGAAGGGTAAATATTGACTGAATTATTAGTTTTTTTTTTCATCAATTCAACGAATTTCTGGGATTTTCGTTTCGTTTAGATATTACAAAAGAAAAAAATTTAAATGAAAAACACTAATTTCATTGTACATCTGCAATTCTATACAAGATATCGAGAATCCGTTCGAAACTATCTCCCCTTTGTAAATTTTTACGCAACTTTAGCACAGCCCATTAAACTATTTCCTCGGCTCTTTTATGAGCTGACTCGAGTGATTTCCATACAATTTCCTGTCGTTTTTCAATGGAATACAATTAGTGCGTAATCATGCTAATAGCGTTAAACATTTTTTTAAATTAGCATTCATGGTTCTCAATAAAGATAGAGTTGGTCAGGACACAATATTTTTTCCCGATAAGTAAATGTATGTGATTTGAAAAGCCTTCAGTTTCACTGGACGGATTTTATGGATCGATATACGAGAGAAACTGATTGAGCAATTACACGTAGCCAAGAATTCAATTTCAACCATAAAAACCCGAGTAACGATAACTAATTATTCAGTTTTGTCTCATATCGGTAATTATCCTGATTCAGAAAGCTTTCATATTCGTTGAGAACCAGGTTAATTCGTTTCATTAGTTGGTTCGTTAAATATTGAGAACTATTTTGAATACCCAGTGAAAGTGCGAATGTCATTAAATATCACTTTCCAATGATTTAGTTGCTACACTAATTCAGCTGGATGAAATGTTTTCAAAAAACAAAAATACTTTAAAAACCTTTTATTTTATCCTGATGCTCATAGATCTTACGTAAAAACCCCTCAGAAGCTATAGCTTATGCGAGTAAGATCTGTTGTTTATTGGTTAGCTTCTGTTACTGTGTTCTCACTCTATCGAACTGTGAATCTTTCAATTTGACCATAGTTTTCATCGATTTGTGAATCAGTGCATATATCTTGATGGAATAGCTGTTTTTTCTTTATCACGTAAGGCCTTTTTTGCTTGGTTGCATCATCCAATCGATCCAATAATGTAGGGGTCGCTGTTGATCGTTTGGTCCTTCGGAAGAAAGTCGAAGAGCAAAATTCAATACGTCCCAAAGTACAGAGGCCATAATCTTGCCGGCTTTGGCCGGATTTCACCCTTTCTTTTCCACTCGGCTGACGCTCTTTTCGACTCCGGCGTAAAATTCATGTTATCCATTGTTACGTACTGACGAAACAAATCCGTTTTATCACTCGGAAACAGCTTCAAATAGCGTTATTTATCATCAATTCGTTTTTATTTTTTTTTCTTCTGCGGGCAAACGCGACATTCATTTAGAAAAAAAAAACTTTTCATACACAATTCTGAACACGCTATATTTTGATATCTTTAGGATGGCAGCTATCTATTGCAACTTCACTTTACGATCAGACTAACAATAGCCATTTACGAGGGTGGTTCAAATATGATCGAAACACGTTTATTTATTATCGAAAAATTTACAAAAAATCACATTTTTTCTAGGTAATTCCCCGCACTATTCACACATTTTGTCCACCTTTCCGGAAATTTTTTGATGCCGGTATCGAAAATTCCTTGGGCAACTCGGGCAGCCATGTGCGCACGAACCCCTCTACCTCGTCGTCGGTGTTGAACTTTTGTCCTCCGAGGGCCTCTTTCAGTGGTCCAAACATGTGGTAGTCGCAGGGCGATAAATCCGGACTGTAGGGGGGTTGTTCCAGTACCTTCCACCCCAATTCCGATATTGTATCGAGCGTAAGACGCGCGGTATGAGGGCGCGCGTTATCCTGGAGGAGAATCGCACTTCGTGCTGGAATGCTCCTCCGTTTCGAGCGATAAGCTAGTTCCACGTGTGTTTTCAGAAGGTTAGAGTAGTATTCAGCTTAAATGTCTCGAACATTCATCCTACGGTCCTCCAAAATGAGTTGTTCTACGCGGCGAATGTTGTCTGGTGTGACGCTGGTTCGCGGTCGACGATCATGCGGCTCATTCTAGACGGTTTCGCGGCGATCCTTGAATGCTTTGGCCCATTTAAACACGGCAGCCCTACTCAGGCACTCACTACTGAACTGCATTTGCAAACTCACAAAAATATCCGTGTTTTTAACGTCTTTTCCCACTAAAAAACGAATGATAATACGTTGCGCAACGGCAGTCGGCACTTGACGTTCACTCATTGTCGTAGCACACGCGTGAAACATGTGCTCCGACGAAAACAAATGCCACACTGTTCGTAAGAGACCCAGCTATCACATACTCAAGCCACGACCTTCGAAACATACATGCGCGCCATCTACAGAGTTTGTCTGGATCACATTTGAACACCCTCGTATTTATTTTGGATTACCTGAGCGCTCTGCGTCTTCGATGATTCGACCGCGTTCAACATCCGCATACCATCGGCATATGGTTGTTTTTGATGTACACTTTCCACGGTATTTCAAGGTTTCATATATTTATGAAATGCTTTGGCTTATGCAAAACTTCGAGAAGTAGGAAATGCCAAAGGTCCGCCCGCTCGTTCAGTATTTTTATTGTCGAATCGCGCTTATTCTTGAAGACCTCTATCGATTCCAGGATGTCTAATTTTTTTGCCTTCCGGTTTTTGGGATTATCTAATTCTGGGAAGATGAAAAGATGTTTCGCAAAATAAGAGGTTTTTGAATGATGCTACATATACGTAGAACAAACCAGGAGAATTTTCAAAAAACCCTCAAAGAACATCAAGTTTCATTTGAGAACCGTAAAGACGACTCTTATTTTGCTTAACTTTTCTTATTTTTGCTGTAAATTCCTAAAAGTGTAACACCCATTGCAGCTTATGACATCGATCTTATTAAATGTTGTGTAATCTTCATTTCTTTTAAGAAACAGATTAAATAGTTTATGGACCTTCTTGTGGATTCTAAAAAAACCATATGAGGTTCCCAGAACCTTAAATAGCCAATTGATAAAATGCACTAACCTTTATTTGCATCAGTTACGCTTGGAATAGTAAGCGGTCTAACGAACTCCCTTAAAAACGGATACATCCGACATTTAAGTTTATATAATGCAAATTTATATATCGTGAAACTATTTAACAAGAATGGCCGTGCACTTCCTGGTCGAAGATGGGAAGTCGTAAATTTCGTATTCGTCGTCCCAAAGTCTACGAACCTCTCGGAGCATCTTCGTGATTCGCCGTTTCTTAATGAGATACGCCATTTAAAATTTAATCGCTGAATTCCTGTATGATCAGCTGTTGCGTCTTCGGCTATTGTTGTGGTACTTTCACTTCATAAAAATGGCATATTCCATTTAGTACGAGATGTTATTTAGCGTTTCGTTTGGTTCCGTTGGCAAACAGACACGCATCGCACTGCCTTCAAGCGGAACAATTGAACGTTTCCTGGGATGGTGCAGTGATTTTGATATAACTTGTTTTAACACATTTGTTATACCACACACGTGTTCAGATATAAGTGTATTTCTTCTACCATGTTCTAATCATTGCGTTAATTTCCAGAACACTTAACACAATTCATTTTATCTTTTGGTTACTTTATCCATTGTTTATAAACCTCTCGGTTTATTTTCTTGAATACTTCACCTAAGTATTCATTATTCAATCATCTAATGGAGAAAACTGTCCGTCGTGAATGCAAATTTCTCTCCTAGAGTACCCTGTAGACTAATTTTGGTGTAAAACTCCTTCAAGCCTAGGAATGAACAACATTCTGATGAAGAATTAATGTATTATTTTTACCACAATATTTTAAGATTGGTGGTTATGAAATGCGAAAAAACAGTTAGTCGAGACTTTAAATTAATTCTTTGTTTTTGACATCGCAGTGTACTATTTGTGTTGAACGATTTCACTTAGTAGTCTTTTTCTTTCTTCAATTCATCTTTCATTTCGAATTGAGTACAGTTTATCTGTGTCAACGTGAATTATATAAGCCAATAAATCATTTGCTCTAACTTGACTAGTTGTTGAATTGCCCTCAGCTTTTTTCATTTCTGTCTATCTTATTTCTGATTTACTTTTCGTCTTCAAATTCTTTGACTTCACTATGAAAGTCATTTCTTATGTTAAATGAAGTTCGAATTTCTCTTCGTTCTCACATTCTATATGTGTTTAAGTTAAGTTTGAAGTTGTTAGAAGAGCTAGTTCTCCTCTAGTTTGCTCTTCCATCTCGTTCAGACTCAACTACTTCTCTTTATATTTGTAACGTTTATTTGGTCATTATTATTCTTATTTTCTTCGTGTGAACTCGACAATCTTCAGAATGTTTTGCTTTTTTTGTGTTAACCTTTTCATCGTCACTTTATCGTTCAATTTTTCTCACAGTTTCTTTAATATAATATATTCTCTTACTTTCACTCTTCATGGTACTAAACCATTCCTTTCTCGATCTACACTGGTAGATATTTCCCTACATCTATTTTGGAAAATGGATAATGGCAACTTAGAGGTTTATTTGCTACTAGTTCTTTCGTGGAGTGACTTCAGTATACTGAATTGTTTTAATATAGGGAAAACATGGTGGAAGTTCGTTTACATGTATTATTAATAGAGGAGGACCAAGGATTGAACCTTGAGGAACCCCAGTAGATATTGGGAAAGGCGGCGAAATATTTTCCTAGTTTGTAAGCGGTCGAAAAGGAATGACACGCAGTGTTTCGAATATCCAATTCATCCTCACCAACTCTTGAGATTAATTACACAATTTACACAACTTATCGTTACGAAAGATCCAATGAACTTAAAAAGCGCACAAAATTTACTCTATAAATATGAACACCGACATACAGTTTAAAATATATGTTTCTAGTTCATTTTCAATATGAATCAATAACATTTTGTAATGGCTTGAAATTTTTTCAGCCGAGAACTAGTTAATATTTTTCGTTATATACAGCATCCTTATTATAGTTTCAACCAAATTATCGATTACTTTTCCTCACTTTAAATTATCAACTGGTTTTTTCTTTCAGTTGAATTTCTATTGAAGTTACTCGTACTATTCTTATATCTATGCTATTGATATAGTTGTTCCTACATTATTTGTAGGATTCTTATCTTACTTCTTTTCAAGTTTTGATTTTGTTTGAGTCATACTGTGGAAATATTAAAATATTCCATATAATTCATATCGTTTTAAACGTACTTTTCAACAAAGTTAGAGTGTTTTATCTGAATGTTATTACGCTACGGAATTAGTCCGATAAATTTTCTCGCAATGTTTACGATCGTCGCGAGAGGTATGCGGCCTTCGGTTACGTAACCCTCTAGCCGTCCCGAAACGCCCTCCATCGCTCAGAAATCGAGACGAACGAGATAAAGCAGCGCGTTACGAAATTCGAATCGAGTACGATAATTTCGGATTTTTTTCGAAAGCTCTCGAATACGTGCTCGGCATTACGATCCCGTGGTCAAGGATTCCAGGTGATGGTTGGGTAAGAAGTCGTCGGTTATGCGTGAACGCACCAAATTGTCCTATGCACAAAGCGATTTTATCGGCTGTTTGTATTTATTATTAGAGACTGTACGTGATTACGTTGGTTATTATTTATTCATTCGATTCTGCGGTATTAATATTCATCGCTACGTTTCGAAATCGATAGATGATAGTTTCCTAAGTCAATAAAGCTGTTGTAGAATTCTGGTCTCGTAATATTATAGTTGGCAAAAAAAGGTTGGAACTCTACAATATCGTTTAATTTTCCCCCCTCACCATAAAATGGGAGGCTGGTGCTCTTCTGGGAAGCCCTATCGAGTGACTGGTCCTTCGTGGCGGATATTCCATGAATTTTCTTGGAAATTATTTTTCGAAATTTGATTTCACGCTAAGAAACATAATATTGAGTAAATTCAACACCTGTATATAACGCTTACGACTTGAATACTATCAAATAATTAATTCAAGGTGTTATGATTAAAAACGATAAATTTAAATCGAACAAGACAATACACTTGGAAAATCATGATTTGACTTATTACCCCGCTGTATATAATATATGTAAGTGTTGTTATAAAGATACATTGTCAGATCTTTCTCAGTTCGAAATCTATGAGAATAGCAACAAGCATTGTAACCATACTTTCACTATGTGAAATCATACCTTTGCATTTTTCTCTGGTTTAATTTGCATGTTTAAATACCGCAACCAGTGTCCTTGTTTGTGTCGTTACCAGTTACTTTCTAGAGTGGCTTGGAGTATGTCGATTGTAAGGTATGATCATAAATTATTGGAATTGTTCGTTTTGAATCCTGCTAAGTTATTATTAGTTGGTACGTACTTTCACCATATACCATGACGGATAGGATATCTAGTTACTGGGCGCGAATCACCTCAGGAAACCTTTTTTTCAGATACATGTCATGTCAGTGAAGCAAAATGGACGTTCATAATCAGTAAACATTCATCTTGAACTATATACTAGTATAATTTTCATCTTTCATCAATACTTCCGATATGATTACGAAGGTTTTTCTTGGAGGAAGTTGTGAAAGGGTTCTGCGAGTGGTTGTTAATAAGTATAGTAGGATTTGACATGCTTTACAGTCCTATCAAGGTCACTGGTTTGGTCGGTTCACGTATTTTCATTCTTATAATTATGCATTTTCTGTTTATATTATCTTTTTGATCCTGTACAGTATTTAGCGTTATTATATACGCTGTATATTTTTACATATTAAATGAATGCTTTTCGTACTGTGTTGTTTTTTCTGTTGTATATGATAGTAACACTGAATTATAAATATAAAAACAATCACTCAGTAAAAACCTCTGTGTTATTTGATTTAAAAAACATTGTCTTGGGAAAATTATGTTTATATTTGAGTAGACATATAACTCTTAATTATAGTGCAAGAGTGCAAAATATGACGGAATTTATAGAAACCTGAAATAAATCAAATAGCATACATAGCCGATACAGTAAATTTTTTTATTTGAATATTATGACTAACAAATTTTATAAAAAAATAGAGGTTTATACTTGACAGAAATATAAAAATATTTAATTAAATATTTCAATATTTGCAGATGTATTCTGTTAGCCTTCTACATATTTAATTTCAAAAAATTATATTTAATATTATAACTTCAGGAATTATATTAATGTCATATAAGTATCAGTTATTACAAACGACATATAAAATAAATATTCATTATAAGACATCCAAATGTTATAACAAAATTCAATAATTATCAATTGTTAACAAAAATCCTATAAATTAAATATTATGAGTAAACAAAATTTTGTTTCTGCTCATACCTCTTATGAAAACAAATATCTTTCAAATATGTTTGACATAATCTTAAGAATTTCATCATAAAATTATCTTACTTAGAATATTCAATATTATTGAATATCTAACTAAGTTACTTTTTCGAAAATATCATGATATGTAAAAACATTACTAAAAAACAAGTTTTAAGAGAGGCTCTGCTTCGTCAGTACTCCATCGTATTCAATAAAATATAACATCAATCAACAAAAAATATTTACTCACGTTTAATCCAGAAAGCTTCTTGGTAAATCAATATTGAACATTTAAATAGTGTCCTAGTAACCTTCAACAAATAGTTCTGTGGTTTACCATAGATCTCAAAGATTGCCCGGCAATTTAACGGCCTCTGTTGTAGCACAAGGACATCTGTATAAAGAATGTTAAGGAAAACAAACAATAATATATCATGAATAAAATAAAATATTTTATGCTTGATAGAAGGTATATAAAATTATTTAAATATTTTAATATTAGCCTTCTTCATATTTAATTTCAAAAAATTATATTTAATACTATAACTTCAGGATGTCTTATATGTAAATATTAAAATATTTGAATAACAAATTTTATACTGAAAAAGGCGTACTGTTAACAGTAATATTCTGTTAGCTTTCTACATATTTAATTTCGAAAAATTATATTTAATATTAGTTATAGTATTAAATATAATTTTTTGAAATTAAATATGTAGAAGGCTAATAGAATATATCTGTTAATATTAGAATATTTAATAAATTTTATATACCTTCTATCAAGTATAAACCTCCATTTATTTTAAATCATCTTTATTTTCTATTAACTCTTTTTCTCAAACATTAATTTATGTAAGGTTTTACAGAGTAACTTTTATATTTGAAATTGAATTTTATCCTCCATCAATAATATACTTTTCAAATATATTTTGTTTTAGTAAGACTGAGTTCTTAATGATTTTTCATTGATATTGAATAATTCATAGTAGAAAATTCTTCTGTGTAGAAGGTATGTATGAATTAATTATCCACATCACCATTAATTATGACTGATTATGAAGATTAATATAATTTTGAGATTGATATAAAAGAGGCAATTTGTTATTAAAATTTCATAAATCGAAAAATATAATTCTTTACTTTTTGATTTTACAAGGACCTCGAATGTCAATCAGTATTAGGTCCTTTTTACACTAATTTTTGGTTAAAGGATGAATTTTCACTCAAATATTGAAATCATATAATTCTGGAAACCTTCACAATCTAAAATAAAAAAAATTGACTTTTTCATCTTAAATTGTGAAGGTTTTCAGAATGTTCTAACTTGAATACTCAACGAAAATTGAAAATTTCGCATATATCGTTTTGATTTAATAGGAATCCAACAGTAGATAAAAAAAAATGGAATTTATAATAAAAAAAAGTTCTCTTCAATTGAAGGAATTGTTTTAATAACTCAGCAAAATTTTTCAGAATTTATACGATATAAAAAACAAGTAGCAACAAATATGGACAGCGTAGTCACTGCTGTAATAAGCATTTGAGAGGTAGACTACATTTGAAAGGATGTTTAATTCCACCATTTCAATCTATAGATACGTTTATGGACAACATAATTATTAGGATATTCTTTTTGAATTTTCAAGAGTATTATTTATTTAACGAGCCTGTACTGTCAAATATTATCTGTTGTATCCCTTGTATATCGAAACGGGTCTAGAAATTGACGGGTTTGTAGACTGGGAGTCTGAGATAAGTATCCTTGCCACCGTTTCGACCAAATTGCATGATTACAAGGCACGCGATTTTATATCTTTATACGAGATACCCTCCTACCATACTTAACAGTCTTTCTACACGCCTCCAGATGTTCCGAGCGTATTATATAACCAAATATACGTTAATTCCTCTAGTGTTCAAGCGCATTTTTTCATTATGTTTTTTTGCTTACCGACGCGGGCAGATGTGTATAACGACCGCAAAATTATTCAGTCCGCTTATCTGCCCCCCGCAACTACCGACATAATTATGATTCAGGTTCGAGTCTATCCCCTTTACATCATTACGTAATAAAAATTCTCACTCGGATTCTCATTGAAGGAAACGTAACGAAAATCGAGGAGGCGGGTATAACCAGTGCCGATCAGTTCTTGCCCAGTTTTAAAATTGATGTTGAAGTGGTTAATAATTCTTTTCCAGTTCTGAGAGGTCTTTGATTTCTGCGGGCCTCAAAGCTTTATCATTTTAGTTTTTGAATCAAACTGAACATTCAGTCAATGATGGCAGTACTTAAGAACCACTAAAAGGATCTATTCATACAGTGAGAAAGGTTTCAGATATAATTTTTTGATTAAATACAATGTACTGATCGCCTCTGAACATTGTTTAAACCCTAACTATACCGTTTTTATCGTCCTTTTGAATATTGAAAGGTACAGTGTGCTTTAAGTATATTTCATTTAGTTAAAGGATTGATACAAAAAACAAAAGTGTGAGCCTCATAATACACCTGGTTATATTGACTGTATCGTGTATATATACACCATAACTTACTGTCTTTAGCAAGGACCCCCACCTAAAACTAAAGAACTAAAGAAAGAAAGGATTTTTGATACTCGAATAGCACTTATCGTAGTTTTATGGATGATGAGTTCGTCACACAAAACCAGTTTAATCTAAACTATGAGATATGACTCAAGAATTGACCTGAAATCCCACTCTATCGATACATCCATTCAGATTCTAACGAATACAAATTCCGAAAACAGGTAGAAATATCTCTTTATATCAAGCAGATAATTTCTTACTTACTCCCGATTCATAAACAATTTTTTTACTCATGTTAAAGGAAATAATCGTCGTAAATATTTCGAATAATCGTTTCAAATTCGCTTATTTGTTTTATACCAAGAAATTGTGGAACAGAATTGCTATTCAAGCTGAACAAAACCGTAAGTTAACACCCAAGAAAGACAATCCTAGTCGTTGAATTAATCCAAGATTAAATCCTCGCTTTCAATGTAACATTAAACGGTATAAAAAGAAATATTTCAAGGTTCAATCCTAGACCAAATCCAATTAACAAACAACCTGTCCCGAAGCCAGTTCTGGCGAGTGAAATGGTAATACCGTAATTGTTTATAATTTTAACATTGCGTAAATGGAATAGTTTCGTTCGGTGTTGAATGGTAACGCTTCATCAGGGTATTGTAATCGAAACATTATACCACTTTCACTTGGATACTTTAAATGTTACTCTCGATTTCGTTGGGTTTGTTTTGGGTTCATTCGTGTTTTGGTATATTTAATGTGTCAGGCTTCTTTCAAAGCCGCTTTTGGAATCTTTTTAGTCACTTTGTCATGTGTTTTTAACAAAGAACTTTCAAATCTATCAAAATAATATAATATTTCATAACATTATTGCTGATCATTTCTAATTGGTTTAAAATACATAAGGTATTATTTTCTTCTGGATATGTGTTCAACCACGCTTTTCTCGACAACCTTAAGGGTGATCTGCATGATCAAGGATTATATTTGTTGATGGAAGTTTCTAGTGACAACATTGAAGTAACTAAATAAAAACTGAAAGCTGTTTTCTGGAAAAATATACCTCTTATACTGACTTGAGACAAAAATGAGTTAACACCCACTGCTTATTGGATTGTAATTTTTGGTACACAGCTCCTAGTAAAAGGTCATAATTAAAGTTTATTAGAAAATATAGTGGAAAAATTGATTCAACGCAATATCTTATGCACTCTTCGCAGCGAAGGCTCGTTTTTGATGTCTTATTGGGGTAACCTGACTTCATGATAAAGAGCTGATGGAGTTTATCGAGGGTAGGTACTGCAAAACACGAGTTATGTTGGCTTCCAAAGCGTCTATTGTTTCTGGTTCATCAGCATGAACCTATGACTTGACATAACCCCAAAGAAAATTATACAGTGGAGTTATGTCGCATGATCTTGGATGCCAATTAATTGGGCCATTTCTCGAAATAATGTTTTCGCCAAATCTTTCTTTCAATAAATGAATTATTACGGTAGCAGCATGGGGTGTAGCACCATCTTGTTGGAACCAAAACACTTCTGAGTCGATACCATTCAAATTTTGAAACAAATAATTATTGATCATCCATCTCTAACGAGCACCATTCACTGTAACATTAGCTCCAGCATCGTTTTTAAAGAAATATGAACCGATGGTGCCTCCAGCGAGTAAAGCACACCATGCGGTGTATTTTTCAGGATGCAATCGAACCTGCAGAACTTCTTCAGGATTGTTTTCACTCCATATACGGCAATTTTGCTTGTTTATATTTTCAACCAGAAATGAGCATCATCACTAAACATTAACTTCAAGCTGCTCTAGGGCCCAATCAGCAAACCAACGACGCTCATTATTGGTCAAGTGGCTTTAGTTCTTGAACCAGTTGGATCTTGTATGCATGTAGACTAAGATCTTTACGCAAAATTTTCCATGTGATGGATGCACAGAATCCAACTTGTTGTGAACGTCGACGAATAGACAAATGTGGATCGTCATTAACACTATTACTTACAGCAGCGATATTTTCTTCTGTACGTGCAGTTCTTTATCTTGTTGTTGTTGCATCGGGTAGAGAAAATGTCCGAAATCTATCGATAGTTCGACGAATAAGCTGCTCTGATGGACGATTATGTAAATGTACATTTCACGAAGTGTTCTCTCTATAAGTTTGGCGAATAGAGCACTGATTTCGAAAATTAATTTCAACAATTTGTAAACGTTGTTGCGGCGTGAGTCTTTCCATGATAATTTGTCAATGCTTACTGAACAGAAATGTCAAAACAACATGGCTTCTGCTTTCTGTCAAATCAGAGTTATCCCTATCGAAAGTTCTATCACTAAAAAAACACCCGAAATATTCATTCAAAAAAGGCTTGGCGATAAGCTACAGAAAAATTTCAATTCAAATATGGGATATCCAGAGCTCCAGACAGTGTGGAGACACTTTTTAGTCTCCACACTGAAAAAGGTGTTTCTGGAAACTTCTTTTATCGACAGACTGAAAACCTTACGATTTGATCTTTTCCAAAATCACGCTCCCTAATTTGCACATTCTGATTAATTCAAAAACGCTTGGTGGCAAGCTGTACACTGATTTAAATTTAAATGCGACCACACACCCTTGACACCTGAATGCTCTTGTCATACCTTGAACTTACACTTAACAGAAGAACCTGAAAATTCAAATACTTGTAAATGATGATGAACTGCTATACAGAAACTAAATGCCAAAAGAGTATCAGTTCTTTCAATGACAAGAAAAAATATTTCAATTGAACACTTTAACTGAATAATACACATATTTATGTTGATTTCTATTTATTATTGCGAGTTGCTCACATGACGCAACACTTGGATATATAGGTCTTTCATTAAATGCTTCATAAAATTAAGTGTAGGAAACACTTCGAAGAAAATGGTCGCTTGGTTTTTCGGAATACAAAATTGGTTTAAAAGCATATAAAAGTAATCTAGTGAAGAATATTTTGGAAAACAATAAAGTCATTTCCGATTATAAATATTTGTTTTCATTTGTCTTAAAACCTAAGTAGCAACCCTCATATTATCCTCGTATCAGGGCGCAAATGCGTTACCACCATAATAGGCACATCGCAACTCATTTACCGGTAGTAAAAACTTTTTTCTTCTTCAAGAACCCGACCTCTCCTCCAAACTAATATGGCTACCAACCTCGTCTGGGCAAAAATCCCCATTATCGCGTTTTTCTATCGTCGATGCAGTTTCCTTCAGCCGTATATAGAACCATTCGGGTCATCGACGGCGTACGTCGAACTACACGCAACGACAACTTTCAATTCGTTAACCCACTGACACTGAAAATCTTCCATGGATGGGCGGTGCTCGAGATGGTCCTCGAAACGACTTGTGCTGTTATTTATCCTTACCGCTTCTATTCTCGACGTCCAAGAGTTGTTTATGGATCACCGTTGGCGATGCTGCAGGTGGATATCGGGAGTGTGTTCCATCTGTTAAAGTTTTGTTACAATTCACGTACGTTTTACGACTTACTAACAGAAAATAGATCTCAAAATGAAATTTTTGTTCCGAATATAATGAGAATTATGAAACAAAAGTATGGAATAACAACGATTAAATTCAATAATTTAGTTATATTCAATGATTTTGATTGCTGTTTATCGCTAAAAACACAAGTATTTTTTAATACAAACAGTGTACCCATGACAAAAGTCACGCTTCGCTGTGAAAAACTCAGCCCCACGTTGGGCGCCAAATCAAAATTTACTCACCAAGTGGCTATTCAATTATTTTTACATGTAACAAATATTTATATAGCAGTTTTTCAAGAATTTCCACAAGAAATGTGGTAATTTTATACCATTTAAACCAGAATCAAAGCGAAGTTTAAATCACATTTCCCTTACATAATCCTTGCAAGCAGGGACTATTCAAATTGTAAAGTTTATATATATTTGGAATTTAAATTCCCCTTATTTCTTGATTCAAAACCTCAAATAACTGAAATCATCTATTAATTTTACGTCGTTATTTTTTATAATAAACTTTACTTAGTCTGTTGTTAACCCATCAGGTATGAGAACGCACTGATTGAAAATGATCTCAAGAAACCAGCCCGTGTTGATAATGAACGGTCCTTCTTAATGATTTCTAATTAAAGGTCAGTTAGGCGTAATAACGAGATAATTATCAATTATGATTAGTATTATCTTGAATTCCATTTTTGAGCGGAACAACTATTCGAAATTAGATAATGAATCTGTGAAGTCGAGGCATAACGGAACACCTCAGATTGCTTATTTAATTGAAAGGAAGTACATAACGGTGAATATTTTCACTATAAGATATTATTTAATCAGCTAGAACACAAGAAACGTTCGAAGAAAAAAGTTACTTATAACTAAAACCTCGGTGTAATCCTTATGGCTGAAGTTGGGAAGCAGCCCCTTTTAAGCAAGAGAGACATAACAAACTTGTTATTCTTGTTGCATAAATGCAAATTTTTATGAAACGAGTGTTCACAAATCAGTGGATTAACGGTGTTTTGAGCAATGCTAATTTTCAGGAAAAAAGTTGGCAAATCTCTTGCTCCAAAGATTCGACTTGATGAGATGTGAGAAATCGATTGCCATTCTATGGTTTGAATACTTAATGCTGGCTGACAAATTGATATCATTAGGACGGCTAGATACTCCAGAACACCAAAAAATTAATTAATGTTGGTTTTTTTTTAGAGTAATAGAACTTTAAATTGAAATAAAACACATTCAAATTAAGATTGAAGCCAATTTTTTTTTTATTTTTTGAGATAATTTTGTGACATTTATGTTTCAAAAATAATTTCCGGCACATGTCCACCACGACTAGCTCTGAGGAACCGCATTCGACCAGACCAATTTTGGACCACTTTTTCGATTAATTTAGGTCTTATTTCATCAATAACACGAGTTGTGTTGGCTTCCAAAGCGTTTATTGTTTCTGGATTATCAGCATAAACCAGTAACTTGACATAACCCTAAAGAAAATAATCCAGTGGAGTTATTTCGCATGATCTTTGACCATTTCTGGAAATAATGTTATCGCTAAATCTTTCTTTCAATAAATCAATTGTTACGGTAGCAGCATTAGGTGTAGCACCATCTTGTTGGAATCAAAACACATCTGGGTCGATATCATTCAAATTTTGAAACAATTAATCATCGATCATCGATCTATAACGAGCACCATTCACTGTAACCTTAGCTTCAGCATATGTTTTAAAGAAATATGGACCGATGATGCCTCCAGCATGTAAAGCACATCACACAATGCATTTTTCAGGATGCAATGGAACCTGCAGAACTTCTTGAAGATTGTTTTCACTCCATATACGGCAATTTTGCTTGTTTATATAGCCTTTCAAACAGAAATGAGCTTCATCACTAAACACGATTTTACGATGAAAAAAGGATCAACTTCAAGCTGCTCTAGGGCCCAATCAGCAAACCAACTACTCTCATTATGGTCAAGTGGCTTTAGTTCTTGAACCAGTTGGATCTTGTATGGGTGTAAACCAAGATCTTTACGCAAAATTTTCCATGTGGTGGATGCACAGAATCCAACTTGTTGTGAACGTCGACGAATCTACAAATCTGGATCATCATTAACACTATGACTTACAGCAGAGTTTTTTCTTCTGTACGTACAGTTCTTTGTCTTGTTGTTGCATCGAGTAGAGAAAATGTTGTCCGAAATCTATCGATAATTCGACGAATAAGCTGCTCTGATGGACGATTATGTAAACCATACATTTCCCGAAGTGCGCTATAAGTTTAGCGAATAGAACACTGATTTTGAAAATAAAATAAATAAAATTTGTAAACGTTGTTGTGGCCTGAGTCTTTCCATGATAATTTGTCAATGCTTACTGAACGGAAATGTCAAAACAACATGGCTTCTACCTTCTGTCAAATCACAGTTCGAAAGTTCTATCACTCTAAAAGACACCCGATAGATGATGCTCGTGGAATGCTGATTTCATTTCTTTACTGAATCAGTCCATTGGATCTTTCCTCATTGGTTTAAAATGTCTTTTTTAATAATTCTATCGTCTCTTCGATACATTATGATTCTTCATTTAAATAAAGCGTTTAAATTGTCTTCTTTAATCTTACGCGGCCTTCTTGAAACTGGTCTATGCCTCATAACCATGCCATTTTTATCCTCTTTATTGTCTCATATACAGCACTTTTTCCCAGTTCAGTCAATTGCACTAATTTTTTAACGTTTCGAAAACATTTTCTATACAAATATTCTACCCGTTTTCTTGTTTCTAGTTGCGACCTCATTTCATAAAATACCTGTTGACAATCAACAATATTTGACAAATAGTGATGCCATGCAACTTTGGCCATAGCCGACTATCTGCACAACCTATTTCATACATTACTTTTGTCTTAGAATGTTACAAGAAAAAAGTATATTAAAAGTATGAAAAATAATAAATTCCGGATACTTTCTACACGTACTATATTATATGAATTATTAGGGCAACTTGAAAACTTGTTCTGACATATGTATACTCAATTTTTTAAAATTTTTCGTTCTTTTTCTGAGAAACCGCTCGGAAAAAATTCGTGAATCTATGAAAGGATTGTTCAGAGAAGAATATTTGTATTTAAGGTTGTTATATATAATTTTTGATTTAACGTTTTATTAGGTTGTTGAGTATCTTTATTTTTACCGGTAAAGCCCAACACAATCCAAATTTGAGAAAACTATAATTCCACTTTTCTGTCCCCTAAAACATTATCCATGAAAATATTATTAATATAATTATTTTATTAATTGTGCCTTTGATATGGTTTTTAAACTCCACGTCATAATTCCAAACAAGGTAAAATCTGGGTCAAAAATACATACTCGTATCTTTACTCGACAAATAAATCACGAACGTGCTCAAATGCGTATATTTACATATTCTTCGAACACGATCTTGTCTTTCCTAGAACGTAAACAAGTCGGAAGATCCTTTCAATTTTTCTCACACGATCTCGAATCTCTCTTCATTATTATTCTGGAGGTGAGTTTTCTCTTAGGCAGCACCAGAAAATGAGATATTGTTCCTTTTATCAACTGGCGCCAGTCAGCAGGTGAAATGTGTCATATAAGGCCTGGAATAACAAAGAGAAGAAAGGCACCGGGTTGTTTATTGTGATTAACACCCACGTCCGCCTTGTTTCTTCTTTGGGTACATTATTGTTTACATGTGAACCGTTCGACGATATCGATGACGGATTTTATTCGTTCGTGGGTGTTTCCAAATGAACAAGTCATAGTACGGGCAAGAAAATGTCCCTACACCATAACTTTGAACCATTCTTCTTGTTCGTTCTTCCGACAGTTTGTAGGTACGGTAATTTTCGAAAGAAACAACAGCTTTAAGGGTAGGTTTAAAGCAAATAGGAGGATCAAGTATCGGGTGTAATTCAGGCCTTATTTCATAAATAACACGAGTTATGTTGGCTTCCAAAGCGTCTATTGTTTCTGGTTTATCAGCATAAACCAATGATTTGACATGATGCCTCCAGCGTGTAAAGTACACCATACTGTGCATTTTTCAGGATGCAATGGAACCTGCAGAACTTCTTGAGGATTGTTTTCACTCCATATACGGCAATTTTGCTTGTTTATATAGTCGTTCAACCAGAAATGAGCTTCATCTCCAAACACAATTTTACCATCAAAAAGTGGATCGACTTCAAGCTGTTCTAGGGCCCAATCAGCAAACAATAGAACACTGATTTTGGATAGCTTTTGGATAGCCATTCTTAACAAATGAGGTCTCTTGTAATTTCTTGCTGAATTTCGAGTTTTTTTAGGAAAAAAAATTATCAATATCATAGCGTGAGTCGTATAGGCTGGAATTATTCCCGAACAAGAATTTATCTAGTTAGTGGATGTCATATTGTTATGACAACTGACTTGTTTTGATTACCTTTGATTCAGGTACAATTATTGTCAGTTTTTTGGTTTTTAAGAAAGAAATTAAAAACTGTATTTCGGCCGCCGCCTTTAAGGAGCTGTAAATAAGCATGGGGGGCCCAAAAAAATAAAGTTTATATGAAAGACCCACCTTATTTTTTGACAACGAATCACCCCCTAATTTTTTTCGCAACTATTCATATACACCCTGTACATACGATAGCGTCAATAGGCATTTCAAACGAATAAAATATTCGAATGATATCTCACGCACACTTTGTTTTATTCAAATTTATAAATGAAGTGTGTTCAATAGAAGACCCTTTATAACCAATAACTACGGAAATATAAATATTTTGATTTTATCTTTTCAAATAATAAACATCTATTATCAAGCAAACAAATATTAACTCCCGCGAAGATTTCACAGTTTAAATTTGATTTGAAAAGCCCGTTTAGAGGGATTGTCGAAATTCTTTCCCTCGCTAACTTGTCACAGTGTCCTCTATACTGACGAGGAGTTTGAGCGTTATATATCGGGTGTTTTTTTAGAGCGATAAGGATAACTATGATTTGACAGAAGGTAGAAGCCATGTTGTTTTGACATTTTCTATCAGTAAGCATTTACAAATTATCATGGAAACAGTCACGCCTCAACAACGCTTACAAATTGTTGAAATTTATTTTCAACATCAGTGTTCTATTCGCCAAACTTATAGAGAGCACTTCGTGAAATTTATGGTTTACATAATCGTCCATCAGAGCACCTTATTCGTCGAACTATCGATAGATTCCAGACAACATTTTCTCTACTCGATGCAACAAAAACAACAAGATAAAGAACTGTACGTACAGAAGAAAATATCGCTGCTGTAAATCATAGTGTTAATGATGATCGAGATTTGTCTATTCGTCAATGTTCACAACAAGTTGTACTTAGTGCATTCACCACAAGGAAAATTTTTGCGTAAAGATCTTGGTCTACACCCATACAAGATCCAACTGGTTCAAGAACAAAAACCACTTGACCCTAACGTTTGTTTGCTGATTGGGTCCTAGAACAGCTTGAAGTTGATTCACTTTTTTATCGTAAAATTGTGTGTAGTTATGAAGCTCATTTCTGGTTGAACGGCTATGTAAACAAGCAAAATTGTCGTATATGGAGTGAAAACAATCCTCAAGAAGTTCTGCAGGTTCCATTGCATTCTGAAAAATGCACTGTATGGTGTGCTTTACACGCTGGAGGCATCATCGGTCCATATTTCTTAAAAAACAATGCTGGAGTTAATGTTACAGTGAATGGTGCTCGTTACAGATCGATGATCAATGATTATTTTTTTTCAAAATTTGAATGGTATCAACCCAGAAGTGTTTTGATTCCAACAAGATGGTGCTACACCTCATGCTGCTATGATTTATTGAAAGAAAGATTCGGCGATAACATTATTTCGAGAAATGGTCCGATTAATTGGCCTCCAAGATCATGCGACATAACTCCACTGGATTATTTTCTTTGAGGTTATGTCAAGTCATTGGTTTATGCTGATAAACCAGAAACAATAGACGCTTTGGAAGCCATCATAACTCGTGTTATTGATGAAATAAGGCCTTAATTACTCGAAAAAGTGGTCCGAAAGTGGTCTGGTCGAATGCGGTTCCTTAGACCTAGTCGTCGTGGACATAAGCCGGAAATTATTTTTAAAACATAAATGTCATAAAATTATCTTTCAAATAAAAAAAAAATTTGGCTTCAATCTCAATTTAATTGTGTTTTATTCCAATTTAAAACTTTATTACTCTAAAAAAATACACCCGATATCATGTAGTTTGTTTACAGTGCTAGATTTTGTCAGTATATCTCATGTGTGTTTTGCAACCTTTAAAACGGATAAAAATATCGAACAAATAATTCTACAGAATTTTGCTTTTCAAATGGAATTTTGAGGATGAAAGAGCTGCAAATGTTACATAAAGCTTATGATGAATTGTCTGTCAAAAACACGTGTATATGAATGGTGTATAGTGCATTCAACAGCGAAACTGTGTGTTGGTGAAACAATCAACGTTAAATTAATGAATTGTGGAGAAAATCTATATTATTTTAATGAATTACAATGAATTTCCATCAAGTAACGACCGATATATTTTTAGTTTCAACAGAATGGTGCATACAGAACTCGTAATTTAACACTTTGAATTATTTAGTGAGGATGCATGAAAAAGATAAGATGCTCAGGAGATGATGCGTTTTGAAAGGTAATATTAGCGGCCTCATTATTGATTAGCTAGAAAAGTCCATCAAAATAAAAACTCCAAAATTCAGCCGCTGCAAAGAGCTCACCGGAGATCTTATTATCGCCATGCAGAAAAACTTCGCATGCTCGCAATATAGAGGACGTTTAGTAGATTATAGACGAGAAATGAATTATCACCTAGCGGACAAACCGCCTTTGAAAGATAGATATCCGCGTTTAAATCTCCCGGGCATCCTGTGTGTCCCATTGGCATGATTGGATAAATTGGTATTATCCACCGATGCTGCCGAGACCAATTAAACTGACTTGGGCAGTGGCAGCGAATACCAACTTATGAGCCATGTGTCCTTTGGTCCAATTTTCAAGATATCCCATTTGATCGTTTCTAAACACACTGGCTAGCAGAAAAAACGGGTCACTTCATTATTACTGTTCAAATAAATTTTTACCAAAATCATGAAATTTCTGAAATGGTAAGGAAAAGAGAATTGCCCAAAGAAAAATGAAACTTTTTATTCGATTGGTATGAAAATAATAAGCTCAGCCCATTTTCAATAATGGCCACTATTCTCGCACAATTTCCAATTGGTATACTCATTAGATACTGAATTGTTTCAGCCGTTACTATTTGGTAGTTGATAATAATTGAAACAAATTGTAGAAATTACTATGTTTTACTACCAAAAAATATATATTACACATTTTCTTGTGACTCGAGTTTCGGGAAATGAACTATCTCATCATCAGACAACTGAAGACCTAACAGTGGTACAGTGGTATTTAAACAAAAGTGATAAATATTTTGAATATTTCAACATATTCTCAGTAATACCTAATAGTCGTATAGAGGTTTACAATCGGAACGTGATAAAAAACCGGGCCTTCTAACAGATATCGGAATGTCGGCAATGGACAAAGAAGGTTGTTGAACAGATGGTACCCATTTAAATATCTTAAATAATTTTTGGGGTTACATAGCTCCGTAGTCATTCATTATTTTGTTGTATATCTCAAATATTTGGATTTAGAAAGCTCCATACAGTCATTCATTATTTTTTACATTATTTTCATTGTGAACGAATTTGAAAATTTCAATAATCAAGTTTCTTTTCTTTTGAATCTAAATGTAAATTTTTTTTTCTTTTCTTAAGATTCTCTTTTGTCGAAAGGAATTACTGTTTTCTGAAGAATGAGTGGCAAAAGTTGAATTCTTGTTTACTTTTCATTAAATTCATTTTATGTTCGTTGAAAAAGGTTTTAAACAGATGTTACTTTTTAAATATCTCAAATATTTTCGATTCACATACCTCCGTACAGTCATTCATTATTTTTACATTATTGTTATTGTGGACTAATTTGAAAATTTCAACAGATTCTAGATAATCGAGTTTCTTCCCTTTTGATTCTACATGTAAAATTTTAAGATTATCTATTGTTGAAAAGGAATGACCGTTTTCTAGACAATGAGTGGCAAAAGTAGAATTTTGTTTATTTCTCCTGAAACTCATTTTATGTTCGTTGAACCTCGTATTGAAGGAACGTCCTGTTTGTTCTATATATTTATTACTGCACGTAGAACAAGATAACTCATAAACTCCTGATTTGTGTATGTTTGGAGTAGGGTCCTTTGCATTAAATAATACCGATGATAATTTGTTTTGCGTTTTGAAGGCAATATTGACATCTGATTCTTCTTCTGTTCTTATATTCCGGAAGTTTTTCTCGTTCAAACGAAGCAGTGACAGTCTGTACCGATCACCGGTGATAGAAACACCAGGTTTTAGGAGCTCGTAGAACACAACGCCCACTTGGTCCCACCAGATACACAGCAAAACTTTCGAACAATGAATGTTCAGCTTTGGTGCTGATGTTGAGGTCGATGACAACGATTGGTCAGGCAAAGCGTAGTTTCTTTTCTTGGCGTTATCGTAGAAGATCCACTTTTCGTCACCGGTCACTACCCATTGTAAAAAACCCTGTCTCGTTTGCCTTTGAAGCAGAAAGTAATCGCCATTCCAGATCTCTTGGTTTCAATTGAACTACTTGTTAGGTCACTCCCAACGTAAGTGCAAACGTGTCCTGCGTTAGACTCGCATCATCTTGGAATCTAACTTCAACGCTGAAATTACCACTTTCGAAGCGCCGTAACCATTCTCTTCATGACTTGTCTGTTGGAGCATTGTCACCGTGAACTCCTATGGGCATAGGATGAGCTTCAGCTCTACTTCTCAAAAGAATTCCAACTGGATGTTATCAGCAGATGTCCAATCTGTCTGAAACCGAGTCAATGAGCCTTTACTATTTGAAAATGTTGTACTCTCAATAGTTTAATTTAATTGTTTATATGTGAAAGTAATCATGAAGATAGTCAGTCAGTACTAAAAGCTCTGTAATCCAGCTCTAGTACCTCGAGAACGGTCTGGAGTTGCCGCACGGCTTTAAACAGAGTCACTCTGGTTTGGATACCGAGCTACTCAAACTATTTGGGTAACGAGGAGGCGGATCGGCTGGCATTTGCTGGAGCTGCGCTGCCTCTGGTAGGACCGGAACCATTCCTGGGAACCACATGATGTGGTTAAGCAGGCGATAACAGGCAGAATGAACTCAAGGTTAGAGTCTTTCTGGCGGAACCATTCGGGCCTGAAACATTCGAAAGTGTTCCTTGGAACAACTTCGAACAAGAAGATCGCGAACCTAGCGCTAGCTCTGGATAGGGCCAAACTAAGAACACTTGTCGGAATTAAGGCAGGTCACTGCAGACTGAAAGCGCATTTGCATAAAATCGGTCAGGCTGAAGGCGATGAATTCAGGATGTGTCTTGAGGACACTGAAACAGCCATGCACATCGTCTCAGAGTGCCCAGCGGTGAGTCGCATCAGGTTCGAGTTCATTGGTCAGGCTTTTATAGCCCACTGCGAACTGAAAAAATTACCTCTGAACGAAATTATCTGTTTTATCCAAAAACTGGATCTCGTCAGGGAGTTATAAATTAGGGGTGAACCACGATAGTCCGTGCGGACGCAGTGGTAGGGTGGACAGACGCCCGCTCGCCATAAATTAATTAAATTAATCATAAGTTGAAGAAAATCGTAAATCTTCATATAGGAGCTGTAGAATTTTTGTTATTGTTACTTGGAGAATATCGAATCAGATTCGCGCAAAATCGATCCTAAGAGCCGCCAATGGTTCAAGGTCAGACCACACTATTAGGAATTGAGCTTGGGCACTCCTAACAGGTATAAATTGCGACAAGTGATCATCATTTATTGCGAATTGTAAATGACCGCGCCAGTTATTACGACGTCCACATCTTTGAATTATTAAGTACCAGCGAACCCGGCCATCTACGATGGCTGGGCTCCGACGGCGGTACTTCAAGGACGCCGGTGTCCCCTTTATGGAAGTCGGTTTTCTTGTGTGTGCACACTGATGATTTATCGGGTTTATCATAATATACTGCAATTTGCTCTTCCCTGCCGACTTTACGATGCGGTTTTGGAATCTCAACAATAAGTTATGAAATGCACTCATATTAAAGGCGAGGTAATTGCGAGTTGTTTGTATATTATTGCAGGCATTTTCCGAGAACTAATAAGTGGGGTAATTTCCACCGATTGTGAATAAACAGAGTGTATTAGGATACAACGTGAACATTTTCTAGATGAATACATTAACGAGACATTACTACCGCACATGGTGCTGCGAATTTAACGACGTGATTTCTGTTGGAGGATGTTTTCGAAGAGTTAATTTACCGAAATCGGCAACACGCTTTTCAGCGACAAACATCATGGAAAGCTGAATGTGTAACGAAGTAAAACTCAGTGATTCACTGACTCGAAATATATCTTGGTTAACAAAAACTTCTTTCAAGTAAAAACTACCACAAGGATCGATGCTGGTTATTAAATTGGAAATTGCCCACTCTCTTCCTGATCAACATAAACGGTCTTCTTAGTACGAGCGAGAACCACATTGTGATATTCGCGGATGATAGTACGCTGATGTCTTCTTTCACCAGTGACAAACCTCTGAGTACCGTTGAGTCTCACCTCCATAGATACCAACGAATCGATTCCCTGAAAGAAGATCTCAAAGAGATAAATGAATGGAGTCAACGGAAGCTGATGAAATTCAGTGGCTGGAAGAACCAAACTGAAACTTTTTCTCAAGAACTCAGTTCGTGACTTCTGACTTGATGGTGGAAAACCAGGTGCTTCAACCAAGGGATTCCATGCATCTTCTTGGCATGACTGTCAACTCTTCGATCTGTTTGAGGAATATGTGACTGACATTGCGAATACCTGCTGCAAATAAGCTTGGATATTTTTTCAAGGCTAGGAAATATTTCTCTACAGATCAGGTTCCTCTATCAACATAGATAATAAATCTTTGCATTAGTGTTATTATTAATTGCCCTTCAAGACTCAAATAGGTTAATATACACAAGTGGGAAAAGGATTGACGTTGCAAAGTGTGGACCCATTTCTCTCATAAGAATTCTCATCAAACTACTAGAAAATGTTAACTAGAATAGAATGATCACCTTCCTTGAAAAGTATGGACTGGTGTCGGCTTCAATATGGTTTTTGTAAGAATTTGTCCTTCCTGGGTCCTATCAGTATTGACACAGAATATACACACATCGTCAAAAGTCTTGCAAAAACTTTTGACTTTGTTAATAACCTTGATATTGTTTGATACTCTACACGACACGGGGACAGCGGTTTAACTCATTATTTGTTCAAGAATTATCTAATTAATGGAACAGAGAATGTAGGTAACAATTACGTAATTAGTGAGGAAAAATTCATGCCTTGTGGTGTGCCCCAGGGAACAATTTTTGGGTCAGTTTTTTTCTATTTCTGGTAAAGATAGACTCGGTTCTGCTAATGATTCAGTATTATTTCGTAAGGGTGAAAACTGGTTTGATTTAAATCGAGAGTTAGAGGATATTTGGATCTCGTAAAAATGTTTTCGGACTATGTGTTACTGTCTTCAAGAAATCAGCAAGTCCAGAAAGCAGATTAAGTATCTGCCATAGTATTTGATAGCCGTCTCAAATGCAATAAAAATATATGATTTATTATAGGGATTTCTGTTTAAAAGTTCTCTTGAAACATAGTTATTGTGAATGCCCTATGAATCATGGAATAGAGAGCAGCAAACTTATTATTATCAGGGTTGAAAGAATCTTGCTTATCATAAATTTACCTCTCTCATATTCACGATTCATAGGACATTCATAATAACTATGTCTCAAGAAAACTTGTCTAGATAATTGCCTGTAATGAACCGTATGAGCCGAATTAATAAATTTCTTTTATATTTAGTGAATAGAATGATATCGAAGAAAGTAAGCAAGTAAATAAATGCCCAATTATAAGAAATCTGGATGATAAATATATAACTTTAAGTTATTTCGGTCATTTACCCACCAAAACCCAAAATTATTTCAATAAATTCAACTTAAAAATGACTTTTTCAAGTTTCAATTTCGAAAATAATTCATTGAACTCAAAAGAAAATAATTCATTAGTGCTTACAAATGAACAAAGTCCATTAAGATCCCGTAGTTCAAACACTGAACAGCCAATTAGAAATGAATCTTTCCCCACTCCTTATCATGTATCGCCACTCTTCCCAATCGACAACATGTAACCACGCCCTCCTCCCTCTATAATATGATACCCTATAATTTCTCAATGCATTCTTTGATCCTGCATACTTGAAGATGATGTTATGATCGAAACGGGTCGTGTGTCACATTATTTGTGAAAAAATTTGATGAAATACAGTGTTTTATTCTTCAATATACAATGGATTTTTATAAAATGTATAAATCATCACTATTATATAAATAGATAGGAATTTTAGGTTTCAATATACCCCTCAGAAGATGTTCGTAGAAATATAAAACAATTGAAACATCTACCAGGTTTCTGAATGAATTGTGAAATATATACCGAGTGTTTTCAACATTAATAAATTTGTATGATCTCTAACGTCTCCTGTTATCCACATTAAACAATTTTAAATGCCCTAAAGCAATATATATTCCATGTGATGATATCAGTAGAAGCCACAAATGAATAAATGAATGTTACTGCTCTTGTTAAGAGGCAGTTACGTACAGTTATCTATACGTGTAATACCCGAGCAAGATGTCACTGTCTGGTCGACGATATTTTCTCATTAAATAAACTAACCAATAATAATATTACTGTAAATCGACTTATATGGCGGTACAATCTCGGTCACAGTATTCAATCACTGTAGCGATTATGATCTCTGCTCTCTAACCGGCCAGATCCAGCTTGTCAGTTTTTATTGTTGTCTGACATGGCGTATTCTCGAAATGGATCCGTGGATGAAATAGTGCCCCGCCCTAACAGGAATACCTATACAGGATGTCCCAAAGAAAATTTAACCCCCCCCCCAGAACTCAGAAACGAAGAATTTTCGAAGATTTAAGAAAAACAGGTCAACATCTGTTTTGAGGGGGACAAATTTCCATCATGAGTTTGGTCGAAAAAACTATCCCCATGTGAAGGTGGCATCAATCCCCAACATTTTTTGAATGAGAAAAAGATGACGAGTGTTGGTTAGTTTGAAAGTAATTTATGTTCTGAATTTGAATATCAAAACAGATTTAATCTGTTAGTCTTCTACAATTTTAATTTCAAAAAAATTTTTATTCAAAAAACTTTTAGAATTAAATTAATGTCTACAATAAGCACCGCTTATATTTGATAGACGTATATAATCAAAACTCAATATATTAGGAGTACAAATAAGTTTCTGCCGTTTTTTAACACAAATTAGATATTTATTATAGAAGAACGATGTGAGACTGCTTGTTGAGTGACTTCTAATGTTAGAGCAAGTTCTTTTTGTGTTTGAGATGAATCTTCCTCCAATTCTGCATCCTCGTAAATTTTTGGCCTTCCACTGCGATCTTTGTCTTCTACGTCGAAATCACCGTTTTAAACTTTTGAAACCACTCTCGACACGTTCTCTCACTCAAAGCACCCTCACCATATGCTTCTACGAGCAATTGATGCGCCTCAGCAGCAGATTTCTTTAAATTAAAGAAGTAAATTAATATTTCCCGCAAATGACGCTTACTTGGCTCAAATTTTGACATTTTCAACTTATAAAAATTATTTTTTACCAATGTAAAATCGATGATATTAATAGGTTATGTTGTATGTCCAAACTATTTTTTAAGCCGGTTATCATCTGTGAAAGCTAACCGAAACTCCGTGCCGCACCATCTACAATGAAACGGCGGAAACTTATTTGTACTCCTAATATAATGTCAAATGGAATAAATAAACCAACAGATATAAAAAAAAGTCATCAAAATTAATAAATAAATATTTAAAAGAGACAAAATTCTTATTTCTGATCTTACCATTAAGAACACCAATTGGCTTTCAAAAACATGAACACAACTCAAGGACTTCTCAAAAAATATAATTTATTTGAAATATTTAATATATTTAAATATTCAAATAAGTTAATTCAGAAATCTCTCAAAACATGCACTATATCTTCAAAAAATAATTATAATTCTGGTAATCTCTTCATCGGCCCTAAATAATATTCCAAATATCAAAATCAAATAACTATTACTATACATTCTGTCAAGAAAGTACCGGGAATTATCGATTTAAATCTGGCGGGGCAATGAGGCAGGTAAAATTTTTTTTTCCTAGTTTGGTACCACTGTCCTTAATTACTATGCCAAGC
This sequence comes from Megalocaria dilatata, assembly GCA_034642435.1. Lineage (NCBI taxonomy): Eukaryota > Metazoa > Arthropoda > Insecta > Coleoptera > Coccinellidae > Megalocaria > Megalocaria dilatata. The sequence goes on from CM067861.1 coordinate 31,404,264, forward strand.
TTGAGCGGGATCTGTCAACTAGTGTGTTTGCAACAGCTGATTAAGTCAGTCGATGTCAGAGTGCGTACCGATTTTTACTATGAGTGATTACGTTGAGCAGAGAATTTGTTTAAAGTTTTGTTTTGTAAATGAATTTTCGTGTGCCGATGCATTGAAAATGTTGCAAAAGGCCTTTGGTGATAATGCTCTATCGAAAACTCGTGCATATCAGTGGCACAGAGCCTTCAAGGACGGTCGTGAAGTGGTCGCCCATCGACGGCTTCGATCGAAGATAACGTCGATAAAATTAAGGAAAGGGTGCTGGAAAACCGTCGTACCAGCTTGTGAGAGATAGCACATGATCTTGAGATATCCCACGAGTCCGCACGTACGATTTTGATTGATATTTTGGGCATGAGAAAGGTGGCCGCACGACTCGTACCGAAAGACCTGAATTTTCTTCAAAAACTTCATCGCGAACAGATTGCTTCAGACATGCTGAATCGCTCTAATTCCGATTCTACATTCATGGAACGCATTATAACTGGTGGTGAGACCTGGGTCTACGAGTACGATATGCAAACAAGCCAGCAATCATCGGAATGGGTGACAAAAAATGAGCCGAAACCGAAAAAACCACGCCAAAGCCGCTCGAAAATGAAGGTGATGCTCATTGTTTTCTTCGATATCCGTGGCGTGGTGCACTACGAATTCGTTCCAGAGGGTCAGACGGTAAACAAGGAGTATTACCCAGGCGTTATGAAACGTTTGCGTGAGCGTATCCGTAAGAAGCGGCCAAATTTGTAGGCGAACAACTCATGGATTTTGCATGACGATAACGCGCCTTCTCACCGAGCTACGATTGTGACTGACTTTCTCGCCAAAAACTCAATAAACGTGCTTCAGCAACCACCGTATTCGCCGGATTTGGCTCCCTGCGACTTTATCCTCTTCCCAAAACTAAAATTGCCCCTTCGTGGCACCCGTTTTGAGTCGATTGAAGCCATAAAACAAAATTCGGCGCGAGAGCTAAAGTCCATCCCGGAAAGCGCCTATAAAAAATGTTTCGATAATTGGAAGTGCCGCTGGCATAGATGTATTGGAGCAAATGGAACCTATTTTGAAGGCGACCCAATAAATTTTGACGATTAAATGTAAAAATGTTGTTTTAATTGAAAATTCCCGGTACTTTCTTGACAGAGTAGTATCTCACCTCACACGTGTTTAATAATTGCTTTAAATAGACTAACTTTAAAATTCAAGATAGTCTATGTTTTCAACAAATTCACAGAAAAGTGTAAGATGTTATAAGGTTATATTTAAATCATTCATTAAATCATTCTATTTTATTTTTGTTATTTTATTTATGTTCTGTACACTACCCAGTTAAAATTTCTAAAACCGGTTCCTTATTCACGAAATCATGTAGTATTGAACTTACCGTCAAAGGGTGATGTTGAACAGACAGCCCAAACTCAAGAACCTAAGAGTTTTGAAGAATTCAAAAATAACTTTCAAGTTCTGTATTAGGGAGGAAGAATTGCCATGACGACATTGTTCCGAAAAAACCACTTGAGGGTGGCAATAACCCCCATTTTTTTTTTTTTAAATAGGAAAGAGATGGCGGATGTGTAAAAAGCTTCTTTTGTTCTCTAAACATCCTAGTTGAAGTTGAACTTCTCAACTAAACCACATCCAACATCTCCTCCCTATTCAAGAAATGTGGGGGGTTGTTGCCATCTTCTGCTGGTTTTTTCGGAACAATGTCATCATAGGCATTCTTTCTCCCTGATACAGAACTTGAAAATTATTTTTGGATTCTTCCAAACTCTTAGGTTCTTGAATTTGGGCAGTTCAATTGTCTGTTCAACATCACTTTTTGACGGTAAGTTCAATATTACATTATTTCGTGATTAATGAACCGATTTAGAAAATCTTACTTGGGATCTATATAACATAAAAAAATTTCAAACCAACCAACACTCGACATCTCTTTCCTATTCAAAAATGTTGGGGGTTGATGCCACCTTCACGGGGGTGTTTTTTTCGGAACAAACTCATGATGGAAATTCGTCCCCCTCAAAACAGATATTGAAATCTTCGGAAATTCTTCAGTTCCGAGTTCTGGGGGGTCAAATTTTCGTTGGGACATCCTGTATAGCAACTTGATGACTGATATTTGAATTAGCACTAATTTTTATCATCTAGTTCCAGTATAATGTTCTATTTCCTTCAAAACTTCTTCGTGGTTTGTCTATATTAATTTTTTTGATTGAGTGAAATCCAGTTTCTGAAAGATGTCTGTGAATATTAAAGAATACTGAATAATCGGGCACCATATACTATTCGGATTCATTAATAAAATGAATGTCAGGCATTTCAGAATTCTATGAGGAAAAAACTTTTACACCCTCTCAAAAGCGAAGCGTTTGCAAGCTTATTGTTTTGAAACTTTTATTCAAGTGAATCTCTCTCGTTTATACCGGGTGTTTTTTTAGAGTGATAGAACTTTCGATAGGGATAACTGTGATTTGACAGGAGGTAGAAGCCATGTTGTTTTGACATTTCTGTTCAGTAAGCATTGACAAATTATCATGGAAAGACTCACGCCGCAACAAAGTTTACAAATTGTTTACAAATTTATTTTCAAAATCAGTGTTCTATTCTCCAAACTTAAAGAGCACTTCGTAAAATTTATGGTTTACATTATCGTCCATCAAAGCAACTTATTCGGCGAACTATCGATAGATTTCGGACAACATTTGTTCTACTCGATGCAACAAGACAAAGAACTGTACGTACAGAAGAAAATATCGCTGCTGTAAGTCATAGTGTTAATGATGATTCAGATTTGTCTTTTCGTCGACGTTCACAACAAGTTGGACTCTGTGCATCCACCATATGGAAAATTTTGCGTAAAGATCTTGGTCTATATCCATATAAGATTCAACTAGTTCAAGAACTAAAGCCACTTGACCATAATAAGCATCGTTTGTTTGCTGATTGGGCTCTAGAACAGCTTGAAGTTGATCCACTGTTTGTCGTAAAACTGTGTTTAGTGGTGGAGTTCATTTCTGATTGAACGGCTAACAAGCAAAATTGCCGTATATGAAGTTAAAACAATCCTCAAGGAGTTCTGAAGGTTTCATTGCATCCTGAAAATTGCACTGTATGGTGCTTTACACGCTGGAGGCATCAACGTTCCATATTTTTTTAAAAACTATGCTGGAGCTAATGTTGCAGTGAATGGTGCTCGTTACAGATCAATGATCAATGATTATTTCTCTCAAAATTTGAATGGTATCGACCCAGAAGTGTTTTGGTTCCAACAAGATGGTGCTACACCTCATGCTGCAACGGTAACAATTGATTTAGTGAAGGAAGGATTTGGCGATAACATTATTTCGAGAAATGGTCCAATTAATTGGCCTCCAAGATCACGCGATATAACTCCACTGGATTATTTTCTTTGGGGTTATGTCAAGTCATTGGTTTATGATGATAAACCAGAAACAATAGACGCTTTGGAAGCCAACATAACTCGTGCTATTGATTAAATAAGGCCTGAATTACTCGAAAAAGTGGTCCAGAATTGGTCTGGTCGAATGCGGTTCCTCAAAGCTAGTCGTTTTAAATGTGTTTTATTTCAATTCAAAGTTTTATCACTCTAAAAAAAACACCCAATACCTTCAATTCAACAATTCCTATATAATAATATATACCGAGAGTTTTTTTTATTTTTGGAGAATTTGGGAGTATAAAATTTCTAATAGGCATATTTTCAGAGACCGTCAACGGACTTTGCTCATTCAAGATCTTTGTATTCCTATTTCGACTTCACATTTGCCCTGCTAATTTAACTAATTTGTTTTCTGAAAGTAATAGTACAAATTTTAATCTTTACGCCATAAAACGCATAAAAAATCATCGTAGATTTTCTGCTATAGTGGTTGTTGGGAAGATCATGAACTTCGCAGGCCGCCCTTGTATGCGGAACATATCTCTCAATGATGTGACTTGGTCGGTCTTTACAATCCCTTGAGACTGTCCATTGCTCTCCCTAATCGACCATCTTGAGTCAATTGAATGCTATTTGCATCTACAGCCGCCATCTACCAGACGATGGCGTTTTTATGGTACTCGAACAAGTTGTGAGGACATGGAAAACCACAACCAGACGCGTACTTGGTTTGTTTTGTTCGTGAAGAAAACATCGACCTACCTCTCTCTTGATCCCATTGACGATACAATTGTTCTGTTAATGGAGTGACAGAAAGAGGTTGAAGCTGGTCACTTTTTTTTTGTTTCAACTTTGACGTAGCCTTGAGGTATCGTGATAGTGGCCATTTCAAATGGTTACCAGGAAGACAAGATTTTTTCTCGAGGCTCAAAGATTCAGTAATTGAACTGTTGCCAGTCTCGAAGTAAAGGTCAGATTTTTACTGAAAATAAATTGGAATATTGCCGTTATATGTTTATCTAATACGCCCTGAGGATACGTGTTTGTTGGATATTTCGATGGGAAGATAACAGATTGGGTAAAAATAAATCCATTATTATTTAGATAGATGGTAGTAGTGATCGATAACTCGTAAAGTATCGGTCAACCAATTTCAGAGTTATATTAGTTGTCAAGGTGACATATCACACTGAAAAAATTGTTTTGCTGCTTTCTGTTTGGTCCTTGATAATACTCTAGTTGTATAAACAACTGAGTTCAGTCTTTTTTATATGTTCAAAACCTGAGAGCTCCAGTTGATTTGGCTATCAAGGATAATACCCAGAAAGTTGGTAGAAGACTGCTACATAATTCTGCCACCATCCAGGAACACAGCATCAGGAAACGTCAACCTTGAATGATGTGTCGAAAATAAGACACTCTCTGTTTTCACCGAATTCACAATTATTTGATTATTCTCACACCATTTCAAAACACTTTCATATTCAGTGATGATATCCACTGCGTCATTTAATTTTTTTCTAGACACTATGATATTTGTGTCATCTTCATACATTAGAAGCTGATTGTTCAGAATACCATTCATAGTAAGGGAACAAGAATACTTCCCTGGGGAACCCCATCTCTATTTTCTGTCCAGCTGAGAAGTAGTCTTCACCATTCAGCTCAATCTTCACCTTCTGAACCCTATCCCACAGATAGCTCCGGATCAGTTCCAGCTGCTTGTCTCTGATCCCATAGTGAAACAGTTTCTTCAGAAGCAAATCATGGTTGACACAGTCAAATGCCTTACTGAGGTCCAAGAACAAACCAATTGAAGGATTACCATTCTCTAATTCTGAAATTATTGTGTCGACCATTTCAAATATTGCAGTCTCTGTATTTTTTCCTTTCAGAAAACCATGTTGATTATTCGCAAAGATTTACATTTGCGAAGAAACTTAATTATTCTCACTGAGAGAATTTTCTCGAATATATTAGAGAATGCGCTCAGAAGACTGATAGGCCTGTTATTTCCAATATTGTTAGCATCTCCTTTCTTATGAATAGTTATCACTATTGATTTCTTTAAAGAATCTGGAAATATTCCCTGGCAGGGGTTTGCTATCAAATGAATTGACCTTTTGATAACCGTCAAAGGTATCTCATCATTACCAAATGAATTTTTATTCGTCATCATTTTGACGGTATAAACAACTTCATCCTCAGTAACATAAAAGACGAAAAACAACTTAACATTGCCTCGGTTTTTAGAGGGCTGAAATTTTTCCTTTCTTTGAGAATTTTGCGTTATTTTTTTGGCAACATTAATGAAAAATCGTGTGTTTTGTCGATTCCATTCAGGTGTTTTTAATGTTGAAGATGCTCCCCGCACAGGCAGGCCCGTCCTCGAAAATATCAATAAAATCACGGAAATAATAAGTTGAGCGCCATGGTAGTTATCGTAGCATCGCCAAGAAGCTTAAGTTAGACCATAAAACAGTTTGAAACCATTTGCGCAACAAGGATTGCCTTGTTGCTACATAATCCGAGACAAAGGGGTTGTTGTGTCAATTATTCGATTTTAGATCCACATTTCATTCACTCTGATTTTTCATTTTTAACCACCTCCATATTGGAATGAATGGAATGAAGATGAAGGCGCTTTCATGTATGAAAAATGTTAAATGGTCAATTCAGATTCAAGTAAACAGAGCACTCACAACTGGGGAGTCAATATAGTGAAATTCAACAATGAATAAAGAATAGATGATACAAATAACACTCACGTTGGCATAAGATAATACAGTGCAATATGTTTTATTTCTAACAAAGAAAAACTGAACATTCCTAAGCCTACGTTCTTTTTCTGACTAATCAAAAGACGTCATCATACCCGGAGTTCTGTTTACACCCGACAAGTCTACTAAACGACCATAGACTCTTACTTCTGGCTCACGTGGCATTATAACTTGTCGCGCTGGGGGCGCTTGTCTTCACTACGACCCTAATTTCATCCCGGCGAAATGGAGGGTTAAGTCTTGATGCCTAAAGTAAAGCCATTTGCGCCAGTCACGGGACCCCTGTGATGGAAGATCGACCGAATGAGGCCTTAGTTTCACAGTAAAGGTGCAATGGAGGCCTAAGCCGCGTTGATAACTCAGTGACAAGGGAGTCCGTCGCAGCACAGGGCCTCTCCCTCAAAACGAACGTACTCTACCCTATTGCAGTAAATCTCCGGATTTTTCTTTCCAATGCTTTATGTAGCATACTGCGTTACCTCGGAAGGTTGGAGGCCCTCGGGAAATATTCGTACGACCTGGCCACCCAATTAGTGTTAGACTCGAGGGACAGTTGTGGAAAGTTCGCATGTTGGACTAGGAGGGTATTCCTTTTATCTGTTCAGGATATCTCGAGAACTGCTTCAGGGTTTAGCGGGACTTGACGGTTCGATCGGCCTCGTCCTGATCCCGGATCGATTGCGAGACGTTTCTGGGGGTTGCGGATCTCGACGATACGGCTAGTCCGTTGGTGCTAGACGCCAGGATCAATTGAAAGACTTCACAAGGGTTCGTGGGTCTTGACGTACAGGCCGGATTTACGGTTCTCGTTCCAGTATCAATTGAGGCATCAATCTTGAGACTATCTTGATTCATGGGACTGCGTGCGGCTGGATTGATAAGACGCTCCTCGGCGTGTGAGTTGCGTTCCAAACAACTCGAGTACTGACCATGCAGAGCCGGTAGAGGTTGGATAGTGCTTCGCTGCTACCAGTCATACGGTTGTAGGTTCTCGAACTGAAGCCCAAACTGGAAGCTGGTGAGTTCAGTTCTTCGGAGCGGTTCTCGCCATGCGCGATGATAAGGCGTGACCCTTATCACACTTTCTGCCTCTTGGGGCAAACTGTGGAGACTGCTAACTAGTCACTTGGTGAAAGAGCTACGCTCACATGCCAATACACTAAATGGTAGAATTCACTTCTGACATTGACAGTGACAAATAGGCATAAAATTTTCCCTGTGTGGTTTGTCCCGTTTAATAATCACTTGCTAGAATATGGGGATCTTTTCAATACCAAAAAACAACTCTTACTGGGTGTTCTTATTTTATGCCACTTAACATATCGTTATGTCTATTGTATTATTAGACGTTCTTACTATTTGTACCCACCCATGCTTTTGTTATTGTTGGTAGATAGTTGGGGAGCCAATCTTCATTAATAATAATAATAATAATAGAGTTTATTGACAGTTAGTTGAAACTATGACAATTTAACTCAATTAACTGTGAGTTACTCGCTCCGAGGAGCTGATAACTGTGTACAGCTTTAATAAATTAATATTCACATTCTAACGGCAAAATGAACTAAATGTTATTATCTAAATAAAGGTGTGGATACTCCACGATTAACAAAAAAAATACTAAATAAATATTAAATTCACAATGTTGCTGATAATCCGGGAGAGTTGTCTTCATTGGTATTTTATGTCATGGTTGGTAAACTGTCTTCATCAATATTTTAGGTCTAAATCGGTAGTTGAATTGTCAAATTCCAGGGTTCACTTCCTCAAGCGGTCGCCAAGGTCAGTATTTTTGAGTCATTACTCTTGGATGTTTATGAGTTGCTTAGATCACTATTTTAGTTTGTTTTCTAGCATGAATTTATTATTTTATGTATCAGTGTTCGATCTCCTTCAATTAACCATTTTTTCAATTTCATTTTGAATTTTTGTTTACTTCTTGTCTCCTTTATTGTTGTGGGTACAATTGGGTATAACCTTGAGGCAATATATCTACAGCACCTTTGTCCTATTCTTTTTTCTGCTCTCCACGTTTGAAATTCATTTTGTTTTGCTCTCGTTGGATAATTGTGTTCTCTCGGTGTAACTGATATTTTGTTTTGATGGATACATGTTATTATTTTTTGAGCATATATTTGTCTTATATCTAGCACTTTTGATATTTCGTATAATTCGTCGCTAGGAAAATTTCTTTTTTTTTCCGTGTATGACCTTCAAAATGAACTTCTGCAGAATGTCTATTCCTATTTTATGGCAGTCTAATACACCCCCCCATCCAGTTATTCCATAAGAAAGTTGAGACTGCACCAACGCGTCATAAAGTATATGCAGATGTTTTTCTGAAGTTAGGTTTTTTTTTATATATCTGAATTTATACAAAATACCTCTTAGTTTTTTAGAGAGGTAGAGCATATGTTCGTCCCATTTTAAGTGTTCATCTATATAGACACCGAGATATTTGATAGAATGCGTATTAGGGATATGTAGTTGGTCATTGATTTGTAAATCTCCTAGTTTTGGAAGGCTTGCCTTACTTGATGTGAAGTTTAGGTATTTAGTTTTATCAGCGTTCAAGGTTAATTTATTGAGTTGAAACCATCTTGATAAGATGGCGAAATCCTCTTCGGCTTTATTCTTCAGATCTTCCCATGAATTATCCTCATACATGACTATAGTATCATCCGCGAAACCTATGACCTCACCTTTGCTCTTAACTTCAAATAGACTATTTATGTATAAATTAAATAACAAAGGTCCGAGTACAGTGCCTTGTGGTACTCCATAGGTGAGTCCTCTTTTTTTACTAATTTTTCCGTTCAATGATACCATTTGTGTTCTACCTGATAAGTAGCTTTTTATTAAATTATACATTTTTCCTCGGAATCCATAATTCATAAGTTTTCCTAGCAGTTTTTCATGGCATACGGTATCAAATGCTTTTGCTAGGTCGATTACGACTGCCAGAGATGGTTTGTTTTTATCGATGTTGTTATGTACAATCTCCGAGACTTTTCTTATTGCATCTTCCGTCGACATACCCTCACGGAATCCAAACTGATTACTCGACAAAACATTATGTTTATCAATGAATGCAATCATACGCGCTTTAATAAGCTTTTCGAAGATTTTAGCTATATTTGATATAAGAGCAATAGGTCTATAGTTAATCATTTGCGTTCTGTCACCTCCCTTGAACAATGGTTTCACCACTCCTGATTTTAATATGTCCGGGAAAAATTCTTCTTCGAAACATTTATTTACTATATAAGAAATAGGTTGTGATATCTCCTGTCTAACTTCCTTCATTGTTTCCGCTCTTATTCCATCATGCCCAGCTGATTTTTTTGATCGAAGACTACTTATGGTTTTTTCTACTTCGTCTGAGTCAGTAGGAAACAAGAAGAATGTCTTATCCAGTTGGATGTTTTTCTCTGTGTATTCGTTGGGGGCTGCCACCCTGTTTGCATAACTTTCGCCTAGTTGGCTATAATATTCATTAAAAAGCTCACACATTTCTTGATCGTCTTCGATTTTAAGGTTATCCTTATTCTTAATATACTTTATGTTGATTTCTGGTTTTGAAGTATTTGTTATCTTATTTACATAATCCCATAATGTTTTTGCTTCACCCTGATTTTTCATTACACTCACTTGGAAATACTGCTCTTTGGCCTCAGCTATTTGTTTACGTAGGTTGTTTTTACATTTAGAGTATTCAGTTTTCAACTGTATATTGTTGGGTTCTCTTTTTACTTTATTGTACATATTTTGTTTTTTATTTATCTCTTGCAATATAAATGGAGTAATCCATTGTTTTCTGATTCGCCTTTTTTTATTTATGTATATTGTAGTTGTACTTTCTTCTATATATTGTTTCAAAATGCTTATAAAGTTTTCAGTTATTTTATCTGTATCAGTAAAATCGTAGACTTCTTTCCATTTCTCATTCTTTAATAAGTTTTTTAATTTTGTATAGTTTATATATTTTTTTTGGTGATCTTTTTCACTGGGCTTCCTTTTCATTTTCAAATTTGTGTACAATAATATGGGATAGTGGTCCGTGATCAAATTGTGTAAAATAATACCACCAACATTTAGATTTTCCGAATTCATTCCTTTAACGAAAAAGTGGTCCAAGCATGTACGACTGTCTGGACGTGTACACTTATTTATAAGTGATGTAAACCCATAGGAATACATTACATTTTTATATTCCTCCACAATGTGTTCGTTGGATAATAAATTGATGTTAATATCGCCTGTTATGATATGTATGTTACTATGTTTTTTTTCCTCTAGATAAAGTGACAATTCATCATTGAACTCGGTAATGGAATATTGAGGGGATTTATATATGGCGGTTAATTTGAGTTTTTCACCTTCGCTTTGAACATTTAGTTCCAACGCTGTGATTCCTCCTATTTTAACGATAGAGTGATCAAATTCCATATTACTTTTTACATATACTATTGTTCCGTCATTTCTATTATATTTTGCATTATTGTATATTAGCTCATAACCATTTAAATTAAACAAGCCCACATCCTCCACTTGAAAAGTCTCACTCAATATAATCACTTCAAAATCGACAGATATTGTCTCAAGGAACAGTTCAAAATCATTGAAGTTTTTTTGCATACTTCTTATATTCATTTGCATAATCTTGACTTGACTTAATTTCATGGTATTTAGATCATTGATATCTTCAATAACAACAGTATCATAGTCTTCATTTTGATAGGCTTTTATGTAATTATCCATATTTATTGATTTTTGTCTTCTTTTTCTTTCTGTATAAAATGAGCTGTAAAATAACTAAAATAAACACAAAATTACCTTCAACCCCCCCAGCCTTCTTTAATTACTTTTTGTCTGTCGTGGATTTATGCCGAAGCTTCATACCAAATACATCCTCCCTTGGGGGTGATCTTTTTTTATTAGTGTATACCTTTTTGTGTGTTGCCAAATATGGCGTAAATAATTTCTTGTCTCGATTATTTTTCGCCTGCTGCAATAATCCTTGCACAGATTCTATCCTAACAGCGTCAGAGTTACTCACTGATGGTCCTGGTCCAGATTCCAACACAACAGTGTCCGAATCAATCTCTGTGGCAGTATTCTTATGTTTTGTTATTGTGGGTGTATTCGGAGCACTATTTGTTTTAACATCTTCTTCACAGTTTTCTAGTTCTTCCAAGGTATACACCCTTCGTCCCACCACCAGTCTATTATTCCTTATATATGACTTTTCAGATGTACCCGCTCTGGCTTTTATCAGAAAGGGCAACAACCTCTTATTTTCATGACGCTGCTGTACAGTTAAATCATTAGTAATGGATATTTCAGTACCTTTCAATTTTTTAACATGTTCAAAGATAAGTTTTTTACATCGATGTGACACAAATTCCACCTTCACTGGACTGCCTTCCTGATTACCCAATGTATAGAGGTCACTAATTTCAGATAATTCAACTCGCACTCCCAACAAACGATATATTTCCTGACAGAGAAACTCCGCAGTTATATTTGAGCTTTTTTTCAGGCCAAAAATCACAATATTATTCTTGTTACACCAGCGTTCTGTTTTTTCGAGCCTTTCTTTCAAGTCTTTGTTCTCTCTCTCTAGTAGACCATTCCTATTCCTCAGTGCCTGAACCTCCAACAATAATCTCGCCTCCGACGCAGATATTGAATCTTTTAACTCCCTCCTGGTATCCTGGATCTCCTCCAACAGACGCCTCAAAGTAACCTCAACCTCTCCATCTGTCATCATCAAACAGATATTCTATGGTATGGTACCCTTTAGAATTTTTCAAATTAGAATTACGTATATCAGAATATTCTCCGGTCTTGCTCCAAGGAGAAATAAACAAGGACACACGCTTCACTCCACTGAGACCGACCAGGGAGACTTAACTTTGGAACAGAGACAGGGAGGCCTAGGTAAAGCAAGGTAAAAACGACAAAGGAAAACAACAGAGGAAAGCACTATAAGTCGTGTAGGGTATGGAATCCTATAAATTAAACAGATCACAATGTGTTCTGTTACATATGAGTTGCAGATAAGCAACAACTCAAGCGAAATTAGACCATAACCACTCTCGTACCAAACGTTGACAGTATTCTCTCTCTTCGAGAATTTAGCGAAATAAACTCGCACCACATCCAAATTTTATTCTCAATTCAGCCGCTGAATCAAAATAATGAAGAACTCACGTTAACAATCCCGGCTGACCAAGCTTTTCCAGAGTAAAAACAACCTCACACCAGCTAAAAACGCAAACACCTCACACCTTCAAACGCCGCAATACCGTTATCATTCGTCTCGGAGCCCCATTTTCACCGGTCTGTATAGTATCACGTCACGAATTAAATTCTCGCGTGCCAACTCTTAAAAAGGAGTTGCGCCATTAGGTTTAATTGGAGAAGGTGTGCGTACTGCAGCGGAAAATTGTCAACGATGTGGTATGGCATACCTACTTATTCGTTGACATACTACAGCTTGAAAATCCGCCCAGGCGTCAAATGGTCTACATGTGCATGGAACATTTTATAGATGAAGAATTACGTCTGTTTTCGAATTTGCGATAAAATTAATACGAGTGGGCCATTTTGGTTCATTATTTTCTCAAATGAACCTTTGTGATCGTTGAAATTTCGCTATTGATGTTTTGAAGTACCTATAGGAAGTAAACGCTCTTTCAATGGAAACGCCCCGTTTTCAAATTGACATAAGTCACGCATGGCAGCCATTGTTTTTTTGGACATTGACAGTTGTATTTGTCAATGACTACCAATTAATCATGGAAAGGTACACACTCCAACAACTTTTACAAATAATCCAAATTCATTAATAAAAATCGCGATCTGTTATTCTAACTTCTAACTGCTTTAAATCCAATTTTTGGTCGTTATAATCGTCCGGATAAAAGAACAGTTGAACGTTTAGTGAAGAAGTTTGTAACAAATTTTACACTTTACGATGTTACAATGCCAGTGAGACAAAGAAATGCAAGAAGTGAAGAGAATATTGCTGCCGTACGTGAAAGTGTTCGCGAAGACCAAAATTTATCGATTTCTCGAATTCACAAGAACTAGGCATCCCTCAGACGTCTTTGGGGCGAATTTCACGAAAAGACCTTGGTTTACATCTATACAAAATTATTTTAACACAAGAACTCAACCAACGGATTATTTAAAGCTCCGTGTATTCAGTAATTGGTGCTTAGAAATACTCGGAAATGATGGACCGATAAATTATCCGGATCGTTCTTGCGATTTAACTCCATTGGACTTATTTCTTCGGGGTTACATTAAGTCATTGGTTCACAGCAAACATTCAGCAAATTTGGACGATTTGCAGATGAATATTGAACGAGTAATTGGTTGGGTATCCATTGTAATTTATAATGAAATAAAAATTTCAATAATTTTCATATAAGTAATGTGTTTCATTTACAAAACAAAATGGGGCGCTGTTAATGAAAGTCCCTTTATAAGACAAACATTCATATCTCTTTGAGCAAAAAATCTGGTGCTGTCCAACAGTGATCTCCCTAAATTTCGAGCCAAATTAACCCATTCATTTAAAATTGAAAACAAGGAGTTTCGTCGAAAAAATATAGTACTAAAAGAATAATTTTCTTTTGTCCCGTACTGACTTAAGAATAGAGCTAGGTTAGTGTTTGTCTTGAATGCGACTTTTATATTTTGTTTTTGAAGGAAACAAAATAATAGGGGTCCGGAAAGTAATGTCGTTTCTGCGCATGTCGATATATTTGATTGTCATTTGTTAGCTCATTGTGTACTTCGAAATTGATTATATCTTTTATTATAATTGGCAGATTGTTGTTTCGTTTCAGTAAACCTTCGAGGATATCGATTGTTAATATCGTTGGAATGCTAGGAAAAACATTTTTAACATCTAATGATACAAATTTGCAGGTGTTATTGAGATTGATGTTTTTCATCTTGGGGAAATTGAGTTTTTTATGTTATATTATGAATTGAAATTTGTGAATTGTTCGGTTTAATCTGACCAACTTGGTTGTTTTTTTTTGGCAGGGAGCATCAATATAAAAGGCAAAATAATCTTTAAATAATATTCGAATAAGGTTATTTTAATCTTCACAAATTTTTATTGTTATGTTTACAACAATCATTTCGCTATCACAGTAGCATTATCAGGCAGGTTTACATTTTGAATAACTAAGCTTGTTTCCGAAATCCGTTGCTATTTATAATTACAGTAAGTACAATAAATTTTCATTGAGCAATAAATTCCAGCTTATCTGAATATATTTAACAGAGGTGAGTTAAGTAATATTCCAATTTCATTGTGTTTATTTATCTCTAGGGATTCTAACAGGTTTAAGGCATAATTTTTACTTTCTATATCTAGAATTTCAAAATTATGATTGAAAGTTTCTAACAAATGGTTAGACTATGTGGAATTACTTTTATTATTGAGGTAACTCTTCAAATGTTCACAAATTCTATGTCGAAAAGTTCTTTCAGTCTGTCCTATGTAAACTTTATGGCAATCACCGTAGGCTAACTTATAAACCCTCGATTTATCATCTTTATGTGTACAGTTTTTATTATTTTTAATGAATTTACTCAAGTTTAAATTGGTATTCAAATGAAGTTCTTAAATTATATTTATTTTTGAGATATGTAGCAATTTTCTCAGAACTACCTTTAGTGTATTTTAAGGAAATGTATTTAAAATTTTCGTTTTTATAAGGATACACCATATTTAAAGCTATTTTATTATTTTTATTCATCAACAATTTGTCTATCAACTTAGGATCATAGTCATTATTAATAGCTATTTGTTTAATTATGTTAAGTTCTGAAATTAATTTTCTCAATTCATGGAAATATCAACTAATCTATGGATAATACAATTGAATGCTGATAATTTTTTATTTAAAGGATGGTTTGATTTATTGTGTATAATAGAATCCGTATAGGTTGGTTTGTGAAATATTAAAAAATCATGTGAATTATTTATTCGAGTAACAGTTATTAGTTATTATGTTCGGTTTCCATAGTGAATGATATCTGTATGTACCTGTAAAACAACAGAAAATATCGTCTACGCATCTATACCAATTTAAAAAGTATTTCTCAAGGCGATTTTGGTAAATTTAAGTTTCAATATTGTACATGAATATTTCTGCTAATAAAGGACTTAAGGGAATTCCCACAATCAAACCGTTTTCAGATTTATAAATTTTATTTTTAAATTGAAAATAATTTTGTTTAGTGCAAATATCTAGACATTCTAAAATATCTTCTTCGATAATTTAATTTCATCTGTTGTTGATTAATAGATTGTCTACTAGTTCAATTGTTTCGTTTGGTGGGATATTTGGAAATAAATTTTGGACGTCAAATGAAATGAATTTAGCATTATGTGGTGAGTGGATATTCTTTATTTTATTTATTAGCTGTAGTGAATTTTTTATTAAGTATTTAGCTGGGAAGAACTTTCCGACATAGAATTTGTGGACATTTGAAGAATTTCCTCAATAATAAAAGTAATTCCACATATTCTGAGCATTTGTTAGAAACAGGACATACTTTCAACCATAATTTTGAAATTCTACATATAGAAAGTAAAAGTTATGCCTTAAACCTAGAGATAAATTAACACAATAATATTACTTAACGAACAATTAGATTTAAATAATTCACCTTTGTTAAATATATTCAGATAAGCTGGAATTTGCAGAGGCCCTTTTTGGGTTTTAGTGCTCCATAAAAATTTATTGTACTTACTGTAATATAAATGGCAACGAATTTCGGAAACAAGCTTAGTTATTCAAAATGTAAACCTGCCTGATGATGCTACTGTGATAGCGAAACGATTGTTGTAAACATAACAATAAAAATTTGTGAAAATCAGAATAACCTTATTTAAATATTATTCAATATGTATTTTCAAGTAAGGACTGATTCAATTCAATACAAACTAATCTATTGGGGTGTTTTCTTTTTGAATTTTCATTGAACCGTAAAGAGAATGAGGTTTTTTATTGTTAACCTGGTCACTTGGATATGGTCGGTGATTTTTAGGGTAGCTTTGATTTATTTCTGAATTGATTTGTGCCAGATTTTAGTTCTTTGAATTTATCCGGATATAAATATCAATCAACTTTATTTTCGTGAAATGATGATTCAAATCAAGCTAAGTATCTGGCATCAAAAGAATATTAACAAGTATTATTGACCGTTCCTTCTATAATAATTGTCTATTCATTATCTGAGTCACCTCGGAGTCCGCCGGCCGGAATTAAAAGGAATCACTACCAATCATCAATTTCCAAGGATAATCAAATGGCACTACGTGCTCTGAATTTATTGAACGATTGCCTATCGTAACGTCACCATGTCTGAATCTCCCGTTTTGATCTAGGCGGCCGAAGGGTATCTTCTAAGAAGACATATCCTTGTTTATCCTAGGCCGTATTTGTATACGTTCTCTTTTTATTTAATTATTCTTCGATATTGTTCTGGTTTATTATGGAATGTCCGAAAAACATAATTTGAACACTGGGGGCGTTCAATAATTTTAATAGTATAATGATAATTCATGATTGTTTCGGTCTCTACTTGACGGCAATTCATCGTATATGATTTGAACTAAAACACTTCATTTCCGCTTATATCGGGTGTTTTTTGTGATAGAACTTTAAAATGAAATAAAACACATAAATTAAGAATGAAGCCAAACTTTCTTTTATTTGAAAGATAATTTTATCACATTTATGTTTCAAAAATAATTTCCGGCACATGTCCACCACCCCTAGCTCTGAGGAACCGCCTTAGACCAGACCAATATTGGATCTCTTTTTCGCGTAATTCAGGCCTTATTCCATCAATAACACGAGTTATGTTGGCCGCGTCTATTGTTTCTGGTTCATCAGCATAAACCAATGACATGACATAACCCCAAAGAAAATAATCCAGTGGAGTTATGTCGCATGATCTTGGAGGCCAATTAATTGGACCATTTCTCGAAATGATGTTATCGCCAAACCTTTCTTTCAATAAATCAATTGTTACGGTAGCAGCATGAGGTGTTGCACCATCTTGTTGGAACCAAAACACTTCTGGGTCGATACCATTCAAATTTTGAAACAATAATCATTGATCATCGATCTGTAACGAGCACCATTCACTGTAACATTAGCTCCAGCATCGTTTTTAAAGAAACATGGACCGATGATGCCTCCAGCGTATAAAGCACACCATACAGTGAGTGCATTTTTCAGGATACGTTCAACCAAAAATATGCATCATCACTAAACACAATTTTACGATAAAAAAGTGGATCAACTTCAAGCTGTTCTAGGGCTCAATCGGCCAACAAACGACGCTTATTAGTTCTTGAACCAGTTGGATCTTGTATGGGTGTAAACCAAGATCTTTACTCAAAATTTTCCATGTGGTGGATGCACAGAATCCAACTTGTTGTGAACGAGTCCAACTTGTGAACGTCGAATAGACAAGTCTAGATCATCATTACCACTATGACTTAGAGCAGCGATATTTTCTTCTGTATGTTCTTTGTCTTGTTGTTGTCGCATCGAGTAGAGAAAATGTTGTCCGAAATCTACCAATAGTTCGACGAATAAGCTGCTCTGATGGATGATTATGTAAACCATAAATATCACGAAGTGTTCAATAAGTTTGGCGAATAGAACACTGATTTTGAAAATAAATTTCAACAATTTGTAAACGTTGTTGCGGCGTGAGTCTTTCCATGATTTGTCAATGTTTACTGAACAGAAAAGTCAAAACAACATGGCTTCTACCTTCTCTCAAATCACAGTTATCCCTATCAAAAGTTCTATCACTCTAAAAATAACACCCGATATTAATTTATTGTACCAAAATTGTCTTTTATTTTCCCCTAAAAAAACGAAATTATAATACTTTCCGAACAACCTAATAGAAAGGTTGAACCTTGACATTTATGAATAAAAAACAATATCATTCAAATGATCGCAACGACTTGTTACAGTATTCCATCCGATGTCACCACTTTGGAAATAAGATTTTAATATTTCCCAATTGTGTTCAAGCGTAAATCGATCCATTTTGTTAATGTCAAATAGTAATCATTTTGACCTGTAATTAATCTGCAAGCCATGAAGATGTCGAAGAGAGAACATTGGACTTGTTGCACTTTCATGTTAGGAATTTTTCGTTTTCTCTTCCTTAGCGACAGTAATACAGACAAAATTGATGGTACGCTTTGAGAAAGAATCTAGCGCTTTCTTCTTTCATCATGCGTAAAAAACGCGGTAGTGAAAGCTGGGGTATCTGCTTCCAACATATAATATTCTAAAATAATATTAAGAGGTTTTTTACTTGATAGAAGGATTATTACAAACTTTAAATATCACAATATCACAAAGTTTTATCCAAAAACTTTTAGAATGAAATTCATTTCTTATAAGCACTGCTTATATTTAATGGACATCTAAAATTTAAACTCATTATACAATATCAAATGGAATAAGAAAACCCAAAAAATATAAATGTCAATTAAAATGAATAAATAAATTATATTAATTTCTCGCATATCATTTGGTTAAACATTTTCTAATTAATAAAGTAAAAAAAAAACAACTCGGCTTAAGATTACAAAATTATATAGGGTGTTGTTTTTACAGTGATAGAACTTTAAATTGAATTAAAACACATTAAATTAAAATTGCAGACAAAATTTTCTTTTATTTGAGAGATAAATTTCATGACATTTATGTTTTAAAAATAATTTTCGGCATATTTCCACGACGACTAGCTCTGAGGAACCGCGTTCGAGCAGACCAATTTTGGATCACATTTTCGAGTGTTTCAGGCCTTATTTCATCAATAACACGAGTTATGTTGACTTCCAAAGCGTCTATTGTTTCTGATTTATCAGCATAAACCAATGACTTGACATAACCCCAAAGAAAATAATCCAGTGGAGTTATGTCGCATGATCTTGGAGGCCAATTAATTGGACCATTTCTCGAAATAATGTTATCGCCAAATCTTTCTGCCAATAAATCAATTGTTACGGAAGCAGCATGAGGTGTAGCACCATCTTGTAGGAACCAAAGTACTTCTGGGTCGATATTCAAATTTTGAATTGAATAATCATTAATTATCGATCTGTAACGAGCACCATCCACTGTTACATTAGCTGCTGCATGGTTTTTAAAGGAATATGGACCGATGATGCCTCCAGCGTGTAAAGCACACCCGATGTAGTCAATATGTAATTGATGAAACAATTGTTGTGAACAATAAATATAAGCGGAAATAAAGTGTTTTACTTCAAATCATATATTCATCACTAAACACAATTTTACGATAGAGAAGTGGATCAATTTAAAGCTGTTCTAGGGCCCAATCAGCAAACAAACGACGATTATTATGGTCAAGTGGGTTTAGTTCTTGAACCAGTTGGATCATGTATGGGTGTAGACCAAGATCTTTACGTAAAATTTTCCATATGGTGGATGCAGAGATTCCAACTTGTTGTGAACGTCGACGAATAGACAAATCAAGATCATCATTAACACTATGACTTACAGCAGCGATATTTTCTTCTGTACGTACAGTTCTTTGTCTTGTTGTTGTTGCATCGAGTAGAGAAAATGTTGTCCGAAATCTATCGATAGTTCGACGAATAAGCTGCTTTGATGGACGATTATGTAAACCATAAATTTCACGAAATGCTCTATAAGTTTGGCGAATAGAATACTGATTTTGAAAATAAATTTCAACAATTTGTAAGCGTTGTTGCAGCGTGAGTCTTTCCATGATAATTTGTCAATGCTTACTGAACAGAAATGTCAAAACAACATGGTTTCTACCTTCTGTCAAATCACAGTTATCCCTATCGAAAGTTCTATCACTCTAAAAAAAACACCCGATATGTCAACAGACATCAAATAAACAGTGAAACTTAAGCCAAGTTGTTTTTTATTTACTTTATTAAATAAATAAATATCTAAATGAATGAAATCGGAACGAAACGCCACTGATTTAAATATGTATTTATTTATTAACTTTAATTGACAATTCATATTTGTTGGGTTTTTCATTCCATTTTATATTGTATAATAAGTTTTGATTTTATACGTCTACTAAATATAAGCAGTGCTTATAAGATAAAATTTTTTGGAATTCAAATTGATGGAGACTAACAGATGAAAATTAAACTTTTGATATTCAGAGTATATAATATTCTGGATTTGTTATTCGAATAAGGTTTAATGAGAAGGATAACATTTGAGTGAAAATCTTATGAATAACATTTTCATATCTAAAATATTCATAAGAACAGACTTGACCTAAGTAACTTTGACACGGTTATTCATTAATATTTATGATTAGTTGTCATATCATTAACAACCGTTCGCAGTTCCCTAGAATTTTTTATTGGTCGAAAAAATCGAAAATGAAAATACAAGATGGGCCATTTAAAATTCACATTTTTAGTTGGCTATAAATAAAAAACTAATAAATATTTTTTCAAAGTTTATTAGAAAGTTCGAACCTTGACATTTAAGAATGGAGAACAATATCATTCAAATGAGTGGCTTCAGTACCCCATAGGATCAACCGAATTTTAGGGTACATTGTCCATTGTTTGGGGCCCAATCTCATGAGTAGCAAGTTCTCCTAAGGAAAGTGCGAGAAATCATTCTTAAGCACCATGACGAGTTGATGTTTACGGATTGTTTTATCAACGTTTTCAAGAAGATAATTTTAATAATGTCTTTATATCTGATAAAAATTGTTTCCAACTTGGTGGAAATCACTTAAAAATCCTATCAAAACAACCTGATACTGTTCAAATTTCCAAATTTTCCACGAAAATAATGATTTGGGGAGCAATATCTCAGCGTGGTGCTACGCTTCTCTGTAAAGTTGATTAATTTCATTCATAGTGAAAAGTATTGTGGCATTCTAAATAATTTTCTCCTTGAAACGGCGTATACTTTATATCCAGAGGGGTGGCGTTTTTAGCAGGATAAGGCAAGATGCTATACTTCGGCCTATACTCAAGCTTGGATGCAAGAACACCAATTGATAACCATTTCATGACCAGCAGCTTCACCAGACCTTAATCCCATTGAAAACATATGGGGACTAATGGAGATTGAAGATGAACGAGCAGCGCCATGAAATAAGGATGATTTAATTCAGTCAGTTTTACAATGCGGGACTACTATCACCGAAAATTATGAAGTTGATCTAGTTTCGGGTGTACCCCGACGTTTAGTCAAGTGTTTACAGTTAAATGAAGCTTGTATAAGTAAATAAGAAGAATATTTTGTTATAATTTTCTAATTCAAGAATTAAACATATATGGTAAATAATTACAATTGAGCTTTGTTTTTTTCTGATACTTTCTAGACGGACTATATGTTTTTACTTTTTGATTGAAATGATCTAGTGAAATATTTAATAATCGGTGTGACATGTTATGAAATATCGCTAACGTAAGTTAAAACGGATAGAATTATTATTAGATCATGGAGCAAAAAATATAAACCGGCCGAAAGCATTTCGAAAGCAAATATCCATCAAATAATGGTGATGCTGTTTGTTTGATGAGATTTGATAGTTTTTTTTTTTGAGCGTTTACCGGATAACACAACAATTAATTCGGAAGTCTTCTGTCATCAGCTGGACAAACAGAATGATGCACTTCAACAGAAAAGGACAGAATTAATGAATCAACAGAAAAGTGTTCCACCAAGATACTGCGAGACCTCATACAAGTTTGGTCACTCGCCAAAAGTTTTTACAGCTTGAATAGAATACAGTGTCACACCCACCATATTCTGCAAGTCTGACGCCTTCGGATTATTATTTTTTCCGGTCCTTGCAAAATTTGTAGGACGGTAAAACCTTTACTTCAAATAAAGAGGTCAAAAATCACCTGGATCAGTTTTTTGCCAGCAAAAACCAAAAATTGTATTAACCCCTGGAATCGTGCTACTACCAGAAGATGGCAAAAGGGGTTTGACCAGAATGGCCATATATAATTTAATGAAATATTTATACATTATACGAAAATTGTCTTTCATTTTCCCCCAAAAAAAAACGAAATCATCTTCGGAACAACCCAATATGTACCAGCCACCTCGATAATATCCCAGGTGAATTCCGATAGGTACGAAACACAAAAGCGTTCCAATAATCCGTATGCCGGATCTTGGTCTCATTCGCTCAATGAAAATTCAACACGACGCATCGAAACCATAAGCATGACAGCCAGCACCGGTCAGATTACATCTGCTTTGTTCTTTCTCGGCCAAGAGTGCCCCCGTTGAACGTTATCATCTTACTTTAGTACCTTCACGGCCGGTAATCATTCATACCTTTTTGTTCCGCCTCACAATGGACCTGCCTGTATGGGAACGGCAGAGTTATGTCACATAGTTGGCATTCGAAAGAGATTTAATGGAATGGACGGCCAGGCCTCTAGCGCAAATAAGGCGGTCGGTAATTATCATCAACATTTCTTTCTGAATTAAAATGGATGAATGAAAGCATCTCGTTTGCGGACGTTTTGAAGTTCGCACGAATGTACAGGTGGTCCAACGAAAACTTAACACCTCGATTTTTCGACTTAAAAATGGAAATGTGGAAAATCGCGGGAACCCGTCAATTTTTGATTCTACGTGGAACAACTTTTCCGCATTTTTCATCCTCGTAACTTCAACCCCCTAACGGGGGTGAGCACAACCCCTTGATTTTGAATCGGGGTGTTGCGATAACTTACTTTGAAGATCGTATCATGTACTATCTGACCCTAAAGTTTTGCTTCAAAATATCCATCGATAATGAAACAGCAAAAATAGTGAAAGAGGCAATGTGGTATTTATTTCGAGAATATTATTCGTATCCGACACATTTCAAAGGTATTTAGTAGTTATGTTGTTAATTTTTTGTCCCGAAAAGTATTAATTTTTTGTCGAAAAAAGTAAACGGACCATGTTTTTGATTAACCTCAGTCTATCGTGAAATTTTAATAACGTTACAAGTGTGTTGTAACGTACCACGGTTAGTTTACCGCAGTATTTTGCCTATTAATTCGGTATTTTGAAATAATAGACAATTGCAAATTAATTAATATCGATGATTAATCTCAAAAGGTTTATTGGACTGTATTTTTGATGTAGTTAGCGAAGCGTTTTACTTAAAGAGCACTTGTATGTAGTTATCTCGATGATGAACTAACTTTGTTTATCCAATAAGATAAACCAACGAAAATGTTAAGAAATTAAAGTAAAACACTCGTTTTACACTATGACAACAGCGAACTATAATTCTTGGTTTACTGTATATAAACCAAGTTAAAGAAATGATTATTACACTAACAACAAATGTATACAATTTGCCAATACTTTTGCAATCGACTGGATTACTATATTACCAATAATAACCGCGATAGCTTGGACCCAAATGTCACAAGCTACGTACAACAAATTTGACTATCCGAATGATAGTGCATAATGTAGCTACTGCTACATGCGACAACTTTGACTATTACTCGAATAATAATGCATTATGTAGCAAAGGCTACATGCGACCACTTTGTCTATTACGAATAATAAAGCATGATGTAGCAAGAGCTACATGCGAACACTTTGACTATTACGAAATTATTTATTTATTTTATTATTTCAAAGACTGAACGTTAGAGGTGCTCGATGCACCCCTTCTAACAAAAAGAGGGGAAATCAACGTAATTGATTGGAAGGTCCATTTGGAGGTGGACTGAATGAACAAACCAAATCTTCTTATTGGTTACAGAAAAATTATGAAATTAATGCAAGTAAAGAAGGATAGAGTCAGTTTGTAATTCCGAATGCTGCGTCATGTGAAATTAACAGGCATAAATATATCCAAATCTCTAATTGACTTTCCATGTTTTCTAAGGCCACATATAATAATTAGAAAATCAATAATCTGAAGTGTCGAGTAAAACTAAACAGTTTGAAACAATCTCAAAACTGCTAGATCGCAGATCAACGTAAAAGACATAAGTATCGAATAACAAACTAATTTCGAACGACAGGGCCGTCTCTAATGAGACGGAAAATGTGCGATTGTAAATTTGTAGTAGAATTGAAATGGTGTATTCCGTAGAAGAAAGGGTGGAAATGATAAAATTATTTCTTAGAAATAACGACTCTGCGCGAACAACAACTGCTTTATTTAACGAACGACATCCTGGAAAAAATGTATCCGCTGCTTACGTTGTGCAGCTGGTTGTCAAATTTGACGCTACTGGTTCAGTCGGAAACAAAAAGTGGGCGCATGAAAAAGACGAAGCGAGGGACGTGCCTGTCTTAGGTCATGTAGCAAATGGATCCGACCTTGAGTACTAGGAAATTGTCCGATGTATCTGGTGTTTCACGCACAACAATCATGAGAATCCTGAAACAAAATAAATTCCATTCTTATAAAATACGATTAGTTCGGGAACTAAATGAGGATGATCCCGATCGCCGACTACAGTTCTGTGAAGTGGTCAGTGAAATTATTAACGGTAATCAAAACTACATGTTCGATATCTGTTTTCATTTTACCTTAACGGCATTGTAAACTGTCATAACTGTCGGTATTGGTCAGATGAAAATCCGGGTATTTATGGAATCCACATAATCGACCCTTTTTTATACCCGGTAATCTCACTGTTCAAATTTATTTAAATCTACTGGAGAACGCTATTAATCCAGCCCTAGTGCAAGTATTTGAGAATGCAGAAGACCATCAAACGATCATTTTCCAACAAGATGGCGCACCTCCTCACTTGGTTCAACCGGTGCGTCAGTTCTTAGATGAAAATTTTCCTCACGCCTAGATTGGAAGAAGCGGACATATTGAGTGGCCACGCCACCCAGATCACCTGATCTAGCTCCACTGGACTTTTTTCTATGGGGTCACCTGAAATCCAAGATTTATGCTAACCAGCCTGAGTCACTGGATGATTTGCGAACTCGGATCATTAATGAATGCCGTCATATTACACAGAAATATTGAGTAACGTACGTGAATATTGTTTTTATTCATATTTTTGACTGTCATTTGGCTATCGATGGGAATTTTGGAGCGAAATATCAGGATCAGATAGTACTCGATAAGATCTTCAAAATGAGCTATCGCAAAACCCTTATCCCTGTTTAAAATCAAGGGGTTTTTCGCACTCCCATTAGGGGGTTGCAGTTACGGGGGTGCGGAAAAGTTGTTTTCTGATTTTCCACATTTTCATTTTAAAGCTGGAAAATCGACCACATTTGATTTATTCAGTTCGAAAATGTAGTAAACACTACGAAACTCGAGTGACTGTATATTCAGTTAATAAAAAGTGATGGAAATCAAAGTTATTTCTTACCAGCTGTGCCCGCGACTTCGTCCGCGTGGAATGTAATTAAAAAATTTAGAAGAATTTTTCTAAAATAAAAGTAGCCTAAGTTACTCCTTATTACATAAGCTATCTGCTGAAAGTCCCGTCCAAATCGGTCCAGCCGTTCCAGAGATTAGCCGGAAAGACAGACAAAAATTTTGAAAATATATATTTTGGTATGTGTACAGTATATACATTTATATGCATGTAGTAGAAAGCGGTTATTTTAATATTACAAACAGACACTCCAATTTTATTTATTTGTATAAATGTATAGATTTCATTCCATTTCTAGTGTTAATGGTTTGCGTAATGATTTGTTATATTCTGTACATCAATATCCGGAAAGAATTGAATGAGTAGACCTAGATTTTGGAAACTTACTCATTTCAGTCAGCCTAAATGTTCAATCGAAGATTTTGTTCAGTTAAAACGTCTATTGCTTCTCAATATATTCATGTTCCCGCCAAACGGAATTGTTCCAGTACAAAGTAACCATTGGAAAAAAGCTATATTCCCGATATATCGCTGGAGACTTCAACGATCGACCAAGAGACGAACGCCCACGCAACGTCTGCGAAATATCCACAAATTAATACGCACAGCGATTCTGCACGGTGTTATTGATCGTTAAGTTCTTGGCGAGTACGGCCTTTGTTTTATCGCATCGACAGTTGCAAAATTATACGGCCTTCGGTGTTGAACGTGCGAAGTTAACCTCCGACGAATAAGGAAATTCGTGATAAATTTTCGGTTTATTCAATCAACAGAATATACCCAATTTTTGTTTTTTTTTTTTAATATCAAAACAGATTTAATCTGTCAGTCTTTTACAATTTTAATTTCGAAAAAACTTTTAGAATTAAATGAATTTCTTATATTTTTATATTTAATAGACGTATAAAATCAATATACAATATCAAATGGAATAAATAAACCAACAAATATAAATTGTCAATTGCAATTAATAAATAACTATTTGAAGGAGACAAATTTTGCTTTTGATCTTACCATTATGAAAACCAATTCCATTTCAAAAATAGAAAACATAATTTAAGGACTTCTCAGAAAATATAATTTATTTGAAATATTCAATATATTTAAATAAGTTAATTCAAAAATCTCTCAAAACATGCATCATATCTTCAACAAACAATTAGAATTGCGATAATCTCTTCATCGGCCCTAAATCATATTCAAAAAATCAGAAACAACCAACAATAAATATAACTTACCTAAAAGTTGTCCTGGGATTATCGTTTGAACAACGAACTTTAAAATCAAGATATTCTATGCTCGTTAAAAATCACAGAAAGCTGAAAGGTATTATAAGGTTTTCTTTAAACCATTGATATTCCATAACGAGATTTTATTCAAGCCTCAATATATTATGTATAAAATAAAATAGGAAAAGGTTTTTTACTCGATAGAAGGAATATAACAAAATTTGAATATCAAAACAGATTCAATCTGTCCATCTTTTACAATTTTGATTTCAAAAGTAAATTTCAAATTGTAGAAGATTGACAGATTTTATTCAATTTGTGTTTATTAGGAAATCATAAACAAGGAATTGTCTACTTGAAACTGATATTTTTAATCGTATAATCAACGCTTGTTACCATTACTGTTAGTAATCAAATTTGTATCTTGGTGTAATATACAGTGACCCCAAAAATACATTTGCTATAAGAGTTTAAGTTTTTCTTCTTCATCGTCCTTGTTGTTTTTATTATTCTTTGATAAACAAAACTAGTTAATCATCAAGATAACTTAAGGGCCTTTCAATGGGAACGCCCCATTTTTACATTGACATTACTCACGCATGGCAGCCATTGTTTATTTGTGACATTGACAGTTGTATTTTTCAGTATCTACCAATTAATCATGGCAAAGTACACACTCCAACAACGTTTACAAATAGTCCAAATTTATTATGAAAAATCGCGATCTGTTACTCTAACTTTACATGCTTTAAATCCAATTTTTGGTCGTTATAATAATCGTCCGTATAATAGAACAGTTGAACGTTTAGTGGAGAAGTTTGAAACAGATTTTACACTTCATGATATTACGGTGCCAGTGAGTCAAAGAAATGCAAGAAGTGAAGAGAACATTGCCGCCGTACGTGAAAATGTTCGTGAATACCAAAATTTATCGATTTTTCGACTTTCTCAAGAACTAGACATCCTCCAGACGTCTTTGTGGCGAATTTTACGAAAATACCTTGGTTTACATCCATACAGAATTGTTTAACTCAAGAACTCTAACAAACAGATCACGTAAAGCGTCGTGTATTCAGTAATTGGTTTGGCTTAGAAAAAATCGGAAATGATGCACATTTCCATAAGAAAATCATTCTCAGCGATGAGGCTCATTTCTGGTTAAACAAGCAGAATTGCCGTATCTGGAGTGATGATAAACCTAAAGAATATCAAGATTTGTCTGTGTTTTTTAACAAAGCTCATGAGGCATTAATTGTCAATGGAAATCGTTATCGTTCAATGTTGACTTATTTTTTATGGCTTGAATTGGTTCGTATTGATTTGTAGAACATGTGATTTCAACAGAACGATGCCACTTGTCATACTGCCAATGACATATTGAATTTATTGAAAACAAAATTCGGTGATTCGATTGTTTCAAGAGATGGACCGATAAATTATCCACCTCGTTCCTGCGATTTAACTCAAATGGAATTCTTTCTTTGGGGTTACATTAAGTCATTGGTTTACAGCAATCATTCAACAAATTTAGACGATTCACAGATCAATATTGAACGAGTAATTGCTAAAGTACTACCTGATTTATGTGAGAGTCATGGCAAATTGAGTTCAACGACTTCTTTCCTGCCAGCGTTTCCGCGGTAGAAATTTGTTTCATAACTAATGGTATCCACTACTTTATAAATGAATTAAAAATTTTAATAACTTTAAAATAAATAACGTGTTTTATTTACAAAACAAAATGGGGCGCTGTTAATGAAAGACCCCCTTTACATACAAAGTGCTTATGAAAGTTAAACACCACCACACTACTTTATGCCTTTTATCGATTAAACACGGGTGACTTTAAATGGTCATTTGGGTTTTGCAAAGAGAAAAAAATCGGCCGGAGCTATATCGAAGGAATACGGTGGTCGTTTGATAAGAATATCAATTCCTGATATTTACTGACTGAACATAGTTGAAAAAATTGTGAAATTTTATCAAAATGTTCATGGTGATAATTACGTAAAATAGGTATAGCGACAGATGAAGAATTGAGAGAATTATTAAAATTTGAGGAAGTTTTCACAAATTTATTTGGAGAAAAATTTCAAAGCCCAACATTTGGACGAAATCCCAACTGGTGTTATTTCATACTTACATGCAATAGCTTCGTGTATTCTGTTATGCCCCAATTTCTTTAGTGGTTTCTCACGCAATAAAAATATCGTTAAGCGTGGTGTACACACCCATCGGATTGATCTGTCAACGAGACACCGAAATGGTAGCTTTTTACGGTCTTGTTTATGTCATGGTCTGCCGCTGTTTTGGGTTGGGGGAACTTAAAAGCAAGCCAATTTGTGTTGTACTTTTAAATGGGATTGTTTTTTCGTTTTGTTCGTTAACTTTTTCATACAGTTCAGGTCGGTGAGTTTATGTTGGTTCTTACGGAGATCTAGTTGTTTATTGGACTGAGTTCTCAAATGTACTGAATGATCTATTATTCAATTGCAATAATTAATACTAAATTTTTGAATCATACTCGGTAATATATATATATATATATATATATATATATATATATATTAAGGTGGGCCAAAAATAATTTTTAATTTTTTTTTTTTCTTAGCTACCATGAAAATCTCATCCGACATGAAAAAAAACAAGTTCTGGTAAGACCTGAGCTCTTAATATTAATATTAAGAGGTGCCTCATCGATATTTTCGATTTCCCATTTAAATACCACAGGAAATTTTGATTTCTTTGTTTGGATTTTTAATGTACACAAACAAATAATTGTTAAGCGAGAATCAACACTTGTTTTTATAGGAGATTTACCGATCTACAAAAAAGGTCTGAAACATTTTTTGGCATTCAAAGTTATTCGTAGTTAAAGTCCAACAGAAAATTATAAAGAATGATTTCCACAATTTTTCATCCTATATTACAAATTAATGGCTAATAAATATAACCAATCATTTTTTTCGTAAAACTCATCGATTGTTTAGCGACGTAACCATAGTATTCTCACAAAATATCGATCATCGTTTAATAAAATCAATTTTTTAAATACTTAATTTAAACAAAAACTTTGAACTCTACTCTGTGTGAGTGATGACTTAGAAACATAAATCGTTGCCTGAAAAAATAATGTGTCCTATTTGCTCTTGACTCTCGGGAAATGTAAATTAATAAGAGCCATTTTTCAGTAATTTTTCAATTGCAATACAACTTTTTATTTTAATCCTTTACATATTGATTATTTCAAAATTAAACTAAAGTCTTTTTGTTACAATCGGGAAATTTTTGTCGGTGATTTTTAACAACTTGCAATAAATATTGCAATTGTTCTTCATTTTTAGTAAGACATTTGTTGTACTCCTATATTAAAGCAACACCTCTTTCTGCTACATCATTGACCACGCTGAGACGCTTAAAAAATTCCTGATTCTCTTGATAGCTTTCATCCTGTTGGACTTTAACTACGAATAACTTTGAATGAGTTGACTCAGCCAAAAAATGTTTCAGACCTTTTTTGTAGATCGGTAAATTTCCTATAAAAATAAGTATTGATTCTCGCTTAACAATTATTTGTTTGTGTACATTAAAAATCCAAACAAAAAATCAAAATTTCCTGTGTTATTTAAATGGGAAATCGAAAATATCGATGAGGCACCTCTTAATATTAATATTAAGAGCTCAGGTCTTACCAGAACTTGTTTTTTTTCATGTCGGATGAGATTTTCATGGTAGCTAAGAAAAAAAAAATTAAAAATTATTTTTGGCCCACCTTTATATATATATATATATATATATATATATATATATATATATATATATATATATATATATATATATCAAAATTTGAATATTGAAACATATTGAAATATGTTTATCTTCTACAATTTTAATTTCAAAAAACTCTTAGAATTAAATTTATGTCTACAACAAGCACTGCTTACATTTAATAGACGTATATAATCAAAACTCAATATATAATGTCAAATGGAATAAATAACCCAACAGATATACGAAAGTAATTAAAATTAGTAAATAAATATTTAAAGGAGACAAAATTTTGTTTCTGGTCTTACCTTTAAGAACACCAATTGCCTTTTAAAAACATGAAAACACTTAAAGGACTTCTCAAAGAATATAATTTATTTGAAATATTTAAATATTCGAATAAGTTATTTCAAAAATCTCTAAAAAAATGTGCCCTATATCTTCAAAAAACAAATATAATTCTAAGCAATCCCGTCATCAGCCCTCATTCAATATTCCAAATAACAAAATCAAAAAACTAACCTATATCTCTACACGTGTTAAAAGACTAAAGCTTCGAAACATAGATCAACTATATAATTCAAGATTGATCTATGTTCTAACAAAATCAAAGAACAGTGTGAGTTATTTTAAGTAAAATAGAAAGGCCTTTTACTTGATAGAAGAAATATAACTAAGTTTGAATATTGAAACAAATTAATTTAATTTGTCTCCTTTAAATATTTATTTATTAATTTTAGGGACTTTCGTGTATCTTTTGGTTTATTTATTCCATTTGACATTGTATATTGAGTTTAGATTATATACGTCTATTAAATATAAGCGGTGCTTGTTTTAGACATTAATTTAATTCTAAAAGTTTTTTTGAATAAAAATTTTTTAAATTAAAATTGTAGAAGATAAACATATATTAATTTGTTTCAATATTCAAACTTAGTTATTTTAAGGTTTATTTAAATTCATTGACATTCCATAATGAGATTTATTGAAGCCAAAATATAATAATATATTATATATAAAATAAAATAGAATAGAAAAGCCTTTTACTTGATAGAAGAAATATAACAAAATTTGAATATTAAAACATATTGAAATATGTTTATCTTCTACAATTTTAATTTAAAAAAATTTTTATTCAAAAAACTTTTAGAATTAAATTTATGTCTACAACAAGCACTGCTTACATTTAATAGACGTATATAATCAAAACTCGATATATAATGTCAAATGGAATAAATAACCCAACAGATATACGAAAGTAATTAACATTAATAAATAAATATTTAAAGGAGAGTTTATTTATATATATTTATTCCATTTGACATTATATATTGAGTTTTGATTATATACGTCTATTAAATGTAAGCAGTGCTTGTTGTAGACATAAATTTAATTCTAAAAGTTTTTTGAATAAAAATTTTTTGAAATTAAAATTGTAGAAGATAAACATATTTCAATATGTTTTAATATTCAAATTTTGTTATATTTCTTCTATAAAGTAAAAGGCCTTTCTATTTTATTATATATATATATATATATGTATATATATATATATATATATATATATATATATATATATTTTTTTTTTTTCTTTTCAAGCTATCGACTTGATTGTATTTTCCAAACGATAGGTGGCACAATCCTCACATCCTAAAATTATTTTCATCCACATACTAGATGTCCGAAAGTGAAATACATACATAGGTTTGCTTTTTTTAAATGACCTATCGTTTGGAAAAAAAAACAATTAAGTCGATAACTTGAATAAAAACGAAGTTGTGGACCATTTACGCACACCTGGGTCACCACCTGTATATATGATTAATATTAAAATTAAAATTCATATGCTAAATAATTTTTCCATTTAACTGGATTCAATGGTAGAAACATATATAGTTGTACAGCGTGGAAACCACTTGTAGAATAAAATTATTTGTGTCCTTAGGTTGTAAAACTATAAGAAACCCTGGGACACGTCAATTTTTAAATTCAGTAGTGCACTTTTTAAACATAAATTCAAATATACAGGGTGATTTGCGCAAGTCCAGCATAGTCCGTTCTCTTTATTTCGAATGGAACAGATTATTTTTTAAAGCTCCTCAATAACCCGATTTCAACGAACTATATGGTGTATTATGAGTAATACCAGATGAAATTTCGAAAGTATTTATAATTGTTTGATTGGCTCGGTCTTTACTTGACGGAAATTCTTATTCAATATAAGAAAAACAAATGTTAACTTCCGCTATTTTATTGATTTACACTACAATTGTTTCGTCATACCATGACTTCATCAGGTGAGTATTAAAACTAAGGTATACAATGCAAAACATGACCTTAAATACACAGCTCTGGTACAAAAAATAGAGGGGTGGAAAGAGATGGTTGACAATCAATGAAAAATATTAAGTAGGGGGGATCTGTTTAAAGCTGTTTGATCATTCAATAAAATTTGTCTTTTATTATATCTATTGATCTCTAAAGTTTCTAACAAATTTAGTTTCTTACTTTTGTTTTCGATATGTAATATTTTATGATTCATATTAAAATTATGACCAGTCTCTAACAAATGGTTGGCATAAGTTGAATTTGGTTTATTATTAATATAACATTTTCCATGTTCTCGTATCCTTGTTTGGAATGAACGGTCTGTCTGTCTGTCCCACATATACACATGGGCAATCACTACATGTTAACTTGTAAACTCCAGATTTTTTGTTTTTAGGAATGACGTCTGTATTATTTTTTATTAAGCTTCCTAAAGAATTGATGGTTTCAAAGGAGATTGTATAATTTTCTTTTTTCTTAAATATCTAGCAATCTTTTCAGATTTTTGGCCTATGTAAGTTAATGAAATAAATTTAGTTTCGTTTGAATTTTGAAATTTTGGATATACTAGTGATATTGCTTTCTTCTCATTTATTTCATCAAGTTAATTATCTATAATTGACGGATTAAAATCATTATTGAAAGCTATTTGTTTAATGGTTTTATATTCTTTGTCAAATTTTTTTTTCGTGGGTATGTTAACCAATCTATAAAGCATACTATTGTAAGCTGATAATTTTTGTGAAAATGGATGGTTTGAAATATAATGAATCGTACCATCTGTATGTGTAGGTTTCCTGTATATAGGAATGTCGTGTCTATTATTAATTTTGGTGATTTTTAAATCCGAGAAGTTGATGCTATTAACTTACATAGGCCAAAAATCTGAAAAGATTGCTAGATATTTAAAGAAAAAAGAAAATTATAACATCTCTTTTAAAACCATTAATTCTCTGGCAGCTTAATAAAAAATAATGATGACGTCATTCCTAAAAACAAAAAATCTGGAGTTTACAAGTTAACATGTAGTAATTACCCATGTGTATATGGGACAGATAGGCCGTTCATTCCAAACAAGGATACGAGAACATGAAAATGTTATATTAAAAATAAACCAAATTCAACTTATGCCAACCATTTGTTAGAGACTGGTCATAATTTTAATAGGAACTATGAAATATTACATATCGAAAACGAAAGTCAGAAACTAAATCTGTTAGAAACTTTAGAGATCAATAGATATAATAAAAGACAAATTTTATTGATTGATCAAATAGATTTAAACAGATCCCCCCTACTTATGGAGCTTTGAAAAATATACAGGGTGTTCCATTTAAAACAAAGAGGACGGACTGTGATGGATTGGCGAGAAACATTCTGTATATTTATATTTTTGCTTGAAAATCGCACCATTGAATTTGAAAGTTGACGTGTCCCAGTGTTTTTTATAATTTTCTAACATAAGGGCACAAGGAATTTTTTCCATAAGTGCTTTCCACAGTTTATAAAAGGTACTTCGATTATCGGGTCATGTTTGCCTATAGGTAAATTGAAGAAAAAAAGTGTGTTCTAGTCATATAAAAAGGCTACCCTTTGGATTCGAGATTCTGGCGTCATAGTTGTATCTGGGTAAGGTGAAAATAGGGGAGTTTATTTTCTTCACATAAAAAGCAATCCTTTTGGTTCGAATATCTAGAATCATAGTTGCCTTTGGTTAAAACGAAAAGAATGAAATACGTTTTCATGGACACGGCCGTCTTAGGCGATACAACGTCCTGTCGATATCTCGTCAAGGCGAATTTCCTTTAATAGGCTAATTACAGCCTTCAGTTTTCCTCCGATGATCCGCTCCGTTGACTGCAGGCGACTTTTCTCACAGTGCTGGCCACTTATAATTCCATCAGATTTCTACCGCGCGCGGACAGTGGGAAAGGAAAAGAAACGCCGGATGGACGAAGCAGTTCTTGTGTACACGGGACATGGTTCGTTAACGCCTGGTAACTTTCTCCATCGAACGACGACGCAACTGGCACATATACGTCGTAGACTGCACCGTCATTATCTTGATGATGTCTACGGAGCAGCGCATTACGTACACGCCGTCTTCGAAATGACACGGCTGGAATGGTTAGCTGAGTAACGTGATGATTCTTATGATTGCTATGCGTTCGGCTTGTTTGTTTTAATGTTCAATAGGTGCTAGATCTGCTTTGGACGATTTGGGTTCATTATTTGCTCCAATATAGAAACTAGAGAATTGATTAGCTGAAAAACATTTTCTAACCCCCATTTGAAGAACGTAGAATTCGAATATCGAACAGTTTACACTTTATTGTTGTATTAGTTTCGAAGTGTTAGTTCTTTGTCAGACAAAAGTTGCATGGTATTTATGCAGATTTAAGTATAAGGAACGATAGCAAGAATTATTATTATTATTTTATAGTAAGCGGGCGTCTGTCCACCCTACCACTGCGTCCGCACGGACTATTGTGGTTCACCCCTAATTTATATTTCCCCGAAGAGATCCAATTCTTGGATAAAACAGATCATCTTGTGCGGGGGTAATTTTTTCAGTTCGCAGTGGGGCTATAAAAGCCTGACCAAAGACATCGAATCTGATGTGACTCACCGCTGGGCACTCTGAGACGATGTGCATGGCTGTTTCAGTGTCCTCAAGACATAGCCTGCATTCTTCGTCTTCAGCCAGACCGATGTTGTATGCTTTCAGCCTGCAGTGACCTGTCATAATTCCGACAAGTGTTCTTAGTTTGGCCCTATCTAGACCTAGCGCTGGGTCCGCCATTTTTTTGCTCGAAGCTTTTCCAAGGAACACCTTCGAATGTTTTAGGCCAGAAAGACTCTAGTCTTGAGTTCATTATGTCTGTTATCGTCCGCTAAGCCACGTCATGTTGTATTCTCGGGAATGGTTCTGGGCCTATCAGAGGCAGCGCGGCTTCAGCAGACGCCAGCCCATCTGCCCCCTCATTACCCAAATAGTTTGAGTGGCTCTGTATCCAAGCAAGAGTGATTCTGTTATACATATTACTTTAAATAGTAACACTTCCTGCTTTTTGATACTTTCACTACTGACAAAGGTTTTAGAAGACAACATTGTATCAATCATAGTTATCTGTGAAGAAGATGCAACCTTAATGACTGATAATACATGGCCCCACACTGCTTGAATAGTTCCTGCTTATCTTGACGTGGTTCGAAACATGAAAATTGTTTGGCCTACTTGATTTAAATCAGCTAAAACAGGTTTAAGAAGAGATTGGGAGATGTTTCCTTGAAATTTTAGAGAGCTTCGCGATATACTGCAGGAATGAGACAATATGCCACACAAATTTAATAGTCCTATGCCTAAGGTGATGGCAGGACACACCAGCAAAGCCTAACCACAACAAAACTGAACTCACTCAAACGGCTGAAACAATTCAGTATCTGAAAACTGAACTCCTTACTCGGACAGCTTCTGAGGGATCTTCACGGAAGATCTAGAAGTAAAAGAATAATAATACCAATAATTAATATAAATGAAGCAATAAGAGTCTTAACAATCTACCATTAAAAGTAAACTAAAAAATACTCTTCTTTGAGTCGAAAGGCTTTTTTCCAGCGACGCCTGCCGTAAATACCGTACTGGTTCATTTGAACTACCCGAAAATTTTTTAATTATCGATTATATTGATCAATCGAACTAGATTATATTATAAAATAGGAAAAAAGTCTTTTATTTGGTAGAAGGGATAGAACAAAATTTGAATATCAAAACAGATTTATGGTTTAAAGAAAACGTTATAATACCTTACAGTTTTCTGTGATTTTTGTGACGAACATAGAATATCTTGATTTTAAAGTTGTTTCAAGCAATCATCCAGTCACCACTTTAAGGAAAGCTGTGTTTATTGTTGGTTGATTTTGATTTTTGAATGTGATTTAGGGCCGATGAAGAGATTATCGGAATTCTAATTGTTTTCTGAAGATATAATGCATGTTCTTGAGAGATTTTTGAATTAATGTTTCAAACATTTATTTATTTGTATTTTTGAAAAGGAATTAGTTTTCATAATTGTAAGATGAGAAACAAAATTTTGTCTCCTTCAAATATTTATTTATCAATTTTAATTGAATTATATTTGTTGGATTATTTATTCCATTTGATATTGTATTGTGTGTATTGTGATCCTTCTATCTAGTAAAATAACCTCTTCTTTTTATTTTATAGAAATACTTTTCGTTATCTTATGTTAATGTATTATCTTAAAATGTTGCTAAACATTTAAAAAATAGTTTCAATTACAATGCAGCTTTTAAAACCTTCAATAAA
This sequence comes from Megalocaria dilatata, assembly GCA_034642435.1. Lineage (NCBI taxonomy): Eukaryota > Metazoa > Arthropoda > Insecta > Coleoptera > Coccinellidae > Megalocaria > Megalocaria dilatata. Next base: position 31,441,573 of record CM067861.1, read on the forward strand.
CTTAGTACTTATATAAAAAACAATAAGGATCGAGCGAATAAAGAGAATAAATCTGGAGTCTACAAAGTGACTTGACCTTTAGTATATAAAGGCCAGACAGGTAGATTCTTCAAGAAAAGAATCCAAGAACAGCAAAGAAGTTAGATATCGTGTACCGTACATTCGGCATATGTTAATCATCTTAAGGAATTCAGGCATGATTTCAATAATAATTATGAAATTATTCACGTTGAAAGCAAAAGTTCTAGATTAACACTTTTAGAATTTTTGGAAATCCTTCTGAATGAACAAACTAATGTTGACAGATCCCCATTACTGAATATCTTTCCTTAATGGCATTTTTAACGGCAATCTCCAATAAACACAACAAGTTTTTATGACTTGTTTTTACCATTATTTGGTCATGTACTTAACTGTATTTAAACTCTGTTATACTAGACACCATCATTCACTAGAATGTAGATACCTGAAAAAGCCAAATCGTGTTGAAACAATTGTTGTATTAAACATTTTTGTGGCAATTGAAATACTGTCTCTTATATATTTTTCAACCAAGAATGATTGATAACATGAATGGAGTATGCGGTTGGCACTAGGTAAAACATTATAACAATTTTATTCAAAATAATTCATGCAGTTTTTATGTTTCACAATTTATTCAGAATCCTGACACAAGTTTCGGTCTTTCGACCATCTTCAAAGGAGTACAAAAAGGAACTAAACTTAAAATTGAAAAAAATTCGGACATCTGTGTATTTTTATGGCGCACGGAAATAACAGCATCCAATATAGACGTGTTGCCGAACAGTATTTGGGAATTTGTTAAATTCTCCTTTTTTTCAACGGCTGTTTTGAATGAAAGAATCTCCAAATTACCCTTATTAGCATATAGTAAAGTGACATCTTTCTCATTAAAAAAATGATTATTTTCTATACAATGTTCAGCAAAACCGGTTGATTTCTGCTTTTTCAAAATAGACACCCTATGTTCTTTGATTCTATGTTGCAAACATCGGCCTGTCTGACCTATATATGAATATATTGGTGGACAATAAAGAAAGGCAAAACCAGAAATCGACCGGTTTTGCAGCACATTATATAGAAAACAATCATTTTTTTAATTAGAAACTTTACTATATAATGTTAATAAGGGTAAACTGATGGACTATTTGGAGATTCTTTCAATCAAAAAGGCCGTTGAGAAAAAGGAGAATTTAATAAATTCCCAAATACTCTTTGGGAACACTTCTATATTGGATGCTGTTATTTCTATGCGCCATAAAAATACACAGATAGAATGTCCGAAGTGTAATCAATAGAATCTTTTTCAATTCTAAGTTTAGTACCTTTTTGTACTTTTTTGAAGATGGTTGAAAGACCGAAATTTGTGTCAAGATTCTGAATAAATTGTGAAACATAAAAACTGTGTGAATTATTTTAAATAAAATCAAGAATGATTGTTTAAAAGCCTCTCCATCCTCGACGTGACACTGTTAGGTGCTGTTTTTGGGCTGGCGGTATGATTGGAACTTAATCCATTTTTACAATGAAATAAACTTCCATTGATTTCTGTTAAAGTATACTCGTTCTTTTTAACGTCAAAATGAAACCTCTCATTGGAAAACCCTTTAGAACATTCGTTCTAAATAAAAAATGTCACTATGTGACATTATTATTCAGCATTCAGTTAACGAAGGTATTTACTTGAACGCGATATTCACGAAAGTCATTATTCACCGATATAATTTATCTCACAGAAATGTATTGTGTTACAATGCAGGAAACGTGGATCATTTTTGAATTCTTTCATTTAATCCTATCAATAAAGAACGATTGAATTAATATCAACACGATAATCATTATCGCGTGGCAATCGAATCGCTTACTAATGCCCGAACGAACTTGCCATTCGGCAAGAAAACCAGATAAAAAATTCATTACCACATCAAAAGCGATGATTGAGCTCCATTGTTGCGGTGAGACCTTCACCTTCGGGAATAATAAAATATAGAGTTACAAATTGGTCGAACAATATCAACGACGGCCTCATACGTGGACGAAATTCGAAATTGAGTCGAACCTTTTTTTTAATGGACATGTTTTTGCTTACAGTGAATGCACCCAGGCCCCCAGCTCGCCCATGGATACCCCTGGCAAGACCTACGGGTAACAGAACATGTGAGTAATGCACCTGCTCTATCTATATTAATATTATATTATAATATATTAATAATTTAGTCCGACTAGAAAGTATCCGGAAAAAACAAAGAATTATATAGTATATATTTTTAATTCTTGAATTAGAAAATTATAACAAAACATTCATCTTATTTACTTATACAACCTCCATTTAACTTAAACACTTGACTAAACGTCGAGGTGCACGCGAAACTAGATCACCTCCATAAGTTTCAGTGGTGATATTCCTTGACTGAAAAACTGACTGAATTGAATCTTCTTTATTTCGTGGCACTTGTTCGTTCAGCTTTATCTTCATTAGTCCCTATATGCTTTCAATGGGACTAAGATCTGGTGAAGCTACTGGCCATGAAATGGTTGTCACTTGGTGTTCTTGCATCGAAGCTATTATAGGACAAAGTATGCATCTTGCATTATCCTGCTGAAAACGCCACTCCTTTGGATATAAAGCATGCACCGTTTCAAGGAGAAAATCATTTAGAATGCCACAATACTTTTCCCTATTAATAAAATTAATCAACTATACAGAGAGGCGTAGCACAGATATTGGATATTGGAAATTTGAACGTTAACAAGTTGTTTTAATTGGATTTTTATGTGATTTCCACCACATTTCACATCATTTCACATCAAAAAAAGACATTAAAATTATCCTCTTGAAAACGTTTACAAAATTCTATCCTTCCTTCCTTTTGTAAAGGTGTCTTTATAGGGGTTTTTTTGGTTTTCTTGATATGTAGCCTTGTCTTTTCAGTGACATGCGGGCGGTTTCTGGACATAATTTTATATTTCGTTGATTTCCAAATCTGTTGCCAATTTGCGAAACCTCAGGCGCGTATTGTGTCCTCCTAAGGCTAATAAAGCGTTTAAATTGTTCCTTTAATCTTACGCGGTCTTCCTGAAACTGATCTATGCCCTCATATCCATGCCATTTTTTTACCTTCTTTATTGTCTCATATACAGCACATTTTCCCAATTCAGTCAACTGCACCAATTTTGTAACGTTTCGAAAAGCTTTTCTATACAAATATTCTACCTGTTTTTTCTCTAGTTGCGACATTATTTCATAAATTATATACCTGTTGATAATCAACAATAGTTGACAAATAGTGTTGCCATGCAACTTTGGCCATAGCCGACTATCTGCACAACCTATTTTATACATTACTTTTGTCTTAGAATGTTACGAAAAAGAAGCATATTAAAATTGAAAAATAATAAATCCCGGATACTTTCTAGACGGACTAATTTCCATGTAAGGAAAAGGCCATTTGAATTTTGCGTTTTTGATCGGCCATAAATAAAGAATTAATGAATATTTTTCCAAAGTTATTTGTTTATAAGAAAGGTTGAACCTTGACATTTACGAACAAAACACACACAATATAATTCAAATAACCGCCACGACTGGCTGCAGTATCCCATCCGATCAAACCAATTTTTCAGTACATTGTCCATTGTTTGGGGTTCAATCTCATGAATACCAACTTCGATTTCGTATTTCAAGGCATCAATCGTTTCTGGATGGTTAGCCTTAAGGGATCTATAGAAAACATAGTTACAGCTTGAATGGGATACTCTGCCACACCAATCATATTCTCCATATCTGGCGCCTTCGGATTATTATTTGTTCCGGTCATTACAAATATTTTCGGACAGTAAAAAAACATTTATTTCCAATGAAAAGGTCAAAAATTACTTGGATCAGATTTTTGCCAGCAAAAACCAAAAATTTTATGAGCGTGCAATCATGATACTAGCAGAAAGATGGCAAAAGATATTGGACCAGAATGGCCAGTTTATAATTTAATTAAATATTTATTCATTATACGAAAATTGTCTTTCAATTTCCCAAATAAAAAAAACGAAATTACCTTCCGAACAACCCAAATACATAGGGTGTTTATGAATAGTTGCTAAAAAATTTAGGGAGGGATTCCTTGTCGAAAAAAATAGAGGGGGTCTTTCATATGAACTCAATTTATTTGACCCCCCCTTGCTTAGTTGCATCCCCCTAAAGATAGCGCCGGAAAAAGTGTTTTTAATTTTTTTTTGAAAACCAAAAAACTGACAAGATTAAAATTAAGCAGACATTTTATACATTCGAGAAGGCTTTCAAAAAATGTTTTGGTGATGTACCTCTTTGATTGCAAGGGGTAGAAAAAGCCATCCCTAAATCTTCTTTCGCAAGAAACTTTTTTCCATATTCCTATTATACAATAATAATAATGTAATTTCTTGCTAGAATTCAAGGTTTTTGAGAAAAAAATAATTTATCAACATGAAAGCGTGAGTCGTAGAGGTTGAAATTATTTCCGAACTATAATTTATCTAGTAAGTGGATGTCATTTTATTATGACACCTTACTAGTTTTGATTAACTTTGATTCAGTTACAATTATTTTTTAATCTGGCTCAACATTTTGAGATTATTGTCACATACATCTTTAGGGGACTGTAACTAAGCCCCCCTGCATATAAGCTTTATTTTTTTGAGCCAGGAGAGCTCAAAAAAAAAAGTTTATACTTACATTTTTTGACAAGTACTAATTTTTTTCGCAGCTATTCATATACACCCCGTGTAATTTAGTAGAATATTTATTCATTATACGAAAATTGTTTTTCAATTTCCTAAAATAAACGAAATTACTTTCCGAACAACTCAAATATAATTGGATCAAGCGTTGACATAAGAGTCGCTTCAGATGGATTTAATTTTGAGGAAGATAAAATGAGTTTGGAAGAACATGAACACAATTTTGTTTTAGTTACAATTTTCCGGTATTTTTTTGATCATAGTGTACTGTATTACTAATGAGGAAATCGAAACAGTAAATGAGCCGTTATTCGTTGGATAACCAGAAATTTTTACATAAATTACTGTTGATAGGTACTTGTCTTTTCTGTGGATCATTTCGAGTTTTCTTTTATGAATATTGTCGTCGACGTTTATTTCAGTTGACTGACAATCACGACTTCCTACGGAACCTGTGTAATCCTCTTTCTAAAGATGGTCGGTCTGAATTGTTCATCTAGAAATACGTATGATGGCATAACTTGATCGGATATTGGAAGCTTTAAAGTAGGCGTTGCTTTGCAGGTTGCAGATGGCTCTAATTAAGATCCTGAAAACATTGATTCGGTGTCACGTGATTGAACCGAAGGAATTCAAATTTCTGAAGCAAATTATAGTCCGTCTAGAAAGTATCCGGAAAAAACAAAGTTCGATTATAATTATTGACTATATTTTTTTACTTCTTGAATTAGAAAATTATAACAAAATATTCATCTCATTTACTTATACAACCTTCATTTAACTTTAAACACTTCACTAAATAATTTCGGTGATGGTAATCCAGAACTGTAAAACTGACTGAATTAAATCATCTTTATTTCGTGGCGCTGCTCGTTCAACTTCAATCTTCATTAGTGCCCATATATTTTCAATGGGACTAAGATCTGGTGAAGCTGCTGGCCATGAAGTGGTTGTCACTTGGTGTTCTTGCATCCAAGCTTGAGTATAGGCCGAAGTATGGCATCTTGCATTATCCTGTTGAAAACGCAACCCCTCTGGATATAAAGCATGCGCCGTTTCAAGGAGAAAATTGTTTAGAACGTCATAATACTTTTCACTATTAATGGAACCATCAACTATACAGAGAGGCGCAGCACCACGCTGAGATATTGCTCCCCAAATCATTATTTTGGTGGGAAATTTGGAAAATTTGAACGGTAACAGGTTGTTTTGATAGGATTTCCACCAAATTGGAAACAACTTTCATCATATATAAAGACATTATTAAAATTATCGTCTTGAAAACGTTGACAAAATTATATCCTTCGTCCTTTTGTAAAGGTGACATTTTAGGGTTTTTTTTTGGTTTCCTTGATATTTGGCCTTGTCTTTTCAGTGACATACGGACGGTTTCTGGACATCTTTTATATTTCGTTGATTTCCAAATCTGTTAGCCAATTTGCGACACCCCAGGCGCGGACTGTGTCGTCCTAAGGCCAATAAAGCGTTTAAATTTCCTTTAATCTTACGCGGTCTTCCTGAAACTGGTCAATGTCTCCTATCTATGCAATTTTCTATCCTCTTTATTGTCTCACATACACCACTTTTTCCCAGTTCAGTCAATTGCAATGGTTTGTTAACATTTCGAAAACCTTTTCTATACAAATACCTGTTCCCTTTTTCTAGTTACGACATTATACACATCATAGACCTGCACGCTCGACCGAAAATATTTCTACTGTAAGTGAAAGTGTTGAAGATTTTCCAAATTTATCAATTCATCGGCGCATTCAACACTTGAGCTGCTCTTACGGCACATGCTATGCATCTATTTATTATTTTGCATCTTCATCCTTATAAGGTTCAGTTGAAAAGAACTAAAGCTAGCTGACGATAGAATTCGAAGGACATGCCGAGTGGGTGCTTGAACACAAACGTTTGGATGACGATTTTTCGCATCGAATTTTCTTCAGCGACGAAGCATATTTTTCACTGGGTGGCTATGCAAACAAGCAGAATTGTCGCATCTGGGGCAGTAAAAATCCTTATGTAGTTGCTGAGAGATCATTACATCCACAAAAAGTCACTATATGGTGTGCAATTTGGTTTAGTGGAGTGATTGACCCGTACTTCTCTGAAAATGAAGAAGGTGTAACTCAAACCGTCAATTCTCACCGCTGTAGCCAAATGATTACCGATTTTTTTTTTGGCCTGACATTAATGATATAGTATTGGAGGAGATGTGATACCACCAAGATGGTGCAACAAGCCACACAACACGACCCGTTTTGGCTTTATTGTGAGAAAAATTCCTAGGACACGCAATTTTTCGTTTCGGCGATGTGATTTGGCCACCAAGATCTTGCGATTTATCGCTTTTGGATTTTTTTGTAGGGTTATGGGAAGGATCATGGTTATACCGATAATCCTCTGGCATTAGATCTTGACGTGATGGGGGCGCTCTCTTGACTAGGACCCTAGATTCGTCCCGGCGAATTGGAGGGTTAAGTCTTGGTGTCTAACGTAATGCTATTTCGCGCGAGTCACTGGACCTGTATGGTGGAAGATCTCCGAATGGGGCCCTAGTTTTACTCAGGTGAAATGGAGGGCTGAGCCGGTTGATTAACTCAGTGACAAGGGAGTCTGTTGTAGCACAGGGCTTCTCCCTTAAAACTAACGTACTCTACCCTATCGCAGTATGAATCTCCGGATTCTGTGTAATGGCCGAGTGCGTTATGTAGCATACTGCGTTATCTCGGGGGGGTGGTCTTGCCCACAGGTGTTACTTGTACCACCTGGCCACCCCATTGGTGTTGGGCATTGGTTGAAAGTCCGCATGCTGGACTAGGGGGGTATTTCATTTATCTGTTCGCAGACCCCCATTTTCGGGATATTCTCATGAAACGACTCGGGGTTTAACGGGACTTGACGGTTCGACCGGCCTGTCCTGGCCCCTGGATCTGTGCGTAACTATTTAGGGTTTGTGGATCTCGACGAAATGGCTCCGCCATTAGTGCTTGACGCCAGGATCAATCAAATGACCTCACATGGGTTCGGTGGGTCAGGACGTATAGTCCGCTAGACGGTGCTCGTACCAGGATCAATTGTAGTCGTCAATCTTGAGTTTATCTTAGTTCATGGGACTGCGTTCGGGTGGATGGATAAGAATTCCCTCCGGCGGGTGAGTTGCGTCTCAAACCAACTCGGGTACTGACCTGCTGAGCCAGTAGGGGTTGGATAGTGCTTCGCTGCTATCAGTCAGACGGTTCTGGCTTTCGAGTCTGGGTCCAAACTGGAAGCTGGTGGGTTCATCTCTTCGGAGGGGTTCTCGCCACGCGCGATGATATGGCGTAATCCTTATCACACTTTCTACCTCTAGAGGTGAACTGTGGAGACTGCTTGGTAGTCACTTGGAAAAGAAGCCTTCCTCAAATAGCCAATAACTATTCTGATAAGAATTCACAATCCTCATCAGACTATTGACGATCTGAAAACCAGCATCCCTCAAGTTGTTGTTGAGATATCGCCCGAAATGTGCCGGCGAGTCATCGAAAATTACCTCACAAGGATCGAGTTCTGTAAGAGATCACGCGTAGGACAATTAAATGATGTTTATTCCACACAGAATGCCAAGGTCCAAGCGCTGTAAAGTTTGTTTTGGATTACATGTTGATAACATTTCTAGCAAATATTATCGTTTCATTCTTGATGTGGACTACCACAGTGCCAAAAATTCAAGTTAAAGAAATTATTCCTTCTAGTGGTAACACTTCTAATATCATCGAATATAGAAAAAATTGTCTTGTCCTTAATGATTAACCTGATATATTGTGCGTTTTTCTTCTAGGTATCTTCACCGTGATGTGTTATAATGTGTTATGTGATAAGTATGCCACTCGACAAATGTATAGTTATTGTCCAACCTGGGCACTTAGTTGGGACTATAGAAAAAAGGGAATACTAGCAGAGATCAGACACTATCAAGCAGACATCATTAACTTACAGGAGGTAGAAATGGACCAGTTCTACAATTTTTTTTTACCAGAATTAAAAAGGGAAGGCTACAGTGGGATATATTCACCAAAATCCAGGGCGAAACATATGGCTGAAAGCGAAAGGAAATATGTTGATGGATGTGCTATATTTTTTAGGACTGCCAAGTAAGTTTTAAACTGATCTGCTTGTCAAAAGTGAGAATATTGAATTAATTTGTGTTTTCTCTTAAAAAAACAATTTTCTTTTGAAATATATATATATATATATATATATATATATATATAATTTCAAAAATTCATACTTGTATTCAGTCATACAGAGTCATGGTGGTCATACAAAGTATGACCACCATATGCATCATCTGTAACTGCCTGACATCTTCTCTGCATGCTTTACACTTCACCAAGTCATTGAGAATATCGCGCTCAATTTAATTCCAAAGTTCTGGCAAAAGATCTTGGAGCTGTTGAAATGTTTCCGGCTGTGGACATCAAGGGTTCTTTATAATCGGTCTTTGGGGATCTTGGAGATAATTCCAGATGTGAAATACCCTATATACAGGATTATCCTATAGAAAAACGAGATTTTCGCCAACAGCTGTGTGAAATTGTTGGATTACTCTGTTGATAACTGCATCAACATATGTCTAAAACATTATGGTCCTTCATTGCCCACTCCAATCGTTGACACTTACAACGGTCTCGATATTAGATTGACTCCATCGAGATGACTTCTGACTATGCTTAGGGAAACTGAAGTACCTTTGGCATCATTGACTTGCCATTCTGCAAGTGCTCTCTTCGCACCGAAAGAGTTGAGAAACGGTCTTCTACTGGGGTTGTAGCACATGGTGTTTGATGAACAGTTCCAGTGGTAAAGTACTGTACCAGTAAATATGATCACACTTTGACTAACATTGAAGAAATTGCACTTGTGTTCGACCAGCCTGAAGCATTCTGAGGACTCTGTTGCCATCGTCCTCGAATAACAATGTTTAGGCATATTGAAAATTAGATTTTTTATTGCATAGAATCGTTTGATCTTATTGAAAACGAAATACAGATTGAAGGAAAGTCATTAAAATGTGCATTTCGGACACACATGGACAAAAATGATTAATAATAAGTTAATAACAGCTTGCTTCACGATGAACCAGAAGATGAATCTATAATCGTTATAAGTTTATGTAATTGAAAAGATTAAGATGATACGAAAAATATGCTTTTCCGAAAACATCAATATCCTTAACTTTTGACGAGCATTATATATATCCCAATGATATGATAAAAATTTTAACCTTTGAATGACTTAATTTGCCTCAAAATGAAAATTTTAAATGTTTTTAAAGTTGATATTCAAGAGGTGAAAATTTTTCACATGAGTATATCCTTTTAGTAATATTTGTTTATTCCTAAAGATTCTGAGAGGAACTAACCGATGCCCGTGATTTTGTTTGTCTGGATCTTAATGTATAAAAATGAGAATTTAAGTAGAGTTACTTGAATTTAGGGTTAAATTTGGTATTTGATTATTTGGCATGAATAAGACTCCACAGACAAAAATTTAAAATTAATTTTTTGTAGTTTGTTATTCCTTAATTACTACTCCCTTTCAATTTACAACAAATACATTCAAATTTATAAATGAAAAACAATTTTAAGTTCCAATAAGTTTTATTGTTTACACAACAATTGTTTGGTCATAACATGACTTCATCAGGTGAATATTTAAATTGAGTGTACAATGGCAGAAATGTTCTTGAGTACTAAACTCTGTTCACAAGGAAATATAGAGGCGAGAAGAAAATAATTTACAATTGTAAGAGGAAGTTCAAACTGTTATTCAAAATATTTAGCATTGGGAATTTGTTTTAGTATGTTTGATCGTTCAATAGAATTTGTTTTTTATTTTATCTATTGATTTCTAGGTTTGGGTGCCTGAGATCGATTGATTCACTTGATCGATCCATTGCTCAAATCGATATTTATCTCCCCAAAAACTCGATCCTTGGATTAATCGATCTCAGATCGCCAACCAAAGAATTAACTGCAAAGAATAGTTTAAATGGGAAAAAGAAAAACGTGATTACTACTTCAATATGCTTATAGTTATGTCAACGTTTTCCAACTATGACTTAAAGCAAATTTAAAACAGCCGTTTTCGTGATCCGTCAGGAATCAAATAGTGCTAAAAGTAATATGTGGATGTTGAGTTTTAATTCTGTTTTCAGATTTACATTAATAAAAGAACATTTAGTAGAATTCAATCAATTAGCAATGGCAAATGCTGATGGAATGGAGCATATGCTTAACAGGGTTATGCCAAAAGATAACATAGGCCTGGCCGCACTTTTGCAAACGACAGAAAACGCTTGGGACAATGGTAAGTCGCAGATTTAAATTTTCCTTTTTGCATGATTAAAGATTGTATTGCGGTTTTCACAGCCTTCTTAAACACAAGCCATTCACAGAGATAGGTAATGCCGTCTACTCTCAATAGAGACTTCAAAAATAGCACATATATGATGAAAATTGTTCTAACATGAACAGTTTCTGCACATGTTGATATTTGATTGTCATTTGTCAGCTTACAATTGATACTCCCAAACACCCTTACCAACCTTGGTCGATCATCCAAGAACATTTGCAGCAGGTTGGAAAAATAAGCAGAGCAGGTGAGCAGAGACTCTCCCATAATCTGTCCGAAGAGAACAAAGCAACCGATCCATTACATGCAATGTATTGCTTCAAAGGCACCCTACAGAACCGTTTTTTGTTCTCTTGATCACTGGAGACGAAAAATGAGTCCTATATCATAATCCAAAACGCAAAAGGCTCTCTCTAAATGAATCACCACGAAGTACTGATTTCAAAATTTGAGTGATATCCAAAATTCCATCTCGAGATATTTTATTCAAAAACCAATTGATTTTTATCAGTCCGGCATGAAAAATTTGCACACTAGATGGCAAAACGTTGTTGATAACAAAGCTGATTACATTGTTGATTAAAAATAAGAACTTGTTACTAATTTATTCCTTTTAATTTAATTTAAGAAAGCGACATTACTTTCCGATCTCCCTAATATATAGCATTGAGTAGTCCGTTACTTTGTTCATTTTTGAATGGAATTAAATAAGAAGTTAATTAGTTTTCTATCTCTTTGTGGTAAAAAATATTCAATGTTATAAGTTGTGAAAGTATATTTAATTATTTCCAAAAGTGTAAACAGGCTTTGGGAAGAAGCATAAGTGTTATTTGTGGGATGATCATCTGAATCTAAATTATATTATTTATTTCTCCATCCAAAAAATTTCCCTAAATATTTGACTGTATAATCTGTACTACTTACTGTCAGTCATGTCACGTATCACAGGAGGGCACCCTGACCATGTTGCCAGATTTTTTTGTACACAACTTGTGTTTAAGAAAGCTGTGTTCATAGTCATTTTGTTAAGTTCAGTGTCTCGTATTTATACTAGAATATATTTGTACTTAAAATTTTTTATGTCACAGGTCTAGCCATCCAACAACCTATCCTAGTCTGTACAGCACATATCCATTGGGATCCAGAATTCTGTGATGTTAAATTAATTCAAACCATGATGCTCAGTAAGGAACTCAAAAGTATAGTGGAAAATTCTGCTAAATTGCTGAAATCTGTTGATGGGTCTCAGGTATCAGCCGATAACATCCAGCTGGTCCTATGCGGAGATTTCAATTCGTTGCCAGACTCTGGTGTAGTTGAATTCCTAAGTACGGGTAGAGTCTCCCAAGACCATAGGGACTTCAAAGACTTGAGCTACAAGCAGTGTCTGGAGAAGGTCATGAGCTGTGATAACCCCAATGAATTTACACATTCCTTTAAGCTCGCATCAGCATACAATGATGAAATTATGCCCTTCACCAACTACACTTTCGACTTTAAGGGTATAATCGATTACATTTTTTATGCTAAGAACACGATGACTCCGCTAGGACTACTGGGGCCGCTGTCGTCCGAATGGCTGACTCAAAACAAGGTTATCGGCTGCCCTCACCCTCATGTATACTCTGACCATTTCCCTCTACTGGTAGAGCTTGAGATGATCCCAACAGTTCAACCAATCAATGGAATCATAGCACATAGGTAAGTGAAAAATTCGAGAAAAGCACTGACCTGAAGTCAGGAGCTTTTGCGCCCTTATTCGTATGATGCTCACGAAATTTTTCATTTGCCTTCTTACCGTTATTTTACATTTGAATGCTAAATTTGAACTTATCGATAGACTGTTGCTCTACTCAGCTCTGCTCACAAAATATTAATAATCGTGTAATCAAACCGAAATTTGCACGAACATGCGCTGCATTATGACGCGCCATGATATTGACGTAGTATTTCGGCAACTCGTTGCCTCAATCATGTACAAGTTCTAGGATGCTGAAATCGATTTTTTCTTTTTTCCTGATTCAAAAGATGAAGTAGTTAACGTAATTAACACCAAAAAGGTTACATGATTAGATTCTATTTCGACAAAAGTTTTTAAATTGATGGTATTTAGCTTATTTGATGAATATTCTTGGTATCTAGTGGTCATTTTCTGGCAATTCTGAAGTAAGGCATAGGTACTCCAGTTTAAAAGAATGGTGATTCACAGGGCATCAAAACTTTTGCCCTATATCAATTCTGATTTAACCTAAGGTATTTGAGAGAACAGTTGTAAATATCGGGTGTTTTTTTAGAGTGATAGCACTTTTGATAGGGATAACTGTGATTTGACAGAAGGAAGAAGCCATGTTATTTTGACATTTCTGTTCATTAAGCATCGACAAATTATCATGGAAAGACTCACACCCCAACAACGTTGCGGTGCTGAAATTTATTTTCAAAATCAGTGTTCTATTCGTCAAACTTATAGAGCACTTCGTGAAATTTAAGCTTTACATAATCGTCCATCCAGCTTATTCGTCAAACTATCGATATATTTCGGACAACATTTTCTCTACTCGATGCGACAACAACAACAAGACAAAGAAGGGTATGTACAGAAGAAAATATCGCTGCTGTAAGTCATAGTATTAATGATGATCCAGATTTGTCTATTCGTCGATGTTCACAACAAGTTGGACTCTGTGCATCCATCACATGGAAAATTTTGCATAAAGATCTTAGTCTACACCCATACAAGATCCAACTGGTTCAAGCACTAAAGCCACTTGACCATAACAGGCGTCGTTTGTTTGCTTATTGGGTCCTAGAACCGCTTGAAGTTGATCCACTTTTTTATCGTAAAATTGTGTTTTGTGATGAAGCTCATATCTAGTTGAACGGCTATATAAACAAGCAAAATTGCCGTATATGGAGTGAAAACAATCCTCAAGAAGTTCTGCAAGTTCCATTGCATACTGAAAAATACACTGTATGGTGTGCTTTACACGCTGGAGGCATCATTGGTCCATATTTTTTTAAAAACGATGCTGTAGCTAATGTTACAATGAATGATGCTCGTTACAGATCGATGATCATTGATTATTTGTTTAAAAATTTGAATGGTGTCGACCCAGAAGTGTTTTGGTTCCAACAAGATGGTGCTACACCTCATGCTGCTACCGTAAGAATTGATTTATTGAAAGAAAGATTTAGTGATAATATTATTTCGAGAAATGGTCCAATTAATTGGCCTCCAAGATCATGCGACATAACTCCACTGGATTAATTTCTTTGAGGTTATGTCAAGTCATTCGTTAATTCTGATAAACCAGAAACAATAGACGCTTTGGAAGCCAACATAACTCGTGTTATTGATGAAATAAGGCCTGAATCACTCGAAAAAGTGGTCCAAAATTGGTCTGGTCGAATGCGATTCCTCAGAGCTAGTCGTGGTGGACATGGGCCGGAAATTATTTTTTGAAACATAAATGTCAAAATTATCTTTCAAATAAAAAAATATTTTGTCCTCAATCTTAATTTAAATGTGTTTTATTACAATTTAAAGTCCTATCACTCTAAAAAAAAACACCCGATAGAATGCTTGATTATTTGAATAAATTCAATATCATCACTAGCTTGCAGCACGCTTTTGGACCAGGACATTCATAAACTTCGGTAATTTCTTTTGTCGAAGATGTCTGTTAACATCTGGATGAGGCTATGTACACAGCTGGATTGTTTGTCCATTATTTTTGCGTGAACTTCAAGACTTTATTTAACATGTTTCCGATTATCCGATTTGGTTCAAATATGCACTGTTTTGTTCTATAATTTGTTGCCATTTTAAAGGTAGCTTCACAATGCTTCTCTCATAGAAGTTTTGGTCTATATTGGCGAAAAACTCTAGTAATCGATTTTCACAATCTTCTCTTTATGTCAATTTCTTATCACTAAGGAATATTTCCAATGTGAGAAAAAGATTGTAATTGCTTGTTTTCTGGTCCGAACTACATGGTGGATGGATTAAAACTTCCAGCCAAGCTTCCGGAATTTCTGGCCAGTCACTACAGACGTGTGTGTCTTCTGTTGGTCAATTCTGGCCATTTCTGGTCAATCACTAGCTCCAAAAGGTCCAGTTGTTGACAATAGAGATATGAATTTAGTGTTTGGCCATAAAGAAGCAACTCATAATGAATTATTCCTTTCCAGTCCCACCAAATGCTTAGTGAAACCTTCCTGGCTGTTAGTCTTGGTTTGGCCACCATTTGAGTTGCTTCACTGTCCTTCACCATGATCGTTTTCACACAATATTGTCGTATGTTACCCATTTCTCATCCCCAGCCACTAGCCATTTAAGAAATATTTCGATTTCATTTCATTTGACCAAGGCTTCGCAGATGGAAATTCGATCCATCATGTTTTTTTTATGTCAATTGGTGTGTGGCATCCAAACATCGAGCTTCTTTTTGAATCCAGCTATGAGTAAATGGTTTAAAACTGTTTTATGGTCGATCCTTAACTCCTGATCGATGCTACAACTATTAACATGCCGGTCAACTTCGATTATTCCTGTGGTTTTATCGACATTTTCGACGAGGGGCCTGCCTTTGCGAGGTACATCTTTAATATCAAAAACAACTGAACAGAATTGAATAAATCAATTCTGCTCAGCTTTTACAATATCAGGACCATAAAGAATTTGAGCCTTCTGGCTTGTATTTTCGCCTTCTATTTTCTATTTGACTTCTATTTTTAACACCCTATAATTCTCTACTGAATGGACCAAACAAAAATCACCAGAATAATTTTTTAGTGTGAAATGTCACCTTGACAACAAGCATAAATTTGAAATTGTTTGATCGATACTTTACAAGATATCGATCACTACGGCCATCTACCGAAAAAATTATCAATTTCTTTTTCCCCAATCTTATACATCCCAACCTTACACATCCCAACCTTCACTAGTATAGTTTTAAGTATAATAACTTGTAAAATTCCGATTCCAAAAAAAATCTTTTGTATTTTTAGGTAGCAATCAGAAGAAATTGGTAATTAACCATTGTCGCCTTTGCATTTGCTGTACCTGTACATCATGCTGATCACTGTTAAGATCATTCTCATGTCGCATCCATGTAAATGGTACCTGAACAGCATCCATCTCTACAATTCTTGTAGTATCATCGTCTTTCCTCTTTGATTTATATTTGGGGAGTGTGATGTCCAAAATACACACATTAAATGTGTAATCTCTAAAAGTAATAAATACATTTTCTTCCCTAACAAAACATTGACAATAGACAATTTATTGGTCTTCAGTTTGCGAGTATTTCCATTTTTGTATACGTTCGAGTATTATTTTTATTATACATAATCACTTTGGTTCCATTTTGAAATTGATTTTTTGGACATTGTATTCGGCTAAACTGAAAAGCGCACTCCTTACAATAAAGTAATTGTACAGTCTTGATATATTTGTTTTTTTAACTATCGTGAAATTTAAGACTCAAAATTGTGTTGTAATATTGACTTTCGTGTTTGATAAAAAAACGTTCTTTATATAACACAATGCAATTGTACAGTTTGAAAGAGGTCACCTCTTGAATATAAGAAACTAACATATTTATCCTGTATATTCTGAGAGTCACATTCTATGTCGTTACATACGCACATTTTTATTTGAAAAAGATTTCATTCTTCATTACCAATAATGATCGATTTTTTTTGTTTTGTTTCAAGTTGTTGGTGTACCTTATTGTAAATTGATTGATGTGTTTGAGTGATTTTACAATAAAATGTTTTATTCAATAATTTTTGATTGTCACCAAATAGTGAATCCTTCGGAAAAATTTTGGGTGAATTGGCTTCAGAATTTCTGTGAAAAAGGTCATCGAAGACATCAAGGTGAATTTTTCCTTAACAACCTTCTGCAAATATTACGAATTATGGTGTTTATATTTACTCAATTCAATTAACGAATCACAAATTAGAAATCTGCTCTCTGTCAAATTTTTTTAAGATCTAATTAGAAAAAATATTCTATTCTTAACTTTTCTCGCCTCCAAAACGTTCACTTCACTTGAAAGTGTTGAATGAATAGTTCTCAAGAAGTTTTGAATGTTTCGTCTCCAAAATATCCAGAATTTAAAGATCAAAATTATGAGAGAACTGCTCGAGCCGTCAAGCCTTAGAATTTTACTGAGTAGAAATGGCTCTAATTTGGCCCCCAGTCTTGATTTTAGAATATACCAGAGTAGTTAAATTTGCAGCGTTGCTGTACTTACATCGGTTACTTTCTGAAATTTTAGAATTTGACTACTCCAATGGTTGTTGAATAATACTGATTTTTTTTTAGGGGGAAATTTCGAAAACGTTACATTAAAGTTCATATACCATATTAAAGGGCAGGATGATTAATTTCATGGTGCAAAAAGTGAGTTGACTTTGGGTGCAAAATATCAAACCAAAACACCTCATCTTTAATATATACAGGAGGTCGTTATGGTAACATTTACCAAAATCTTATATATCATTAATATTAAAATTTGATATCAAAGTGTATGTAATTGATATCAAATTTATATAGTCCGAAATTTTCAGGGGTGTATAAAACAATATTTTGGATTAACTAGAGATGTCAAAGTAAACCGTTGTTGATAATACCATTATTCGTAATCATGAACTTATATAATTTGTTGATAGTTAATTAAATTGTTGGTATCGTTTTATTCCGTGACAAGTTGTGGAGTCAAAAATAACAGAATAATAATTTTTTTGGTTCTGTCAAATTCAACATTTGTTTGCATTAAGGAACAATCAAAATTGTTTTCCTTTTATAATATTGAAAAATAATATTCAAAATGTTCATTGCGATTCATAAGCATGGAGTCCTTGATTCGGAAAAATTTGTCAAGGATAAATTGTTTTATTCCGTAATTCCTGAAAAATTGACTATTTCTTCAGAAACCAAGAAGGACAAAAATATTTACATTACGAATCTTTTCAAAATTTTTAATTTAAACGTCCGATATTTCATTCATTGTTCTAGACAGCTTAAAGTTTACTTTTTTTATCATAATCTTCTTCTTCTTTTGTTTTAAACGTTGCCTAGTAACAGTTGTGCAATGTGTTTTATGGAATTCATTGATTGTGCAAATTTACCTGGGTAGTAGTGGAAAATCTATCAATGAAAGTATTTTGTCGATTATCCCAATGAAACTGGTCAACTTTTGGAAACTTTTTCATTGGTAGAAAATTCATCTCTGTGTTTATTACCTGTAAAAACAGATTAATTTATATCTGTTCGTTGCAACAAATGAAGATCTGGTTCAATAAATGTGATGAATTTGAAACTCAATATGTGTGTTAAATCATTATCATCTGATTTGAGTACGGTTGTTATTTCCCAAAAGTTTTTAATAGTCGATTTAAAAATGATTTGACTGGTTTTATTCTATTGTAATCTGAACGTAAGCGAAATGCAGGATTTATATTTTTTCTTAGGAATATATACACAGTTGTCGAATTATAGTCCATTTGATGCACCAATATATTTTTAAACAAACTTGATAAACATTAAAATATGATTATATGAATTTTGAGTCTGAAGGTTTTAATTTTAAATTGAAATTAAATTCAGAATTGCGATAACCTTCACTATATTAAATATATTAAAAATATATATACATATATGAGATTCAGTATTAAAATTAATATACATATTAGTAAAAATTTTATTTTTCACTTTATGCCATGGTATACATATATGTAAACATAAATTTATCCACTTTTTAAACACTTAACTCAAAATATAAGCCATTACACCGGCATCGTGATTCTTCTCAATCCTCAGATGACTCTATTTGGAATTAAACACGATAACAAGATTAAAAATCTGCTGAGTCGAAAAAAATCGGAAATAAAAATCTAAATACAATTTATGTGTGAGGCGGTCTTCTTGAATATAACAAAACAAGGCATGACCATAAAATCTTCAAATTTCTTATGTTATTAACTGAAGAAAGCAGAAACCAACAGAGATAGTTGGGACCATCTATAACTGCTTCTGTTGTTTCTGGTTTCATTGGTTATAATCTTAAAAATATGAAAATTTTAAATCATCTGAAGATTGAGAAGAATCATGAAATACAGGTATAATGGCTTATATTTTGAGTTAAGCGTTATATCGTTTCTCTAGTTTTTTTTGTTTTATTCTAGTTATCACTTCAGTGGATAAATAATAACATATGCATGTATGTACACCATCTCATAAAATGAAAAATAAAGTTTTTTCTAGATAAGCATCAGTTTCAATATTAATCTCAATATTTTACTTTGGCTTTAAGGGTATTCGTATTCTATTTTTCATACATGTGAAGGTTTTCAGATTTCTGCTTTTAATTTTGAATTTATATTAAAAAATTAATAATTTGAAGTTCATTGAAATAATCTTTAGATCTTTTGAATAATACATAATATATCGAAAATCTTTCTGATGAAATATTATTTTCCTATGATATTGTTGTTAAGTGTATTCTATTTTATATTATGCAATAAGTTTGAATGTCATAAAGTATTCTTTTTTTACATGCTATTGTAACATAGTTACCTTTTTTGAGTGATTTGGGGAAAACGGTGTAATTTAACATCTCAAACAAGCATTAAACATATATTCTTGATTTAGTAAATTATTCAGTTTTTCATGTATTTGTTAGGTGACAGTTGAGGTAATCCTCTCAACAACACAACAATAGTACAAAATTTTTTAAAATTATCAACCTATGAAAGTATTCAACCTTTTTCACTCTACATCCATTTTCAGAATTAAGAATAAGTAAAAAAGTTGAATATGTCATATGAACTCTAAAACTTGTTGAGATAATTACAAACTGTAAAAAATTTAAAGACTGATAATGCGGTTAGTTTTTCCTGGATCCTTCCGAAAAAATCAATTAGTGCTACTTTGTAAAAAAACATCAACGTAATGGCGAGTCAGAGTTTTGTGAATGAAAGATATATAAATATTATATATTAATATTATATTTTTGTCTTATTACTTTTAATTCAAACGTAAACTTGATACTAACTCCAAAAGTTTTGAGGAATGTCTATCAGGAAAATAATTAAATGTAGGTTAGATAATATTATGGAAGAAAATTCTGAATCCTCTGTAGTTTAAAAATCAAGAAGAACTACCTGTAATATTTTTATGGGTTATTTGAAGGTTGTGCATTTTTGGATCCTCTTGCAGAGTTTTTTTTTGTATGTATACACTTTTTTATATTAAAGAAAAATAACGAAAAAGATATTAATTGTGGCCTCTATTTTATTATATTTTTAGATATTATTAATTTGAAAATTTTTCTAGTCAGTGCAATATGAAGAAGCTGTAAATGTGGGGGGATCCGACTTTATATCTGTATGTGAGCCCATATGACTGATTTAAGACGAATTGCAAAAATATTTTATTCTGTAACAAATCGGGACATACTGTGTTGAACTATTTCTGGAAAAAAATTTCTATTTTCATAAACAATATCCTTCATTTCAAAAAATGTAATTATATTTATTATTAATTCATCTTTAATTCAGGTTGAATTTTATAGGACCCCGATTTTTTTGAGGTTGAGACTTGTGAAATTTTGTTTACTTAATTGTTTGGTTATTAATAGAAACCAATGTAATTTTTTTTTGGGAATGTACTGAGTACTTGAATTATCAAAATTTATCTTCATATACTCCTCCAGATCTCAATTTTGTAATTTTTAAGTAGTGCTTAGGTGAAGGACAATGGTTTTAAAGTATGTTTAATTCCTAGCGTTCCTTGATCAACAAAATATATTATTATATAGATGAAAATAAAAACTCTTGGACCATATTCAAGCTGTTTCAATTGATAACTTTCCTTAGGTTTAGTTCATACTATATGGTATTTATACTTAAGTTTTGAGATATGACAACATTGATGTGAATATGTCATCGTAAAGTTTGACATTTTTAATGGTGAACGTACTCAGAACATTGGACATGTTGGCACAGTTCCATTAGAACGACATAGAACAGTCAATTCTGAATTTAACAATAGCATTTTTTGCCAGAAGTGTTCAGGAACCAGTCGCAGAAGACAAATCATTTTCTACCAGGACAGCCCAAGTTCTCACACATCAGCTCAAACAAAAACGTTTTTGAGCATCCAAATCATAGAACTGAGGGGTCATCCACTGTTTTGTTGGCAAATGATTTCTTTTTATTCCCGCTGATCAAAAATAGTTTGCGTCAACGTTTTTCGACTCGTACGGAAATGGTTGATGTGTTAAAATCAGTTGTTTTAGAGGTACCTAAATCGGGATGGAAAAAATACTTCAGAAATTGATTCAAACACATGCAAAAATGTATTGATCTTAATGGAGAATATTTTGAGAAACAATAGAGCCATTTCAAATTATGCATGTATGTTTTTTTTTTTGTTTATCTCAAAGCAAAAGTAGCAACTCTTGTATTATAACAATGTTGTATTAATATCTAATTAGCCTAGACTGGTTCCATGGTTAAAGAAAATACAAATACAATAAAGAGTATACAATACCATAGCCTCGAACAATAACTCGTAATAACTCGTAAAGGTCAGTGTAATGTTTCAAGTCAAACCAGGGCTGTACAGTACAGTTTGAAAGAAAGGATGACAGCCGAAGTTGTGAGAAGTGGCAGTATCTAGCTAGCCATGATAAATATTTGAAAGGATTAAAAGGTGAGCGATTTAGGAAGATTACTTCGAATACCACCATGAAAAATTGGATTTCGAGCTACAAAAGAGGTAGTTTTTCCATTGAAGATAAAGACCAATCGGAAATACTAGCTTCTGTGTTTTTCCCCGAAAATATCAATGCAGTTCATGACATCGAATTGGACTAAAATGAATATCTAAGATATAATGCGACCATTATATAGTTATAGACATAGATCAATTTCTGCAAAATGGATCCCTGAATGTCTGAATGTAAACCTGAAGCATGCAAGAGTAGAATCATCTGGTTCATCTGTGCTCAATTTGAAGAAATGAAACTTGAACACATTATTACGACCATGAAAGACAGCAGTTATCAATGGATTTGAAACACTCTGATTCACCGAAACTTAAAAAATTTCTGGTTCAAAAATCTGCTGGAAAAGTTCTTGTTGTGTATCATTGATTGCTATATTCTCTGAATTCGAGTCTGTTCAAAATTATTCACGATTTTTCGATTTTACGACAATCCAAACCAGGGACGAAATCCTCTCCCTCATCAGTGCAAAATTCAAACCTGCGTTCGAGTAGGCGTGCTGACATTTTGGTAGTTTCCTGCCTACACCTAGTGAGTGACGCAGTCGAGGTCGAAGAGAAAGGACGTGTATATCACATTTGAATAGGTAACGAATACGATCATATGTATGTATGTGATTCATATTGTTAATGTTATTGTGACTTTACTTTATATATATTATTCGTATTGTCAGTATAAATATGATAGTGGGACTGCATTTTATTAGGTTCTTCGGAAGTAATTTCGTTCTTTTTTTTGGGAAAATGAAAGAAAATTTTCGTATAATGAATAAATATTTTATTAATTTATATATTGGCCATTCTGGTCCAACACCTTTTGCCATCTCTCTGGTAGAAGCATGATTCCTCGCTCATATAATTTCTTTGCTGGCAAAAACTGATCTGGGTGATTTTTGACCTTTTCATTTGAAGTAAAGGTTTTACCGTCAAAAAAAAAACGATTCCCTTAAAATCCCCCCAAACAGACAGCATCGCCTTTTTTATGGATATTAGCTTCCGACATGTTTTGAGCTGGTACATCTTTTTTGCTCTCTCGCTGATGTCACGTGTTGTTATTCGCCCGTTTTGCTTTAATGCCTTTATCGTGTCTTTATCAGCTTTAACCGGCCTTCTGGAACGTGGTGCACTTCGACATCAAAATTGCTGGGTCGAAATTTTGCAAACCAGTTCTGGCACTGGCGTACTGTCAACACATATTCTCCATACACCTCAGTTGATTTCTTCTGTGGCTTGAACAGCATTTTCACCTTTTCTAAAGTAAAAAGTAAAATATGACGAAAATATTGCTTATTGCTCTCCATATTTAAAAGGGCACCGACCAAAAATTACTTCGTAGAATTAATTGAACTTTTTCACACACAAGCCTTGCTATATCAGTTATCAAAACATATAATGATTATATGGCTCAAGTGTGAAGTTGGGTTCGAAAAAATACAATTAAATCCTCTGTCGGGAAAAAACGGAATTACTTTCGGATCAACTTAATATTAAATAAATATATAATAATACACATGCTTTATAACGCTAATAGTACCTTTAAAACCAAAAAAAACTGATAATTCTAATAAAGTGAGCAGGGACTATAAAGAGATAATCGCCAAATTATAGTCCACAAAAAGAACGATATGTGATCCATTTAACTAGTTTCCAAAACCAGGATTAATAGCCACTGTAAAGCAAACGTAGCACATTTCTTACATTAGTTTTTTCGGATTGCCATGGAATAAAATCATGATTGATTACTTGGATAAGGACGGACCAATAAATGCAATCATTCTATGAAAAATAATTATAGAGATAAGACTCTTGAAGTTATCCAAAGGTGTTTTGATTCTGCAGAACAACGCTCTTGCGCACCAACCCCATATTGTTATGCAAACAATTCGTGATTTATAATTCAAATTATTTGAACACATCCCTTCTCATTCACCTGATCTATCTGACTAAAATATCTCATTTCAACGGAAAAAAAACTTTAAAAGCTAAATTTTATCCAACAAAGATGTGGAAGCCTGGTTTGTAGTGCAAAAGAAACATTTTTTTCTGATAGGTCTAGAGGCGTTTCAGATTTGTTTCAATGAATACATCCATTTAAGAAGTGAGTATGTAGGATAATAAAATATTTTGACTTTTTATTTTTTCTGCTTCTATAGTAGGGTAAAAATTTTCCAATACATTCTCGTATATATCAATTTTTCTCTACATCCCATTGCAATTTTTATATTGAATAGAAAGTACAAAAAGTCACCAAAACAAAATAAAATTTCAGAAAAATTCTAGTATTTTTGTCTTAGAATGTATTTTGTACAAATAATATATAATATCATTTATTTTTATGGCACCTTTTCTTAACATTATACTCTAGGAACTAAGTACAAGATTATTGATTCATGTTTTTTGTTTAGTAGAAACAAGCAGCACCTATCTCAACTTTGAACGACTGCTCAGGTTTTCCAAGATCTCTCATTCCAACATCGAGTAGGGGTAATCTACTTGTTTTATCTGAAGTATACTGAAGCACTGTCTTCTCCCAACTGTCCTTGCGGAACTGAAAAAAAGATCATTTTAGAAAATAACAAATTATTTGTGAATTGAAAAATTACTTTGCAGTCATCAAGAAGAGCCTCATATCTCAATCTGTTATTTCCTTTAGGCAAAAGTTCGGCATCATTCCAAGCCATCAACTTGAGTCCTCTTCTAAAAGTACGCTTGTGTTGATCGAAGTACGCCACTGTGTTCTTGCAGTGGAATGTAACATTCTGCTGAGCATGTGTAGTGAGTAACTGTAGATAACCTATTTGGTTACTGTGAGCTTTGTATGTTATCTTCATTCCTTTCTCCAGTTCACCAAGCCAAACTTCTGTATCGTGACCGTCATAAGTCAATACCTCGGACTCAGTCGGTGATGGTAATATGCAAGAAGCTTTTCTCTCCATATCACAATGGACCAAAATTGCATCCTTTGCGTCCCCATCGTTTGGATCGATCCAGTATTGACCTTGAAGTAATTATATAATTATATATTTCTATATGGCATATTTGGTCATCTAATTGGTAGATTGTAGTTTGAATAATAATTTATTCATAGATACTCAACATCGACCTGTGTATCAAATATAAGTAAGAGTTGAGCTAAGATATGGAATAACTACTTACCACTTGGTGATTCAGGATAAGCTGCCCAGATATCTCTACAAGTTTTGCCAGGTGTATTTTTCTGACCGTCAGGTCTCCTTATCTTATCGAAAGAAGTTTTAAGCTGCTCATAAGCCATCATTACTAATTCGTTCCTACCTTCATCACTCATTTCTTTGCCGAATATCCTTATGGGTTCATCATTCATCGAATCCGGACCTTTCTGGTTACTTATCTGTCCCATAGCCAGAAGAGCAGCCAAATTATTGGCATCGTAGCCAAGTCCATCTCCAGGTGGACCAGGTGGTCCAGGAGGTCCTAGAAAGAGTTGATATATGACCTTTGTTAAACATACTATATATACACCATGTCGAAGATGGCGTATTGTATTGACTAGTAAGCTGACTGAAGTTGAGATTTTATCTCTTCTAGACTATGTACGGTTCTTTGTTAATGAATTTTTATCAACAAAAGCTAAATCTTCTGGAAATTTGTTTTTCACATATACTAAGATTATATATGTTAAATAAATTTCACAAACTGCACTGTTCTTACTTTGAATGAAGTTTTTTCAGTGAATTGGTTTGATCCAATTCTACATTTATACTTTTGATCTATCCTGTTTGTAAGAACCTTAAACATTATTGTCAGATACCCGTTTGCATTTACACTGTTATCTAAAGTAGGCTGTATAGAAACTATGGTCTTCTATTATATGCTCATGTATAACTGACCTGGAAGTCCCGGAGATCCATTCTTTCCATCATTGCCATTATTGCCTCTTGCTCCTGGTGGTCCTTGAATTCCTTGGGGTCCTGGGTTTCCATCTCTACCAGGAGGCCCTCTAGAACCTGGCTCTCCATCTTTGCCTGGCATACCTGGATTTCCAGTCATACCTTTTTCGCCAGGTATACCGGGTGAACCTACAGAAAGAATACTACTGTTTAGAACATTAATTATTGTCACACCAAGATATCTTAGATTTTGGTACACAGAGATTATTCAGACACTCGAATACGATATACATGTAATATTTTACAATTCAATACATTTCCTTAGGCTAAGGTTTGGAAAAATTACAGAACTATGTGGAATTGATTCCAAGACATGCATTATGAAAAAATTTAGGCTATATTTTTCTTCCCAATCCAATTATAAACTGATGAAGTTATACTTTTTCTTTATAACGGTTAGTTTTACCTGAGAGACCCTGCAATCCAATCAATCCCCTGTGTCCTTTAGGACCTTCAGGTCCCACTTGTCCTCGTTCTCCTTTCTCGCCGAATGGACCTGGTGCGCCAGGCTTTCCTCTTTCTCCTCTTGGTCCTTCGATACCTTGCGGACCTGTTTCGCCTCTAGGTCCTCTTTCTCCAGTTACTCCAATTGGGCCTAGTGGTCCTGGTGGTCCCTAAATTGAGATTGTAAATTTTCTCGCCTTTTTCATAATTCAATATTTCTTACTGGTAGGCCTGATGGTCCAGAAGGACCTGGTTGTCCTGGTGGACCGATCGGTCCTTTATCTCCAGGTCTACCCGCAATTCCTGGTGGTCCAATTTTTCCTGGAATACCTTCGGGTCCTTGATCACCAGCTGGTCCTGGAAGTCCCGGTGGTCCGCCAACTCCAGGTGGTCCCATTGGACCTTCATTTCCAGGTTTTCCTGGAGGCCCTGCTTCGCCCTGAGAACCGCGATGCCCCTGAGGACCCACGGGACCTTGTGGTCCGGGCAACCCTATTGAACCTATTGAAACATTAACATTTTGTTTAGTTTCACATCAGAAGTTTGAGAAAATCAATAATCAAATACCTCTTTCCCCTGGTGATCCTTGAGGTCCAGGTTGTCCTACTGGTCCTGGTGATCCTTCAGCTCCGGATTCTCCTTTTGCTCCTTCAGGTCCAATTGGCCCTGGCAGTCCTTGGGGGCCTGGCATACCAGGTCTTCCAATATCTCCAGTTGCTCCTTTTATTCCAGGAAGTCCTTGTGGTCCTAATGCTCCTTGATTTCCTGGATGACCCTATGATACGATACGACTATTCAATATTTTCGGGATTCTTTTTTATGTATAAATGCTTTATATGAACTTACCGGTTGTCCTGGTTCACCAGCCCGTCCCGGTGGTCCCATAAGACCTACATCTCCTCTAGGACCTGTTTCGCCCCGTGCTCCCTTAGCTCCGGTTAAACCAATAGGTCCTTTCAGTCCCTGCTCACCAGGAAGGCCAGTTGGTCCTGAATTACCCTGTTCTCCTTTCAACCCCGGTAGACCTCTGTCTCCTGTAATATTGCATGAGCGTTACTTCCTTTGAATATTGGAGAAATTTATTTACCTTTAAGTCCTGGTAATCCAATCAATCCTTGAGGACCAGGAAAACCTTGAACACCTGGTTGCCCTTGTGGCCCAATAGGTCCCCGTTCGCCAGCAGCACCGGGTTCTCCTGCAACTCCGGGATGTCCTGGCTCACCTCGTTCGCCTGGTTCTCCAGGTGGCCCATGAGATCCTATAGGACCAGGAAGACCACGTTCACCTGAAAGAAGATGAATGCAATTGTAATTATGTTCCCAGATTCCTTGAAAAATTTCGTTGAAAAAATTACCTTGCCGTCCCGAAGGTCCTTCAGGACCAATAGGTCCGATGGATCCTCTTTCACCTTTTTCACCTTGAACACCAGGGGGACCTCTAATTCCAGGTAGACCTACCATACCAGGAAGTCCAGGGTGGCCTTTGGAACCCCTAGGCCCTTGAACACCCTATAAAAATCAAACTGATAATCAGAACTGTAATTCGAATTTTTTTTCTGTTTTTTCAATATTATTGAAAAACTTACGGGTGGTCCTTCAACTCCCTGTGCACCTGTTGCCCCTTTGGGACCATCAGCTCCAGGCAAACCGTTAGGCCCTCTCTCTCCTGGGAATCCTCTCTCCCCTCGTGGACCTGGAGCTCCTACAGCTCCAGGAAGTCCTTGAATACCCTGTTCTCCATCTTTTCCTGGGGTTCCAGGATTTCCTGGGCTTCCGGGTAGTCCCTATAATGGAAAAATATTTCATATATTTGCCAATTGATTACCAATTCGTTGAACAGACTTGGAATCCACGTGGGCCAACAGAACCTGGAGGACCTCGTTCTCCATCAGCTCCCGGAGGTCCAGGTAATCCTTGAGGACCTGTTTTCCCATCCATTCCTGGAACTCCTCTCGCACCAGGTTGACCTGGTGGTCCTTGTTCACCGTCTTTTCCAGGAGCTCCCTGGAATCCAATATCATTAAGCTCCGATATTACAATTGAAACTATAAATTTTTAAAATAATTCCTAATATCTCGCTTACCGTCAAACCTTTATCACCAGGAGGACCAAGAGGTCCGGGTAATCCTTGTAAACCCTGCGGTCCAGATTCTCCTGGTTTACCATCCGCACCCGGAAGTCCTCTTTCACCTTGTATACCAGGACGACCTTGTGGTCCTACTCTTCCAGTCAGTCCTCTCATTCCCGGTATACCTGGGGAGCCAGGTCGACCAGCTTCGCCCTGATTACCCTTGGAACCTGGATGCCCAACACTACCTCTATCGCCAGTTTGACCTTAAATGAAACATAATATATTTGCTAGTGTTTGAATATTATCATAAAACTTACCCTTAGGTCCCATCGCTCCATCAGGACCTGGGAGTCCTCTGATTCCCATGGGTCCTCTTTCTCCAACAAGACCTGGAGGCCCAGTAGGTCCTCTCATTCCCCGTTTGCCCCTCTTTCCTTCCTGTCCAGGTTGACCTGGAAGTCCTCTAGGTCCTGGACTTCCACTTTCACCTTTCGCACCAACATCTCCCTTGTAACCACGTTCACCTGGTGTTCCCTGAAAAAAATAGAATTTCTTATAAAACGACCCCATCCTATGAATAGCCGATTTATACTTACCGGTATTCCTTTAGCTCCTGGTTGTCCAGGACTGCCTGAAAGACCGGGTGGTCCTCTTGGTCCTGGAAACCCTGGGGGACCTGATATACCAGGAGCTCCTGTACTTCCTTTTTCTCCAGGCGATCCGTCTTTACCAGGTATTCCTGGTGGGCCAGATTCCCCAGGTTGACCGGATCTACCAGATTCACCTACAACATGTCTCATTTGATCCACTGCTTCCAGGAAAATACATTAAGATTTTAATTTAATTTATACGTACCTCTCGGACCTTGAAGACCTTGACTTCCTTTTGGACCAACGCTTCCTTGATCTCCTTTAGCACCAGGATTTCCTGGAAATCCAGGTCCTCCAGGTTTACCAACGACTCCCTGAGAAAATTATTTTATTAATATGAGAAATATACACTCGATAAATGGTAAAAGCGAGGTCCGACATCGAAATAAACATACCGGAAGACCCGGTGGCCCAGCAATTCCATCAAATCCTCTCAAACCCGGTGGACCAGGTGGGCCTTCTCTGCCTCTTTCGCCTCTTGGGCCTGCTGGTCCAATTGGACCGGTTAAACCAATGGTTCCTTGAATACCTTGCGATCCTTTAGCCCCTGCTGGACCTTGCTCTCCTTTCGCACCATCGAGTCCGTTATATCCTCTATGTCCTTTTGGACCTGGTAATCCTGGCATACCTGGAAGTCCTCTAGGTCCTGGAGGACCAGCAGCTCCTGGTTGACCTGCTTCTCCATCTTCTCCAGGTTCTCCCTTTAATAATCAAATATGTAGTTTTCATTTGGAAATTTTCAGGAAGTACTTACATCTTTACCAGGGGCTCCAGACAAACCACGAGGTCCAATCGGCCCAATAGGACCAGGTGATCCAGGTTCACCAGATTCGCCTCTCAATCCTTGAAAACCTTGAGTACCCTGTAAACCTACAGGTCCCTGTGGTCCTCTGGGTCCTACAGGTCCAACTTGAGCTTGCAAAAATTGGAAGGGTTCAGGAAAGGCTGGACCCTTATCGTGACTAGATTGGGAAGCTACAAGTTGTTGGTAATAGGAGCTAAGATCGGGAGCAGCTCCAGGGGGTCCTGGAGGACCTGGAATTCCTGGAGTACCTGGCATACCTGGCTGGCCTGGATCTCCCATTCGACCTGAATCGCCTGGATAACCTGGTTCTCCTCTTGGGCCTGCAAAAAGTAAAATTTTCTGTTTGAAAATTATGGTGTGAAAAACTACCGATTTACTCGAAATATCAATTAGTTTTTTAATGCATTCATTATTTAGTTGGGTAAATGACGATTATGAATCTCTAAAACTGAAGAAAACTTTTAACTTATGCTTTGAACTTTTCTTATGGTCGGCAACTATTACACAATTCCTAACCGAAAAAACATACTCTCAACCAATAACTCTGCTGAAAGTCAAAGAATCATATAATTCTACAGAAAGGTATATAAAGATTGGTGAAATGATGGTATGACCATAATGAACCTAGGTTATGAAGTGATTGATAAAAATACAAAACCATACCTGGAATTATTGGTGGTGCTTCAGGTCTAGACTCTCTTGTTGGTCTTGGTGCTAATAAACATTCCCTATCGGTTTTGCACTCAGTTTTGCCTCTGATACACAAACATTCTGTGCAGTTTCCAACTTTCCATTCATCTCCGTCTAGATACTGCACTCCATCTTGATGACAACTGAAAGGTATTCTAGAAGTGGTGGGTCGAGGTACTGATGAAGGGGTTGGACGCTCAATGTCTGGCTGGGCAAAGGCAGTAGTTTGAGGTTGTCTTTCTTCCTCAGGTTGGGGTGTAGTGCTTTCTGTCCTATTTGGAGATCCCCTTGCACTAGTTCCTACAATTATGTCTTAGTTTTTACACGAAAAACACTCCTTTTAATCGTATATTTTGCACTCAATGTTTTGAAATGACAGATCGTCCTAGTTGCTAAGGAACGTCATCAAGCCTTATCTGTCAATTTTCAGTTAACTATTTCTTCGAATAACTTATACGTTTATAGTATAAACCAACTAAATTTTATTCAAACCAATGTCCTTCAGTGCAATAATACTACAATGAAGACCAGAATCGATCACTACGAAATATGCCTGAACAGACATTCCAATGTAAAAAAACGTCAAGCTGTACGTACGTCTCTTGTCATCTTCTTCATAGTATTCTTCATACTCTGGACTGTATTCTTCATAGTCTGTGGTGGGTTGCTGGTCTTGTAAAGGTTGATCACTAGCTTTGGCATCATCTCCTTGGATCTGATTTGCCTCGGCCAAGTCACTTCTTCTCCTCTTCACCCTGGCATCTACGTTACCAGAAATAGTTGAAACTAATATCAGTAATGCTAATGAGCATCGGAAAGATGCCATCTTGAGCTGAAAAAAAGGTTTAAGTGAAAACTCAGACTCTCAGAAGTCCTGTATGTGTTGTTCAATTATATTTTAACAGCTTTCTTCGAATTAAGTTTTTTGAAATTATTATGTATGTAGCTGAATAATTTTTTTTCCATCTATTGAATTGGACTAGTATCCTTAGGATTTATTCAAATTTTCCGAGTTTGAATTTTTTTCCAATAGGATGTGAAATTTATGTAATTAAACCATTAACAAAATTAGCGATATTTCAAGATTTACAGACGGTTTTCCAAGATCACAGATTTTCGAATTTTTTTCATCAATATGCTAAAAAATGTCTGTTTAACATTCGTTTCGGTGCAAAAAAAACTCTTTGGACGGATGAAGTGCATTAAGTGGTCGAGTTTCCGAACGAATTTTAATTAATAAGATGTTCAAATTGCATATCATTTCTGAACAGTAAAAGTGTGTTTGTTTAGTACTTTTTCTTACATTCTGTAACATTTCAGGTGTTATTTTATTACATGTTGACCATATTCTCTGGCGAATATCTTCTCAAGAAGTAGGTTACAGAATGTAAGAGAAAATGTTGAACAAATAGGCTTTGAAATGAACGTTACATAATTTTAACGTCTTATTAATTAAAATTCGTTCAGAAGCTCGACCACTTAATGTACTTTATCCATCACATGAAAATACTATGTCACTCGACCCATATTGCCATTTGGGATTTTTAAGGGAGTTTCCAAAATGCTGAGTTGTCAATATTTGAGGATGATCTTCGGATTTTGTCTGTTTAAATCGGGAATTTCAAGTTGTATGTTTCTTATTTATTTAATGATTTTACTTTTCAAGAAGATTATATTATATCATGGTTAATAATTTTACTAATTTTTGAATAATTATTTTGATTTCTTCATATCTTAATAGTTGTAAAATGTAATATTATTTCTGAATAAACATTATTATTAAGGTTCGATCTTTTCGAGTAACTATTTTTTCAGCTTCATTTTGAATTAATTTTTGCTTTTGATTTTTTTTAATGTTGTAGGTATAAATTGGAATAATTTTGATGTGATACATTCATCTCTGCCCTATTTTTTTCTGCTCTAGACCTTTTGTAGTTAGTTTGTTTTGCTCTCGTTAAATAACTATGATCTCTTGTAGGAACTGATATCTTTTGTTGTATATGTATTATAATTTTTTAGCGTATAACAGCCGTAACCCTCTCTCCAATCCAATTAGTAAGTAGATGTTTTATAGAACTCAAACAAACTCTAAAAAATGAATTTGAATAGTTGCGAAAAAATTTAGGTGGGGATTTCTTGTCAAAAAATAGAGTGGGTCTTTTATATAGACTTAAAAGCAGACATTCTATGCGGGCGATAAGGCACTCAAAACACTTTCTGGTGGAGAATTGCAAGGAGTAGAAAAAGCCACCCTTAAACCTTCTTTCTCAAGAAACTTCTTTCCATATTCCTATTTTACAATGTGAAGTTTTATTTTGGAGAGCTTGATCTATTCTTAACAAATAAGGTAGGTTTCTTGTAATTTCTTGCTAAAGTTCAAGGCTTTTGAGAAAAAATAATAATTTATAAACATGATAGCGTATGAGTCATAACGGCTGGAATTATTTCCGAACTAGAATCTATCTAGTAAGCGGATGTCATTTTGTTATGACAACTGACTACTTTTGATAAACTTTGAATCAGTAACAATTATTGTCAGGTTTTTGGTTTTTTAGAAAAAAATTAAAAACTGTTTTTCAGGCGCAATCTTAAGGGGGCTATAATTAAGCAGGGGGGGGGCTCAAAAAACTTAAGTTTATATAAAAGACCCACCCTACTTTTTGACAAGGAATCACCCCCTTCATTTTTTCGCAACTATCAATTTTCTAGCGAGGTAGAGCATACAATGTTTGTTCCATTTTAGGTGCTCATCATTATAAATACCGAGATATTCGATGGAATGCCTTTCAGAGATGTGTAGTTGAAATTTGAAGATCTCCTAATTTTAGAAGATGGCCTTATTAGATGTGAATGACATGTATCTAGTTTTTTCAAATTTCAAGGCATGTTTGTTGGATTCATTTCATCAAGATGCCAAACTCTTCTGTTGTTTTTTGTTTCAGATTTTCCCAAGATTTATCATCATACAGCGCTATAGTATCATGTGCGTCACCTATGATTTCACCCTTGCTTGTCACTTCAAATAAGCTATTTATATACAAATTGAACAATGGAAGCCCGAGCACAGTGCCCTATGGTACTCCATAGGTAAGTCTACTTTTTTATTCCATCTACCATTCAGTGATACAATTTGTTTTTTTTTCCGATATATGGCATTCAATCAATTTGTGAATTTTCCCACAAATTCCGTAATTCTTAAGTTTTTGTAGCAGTTTTTATGGGAGACGGTATCAAATGCTTTTACTGGGCCTATTATGATTGCCAAAGATGGATGATTTCTGTCGATATTGTATATGATTTCCGTTATTTTTTGTATCTTCAGTTGACATATCCTTGCGAAATCCAAATTGATTATTTAACAGAATATTATGTTTATCAGTGAATGAAAGACATTATTAAAATTATCTTCTTGAAAACGTTGACAAAATTCTATCCTTCGTTTCTTTTGTAAAGGAGTCATTATAGAGTTTTTTTGGTTTCCTTGATATGCAGCCTTGTTTTTTCAGTAACATACGGGCGGTTTCTGGATATACTTTTATAT
Organism: Megalocaria dilatata; assembly: GCA_034642435.1. NCBI lineage: Eukaryota > Metazoa > Arthropoda > Insecta > Coleoptera > Coccinellidae > Megalocaria > Megalocaria dilatata. Next base: position 31,475,639 of record CM067861.1, read on the forward strand.
TTCGTTGATTTCTTATTGAAGACTATTAATTATCTCTTCTACTTGAGTCAGTAGAAAATAGGAAAAATTACAGATTTTGTTCTATATTTTTTTTTCTGTGAAATCATCAGAAGTCACCTTATGTGCCTAACTTTCACTTAACTGACTACAAAGATGATTAAAAAGATATCACATTTCTTGATCCTCTTCAATTATCAGGTTGCCTTCATTTTAATATATTTCATGTTGGTTTCTAGTTTATATTTATTCGTTATAAAGAGAATTGAGAGATATTGGTATGACTGATATCGTTTTCCATTGTTAATGGCATGATTTCTCTTAAAATATACTCGTTTTTTTTCTATATCAAAATGAAACTTCTTATTGGAAAACCCTTCAGTATTGACATAATGACATATAATTTTTGATCCTCAGTTATTTTATAGTAAACTTAATTGTATTGTATAACTTTCAAACCATATTTAAAATAAAAAGGAGGTTCTATTTTGAATCTCAGGCAGGTAAAAAAATTGTGTATTGATTTTACATCAGATTTAAATTTGGAAGTTTTCAGTTTTCTTTGTATTGGAAGTTGAGATTATGTTTTTAATTTCAACTTTTTTACGATTAATTTTTTTTAAGTTTTGACTGTAAGTACATAGTAGCCTTATAAAAGGTTATTCTTATAAAAATTAGTCGTCTCAATAAGCACTAGATTGCCAGAATCAAATGGATTCTTTGTTCAATCACAGTCCATTTTTTGCCTAATGAATTTGATCCAAAATGAATGAAATTAAAATGAAGGCGTTTCAGCTTCGATAGAGCTCTGTTCAATCACCATGGATAATTCAATAAAATTTGAGTAACCCAAAAATTGATCATTCGTAAAATAATCAAAGAAGAGTGATGGATTGATTCAAATTTTAAATCGATTTTTTTCCTTTATTGATGACCTATATAGAAACTTTGAATTAGGTCAGTGTTCATTGAACTGATTTCCATAAATATTACTGCATTGAGTTAATAGTAACTGTATGACTACTTCATTGATATTTATGGTTTTCATTTATCCTGAAATAGTACCAGTTAAAACAGAAGAAATTGAAAGGGACTTACGTCAGATAAAGCTCGAATGCAAGTGTATTTGTTGAATAATTACCTTATAAATAGCAAGTTGGTTCATTAAATAATTCATCTTTCCAAGGATAGTTTTAGTTGAAAGCTTTTGGATCAACAATATGAGCGGAAGATTATGTCTGGTTGATTGAAACTGAAGATTCGAACATAGAACAAGAATTATGAATCTCACTCCGACATTTTTGAAATTCCCGTTGATTAAGTGAAAAAAATTAGATACTGAACTGTTTCAGCCGTTACTATTTGGAAGTTGATCATAATTGAAACAAATTGTATAAACTACTATGTTTTACTACCAATAAATTGATATTTTATACATTTAATTGTGACTTGAGTATCGGAATACGAAATACGGGAATTAAATATCCCATCTTCAGACAACTGAAGACTTAACAAGCCAAATTTTTCCCATAATAATAACTAAAGAAAACAAGAAATTCATTTCTTCATCGTACTTCATTAGCATAAGTCAAAAAGTGGCCAATAGTTTTTCAAAATTGGATGTTAATATTGCTTTCAAAACACAAAATTAATTATCCGTAATATTTAATGCAAAGGGCCCAACTCCAAACATACATAAATCGGGAGTTTATGAGTTATCTTGTTCGACGTGCAGTAATAAATATATAGGACAGACGGGATGTTCCTTCAAGACGAGATTCAACGAACATAAAATGAATTTCATCAAAAATAAACAAACTTCTACCTTTGCCACTCATTGTTTAGAAAACGGCCATCCTTTTCCGACAATAGATAAACTTAAAATTTTACATGTAGAATCAAAAGGAAAGAAACTTGATTATTTAGAATCTGTTGAAATTTTCAAATTAGTTCACAATAAAAATAATGACCAATCTTCCTTAACGTGCCGACATTCTAATAGTTGTTGGGGGTCCTTTCATTTTAAACCTTTTTAACCGGTTTTATTACCTCTTCTACCTCTGTATATGCATAAATACCCTGTTCTGCTTGTTAAGTCTTGAGTCACAACTAAATTTGTAAAATATCAATTTATTGGTAGTAAAATATAGTAATTTCTACAACTTGTTTAAATAATGAAAATCGGAACTTATCAGAATAAGAAATGTTTCTGTTCAGTTCAAAATTTTCAGTCGATTTTAAATCAATCTAAACTTACGTCAGACCTAGACGTTAATGCTATATTAACTCGCAAATTGAACATTTTTTTCGACTAGATTTTTGCGCGCTAGTTCTAGAATAGGTTGGATTTCTTGATGAAAAATCCAAGGCCAAAAGTAATTCTGTCCAGCCGGCGTCCGTAAATTTTTGAACGAAATGAGCTAGAGCCTTGAAACTTACGGAAAAAATGTTTCGCAAAATTTGACTAATCTTTTCGATGCTTAAATGAATTGATATTCTTTGAACCTTTTTGTGAAAGTTCTCCCGATTTGTTTTACATATACGCAACTCATGACAATTTATAAATCCCTGAATTAAGTCGGTTGTTTTGTCTTTTGCATTAAAAAAATGTTTGCAATTTTATATGGTAGCACGGAAACTATTTCAATGTTAGTTATGTTTATAAATCCCTGAATTAAGTCGGTTGTTTTTGTCATTGGCATTAAAAAAAGGTTTTCAATTTTATATGATAGCACGAAAACTATTTCAATGTTAGTTTTTTAAATTATTCGAGTAATATTTTGTGAAATTGGTCCAAAATATGTTGGTTTTACAATTTTTTTGTAATTGTTTTCTATTTTGGAAGTATTTGTTTTAGAATGAGTTGTTTTCTCCTTCTGTTCGTTAGAGAATTTGTAATTTTTGTTTCGAAGTAATTATTTATGGGTTTTTGTTTGATTGTATTAGCCCCTCTTTTTAGCACAATATTATTTTTGGGAATGTAAAATGCCCTATGTATCGTTGATCTTTAGGCAGCGAATTAATGAGAATTTTGATGGTTTGAAAAGTTCAGAGTGGTTGTATCTGTTGTTGAGAATTTTCTTAATATGTTAAAGGATGATTATTCTTAATTAAAGTTATTTCCGGAAAATTTATTTTATAATAAGATAGTAGTTAGATAGTAGATTTGACCCTATGGTGTAAACCATTAAGATATTTTAGTGTGTTCTCTAGTTCTGAATATGTTCCTCAGTTGCGAACTAATATGTGTTGTAAAGGGTTTTCTAGTAAGAAGTTTAATTTTGAACACCCCGCTATCTCGGCAGCTATCATTTGTGAAGTTGTTTCTTTTGACATTTGACAAGTAAAAACTACGCCATTACTAAAAATAGAACGATAAACGTTTCAATAACGCAATGAAATTGCTAAAATTTACTATACAAAAGGTGAAAATTTTGCAGTCGCAGCGTAGGTCCTAAGGCTTTAAAGTTCAGTTAACACGAAGGTCTTCTACGCAAACTCCAGCGATTAAGGGGCAGAAGCATGATAGTTAAAATCAACAAGCAATTTCTCGGTTTTGTTTTCTCCTCAACAAGGTGTATCACAAAGCTCTTCTCCATTGTCACCACTTCTATACAATATTTACGTACACAACATCTACAAAGCAACAGAGGAACTGAATAATTAGATCCTCTAATACGCTGATGACACGACGCTTATAACACACAGCAAGAATCTGAAATACACAACGGAAAAACTACAAAAGCTATGTAAGGAAAACATGACATGGCTAAAAAGATGGAGAATTCTACCAAACCCTGGCAAATCAAAATTAATATTATTTGGCCACAAATTATAGTAAGTAACTAGTAAACATTGACAAATTATCGTGGAAAGACTCACGCCGCAACAACGATTACAAATTGTTGAAATTTATTTTCAAAATCAGAGTTCTATTCGCCAAACTTACTTCGTGAAATTTATGGTTTACATAATCGTCCATCAGAGCAGCTTATTCGTCGAACTATCGATAGATTTCAGACAACATTTTATCTACTCGATGCAACAACAACAACAAGACAAAGTACTGTACGTACAGAAGAAAATATCGCTGTTGTAAGTCATAGTGTTAATGATGATCCAGATTTGTCTATTCGTCGACGTTCACAACAAGTTGGACTCGTCATTTGTTTGCTGATTGGCCCCTAGAACCGCTTGAAGTTGATCCACTTTTTTATCGTAAAATTGTGTTTAGTGATGAAGCTCATTTCTGATTGAACGGCTACGTAAACAAAGCAAAATTGCCATATATAGAGTGAAAACAATCCTCAAGAAGTTCTGCAGGTTCCATTGCATCCTGAAAAATGCACTGTATGGTGTGCTTTACACGCTAGAGGCATCATCGTTCCATATTTCTTTAAAAACGATGCTGGAGCTAATGTTACAGTGAGTGGTGCTCGTTACAGATCGATGATCAATGATTATTTTTTTTCAAAATTTGAATGGTATCAACCCAGAAGTGTTTCGATTCCAACAAGATGGTGCTACACCTCATGGTGCTCGTTACAGATCCATGTTCAATGATAATATGTTTAAAAAATTTGAATGGTCAACTCAGAAGTGTTTTGGTTCCAACAAGAAGTTGCTACACCTCATGCAGCTACCGTAACAATTGATTTAGTGAAAGAAAGATTTGGCGATAACATTATTTCGAGAAATCGTCCAATTAATTGACCTCCAAGATCAAGCGAAATAACTCCACTGGATTATTTTCATTGGGGTTATGTCAAGTCATTGGTTTATGCTGATAAATCAGAAACAATAGACGCTTTGGAAGTCAACATAACTCTCGTTATTGATGAAATAAGGCCTGAATTACTCGAAAAAGTGGTCCAGAATTGGTCTGGTCGAACGCGGTTCCTCAGAGCTAGTCGTGCTGGACATATGCCGGAAATTATTTTCAAAACATGAATGTCATAAAATTATCTTTCAAATAAAAAAAAATTGGCTTCAATCTGAATTTAAATGTGTTTTATTCCACTTTAAAGTTCTATCACTCTAAAAAAAACACCCGATAATAAAAAAAAAGATAAACGAGCAATGGACCCATCTCATAGCCTTCCTTGCTGAAATCCTTATGTCATTTCTCGAAAGAAAATTTCTAAAAACCACACACTTAGGGCATATCATTTTTTGGTACAGTTATGTAGTAGAAGACCTATTGATTTGTTTGTGTGGACCATATTCAGAAGTAGAAAACACAGTGAATTATGGTTTATACCATAAGGTCAAATTCACTATGGGACTACAATCAAATAATAAAATAAATTTAATGGGCATAACTTTGATTAAGAATAATAACGACATGTCCTGTAATATATTAAAAAATCTCACAACAGATAGAACCATCCTCAACTTTTCAAAACATCATAAACTCGCTGCCTAAAACAAAGAGCATTTTTCATCCCCTTAAATAATATTGCGAGATGAATAGTATCAAACAAATAGCTATAATTATATCGAAACAAAAATTAAAAATTCTTGACTGAACAAAATCACAAATACTCATTCATATATAGCCCACTTCCAAAATGAAAAACAATAACAAGAAAATTGTGTAACTAACCTATTTTGGACCAACTTCACAGAAGATTGCTGAAATAATTTTAACAACTAATATTGAAATAGCTTCCACACCCTCATATAAAATTTCCAACCTATTTTTAATGCTTATAACAGAAACAACCCGCTTAAAAATTCAGTAGTTTGTAAATTAAGTTTTCATGAGTACGGTTGCGTATTACTAGGATAAACTTTCACAAAAAGGTTCAAAGAGCATCATTTAAACACCGAAAAGATTACTCAAATTTTGCGAAATATTTTCTTTGGAATAATTCATGTTTTCCCAAATTAGATAGTCTTAAATTACTACATCTGGAACCAAAAGACAAGAAACTAGACATTCTGGAATCAATAGAGGTTCTTAAAAAATATCACGATCCCGCAATGAAACTGTTAAACGAGCAAAAGGACCCCACTTTTCGAATTTGAACACAAACAGAAGCATTCATTAAATTATATAAGAACCTTTGAAATACAACTTGTTATACACCAGTGTGAAAATGTTGTAAGACTACTAAACTCGGGGCAATGTATCCTCAATTATAAAAGAGTGATATAAAAAGAAGTAATTTCTTATTCATTTAATTTTTGATATCACAAAGAAACAGACTACTCAATTCAATATTTGAAATATAGGTACATAAATAGGAATTTCTGTAGTTTCAAGTATCTCTCAGATGATGTAAAAATGTAAAACGACTGAAACAGGTTTCCGAATATATTGTAAAATATATATACCGAGTATTTTTTCAAGTGAAATTGAAATTGAAAGTTGCAAAAAACTCACCAATCGTTTTCGGGGTTCGAACCCCAACCCCTATGTCAATTGGATTAGCACATTTATTCTTCCATTATCTCCAAGACTAACACAGGAAACTAGTGGTTCTGGATTAAGTAATCTATGAATTTGATTCGATTCAAATACTGTTCCCCACTATTTATCAAATGGAAGATCTGCGAAACGCATCAAGCGACAATGATCCATTTTCTATTTGGACCGAAAATATTTATGCAAATTGATATCTTTTAAATCTATTACAGGCTTCCTGGTTTTGTATTCAATTGAGAAATTGAGATCTTGGTATTGGAATTTGGTTACTATTTGTCTCGAATATTTGAGAGGTCGATTAGGCCGAAAATGTTGATCTAATTAAGCCATTTGAAGTGCCAAAGTCGTAAAAAGTAATTGGAATGAAGGAAGAGTTCCATTGATTATTTGAGGTATTTTAGGTTGCCTGCAAGTTTGTTGATATTTAATAATATTTTTAATCGTTTATATTATAAATAGGAGAAAATTTCAAAGGTGAATAACTATGAAATCATTGAACTGATTTTGCCCAAAAACAAACTGAACCGAGATATTCAGGCCCCAAACTTACTCCGAAAGTTTCACTTTCCGTTAGAAAGTTAAACATGTTTAACATAGCTCGCAATCTGCGAAATTTCGCACGAATGTGATTCTTCATCAGTGAGTCCAACCTAGTCGTTTAGGACCATTTTTGACTGAGAAAAATTGCAGAGATTTTTGCGAAACGATAGCATGCTGTTTGTTCCCTGGAATAACAGAGACTACTATTTTGAACTTTTCACTGAATCGGTCATAGTTTATAATTACTTAGTATCAAGGTTAGTTGATTTAAAAAAAATTAATAAATTCCAAAAATTTATTACTCCAGCAACAATAATTTAGCCAATTCTTCCATAAAAAACAGAGAAAAATAACACAGAAAAATAGAATGTGTTAATTATTGAAAATTAAACTTTTTAACAAATATTTCACTTAAGTTGACTACCACAGTCGCTATTATGGTAACATTTAAAAACCAACGCTATCAAATGTGAAAAATTAATGATAATTGTATTCAAAGTTGAATAAATGGTGTAGATTTTCGGAATTTTCAATAATGAAATAGCTGTAATTTCACTGATTGATTTGGTCACTTTTTTTGATCAATTCTCCGAAACTTCTAAATTTAAACATAAAAATCTCTTAAAAACTTTTTAAAATAAAATAAAATGTCTAAGAAACACTGTTTCTTTATCCATACATCTGCGCGGCAGTTAATCAATAAAGAATAAAAAATATATATAAAATATTGAGCACGATCATCAAGCAAACATCATTCCAGATAGTCTGTTTCGATTGGATATTCATAATTAAAAAATTGCATTCCCACAAAATGCTCCACATGGAATTTGAAAAATGTGTTTTTTATTTTGATTTCCATAAAAAGTATTTGAAATTCTTAACCATATTCTCATCTGTCGGAAGTTATTTGGATGCTAAATAAAAACACTATATAAAAAATATATCTGTATACCTTCATTCAACAAATATCCTACTTTGAAGTGAACTAAAATAAACGTGGTCGCCTAACTGAACAGCATTTATAAAAGTAATCTCTTTCATAGAAATATCTTGGAAAAAAGATACGATCATAGATAGAGTCAATATCAATATCTGAAAACTGCCACGCGCATCAGTGAGAATATAAATTTTAATTATTATAAACAAATATAAATTGAATATGACTTGGAAGGGTCTTTTAAATATTTCAAAACATCAACTAGATCAATTCTGCGAAACCTCTACAAATTTAATCCAAAACTGGCAAATTAAATGAAATAAAGGATGATTCATTTAGAGGTACTTTTTGTGGTGTGGATTTAATTGCAGATTGCGCATGCCTCGTGTTAACTGAAGTGCCATTTCTGTTCATGTAGTGTTCGACAATTCATAATGGAACGACTTCGTACGCCACAGCGTCTACAAATTGTTCAACTTTATTACGAAAATGGGTATTCTACGAGGAATGTGTATCGGACGCTTAGAGCAACTTATGGTCCACATAATCGGCCTACGGAACGCACAATTAGCTCTATCATCCGTAAATTTGAGACCCAATTTTCATCATTGGATAATACTCGACCAAAAAATAGACAGTACGTAGTGAAGAAAATATAGGGACGGTAGTGAAGAGCGTACGCAAAGACTGTGAAGTGTCAATTCGTCGCCGTTCTCAACAGCTTGGCCTGTCATATTCAACAACTTGGCGTATTCTACGTAAGGACCTTTCTTTAAAAGCTTACAAAATTCAACTAGTGCAAGAACTAAAGCCGACCGACCTTCCGAATCGTTTCCGTTTTAATCGTTGGGCTCTTGCAGGAGATTCACTATTTTCGATAAAAATTTTGTTCACTGATGAGGAGATCGTGTGATATCACACCTCGTGTCTTTTTTTGGGGGCTTTGTAAAGTCCAAAGTCTATATGGATAAGCCGGCTACAATTGAGGCATTGAAGGCCAATATTACTCGTGTTATTGGCCAAATACCACTAGAAATACTCAGACGCGTAATTGAAAATTGTAACTTCAGAATGGACGTTTTTAACCATAGTCGCGGACAACATTTGAAAGAAATTATCTTCAAAAAATATTTGTGAAGAATGGTTCTTTTGTGTAATAATAAAGATCATAAAATATAATTGTTTTTTTTTCATTTAGGAAAAATCTTCTAAATGAATATTTAAGATGAATATTAAGATATTTAAGAAACATTGTTTCTTTTTCTAGACATAAAATTTTCAACACATACGAGTATGTACTGCAGTTAACCAATGAAGACTCAAAAAAAATGTCAAATATTAAATTTTAATTCTAAATAATATTATTGATATACTAAATTATATTATTGAAACCAGGAAAAAAATCATGAAATTATTTTCTTAAAATCATATTTTTATTTCCGAGATTTAATTAAATAAATACACTTTTCTTGAAATTAACCTAGAGAAGAATAGATCACAATTTTTCACAAATAAAAACTTTATAGTAACAAATATTCTATAATATGGCGAAGTGATTGAAGGCAAGAGATGTTTAGGTGTTATATTTCTTTGAAATTTTATCTTTTCAGTTACATTTCCCATTATCTAATTTCTCGATGCTTTTCAATACCTTTCCAAACAGATATTTTTCAACATTTTTTGCACTTATGAAGTCTCTATGCCCATAGTCCTCAACAATAATATATCCACATTTAGATGATTCAGGGATGTGATCATACAAATTCTTGGTATCCTGAAAAAACAAGGATATGAGAAATTCACTAAAATAATAACTAATGATCATTAGAATCCTATTAAAGTCAGTTCATTGTGATAAGTCATTCTTATTGTATCAAATAACGATAACACATAATGATATTATGTGCCTTTAATAAGACTTGATAATGTGTTATATGCTGTGTCTAACGTGGTGTAAGGATAAGGTGTTAACCAGAACTAAACTTTTAGTTTATGATCTAACGAAATCTCCCTGGAAAATAAATTTTCAGGCTCAAGTTATAGGGATATAAATCCATCGAAGACAATTACTAACGCTACACAAATCTCCTGTACTTAGTGATTTGTTAATTTCTTATAAATATTATGACAGCTTATTTCAGTGTACAGACTGTTCACGTTTCCGTCAATTCCTGTTTCATTTCACAAACTAGACGACGCCATAGTTGTAATTTAGGAGTTTCGAAATAGATATTAGGAATATGAATAAGTTCGTGCTATTTTGATAATAGATGTCGCTACTAGTTTATTATTCCATTGTTTCATCTGGTAACACATTTTGAAGTGTCATCATTAGGGTTTTTTTTCAGTATTTGTCAATTGCCAGAAGAATGGAAAAAAGTGCCTAACAACGAACTTTGAAAGTATGGGGTGTTCTTTTGCAAAGTGATAGAAATTTAAATTGAAATAAAAGATTTTCAAATTAAGATTGAAGCTGTTCTAGGGCCCAATCAGCAAACAAACGACGCTTATTATGCTCAAGTGGCTTTAGTTCTTGAACCAATTGGATCTTGTATGGATCTTTATTCAAAATTTTCCATGTGGTTGATGCACAGATTCCAACTTGTTGTTATTGGATTTACTCCATTTATGAATTTGAATAAAATAAATTGCGCGTGAGATATCATCCAAATTTTTTATTCGTTTGAAATGCCTATTTACGCATAGCCGTTCAACCAGAAATGAGCTTCATCACTAAACACAATTTTACGATAAAAAAAGTGGATCATCTTCAAGCTGTTCTAGGGCTCAATCAGCAAACAAACGACGCTTATTATGGTCAAGTGGCTTTAATTCTTGAACCAGTTGGATCTTGCATGGTGTAGACCAAGATCTTTACGCAAAATTTTTCATGTGGTGGATGCACAGAGTCCAACTTGTTGTGAACGTCGACGAATAGACAAATCTGGATGATCATTAATACTATGACTTACAGCAGCGATATTTTCTTCTGTACGTACAGTTCTTTGTCTTGTTGTGGTTATTGCATCGAGTAGAGAAAATGTTGTCCGAAATCTATCGATAGTTCGATGAATAAGCTGCTCTGATGAACGACTATGTAAACCATAAATTTCTATACTCTAAAGTTTGGCGAATAGAACACTTATTTTGAAAATAAATTTCAACAATTTGTAAATGTTGTTGCAGCTTGAGTCTTTCCATGAGAATTTGTCAATGCTTACTGAACAAAATTGTCAAAACAGCATGGCTTCTACCTTCTGTCAAATCACAGTTACCCTATCGAAAGTTCTGTCACTCTTAAAAAACACCCGATATAACCAATTTTTCAGAATAAAACTTCAATTTTCCAATAAAACCTCACTAACTTATTTATACTCCTAATATCATCAAGCATAATTACATGATACATAAATTTTCATATTGAAATGATATTTTAACTTATCAATTAAAGTATAGTTCCTTTGAAAATAAATGTTAGCTTTAAAAAAACGAAAAATATGAAATATCGGGATATTTAGCGGTATTATTATTAAATGTTATTTAATATTTCGAATAAGACAATATTCTTGAAGATTTTTTCAGACAAAGAATGTTCAATATGGAATATATCCATTTAACATTTTTCAAACTTACCTTAGGTGTTGCTAAGATATCTCTTTCTCCTACCAAAAACGATTGAGGAATAGAGATCTTTCTCAAATCATAGGGTGGTGATTCAATCGAACTGTATTCCATTGTATTTCTAATTTTTCCATAACTAAATTCCACGAACCTCTTCCTTTTCATTATTTGATAGTAATGATCTATGGTTTTTATGGTTATAGAATCACGATTCTGTTTAGACGTGATTGGATATGTCAGCTGGAAAAGTTTCAAGAAGTGAAGATAATCCAGGGTCACAAATGTATGGAACAGTGTTAATTCAAGATGCTTTCGCTGAATTAAATTTTTTCCTAGATTGGTAGGACTGACTTTCGTGATGAGACTGTCAATCAGTTGGTTGTTGGTTAAGTCAGTCGATCGACTGAGAGTAACGTGCACGCTGATTTTCTTCTTGTGTTGGTGCTTTGAAAATGTTGCAGAAGGTTTTAATTGGGATTCAGTAGTATCATGAATTCTTGAATATACGTGGTGTAAAGTTTTTGACGAAGGTCGTTAAAAGAGTCAAAGTTATTGGCGATCTTCGACCTCTATAAGCAAGTGAACGTCGATTCAGAGTGCAAATTTTTGAAAATCGCAAATCATCCAGTGACTCACGCTGGGTAGCGTAAATCTTAAATTTCAGGTGACCCCATAGAAAAAAGTCCAGTGGAGCCAGATCAGGTGATCTGGATGGCCACTCAATATGTCCTCTTCTTCCAACCCACGCGTGAGGAAAATTTTCATCTAAGAGCTGACGCACCGGTTGAACGAAATGAGGTGGTGTGCCATCTTGTTGGAAAATGATCGTTTGATGGTCTTCTGCAGTCTCCAATACTTACACGAGGGCTGGATAAATAGCGTTCTCCAATACATCTAAATAAATTTGGCTAGTGAGATTACCGGGTATAAAAAAGGACCGATTATGTGATTTCTATAAATACCCGCCCAAACATTTAATTTTTGGAACACTGAGTATGCACCTTACGAAATAATCTTGGATTTTCATCTGACCAATAGCAAGAGTTATGCCGGTTTCCAATGCCGTTAAGGTAAAATGAAGCCGCTGTTGTTCGCGCATAGTCGTTATTTCTGAGAAATAATTTTATCATTTCCACCCTTTCTTCTACGGAATACACCATATTAATTCTACTAAAAATTTACAATCGCTTTGACACACTAGTAACGTTCTTAAAAATTCACGATAGACTAAGGTAAATCAAAAACATGGTCCATCTACTTTTTTGGACAAGAAATCAATAATTTTTTGGATAAAAAATTAACAACATAACCACTAAATACCTTTGAAATGTGTCGGATACGAATAATTCCACTATTTTCGCTGTTATTTCATTATCGATGGATATTTTGAAGCGAAATTTTAGGGCTCGATACGATCTTCAAAATTAGTTATCGCAACACCCCTCATCTCTATTTAAAATCAAGGGTTGTGCTCACCCCCGTTAGGGAGTTGTAGTTACGGGATTAAAAAAATGGAAAAGTTCCTCGATTCAGAAATTGACGAGTTCGAGCGATTTTCACATTTTCAAGTCGGAAAATCGAGGTGTTAAGTTTTCGTTAAACCACCCGTATAAAAATTGGATTGTTAAGTAAATTCTCCTTAGTTTTGAAAATGGGTTGAAACCCGAAACACATATGTCAACAACATAAATTAAATTTTTGTGAAACTTGAGTCAAGTGTATTTGTCTACCTTATTAATAACATCCGGATAACTGAAGTTAGAAATATGTGATGAAAATGTAAGTGAAATGAATTGATCAAAAACTATTGGAACGCACTGTTATAATGATTCCACAATTAACAATGAGATTACTTACCGGGTCCAAAAATTTTAAAGAATTTCCGAATACGGGGAGGACAAGCAGCTCGCAGAAAATTACTTGGAAAGGGTGTGGTCCACAAATGTTTTTACCCTTTCTGTACGTTTGGATTTCACCATGGTGGAACAGATTAAAGAATGGCTATAAGCGTAAAACAAATTAAATAGGATGGAAATTCATCGGTAAAGTTTAATTATGGCAATAAATGGCTATTTGCTTGTTGGAATTTAAAAATGTAGTCCCCCACTGTGGTTTTTTTTTCATTGTGGATTGTATTTAATTTTTGAAAAGATACATTTCCCGAACTACATTATGTAGTACGTAGCTACATATACAGGTAACGAAAATCATTTGCGGAATATAGGATTCACCATGCATTCACAAGAGAAGCTATTCTGCCAGTCACCCAGCACAAGAATAACTTCATTCTACCTTAGTTTTTATTTTGAATTAATAATTTTTGAAAAAAATGTACAAATGTTAGTATTTTTAGTGGTTTATATATAACAGAAAGGAATTCCACTCGAAATCATCTCCCTGTGTTTGCTCTTTTTTGAATCGTTGAAAAATTTGTAACAAATTTTTCTAAACACTATTCTTACATTATGGCCATAACATTTTTAATTTTAAAAACATATCGTTCTCATTGAAAAACCCTTTCACCTTGAATATAACATTCAAGAACAGCTGATAATCGTAGAAATTATGGTTTTGAGTGGATTTTAATTAGTTGTTGCGTATGAAACCTACCTTGATAAGTGGCCAAAATTGATGGAAGTATTTCAAAATCGATTTTGAATGGTTAAATTCTGCTATGGGGGCCATGTGAACCATACCCTTCAGTGTTTTTTCAGCACTTTTTTGCTCTGTTATGCTGTTGATTAAACCAATTGTCGTTCCCATGGAATATCCTACATATATCGCTTTATTTTTAGTTTCTGCAAACACTTCCTTCAAAACAGACTTAAGATCAAACGAAGACATCTCGTCCAATCTATCGAATGGAATGATAGAAATAAAAATCTGAATAAAACAGGACATCAGAACTTTTTTCAACTGTTCTCGTATATAAATATTCAAAACGATAGGAGAAATGATGGATATAGACCGTTCTTTTTATTTATTTTACGGAATAAAAATTGAAATGGAGTGAAAAACAAAAAACTCTAGCATTCTTGAACGAGTTGAATAAAAAAAAAATTTCAAATGAACACAACTGTTGTTTCATTACCGACTCATTTTCACAGCAAATTTAAATCTTAAAACTAAAAATCCTGTGCAATTTGTTTTACCACTTCAGTATTTTCTTACATAAAACTCTTGAAAGTCCAAATTAAAAGCTTAAATATCAAGCAGAGCAATTCTGTTACAGACCTCCTCAAATTTTAAATTTAGAAAATTTCTTAAGAATTTAAAAATTAAATTAAATAAAATGTCTTCGAAACACTCTTTCTTTTTGATATGCTTACTATTAACACACAACGTACAGTATCAAAAGGAGATAAAAAAATCTAAAGAAAATATAGAATAGTTATCGAGATTACCTAGCTGTCTGTTGATTCTATATATCTACTAAAGAGAAGAAAATCATATCAATCATTTCTTTCATTCCAGAATTCTTCCTGATTTATTTTATTCAAAAGTAACTTTGAGCTCTAAGGAACAATAATTTAAATATCAAACATTGTTAATTCTATATGTTTACAAAATTTAAACTGTTTTTTTAAATTTAAAATTGTAGTAGGGTTAGCAGAATAAATATGTTTGTAATTTGAGTTATTGTAATAAGCCTTCTATCAAGCAAAAAGCCCCCTTCAAATATCTGAATTATCAAAATATCATTAATTCTATTAACGTCACTACAATTTTTAATTTTATAAAATTTTTTCTCGAAACTTCTTAAAATAAAATTACTTAGATGCCTCAGGAAATACAGTTTCATCTTAGTGAACATATAAAAAAATTTATAAAGTTGAAACTTGTGAAAAAACCTTTATAATAAAATCAAAATTTGTAGAAAAATTTTATGAAATTAAAATCAAAATTTGTAGTGAGGTTAATTATTAATGAATTAATCTTTTTGATAATTAAGATATTTGAAGGGGGCTTTTTGATTGATAGAAGACTTATTACAATAACTTAAATATCATACAGATTTATTCTGCTACTACAATATATATATATATATATATATATATATATATATATATATATATATATATATATATATATATTATGAAAACCCAATTCCTTTCCAACAATGCACAAAATAACCTCACGAATTTCTTCGAAAATAACTCTCTTTAAAAAAGTTCCTTCAAAAAAAAACTCCAAAAACATGCAGCACATCTTCAAAAAAGCCATTTGGAATTACCACGTCGATAACTCATCAGTCCAACTTCGTATACAAAAAAAAATTGTCTTTAGATAAACAAAGTTTTTGAGAAAAATTTTAATTAAATTAAAATTAGTAGTGAGGTTAGCAGAATAAATCTGTCTGATATTTAAACTTTCTGTATATTAGAAAATAATTTCCTGTGATGCCGAAATGAATGTACAATGAGCAATGCACGATTGCAGGACCCTGTATATGTACATTCTGTCAAGAAAGTACCGGGAATTATCGATTTAAATCTGGCGGGGCAATGAGGCAGGTAAAATTTTTTTTTCCTAGGTTGGTACCACTGTCCTTAATTACTATGCCAAGCTTGAGCGGGATCTGTCAACTAGTGTGTTTGCAACAGCTGATTAAGTCAGTCGATGTCAGAGTGCGTGCCGATTTTTACTATGGGTGATTACGTTGAGCAAAGAATTTGTTCAAAGTTTTGTGTTGCAAATGAATTTTCGTGTGCCGATGCATTGAAAATGTTGCAAAAGGCCTTTGGTGATAATGCTCTATCGAAAACTCGTGCATATCAGTGGTACAGAGCCTTCAAGGACGGTCGTGAAGTGGTCGAAGACTTGCCTCGTTAATTAAGGAAAGGGTGCTGGAAAACCGTCGGACCAGCTTGAGAGAGATAGCACATGATCTTAAGATATCCCACGAGTCCGCACGTACGATTTTGATTGATATTTTGGGCATGAGAAAGGTGGCCGCACGACTCGTACCGAAAGACCTGAATTTTCTTCAAAAACGTCATCGCGAACAGGTTGCTTCAGACATGCTGGATCGCTGTAATTCCGATTCTACATTCATGGAACGCATTATAACTGGTGATGAGACCTGGGTCTACGAGTACGATATGCAAACAAGCCAGCAATCATCGGAATGGGTGGCAAAAAATGAGCCGAAATCGAAAAAACCACGCCAAAGCCGCTCGAAAATGAAGGCGATGCTCATTGTTTTCTTCGATATCCATGGCGTGGTGGTGCACTACGAATTCGTTCCAGAGGGTCAGACAATAAACAAGTAGTATTACCTAGGCGTTATGAAACGTTTGCGTGAGCGTATCCGTAAGAAGCGGCCAAATTTGTGAGCGAACAACTCATGGATTTTGCATGACGATAACGCGCCTTCTCACCGAGCTACGATTGTGACTGACTTTCTCGCCAAAAACTCAACAAACGTGCTTCAGCAACCACCGTATTCGCCGGATTTGGCTCCCTGCGACTTTTTCCTCTTCCCAAAACTAAAATTGCCCCTTCGTGGCACCCGTTTTGAGTCGATTGAAGCCATAAAACAAAATTCGGCGCGAGAGCTAAAGTCCATCCCGGAAAGCGCCTATAAAAAATGTTTCGATAATTGGAAGTGCCGTTGGCATAGATGTATTGGAGCAAATGGAGCCTATTTTGAAGGCGACCCAATAAATTTTGACGATTAAATGTAAAAATGTTGTTTTAATTGAAAATTCCCGGTACTTTCTTGACAGAGTAGTATATCACGTATACGGAGGTTAAGGAAACACATTCCTGTTAATAGATACCAGACCCTAAACCGAGGCAAAGCATCATTCTGTACTGTATAAGAATTCTCACCCTGTATTCCAATATTTTTGACTATTAGAAGAAAGGTTTTTGTGTTTCCTACTGAATCTCGTGCCTCGCCAATCGATAATCCAAACTTGATATCCATGGTTCGCTAAGAAAAAAGCTGAAAAGTTTGTCAGCACTTTAAAAGAACATTTTTTTGTTTGAACTGTCTTACCCAGTGATTTATTTCCTCTATTTGTAAAACCAAAACTATTCAGTTGTATTCCAGGTGCAATTATAATTGGCGTCTTCTTCTCAATTTTTTTATACAGTCTTTCTACATTTATGAAATATCCATCATCAGTGGTTATATTGTACGTTTGGGAATTAAAACCGTGTCTCTGAATGATGATACTCTGGAAAAGTAAAAAAAGTAAAGATAGGTAGTAAATAATTTCAGTCTGAATATATCAAAAAAATAGTTTTTCTAGTATTCTCTAATTTCATTAAGAACTCTCATTAACTGAGAATACATTAAAATTGTATTTTATATTATCTTGAGTTCGTCAAAGGGCCAAATCGGTCTAATGGTTCTGGAACAATCCTTGTATCATATCACGGTTAATTTAATGCCTTATTTTGCTTTTTGTTCCAATATTTAGAAACAACAAACAAGATCAAATTCATTTATCACAATGATTAATTACACTAGGTCTTATGGAGTGTATCAAAGAACACCCCTTATTAGGTTAAATTCATAGTGCTAAAGTTCCTTACGTCATTTTATATTTTTTATGAGTTCATTTCATTGAACCGAAAAATTACTCAAGGCACATTTTACTTACAAGTTCTTCCTATGTTAACTACAGAATGATCTTTTACAGGTAACTTTCATTTCAGTCTAAACAAGGTATATTTATAATATGCAGGAAACTAGACACCGAGCAATTGTATCGATTTTCCCTTTTTTTTAATGAAAATTTAAACGGGAAAGGTAGATCTGAACCAGCGAATGATCGTTATTCAACATCCGCAAATCATATGAACTTTTCATTCGCTTCGAACTGTTTATATTAATTTATCACTTTAAGGAAATGAGGTCGATAATGCTGATATTAATTATTCAATAAGACTCTGGTCTGACAAATACAGGATGTTCCGATATTAAGTTAAAAAAATTTATGCTACATTTTTTGATAAATAAGATGATTATAGTGCGAGTCTTTAAATTGAACATTAATATTAACCCTAGATCCCTCATCGAATGAATCACTTTTTGCGCGCTTATTGTTTTGTCAAATTGGTGTAATTATGGAATTTTTGCCCACCTTTTTCAACAAATTTTAACTCCTGTGCGAATTCATGTGAAAAGGGTTTTAGTAAAATATTTTTTTCGAATTAAACTAACAATTTCAAAAGAAAAAGTCAGGAGACAAAAAAGTTGCGTATTGAATTTTTCTATTCAAATAAATTTTTTAATTTGGAAAATGTTGAAGCATCAAAAATTTCTGATGCAGAATATTCTGAGCGTTGATTTTTTCACCTTTTTATAATAATATTTTAGAATTACAAAAGTTGTCAAAAAATGACATTAAATTAGTTTTAACGTTGTGTCAAATTTCGTTCTTTAAATTGTTCCACAGAGGAAATATTCAATGAAAATAAAAAAATTTTACCCAATTTCAAAGGGCAGGGACTTGAAGGGGAAACGACTAAATATATATATTTTTTTTTAATTCCCATTATTTTTTTGATAAAGACCACCTCTTAAAATTATTTGCATCAATTTAGAGATACCCCCTGTATATATTTTTTAATTCATGATTATATTTGTTTTTTGATTCTTGAACAACAAATATTTCTTATTCACTTAACTTATCTATAAAAACATTTATGACATTGTTAATATACGTGCATACGTAAATTTATTTTAAATTCTCAATTCAAAATATAAGTTTTTATGGGTATTTCCTAGTTATTCCCACTCAGACAGCTCTAACATTCAGAATTAACCATAATAACAAGATAAAACACTTAATTAGAATGAAAACCCAGTGTCAGTTATGAGCACGTTTTTATATTTACCTGATAACATTTTTGAAATTAAAACAGAAATATTCATTTTAAGATCATCAGCAGATATGTCTCAAGTCACAGAAGCATCTGAATTCTCCTCTGAAAAATTTCTATGTAAATTTAAAATTTTTTCCAGAATTCTTAGAAGGTTTCACTGGATAAATTGAATCAGAAAGCAATACACTTATTTAAATATTTATTTAAATTATGAACTTTAGGTGTACTTGGCGAAAGTTCTAATTCGTGATCAAAAATTAATATCAGAATTCTGGAAAACTTCCACTATATATATTGAAGTATATATAAGGTTAATGTCTAGCAAAATAATTATTTCCTTTTTATTACATACATGTATACAATTTCATAACTTGACAAATGTTTTTCACATTTTTTAAGTATCAATTTCATATTAATCTCATTTATATTTTTTAGTACATAGTTAAAGTTTTTCAGAATTCTTGTATCAATTTTTTTAAATACTTAAATACTCAAAAATTAAAATAAAATAGAAAGGCCTTTTACTTGATAGAAGAAATATAACAAAATTTGAATATTAAAACAAATTGAAATATGTTTATCTTCTACAATTTTAATTTCAAAAAAATTTTTTATTCAAAAAGCTTTTAGAATTAAATTAATGTCTAAAACAAGCACCGCTTACATTTAATAGACGTATATAATCAAAACTCAATATATAATGTCAAATGGAATAAATAAACCAACAGATATACGAAAGTCATTAAAATTAATAAATAAATATTTAAAGGAGACAAAATTTTGTTTCTGGTCTTACCTTTAAGAACACCAATTGCCTTTTAAAAACATGAACACACTTAAAGGACTTCTCAAAGAATATAATTTATTTGAAATATTCAATATATTTAAATATTCGAATAAGTTAATTCAGAAATCTCTAAAAACATGCACTATATCTTCAAAAAACAAATATAATTCTAAGCAATTCCTTCTTCAGTCCTGAATAATATTCCAAATATCAAAATCAAAAAACTAACCTATATCAAAAAACTCACCACGTGTAAAGGACTAATGCTTCGAAACACAGATCAACTTTATAATTCAAGATTGATCTATGTTCTAACAAAATCAAAGAACAGTGTGAGTTATTTTTAAGGCTTATTTAAATTCATTGACATTCCATAATGAGATTTATTGAAGCCAAAATATAATTATATATTATATATAAAATAAAATAGAAAGGCCTTTTACTTGATAGAAGAAATATAACAAAATTTAAATATTAAAACAAATTGAAACATGTTTATCTTCTACAATTTTAATTTCAAAAAAATTTTTTATTCAAAAAACTTTTAGAATTAAATTAATGTCTAAAACAAGCACCGCTTACATTTAATAGACGTATATAATCAAAACTCAATATATAATGTCAAATGGAATAAATAAACCAACAGATATACGAAAGTCATTAAAATTAATAAATAAATATTTAAAGGAGACAAAATTTTGTTTCTGGTCTTACCTTTAAGAACACCAATTGCCTTTTAAAAACATGAACACACTTAAAGGACTTCTCAAGAAATATAATTTATTTGAAATATTTAATATATTTAAATATTCGAATAAGTTAATTCAGAAATCTCTAAAAACATGCACTATATCTTCAAAAAACAAATATAATTCTAAGCAATTCCTTCTTCAATAATAATATTCAAACTCAAAAATTAATTTTATTTAATTAATTTTCAATTTTATTTCTGAGGTCATTCAATTTTTTGCTCTGCATTACATACTGGATTCTCAGCATCTCCATCAGGATTGTTATGACATAACTTGTTCGTACTGTAGAAAAAATAATCCTTCAAATTGGGACATACAATCACACCCACAGAAAAAGGCACAAAAATCAATAGCAAACAAAAACATATCATATAGAAGGACATATCACCCCAAGAGTTTTCAATAAAAAATAAGAAGTATTGATATTATACAATGTCGATATATTTGCACACGAGCTTGAATTGAACTGATCAAGTATTTCACCACCATTTAAATCCACACTGAAGAGATAGTTGGCAGTAACACGGTAGTTTGAATTTTAATCATTTAACGAATTACACGTTTAGAAGGTAGATAACACGCAGTTATGAATTTCGATAAGAATTTTTATTAAGACCATTTACTCATTACCATTTGTTTGATATAAATGATGAATTTGGATCTACTACATTAGTTTTAGTACTTTATTCACTATAAAGAAACTCTGAAGAGTTTTCACAATAATTAATTACTTATTCTTAAGAAACTATCAATATTTTTTAAATATCTGTATTTTTTTTTCATATTTACACAATAACTACAATGTTATTCAACAAATTACGGATCATAAAATATAAACAATTAAATTTAAAATTAAATTGATTAAATCAAAAATAGAAAGAAAATTTGTCTCCAGCATGGCAACACCGATATACTAAGTGACATTAAAATAAGAATATCCAATATTATATGGAATATGGAATAAATTATTTCAAGATAGTACCGGATATTGATCATTTTAAAGGCTCCCTCAAAGGGATTATCGGTTTTTTTTTCGTCGCCAAGTTGGGACACTTGTTCTCTATACCGTAGATAGAGGAATAAGAAGATGTCATGCAACAAATTACGGAACATGAAATATAACCAACAAAGTTAAAAATCAAATTGAATAAATCAAAAATAGAAAAAAATGTTTTAAATATTTTTTCCAGCATGACAGTACTGCTATACTAAGTGACATTAAAATACGAACATCCAATATTATATGGAATAAATTATTTTAAGAAAGTACAGAAAATTGATCATTTTAAAAATTCCCTTAAAGTTATTAATCCAATTCTTTTTGTCGCCAAGTTGGGACACTTATTTTCTAGACCATAGATAGAGGAATAAGAAGATGTCTTGCAACAAAATACAAATAAAAAAATATAATCAATTTAATAAAAAATTAAATTGGGTAAATAAAAAAAAATTAAAAAATTTTCTTCAGCATGACAACACTGCTATACTAAGTGACATTAAAATGAGAACATCCAATATTATATGGAATAAATTATTTCAAGAAAGTACAGGGTATTGATAATTTTAAAAGCCCCCTCAATGGGATTATCGGAATTTTTGTCGTCAAGTTGGGACACTTGTTCTCTATAACGTAAGGAGAGGAATAAGAAGAAATTACGGATCATAAAATATAACCAATTAAATTGAAAATTAAATTGAGTAAATAAAAAAAAATAAAAAATTGTCTTCAGCATGACAACACTGCAGTACTAAGTGACATTAAAATAAGAACATCCAATATTATACGGAATATATTATTTAAAGAAAGTACCGGAAATTGATCATTTTAAAAGTTCCATTAAAGGGATTAATGGCATTCTTTTGCCGCCAAGTTAAGAGCACTTGTTCTCTATAACGTAGATAGAGGAATAAGAAGATGCCATATTTTAAATATTGATCAGAGTAATTCTCTACAAATTTTTATCTAGAAATTCTCTTAAAATTTTTAGAATTTAATTAAATTAAATGTCTTTCAGTGGACATATGGAATTATCAAACATACTAACCGAAAGATTGAAGAGAATAGGTGACAATATTATTATATTAATATTCATAAGATCCATTTGAAACAGCTGCATTGAAAGTTTGCTGAGTAATGTTGAGTGCCACGCATATGTTTGATAATTCTGTATGTCTACTAAAAATAAACAGTGTTTCTGAGACATTTTATTTAATTTGAATTTAAAATTTTTCAAGAGATTTTCTAGCGTTAAATTTGTAGAGAGAGTTATTTTGATTGATATTTAAAATAATGACAAACCCCCCCTTACAAGTTAATATTCATTTTATGTTCATTTATAATAATTTTGTATTTTCACACATGCGCCTGGCAGTTTTCTGATGTTGAATCTTTGACCATGTCTTCTCTTATGATGGACGACTATAGAATTCAATAAATGCTGTAGGCTCGCCTTACAGTGTTTGTTTTAGTTCGGTTTATAAAGGTTGGGGCGTCGCAGAAGACTGTGGTAGAGGAACCTAGTGGCTTCACTGGTCTGAGTTGTAATCCTGTTTCACCTTGTAGAAACTTCTTCATCTCGGCGTCATTTTTCTGTGAGGTAGCTAACGCTTCGTAGTCTAATGTGGAGGTGAGTTAATCCATCAGCTACGACGTTTTGGTCTCCAGGTGCGTACCGGATATCCGTGGAGAACTGCGAAATGAAGTCTAGATGACGGTGAACTAAGTATTATCGAAACGCGGTCGCGTCCTCTATATGATACGCCGGGAAACTGTAGCAGAGCAGAGCGGAATTCTGGGCATGACCGGGCACGTTGCCACAAAATAAACATAGGCCCCCCATAACGAGTGTATGCGAAGTTGCGTTTATTTTCTTTGAGAATTTTTATCCCTTCTTGATATGTATGATAACGTTAAAATTAAAACTTAATTCATCTGTCAACTGTCCACTGGTAGCGAAAAAACTTTGGAATGTAAACAATGAGGTGTAAATTTAAGTGCTGTCCAGTAGACAATGAACATACGTCTGTGTGAAAAACCCAATAGTGTGAAGAAGAAAGTATTCTCATTGTGTAATCAAGTAGTGTGAACAATCCACGATCTCGTTAGTGTGACTTACTACTGCCTGTTTTAACTTGTTGATAAAATCATGCGTAAAGCCATCTAAATGATACGAATTTTATTTATTACGAGTGTTTTTTAATGTGAAACATGTAATTAAAACAAGTTGTAGAAATTACTATGTTTTACTACCAATAAATTAATATTTTACACATTTAATTGTGACTCGAGTTTCGGGAATTAAGTATCCCATCTTCAGACAACTGAAGACTCAACAAGCAGAATTATTTATGAATAATAGAGATAGAAAAGGTAATAAAAACAGGTTTAAAATGAGAGGACGCTTAACAACTATTAGAACGTCGGCACGTTAAAGAAGATTGGTAAACAGATGTCACTTATTTAAATATCTCAAAAATTTTGGATATTTGAAAATATCAAAAAATTCTAAATAATCAAGTTTCCTTCCTTTGGATTCTACATGTAAAAGTTCAAGTTTATCCATTGTCGGAAAGGGCTGAGCGGTTTTCTAAACAATGAGTGACAAAAGAAGAAGTTTGTTCATTTTTAATGAAATTAATTTCATGTTCGTTAAACCTCGTCTGGAAGGAACGTCCAGTCTGTTCTATATATTTATTACTGCATGTCACACAAGATAACTCCCTATTTATGTATGTTTGGAGTTGGGTCCTTTGCATTAAATAACACGAATGATAATTTTTTGTGTGTTTTGAAAACAATATTAACATCTAATTTCGAAAAACTATTGGCCACTTTTTGACTTATGCTACCGAAGTACGATAAAGAAATGAATTTTTTGTTTTCTTTAGTTTTTATTATGGGATAAATTTCGTTTATAGCTATTTTAGATTGTTTCTGTCGAATTAGATTATGTATTATATTGGGGTTGAAACCGTTGTTCGCGTTAATGCAAAGGACCCAACTCCTAACATACATAAATCGGTAGTTTATGAGCTATCTTGTTCGACGTGCAGAAGTAAATATATAGGACAGACGGGACGTTCCTTCCGATGATGGATGATTGCAAAAGTTCAGGGTTCATCAGAGGTGCATAATATTAGCCCATTCCAAATTGAATTGGTTCAATTAATAGAGAAATTTGAGCTCACTCACGACTAATGCTGATGAGACTGGATTGTACTGGAAAATTATGCCTGATAACACCTATGTAATGAGCAGCGATTCACCTTCTTGAATTGTGCGAACGCATCAGGTACCCACAAACTCAGGTCGTTGATTATTGGCAAAGCAAAATCTCCAAGAGCATTCAAAAATTTCCATAATTCCTGTATCTGCAAAAATACAAAAAATGGTAAGTGTTAATATGAAAAATGAAATGTAAGCAAATGAGAATTTTTATAGGTGAAGCAGTTTCCGAAAATCTTTCGGGAAAGGCAATGCTTCTTCTAGATTATGCACCCTCACATTCATCAGTTGAAGAGTTGAGAACAGAAGATGGCAAAATATTGTGTTTTCTTTGCCTCCTAATGTTACTTCCTTAATTCATCCAATGGATCAAAATGCCTTGAAGTTATCCAAACTATACTACAAACAAAATCTTTTGAGTTTTCTGGTGGCCCCAAGGACACAATATGGCAACAACCTCACCTTGAGGGATGTTGCTTTACACCGGGCATGGCAACAATTAGATCCTCTAGTAATCTAAACGTGTTGGAACAAAATTTTTGACCACAGCGACATTGATGAAGATGATCTTCCTCTTGTGAACCTCCGAAAAATATTGATGAGTAAAAAATCGGAACCTATAGTAGAAGAAACTATCGAGTTGCTGAACATAAGTCATCCGGTCAGTTGAAAAAACTTTGTAATACTCATACTTATCAAATATTCGAGCAAATCAACTTCGATTTAAGACACTAAGTAAACACTTAAGATAGGCTGAGTATAACTATGAAGATGTGGAAAACTGGAAGAGATATGCTGGCAGTCAACCAAAGTCTAGATAATTTTTATGGTGATTCGAATGTCCTCACTCATTCCGAAAGATGCGATTCTGATGTGGAAACTGAAGAAAATAAGAAGATTTCTGTTGCAGAGGTTCTGAAGAAAATACTGATATAAACATACGCGAAATGAAAAGCCTATGAACAATTCAGTATAAAGCAGTGAATGCTCAACTTTCAGCCAAGAAATTGCTAACAAAAATAACTTTTGATTTCAAACGGCAAATTTTCATTTATTCTTAATTAAAGTTTATCATCGAAAGCTCTTGTTTCATATCATTTTTTTAATCCTAAAACATTTATTTCATGTCTTCTGCACACTTTCCGCCAGTGTGAACGGCTCGAAAATATGAAGAAGCAAAATTTTTTTCTGTTCACACTAGCGCGAGTGCACTGTATTAAAATAATGAATTTCCACTAAGCAGAGACTAACTCAGTGAAATATTTTAATGCTAGCGCTTTGTGCATTCGCATTTAAATATAATGTTATCAATTCACCGTTTACTTTAAACACATTGACACAGTGGCATATTCTAACATTTTTTCAATTTTTCTGATAATATATATTACTTTGAAACGCTGCACAAATTGGTTGATATGGAAGAAGTGTGTCGCTCAACAAGATTGGGCCGATAATACTCACTTATTCATTTCGTAATGTTGAAAAATCTTTCGAAATTATAGTCCGTCTAGAAAATATCAGGAATTTATTATTTTTCATAATTTTAATATACTTCTTTTTTGTAACATTGTAACAAGTGATGTATAAAATAAAATAGAAAAAGGCTTTTTACTTGATAGAAGGAATATAATAAAATTTGAATTGACAATTTATATTTGTTGGTTTATTTATTCCATTTCATATTGTATACTGAGTTTTGATTGTCTACGACGTCTATTGAATATAAGCCGTGCTTATTTAGACATTAATTTAATTCTAAAAGTTTTTTTAATAAAAAATTTTCTGAAATCAAAATTGTAGAAGACCGACAGATTAAATCTGTTTTGATATTCAAATTTTGTTATATTCCTTCTATCAAGTAAAGAGCCTTTTTCTATTTTATTTTATACATAATATAATAATAATAATAAAGGCCTTTATTCAATCAATATTATTTCAGTAAATTACATTATTATTTACATAAGGAAAGGGCGAGATCCAGTGCATTAAGAAAGTGCACTCTGTTCAATCTAACCCTCAATTCATTGAAAAAAAAAAACAAAAAACAAATTCAAGCTCGATTAACAGAATTAAGTATTAGAAATAAATACAAACCTTATTGATATGTTGTCATTACCCTGGTTAATCAAATCATAATAAAAAAAAGTATTCTTTAATTAACATCGACAATGATTCATAAGCTGTCTGTACAACAAGGTTCTAACATATATTTAATTATATTTAGGCTTGAATAAAATCTCATTATGGAATGTCAATGGTTTAAAGAAAACCTTATAATACCTTACAGTTTTCTGTGATTTTTGTGACGAACATAGAATATCTTGATTTTTAAAGTTAGTCTGTTTAAGCAATTATCTGAAGTAAGATATACTGATTGTTAGTTGATTTTGATTTTTTAAATATGATTTAGGGCCAATGAAGTGATTATCGGAAGTCTAATTGTTTTTTGAAGATATAGTGCATGTTTCGAAAGATTTTTGAATTAACTTAATTTGAATATTTAAATATATTGAATATTTCAAATAAATTATATTTTTTGAGAAGTCCTTAAATTGTGTTTTATGTTTTTGAAAAGGAATTGGTGTTCATAATGGTTAGATCAGAAACAAAATTTTGTCTCCTTCAAATATTTATTTATTACTTTTAATTTAAAATTTATATTTGTTGGTTTATTTATTCCATTTGATATTGTATATTTAGTTTTGATTGTATACGGCTATTGAATATAAGCCTTGCTTATTTAGACATTAATTTAATTCTAAAAGTTTTTTGAATGAAAATTTTTTTGAAATTAAAATTGTAGAAGACCGACAGATTAAATTTTTGATATTCAAAAAGAATGTAAGGTATAAAAGAGGTTGTGCAGATAGTCGGCTATGGCCAAAGTTGTATGGCAACACTATTTGTCGATTGTCAACAGGTATACAATTTATGAAATAATGTCGCAACTAGAAAAAAAAACAGGTACAATATTTGTATAGAAAAGGTTTTCGAAACCTTAAAGAATTAGTGCAATTGACTGAACTGAATACGGTGAAACTAGGGCCCCATTCGGTCGATCTTCCACCACGCGGGTCCAGTGACTGGCGTGAATGGCATTACGTTAAGCCCCAAGACTTAACCCTCCATTTCACCGGGATGAAACTAGGATCCTAGTCAGGACAAGCGTCCCCAGCGCGTCAAGCTTTAATGCCATGGGGGACGCGTTGGAACATGCGAGAAGAGTTGCTAACTTGTGCTTATTCTATAGATGTTATCACGGTCGATGCTTCACGCAACTGAAGGAAATGATGCCAGATTTGCACACGGCAGGGCTGCGCAACAAACACATCCCTATGCAGTTGAGTCAACAACTTCGAGAACGAACTGGCCAGTTGTGGAACATGCTTCGACTGCTATGGTCATTACCCATATCCCACCATCTGACGTTAACAAATACTCCCATGAACGCAGCGGGACTCGAATCTGCAATCCCTGTAATCGAACTTTGCAACTTTGCAACTTTTATGTTATATAGATTCAAATCAAGACCCCACTAAAAAAGTTCAAATGTAATATCCAAAAATTGACAAAATATTCTCATCTTATTTCGGGAATCAAATTTCAACAATATACAGGATTTTCTTGTTGTTTTCGCACGTACTTCTACAAAATTAGAATGGAAATGAATAAAAGTATCGTCTATTTTGAAGTATTTATTGCTCTGTGTCCTCGTTGAGGAATATTTTTCACTTAATGAATTGCAATAGTTACAAGTACGGGTGCATCTTAACAAATAACATGATTTATTTTGAATAGAAAACATCAACTACACTTCTGAGTCAATTTGTCTAATCATTCAAAATATCAATTTGTTCTCGCCCCATAGGTATAATATTCTTTAGGTACGTCCGATTGTAGTACAGGTTTGGAAGGATCATCCTCAAACGTGTCGGTCAAATAAGGTATCCTCAGTACTTCTACGCAATATCGCTTGTCCAAAGCTCTATTTAAAGTCCAAGCAATTACTCTGACACCCCTTTGTTTCCAGTCATAAATAGATTTCCTGAAAATATTAAAGAAATTTGCTAAATTTATTCTATGTTCGATGATTTTATTGGCATACAATTGAAATTAAACCTTTAATTGTGAATACGATAGGTGGGTAATATTCTTTTCAGAGAGATATTTTTTAATATTGGACAATAATAACTAATGAGCCCGCAAATCTACCAGCCAGTAGATCAATTAATCGATAGACCAATTGAACAGATAGATCGATTGTTTTGGTAAGTCAATTGACCAATGGAAATCAAGTATAACGGTACCAATACATAAGAAGGGAAATAAGAAGGATCCTGATAACTACCGTACCATCACATTGCTGAATACATCGCTCAAGCTGCTAACTAAGATTTTGGCCAATAAGATTAGTGAAGGATATTCGATTAGTGAAGAGCAACAGGGGTTTCGAAAGAATAGATCAACAACAGATGCAATTTTCATAGTAAGGCAAATCGCAGAAAAGACTACTGAGTTCAACAAACCTGTTTACATGTGCTTTTTAGACCTTGCTAAAGCCTTTGATCGCGTCCGACTGAAAGATGTGTTGAAACTGCTGAAAAAACAAAATCAACCCAGCAGTATAGTAGAGCTTATTAGAGATCACAATACTAACAACAAAACTAAAATCAAGATAAACAATGAACTCACAGCAGAGGTGAATATAACATCTGGTATTCGCCAAGGAGACAGTCTAAGCCCTCTACTTTTTAGCATAATAATGGACAAAATTGTGGAGAGAGTAAGAAATGCAGGACAGGGATACAGGCTTTCTACGAAACTGATAAGAATTGTGTGTTATGCAGATGACGCAATATTGATTTCGGACAACGAAGAGAATGGCACATGCACTCGAACTAGTGCAAGCAAGAGAGTACAATATGAGCATATCAACAGCTAAAACCAAATCTTTAGTTGTCGCAAGGGAAACCATAAGATGTAAAATTGTAATAAACAATGAAATAATCGAACAAGTTTCGAAGTTCGATTACCTTGGGGTGGAAGTTTCTAGTTGCAGAGACCTGAAAACAACTGTACGCAAACAAGCTAACAAAGCAGCTTATATATCGGGATGCTTACGGGATGTCATTTGGAAGAATAAGGACCACGGAAATGAAAACGTTAAGAGCAATAGCTGGGAAAACATTGCTGAACAGAATACCAAACAGTCAAATAAGAGAGCGATGTGATGTTCAGGATGTTGTGCGATGGGGAAGACAGAGGAGAAGAGAGTGAAACCAGCATGTAAGCAGAAAGAGCCCTCAAAGATTAGCCCGAATAGCGAGGGATTTGAAACCAACTGGAAAAAGACCACCAGGACGTCCGTTCAAAAGATGGCGAGACAGTTGGCAGTCCACATCACAAATACGGCTGCAGAACTAAACGAAAGGATGAAAAAAATCGTGAAGAACAGGCCTAGGGCCTAATATAAATAGAAGAAGAAGAAGAGAATTGAGCAGGTTGATCAACTGAATTAGCAGATCCATATGGTTGGTAGACCCACCTATATATTTGGTAGATATCTATGAAGTGTCAATCATAGTTTCAAAGCAGTAGGAATGATCCGAAAAGTAGAAAAATGGAAGCCGTTGAACGCTCTATTTCACGTGTGAGAAACTGCCCCAACGGCAAAATTAGAAGTTTTTGCATCGATTCAATTATCATTAAAAAATATATAAGAGACGGTATTTCAATTTCCACAAAAATGTTTATAATACAACAGTTGTTTCACCACGATGTGGCTTCTTCAGGGATCTACATTCTACTGGCAATTAATTATCTTTACTTACACATTCATCGAGTATCTGTGAAGGAGTACAACGGAAAATCCAACCAAGAAATAAGTGAATCGTGGTAGTAACCACTCATGAATCACATCCAAGATGCGAAGAATTGCTTTGGCATACCAAGGACCTCCTTCATGTGACACTTTGGAGGCATAATATATCACTTCAGGACACCAAGCAACTGCAGCAACAATCCTTGGATTTCTCCGTCTGATCTAGTAGATAAAATTAGTTCTCCAAATAAAAAAATCAATAACATTTTATCTTGAATATTCAACAGAGTCATTCTGTTATACTCTGTTTGATATTTGAGATATTGAAAAAACCTTCTATGGAGTAAAACACCCCCTTTTCATTATTTTAGTATTTTATTTTGGATCAAAACAAAAATACCCACCCTGTAAATCATTGTTGCGAAAAATGATGTCACTAGAGCGTTTTTATAAAGTTGTGGATATTTCTCAAAGATGTCCAAGATAACTTTGATGAGCTGAAATATTTGAAATTCTCTATCCAAAAATTACAAGGGTATATATCTCAAAATTCTTACTCTTGGATCTTTGTGTTTGACATCAATAAACATCTTTTGTCCAGAAGCCAGTAAGTGAGACACGGTTTCATCCAGAGTTGATATCGTTGTTCTTGGAAATCGGCCTCTAGATTATAATTTTAAAGAATTAATAGTGAAGATTAGTGCCGAACAGTAGATATATAACACACTGAGTGTCTCCAAATATTCTAACAACAGCAATATATTTTTAAATTTTACGTAGAGCATTTGTTGTGATGGAATTTGTTATTTCTGAATATCTAATCGAAACAAGCTGCCTTAGATGATATTTTATTTTTTATTCGATTTAATTTTTTTTTTAATTCTAAGAGATTTTTTCGATTAAATTTGGAGAGGTTTCGAAAAATTGATTCATTTATTGTCTGGAATATTTAAAAAAAAACACTTCAAAGTAATTATCAACTTATATTTGTTCACGTTCAACATTTCTCTGAATTTTCCTATTGGTTGGAAAAGTCGACGAGGATAAAGCTTGATCCTGCATATCGAACTTATGAATTTGCAATTACAAGTCCACTAGAATAGCAGTGAGACTCTCTAGATTGGTTGTTGTGTGGTAAACGAACAAGGTTTAGAATTCATGAAAGGGCTGTAATGGTACAGTGGTTAATTCAATGGACAGCAAATTCAACGCAAGGTTCAATGCTCCTGAATTAATTTGTTTATTCTAATCTGCAGACCACTTAATGTTAAACTTAGGAATTCGCTTTCGAGGCACTCACGAACGAAGGCTTCTAAAGGTAATTATTTTACTCTGGCCTATATATTATAATAACAAACTGCACATTAAAAAGTTCATAAAAGCTGATTGTACGAAACGTAAGCATATTTCTTTAGATGAGTTTAGGAACGGAAATTTCCAGAGAACAACGCTGACGTCGAAATTAACACGTGTGGCTCGACAGAGAACTGAAATGTTGATAAAGTGCTAAGTTGCAATCTTGAACTGGTGAACGGATCAAAAATTTGGAAGGAGAAAACCGACGCGTACGAGATATTTTAAGGGCCAAAAATGAAGTTTGTTGGAGGAGTCTTGACATGTCCAGTTTTGAATCAATGGTCTTAGAATCTAGGGGTAAGAAGTATCTAAAAATTTTGGTATATTATTCAGTTTGAAATTGTCTAATTAAAGTAGAATCAGAAATTAAGAAGTAGGTTGACATATCTCTTCGTAATTACTATGTTTGAAGAATTTAAACAGAATTAAGAATTATATGAATGATTCATAGTGCTTGTGGGACCCGCATCGCCCTCTCCTTAATTATTCAGTGTGTCATCTTTATTTAAATTTTATTGAGTTTAGGATTGATAAAACTATTGTACTTTGGCACACTTTATCATTATTCTTCGTAAAATCCATAATTGAATTTCATTACCATTTTCATTATCACAGAAAAAATTGATTAACATCAAAGACCTTCCATTTTCGCGAAGGTCGTGCCATTTCTAGGACCGCTCGACTAGGATTGGTTCGCACACCCTTTGTAAATAAGTCAATCTAATAATGTTTTCCATCCAACCACCTCCCACAAAGAGGTGTTTTATTACAGATAATATTTGCGTAGAAAAACTTCTACTGTATTTACGAGCCGATTGACATCACTAAAAATTTTGAGTGTATTCCAAGAAATTATATCATTATCTTCCAAAAATTATCTACCTGGAAAAATATCCTATTTTCTTTCTAATCTATTATATATTTTTTTTTAATTTCGAATAAATAAAATTCGAATTCCCATCGAATGATTTCTATTACAAATATAAATATGGGATGTTTAATATTGTACTTACTTATTGGGGTGTTTGGCAGACAAATTTAATTTTTTCAACGTAGCCCAACTAGTTTTAGCTATCTCCAGGTTTTGATCAGCCAATCGTCCAGTTGTTCTGTCATGAAATACAACTGGAACATTGTCTGCAGTAACGCAAACGTCAAATTCGACATAATCACAACCTTGTTCCTTACACTGTAACGAAAAACAGTGATATTAGTTGCTCTTCCCTAGAGATGGTGAGGAGTTCATTTATACTTCGAAAATTAAAGAAAAATGTTTGAATTCTACTTCAATAAGAACATGCTATATCTTCATTGTTCGACATCAATCGTATAGATAAAAATTTCAAAAAAACACTGAAGTAGAAGCTTGTCAAGAGTCAATTTCCCCTAAAAATTTCAAATATGTATTTCAGTGGAGGAATTTATATCACGATGCTTTTCGGCAACTTCTGGTATACCTCAAGGCTCCCATTTGGGTCCTTTATTTAAAATATATATAAAATCACTGAATACTTGAAGATTAATAAATTTCTCTTTTTCGATGATTTCTTAAAATGTATCTAAAAATCAAAAACCTTATTAACCTGCGTTATTCTTCAGGAGGAACTTATAGTTTCATAAAATTTTGTGGAACAAGTGGCTTTATCTTTAATTTAACTAAATGTCATGTAATATCCTTCACAAGAAATAAGAAAACCACCCATTTTCCATACTCGCTTTAAAATACGGTCCTCAATCGTCTAACCGATGTTAGAGATCTTAGAATAATACTGGACTCCAAACTTAAATTTGATGTCCACATTGATCATGCTGCTATCTTACAAAAAACGTTATCCAAAACCTATAGATATTTAATCCAATTACGAATTTTTCATTTCTATGTCCAAAGTAACAATTAATGATCGAGTTCTTCTAAAAAATCCCTAAAATACAGACATTATGACGAAATGATAGCGTCCTGGTCAGATGGAAAAGGATATATTTTTTTTAATGAAAAAACTTCGAGTTTTTAGTAAATACCTGCTTCTGAAGCCACTTTGTAATTCGAAAATGAATAAAAGAAAATTTTCCACATTTTGTAGCATGTGTGACTCACATTTCTATAGGAGGCTAGTGTATTCTCCGGAGCATCGAAGCCACCTCCTCTATGTGCCACCACTTCAACGTAATTAGCAGATTTCTCCTCTTCTGAAGACAAATCTGCCAAATCTTTTCCCAAAATCGCTTCCACATCTTCTTCCTTTGGTGCAGGTATCCGGAAATAGTGAACAGCGGCAATAATACCAAAAGCAACCACAAATCCGCTCGGAAAGAAAACCAAATCACCCAACAGCCTCAAACTACCATAGTACAAAATAACCAGGTGCAAGGCGTAACCCAAAAACTTTAACAATGATTGTGCCATTTGCCTAGATTTTTTTATTCCACCTCAACCATCTGAACTGAATAATTAAAGCATTAATACATCTAATTTTTACATCAGTTATACAGCAAGTTAAAGGTCTTAATAGATAAAAGAGTTATCTTATCTTCTGCAATGGTTTTTAAAATAAATTAATGCAAAACACACTTGCAATAACAAGATCAATGGAGCTCTGTTACGCGGAGTAATCTTCTTGTCACCTCAAATTTTAGAATTGGGCAGGATGCGTTTTTTAAAACGAAACAGGGTCCATATCGGTTAAATTGAATACAATAACTGTTAAAAGTCTTTTTCCCTGATACTTTGTGTTGAAAGAACATTTTTTAAACACTGATATGATGGGTCAAATAATTAACAAATATAAACTACTCCACAAGTGTTAAGGAAGTCACAAATTTTGAAATTGTTTTCAAAAGTTGCCGGTTTTTGGTCATCTGGTGTTCATATATAAAGAAATGTTTATT
This sequence comes from Megalocaria dilatata, assembly GCA_034642435.1. Classification (NCBI taxonomy): domain Eukaryota; kingdom Metazoa; phylum Arthropoda; class Insecta; order Coleoptera; family Coccinellidae; genus Megalocaria; species Megalocaria dilatata. Next base: position 31,510,833 of record CM067861.1, read on the forward strand.
ATTTTATGTGACTGCTTTATTTGTCCCTCTTTTTAAGAAATTATCAGTTCTAAAGAATATTTCAACCCTTGTATATTCAGTAAGATTTCATTTTTGTTACTAGGAAAAACTAAAATTAATAAGGTGTTTGACCTCCTCGAGCATTATTTACGGCCATAAAACGGCTCAGCGTACTCGATCAAGTTGTTCCAAAGAAGCATCAACTAATGCCTTTATCATGTCTTTATCAGCTTCAACCGGCCTTGCGGAACGTGGTGAATCTTCTACATCAAAATAGCCGGATTGACATTTTGCAAACCTCTGCTGGCACAGGCGTAATGTCAACACATCTTCTCCATACACATCGGTTAATTTCTGTCTGGCTTGAACAGCATTTTTACCTTTTCTATAGTAAAAAAGTAAAAGATGACGAAAATGCTGCCTATTGCTCTCCATATGCAAGTAGAGACCGAAACAATAAAGAATATTGCTCTCCATATTTAATTGGGCATCAACCAAAAACTACTGCCTAGAATTAATTGAACTTTTACACACAAAATCCTTGCTAAATCAGCTCTCAAAGCATAATGATTATGCGGCTAAAGTGAGAAATTGGGTTCGAAAAAATACAATTAAATCCTGTCGGGAAAAAACGAAATTACTTTCCGAACTACCTTATAAAATACATATTTTTTAATTTTATTTGAAAAATTCACACAGTTTTTATATTTCGCAGTTTATTCGGAATCTTGATGCGTGTTTCGATCTTTCGACCATCTTCAAAGAAGTACTCCTTTGAAGGTGGTAGAAATATAAAAACTATGTGAATTTTTCAAATAACATTGTTATAATGTTCCACTTTGAGCCAAGCACATAATCCATTCATTTTACATATTTTTTATAAAAAATGTACATGATTATTGAAAAAAAATTCATTGCATCCATTTGGGAATTTTCTTTTGTTTCGTTCTTGTTTCAGATCTTGTGAAACAACGGGCTGGAATATTCGGAGGTTGTGTGGTCTGATCGGAAATTTGTTTCCTAAGGTTTGAAGTCTACTTAGAATCAGGTCAATCTTAAGGTTATTATATAGGAGGTTATTTTATGGGTTGTGGAGTGGATTTTCTGAATGACGTGTTCTTAATCAAAATTCTCAAACAATTGCGTTCTGCTACTTAGATATCATTAAGGATCGATCTTCTACAGTTGTTGTACCGGGTGTCCCAACAGTACCAAGTTATTTACTTTTTCGACTAAATGGGGAGTGATGCAGATTCTGAATGAAATAACTGTGATTAAGCTGTTTCTTCAAAGATCGAAATTTTGTCTGGTGAAGTGACGTAGAAAATACCAAAGTTGGCGGTATTGTTCTGATCATCATGTATGTTCATACAGGGTGCCTCAAATGTTACGTTCATTTTCGTCCACTTCGATTTAAGTTTATGCGATTTTTTCAAAGGGTTTGTCTTCGCATTCTACATGAAATGACCTATCTGAGGATACCAACATGTTATATGTTATTCCTAACAGTTTTTTTTTTGTGTAATTTCCTAAATGTAAAACAAAAGCAAAGACAATAATTACACTACAATACATGTTCAAAATGTCTTCCATTCTGTTCCATACATTTTCTCAATCTCTTCATGAAGTTTGTTCTCACGCTGCTCAAATGAAAAGGCATAATTCTTTGAAATGCCTCACGGATTCTTATTTTCGTGTCCTCCTGTGTTGTAGCAGCTGTACGATACACCTCCGATTTCACTGTTCCCCAAAGTTAAAAATCCATTGATGTTAGGTCCGGCGACCTTGGCGGTCAAGAAATAGGTCCTTCTCGTCCTATCCACTTATCAGGAAACATAACATCCAACTCCTCTCGTTTTTCTCCCAAAAAATGTGCTGGTGCCCCATCTAGATGAAACCATATTTCATTTTTAATGTGATTAGGTAGGTGTTCGGTCAATCTGGGAAAGTCTTCTCTGAGAAATCGAAGAAACTCTTGTCCATTCAATTTTCGTTCGAAAAAATATGGTTCGACAACATAATTATCCACAATCCCGCCCCATACATTAAGGCTCCATGTATGTTGATAATCGTTAACATGGGGTTTATGCGGATTTTCGGTAATATATTAATGATAGTTGTGCCTATTAACGAATCCGTTCCTGTGGAAGGTACTTTCGTCGGTGAACATAATGCTCTTCAAAAATCTTGCATTTTCCATAATTTTCTTTTGCATCGTCCGACAAAACTGCACTCTCTTAAAAAAATCTGCTTCTAGCCACTCCTGGTGCAGTTGCACGTGGTAAGGGTGAAATTTGTTAGATTTTAAACTCCGGTAACTGTAGATTTCGATATCTCTAAATCTCTGCTTATTTCTCTAACACTCAACTCAGGATTTTCTATCACTGCAAGACTAATAGCCAATTGGTTTTCATTCGTCAATATTGTTTTATCACGATAATTTTTTTCGTGTTCGATGTGCCCTGTTCTCTCAAATCGTTCCTTCAATATTACAAAACTTGTAAGAATAATTTGAAAAACATAAATAATCAAAAAACTGTTAGAAGTAACATATAACATGTTGGTATCCTCATATAGGTAATTTCATGTAGAATGCGAAGACAAACTAATATACAGGTGTTCCATTTGAAAAAATCACATAAACTTAAATCGAAGTGGACGAAAATGAACGTAGGTGTATGAAGATACATGATGATCAGAACAATTGACATAATTGTATTTATGCGTACAAATAAATCTAACTTGATCAATTTCATTGTGATTTCCAATTACCTCCTTCTCTATATACATACAAATCTATTAAACAAATTAAATTAAAATTTTCTTTTGAAAAATGCTACCATTGCATCAGTATTTTCTTAAGACGTTGTCACGTTCAACTATCGTCAGTAAACCGACTTTACAGACAACCACTTTTTTTCAAATTTTTTTTCGGGTGAAAATTTTTTCAAAATTTTTTTTGGTCACCTTTTTTAGGTGAAACAAAAATTTTTTTTCGGGAGAAAATTTTTCAAATTTTTTTTGTGAAAATTAAAAAAAAAAATTTTTTGCTCATTTTAAGGGAGACAATTTTTTCAAATTTTTTGGTCATTTTAAGGGAGACAATTTTTTAAAATTTTTTTTTGGTCACTTTTTTAGGTGAAAAAAATTTTTTTCGGGAGAAAATTTTTCAAATTTTTTTTTGTGAAAAAAAAAATTTTTTTTTTTTGGAGAAAATTTTTTTTCGGGTGAAAATTTTTTCAAAATTTTTTTTGGTCACCTTTTTTAGGTGAAAAAAAAATTTTTTTTCGGGAGAAACTTTTTGAAATTTTATTTTAGGTGGAAAAAAAATTTTTCAAATTTTTTTTTTTTATTTTTTTGGTTACTTATTTTAGGGAGACAAATTTTTTTTTGGGTGAAAATTTTTTTGGTCACCTTTTTTAGGTTAAAAAAATTTTTTTTCGGGAGAAAATTTTTGAAATTTTTTTTTTGGAGAATATTTTCTTTCGGGTAAAAATTTTTTCAAAATTTTTTTTGGTCACCTTTTTTAGGTGAAAAAAATTTTTTTTTTTCGGGAGAAACTTTTTGAAATTTTATTTTAGGTGGAAAAAAAATTTTTCAAATTTTTTTTTTTATTTTTTTGGTTACTTATTTTAGGGAGACAAATTTTTTTTTGAGTGAAAATTTTTTTGGTCACCTTTTTTAGGTTAAAAAAAATTTTTTTTTCGGGAGAAAATTTTTGAAATTTTTTTTTGTAAATATTTAAACAAAATTTTTTTGGTCACTTGTTTTAGGGAGACAATTTTTTTTTGGGTGAAAATTTTTTCAAAATTTTTTTTGGTCGCCTTTTTTAGTTGAAAAAAAAATTTTTTTTCGGGAGAAAATTTTTGAAATTTTATTTTAGGTGGAAAAAAAATTTTTCAAATTTTTTTTTTTTTATTTTTTTGGTTACTTATTTTAGGGAGACAAATTTTTTTTTGGGTGAAAATTTTTTCAAAAATTTTTTTGGTCACCTTTTTTAGGTGAAAAAAAAATTTTTTTTCGGGAGAACATTTTTCTAATTTTTATTAACGTCTGATGCACAATCGACATTAAACATGTCTTTCATGAATTTGATGAATGTTTCGTCATTTTTCACATTTGTGTTGAAGTCGCCACAAAGAAGAATTGGTATATTGGTATCAACTTCCATGATGGGATGTACATACTGGCTGTTATAAACATACGGAAATAGTGCTTGATGTAGCAGAACACTGATGTTAGAAATACTTGCTCCAGGATGAATATAAACTGCGCCAAGAACCATTTTGAACGTGGTATCAGCGGTGAAGCATGTAACTTCTGCTAAGCAAACGTCACCAGTGCCCTTGTTTTTGGAGCAGCAGTTGTTGGTTCTGCAAATAGCGTCGCAGAGGTAGATGCAACAGCTTCTTGAACCTCCATGGAAACAGGAATTGCAGGAAAGAGTGGCTCATTTGTGAGATTGACACGCTCATCAGGTTGATCTGCAGTGGTGGTAGATTGTTGTTGCGCGTGTTGTCGTTGACTTCTAGTTTGGATATTGTTCGACTCTTCCCCTGAATGAGATGGAGATGTAGTTGTCGTTTCAAGAGAATTACAGGCAATAGCCAAGTTAGCAGCTTGGCATAATCTGTTGTTGCGTTGTCTTTCGTTTTTCGATTTTCTCGCAGCAGCCGCCTGAGCAGGAGTTCTAGATGCTGTGATACGCTGTCTGTACTCACGTTGTTTTTGAGCTTTCGATTTTGAAGCAGTGATTATTGGCTGCGCGAATAGCGTTGCTAAAGTAGATGCTACAGCATCTTGAACCTCCGTGAGTTCACTCATCAAAGGTAGTGGCTTATTCGTGACATCCTCTGGTTCGTCAGGCTTTTTTTCCATGGTGGGTTTGTAAGCGGTTCTGCAAAGTAAATCGTCGTTCGAAACAATTCAAAAAAAATATCATAAAATTCTTCATTCTGAAAATCATTTTAAATTTAAAAAATAAAAATACAACAAAATACTTGAATAAAATTTATTGTTTAAATTTCTACTCAATTGTAATAATTTAAATTTTGATTTTATTATTTCAATAATATAATTAAATTTTTTCAATTAGTTACTTAATTATTTTTGCAAATTTAATTGTAATTTGTTATAAAAAAGTAATAATTTTAAATAATTCAGTATAAGAATAAACATTGATTAAATTATTGTTTATAAATCTTACATTTAAAATTTTAAATTTGGAAACATTAAAATTTTTGTAAATCTAGTTTTTAAAAAGCCCGTCTCAATGTGTTTGATATAGGAGAAAATGTTCCCTTTGACGGATGGCTGGTCCAACCTGTCAATTCAGACACGTTGTTGTGATATGTGGAAGATTTAATATTTATGTTTTAATTTTAAATTAATTTAAATCCTGAATAATTTTTCATACCAACATACAAAATCAGAGCTAGGAAAGACTGAAACATCAAATAGTGCAGTATTAATTTACTTAAAATACTTTTACACACATTTATAAATAATAAATTTATAAAACAAACAAAATTTCCATCAAAGGACAGTTTATGATCACAAATAAAATGCTTACAAAAATAAAACTCAAAATCTTCAGGGAACTGAATGTGTACTACTTTCACCTGTGAAAGTATCAGTTAAGTATGTTATTTTGAGCACTTTGGCGAGGTACTGTTTTTCTATTGGACTGTTCACGGTCCATGCCATAACTCTCACTCCCTTATTTCTCCAATCCAAGACAGCTTTCCTTAAAAAATAATTGAAATTAATTTCACACATAAAATTATCAATTTAAATTATATATTTACATATCATTCTGGAAACTAGGACATAAGTTTTGCACACATCCAAATCAGAAATAAACAAAAGAAAAATTTAAATTTATTTAACAGTACAATTACTGAGATGTAGCATACGCATTTATTTTTCAAAAAGGCAGTCTAATGACTACATTTCATACTGCTCAAAATGTCGTTTTATTTTCGAAAATAATGAAATGAAAGAAGCTTCAAGGAAAATATTCAAAAAAATTTAAGAAAATACTCACGGTCCCAAGGCATCTTTATGAAGGAGAATAACAGATAAACCTAAGAAATAGTAAGTCAATCGAGGTAACAGCCATTCATGTAAAATATCACAGATGTGTAGGTAGTAATGTTTGTACCAAGTATTGGCTCGTCTTGGTCCAGGTCCTTGAGCATAGTTGAATGATTCATATACAAAAGCATAAGGTCTCCATGCCATAGAGCAAACAATCCTTGGATTTTTCCTCCTTATCTAGAACATAGGAAATAATGTAAACATGTTCTTTGGACAAATATAATGCATTGTGCTTATGTAGGTATGCTATTTATTTGGAGCTTGAATAAGTTCTCATTCTTTTAAACAGATGGCAAAGCAATTCTAAGCGAAGAAAATTATGGGGTAAGAATAGCCATGCAATAACATTAGTATGAACTTCCAAACCGAATGTAACCATCAAGATAGCAAATTTATTTGTTCCATTTGATTCAAAAAATGAAGGAAGAACAACTGCAATATTAGCTTGAACATGACACCGTTTAGACTTATACCACCTGTGCTGGCCAATCTTTCCATACTTTTGTAAATAGCCACAAATATGGTGGATTCTTTAATAAGCTTAATATATGTGAAAATCAGAATTTATTCAAGATCCTAATACAATTACAGCACACCATTTCAAAGGTATCAAAAATGTTCAAATCTGATTCATGACTGAAAGATACTGAGAATCAGATTAATCTTACTTCACCCTACAAACGAAGTAAGGGCAGACATGTGAATGATGTTCTATTCCAAGCATAATCGTATTTTAAAATAAAGAAATGTTTGGCTTTTCTCTCATTTGCATTTTATTTAATTACAATAACATTACCATCAATGGAATACCAATCATGTACCAATCAAACCAGTGATAATCTGAATACTTACCAGATAAATCAACAATGGAAAGAAGGATGTCACTAATGCTTTACTTTCTAATTCAGGATATTTCTCGAAAATGTCCAAAATTACTTTGACCATCTAGAAAAAATAAAAAGTTAATTGGTACTTGAAGATCAATATATTTCAATAGTGATAATTATAAACAATTTCCCATTTTTTTTCATTATATTCAAGTTGAAATAATTAAGACAGTCGAAAAATAGTTATTCACATTTAAACAAGATAAAATTATACTAGGTGCTATAAAGCATTCGAAAATTAAGAGTGAATGATTTTGTAACTAATTAAATTTCATTGGCATATTCAGAAAGTTAATTCAACGAATATGTAAATCTATACACAACCAAACTTATATAAAATAGACGAAAAGTCGCCAGAAAGTTGGTACTGTTTTGTAAGGTTACTGCTAGAATATTGGATATCTTATATTATTTCCGATTTATACGAAAAAATCATTACGTTTTTGACAATTTTTTCAATGGAATATTATGAAATGAAATACATTCTAATATTCATCCTGTATTTTTTATTGCTTCCGGCTTCGCTTCACATAAATGAAAGATTTTAAAATGAATTTCGCTTTTGATGTAAATTAATTTAATTGAAATAAAACAATGAGAAATAATTCCCACGAATTCACTAATAAACAACAATGTCACTTCTTCGGGGTTTTATATTTTGAATAGGTAGTTCAAAATGTAAGCCTTAAGAAGCCGAAATGTTGCCAAAACAATTGTTTCGTCAATTTGTGGAAATTAATCATCATTATCTAATTTTACTTTCAACTTGAATGTTTTCTTAATTTTCTGTCAAAGCGTGTTTTATTGATTAATTCCATTCATACGTGGCAAAGTTACATAGTAATGTAAGATTTTGAATTCGATAAATTAACATATCATTCAAAAAGCATAGAATTAACTTTATATGATCATTGTTGCAACATTTGGATATACTTTGAATTAGGAACTTTTTTATTGAATATAGTTCACAGTTATGTTAAAAATCCTAAAATTTTTACGTATTGTTGAATACCCCTCGTACACGTAAGATTTAACAGACTGGCGCCGGTATGAGTCAGAAGAATAAAGCTAATAAAGTGTTCATTTCCATCCACATTCCACAAACGAATATGACTCTGGGAAAAAGTAGGACAATCGTCAGAGTAGGCTATTTCTATACTTTAAAAGAGCACGATGACGTAGTTGAGTCACTGCTAAATTAACCACTATCGATCGTAATATATCGTAAAATTCAATTTGACTTGACAATAAGAAGTTTTATGAGAATTTCCTTGAAATTATTGGCAAGAAATTCGTTCAACTTGGTATTTAAATCCAAGATTGCAAGATTTTCGTCCCACCGATTGATTCTAAGAGAAAAAAAATTAGAAAAAAAATATATTTCTCAGGAATCATATTACGAAAATATTATTTGCCCATGTCATGATCATAACTTTTTCATCCTAACATCTACAGTAGTCAGTGAGTTTAGAACAAAAGATAAAAATCTGTAAGAATTATTACATGTAAACACAAAGAATTACTCGGCACATTTTGAAGAGGAAAACCAAGTTCAAACTGTTTTTGTAGCCAAATCTCTAAGATTTACTGATAAACTAAATTTTCTTGGTCAGAAAGACTGCAACCAAACAAGGATACATAGAAAATTAAGTTGAAAATTCATCAGTGCACAGTTCACTAGATAGAACATTTGCTGTGTATAAAAGTTCTAAAGATTATTGAATTATTGAATTACATATAACTATAAGATACTACTCTCATATTCTACAGAAAAAAAAAACTATACAAATGAAAGATTTTAAAATAAATGTATTGCTGCATTAAAAATAATATATTGAAATGTCACATTTGCTATGTTCTACATTTTTCAGACAAAACATTGAATTACCTTAGTGTCATTGTCTTTAATGTCAATGAACATTCTCTGGCCGGCTGCTAGTAATTGGTTAACTGTTTGTTCAAGGGTTGGAATGTTAGTTTGAGGGTAGCGGTCCCTGTCAAATAAGCAAATGTAAAACCAATGCCACATCAAGAAGAGAGCCACCCAAAAATTCAAGTTAAATCTTTAGGTGCATTTAAGAAATACTTTCAACATACTGGTAAGTTTGTAATACTCACCTGAAGAAGTCATGGTATGACGTAACGTAGTGTCAATAAAATATTAGCGGAAATGAGAATATTGTTTTTATTCATATTTACTGGTAAGTTGTTCGAGTAACATTCTTCACAATTAACATAAAATGTGAATTGAATATGCGGGTGAATTTTCCGCTCTTTCCAATGGTTCCAATTTTGATTAAGATGACACTTTTCAAGTTATGTGAAAAAATTGTGAAACGTTACAAAATGGTAGAATCATGAATAACTTTACAACGAAAGATAATTGGATCATACTCTATAGAAACAACTTTGGCATCCTGTATATGAGTTCAATTCAAATAGTAGCAAGGAAATGTTTCCTTAAACTTGTATCAGGAGAAAATATAAACAAAGATATATGAATATAGTCAAATAAATAATGTATGTTAAAAATGCTTCTTAAAAGCAATAATTAATTACTCAGCTATTATCTGTTATATTCAAAAAACGCAATATTCATGTAATAAATATTATCTCATGTGAAAATGCTTCAAAAAATCTGTTATTCGTTGGAGAGAGGAATTATTAAAGTCCAACCAATTGCAGTTAATCTTTTTCACTCAACAAAGATATTTTCACAGAATTCCTCTCTTCAATCAGAATCATTTGAGATTCAATAAATTTAAAGAATACATCTTTGTAGGGAATACTTATCTCAACATTAAGATAAGAAGACAAGCAAAGTAAATATTGTGATAACATCGGTAAACAGTACCTTCACGTAGGAACATTATTTTTACAAATTCTTTTCAAGGACCTAGGATCACTTCAAATGATATCACTGGTGGCTCTATTCTAAGGCGTTCAATTACAACTTGATTTATATTTAAGGAATTAGTAGAAGATTGAGAAAACTGATCGATTATGAAATATTCTGTGTTTCTCAGAAACTTTTCCTCCAGGACAATCAGTTTTCTCATATCTGTATCGAAAACACATACTATGATTAATTTATCTTGGTACTAACTTGAAAGGATGTTTAGCTGATAAATTAATGTTGCACAAATCAGCCCAATTTCTATCATTTATCACAAGGTCAGAATCAGCCATTCTTCCTGTAGAACTATCGTGAAAAACAATAGGGACCCCATCTGCACTCAGGCACACGTCAAATTCGATAAAATCGCAGCCTTTGTCTTCGCACTAGAACAGATTATTAAGTTTCATTCAAATTTATTCTGTTTTTCGCTTACCATTTTAAATGCTGCCAAGGTGTTCTCGGGGGCATCTAAACCAGCGCCCCTATGGGCTACGGTCCTGACAACATACTGACCACTACCGGAATCAATTTCAGCCAAATCTTTGCCTAAAATAGCTTCAACAACATTGGGGTTTGGGGGTGGCACTCTGAAGTAATACACACAACCGACTATTGCCACCGTTATCAAGATCCCAAGGGGAATATAACTAAGAAAAACTTCACCCAAAAGTCTTACACCTCCAATAGTTATTGCGGTTATTTTCAGCGATGAGAGTAAAAGATGTGCTAATGCCTGATCCATCCTAACTCCCTCAACCTACCAACTCAAACTGACATCAGAAACTGAAATTCTAACCTCAAAACAATCCGTCAGTATGTAATTTGTTCTGGTTATATATTTCAGTGATTACTACGTACGGGGGTCTTCCAAAGAATATTCAAAAAGTTCAAAGGTTTCAGAGGGTAAATATCAAAAGACAAAATGTTAATTATTTTATAATTTTATAATATGTAAAAGTCACAAGAGCACAAACAAGTAATCTGTGCAAATACTTTTGACTAAAGAAACAGTATTTCATTCCGCTCTACTTTATTCAATATTTTTGTTAAAGCATCATCATTTATTGAATCTTCCTGCTCTTTTTTGGCTGAGTTTTATGCATCCCTTCATCACATTCTCCACTATTAAATAAAAGAATTCTATCAAGCCAATTACACTCATTCCAAGAAAAAGAGATACAGTCCCACCTGAGGAAGCTAAAAACTTACCATGACTTACCTTTGAATAAAAAAATATTATTATTGTTACCTACTAAACTGTCAATACCAAAAATTACATCTCTTATGTATTTGGTAGTAGGTGGTATAAGGCCCCATCTAAACGTTATTCTTTGATCAAAATATCCAGATTCCCTAAAATATGTCATATTAGTTTCCATCAAATTCATATAACAACTGAAATGCTGTTTTTTTTTAACCTGTATGAAAATCTTCTTACCACTTTGTTACTTTTGGTATTTGACGAATGTACGTCATAAGATGGCATGCTTGAGGACAAACGCAGTTCAATTCTGATGGGTTCTTGGTTAAAATATGTACGTTTTTTGACAAACATATCATTCCTTTGATATCGCATACTTTTCTACCTGAAACACAGTATGAAAGCTACACGGCTGTCTTAGTTCTTCATTAACTACAAAGACTTTGATACTTGTCAAGAATATGATTGATATTTTATTAGTGACACTAGTGAAAATTTCGGTTTTGTGCTATTAGCAATGAATTCTAAGTAGTATACCTTGGATACTTAATAATTTTCCTAATAACAACTTACGTTTGCCAATGATGTAAAAAAAGGGCGTGCAGCCACAAAGTTGCTGAGCCATTTTTTGTCTGCACTCCATGTAGCATATGCTTGTGCTGTAAATATTCATATCGGGACTCAAAGGTTCGTCATAGAAACGACACCCTCTTTGTAAAGGAGATAAATCTCTCAAGGTAGAACTGGATGTAGTTTCTTGCATCCTAAAGCTAATGTCCATCTCCTGACTTTCCTCAACAATGACAGGTTCATCAGAAGTTGCATGCAAGACGTCCAAATAGGAATGGATGTAATACTGAACAAATGGGGCAGATCAACATTCAAGAATTAAATGATTAATTCATTGGGTTGTTCGGAAAGTATTTCGTTTTATTTTTGATAAAATGAAAGACAATTTTTGTATAATGACTAAATATTTGATTAAATTATATATTGGACATACTGGTCCAACACCTTATGATATCTTTCTGGTAGAAGCATGATTCCACGCTCATAAAATGTTTGGTCTTTGCTGGCAAAAAACTGATCCAGGTGATTTTGAATCTCTTCATTTGAAGTAAAGGTTTTACCGTACAAAAATTTTTACAATGATTGGAATAAATAATAATCCGAAGGTCCCAGATCTGGAGAATATGGTGGGTGTGGCAGCATATCCCATTCAAGCTGTAAAAGCTTTTGGCGAGTGTCCAATTTTGTATGAGGTCTCGCATTATCTTGGTGGAACACTACACCTTTTCTGTTAATTAATTCTGGCTTTTTCTATTGAAGTGCATCATTCTGTTTGTCCAGCTGATGACAGTAGACTTCCGAAATAATTGTTGTGTTATCCGGTAAAAGCTCAAAAAAACGATTTCGTTAAAATTCCACCAAACAGACAGCATCACCTTTTTTTGATGGATATTGACTTTCGAAATGCTTTGAGACGGTTCATCTTTTTTGCTCCATGATCTCTTGCGTTTGACATTATTATATAAAACCTATTTTTCGTCCCCAATAATGATGCGTCTTAAAAATGGATAATTTTCGTGACGTTCGTAACGTCATCCAGCTTCGGGCTGAACCCTGGCCTTTCAAGTGGTCATAAACAATTGAATTCGATAAATTCAACCTCGCACCGATCTCACGTGTTGTTATTCGCCGATTTCCATCAACCAATGCTTTTATCGTGCCTTTATCAGTGGTGCATCTTCGACATCAAAATTGCCGGATTGAAATTTTGTCAACTGTCAACTGTCAACACATCTTCTCCATATGGTTAATTTATTTCTGGCTTGAACAGCATTTTCATCTTTTCTTTAGTAAAAAAGTAAAATATGACAAAAATGCTGCTTATTGCTCTCCATATTTCAAAGGGCAACAACTAAAAACTACTGCGTAGAATTAATTGAACTTTTTCACACACAAGCCTTGCTATATCAGCTCTCAAAACATATAATGATAATGCAGCTTAAGTGTGAAGTTGGGTTCGAAAAAATACAATTAAATCCTCTGTCGGAAAAAAACGAAATTACTTTCCGAACAACCTTATGATAGGTGTACTCTAGAAGGTTAAATTTGGACCAATACTGTTCTGAATGTAATATGTCTAAAATTCTGATTGATTACAGTAATTAATAACACAATAATTCATTATTGTCAAAATACAATATAAAATTCTCGTCAAAAGTTGAGGAAATTGATGTTTTTTGAAGGTGCATATTTTCCGTATCATTTCCTTTTTTTAAATTACTTGAATTCATAACGATTAAAGAAACGTCTTCTGGTTCATCGTGAAGCAATTTTTTTATTAAGTTTGATCATTTTTTGGTTGAGAAATGCAGAATTTCGTTTTTTCGTGAAGTTTTAAACTTCTTCAATTATTGTGTTTATGTTATTTTGAATACATCATTCCTGTGAAATCTTATTATTCTATCCTGAAACACTCTATATACAAACCTAAAAAAAGGGTTTTCTGAAAAGAAAATCCAAATAAATTCATTAAAAAAATGTTTGTACTACTACAACAATTGTTTCACCACGATGTGGCTTCTTCAGGTATTACATTGTACTGTCTGATGGTATTCAGTGTAACCGAGTTTATATACATTTTTAGGTACGTGACCAAATAATAGAAGAACAAATCATAAAAACTCTAGGTGTTTATTGGAGTTTGCTGCTAAAAATGCCATTAAGGAAAAATATTCAGTAATGGAGAATGATCGACACCTGTTTGTTCGTTCAAAAGGATTTTACGGGCATTATTCCTGTTGATTTCAAGAAATTCTAAAAGTGTTAATCTAGAACTTTTGCTTTCAACGTGGATAATTTCATAATTATTGTTGAAATTATGCCTGAATTCCTCAAGATGATTAGCATATGTCGAATGTACAGAATTGTATATATAACCCCTTTGGTGTTCTTGGACACGTTTCTTGAAAGATCTACCAGTCTGGCCAATGTATACTAAAGGGCAATCTTTGCAAGTTAACTTGTAGACTCCGGATTTATTTTCTTTATTTGTACGATCTTTATTGTTTTTTATGTAGGTACTAAGGTTATTAATTGTCTTAAAAGCCGCGTTATAATTGAAACAACTTTTGAAATATTTAGCAATATTTTCAGATAATCCATTGACATAAGACAATGAAAAATATTTCTGTGTATTGTCCTCTTTTATGATTGGGTACACGAGATTTAATGCCATTTTCTTTTGTTTATTGGTTACCATTTTGTCTATAAGAAAGGGATTGTAACCGTTGTTTGACGCTATTTGTTTAATAATATTCAATTCTTTCATAAAGTTTTCTGAATTTAAAGGGACATTCAATAATCTATGAATAAAACTATTATATGCTGACATCTTTTGGTTGGTGGGGTGGTTTGAAGTTTTATGTATTGTGATGTCTGTATGTGTTGGCTTGTGAAAAATACTAAAATCATGTAAATTATTTAATCTTGTTATAGTGAGGTCAAGAAAATTTATACTTTGATTCTTTTCTTCTTCGATTGTGGATTTGATTTTTGGGTGGAGTTTATTAATGAAATTCGTGCCTTTGAAACAACAAAAAATGTCATCTACATTTTCTTCTTCCTTAACATTTGACGAGCAGTTTTTCATGTTCAAACGTATATTTTAAATGACATTAACTAAATAAGATTCAGCAATGACATTACCTTAACTGCCAGAGTGGGATCTGAGTCATATCTGGCATAACATAAGCCGTTCAGATAATGACAATGAAGGACGTATATTTCTTCATTACTATCAGTTTCATTGCTGTCTGGCAGTCTGAAAAATTTTCAACGATTTTAATATTCAAACAAAAAGTTTTAATTATTAATAAGGAGTATGAGCTATCGTAATAGAAAGCTCTAGAAATCGAGACAGTGTAACATACATCTGTATAACAATTCTATACTCAAACAAACTCGACAAGGCGCATGTCTACAATTTGCTTCTGTGATCAATAAAACCTTGTCGAGTTTATTTGAGTATAGAATTGTTATACAGATGTATGTTACACTGTCTCGATTTCTACAACTTTCTATTACCATAGCTCTTACTCCTTATTAATAATTTTTGGTAAAGATCAGCCGAATTAATTTATTAGAAAGTAAATTATTATAATAACTCGTATATGATATCAAGGGGAATAAAAAACCCAACAAATATAAATTGTCAATTAAAATTACTAGATAAATATTTAACTCACCCCTAAAACCTCGTGGTATCTTTGTTTGAACAGCATTAAAATTGGAGACCTTTAAAATCCAAGGTATTCTATGTTCTATGCCCCTTACAAAAATCACACAAAGCTTGTAAGGTGAATTCATGATCTTAGTTAAACCACATGATATTTATATATTAAAATTTTTTATTTTATATATAATATGTAATTATATTTAGGTTTTTGAAAAATTTTATTATAAAAGTATCATGTGGTTTAACTAAGACCATAAAATACCTTACAAGCTTTGTGCGATTTTTGTGAAGAGCATAGAACATAGAATACCTTGGATTTTGAAGATCTCTAATTTCAATGTTTTTCAAACAAGAATACCACGAGGTCTTATGGATAAGTTGAATATTTATTTAGTAATTTTAATTGACAATTTATATTTTGTCTCCTTCAAACATTTATTCATTAATTTCAATTGACAATTTATATTTATTGGGTTTTTTTCATTTGATATTATATAATGAGTTTTGATTTTATATGTCTATTAAATATTAGCATTGCTTATAAGACATTAATTAAATTCCAAAAGTTTTTGAAATTAAAATTATAGGAGTTAACAGACAAAATCTGTTTTGATATTCAAAAACAGTTCGTATAGTTTATATATATTATATAGTATATCGCAGTGTAGCATGAAAATCTTTTTTGAGTTGTTAACCGATAATTATTCATAAAATAAAATAATAAAATGAGATTTTTTACTTGATAGAAGGATTATTACAAAATTCGAATATCAAAACAGATTTAATATGTTAGCCTCCTATAATTTTAATTTCAAAAAATTTTATTCAAAAACTCTTAGAATTAAATTATTGTCTTATAAGCACTGCTTATATTTAATAGACATATAAAATCAAAACTCATTATATAATATCAAATGGAATAAAAAACCCAACAAATATAAATTATCAATTAAAATTAATAAATAAATATTTGACGGAGACAAAATTTTGTTTCTGATCTTATATTTATGAAAACTAAAATACAAAACATAATTTTAAGAACTTCTCCGAAACTAATTTATTTAAAATCTTTACTATATTTAAATATTTGAATAAATTACTTCAAAAATCTCTCAAAACATGTATTATATCCTCAAAAAACAACTAGAATTCAGATAAGGTCTTTTTCCGTCCAACTTCACATTTAAAAAATAAAATCAATTAACAATAAATAACTTACTTATATTTTATATATGATATATGATTATATTTAGGTTTTTAAAATTTCATTATATAAATCTTTTTGAATGTGCATTAAAAATAGATTCCAAAAATTGTATAGGTAAGTTTACAAGTTTATTTATTTGATTTTATCTTTTAAATGTAAAGTAGAACTGACCTTATCTGAATTCTATTTTTTTTTGAGGATGTGCTACATGTTTTTGAGAGCTTTTGAAGTAACTTATTTAAATATTTAAACATATTAAATATTTCAAATAAGCTGGTTTTGGAGAAGTTCTTAAAATTATGTTGTGTATTTTTGAAAAAGATTTAGTTTTCATAAATATGAGATCAGAAACAAAACATTTTGTCACAGGCAAACATACGCACCACGCCTATCTGACGAGTTCAGGTGCGCATGCTTGGAACAAAACATTCAATATTAATTATTTTGTAATTTTAATTATAATAACAATTTATATTTGTTGGGATTTTTATTCCATTTTATTTTGTATATTGAATTTTTATTTTATACGTCTATTAGATATAAGCAGTGCTTATAAAATATTAATTTAATTCTGAAAGTTTTTTAAAAATTTGTTGAAATTAAAATTGTAGAAGACTAACAGATTAAATCTGTTTTGATATTCAAAGTATACATATACTATTCTGACGTTACTGTGATTGAATACTTTAACTACCCGTCAGTGTTTCCTTGCTCTCGTTAGGTGTAATTTGGGTTGTCTACACAACGTAACGTCCTATTCTCCTGCCACTAGATGTTCTTTAGTACTCCGTATAATTTCAGATATTTTAGAGTATTCTGTATAATCCCGGATAGTGGAAGTTTTAATACATCCACCATATAGTTCGGACCTGACGCCAAGCGATTACCATCTTTTTTGCTCATTGTAAAACTTCCTGAGTGATAAAAAATTGGCATCAAGAGGAGATTATAGAACAAAACGGTGCACATTTAACCCAAATCGAAGACACGTTGAATAAAGTCTTGAAATTCACCCAAAAATAATGGATTTTTCCCCCCAACCTATTATTATGTGTTTAAATTTATTAACAACCTTTATCAAGTATAATGTCAATTTTAGATTTCATATAAGTTTGCTTTTATGAATTCTTTATACAAATTTGAGAACTTTATTGACCATTTTCTCACTTACACAATTTTAAGCAACGGAGCAAATTTACTGTTAACAGTGAAACATAAACCCATTTCAGTGATTACAACAGTCCATTTAGGTTTCCTTTTATGTTCAAAAGTTACCAAAGTACCGACTAGGTTAGGATGAACCTGAAAGAAAGTTAGTTATTGCAATGATTTTGGTGGCTAATTCACTCACAAAGCGTGATAGT
The DNA here is from genome assembly GCA_034642435.1 of Megalocaria dilatata. Taxonomy (NCBI): domain Eukaryota; kingdom Metazoa; phylum Arthropoda; class Insecta; order Coleoptera; family Coccinellidae; genus Megalocaria; species Megalocaria dilatata. The sequence goes on from CM067861.1 coordinate 31,528,733, forward strand.
TCTAACAGATCGATATCGTTGAGCGTTTTATCATTCCTATAGGTTTCATATGAATCCAAAGTTTGGTAAGAGGTATTTGCCACAAGAGTAATAAAATCCATGTAGTAGAAAAATTTATCATCAGATTCGGACACACCCCATTTTCTAAAAAAATTAATTTTAAAATAAATAAAATGATGAAATAATAAAAAGAGGTTTTTTAATTGGTAGAAGGATTATTTAAAAAATTTTAAATATCATACAGATTTATTTGGTTAACCTCCTACAAATTTTAATTTCAAAAAAATTTTTATTCAAAAACTTTTAGAATTGAATTGAATGTCTGAGAACACACTGTGCCAATTTGTTAGACATATAAAATTAAACACTTATCACACACTGCCAAAGGGAATAAAAGAATTCAGAGAAATATAAATTATCAATTAAATCTACAGAATAATAATAATAAATATTTGAAGGGGACAAAATTTTGTTTCGTTCGTTGTTTTATTAAAACCAAATTCGTTTCCAAAAATGAAACACATAACCTCAAGAACTTCTTCAAAAACAATTTGCTCAAAATAAGTTCTTTCACAAAAAAATTCCTAAAACATGCAGAACATTTTCAAAAAGCAATTTCAAATTATTACAACGGAAGCTCATCAGCCCTACTTCACATTTAAAAAATAAAAATAATTAACAAAATATATGTTACCATAGAAACTGATTGAAAATATCTGAAGAATCACTAGAATGAAGTAAAAATCCTACGTATTCTATGTTTGCCACAGAAAGTACACAAAGTTGATAATGATAATATGTTATAAGTGTAAACCAAAATATATTATCATTATATATACAATAAATTAATAAAAAAAGGTTTTTTACTTGATAGAAGGGTTATTTAAAAAAATTTAAATATCATATCATTATCTAGAATTATATTTGTTTTTTGAAGATATAGTGCACATTTTTTAGAGATTTTTGAAATAATTTGTTCGAATATTTAAATATATTAAATATTTCAAATAAATTATATTCTTTGAGAAGTCCTTTAAGTGTGTTCATGTTTTTATAAGGCAAGTAGTATTTTTTAAAGATAAAACCAGAAACAAAATTTTGTCTCCTTTGAATATTTATTTATTAATTTTAATTACTTTCGTATATCTGTTGGGTTATTTATTTCATTTGACATTGTATATTGAGTTTTGATTATAAACGTCTATTAAATGTGAGCGGTGCTTGTTTTAGACATTAATTTAATTCTAAAAGTTTTTTGAATAAAAAATTCTTTTGGAAATTAAAATTGTAGAATATTTCAATTTGTTTTGATATTCCAATTTTGTTATATTTCTTCTATCAAGTAAAAAGCCCTTCTATTTTATTTTATATATAATATATAATTATATTTTGGCTTCAATAAATCTCATTATAGAATGTCAATGAATTTAGGTAAACCTTAAAATAACTCACTTTGTTCTTTGATGTTGTTAGAACATAGATCAATCTTGAATATATAGTTGATCTGTAGTTCGAAGCTTAAGTCTTTTAACACGTGAGTGATGTAGGTTATGTTTTTGATTTTGATATTTGTAATATTGAAAAAGGGCTGAAGACGGGATTATCTAGAATTATATTTGTTTTTTGAAGATATAGTGCACATTTTTTAGAGATTCTTGAAATAATTTGTTCGAATATTTAAATATATTAAATATTTCAAATAAATTATATTCTTTGGGAAGTCCTTTAAGTGTGTTCATGTTTTTATCATACAGATTTATTCTGTTAACCTCCTACCAGGAAAAATTTTTTATTCAAAAACTTTTAGAATTGAATGAAATAAAATACTTTGTTCATTTCATTCTAGTGTTTGTTCAAATATCTGCATTCAGCTTGTGTGGTAAGATATATTTTGTTAATTATTTTTATTTTTTCAGTGAGAAGTAGGGTAGATGAGTTTCCGTTGTAATAATTCTAAATTGCTCTTTGAACACGTTCTGCATGTTTTAGGAATTTTTGTTGAAGGAACTTATTTTGAGGAAGTTGTTTTTGAAGAAATTCTTGAGGTTATGTTTTGCATTTTTGGAAAAGAATTTGCTTTTAATGAAACAAGGAACTAAACAAAATTTTGTCCCTTTCAAATATTTATTTTGTAGATTTAATTGATAATTTATATTTCTTTGAAATCTTTTATTTCATTTGGTACTCTATGATATGTGTTTAATTCTATATGTCTACTAAATTGGCACAGTGTGTTCTTAGACATTTATTTGATTTAATTCTAAAAGTTTTTTAAATTAAAATTTGTAGGAGGTTAACAGAATAAATCTGTATGATATGTGAAATTTTTCAAATAAAATGATGTGAAAAACTGCCATTTCATTTTCTTCTGTGGTATCGAGTTGTGAAATTGGGTATTATATGTTTACAAAATGGAAGAGAGGAGGATTTGATGGAATAACAGAAGAACAGAAGGAACTAAAAGAGAAAAATAAGAGCCGCTCAGCTACTCACGTTTTTATATATTCTGCAGCTTTTTCGGCGTTGGTCTTATTCACAAAACAGCCTGTAACTGCTGGAAACGGATTCATCCAGTTCCTATAATCTTTTTCCAGAGAAACAACTGTTGGATTCTCCGAATATCTTTTCAGACTGGATAATGTCAAAGAAATCGCTGCTAGTAAAGCGCAGACAACAATGAAAACCCACAACAGCCTAATGAAGGAAAAGTTTTATTCATCGATAAAATGAATTTTACACAAATTTTTGTGCACTGCTTATAAAGATCTTTGTTAGCATTTTTTTGTACTGTTGCTTCGAAGTACTACTTCATCGTCAGACAACTAAAAACTTAGCAAAGGATATTTTTACAGTCAGCTACGAAAGATGGATAACAAGAATATAATATAAAACGTTCTTGAATATTTTTTTGGAAAGTTCTACCAGTGTGTCCTATCCTATGGCAATCGCAAAACTAACTTGATAATTCCTGATTTATCATCCTTGCATATATCTTCATTTTTAAATGAGATTCTTCAATTATATTTATTCTTAAGATATACAGCAATATTCTCAGAACCACCTTTTGTAATAAGTTTTCCAATAAGAAGCTTCATTTTGATATTAAAAAAACCAATATATTTTAAGAGAAATCAATGGATGTTTATTTCATTTTTTAAAGAGGAAGGAATGCCTTCAGCAATGGAAAAGGATTCTTTTCAATTCAATGAATACTAATTTCCAGCAAATGTTATACATGGTGTTCCTAAATTGGAGTAAGTTATTTATTGTTAATTGATTTTATTTTTTAAACGTGAAGTTGGACGGAAGAAGACCTTATCTGAATTCTAATTATTTTGTGAGGATGTATTAGAGATTTTTAAAGTAAATGATTTAAATATTGAAATATATTGAATAAATTAGTTTTGGAGAAGTTCTTAAAATTATGTTTTGTATTTTTGAAAAGGATTTAGTTCTCATGAATATAAGATCAGAAACAAAATTTTGTCTCCTTCAAATATCTATTTATTAATTCTAATTGACAATTTATATTTGTTGGGTTTTCTTATTCCATTTGATATTATATGAGTTTTGATTTTATATGTCTATTAAATATAAGCAGTGCTTATAAGACAATTATTTAATTCTAAAAGCTTTTGAATCAAATTTTTTGAAATTAAAATTATAGGAGGCTAACAGATTAAATCTGTTTTGATATTCAAATTTTGTAGTAATCCTTCTATTAAGTAAAAAACCTCTTCATATTGTTTCATTTTATGAATAACTATCGGTTTACAACTGAAAAAAGATTTTCATGCTACACTGCTGTATACATAAATAAACTATACGAACTTTTTTTGAATATCAAAACAGATTTAATTTGTTAGCCTCCTATAGTTTTAATTTCAAAAAATTTAATTCAAAAACCTTTAGAATCAAATTAATGTCTTATAAGCACTGCTTATATTTAATAGACGTATAAAATCAAAACTCATTATATAATATTAAATGGAAAAAACCCAACAAATATAAATTGTCAATTGAAATGTATAAATAAATGTTTGTAGGTGACAAAATTTTGTTTCTGATCTTATATTTATTAAAACTCGATCTTTTTCAAAAATACGAAACATAATTTCAAGAACTTCTCCAAAACTAATTTATTTGAAATATTTGATATATTTAAATAATAAAATAAGAAGGAACGGTTTTTTACTTGATAGAAGGATTATTACAAAATTTGAAAATCAAAACAGATTTAATCTGTTGTCTTCTACAATTTTAATTTCAAAAAATTCTTTGAAGAAACTTTAAGAATTAAATTAATGTCTTTATAAGCACTGCTCATATTTAATAGACGTCAAAATTCATCATACAATATCAAACGGAATTAAGAAAAACCAACGAATATAAACTGTCAATTAAAATTAAAATATAAATAAGCAAACATTTTTTGTTTCGTTCCAGGCATGCGTAATGAACTCTTCAGACAAACTTACGAAGCCCTGTTTGTTACAAAATGTATTGTTTTCCGATCCCATATGAATGAAAAATAACTCTTTCTCAAAAATATAAAACATAATTTCAAGAACTTCTCAAAAACTAATTTATTTGAAATATTCAATATAACTTGGAACTTGGAACATAAGTACCTTGGATATATAAAGGTGTTTACTTTTATTTCTATTGAGGACCGTGTATTCCTAAGATTCACTGAGTAAGTCTATACATTGTTTAATTGATTTTATTATTTTTTATATGTAAAGTTGAACTGATCTTATCGTAACTTTAATTATTTCTTGAGAATGTGCTACATGTTTTGAGATTTTTTGAAGTAATTTATTTAAATATATTGAATATTTCAAATAAATTAGTTTTTGAGAAGTTCTTGAAATTATGTTTTATATTTTTGAGAAAGAGTTATTTTTCATTCATATGGGATCGGAAAACAATACATTTTGTAACAAACAGGGCTTCGTAAGTTTGTCTGAAGAGTTCATTACGCATGCCTGGAACGAAACAAAAAATGTTTGCTTATTTATATTTTAATTTTAATTGACAGTTTATATTCGTTGGTTTTTCTTAATTCCGTTTGATATTGTATGATGAATTTTGACGTCTATTAAATATGAGCAGTGCTTATAAAGACATTAATTTAATTCTTAAAGTTTCTTCAAAGAATTTTTTGAAATTAAAATTGTAGAAGACAACAGATTAAATCTGTTTTCATTTTCAAATTTCAAAAATATTTAAATAAGTTACTTCAAAAATCTCTCAAAACATGTAGCATGTTTTGATATTCAAATTTTGTAATAATATTTCTATCAAGCAAAAAATCTCTTCTTATTATTTTATTATACGAACTTTTTTGTTTGCCCGATACGTTCATGAAATTTTCAATAGATCCCTAAAATTACTGAAATTTTTGTATGTACCTTTCAAAAATGTGCAATTTTGACATTCCTATTATGTTCAAGCCATGTATGGTCGTTTGCGAGGAAAAATCCTGAAAACCTTCCGAAATTATTTTCTTTTTGGACTTCATTGTGACGCAAACTGTAACACAATGGATAAAATAAATGATTCGCTCGATCCTAATGTGTATACTATTTAGCCATTAGAAAGATATTCATCAGTCGACTGAAATGCATCAATGAAACTATTATTTATTCACGTGATGGATTATGGTTTATTATATCTAAATAATAAATCGGAACAAAAAATCTTTCCTATTGGAAAATAACGTAATTTATTTTGAACAGAAAGAGCCATAAGGTCAAAACAATAATTTGTGTGTAATATTCCACAAACAGATTAAATTACAAACGGCTCTTAGAATTGATACGGGGGAAAGTAAATATATAAAATACTACACTGTAAAAATAATAACATTAATCAGTTAATGAAACAAATATGTATTACTCATCCTAATATGTTTGACTGCCTTCCGAAATAATACATCCAGGCATGAAAACAGTTTGTAAATGCCTTTTTAGGAAACGACTTTAGTACTTGTGTACTGCTAGTTCTCTTTTATGCCTTCTATCGACTGGAAATGGATACCTCATAGTGTTAGTTTGAGTTTTGTAAAGAAGACAAATCGGCCGGTGCCATATCAGGGTAATACGGTGGCTGTTCAATAAAAGTTATTGGATTTTTAGCCATTCATAACGATAACCTTGTGATATGATGCGTTATCTTGATACAAAAATCACAAGTTTTATTCATGAAGACTGGGCCATTTTGAGTTTGCATTTTGAAGTGTAGCGACCTTCTTCATACGGAATTCTGCTCTGCTATACTTTCCGACGTAGCTTATAGAGGACACCACTAATGTTAGAGAATACCGGACTGACCATTTCCGCCCCGCCCCCCATGTGGTTATAGCTTGTCGCGCTGGGGGCGCTTGTCTTGATTAGGACCCTACTTTCATCCCGGTGAAATGGAGGGTTAAGTCTTGATGCCTAAAGAAATGCCATTTGCGCCAGTCACTGGTTACCTTGTGGTGGAAGATCGACCGAATGGGGCCCTAGTTTTGCCGTTATGGTGGAATGCGCGTTATGTAGCATACTGCGTTATCTCTGGAGGGTGAATGACCACAGGTGGTACTTGTACCACCTGGCCACCCGATTGGTGTTGGAATCGAGGGGGTAGTGGTTGAAAGTCAGCATGCTGGACTAGGGAGGTATTTCGTTTATCTGTTTGCAGATACTCATGTTCGGGATATTCTCATGAAATGCCTCAGGCTTTAGCGGGAATTGACGGTTTGACTCAGGGTTTAGCGGTCCTGAACCTCGACTGGAATCGATTGTAAGACGTTTGTGGGTTAGTGGATCTAGACGAAGCGGCTAGTCCGTTGGTGCTTGATGCCGGGATGAAAGACTTCACAAGGGTTCGTGGGTCTTGACGTACAGGCCGGATTGACGGTGCTTGTACCAGAATAAATTGAGGCATCAAACTTGGGATTACCTTAGTTCATGAGAGTGCGTTCGGATGAATGGATAAGAAGCCCCTTCGGAGTGTGAGTTGCATCCCAAACAACTCGGGTACTGACCATGAATAGCCAGTTGAGGTTGGATAGTGCTTCGATGCTACCAGTCATACGGTTGTAGGTTCTCGAACTGAAGCCCAAACTGAAAGCTGGTGGGTTCAGCTCTTCGAAGTGGTTCTCGCCATGCGCGATGATAAGTCGTAACTCTTAACACACTTTCTGTCTCTTGGGCAGACTGTGGAGACTGCTAACTAGTCACTTGATAAAGTGCTACGCTCACATGCCAATACACTAGCTGGTAGAATTCACGTGACCGCCCCCGCCCGCTCCTCATGACATTGTAGCTTTGCGCGCTGGGGGCGCTTGTCTTGACTAAGATCCTAGTTTCATCCCGGTTAAATATAGGATTAAGTCTTAATGCCTAAAATAATGTCACTTGCGCCAGTCACTGGACCCGTGTGGTGGAAGTGCAACTGAATGGGGCCCTAGTTTCACCGTAAAAGGAAAGTGGAGGGCTGAGCCGCGTTGTTCAACTCAGTGACAAGGGTATCTGTTGCAGCACAGGGCTTCACTCTTATTACTAACGTACTCTACCCTATTGCAGTAAAGTCCGGATGTTTCTGTCCAATGGTCGAGTGCGTTATGTAGCATACTGCGTTACCTCGGGAGGGTGGAGGCGATCGGGAAGAATTCGTACGACCTGGCCACCCAATTGGTGGACTCGATGGGGCAGTGGTTGAAAGTCTGCATGCTGGACTAGAAGGATATTCCATCTAGCTGTTTCCAGAAACTCATGTTCAGAATATCTGGAGAAATGCTTCAGGGTTTAGCGACTTGACGGTCCGACCGGCATCTTCCTGAACCAGGATCGATTGCGAGACGTTTCTCGGATTTGTGGATCTTGACGTTACGACTAGACCATTGGTGCTTGAAGCCAGGATCAATTGAAAGACTTCACAAAATCTGATTTTTCGGTAATTCGGGCGTTAATCGGTCCAAGGGCGCAGGGGTTGCTTCAGCGACTCCAAGCCTTTGTGGTGTGTAGCACTCGCCCTGAGCTCCAAAATAGACCACACGCTGTAGACCATTGGTTTGAGATCCGGCGAGTAGGGGGGCCATTCTGTAGATGTGATGAAACCCGGAAAATGGGTCTTACGCCATTCTTGCGTCATTTGCGCTTTGTGAGTCGAAGCGGTGTCCTCTTGAAAGGTCCAATGCGTGTCGCCGAACTGAGGCTGGGCTCACGGAAGTACTACGGCCTCATGAATGTCGCAGAGGTAGACTTTTTGATTGATTTTGACCCATTGATCCACGAAAACTAAGGATGTTTTGCCGCTGGCGCAAATTCCGCTCCAGACCATGACGGATTACGGATTTTGACGATGTTCGACGATGGACGACGTACCGGGAGCCTCTGCGAACCAGATTCTCTCGTTTTGGTGGTTGTGGGATTGTTTTACGGTGAAAATCTTCTCGTCTGTGCAGAGAATGGGCTCTCATTGCTTATCGGTGGCGAAACGAAGGGTTTGGCGGCACCTTTGGAGTCGTACGCGCTTGTTTTCATCCGTGAGGAGTTTTTGGACTTGTATGGCTTGAGTTTGAGCTCATTTTCAAATATTTGACGAACGGATTCACGGTTGATACCGTTATCACGGGCTATTTCCTCATGGAGACCCTCGGATTTAGATTGACTCGCTTCTTGACGATGTTACGATTGCTAGGCGTATTGACACTGCGTTTTCTCCCACTTCCTGGACGACTTCCATGGCCAAGCTCCTTGAAACGGCAAATTGCATCGGACACGGTTTATCGAGGCACATTGAGCAAACGCTTACCTTAACGAAACAGCTCCACATTGCACTACGTTTGTTTGACATTCTAACACTGCAAAATTAAGTAATATCAAACTGAAAATTTGCATATCAGTACAAGAAAGTGTAGAGAATCTAATAGAATAAAAATTATTTGGCTGCCCTGAAACAGTTTTGTTCCAGAACGCAGTAAAATTTGTCACTCTGTATATAAGCTTGGTTAGACAAGTCGACAAAAATAACCTTTTCATACAAAAAAACGGGACAACGAGTTCTAAAGCTACACAGTGTTAACGAATGTGGAACGGGTAGATATTCTAATGATTGAACGAGAAGTTGAGAAATGAATTGAACTTCCTCAATAACCTGCTTTCAACGAATTATATCATCTAGGGTGTATTATGAATAACACCGGATGAAATTTTGAAAGTATTTATAATTGGTTTCAAGAAACTGAATACTTAAATTACATGATGTAATTGATTTTAATAAAATTTGAATATTAAAACAGATTTAATCTGTCAGTCTTCTACAATTTTGATTTCAAAAAAATTTTAATTCAAAAAACTTTTAATAATAAATAAATAACAATCACTATATATAGTGATTGTTATTTGATTTTGATATTTTAAATATTATTTAGGGCCGATGAAGAGATTATCGGAATTCTATTTGTTTTTTGAAGATATTATTATTATTAATACACAAACAAAGGGAGAGGCGAACCCATAAACCCTAAAATTAACAAAATTTGTTGCCTCAGTAGTAAACATACCTCATTAAATGTCCAATAAAAAAACCCGATAGCAAATTAAGCCAAGAAAAAAACAAATTTTCTTTAATGTCACAATAGTCTCAGCCAAACCACCCGTCCAATCCACTCTTAAACACTCCAACCGAACTCGCACCGATAATTCCCGCAGGTAGGGAATTCCACACCGTGAACACGCGATTCACTAAACAATTCTTGCGGCACCTGACAGAAAAGTTTTCCTTCTTAAGTTTTAAATGGTGACCTCTCAAACGAGTGTCAGAGCTTACACTATATATGTCCCTCGGCATGCCATAATTGTACCTCAATATACGAAAAGTAATAATCAAGTCTCCTCGTAGCCTGCGCCTTTCGAAGGTGCTGAGACCCACCATACATAATCTTTCCTCATAGCTTGGTCGTGCACCTCGAAACCAAAGTCGCGTTGCCTTCCGTTGTAGTTTTTCCAGTAACTGTTGAGCACGCACTAAATCAGCATTCCACACAGGCCCGCAATATTCCAACAATGGTCTTACGTAACTGGAGTATAATCGTATCCATGATCTTAATGATATTTTTCAGAACGATTTCTTTAACATGAAGAGCCTGCTATTCGCCTTTTTCACAATTTTCGTAATATGCTCTGACCACGACAAATTCTCACAAACGGTCACACCAAGATCGTTATGGGATCGTACAGTGTCCAAAAGATGCTCACCCAGCATATATGTCCTACGCGAATGATTGCCCCCGAGATGCAAAACAACACATTTATCTATATTCAGTGGCATAAGCCAGTCCGAGTACCATTGAGATATTGAATCCAGATCTTCCTGTAGAGTTTTGTGTTGGGTGGAGTAATTGAAAATCTTCGTGTCGTCGGCATAAAAAGCACAGTCAGACCGGATGTGACGAGATAAGTCACTGGCATATAATATAAACAACAGCGGCCCAAGAACAGATCCCTGGGGTACGCCGCTCTGTACCACTCTGTTTGTCGAAAAAGAACTCCCGATGCGAACGCAGAATTCTCGGTCAGACAAAAAGGATTTTATCCAAAGGAGAAGTTTTCCCCGAATCCCACAATGTTCCAACTTATGAAACAACCTCTGCCTAGGCACCCGATCAAAGGCCTTGGAGACGTCCAAATAAATAACGTCCATCGCCTCCCCCCTGTCTAAAGACGCAGTCCAGCTGTTGATGCGCCCCAGTAGATTCGTCATGGTTGATTTACCTTTGACGAAGCCATGTTGCTGTTTTGGAACCAATTTGTGTTCATTGGCAAAATTAAGAATTTTCTCAGCAATTATAGATTCCATTATTCTGCATACAACCGGTGTAAGACTGATAGGGCGATAGTTATTAGGGTCAAGCTTACTACCTGTCTTGAATACTGATGTGATGCAAGCTTTTCTCCAAAGAGCAGGCACTGTAGACTTATTGAATGATAAATTCAATACAATAGAAAGTGGAAAGGCCAAGTATTCAGACAAGGACCTCAGGAGTAGTGGTGACAAATGATCCGGTCCAGGGGAAGAATTTTTCTTCAGTAAATTTAGATGTCGCTTTATATCATCTGGAGAGAACTCCATCTTTTCCAGGGAAGACAGCAATCTTGAACTCTTGATTTCTGGATATTGAGTTGGAGTATCCTCAAGTGTGTAAACCAATGAGAAAGTATCAGCAAGCAGGTTGGCGGTATCCAGACCATCCGGACATAACTCATCACCACTCTTCAACAATGGAATGCCCACCTTGGATATTAAATTTGAGCGGATATATCTGTGCAGTTTTTTTGGGTTGTTGGAGGTGGCAATGGATTCCTCATATCTTTCTCGTGAACAATTTATGCACTTTTTCAACATATTCGAAAATATAGTATATATAGTGCATGTTTTGAGATATTTTTGAATTAACTTATTTGAATATTTAAATATATTAAATATTTCAAATAAATTGTATTTTTTGAGAAGTCCTTAAGTTGTGTTTCATGTTTTTGAAAAGAATTGGTGTTCATAATTGTAAGATCAGAAACAAAATTTTGTCTCCTTCAAATATTTATTTATTGATTTTAAATGACTATTTATATTTTTTGGTTTATTTATTCCATCTGACATTGTATATTGAATTTTGATTGTATACGTCTTTAAATATGAGCGGTGCTCATGAGACATTAATTTAATTCTAAAAGTTTTTTGAATAAAAATTTGTTTGAAATTAAAATTGTAGAAGACTGACGATTAAATCTGTTTTGATGTTCAAATTTTGTTATATTTCTTCTATCAAGTAAAAAGCCTTTTTCTATTTTATTTGATTTTAATATATTAAAATGAATGCTCAAAATGTTCTGCACCTCGTTCCTGGCAATAATACAGTCTCTAATAAAGCTCGTTCCTAACTTTGTTTAAAGTTTGAGTTGAAATATTCCTCATTTCTGTAATTGTCCTTTCTTTGAGGTCTGCAATGCTCGTCGGCTGTGTTGCATAAACTTTGTTCTTTAGATAACACCACAGAAAAAATCCAGCGGCGTAAGGTCTGGTGATCTAGCTGGCCACTCAATAGTACTTTTTCGTCCAATCCATTTATAGGTGAAGATTGCGTTCAAGTAAGTTCTGACTATTGAAGCATAATAAGGTGGGGTCCATCCTGCTGGAATCAGATATTTTCATTCGGCAGGCTTGGATCTACCGCATTAGGAAATAAGTTGACTAAAGCAGGAACAACATCGTCTATGATCAAACTCGAATATTTTTTTGCTGTCAAAGTCCCATCTATAAATATATGACCAATAATTGGGTTACCAATGCTATCTGCCCAAACGTTCACCTTTTGATAATACTGCGTATGTGTTCCACGCATCCAGTGAGGATTCTCCGCTGACCAATATCTACAATTTTATCCGTTTAATATTGATTCATCTGAAAAAGGATTGTACCAACAACTATTTCATTTCTGTTTATTCATCATTATTTCGCTGAAATGCATTCTACGATCTGGATCATCTTTTGTTAGCTCCTACACAAAAGTCATTTTATAAAGATGAAGTTTTTCTTTGTGGGGACACATTATTGTTAGGGTTAATTTGATGTGTACTTGTTGTTGGGTCCTCTGCAACGCCTATCAAAATATCCAATTTCACAGTATCTTCAACGAATTTATTCTTTTTAATGGTTTGACATGTCCAATGAATTTTGCATAAGTTTTAGACACAGTACCTTGTGAATTTTTAGACAATTGAGGATACCTCTGATTAAATAAGTTTGCCACTTCAACTTGACTTCTGCAATTATTCCCATAACTGATCATCATTAAAATCTCAATTCGATGAGTGTCAGTTAAATATTTTATTATTACTTTTACAAGAAATCCGTTTTCGATTATGAATTTACTAATTCAATGTAAATCTCAACACCGCAACGTTTGACTGATAACAATCCATATTATTTGCAGATTTTCTTTATTTATGGGTATTTGTAGAAAGGTATTCATGACAAAAAATGATCAAGATCCTTGAGCTTATCGGGAATTGATTTTAGAAATTTTCCCAACTTAATTGATACTTGGTTCAGATATTTCAAGTTTGTATTTAGTTCATTTAAAAAATACCATTATCTAACGCGTTATAAATTATTTATTAAATTATTTCACGCGGTACTATTCATGATATAAAGGGGCTGTATATTTACGCACCATTGAATTTGAAATTTGACGTGTCCCAGTGTTTTTCATAATTTTTTAACATAAGGATGAAATAATTTCATTCTATCAGTGGTTTTCACATCGTATAGACGTTAAAAGGCAGAAAAATCTTACACAAGATATGATCTTCTAACGATCCGAACAGATTTGTGAAAGCTATTATTAAGCATGTCTCAAAAATATATTTTTTCGTAGTATTATGCCTTAGATAAGGAAGAAACATTGAATATTAAAATATATTAAATATTTCAAATAAATTATTTCTGAAGAAGTTCATTTATGCAAAAAAAGATTTTACTAAATTTATGCAGTGTTCTTAATACATTAATTTCATTCTATAGATTTCTGAATAAAAAATTTTTGAATATAAATTTATAGGAGGCTAACAGAATAAATCTGTTTTGATATTTAAATTTTGTAATAATCCTTCTATCAAATGAAAAACCTCTTCTCATTATTTTAAAAATGATTCCGACGGAACAAAAACTTTGGACAGATATTCTTCACTCAGAATTCAACATGGAAACTGTTTAGATTTAAATTATTCAGACTGAACCAACCACCTGATCTTGTTGCAGTTTCAATTCGAAATACGTAAGAGAATTACGCATATTCATTTAGAATGGTTCAATTCCAAGAGCACGTATTCAACAGATAAATAATTATTTCCATTTTTAGTCTTTCAATAAACACGCTTTGAATATATCCTCATGAGCTGAAGGAAATACATTATTGTGTAAATTAGCATGGGTAATAATTACTACAATTAAATAGATTCATATTATTGGTTAAAAACAAACGTTCATTCAATTTCCTAGTAATCAGGCAAAATATTTTTCGCACTTAATGAGGAATTTTGAAAAATTTGGTTTTGTGTTGATAATTTCCCTGGCGATTATTAAAAAAAATCCAACGCAATAATTTTGAGTCAGTAGTTTCAAGGTGCTGAGGTATTATTAAGATTCAATGAAATTGAATCACTTGTAATTTGTCAATAAAAAAATTTCATTACAAAACCAATTTTAATGTGAGTCAATACTTGATAGAAGTAAAATTTAAATGACTTTAAATTCAGAATTATTTATTCTAACTTCTACATTATATATTGAAACTATATACAATTACTAACAAATTGATATCCTTATATATAATCAATATAAAATATTTTTCAATGTCTCGGAAAAAACCTTTTTACATCCCGACTTGAAATGTATTAATACAAATGTATTAACAAAAACTATATAAGTATGTATATTAACATACAAATACAAGAAAATCCACTATTGCAAAATTATCTAAAATTATCAAAATAAAGGATCAAATAAAAATAATTAAACGAAAACTCGGAACATTTGATAGGTATTTTGGCCTATATGGCCTCATCAGAAATGTATTGAATTCAGATTCAAATATATAATAATATAATATATTTTTGAAATTCTGGTTATTTTTCTTATCATGGGACATTATTTGGGGTGAATAAGTTTTGTTATTGTTTTTCTGTATTCCGAGTACAAATAGTTATAGGTTATACGTAACAATACGTTGATCATTTCTGTTTTATTTTGGATACTTTAAAGCTTACTTCAGGTTTATTCGTTCCATGTTTTATCTTATTTTGGCAAGTTGAATTTTGATCTTGTTATATATTTGAATCTGAATTCAATACATTTCTGATGAGGCCATATAGGCCGAAATACCTATCAAATGTTCCGAGTTTTCGTTTAATTATTTTTATTTGATCCTTTATTTTGATAATTTTAGATAATTTTGCAATAGTGGATTTTCTTGTATTTGTATGTTAATATACATACTTATATAGTTTTTGTTAATACATTTGTATTAATACATTTCAAGTAGGGATGTAAGAAGTTTTTTTCCGATACATTGAAAAATATTTTATATTGATTATATATAAGGATATCAATTTGATAGTTTTTGTATATAGTTTCAATATATAATGTAGAAGTTAGAATATATAATTCTGAATTTAAAGTCATTTCATTGCAATATTAAGAAAATCTGTTTGTTCCGATCTCGAATCTTTTTTTAATATTATATAATAATAATATTGAAATATTTAATATAATTTCATGAATTAGTTAAAGTTATAAATGGTGAGCTTTCTAGAGTTTGCATTTTGAAGTAGTGGTTATTACGCGTGTGTCATTCATGTTTTAACGAACTATGAAGTGTTCTTCGACAGCTTAAATGTTTTCTAATGATTATAAACGGGGAAAGTCTTTCAGAGCATTTTGATATATTTATTACTTTTGAATTCCGACATTCGAAACTGTTTAATTCTATCCTTATTTACCTGCATTGATCTCATTATTTTTCTATAAGCATTAGGGACGTTTATTTCATTCATTCAATCCATCTGCAAACGGACCCTCCAATCAGTTTCGTTAATTTCCCTCTGTTCGTAAGAAGGGATGCATTGAACTCCTCTAACATTCAGTCTTTGAACATACTGTAAAATTATTATCATTCGGGTAGTCAAACTTGTCGTATGTAGCTTCTGCTACATTATGAATTTACAATAAGGTAATCAAACTTGTGGGATGTAACCTTTGCTACACTATCTCCGGATAGTCAAACTCATCGCTTGTGACATTTTGGTCCAAGCTATCTTGATTATTATTGTTAATATAGTAATTCAGTCGATTGCCAAAGTATTGGTAAATTCATTACATTAGTTTTCAGTGTAATAATCATACCTTTTGACTTGGTTTATATACAGTAAACCAAGAAGTTCGTTGTTATTATAGTGTATTATGAGTGTTTTACTTCAATTCCTTATCATTTCCGTTGGTTTATCTTATTAGATAAACAAAGCTAGTTCATCATCGATATACCTACATACAAGGGCTCTTGAAGTTAAATTCTGCGCTACACTACGTCAAATAAACTTAATAATTAATCATTGAGATTAATTAATTTTGCAATTGTCTGTTATCTCAAAATACTGAAATAACAGGCAAAATACTGCGGTAAACTATACGTGCTACATTACAAATGAAAACAATTTTGAATGATTTTTTTAAACCTTATTATGTAGAGGTTTCACAGATTATTTTTAATTATATTTTAAATTAAATTATTTCTCTTCCAAGGAATAATCCCTTCAAATTTGCCCTTTACCTATTTTATATCATCGGGTAAAACTATTCTTTATGGCAACTACTCACAAAATAAACAGTTAAAGATAATTTTTTTCTGGGAAAATCATAATCATAATATGGATGTTGGGTAACAAATTAAATAATACATCTTCATTCAGATGGGCAATGTATTCTGAATAATATTCATGGTATTCGAATTCACTGAATCATTTTTCAAAAAATGTTTCAGATTACTTAGAGATATTGGAACCTTTTGCGTACAATATTCAACAGACACAATTAAACCTCAATACACCAGGAATTTACAAAGTGTTCATGATGATACATCATGATCATTGTCTGAAAATCATACTCTAATCACTCTTTTATAGATGCAAGTATTAGAATACAAACTTCATAATGCGATCAGATACAGGAGAGTGCAACCGGTTTAAGTCAATATAAATAAAAAACAAAGTAATTTCTCTTCTGAAACAATGGATATGATGATTGTTGTGACCTTCTTTAAACATATACCTATCGAATCTTTTTAGCATTTTCTAGTATTAATCGTAAAATAGCACACCAAATTACTCCACTCAGTGAAACGGTTCCACATTTCGTTATTTCTGTTTATGGATATTATACAAAATGTCTTTCTAATGCATTCCGGAATATCGTTTTGGAAAGAAATGTTTCAATGAACTTTTGTCTTGAATGTAGATTCAATACCTTTTTTTGAAGGTTTGATGAAAAGCACTGAATTTAAGCATTTGCTCAGTTCCCTTGTACATTTCACATCTGAGAATTACTTCTTAAAAAAGCTACATATGATAAAAAAAATGGTGAAAAATACTGATATGAAGCTTTAACAAGCCCGTTCAGATCATCCTCACGAAATTTTCCATTAGTTTTCTTCTCTTCATTTTATATCTAAATGCTAAATTTAAAATCGATCATATGACTGATGCTATGGTTTCGGTAGTGCTCAAAATATATCTTCTAATTACTGTAACTGAAAAAAAAGCGATCATGTACTACTTCATATATTGCATCCAAAGAAGTAAGTTTAGACGAATCTGGTCACTGGCCATTATTCGAAGAAATTTGTCAAAGGTGCAAACTGCCATCTTGTAAATCATTTTCATCTATAAAATGTCAAAAATTTGCTCTACATTTTTGTTTGAATAAAAATAACAATTTTTTCCCAAATTTCACTCCACCTACAAAATAATAAAAGGGTGTTTTTCTACTTGAAAGAAGGCTTTTTCAATATCAAACATATCAATTCTGCAAACCTCACTACAAATTTTAATTTTATAAAAAATAATATTAGGAGTACAAATAATTAAATAGAGGGATGTAATTAAAACACACTATTTTTGTAAATAACGAGTCCCTCTCATTATTAAAAGAACAATTAATGAAATACGCCCATAATGATGAATTAAATTTAGATGATGCAGACATAGAAAACATAATGAAACTTAGTCAACTAATAACAGAACAAAACTTCTTCATATTTGACGAAATAATATACCTAATGAAAGACGGTTTACCAATGGGCTCACCATCTAGCGGACTAATAGCAGACGTATATGTAGATCATGTAGAAGAACAGATAATGCTCCTACCTTGTAATACTCATATTATAACCTGGAAAAGATTTGTAGATGACATCTTTTGTCTATGGTCAGGAACAGACAAAGAACTGGAAAACTTTCTTACAGATATTAATTCAAGATTCAAGATTAAATTCACAATAGAGCATTCGATATCAAACTCCTTAAACTTCTTAGATTTAAATATAACAATGAATAGAGATAATCAATTTTCCTTCAACATCTACAGAAAACCAACACAAACAGAATCAATTATACCATTTAGCTCCTATGATGCACCCACTATGAAAAGAGCCGCTTTTAGATTTTTGTTCCACAGACTGCTAAACGTCCCACTATCCCAAGAAAACTATAAAAAAGAAATGGACATTATATATCAGATAGGACGAAACAATCAATATCCGAAACAATTCATAGATGAAATTTTTGTTTCAATGAAAAGAAAGATGATAATGAATAAAATCTACCCCCACACATCAGTTGAAAAACATTTTGTATCGACGCCATATTATAAAGAACTCAATGAAAAAATGGATACAACTTTGAAAGACTACAATTATACTTTAACAAATAAACGACATAAAACTCTAGCAGATATATTAGTCAATAATAAAACAAAATACAAACAGGAACAGCTCAGTGGAATTTATGAAATAACTTGTACGAATTGCCCTTCATATTACATAGGAATGACCACTCGAAATGTAGAAAAGAGATTTAAGGAACACAAGAAAAATCAACCCCGATCTGCTCTAGGATCACATATAGACGACACTAAGCATAATATTACATTTGACAACTTAAAAGTACTACACAAAGAGGATAATTATTATAAAATGGTATTACTCGAACAACTTGAGATACACAAAAATAGAGATGATCCATTTCTATTAAATGATAACATAGAATTTAATGGAAGGAACATTTTCAAGCTCATTGATACATAAAAAGAACAGAAATTCACAATCTTTCCTGCCACCGAAATAATATCAAAATTTGACAGTACTCACATTCGCTTTTCACCTCTCCCACAATTGGATGACATTCCAACAAGTAAACACACCAAGACTCTCCACTTAATTACAATATAATATATCGACTAAATAATAAAAAATAGAACATTAATAAAGTTGAGAAGTACACGAATATATAATGCATTCATATCCATTTTAATTCAGTAGACAGTAAGTTGCACACTCTTAGTTAACCTCAAAAATTTGTAAACATCAATTTATTTTATCAAAACAAAACCAGAACAGAATACGTATATATCATTGTATATTTTCAGCTGGCCTGAGGATGGTAATTACCGAAATCGATCGCCAAAGATTATAAAAATTTATTTACAAAAATAGTGTGTTTTAATTACATCCCTCTATTTAATCATAGGACATACTATGGAAGAATTTATTTCTAAAAATAAAAAAGAGTACAAATAAGTTTCCGCCGTTTTATTGTAGATGGCGCGGCACGGAGTTTCGGTTAGCTTTCGCAGATGATAATCGGCTTAATAAATAGTTTGGACATTCAAGAACAACATAACCTATTAATATAATTGATTTTATATTGGTAAAATATAATTTTTATAAGTGGAAAATGTCAAAATTTGAGCCAAGTAAGCGTCATTTGCGGGAAATATTAGTTTACTTCTTTAATTTAAAGAAATCTGCTGCTGAGGCGCATCAATTGCTCGTAGAAGCATATGGTGAGGGTGCTTTGAGTGAGAGAACGTGTCGAGAGTGGTTTCAAAAGTTTAAAAACGGTGATTTCGACGTAGAAGACAAAGATCGCAGTGGAAGGCCAAAAATTTACGAGGATGCAGAATTGGAGGAAGTATTGTAGGAAGATTCATCTCAAACACAAAAAGAACTTGCTCTAACATTAGAAGTCACTCAGCAAGCAGTCTCACATAGTTTAAAATCATTAGGAATGATTCATAAACAAGGAAATTGGGTTCCGTACGAATTAAAGCCGAGAGATATTCAACGCCGATTATGCTTAAGTGAAATGCTGCTAGCTAGACATAAAAAAAGGGTTTTTTACATCGTATGGTAACTGGTGATGAGAAGTGGATACATTATGACAATCCAAAAAGAAGAAAATCATGGGGATTACCTGGCCACGCGTCAACATCAACAGCAAAACCGAATATTCACGGAAAAAAACTTATTCTGTGTATTTGGTGGGATCAGCTAGGTGTAGTGTATTATGAGTTGCTTAATCCGAGCGAAACAATTACTGGAGCCCTCTATAGAACACAATTGATGAGATTGAGTCGAGCTCTGAAGGAAAAACGCCCTCAATACTATTCTAGACACGAAAAAATTATTCTTCTGCATGACAATGCTCGTCCAGATGTTGCGGCTCCCGTGAAAAAGTACTTGGAAACACTTGATTGGAAAGTGTTACCCCACCCGCCGTATTCACCAGACATTGCACCGTCCGATTATCACCTGTTCCGGTCCATGACACATGCTCTGATGGCGCAGCGGTTCTCATCTTATAAGGATATCAAAAATTGGGTTGATTCGTGGATAGCCTCAAAAGGCAAGGAGTTCTTCAGACGTGGGATTCGAATGCTGCCTGAGAGATGGGAAAAAGTGGTTGCAAGTGATGGGCAATATTTTAAATAAATTTATATTACCGTTCTTCTATAATAAATATTTAATTTGTGATAAAAAACGGCGGAAACTTATTTGTACTCCTAATAAATACCGGATACTTTCTAAATGGACTATAATTCAATGAAATATTTATTCATTATACGGAAATAGTCTTTCATTTTCCCAAAAAACGAAATTACTTTCCGAACAACCCAAGGGTTTTAAGGATGTTATAAAATATACTGTGTGTATGAGTGAAAAACCAAATATAATTATTATTTATAAAATACAATAATAAAAGGGTTTTTTTTATTGATAAATGGCTTTTCCAATATCTCAAATATCAAACAGATTAATTCGGCAAATCTCACTACAAATTTTAATTTCATAAAAATTTTTTCTCAAAGACATTTTAAAACTAAATTAAATAAATATCTTTGAAAACACAGTTTAAATATAGTAACAAATTGAATTAACATTGATTACACAGCATCAAAAGTAATAAAAGAATCCAAATAAAATATAGAATGTTGACTAAATTTATTCGATAAAACATCTGATGGATACAAACGTTTTTTTCATAACGGTATTATGAACATAACCTCAAGAATTTCTCACAAATTATCTCTCTTTTAAAAGGCTCTTTCAAAAAAAAACTCTTCAAAAATATGTAGCACATCTTTGTAACAGATCTGCTACAAGTGGTTTTTTGACTAAAATAAATGTTTCTTCTGTCAATATTTTTTTTAAATATTTTTTCCTTCAAACTTATGATATGTTCAATCCAAATATATTTTTTTCAAATAAAAAGAAAAAATCACGCGATGTAGGGTTAATCATTATTTGAAGTAAACTTGACTGTGGTCATGTCAATAAGTAATTAAATTTTTTTCCCACAGTAAACTATATGTTCAACAAATTTCTGCCTTTGTTTCCATTAATTCCTTCAATACTAAATTATTCACTATCTTCATTTTAATTTAATTTTTCACCAGCGTTACTGAAAATAAAAAACTATAGTCCAAAAACTAGAAACACAAAAAACACTTAAGATGCCTGTTAGCTATAAAAATGAAAAATATTGTCCTTCAGACAGATATAACTTTTTGTTTATCAGCGAAATCCACGGAAAGCAAATATTTGCAACAGCAATTATTTGAATATTAACACTTATGTTTTGTTCGTAACCAGATGAAAAATAAGGTACCTTGCGTAATTCGGAATCATAATTTCGAAAGAGGTGAAGGACTCTCCACACAAAACTTGCGTGAATAAGTTCATTCAGAAAAAAGCACTTCGGATTAATAGTTATTACTTATTAATTAGTACGGAAGGTGATCGAGAAGGTAATTTATGCTTGAGCGGATAAGTGTCATAAGTAATAAATGGTGGTAGTGACAGTGAATTTCAGTTGAGCGATTGAGAGCATTGTTTGCGCAATTTTCGGTTTGTTTGTTGTAGTCCGTTTAATTTTTTTGATGGAAGTTCAACATCGCATACAGATCGACAGGCCGTTGTACGAACATGAAGTGTTAAGGCGGGATTACAATTACAAGAAGTCCAACAAACTGAGTGAGTGCATCTATCGCAAAATTACCACTTATTTTAGTTTTTATTTTCATTCAAGAAGTATCTCTCTAAGTCTAATATTGGCTTCAGTCACGCCATGTCTATAATTTTGATAATATTATTGCTTAATTTATAAATTTTTCAAACGCTCAAGTTTGAGTCAGCACAAATATTCAGTACACAAAATAATTGAACCATTTTGGAGTGAAAATGTTTTCAAATTGCGAATAAAAATGGTGAAAACGTTTTTTTCACTCAATAGAAGGTCTTAGATATCAAACAGATTAATTCAGTTAACCTTACTACAAATTTTAATCTCATAAAAAATATTTCTCAGAAATTTTTTAAAATTAAATTGAATAAATGTCTCAGAAAACACAGTTCCAATTCAGTAGAGTAGATCTAACACCCATTACACTGCACCAGAAAGAATGAAAGAATTCAAAGAAAATATAGAAAATCAAATAGAAGTATTAAATAAATACTTGAATGACACAAACGTTTGTTTCGTATAAATGTATTAAGAAAACCAAATTCCTTTCCAAAAATGCACAACATAACCTGAAAAAAATCTTCGAAAATAAATCTCTTTAAAAAAGTTCCACAAAAAAAATTCCGAAAACTTGCAGCACATCTTCAAAAAAACCATTTGGAATTACCACATCGATGATTCATCAGTCGTATCGAAAAAATAAAAATCAATAAAAATATATCTTACCCCACCAATCACGTGTTATTCAGTAAACAAATATAGAACAGTTGTAATTTTATTTCTTAATTTTAAACCCTACTTATTCTATATTCGTCCATAGAAATTAAACAAAGTTTGTACAGTATTTTCATGGAAAATTTTAAATATCATAATACATAAGACATAATACATTTTTATTTTGTAAACCTCCTACAAAATTTAATTTCAAAAATATTTATTCAAAAATTTTTAGAATTAAATTGAATGTCTTTAGAACACACAGTGTCAGGAGGTAGAAGACATGTTGTTTTGACATTTCTGTTTAGTAAGCATTGACAATTTATCATGGAAAGACTCACGCCGCAACAACATTTACAAATTGTTGAAATTTATTTTCAAAATCAGTGTTCTATTCGCCAAACTTATAGAGCACTTCGTGAAATTTATGGTTTACATAATCGTCCATCAGAGCAGCTTATTCGTCGAACTATCGATAGATTTCGGACAATATTTTCTCTACTCGATTCAACAACAACAACAAAACAAAGAACTATACGTACAGAAGAAAATATAGCTGCTGTAAGTCATAGTCTTAATGATGATCCAGATTTATCTATTCGTCGACGTTCACAACAAGTTGGACTCTGTGCATCCACCACATGGAAAATTTTGCGTAAAGATCTTAGTCTACACCCAAACAAGATCCAACTGTTCCAAGAACAAAGCCACTTAACCATAATAAGCGTCGTTTGTTTGCTGATTGAGCTCTAAAACAGCTTGAAGTTGATCCAGTTTTTTATCGTAAAATTGTGTTTAGTGATGAAGTTCATTTCTGGTTGAACGGCTATAAAAATAAGCAAAATTTCCATATATGGAGTGAATATAATCCTCAAGAAGTTCTGCGTGTTCCATTGCATCCTGAAAAATGCACTGTATGGTGTGCTTCACACGCTGGAGGTATCATCAGTCCATATTTCTTTAAAAACGATGCTGGAGCTAATGTTAGCGTGAATGGTGCTCGTTACAGATTGATGATTAATGATTATTTGTTTCAAAATTTAAATGGTATCGACCCAGAAGTGTTTTGGTCCCAACAAGATGGTGCTACACCTCATGCTGCTACCGTAACAATTGATTTATTGAAAGAAAGATTTGGCGATAGCATTATTTCGAGAAATGGTTCAATTAATTGGCCCCCAAGATCATGCGACATAACTCCACTGGATTATTTTCTTTGGGGTTATGTCAAGTCATTGGTTTATGCTTATAAACCAGAAACAATAGACGCTTTGAAAGCCAACATAGCTCGTGTTATTAATGAAATAAGGCCTGAATAACTCGAAAAAGTGGTCCAGAATTGGTCTGATCGAATGCGGTTCCTCAGAGCTAGTCGTGGTTGACATACGCCGGAAAGCATTTTTAAAACATAAATGTCATAAAATTATCTTTCAAATAAAAAAAAATTTCGCTTCAATCTTAATTTAAATGTGTTATTTGCCGACGTTTCGACCTATATTAGGATATCCTCGAGGCACTAGAAAATAGTATTTTAAAGTGTTACACGACAGCAACAATAAATTTGTATAAAAACATGACATAATACGAAAATTAAAAACAAATATCACCCACATCCAAGTTATTACTCCAGTGTTCTGACTGATAAAATGTAAATGCTCTTAAAAGGCCTTATCCCAAAAATTTGAAAAGTCAATTAAATTTCAACATTTTGAACACAACTGAAGTTAGTCAGCCATCACAAAATACCAACCTCTATATACAAGGCTAATCGAAAAAATTTCAAACTAAAATTTTATTTAGATTCCGTAATAAATTTAACTTACAACGCGAAGCAAACACAGCTTAATAAGAAAATATAAAAATTCCTTGAAATAGATTCCATAATAATTATATATTCAAAGTAGATCAATGTTTGCTTGGTTTGTTATTTCTCATCTAAAATATTTCACCACCTCGTTCAACAATTAGTAATTTGTGAGTTATAAAAATTTAAATATTTCGATTTATCTATAACCCCTAACCTAAAAATCTTTCACCTTTCAATATTACATGCAGCCTTGCAGCCCACTATACAGGCTGTACCGGGAGGAAACCATAAGCTGAGATCATCTGGGTATAGAGAGATTTTATTCGCAACAGATATGTCACATATCATAGGAGCATCCGAATTTTTCTTCTTAACAATCTCTCAATAATTGATTCTGTTTTCAGATAGCGAGAACACATGCTGCAACTGTAATTTAAGTCGATGGAAAAAAACTGTCAAAGGAATATTTCCAATATTAGAATGGCTGCCAAAATACAAATGGAAAGAAGAATTCATCCAGGATTTCATAGCAGGCATAACAGTTGCCATTATGCATATACCACAAGGTAATCTTATTTTTCGTTATATTGCAACTCAAATATTCTACATTTCATCCATTAAACCACTAATATATCTTGAAACTTTCAAATTTCTTCCAAAATGAGCTTTAGCTCGTTAAATGTCAGTGTTTTACACTTAATTTGTAATAGATCACCAATTTTCTGATGTTACAAAGTTACTGAATCATAGCATCCTTTTCGACTAAACCAAGAAAATATTTTAAATATAATCCTTGCCAAGAACTGGCGCAGACAGGCTTAGCTTATATGAAAAAATAAAAAGAGATTTTTTGATAGAAGGATTATTACAAAATTTTAAATATCATACAGATTTATTCTGTTAACCTCCTACAATTTTTAATTTTAAGAAAATTATGTACAAAAACTTTTAAGAATTAAATTGAATAGATGTCTTCAGAACACATTGTGCCAATTTAGTAGACATATAGAATTAATACTTATTACACAGTACCAAAAGGAATGAAAGAAATTCAAAGAAATATAAATTGTCAGCTAAAAATTATTCCTGGAAAGTTGAAGGTGGGTTTTGGCGATTAGATATTGCTCTCCCTAAGTAATCCCATACGTGCTCAATTGGATTCATGTCTGGTGAGTTTGCTGACCAGTTCATTCTCTGGATATTGTTCTCTTGAAGAATGTTTTGAACCCTTCGTGTTCGGTGTGGTGGGGCGTTATCATCCTGATAATTGAAATTATATCCAAATTCGTTGCGCAGAGGAACAATGATTGGTCCAATGATGTTTTCTACGTAGATGGCAGTCAGTGTTCGTTTAACGATAATAAGAGGGGTACGGCGACCGAACATTATACCCCTCCAGCACATTATTGATCCGCCTTGAAAGGGCACAACTTCTCGGGCAAAATTCAGTCGCTCTAGTCTGTCTGGACCTCTCCAAACCCTTTCTCGTCGACTATCTTTGTAAACCGAATCGTGATTCGTCCGAAAGAAGTACGTTGCTCCATTGTGGTAAAAGCTAGTTTTGATGGTGTTCTACCCATTGCCGAGGGGTAGCTTTATGTCCAGGTAATAGCCGAGGTACCCTAAAAGGTCTTCTTGTCCTTAAATTTAAGGAATGCAACCGTCTCCTTATGGTACTGGTTGAGACTACCCGTCTATAGGTCCTCAAAAAATAACTTTGAATACACCTGTATTCTCCCAAACAAGAAAAATTTTTTGCTGGTTTATTGTTTTCATTTAAGTGCTAAGATAGTGAATATTCTACACACAAAAAATTGTCATGTTACATTCGACAAGTTTAGAATTGATAGGGGCGCCAAGACTTTTGACGATGTGTGTATGTATTTGGGCAAAAAATAAACCATTAAAGCCAATTATACATTCCTCTCTAACCCCATTTGAATTATGCTTAACCAAGAATTTACATACTAATTGGTTATTCAATTACTAGGAAGAATTCAAAAAAGTCTTTTCATACCAAGCAATTATTTACAGTCTCCAATAAGGTAATATTGAATGTTGATGGCATGATTATCTCTGAACCTTCGGACGAGGCAGAGCCCTTTGGTGCATATTTCTCCACTTTAAATGAGAATTATAGTGATGAAAGATCTACTTCCTGCACGGCGCAGATTATGTTCAGTAATTTTTTTTTTAATTCCGGTCTTGGCCGATGACGTTGTGGCTGTTATTCGCAACTTGAAGAATAGGACCAGCTGTGGAAAGGACTTAATCTCAGTGAGAGTAATTTCAATTTCATTCTAGATAAGCTCTACAACATTGGCTTCAGAGTGTTTCTAGATTAGGTACATATCTTTCTTATAAATCGCAAAATGTTTGTCCATGCAAATCAAGAGAGTTCTATTGAATATCCCATAGAAATGGGTGTACCTAAGGGGTCTGTAGCAGGGCCATTATTATTTATTTTCTTCGTTAACAATTTACCAGATTCTGTAAAAACGCATTCAACAGTTTCTTTTGGTATGAGGGTCGTGATGTTTCCCGATGATACGTCATTCATAGTAACGGCGTCTAGTCTGCGAGAACTTAAGATGAGATGTGAGCTGCTTGTGCGTTGCTTCTCGGATTGGTGCCGAGCGAATTCTCTGATTTTGAACATCAACAAAACTGATCTTCTCCATATTGAAACCCGTGGCTCCGTGGTTCGGTTGATTCTCGATCTGCCCCGTGGAAAGTTATAGTCTGCTGATGTGTGTGAGGTTTTTGGGTTTGCGAGTGGATAAGAATTTGGGTAGGCCCGATCATGTGGACTCTGTGGTCGGGAGGTTAAGCACTGCTTTTTTCGCCCTGAAGCGTTTGAAGAATTTGTTGCCGTTGGAAGATTCGATAAATGTATACTATTCTCTTGCATATTCATACATGAGTTAGCGGATAATCCACTTGATTTTTGGTCTGAAACCCAAGGAGTCCGTGAACCGTTATTTATAGAATATAAAATTTTAAGTTTTCCATGTATTTATATTTTGAACTGCTTGTTGTTTACTCTGAAAGACGTTCATTATCGGAAGAAATGCTCTTGGTACCATGATATTAGACACAAAGAGACTAGTGTCATTCTTGGTCACAGAATTGTTAAATTTGAAAGCTTACCGATATGCATACTCAGAATTGTACATGTCGGCATGTAAGCTTAGCTCTTAACCGACGTTGATGTACCTTTGTCATCATTGCTGTCCCGGGTTTCTGCTCGAGTTTTGAAACTCCAGCAGACCCCCGAAGCTGAAAAGGAAAGAAAAGGATATCTGGAAAGGAATAATAGAGAACCTGCTTCAGTACAACCGAGGAGGAACCAGCAGGGATTCCCCTCCGAAAGGGTTCGCCGTGTCGATCCCAGCACTCAGCTGCATGAGCAAAGTGTCCCTAGTTGGTGATTATGAAAGACCGAAGCACAGAAACAACACAAATAACACTCCCAAAAAAGTAACGCTGTTGCTGTTCGTCTGTTAAAAGCGAGGTCCCGAAGCATCGTAGTGAAATGGCTTAAGGATCCAAAAATGGGGCCAAATTTGTGGGGCGAGCAGAGGGCGAGTCTTCCCAGATAGAAAGCGTCCTAAGTCTTCCCGTGTCATCTAGCCAGCGCGGTCCTAGGCCAAGAATGGGAGACATAGAGACCGCTACCACAAAGAGTCGAAAGTCCCTTTGTTCCTCCTGAATTGCAGACCATTCAAAGGCTGAAACGGGTATGGCATAAAGTTGGGGGCGAGCAAAGAGCGAATCCGCCCGGGTCGAAACGTGGTAAGTCTCCCATTTTCCTCCAGCCGACCATTTCGGACCCCGCTGCGGTTAAGTGACGAAGGTTGGAAAGCCCGTGCCAAGTTTCAGTAGGGTTCCGTCTTCGCCCGTGAGGTGAGAGGTTTGCTCCTAGTTCGCACAATGAGGCAAGAGAAAACAACGGGTTCCAACCGCGATTCTCTACCCATATGCACGTTCCAGGAGCGACAAGTATGGATTACAAAATTCTAATCGGTCGCAGTATAGCATGACTTCGCCATCCATAAGAGCCTCGTATGATTCCAAGCTTTGTTTAAGAATGATAAAATGATATGCAATAAAGAAAATAGAAAGAAAGGAAAATAGGAATAGGAAGTCTCTGCGTTAGGCATCATGATTTAATCCACCATTTCACCGGGATGAAACTAGGATCTTAGTCTTGGAAAGCACCCCCACCACATCAAAGTACAGAGACAGTTGGGGGGCGGCTCACTGATATACAGTGGCATCAAACTATTCATTAATTTGCCGTTGAGATTGAAGGTTTCAGAGGAATTTAAATTTAAGGAAGAAGTTGAAGAAATATTGCTGAATAATGCTTCTACAATAGGAATGAATATTTTAATACTGTCGTGTTGCTCATATATGTGGATTTTCTCTTTCTTATCATTCTAATCATTTTCTACTTTTTATATGCGGCTATTTGGCCTATCCTATATATGTATAATGTCTTAAAGGATTCAATAAATTTATTATTATTGGTGAGGATGGTATAATAAGAAGAATCAAAAAACAAATTTGCGAGCACAGCAGTTTGAGTGCTACCGAAACCATAGCACTAATTCTATGTTGAGGCCTAAATTTACCATTTAGATGTAAAACTAGGACGGTGATCTAGGGTAGATCCACATACATCCACAGCTAATAAATCTACATAGCGCGCTGATTCACCTTGTTTATTATTCTCTATTACTGAGATAAGAAATAAATTAGACTTTTGCATTTCTTTTGCTGAAAAGTTTAACTGTAGATTTCCTGTTTTAGGTATCGGATATGGAATGCTTGGAAACGTACCTCCGGTAGTTGGAATTTATATGGCGTTTTTCCCAGTTTTCATTTATTTCGTTCTTGGAACATCAAGACATAACTCCATGGGTAAGTTTGCCGAAATTCGTTTTTAAATTTCAATATTCTCAAGGGTTCTGCTGCGTTTCGTTTGTCTACATGAGGAAATAATTCATCTGTTGCGTACTTTGAAGCCAGTAGACAGATAAATCTTTCTAATTCATCTTATCATCAAAATTTACACTAAATTTGTACTTGATGCTCAGCTTCAAGGGTTTGGTTTTGTATTTACAGCACAATTTTCGTATCAAGGCTCGGACTTCCAGTACCAGTATGCACCCCGAAAGACCAGTGTTCATACCACGATTAGTTTACAGTTTATTCTGATTTTCACAAATTTTTATTCTTATTTAATACAACAATTGTTTCGCTTTCACAGTAGCATCTTTAGGTTTACATTTTGACTAACTAAATTTGTTTCCGAAATTGGTTGCTATTTATATTACAGTAGGTATAAAATATTTTTATTGAGCACTAAAACCCAAAAAAGGTCTCCAATTTTAGAGTGTTTATTTATCTCAAGGACAGGTTTAAGGCATACCTTTTACTTATTATATGTAGAATGTCAAAATTATTGCTAGAAGTATGTCCTGTTTCTAAAAAATGGTTAAAATATGTGGAACTACTTTTATTATTGAGAAAAATCTTCAAATGTTCACAAAGTCTATGTCGGAAAACTCTTCCAGTCTGTCCTATGTAAACTATTGGGCAATAACCCCAGCTTAACTTATAAACCCCGGATTTATCATCTTTACGTGTACTGTCTTTATTATTTTTAATGAACTTACTCAGGTTTGAATATGTTTTGAATCAAGTTCTTAAATCATATTTATTTTCGAGGTATGTAGCAATTTTCTCAGAAATACCTTTAGTTTTAAGGAAATGTATCTAAAATTTTCTCATATATTGGGATATACCATATTTAAAGCTATTTTATCATTTTTATTTATCAACAATTTGTCTATCGACGTAGGATCATGGTCAATATTAATAGCTATTTGTTCAATTGAATATAATATAATTTACTCGATTCATGGGAGTATTAACTAATTTATGGGTCATACATTTCAATGAATATTTCCATGAATCGAGAAAATTATATTATATTTAATTGAAAAAATAGCTATCAATAATGACTATGATCCTACGTTGATAGACAAATTGTTGATAAATAAAAATAATGAAATAGCTTTAACTATGGTGTATGCATCTCAATATAAAAAATTGTTCTAAATACATTTCCTTAAAATACACAAATTTCTGAAATAATTGCTACATACCTCAAAAATAAATATGATTTAAGAACTTCATTCAAAATCATTTCAAACCTGAGTAAATTCATTAAAAATAATGAAGACAGTACACATAAAGCTGATAAATCGGGGGTTTATAAATTAACCTGCGGTGATTGCGCAAAAGTTTACATAGGACAGACTGGAAGAACTTTCCGACATAGAATTTGTGAACATTCGAAGAGTTTCCTCAATAATAAAAGTAATTCCACATATTCTAACTATTTCTTAGAAACATAACCTACTTTCAACCATAATTTTGAAATTCTACATATAGAAAAAAAGTTTTACCGTAAAACTGTTAGAATCCCTAGAGATAAATAAACACAATAAAATTGGAATATTACTTAACGAACAATAAGATTTAAATAACTCACCCCTGTTATATATAGCTGGAATTTACAGAGACCTTTTTTCATTTTAGGGCTCAATAAAATTTTTTGGTACTTACTGTAATATAAATAGCAACCGATTTCGGAAACAAATTAATTATTCAAAATGTTAACATACCTGAAGATGCTACTGTGACAGCGAAACAATTGTTGTATTAAATAACAATGAAAATTTGTGATAATCAGAATAATCTTATTTAATATGGATTTTCATCAAGTAAAGACTGATTCCAATAAATATTTAAATAGTTTATAGTGGCATTTTGTTGTTTCACTACTGCACTTCATTAATCTAAATGTTTAAATATAAGTTCACCATCCATAAGATTTTGGCGAATGGCTTCAAAAACAGTTTGTTGCTATCTTTATGACTAACTTGTTGTGTTCGTTTATCTAAGAATAAGATAACAACCAAAAAGATGATGAGAAATTGGGTGAAAACTTGAACATCTCCAAAAGAAAACAAAATGTATTTCTTGTTATCCTTACGTTGTTATATCAAAAATTAAATTTGTGTAGTAAAGGGTTTTCCTAAGGGGTTTTACTTTGAATATCCCACTATTTGGGCAACTGTCACTTTTGAAACTGTCATCTTCTGACACTTGACAAGTACAAACTACGCCATCACTAAAAATGGAACGATACATGCTTCCAACGGTGAATGGATTGCGCTACCGAGCTATGATTTATGATTTTTTATGGCCGGAAACGGAAGACATTTATGTGGACGACGTTTATTTCCAAGAAGACGGCGCTACGTGCCACACAACGACAAGCAGCAATCAACGAAAAAATCGCAATTTTGCAAGAAAAGTTTCCTGGTCGTGTTATTTCTAAAACAGGTGATCATAATTGGCGACCGAGTTCTTGGGATTTAACACTTTTGGACATTTTCAATGCTCCACAATCGATTCAAGATCTTTAAGATGGAATTCGTGAAAATATCGAGGACATACACTCGCAAATTTCCGAATTGGTCATTTCATTGGAAAATTTCGTGAAAAGGATATCGTTTTTCATTGTTAAGATTTCCCTCAAAATATACTCGTTTTCTTGCAATATCAAAATGAAACCTCTTATTGGAAAACTATTTATAAATGTTATATATAGATTGATATCACCTAATATGGCAAAGCGATTATTAACATAATGATAAAAAATGTGTTAATGATATGTGACAACAAAGTCCAAAGTTGGTTAGTAATAGACTAATAATATATTTAACACCAATTACAGGGTATTCTAGACATAAGAATAGGTGTAAATGATTTTATTGATTGGAAGTTCAATTTGTGGCTTAAATAAATACATGGGGCTCATATTTTTTCTATAGTGAAAATTGAAAACAATTTTAAAGTGAAACTTTCGGGATAAATGCTAATCGAGACGGTAAATGATGGTTGAAATATGTATTTCACAATATTTCCTTTTTCAAAATGATAATCCTAGTAAATATTTCAACACATGATGATGACTTAAACTTCACAATTTATTTCTCATTTATTCTGAAAGTCCATAGGAGCATTAACTTATTCACAAATATGGAGATTCTTATGAAAAAAAAGAATTTAGCTGTCTACTGGTTTCAAAGAATGAAACAAAAATTTTTTTTCGTGCAAACAAATGAAACAGAACAGATTCCTTATTAAATGGAATGAAATCAAAAATTACTCAGTGTCTTATCACTTTTTATTAACTGAATATACAGTGACTCGAGTTTCGCAGTGCGTATTACATTTTCAAACTGAATAAAACAGATTATATCTCAACTAGTCGTTGAAGGCTTCAGCTTGTACAAAACTTCGAGAACTAGAGTGTACTCAATTAATACTTTCATTTCTAAAACGTGCTCGTGCTTGAAGATTTCTATGGATTCCAGGATGTCTAAATTTTTTCCTTTCGCTCCCAGGTGTAATATTTCAAGGTTGTCCAATTCTGTGAATATATGATTGGTTTCGAAAATTTTTTTTGCAAAATTATAGTTATCTTTTCGGATCCTAAATGAAGATAGATGTTATTTGAAGCTTTTTTTTGAACGATCTACCGGTTTGTCCTAAATACATGCTGCTGTACTGTTGACAACTTATGAACTCCAAAAATTATTCAGTCGGTTGTTTTTCTCTTTAGAATTAAAAAAGGAATTGGAAATTTTATTTACGGGTCTGAAAGCTATTTTTATGTTAGTTTTTGAAAATATTTGAGCTATTCTTTACGAGATTAGACCGAAATTACAGATGTTTTATCATAATTTTCTGTTTTGAAAGTAAGGTACATATTTGTTTCAGAATGAGTTGTTTTTCTTTTTTGTTTATGAGATAATTTGTTGTTTTTGTTTCGAATTTTTTGTTTGTGGCTATTTGTTTCCTCGTATTCAGTCCCCTTTTCAACGTAATATCCGGTGTTTTTTTTAGAGTGATAAAACTTTAAATTGAAATAAAACACCTTCAATTAAGACTGAAGCCAAATTTTTTTTCATTTAAAAGATAATTTTAATTAAATAAAAACACTTTTTATTCACTTTATTATTTAAAAATGTTTCACCAAGTGATATGCGAGAAATCAATATCATTGTTTTATTCAGATTGAAAATGTAGTTAACACTACGATACTCGAGTCACTGTATATTCAGTTAATAAAAAGTGATAGGAAATAAATTTTTATTATTTTTTCTTTGAAGGAACATTTGCGATTGTTTGTTTAATGACTGGTCGAGCAGTATTGCAGTATAGTGATCCTTCACATTTAAGACACTTAGGCATTGATAGAAGTGATTTGAACGATTCCTCTATACAACCAATGGCTACTTACTCTTATACTCCAGTTCAAGTGGCAACAGCAGTCACGTTCACTGTTGGGTTATTTCAGGTAAATACTTTCATTCATTATTCCCAATTTTGTAAGTATACTTCAATGGTTTGGTACGTTCGAGTTTAGCGCATTTATAGTAGACCGTAAGATGTCTGTTTTTTCGAATGTTCAAAGATAACCTTGGACCTATAGATGAATAATTCATAGCAAAAATTTTTTTTTTTTTATTTTTAAGCCTAAGTTTTCCAAATAAACATCCTCAAGAACTGAATTGAGTATTGAGTTCAAATTGAAAGATTAAATCCGAGAAAGGGAAAAAATTCGCTTATGGAATCCAAGAATTCCCAGTAAGAATTAAGTTTTTTCGAAATTAAAAAAAAAATAGACATAATTACAACTCAAAATGGAAAGCGGAAGTATATATTCATCTATATTTTTTCACAGATTATGAGATTCTTCATTGGATTTCCTTCGAAAAACATCATTTTTCGATTATTGCAATTATGGGGATTAATAAATTTTTTATTTCCTTGTTTTCCACCGTTGTTTTCATTGATTCTGTTGATGTTAATATTTACAATCCAATATAAATGTTATTTCTACTCGTGGTGTCTCCTACTTGATACC
Organism: Megalocaria dilatata; assembly: GCA_034642435.1. NCBI lineage: Eukaryota > Metazoa > Arthropoda > Insecta > Coleoptera > Coccinellidae > Megalocaria > Megalocaria dilatata. The sequence continues at coordinate 31,563,393 of CM067861.1, forward strand.
AAATTACTTCAAAAAAACTGTTTTTTTTTTAATTATAAAGGTGGGTCATCTAGCCTGTGCATTCTGAAGTAGTTGTTATTTCGAGTCTGGTAGCACTTTCGTCATTCATGTTTTGACAGAAAGCTAGTTTTATTTCCAATTTGTTTTCATTCGTAAATTTCAAAGTTCATCCTTTCTAATTAAGTCAAAAATTTGAAAAAATATTCAATAAATTTCTATTTATAGCCAATCAAATATGCGAATTTGAAATGGCCACCTGTTCGAATTTACATCGAGCAAGGAATTTTTAATTTGCTATGCAGGTACGTAACAATTATGCTTCTCAAGTCAGGCCTTTCAAATATTCCTTTTCCTATAAACCTCTAGGCCTGTTAAGGACCGAAAATATTTGTCCATCACAGTTTTCTTAGAAACCCATTAGAACCGTTTCAGCCGTTTCAAGACGACAACAGTCGAATGTTATATCGGTATTTACCTGACCACATTTCGAGCCCTATGAGAGTCTCTCATTCTGCTAGTTAGCCAAAAGATTCAGTTGAAGACATCCCTCGAAGTCGCTTGTTGGCCCTCTCTTCGTGTTTCGACCAAACGGTCACGCAATATTCTCTAATCTTCGAACATTAAGTTCTGATCGCACACACATTCTCTAGAAGTAAGTTCTAATCAAATTTCTCTTTGTCTTTCAAGTTATAATCACACATCTCTCTCTATTCTTGAATTATTTTATATTCACATTTCACTTCAACCTTCCAAGGCACACTCTCTTTTAGTAACTCATAACACACTGAAGTCCTAGAAATGAATTATCTACATTATTTATGTGTAATTAGATAGTAATTTGTGAAAACTTAACCCAATAGTGAAGCCAATAAAAATGAAATCGGTGAAAGTGAACAACGGTGGAAAAGTTCAAAGAAGAACTATTTCACGAACATTATAGTGTTTTCACCGCAATTAGAGTTAAACGTACACCGAAACAACTCCTTCAATTTGGGTAATTCAAACTTGTAATATATGTATTTAGGCTGGAAATAAACCATTAAAGCCAATTATACATTCCTCTCTCAACCCCATTTGAAGTATGCTTAACCAAGAATTTGTATACTAATTGGTTAACGTTTAATCAATTACAAGGAAGAATTCAAAAAGGTATCTCTACATACCAAGCAATCCTTTACACCACTCTTAATTTTCAATTTTTAATTTGGAAGTAAAATTTTTTCTAGAAATCAATTATGTTTCAGCTTGTACTGTACGTTTTCCGATTGGGATGTGTAACAGCTCTATTATCAGAAACTCTTGTTAGTGGTTTCACCACCGGTGCTGCTTTCACAGTATTCACCACACAGATCAAACACCTTCTTGGTATTCGGATTCCAAACCAGAAAGGCTTTTTTCAAAACATAAACGTAAGAATATATCATAGTTTGTCTTGTTTTTTGACGACAACCAATGAGTTTTCAGATTTACAGAGCTATATACCACGAATTACCCAACACCAATCTTATTGCCTTGACGATAGCAGTTATTACTATTGCAGTAAATGTCTTCAGCAACGAAGTACTGAAGGTGAGAGATTTCAAGATTCTTTAGGTCACTGAGGGAGATATCAAAGATATTTTTAGATAAGGTTTTAGTAGGCACTCGACATACTTCTGTTTGAAAAGTCGACTGAGTTGCAGGGAGCGATAATTCGTTATAACTGAAGCTCTGAAGTAAATGGGGTTCTTGTTATAAGGGATGAAGGAGCTTCAACCTTACTTCAGGAGGTGGCATTTCGTTCCAACTTGCTACTCCTGAACTCATCAGATAGGCGTAGGGTGCAAGTATGAAGCTACTTGAACTCGGCGAGGACGGTAAGCTCGGTATTCGGAATACGGTAGCGTCCTCTATGGATTACGCCGCGAAGCTGTAGCAGAGCAAAGCAGAGTTCTGCGGAAGTAGCGGGGGCACGTCGCCACACACTCCCCCCTCAGTGAGCGTCGGTAAGGTCACGAAATTGGGTGTTGGAATTTGGCAGGAAATAGTCCTCCGCTGGGCTGGACGCGGTGCCATCTCCAGCAGGGTTAGTGTCGAACGAAAGGAAGGTTACCCCGGAAATATTGGATGAGATAGTTAGGACCACCAATAAATGGGTTGGTTTGCTCTTGAAGCAAACTCTCCATCATGTCGGGGTCACCAATGAAGCTCTGAAGTGAATGGGGTCTTATGAGGAAGCTTCAACCTCTTAATTCGGGAGACGGTGTTTCACCTTAGCCAAGCCATACTTATTCTATATAAAAACAAGAGACACCAGAACTGAAGATCAAAATAAATGACAAGGAATGGCAAAATGAAGTCAAATATTTAGGAATCATAATGAATAAACTCATAGAGTAAACAGCAAGAAGAGCGGGAAGAATCAAAGGATTTCTCTATCCCGACTGTGACATACAGGAGTGAACTTTTAATATTAAATGAGAATAAACTCAAGAATTTGGATATCATATAGAACATATAAGTTTTAGAGAGCCCCTAAATGCAGAATGGTATACAATAAATGTCACAGATGACAGAAATTACAACAATCAAAGAACACATAGCTGAGTTGGCAATAAGAAGAAAGAATGGAAAGTCATGAAAACAGTGGAATAAGAAAGAGCATAAATTACGACGAAAACGAAAAACGCAGAATTAAAAGACCGAAAATTGACCGGAATAATCCAAAATGAAATAGAAAAAACCACAGGATAACGCATGCTATCGTTCTGTCTAAATGTCTGTTATTTTCAAATTTTAAGCCGAAAATGTTCTCCGACGACTAGATTAGACTGACTGATGAAGAATCCGAGGTCGAAAATAGTGCTACCCGTAAATATTCAACTTTCGAATGGAAAGAGCTAGAAACTTGAAATTTCTATGATAGATTTGGAATCTAAATATGTGGGTTTATTTCTTTAATCAGCAAAATCCGTTCAATGGCTCGGCAGTTATTCACATAGGAGACTTTTTCTTATTTTAACAATAGTTCCGAAACTACAATCGACATGAAATTTAGTATTTATATGTAAAATAACGACCCGAAGATTAGAGCAAAATTTCGTGAGGATCGTATGATCAGGATATTCAAAACAAAATATTTATTTTATGAGCAGAATAGTTTTGAGTGCTACCGAAAGCATAGCAGCAGTCCTACGATCGAGTTTGATGTAGAATAATGACACGAAAGCTAATGCTAAATTTTGTGAGGATCGTATGATTAGAAGATTCAAAACAAGAAAAATGTTTTTTTTCAGCCAAGATTAAGCAAAATATCATCTTTTCCAATTCCAATCGAAATAACTTCCATCATAATAGGCAGCGCTGCATCCTACATATGGAATTTTGAAGAGAATTACGATCTTTCAATTGTTGGAGATATTCCAAGTGGGTAAGTACCTTAATGACTATTCTGGTATTTTTTCTGAACAATTTTTTTTTTCAGTTTACCAGTACCAGCCCTACCTCCTATAAGTTTAATTCAGACAGTTTTTGTGGAATCCTTCACCATTTGCATAGTATCTTACAGTATTACCATGTCTATGGCACTCATTTTTGCTCAGAAGTTGAACTATGATATTGATGCTAATCAAGAACTACTAGCTCAGGTGAGACATAGGACTGTTTTCTCAAGAAACCCAAGGGCGTTCTTATATAGTTCTTAGAACATGAGCACAAATTCTAATTTATTTCAGGGAGCTGGTAACATTTTTGGATCCTTTTTTTCTTGCATGCCTTTTGGAGCATCTTTATCTAGGTCGGTTATACAGCAAACTGTCGGAGGAAGAACTCAGATAACATCTATGGTGTCCTGCAGTCTGCTCCTTATAATTCTTCTTTTCATAGGTCCACTTTTTGAACCCTTACCTAAAGTAAGTACAATTTTCCCTTTAACTTGTAGCGAAATTAATAAAATATGTCTTAGTGTGTTTTATCTTCCATCATCGTTGTGGCATTGAAAGGTATGCTGATGCAGGTGAAAGACTTCCTCAAGTTCCTTAAACTGAGCAAACTAGATGGTTGTGTCTGGCTCATAACTTTTTTCACCACAGTTATTGTCAGTATAGACTTAGGACTACTTATAGGGGTTGTTATGTCGTTGTTTTCCATCATGGTTCTAGAATTCAAACCCTACATTTGTCTGCTCGGACATGTTGCACATACTGACTTATATCTGGATACAAACAAATACAATACAGTAAGAGAATTTTTTTAAATTTCGATCTTTCATTAATATCTTTCATTTCAGGCGAAAGAAATTCACGGAATGAAAATATTTCATTATAATGGTGGTTTGAACTTTGCAATGAGGAATTTGTTCAAGGAGGAATTTTCCAAACACATAAAAATAAACACCTTGAAACAGTTGAACTATAAGAACAACTTGGCCAAAATAACAGAATTGGTATGTATGAAATTCAATAGCAGTTCATCACAAATACTTATCGAGGTGAAAGTCAGCTTAATTTATCTGCTGTCAGCATTTAAACAAACACAAATTTATTCGTAGTATTTAATATGATTAACTCTTGAAATGATTGAATACAACTGTAACACCTGTAGCCATTGCTTAACCTTCAGTTATCAGGGTCGCAAGTGATCTGAATGGACAGAAAGGGGGGTAATGTGGTATTCCCAGGAGGTCACCTTGAAGAGGGGATCTAACATAACTCAAGTCCGAGAACGTAATTATCAAGAGGAGTGTATCTAGCCTTCTCGGATTGACCAGAGATCAGGGAGGCTCAGATATCAATATTGAAAACCTACTACCTGAAGGGCTACATGGGGCCACCACAATACCTCAGGAACAATAATCATTCACTCATACGTTTCTCTCAGCAGCATTGGATATCCGGAGTACTGTCTGTTGTTCTCTACCAGAACTACTCTAGGATTAATCCTAAAGGACATTACTGGTTCACAAGGAATACAATTTCTCAAATTAAAACATGAATATTGAAAACATATTACATAAAGCTACTAAGAGATTATAAAATAGATACAGAATCCCATCATCCTGAATGTTACAATAAAGAAAAAAACAAGAAATATCACACAATAGAGCATGCAAATTAGTTATATGCCAGGCAACGCGAAAGAACATCAAAAATAAGGAACCATTATTAATAAATACAACACACAACAAAGCAGGCACTATGAGAAAGTATATAAATAGACAACTGAGGGTTGCAACGCTCCGGTAATATATGAAAACAACGCATTATATTACAACATTTCAGTTCACTAAATAACACCAATGCAAAAATACAGAATGAAAATTAATAGGCAACGACTGGAATTACACTGAAAGAGCATGCAATACTCGAGAATTTTACAAGAAATAAACGCAATCCATCTTCTTTGTTACCCTCACAGAGCACATGCATAGATTTTCAGTGCCATAGAATGTTTGACATAAGCATAGGCGGGTACACCGGCTTAATACCGTGACATAGTCTGTATAATCTAGTACGAGTTCTCTCACTCGTATCATCTTTAGGGAATGCGGATCTCTTCAGTATTAAACATTAATTAATACTTCGCCCAATTTTAACTGTCAATAGTAAAAAAAACGTACTATGCTGGCTTGACGACTTTAACAGCAACATTTAATAAGTATTTCAAAATGGCACATCTACTAGATTCAGCCAATTTGTTGGGTATACATTTTTTGTAAAGAAACTCAGTTTTGAACAAATATTTCTTGCTTACTGTTTTAGAAAAGTTTTGAATTAAACACCAGTTTTTGGATTCTGAGATTCATTAGAACAAATGTTAAATTCCCTTTTTCAATTGGGTCCTACCTTCCTGAAATATATGAGGGATATCATTCAGTGAGCAAATATTTCCGATTAATTAGTGGAAATTTTGCTACCTTAAATAAATACAGTTTTTACATTAATCTGAACATATATTTTCTATACACAGGTAGAAAAATATGGAAAAACCGATGAAACTAGAAGAAAATACGAGAAAACACTGTCGAAAATGAACACAAGTATCAAAGTGATCATCCTGGACTTTTCATCCTTGAGTTACATTGATCCTTCAGGAGTTTCTTCGCTGAGAGTCCTGGCTGAAAGTTTTCAGAAAATAGATATTCCCATCTATATAACCGGAGTATCAGGTAATTTGATATTAATATCTGACAACTTTTCACGAATTTTAAATTTCATGAGGAAAATAACAAAATTTCAATAAGAATCAACTAAAAATATGTCGTTCTATTTCAGAACCAAACTATGAAATTATGGCAAAATGTGGACTGTTTTTACAAACGGAAATCAGAACATTTGCAAAGATTCATGATGCAGTTCTTTACGCCTCCGAAAAATTTGGACTGAATTTAAGAATGCAAGTAGAAAAAATTTACAGCAAATAAACTCTGAAATTAGTTCACTTGTTAACCTTTGAAGTACTGAAAGTAGTAATTAATTATAATGTAGTCATAGACATGTCAAATATTTATGTTTGTAAATATATGTATCTTTTAGATATCAGTTTAATCTTGTTTCTATGAAAACAAGTTGTTATTTATCCACAATAATTAAATCTGCAAACTTCAAGAGGTGATGCAAGTTGCTTATTCTAAGCAAAAAAAATATCGGAGACCTTATATTGATTGTTCTGTTTTCTGGTACTTCATTTAATGATTTTAAATCCCTTTTAATTTCATTATATTGTGATGTGGGATTTGAGTAATGTATTTTCATTCCCCCCTGTCAAGTTTAAGGATTTTGTTCGTTTGTTGCTTTTCTTCTGAGGTAAACTGTATAAAAAAAAATTCTTTTCTTGAAATTGCAAGCCACAGTTCACTTTAGCAAAATTTTGGATACCTAGATCTGTCGCGCGTATGTATTTGCTTTTTCTTTTAACAAAGATTCATTGAGGGGTATGTTGACTGTCTCAGCCGAAATACTTAGCTTTTTTGTAGACAAGGAAATTTTGCTTCGTTTTTTTTTACTCCATTAAGTTTTGCACCATACATCTTATTTTTTAAAATGCTGAAAAGCATACAATTTCAAACTCCTTTGTTACATCAATTTTCTTGTCTAATCTCTTCAGCTTCGATGAGTCTCTTTTCCGAATACTGACAGCCACTTGTATTGGAAAATTACTAAGGTTTAACAAGTCCTGAACACATTTAAGTATTCAATAATTTATTTTATTTAAACATAATCCAAACATACATACTACCTATTTATTAGTCATTAACAGTGGTAAAATAAACATAATTAAAGAAGTAAAAATAAATTATAATACATGGATACAAGATCAACAATCCTTAGCTGTATTAAGGGAAAATGGTAATTAATTACAAAAACCTCAGATGAATACAAGCGAAATGAACTGCAAACACCAAAGGCGCGATTAAAAAATTATTGAATATGAAAAGGAGAAACTGCAGCATTATTTTGTTGTTAACGTTTCATTTTTTTGTATAATATTCACTATTTTCTATTGGATTCAATAGCAAAATCATAAATTCTGAGGCGAAACATATATAATGCACTCTTTATTTTCACATTATATTATTAAAAATTAATGGTCCAGTAATAAAGAGTATTCAACATTTTTTTAAAGAAAATTAATCGATCATTATTGCTCAAAAAATTAAACAATTTTGCGTATATAATTTACTCCTTTCAACGTTTTCCCGAAAAAGGAAAAACCAATAAATTCAAACTGCCCTCTTCAATAATGAAGAGCAAAATTTTCTATTCCTATTTTAATATTTTGCAAATATTTTTGGGAAACAAGCAATATAGTTCTTTAACAAATATTTCTAAGACTTGGTTGTATAAACTAACAAAACATAACAAAGTCAACTTCAATTATAATATAAAACACCAATCAAATAAACAAAAATATTTACAAAATAAATTCTCAAGATGGTTTTTATACCCAAATGTAAAATTTGGGAAATATGTACCTTAATGGATTACAATGTAAGTGTACCAAATGTAAAATCCGTAAACAATGTCTCTGAAGGTGGTTTATTTATTCTTGTGTTATATATCAATATTTTTTAACCTATGAAAAATATGGTGAAGTTTGTAATGAAGATGAAATTGGAATATGTAAAATTTCACCTGGTGTATGAATAAATCAAAAACTGGAGACATTTTTTACAAACATTAGAGCTTTGACGATATTAAAATCGCTTATTTTGGCACTTTCTGATAAATTTCGTATTTTTGATAAGAAAGGATATGACTAGAAATTAGTTTGAATTATTTTGAGTCTATCTCCATATTTCTTGAGCAAACATTAGCAAAATCTATTCTGAAAACATTTGAAGCGATTCTCCACAGAGATTCTCAAAGGGAAAATATCTGTCCATCAAAATACAGACGAAATAATCGATAACAATCATATAAAATTCACTTATTTCTCATAAAATAATTCTAAATTATTGAACGAAATGCTTTTTTCAGTAAAAACTAGATGAGTAATAAAGAATTCATCATGTTTTGACAAAATATCAAAGAGGCGTTTGTTCTAGAATCTATTTACTCCATAGATACAAGATGGCAGCACATTCTTTCAAATAAACATAATATAGCGCTGCTTCGTTTACATAGAGTTGAAATTCAAATGGATACATCATTTAAAATACTGTATATTGAAGAAAACATTTTACAAAGTCTTTGATTTTAAGAATAGTATGAGCACTTTGTGATTATTCAGCAAATATTTGATTCTTAAAACTTTTAATATATTTCATTTATCCAAAAAGCCAATATGTAATTTTTTATAAACAGGAATTTCTTCTGGGGAAATTCAAGATCAATGGTAAATCTTAAGGCACTTGATCATATTGAAAATGGTTTTACTGTAGGGGTTTATATAGGCCTTGTGAAGTTTGCAGGAAACATGCCCTTTTCTCCTGTGGTCTCCTTTAGTCCCATTAACCAACCTTCCTCCTGAAATAAAAGGAAATTGATTTATTATTTATCTATTCATCTGTTGGGAGTTTCATCAATTAAACCAGTGAATAAAACTTTGAATTGGTTTCATCAGAATAATCAGTTCCAATGGTAATTATAATGTTAGAAGAACATAGTGTCATATTTGTTAATGATGCTTGTAGTCTAATGAAAAGTTTTCAAGACGACCCCCAATTGCATTTCCTGCAAAGAATTGATCAATTCAATCATTAACATCGAAATGATTTCAGGTGTATGTAATATTTTAATGTAATTGATTATTGGTAAAGTGTTCCAAGTAATATGTTAAATGGGAGTTTGTAAAGGCGATTAAATATTTTTAAAAAGACAGACCTACCTGTTCTTCAGGATCGTCATATTCTACAACCTGTATTATTTCTCCTACTTCGAAGGACAGTTCATCTACATCTTCTCGGTTATACTTGTAAGTAGCTTTAACCTTATACAATACACCAGGCGGTAAATTGTCCCTGCTGGCACCTGAAAAATTAATGAAATTGTTATTAACAAAGACTATATATATTATATTACTGTTTTCTATACCTAAAGTTGGTTTGTTTAAGAGATTGGTTCTCCCAAAAGAACTTTCAGAATAATATAATATTATGTGACGAAGACAGGTATTCTAACGTTTGTAATTATAGGTGAAATACATAAATTTATGATAGATTGGGCCGTTGCTTGGTAGAAATCAGTTGTAACTGTCATTATAAAATAAAACACTTGTTTACATTTTCTACTTTATTTTTGGTATTGACGTACGTTTCGTCTTTGCTTGAAAGACTTCATCAGAATACGAAGTAACAGTTGTTGTACAATGAATTTATAAGATTTTTTACAGAAGGTGTACATGTGTTCTTAATTGTTCGTCGGGTTGGTTTTCTCAAAGAATATTCCCTTCAGAATCGTGTTCACTCGATCCCTTGTAAATATTGAATAGAGGGGTGTAATAAAAATCTATTTGTTCATTTACTAGGTTATTGCTGTTTTTATGTTTATTTATTTCGTAAATTTCCCATAAGTTCAATTTTAGACCTCTATTTTCAACATGTAGAATTTCTATTTCTTTTGTGAAAGAACCATTCTTTCACAAAAGAAATAGAAATAAATAAACATAAAAACAGCAATAACCTAGTAAATGAACAAATAGATTTTTACTACACCCCTCTATTCAATATTTACAAGGGATCGAGTGAACACGATTCTGAAGGGAATATTCTTTGAGAAAACCAAACCGACGAACAATTAAAAACACATGTACACCTTCTGTAAAAAATCTTATAAATTCATTGTACAACAACTGTTACTTCGTATTCTGATGAAGTCTTTCAAGCAAAGACGAAACGTACGTCAATACCAAAAATAAAGTAGAAAATGTAAACAAGTGTTTTATTTTATAATGAAATACATAAAAATTGAACATGCTTCAATCTCCTGTAATCGTGTTTTAATACGATTCTTGTCTAGTGAAATATCGAACTTTTTCAATTACGCGGTAAAGGGGATATTAGGACTACTGAGGCTGGCAGCATTGTGTTGATCTTAACCTCATCCAACACCACCTAAAAAAGGTGGTGTTGCCTCATCTATCATCACGTATTTTTTAATAAATATAAAGATAGTGGTTTTTCGAATTTTAGGTTATGTTGGAAGTATTTTCACAAAGATTGTTTTTTCACTGGATGGAAACAGACTAATTTATGAAGCACCTCTAAGTAGATTGAAATGTAATTTAGTAATTTCCTCAATAATTGTTTTTCCAAAGAAAACTTTATATTGACAGTAGCAGATACAATTACATCATCGAGATATTATTCCTGAATTTTCTTAGGAAATATTGCGTATGTCCAGAACTGGACCATAGATAATGACATTTGAATAAAAAATTAATTTCGAAAATTGCCGCCGAAGAAAAAAATTCCGCTTGTTTATTTGAATATAACAATAACAATTGTTTTACTACACAGTGGCTTCTTGAATTAATAACATTTTTAGTGATATTTAATAAATATGTGGAAAATTTTCTCTACTGATCTGTCGTGTCAGAATCATGACTGCTAAGGTAGGACCACAATTCAAATATAGATTTTATTGAAACTCAACAGGTTTCAAATAATATTTAATAAATGGTGCACCATTTTATGAAGCAGCTACAAAAGACAGTTCTATAAGGAACGGAAAAGTTTATAGCCATAGAAAGACAAACCAATTTTTAAGAAAATCGAAATGCTCATTAGGTGAAGACCTTGTTGTTGCAGGTCAATAGGAAACCTAACATTTGAATGTTTAAACTTGAATAAACAGCTTGTATTAATATTTTATAAATTTGATGTAGATATTAGAAATCAAACTACTCAAGGAAAATCCAATCTCATGCCATCCAATCATGCAAATTATTGTTTACTTACCGACAGGAATATCATACAGTTCTTCGAGCTTTTTACTGACAGTGCTCACATTGTTAGGGGTGGTGTTAACGTTATTAACAGCAGCTGCATCGCTAGAAGCTTTATTAGGGGTGGAAGGTTCTGGGGTGGAGGACTTACTCTCTACTCCCGCTATTCCGTTTTGCTCGCTTGGGGGCCTGCTGGTGACAATTTCCGCGCATGCTGCTGATGTTGGTTCGCCGTTGGTACTAGGCTGAGGGGTTTCTGTTGATTGGGTAGGCTCGACTTTAACGGGGGATTGAGGAGCGGATGCGGGAGTGGACAATGTATCTGAATCGACCGAGGTCTGATTTGTTAGTTCTGGTTTTGGTTGTTCTGTTTTAGTTGGGGTCTGCGGAGGAGGTTGGTCAGCTGCAAACACAACACACAACATCAAAAAACATGAGGTGGACGAAGATTTGTGCTACCTACAGGGTGAATCAGTTTTTAGTAGAGAAAATAACTCGTTCTGAAGGAATATCATTTCTAAATGCTGATTACCTGCATGCAACCCAAGTTTCACATAAGAATTCAACTTAAACACGCAGTAGGAGAAATAAAAACAAGTACATACATGTTTTTAAAGATTTAGTTGTACCGTACCTAACGATAAATACAGGTAAGACCACGCGATTATCAAGAGACCGTTCACTCTCACCAGTAAATGTTACCAGTACACATATTCAACCTTAGTTTGAGTTCATAGTTCACAAAAGCGCCAATTGTTTATGTTCGTTAATTGAATCTTCACTTCCCTAGGGAAGTAAGTAAAAATTGAATCAGAACTTTATATTTTATTAATATTTATTTTTAGGCACCACTCTTTGAAATTCATATAAGCTGTTTGGTAACATTTCTTAGACTTTCCGATAAAAGGAATTCACATGCAGTATTTTCCAATTTTTGAATTTCATCTTCTTTGTCAAAACTTTGTTTGACAGATGAAAAACTTAATAACCGAAGGAAAACCGATATTTTATTGAAAGTAAATAAATTACAAACAATTCAACAAAAGAAGAGTAATTGAAAGTCAATTTTTGTAGTGAAAAAAATATAATACACAACTCAGGAAGCAAGTTTCTTGACCAGCCAGAATTTCATTGCTTGCTCGGGCGCAAACTACGTCCTCGTTTGGTGTCACTTGCCTGCCTTATAGTGTAAATGACTATCTGTTCATCCAAATTCAAACTAAGCTCATTCCGACATAAAGCACTCACGCCAACGAGTAATCCAATCATAAAACATTTTTCAAACATTTTTTCGGAATCGAAAAAAAACTGTTGTGAATAAGAACGATTAACATTTAATCTTACAACGAAGAATAACACAATGTAATGCATACAAAAATCAATTACAGAATATTCCTTCTGTAATTTCTGTTATATATTTCAATTAAATTTTCATTATGTTACATAATTTAATCTGAATACTCCGAAAATTTGGACATGTTCATTTAAAATTGTAATTGATTACATACTGAACATTTTGATCTGAAGTTGAACAATAATTTGGTGTTTGCAATATATTCATTAACAACTCAAATTTTTTTTTTTTTTTTTTTAAGGCGTTTATTGCTTAATGTACAATCTACTTGAACAAGTATTAAGTAATTTTGATGGAATGTATTGAAAAGAAAAACAAAAGAAAGAGACATGGGAGGAAAGAGTCCAGTGACTCTTCTACTCGTTTACTATTTCAGTAAGATCTTCCAGCCAGGTCTTCTTTAATCTTCGTATGTTTGGACCTTCCTGGTACAGGTTATGTATAAGATTGTTTGAGTTCCCTTGTAGTCGCTGTCGGTATTCAGCAGAGGAGGATTTTATAACATCTGTTATATACGGAATTTGTAGGTCTTCATGGAGTCTCTGGTTAGTGACGTACCAGGGTGCTTTGGCTATTTGCCGTAACGTTTTTGACTGAAACCTTTGGATCGTTTTTATTCTTGATGGTTTTGCGCAGCCCCACAATTGAATGCCATAGGTCCAGATAGGTTTAAGTATTGTTTTGTATACGAGCAGTTTGTTTTGCATCGTAAGTTTTGATTTTCCTCCTATTAGCCAATGCATTTGTCGAAGTTTCAAGTCCAATTGCCTTCTTTTGGCTTCTATGTGATTACGCCATGTTAGTCGTTGGTCCAGATGAATGCCAAGGTACTTAATGCTTGTCTTTGTGGGCAGAGTCATTCCATTCAGAGTTAGTTTGGGACAGGTGTTGGTACGTGTAGTGAAGACTATTTGTGAGGATTTGGTCTGGTTAAGAGTCATCCTCCACTTCTTATACCAGTGGTTCAATTGGTTCAGGTGTTCCTGAATATTTCTGGATGAGACCGAGGCATCGTCATCGGAAGACAGTATTGCGACGTCGTCAGCAAATGCAGCAATAGTGGTTTTAGATGTTTCAGGCAAATCAGCAGTATAGAGCAAATATAGGAATGGTCCCAGTACACTTCCTTGTGGTACACCAGATTTAATGGAAAGGTATCTTGAGAATGTGTTGTTGTACTTAACTGATATATTTCTGTCAGAAAGATAGGATTTGAAAAGCAGAAAGTAGTTATTGTTAAGGTTTTCCTTTATTTTATATAGCAGACCTTTGTGTCAGACTTTGTCGAAGCCTGGGAGATGTCCAGGAACACGCCATTACAGAATTGTTTTTTTTTCGAGAGAATGTGCGATGATGTTGACTATTCTGTGCGTTAGATGTGATGTTGACATCCTTTGGCGAAAACCAAATTGATAATCGGGAAGTATTTCTGATGTTTCGTGATCGTCTTGGATTCTTCTTAGAAGGATTCTCTCGAAAATTTTTCCTGGGATTGTAAGAAGACTTATGGGCCTGTATGATGATGGGTCATTTGGTGTTTTACCGATTTTATGGATCATTATCACATGTGCGTGTTTCCATAATACAGGATAGTAGCATAAATTCAGCATGCGGTTGTAAATTGTTGTCAAGAACACAATTGCTTTTCTTGGAAGTCTCTTGAGAATCTCTGCAGTGATCAAATCCGGACCAGGAGATTTCTTGTTTTTGAGTTTTCGGATTTCGCTTTTGGCTTCTTTAGGAGTGATTGGTTTTATAGGTGGTGACAACTGACATGGTGAATCCAAGTATGTCTCAACATCGTTTTCAAATCCTGGTGTTGGCTCAGGCTCTGTAAATACCCTTGATAGATGCGATGCGAATGCCTCTGCTTTTTCCTCGTTCGATCGAGCCCAGCCGTTAGGTATTCTAATTGGAGCAATAGATGGTGTTGGCCTCTTGAATTTTCTGGTAGCTCTCCAGATACTGTGGTCTTCAGATGTCAGTTCTTCGGTGTAACGTTCGAAGGAGGTATTTTGTTCTTCTTTCAAGGTTCTTGATAAGTTTCGTGACAGTCTTCTGTAATGACGGAGATCATTCAGGTTACGTGTTCGCTGCCATTTACCTCGGGCTCTCCTTTTTTCAGCAATGATTTGCCGTATGTACAGGGGAGTACTCTTAATATAGGGGATTTCTCTCTCGATTAAAGGAGTTGCATGCCAAGCTGCTTGTTGGATGGTTTCTGTGAAGTGTTGAACAGCTTCGTCAATTTCTGATGTTTCTTTCATGCTGAAGTTGGTCAAATTTCTGTTTATATAGTCCTTGAAGTCCTCCCACCTGGTATGTACTGTGGATAATTTTGGAGCAGTCTCTGTTTTTACAGGTGTATTTGTCAAGCTCATTATAACAGGAGAGTGATCCGATGTCAGGTCGTAACTGGACTCTAGCACAACTCAAATTGAAAATTATTTTATACAATTCTACTGATCACTGTAATAATTCTTTTTGACGTGCAAAAATGAATTTTATTTTAAATATCAAGTCTTTATTAATACTAATTTCATTTTAGTTATTTGTCCTTAAGCACAATATTTAAATATATTCCTATTTCTAGCACTGTATTTAATTTCAGCTATCACATGTCCAACCTGTATTTACCATTAGTTGTATATATGATTATCGATAAAGTGTAGATTATTATCAAACTAAACTGATTCAACCTGTGTAATTTCTTAGTTGAGTTATATAGTTTTTTAACACCTTGTATA
Organism: Megalocaria dilatata; assembly: GCA_034642435.1. Lineage (NCBI taxonomy): Eukaryota > Metazoa > Arthropoda > Insecta > Coleoptera > Coccinellidae > Megalocaria > Megalocaria dilatata. The sequence continues at coordinate 31,578,858 of CM067861.1, forward strand.
CAAACTTTTTTCTTCAAATATTAATAAATTCATCTAATTTCGGCTGAATTGTTAAAAAAATCTGATTTTCATGCATTTTTATTCTGCACCTATAGTTACGTTATGAGAATCATAGATTATTATTATTTTTTCCTCAAAATTGAAAACCATCAGAAATATTTTTAAATGGATAATGGCCTTTAGAGTCTTTTATTTTCAAACTCTCTACAATTATAAAAGAGTTGCAATGCAGACTGTATTATTTCTAGCAAATCTAAAGATAATTAATTTTTTTTATGAGAATCAATCAGTTTGAAAAGATCAGAGGATCACCTATGTGTAAAATATGATTTATTTACCAAGTTCTACGAATGTTTATCCAATGGTTCATAAGAAAACAAAACTTAAACATATAGCAGGTGAAACATTTTTTTAAACTGTGGAAAAAACATCAAATTGAGGTATTCCTCAGTTTAATTTTTTTAAGAATCTTAATTTACATAAGAGTAGAAAGTTGGAGAATATCTCAATTCTTTATACCATTTTTTTCAAAAATTGCTAAAAACTCTGAATTTTAGATAACTCCGAAATGAATCACTCTAGTCCATTGGTTTACAAACTCATTCAAAATAATTCTGGCTTCAGATATATTAGCTCAGTAAAAAAATCACAGAAAAAAAATTATGGAGAGTTTGTAAATTGGTGGGACATAAAAAGATCTAATTAAAAAACTATTGATTGTAAGAAGACAGTTGGTTTATTTTTTTGGAAAATATTGTTTAACATGTTGAAGCCTTTATCCCACACTAATATTCATAAACAAATTCAGGAATGCCTTTCTTAAACGTTATCATGCGCTTCAACAACAAATTTCGTTTACTTAAAAGATAAAAGATTCTTTATGTAGACAGTGAAATGATATATCGGAAAATAACTGGAAAATTATATCACACAGAACATTTTTTATCGAGAAATGCAAAAATAATAGTAGCTAGCCTCAATATTACTTCTATCATGCAATATAATCTTGAGGAATCAGAATAATTTTCAGTAGAAATCAAATCATTCACTCAAGATTTCTTGAGGCACTATCATAAGAGTACTCAATTCGATCAATAATTCTGGAATAGGTTCATTCTTATGCAATTCTGATTCCCTGTTCTAATTAGTACATTCAACAAGCAGCATTCTCATACATAAATTTATCAGTTATACTTACGTAGTGACGGTTTTGAAGGTGAAATGTTATTTATAATAAGTGACGAATTATTGTAATTAGTGTTACGTGGAAGACTAGATCCGTTAGTTTTTTTCACACTGTATGATCCCCTTTGACTATCTGTAGCTAATTTGTCCACTACTGCTTCTAGTTCTTCGAAAACCTAAAACAACCAAAGAATAAATTGATATTTTTAAAAAGATAAAAAACATAGAAGAATCAGTCAATTGTAGAAAAATTCCTATAGTGAACTGCTTTGAGTTTGAAATTTCGACAGATATACATTTTTTCACTAAAAAAGTTACTGTTAGTGACAATAAATAATTTTCTGAACCAGATATATGCTTAAATAATGTATTGAAATAAATATAATTCGAATAAATGTCTGTATATGTTTCACATTAAAAATAACAAGCAAACATCTGACATTCCAAAACAACAAAATATTTCATACAATAAACCAAGCAACTTTGTTCAGAAAGAAAGGACAAATCTCAAATATATACAAATAGAATCTATGAACATCGAGTAAATTGAACATGAAATAAATTTCAATACACATGCAACCTATGTTCCATTATTTTTTTATAACTTTTATAATAATGTTGAAAGGAAGTAATCCTTTTGTGTTCTCGTGTTCCCAACAACTATCCTTGTTTTTCTTTCCATTTCAGACATGCCAAAAGAAGCAGGACATCAGCAAGTTGGTGAGTTATTTTATTAGAATAAATTTTGTCATTCACATTACCAATTGAATCTTGGCAATTTCGGTTTAGTAATTTACTCATTTTATTATCAAATGACCTTGCAATTATTCAATATTTCAGTTTCAAAGTTCAATATAGGTAATTTGATAGGTACACTAAAACTATGTAGGCCATTAATTCTTGATTTTTTGTTGTTGCGGAAAAAATATCTTATATACATTTGTGAGTATAATAATTTTCAATCTTGAAATATAAACTTTAGCTTCAACACTGTTACATTCCAATGAGAACTCACCTTAGCGGCTTCCGAATGGAAGGTGTGCTCCGCGTTGAAAAGGGACTGAAGATTCGTCACTAGGAACAAAACTCTGGAATCGTATAAGGCCGGCAATTCATCGTGAAGCTCGGAATTAAGAATTTCATATGTCCTTTTCGCTTCTTCCAACTGTTCCTTACCCTTGTTGATTTTAACTTCGTCCCTTTTCTTCATGCTGGTCTGCAACGCTTGAAAACTGTGTCTTTGTCCATCGTAGTCTACTAATTTTCTTCCACGTTTGTCGATTTTTTTCTGGAAAGAAAAAGGTTAGTCAATCAGTGTCCAAAACAAATTTTATATGTCAATGCTTATCATTAAGTGCTTCATAGATCTCACTCAGGCATTGGATAGGTAGTGCTTAACGATTTATTTCAAAATTGTTTTAAGTAGCTCAGTTTCAGGCATTTATTTTCCTTAATCTTAAAACGCTCATCAAAATAATGTTTCTTTATTGTTAAACGTTCCGCATATTTAAAATCTAACGTATCATTGAGGAGAGATCGCTATGTTCATTTATTCAAGTATTCCTCAATAATAAGTTAGAATCTAACAAAAATTTAATTGAATCGATCCTTGCTTGATGGAAATTGGCGAAACAATTGTCGTTAAAAATAAATTGTGGTAATAATCTATATGATTATTTTATCTTAAGTATGCAGAATATCTAATAACAGGTAAACATGATTATGGTGAGCGTTTAAAGATCCTGCATAGGGAAAATAAAGATCTGAAGCTGAACTTCTTAGAGAGTTGAAAAAACCGATTAAGACATTCTGGGAATTTACTGAATGAGCAGAGCGCCTTTATTGAGCCTATTCTCGTAATTTTTCCAGAAGTATTCTGTTAAAGTTATCACCTGTGTGTATATTTTCAATACAAGATAGATTACCGAGTACCTAAAATACTCATTTTGCATATGATGCCATACAATAACGTTAAAGCTCTTGGTGGGAAACTTTTGAGGATGTATAGTCTAGAAGGCATCCGCAAGAACGAAGCTCAATCGTAATTATTTAGTCTATATTTTTAATTCTTTATAGTTCTTTATAGTTTTATAGTCCGGGACTATAAAACTAACTGAATGAAATCATCTTCATTTCGTGGCACTTCTCGTACTTCAATCTTCATTAGTCCCCATATGTTTTCAATGGGACTAAGATCTGGTGAAGCTGCTGGCCATGAAATGGTTTTCACTTAGTGTTCTTGCATCCAAGCTTGAGTATAGGCCGAAGTATGGTATCTTGCATTATTAGTTGTTTCCACAAAGTTGAAAATAACTTTCGTCAGATATGAAGACATTATTAAAATTATCTTCTTGAAAACGTTGACAAAATTTTATCCTTCGTTCCTTTTGTAAAGGTTTCATTATAGGGTCCTTTTGGTCTTTTCAGTGACAAACGGACGGTTTCTGGACATACTCTTATATTTCGTTGATTTCCAAGTCTGTTAAGCCAATTTGCGAAACTCCGGGAGCGGATTGTATCGTCCTGAGGTCAATAAAGCGTTTAAATTGTCTCCTCTAACCTCACGCGGTCTTCCTGAAACTGGTCTATGCCTCATATTCATGCCATTTTTATCCTCTTTAATGTCTCATATACAGCACTTTTTCCCAGTTCAGTCAACTGCACTAATTTCTTAACTTTTAGAAAACCCTTTCTATACAAATATTCTACCGGTTTTCTTTTTCTAGTGGATACATTATTCATAAATTGTATACCTGTTGACAATCAAAAATATTTGACCAATAGTGTTGCCATGCAACTTTGGCCATAGCCGACTATCTGCACAACCTATTTTACACATTACTTTTGTCTTAGAATGTTACAAAAAAGAAGAATATTAGAATTATGAAAAATAATAAATTCCGGATACTTTCTAAACGGGTTTTAATTTCAAGAAGCCTTTGAATTTTAAATATTCTATTGGAATGAAAAATTCAGTTTTATCTCATACCATATTACGCAGTATTTCTGAAACCATCTTCTAAGTTACAGTTAAATTTCGATGTACAGATTTATATTTCGAAGAGTAACGCTTGATTATACTGATTTGTAAACAAAATAGTTCGATAAACATCCAGTGCGAATAATAAGACTGGATTGATAATAAACTATTCTTAATTCTCAATGCCGAAGTATAGTTTTGATCCAGTTAACTAATGTGGATTTCAAAATGTATTATGGCAACGTTCCAAGTTCTTCGAAAACAGTCGTTCTGAAATATTGTAATGGTTGTTTTCGTATGCAGCATCTTAATCACGAAATTATTTCATTGAAATTTTCTGTGCATTCTAATTGTCCATGGGTAAAACGTCTCGAGTATAGTAACGCACAAAAGATCTTATTGGTCGCGGCCAGAAGATTCTATTGAACATCATTTTGAAGGTGAATTCATACTTGACAGAAGTAAAATTGAAATAACTTTAAATTCAGAATTATACATTCTAACTTCTACAATATATATTGAAACTATATACAAAAACTATCAAATCGATATCCTTATATCGGGTGTTTTTTTTTAGAGTAATAGGGTTTTCGATAGGGATAACTGTGATTTGAAAGAAGATAGAAGCCATGTTGTTTTGACATTTCTGTTCAGTAAGCATTGACAAATTATCATGGAAAAACTCACGCCGCAACAACGTTTACAAATTGTTGAAATTTATTTTCAAAATCAGTGTTCTATTTGCCAAACTTATACAGCACTTCGTTAAAATTAATTGTTTTACATAATCGTACATCAGAGCCTATTCTTCGAACTATCGATAGACGTCGGACAACATTTTCTCTATTTGATGCAACAACAACAACAAGACAAAGAACTGTACGTACAGAAGAAAATATCGCTGCTGTAAGTCATAGTGTTAATGATGATCCAGATTTGTCTATTAGTCGACGTTCACAACAAGTTGGACTCTGTGGATCCACCACATGTAAAATTTTGCGTAAAGATCTTGGTCTACACCCATAGAAGATCCAACTGGTTCAAGAACTAGAGCAACTTGACCATAATAAGCGTTGTTTTTTTGCTGATTGGACCCTAGAACGGCTTGAAGTTGATCGACTTTTTTATCGTAAAATTGTGTTTAGTGATGAAGTTCATTTCTGGTTGAACGGCTATGTAAATAAGCAAAATTGCCGTATATGGAGTGAAAACAATCCTCAAGAAGTTCTGCAGGTTCCACTGCATCCTGAAAAATGTGCTTTACACGCTGGAGTCATCATCGGTCCATATTTCTTTAAAAACGATGCTGGAGCTAATGTTACAGTGAATGCTGCTCGTTACAGATCGATGATCAATGATTATTTGTTTCAAAATTTGAATGGTATCGACCCAGAAGTGTTTTGGTTCCAACAAGATGGTGTTACACCTCATGCTGCTACCGTAACAATTGATTTATTGGAAGAAAGATTTGGCGATAACATTATTTCGAGAAATGGTCCAATTAATTGACCTCCAAGATCATGCGACATAACTCCACTGGATTATTTTCTTTGGGGTTATGTCAAGTCATTGGTTTATGCTGATAAAACAGAAACAATAGTCGCTTTGGAAGCCAACATTACTCGTGTTATTGATGAAATAAGGCCTGAATTACTCGAAAAAGTGGTTCAAAATTGGTCTGGTCGAATGCGGTTCCTCAGAGCTTAAAGTGGTGGACATATGCCGGAAATAATTTTTCAAACATAAATATCATGAAATTATCTTTCAAATAAAAGAAAAATTTGGCTTCAATCTTAATTTAAATGTGTTTTATTTCAATTTAAAGTTCTATCACTCTAAAAAGTACCCAATATATAATCAATATAGAATATTTTTCAATGTCTCGGAAAAAAACTTTTTACATACCGACATGAAACGTATCAAAACAGATGTATTAACAAAAACTACAATATAAGTATGTATATTTGACATACAAATACAAGAAAATCCACTATTCCAAAAGTATCTAAAATTGTCAAAATAAAGGATCGATTAAAAATAATCGAGAATTCCAACATTTGATAGTTATTTCCTACTCTAGACTTCTTCAGAAATATATTGAATTCAGATTCAAATATATAACAAGATCAAAATTCAACTCACCAAATGAGATAAAATCTGGAACGAATAAACTCGAAGTAAGCTTTAAAGTATACAAAATAAAACAGAAATGATCAACACGTTGTTAAGTATGACCTATAAATATTTATACTCGGAACACAGAAAAACATAACAAAACTTATTCACCCCAAATAATGTCCCATGATGACAAAAATAACCAGAATTTCAAAAATATTTTATTGAACCACTATATATTTAAGAAGCTTGTTAAGTACTCACTCTCATTTCTGGAAATTGTTGCTGGTAGGTGTTCAAAGGAAGTAGCACTTGATCCGCAAGTTTATGGCTGAAGTCTTGCCACAACATATCCACTGATTGACACTGTATGTATAAGTGATCGTGTCCCGTCCATTGACTCTCGTAAGTCTCTCCGATCGCTTCCAACAGCGATTTTGAAGCAGCTTGGGCAGCTGAAACAAGAAAATTTCCAATTAGTTTCACATTTCAACGTTTTTAAATTTTTGATAAAGGGTGGATCATCTATTAATGCCGCTTAACCAGCAATTATTTTGCTATGGAAGGGTGTCGGGACACAGAGAGAAGACATAGAAGCGCAATAAATTGACGAGCTAGGAATCACATTTGCAGAGGACGAATTTATTAATATAGGAGGAAGGTCAGCTAAGGAAATAGGAAGGAAGTGAACATACATTTGGAATGGCTGACAACGCTGGTAAGATGAAAATGGGGGGAAGACAGATGTCATGTCATGACATGTCTGTGTATAACAGAATACGAGAATATAAAATACAGAACAAAGAGATGACCAAATACCTAGAACTGAGGATAGACATACAACTGAGATACCTACTACACTTGAAGGAGACAAGATAAAAATAAGGCAGAACAGCAACAAAAATAATATACGTCTATTAAATATGAGCGGTGCTTATTGTAGACATTAATTTAATTATAAAGTTTTTTGAATAAAAAATTTTTTTGAAATTAAAATTGTAGAAGACTAAACGAATAAATCTGTTTTGATGTTCAAATTTTGTTATATTTCTTCTATCAAGTAAAGAGCCTTTTTCTATTTTATAATCATACCTCTCTCATTACCTCTTTTCGGTTTTTGATCTAATAATGTAGTCCGTCTATAAAGTATCCGGAATTTATTATTTTTCATAATTTTAATATACTTTTGTAACATTCGAAGACAAAAGTAATGTATAAAATAGGTTGTGCAGATAGTCGGCTATGGCCAAAGTTGCATGGCATCACTATTTGTCAAATATTGTTGATTGTCAACAGGTATACAAAATATGAAATAATGTCGCAACTAGAAAAAATAAAACAGGCAGAATAGTATAGAAAAGGTTTTAGAAACGTTAAAAAATTAGTGCAATTGACTAAACTGGAAAAAGTGCTGTAAATTTGAGAATAAAGAGGATAAAAATGGCATGGATATGAGGCATAGTAAAACCGCTAAGATTAAAGGAAACAATTTAAACGCTTTATTGGCCTTAAGACAAAACAATCTGCGCCTGGGGTTTCGCAAATTGGCTAACAGATTTTGAATCAAATATATAAGTATGTCCAGAAACCGTACTGAAAATACAAGGCTACATTCTGTATCTTCCTATAATGACACCTTTACATAAGAAACGAAAGATGGAATTTTGTCAACGTTTTCAAGAAGATAATTTGAATAATGTCTTTATATCTGATGAAAGATGACTCCAACCTGGTGGAAATCACTTAAAAATCCTATCAAAACAACGTTCAAATTTCCAATTTTTCCACCAAAATAATGCTTTGAGGAGCAATATCTCAGCGTGGTGCTACGCCTCTCTGTATAGTTGATGGTACCATCAATAGTGAAAATTGTGGCATTCTAAACGATTTTTTCCTTGAAACGACGCATGCTTAATATACAGAGGGTGGCGTTTTCGGCAGGATAATGCAAGATGCCGTACTTCGGCCTATAATCAAGTTTGGATGCAAGAACACCAAGTAATAACCATTTCATGGCCAGCAGCTTCACCAGGTCTTAGTCGCATTGAAAACATGTTAACATAATGGGACTGATGAAGATTGAAGTTGAACGAGCATTGCAACGAAATAAAGATGATTTAATTCAGTCAGTTTTAAAATCCTCGACTACCATCACCGAAAGTTATGAAGGTTTCGGGTGTATCTTGACGTTTAATCAACTGTTTACAGTTAAATGAAGGTTGTATAAGTAAATAAGATAAATATTTTGTTATAATTTTCTCATTCAAGAATTAAAAATATATACTAAATAATTACAATTGAGTTTTGTTTTTTCCGGATACTTTCTAGACGGACTATAGATAACGTAAATCATAATCAATAAGATACAAGAAACGTTATGTTTTGTCCCAAATAATTGGTCACAAAAAAAAACGAATTAATCAAATGAATAACTCACCAATCCCTGGAAAATTTTCTTTCTCTTGTTTCAAATAGTCGAAAAGTTATCACGAAATTTTTGAACCTATTTATCTACGTCACAGAAAATGTTTGAAACATGCAGAAAACATTAACCAAGAAGCACTTTGAAGTCGCATCGAAATATCTTCAGCCATTTGGGAATTATTGCAAAAAACAAGTAATTTTTTGCAACTTCAACAAGCTATGCCCCGGAAATGAAAAGAATAAGCTCCCACGTCTGCAGGAAATTTGTTCTTATTTTCATTAGTACTATATACCTATTAATTGGTTTCACCTACCAGAGTAGTAATAAAGGATTTTCCAATAAGATGTTTTATTTTGAATAGCCTGTGCTATCTGGGTAGTTGTCACTTTTGGAGGTGTCATCTTTTGTCATTTGACAAGCAAACACTACACCGTATTTTACATGAATACTTAGGTCTCAAGGCTTTTAAAGTTCCGTCAACACAAGAACTCAAGCCGGTCGATCACCAGCAAAATCGTATCTTCGCTTGAAAAGCATCAAAATGATCCGGATTTTCAACGAAAAATCATCCTCAGTGCTGAGGATTATTTTCACCTCGGAGGCTATCTAGTAGGATGGTCGCATTTGGGGCTAGGAAAATCCAAGAATGATTGTTGAAAAGCCTCGCCATCCCCAAAGCGTCACTGTTTGATGCGATTTTTGGGCTGGCGTTGTGATTGGACTTCACTTATTCGAAAATGAGGCTGGTCCACCTGTTATGGTAAATGGATTGCGTTTCCGAGCTATGATTAATGGTTTTTGTATGGCCCGAATTGGAAGATATTGATGTGGACGATGTTTTTTTCAATAAGACTGGGTTATGTGCCACACAAGCAATGAAACAATCGTAATATTGCAAGAAAAGTATCCTGGCTGTGTTATTTCTCGAAGAGGTGATCACAGTTAGCCACCGAGGACTTGTGATTTAACACCTTTATATTTTTTTCTTTGGGGCCACATGAAAAATAAGGTCTATGCCAATGCTCCACAAAAGATTTAAAATTAAAGATGAAATTCGTGAAGTTATCGAGGAAATACAGCTGAAAATGTGCGAAATGGTCATGGAAAATTTCATGAAAAGTATATGGTGCTGCAACCATAGCCATTTGGTTGATATCGTTTTCCACCGTTAATCGAATATCTTCCTCTTCACAATGAAATAAGCATCCATTAATTTCTCTTCAAAAAAACTCTTTTTTTATATCAAAATGAAACCCTGCTGGTATAGAGAAATAGTGATCTAAAGAAAGAGTGGAAGGTATAAAAATAAAGGTTTCTTAAGACTTCAAGACGATGAATAAATCTAAAAATCATAGAATAATATCTATTTTCCCGGTTATATTTGTTTTCAATCCACCTCTGCCCACCTGCATACCTGTAACCCACTTTGATCCTCACACCTAAGTGCTTTAAAATGTTTAGCCGCGATACACATTTCTGGCATTATCCGAGATCAAAAAGACCAGCAATTTGCGGCTATTTCACGCGTTTCCGGTATTTGTTTTTCCCCACAACCGCGCTTTGTCGATAAACAAAAACACGACCGACTGAAAAGCGATTTCTCGAAAGATTAATATCACGTAGGCGGGTTTTATGGCTATTCGTATTGGTCAGAACTTATTGGCTATCTTAGTGTGGACTATCGTCTACTAGGATATATGCTTAGCATTATATTTTATAACAAATCCATATTTTCAGTTTGGAAACCCTAATTGGCAAATAAGGAGAAAATCGAAGTTCCCATTACTGTTTTTCATTGATTATTGGGATGAAAGAAATATCCGTGCAATAAATATCTCTGCAATAATATTTAATTTTACCCCATAATATTGAAGGAATAGATACAAAAAATATCTTGGGTTTTGTCGTTATTTTACATCTCAATGTTGAGTTTAAACTCAATCGTGGGACTGTTGCAATGGTTTCTTTAGCGCTCACAAAGTTTTGGTCTTTGTTTTGAATCTTCTAATCATACCATCCTCTTGAAAGTCTGCAGAAATATGTACGTTAACTTCATCCTTCTCAACCTCAAATTTCAGATTAGTCGGATTTCTAGTTCGGAAAATATTAATAAAAATAAGTGCGAATTGCGAAACCATTGGGTTGACTTTGCCCAATAACAAACGGATAGAATTACTTTTGACCTCAGACTATTCATCGGTGAGTCCAATCTAGTCAAATAAAAAGTATTATCGGCACATTTGGGCTGAACGATAGTACGCCGTTTCTTAGAATTCAACATCGAATCATCCAAAGACTCTTCAACAAAAGATCTCTACAAGGTACGTCTGTCACAGAAAATTGGTGAGAATCGAATTAAGGAGCACGACGATGTCGAGAGCTGCTGGAGAAATATGAGATCAAACATCATAGCATCCTCCGAAGAAGCTCTGGGCAAGAGAAAAATCAGCCTCAATACAAAATCCCACCACAAACAATGGTTTACATCAGAGGTCAAAGCGCTCGCAAAAGAGAAACGGAACGCTTAGTTGTCATATAGAAGCAACAAAACGCCTGGAAATAAAGATAAATACATTCAGGAAACAAAATCAACTCAGAAATAAAGAATATCAAGAGAGAACACTGGAAAAAATTTACTACCGACTTGGAGTACGATCTGTACGGTGCACAAAGAAAAATTTGGGGATAAAAATATATATATATATATATATATATATATACTACTCTGTCAAGAAAGTACCGGGAATTTTCAATTAAAAGAACATTTTTACATTTAATTGTCAAAATTTATTGGGTCGCCTTCAAAATAGGCTCCATTTGCTCCAATACATCTATGCCAACGGCACTTCCAATTATCGAAACATTTTTTATAGGCGCTTTCCGGGATGGACTTTAGCTCTCGCGCCGAATTTTGTTTAATGGCTTCAATCGACTCAAAACGGGTGCTACGAAGGGGCAATTTTAGTTTTGGGAAGAGGAAATAGTCGCAGGGAGCCAAATCCGGCGAATACGGTGGTTGCTGAAGCACGTTTGTTGAGTTTTTGGCGAGAAAGTCAGTCACAATCGTAGCTCGGTGAGAAGGCGCGTTATCGCGCTCAACGTAATCACCCATAGTAAAAATCGGCACGCACTCTGACATCGACTGACTTAATCAGCTGTTGCAAACACACTAGTTGACAGATCCCGCTCAAGCTTCGCATAGTAATTAAGGACAGTGGTACCAACCTAGGAAAAAAAAATTTACCTGCCTCATTGCCCCGCCAGATTTAAATCGATAATTCTCGGTACTTTCTTGACAGAATGTATATATAAACTATACGAACTTTTTTTGAATATCAAAACAGATTTTGTCTGTTACCTCCTTCAATTTTAATTTCAAAAACTTTTGGAATTAAATTAATGTCTTATAAGCACTGCTTGAAATTAGTAGACATATAAAATCAAAACTCATTATATAATATCAAATGGAATAAAAAAACCCAGCAAAATATAGGTTATCAATTAAAATTATTAAATGAATAGTTGAAGGGGCAAAATTTTGTTTCTATTTTAGGAAAAGCAAATCTTTTTCAAAAATGCAAAACATAATTTCAAGAACTTCTCCAAAAACTAATTTATTTGAAATATTTAATATATTCAAATATTTAAATAAGTCACTTCAAAAATCTCTCAAAACATGTAGTACATCGTCAAAAAACAATTGGAAATTAAATAAGATCTTCACCGGTCCTACTTCACGTTTAAAAAATAAAATCAAGTTACATTAAATATCTTAAAACAAGGATACCACAAGGTCTGTCTGGTAAGATATTTTTGTTAATTGATTTTATTTATAAATGTGAAGTAGGACTGATGAAGATCTTATTTAATTTCAAATTGTTTTTTGAGAGACTTTTGAAGTAACTTATTCAAATATTTAAATATATTTGATATTTCAAATGAATTAGTTTTGGAGAAGTTCTTAAAATAATGTTCTGCATTTTTGAAAAAGATTTGGTTTTCATAAATATAAGATCAGAAATAAAATTTTGTCCCCTTCAAGTATTTATTTAGTAATTTTAATTGATAATTTATATTTCGTTGGGTTCTTTTATTCCATTTGATATTATATTATGAGTTTTGATTTCATATTTCTACTATATTTGAGCAGTGGTTATAAGACATCAATTTTATTCTAAAAGTTTTTGAATAAAATTTTTTGAAATTAAAATTTGTAGAAGGCTAACGGAATAAATCTGTTTTCATATTTAAATTTGGTAATAATCCTTCTATCAACTAATAAAACTCTTATTATTATTTTATTAAACCCCTAATATATTGAATTTGTGAGCCTTTGTTCCGGGGTAAGTAGTTATCTTATGATTTTTAGAATTTATTTTATGTCCGTGAAATTCATTTTATGTTATTGGAATTTATTTTATTTCAGAATTCGTTATGGCAAAAAATTGAAACAATTATTTTCAGAAGAGAAATCATTTGTTGTATTTATTGCAACAAATAAATTTCTCAAATGCTAAGGAACGTCGTAAACAGCTTCTCGATCAGTAAGACAGACGCTCTAACACTTTCGTACTGACGTATAGACTCTATACTATAGAGTCCGAGCTAAGCTTGCAGCAGAATCCTAGCCAATGCAAGAGGGTTGGGGAAGATTCACACAGCCATCCAGTTGAATATTAGTCACCATTTATAACGTACAATGAAGTTATTTTTGTGCTGAGCAACTGGCATAATAGCTCCTCTTGTAAATGCATGGTGAATCCCTATATTCCGAAAATTATTTTCGTTATCTGTATAATGGGACCGAGCTACCATCCATAGCGATCAATGTCGAATTATTAAAAGACCTGTCGTATTTTCGACTGGATCTATAATATCGTTATAGATCCGTTAGGGCGTATTTGCCTTATCCGAAAACCACATTAAAAAAACCTTCAATAAGAAGCCCTGAACTCCAAACTGAAAATGCGGAAAAGGTAGTTGAACGCCACTGACATTTGGCACAGTCTATATCCGTGGCCCTGGTTTGAAATAAAAATAAAACGGAATGGATTCATTCAAAGCACTCTTCGGTATGTCAACCGACTTACGTAACTTTTCAGTCATCTCTAAGAGTAGATTTTGATCCCCCTCTAGACAAATCTGACTCGAAAAGCCGAAATAATCAATTGGATTGATTCTCGGTTTATGTGGGCGTACCATTTGATGGAAAGTTACCTACTAGGCAGGTTTCAAGGTATTATTTCCAATGCTAATTATTATCTAGAATATGTTAGGTATTTTGATGGTTAGAATGTTACTGAATTAATTTTGTTTGGCAAAATTCGATAAAAACAGTACGAAAAATGTAGTTTTATGCAAAAAATTACAATTAAATCAAAAGTATCAATCCACCAACGTTGTATAGATGGTTACCTTATTCAGTCAGTGAAATACACACGTAGGAAAAGAAAAAACTCTATAATGTAACCTCTTGTCCAATTAAGCACAACTCTAAATCAAAACAAAAACTTATTAAAAAAGGAGCTAAAATACCTTCAATTTTTTAATATATTTTTATTAACAAAAGAATTATTTGACGGGTTCGGTATTTACTTGATGGAAATTCATTTTCAACTAGTAATAAATAAAAAACATCACTTTCTCAACACCAGATGAATTTAAAACAATCAAAAAAGATCCTACTGAATATTTCCAGAAACAAATAAAAAATATAATAAACCAATCTGTCACTCTGTTTCGAAATTCTCCAAAATATTGATTAATTTTTATGCACCTACAAATACCGGAACTTCATTCACTGATAAAACTCCATAACATCCCCAAGCATAAATATATCGAAAGTTTTAATATCAATAATTCAAACTGAAACAAACTTTAAAACCAAATATGCAATAAAAAATAGCTTCCAACTTATGAACAACATTAAATCAATTCATTTACCTGCAAATTCCAAATTAATTTCCAAAATGTATTTCCTAGCATCCCCGCAATAGAAACAGTACAAATCGTTAAAAAATTATTGATAAAAAATAATACTAATCCTATCAGAATTAGTGATATTCTCAATTGTCTTGAAATATGTCTTGAACAGAATTACTTCCAATTTAATAGTATTACTTATATTTCCAACGAAGGACTTATCATGGGAAATCCACTTAGCTCTATTTTAGCATAAATATTCATGGATGATTTAAAATCAAAAATTCATTCAGACCCAATGAATAAATTTTTCCTTTATTGGTTCAGATTTCTAGATGACATTATATGTTGCTTCAAAGAAACAAATAGACAACTAAAATCCTTTTAAAATTTCATCAATTTATAAAATTCACCTACGAAGAAGAGAAGAACCAAAGTATCAATTTCCTAGACTTGAATATCACAAAATTAAATAACTTACATGAATTTAGCATGTTTCATAAACCTACACACACAGATATCAAATTTTAATTACATAATAGCTTTCAGAACCATTAATAACATTGATGAATATATTAAAAATAATAAAGATAAATCAAACAAAGATAATAATTCAGGAGTCTATAAGTTGACTTGTAAGGATTGTCCTATGGTTTATATTGGTCAGACACACATTCCACATATGCCATCCGTCTAATAGAATTTGAACATAATTTCAATAACGAATATATGAAATTATGCATATCGACAGTAAGGGTTCTAGATTAACATTCTTAGAATCACTTGAAATAAACCGATATAATTCTCAGAAAATTCTCCTAAACTAACAAACGGACAAGAATAAGTCACCTTTATTGAATATCTTCATGTAATTTTGGAAAACCAACGACTACCCCAATAACATTTATTACCATCGACGTCATCTCTCCACCTAATTGAGAATACCCTAATAAATACCATTCTACTTGTAGTTCCACTTCCTATAATAGCTGTCAATACATATATTAGAAGTTTTCACACAGTATCAGTTCAAATGTAGAAGATGATTAAGCCACAGTGTGGCCAAACAATTGTCATTCAACAATAAAAAGTTTGCGGAAATTGAATTTTATTCATAACTAACAAAAGAATTTCCTATCAAAATTGAGACTTTTTTAACAGGAGGTATCGGGTGTTTTTTTAGAGTAATAGAACTTTTGATAGGGATAACTGTGATTTGACAGAAGGAAGAAGCCATGTTGTTTTGACATTTCTGTTCAGTAAGCATTGACAAATTATCATGGAAAGACTCACGCCGCAACAATGTTTACAAATTGTTGAAATTTTCAAAATCAGTGTTCTATTCGCCAAACTCATAGAGCACTTCGTGAAATTTATGGTTTACATAATCCTACATCAGAGCAGCTTATTCGTCGAACTAACGATAGATTTCGGACAACATTTTCTCTACTCGATGCAACAACAAGACAAAGAACTGTACGTACAGAAGAAAATATCGCTGCTGTAAGTCATAGTGTTAATGATGATCCAGATTTGTCTATTGGTCGACGTTCACAACAAGTTGGACTCTGTGCATACCCAACATTAAAAATTTTGCGTAAAGATCTTGGTCTACACCCATACAAGTTCCAACTGGTTCAAGAATTAAAGCCACCTGACCATAATAAGCGTCGTTTCTTTGCTGAATGGGCCCTAGAACAGCTTGAAGTTAATCCACTTTCTTATCGTAAAATTGTGTTTAGTGATGAAGCTCATTTCTGGTTGAACGGCTATGTAAACAAGCATAATTGCCATATATGGAGTGAAAACAATTCTCAAGAAGTTCTGCAGGTTCCATTACATCCTGAAAAATGCACTGTATGGTATGCTTTACACGCTGAAGGCATCAGCGGACCATATTTCTTTAAAAACGATGCTGGAGTTAATGTTACAGTGAATGGTGCTCGTTAAAGATCGATGATCAATGATTATTTGTTTCGAATTTGAATCGTATCGACCCAGAAGTAATTTTGTTCCAACAGGATGGTGCTAAACCTCATGCTGCTACCGTAACAATTGATTTATTGGAAGAAAGATTTTGCGATAACATTATTTCGAGAAATCGTCCAATTAATTGGTCTTCAAGATCATTTGACATAACTCCACTGGATTATTTTCTTTGGGGTTATGTCAAGTCATTGGTTTATGCTGATGATGAAACAATAGATGCTTTGGAACCCAACATAACTCGTGTTATTGATGAAATAAGACCTGAATTACTCGAAAAAGTGGTCCAAAATTGGTCTGGTCGAATGCGGTTCCTCAGAGCTAGCCGTGGTGGACATATGCCGGAAATTATTTTTAAAACATAAATGTCATAAAATTATCTTTCAAATAAAAAAATATTGGCTCAATCTTAATTTAAATATGTTTTATTTCAATTTAAAGTTCTATCACTCTGAAAAAATACCCGATATAACTCATCAAAGTAAACTTCTTCTTCTTTTTCACCCAGCCTACAGTGTCCACTGCTGGACATAAGCCCTCCACATGTTTTTCCAATTCTCACGATCTTGAGCCTCTTTCATCAAATTATCAAGTAAACATTTACACCAAAAATTGCTTATAAAGGGTTATCCATTTCACAGCCCTGTTTCAATGACATGTGTCGAACAGAACTTTGATCCGAAACCTCATATTTTTAGTTGAAGGTTAGCCATTTAACAATATGGATCGTTTATCTACTGCTGAACGTGTAAAAATTATGAAATCTTACTAAAAAAAAACAATGATTCTGTAGTAAGTACGTGTCGTGCATTAAGGGCAGATTATGGTAGACTGGCCACCCTCAATGTCCTGTGGATGGTATGTTTCCATACACGGACATTACCATATGAACGCTTAGCAAAGCATTTTTAGTTGAGAAGAGGTCGTAATGTTATTTATTCGTGCTTCTAACTGAACATATCTGTCCATTCATGGGGCTGTCATCCTTGATCAACCAAAATGTCTCTTTCTTAGGATATCACTTTCATAATATCGATTACAGGGACGAGATATAACGCTTTGAGTAGTTTCTAAAGTAGTGGCAACATCAACTTGACGTATTCCTTTCTCAAGCATTCATATTCTCTTTATCATAAACTCCAGACCGTAGGAGTCTTGTGCGATCACAACCTGGTCATCAGCGAAGCTTAGTGAGAAGAGTGTTCCATTCACAATAAGTACTCTCATCCCCTTGCATCTTCTCTTTCAATCTTTCAGTACCACTTCGACATATTTATAATAATCGTGTTGGGCTTTACTTGATAGAAATCCATTGTACACTTTGATTAAATAAAATACATATAAATCTTGATTTCTATTTATTATTGTGAGGATCTCGCATGATGCATCTCGTTTACATAGTAACTTTTTCAAATGCTCATAAACACCTAGTCTGAAATTTGGAAACAAATTGTATTTAAACGGTCTCTGTTTTGAGATAAGGGTACAATAAGATTTTTAATTATTTGTGGCAAAACCACCGTGTCCATTAGCGAATATATCTAATATGAGTGAGGACAGCTCAGTGGAAGAGCATCGGGCTCGTGACCGGGAGTTCCGGGGGTTCAAATCCTGTTCAGGTGAAAAATAAATTTTCTAGTTGGACGGTGGTGTCTGCCACCATTTCACTGTTGGGTCAAAAATTAATCGCAGTAACAAAGCTTACCCAGAACACAACTGAACTCCTACCTCGTACAAGCTGAACAAGCTTCTGAGGGATCTTCACAGAAGATCTAGGAGTATCAGGATAATAATAATAATAAAAATAGGGGTGAATTAGACAACTCACTTTGTTCATTCAATAAATTCCCCGAATTTCTTAATCGGTTTATTTCTAAAGTTTTTAACAGGTTCAGCTTCAGAGCCTTATTTTCTTTAAGCGAAATCTTGAAACGGTCATCCAAATAATGCTTCTCTTTTATTAGATATTCTGCATACGTAAAATCCAACTCATTATTGGAGAAAGAAAAGACCAGGCCTACAAGGCCAAAAATACAGTCTACTTAAACCCATCGAAATTAATCATCGAGATTAATTAATTTGCACTTGTCTGTTATTTCAAAATACTGAAAGAACAGGCAAAATACTGCGGTAAATTAACCGTGGTACTTTACAGTACCCTAATCTCAAAACAGAAACCATTTAAATACAGTATCATTAATAAGGGGTGTGAGCTATGGTAAAAGAAAGTTTTACAAATCGAGAAAGCGTAACATACATCTGTATAACATTTATAATCAAACACACCCGATAGGTTTTGTGAACACTGGGGCAAATTGCAGACATGCGCACGTTTCGAACTTGGTTCTTGTCAGTGCAATGCATGCCAGTAATTAAAAATCTGTTTAGTACCTATATTCGCTATACACTGAAACAATAAGGTATTAATCATACATTAGCGCCATCTAGAATATGCAAATATAAATACAAGATATACCTTTGCGAGCTAATTCAAGTAAAGAAATGTATTCTCGATATTTTCGCATTACAAACGCAGAACTTTCTATTACCATACGCCTCTCCTAAATGATATTTGGTAAAGCTCAGAAATTATTTATTTGAATTTAAATAAAGTATGATTCCAAACTTCAGACCAGTTGTGTATAAGTATTTAAAAAAGTTACTATGTAAAGGAAATATACTAACTGACAAAGAAACTGCAAGACCCAGAAGGAGCTGTTTAAATTTTAAATTTTTTTGGTAAAACATAGATAGTATAGCAAGGAGTTAATGATTAAAATTTGGAGAAAAAAATCGTGAAGGTCTTTTCATGTGAACATTTTTTGTTACTTACAAACCAGCTGTTCGAGGAGATCCAAAGTCGATGTTTAGTTGTTGTTAAAATGCCTAGAGCACGTGTACGTGGAATTTATCGCCAGCTAAGTGAATTTGAAAGAGGTTGAATTATTGGTCTACTGGAGGTGGGGTTGACATTTCGAGAAATTACTTACCGTACGAACAGAAATCCAACTACTGTTATGAGATGTTGTCAAGCGTGGTTTGATAATGCCCAAAATCGAAGCAGAGTAGGCACCGGACGTCGAAGAGGCACAAATGAAGTTCAAGATCGACGTCTAAGACTTATGGCTATTAGAGACCGATTTGCGGCAACTTGATCTTTGGCTGATGAGTGGTTAGGAGAACAAGCCCATTCTGTAACTGTCCGAACGGTTTACCGCCGGATAAGGCCTTTTGGACTGCAGCATTATCGACCCCATCTTGTGTTACCTCTGATGGTTGAGCATCGCCGGCAATGATTACAGTGATGCAGAGAACGTCAACATTGGAATGCGGAATGGCATCAGGTCGTCTTTTCTGATTAATCTCGATTCTCCTTGGATACACATGATGGCCGAAGAAGGGTTAGACGACGTCGGGGAGAAAGACGTGAACCTCAGTTTGATATTGAGCGTATTGAGTACACCGGACAATAGGCGTTATGGTATGGGATGATATTGCACATGCAAGTAGTTCACCTTTAGTCTTTATTCGAGGTAACATGACAGCGCTGCGTTACCTTCAAGAAATAGTGGAGCCATATGTTCTCCCTTTTCTTAACCGGCTCGAGAATCCAATATTACAGCAAGATCATGCTCGACCTATGGCCCCGATCTTTCGCCCATAGAGCATGTTTGGGACATCATGGGTAGAAGGCTTGGAAATTTACCACAGCCACCACGGACTTTGGCGGCTCTGGGACATGAACTACAGGTAGCTTGGGATAGTGACCCTCAAGAAGAAATAGACCATCTTATTGCATAAATGCCAAGACGTGTTGGGGATAGATAATCGCGGTGGAGAAACACATTATTAATAAATGTATTCAAAAAAATTGTAAACCCTTCGATCTTTCGCACATAGAGCATGTTTGGGACATCATGGGTAGAAGGCTTGGAAATTTACCACAGCCACCACGGACTTTGGCGGCTCTGAGACATGAACTACAGGTAGCTTGGGATAGTATCCCTCAAGAAGAAATAGACCATCGTATTGCATCAATGCCAAGACGTGTTGGGGAGTGTATAGATAATCGCGGTGGACAAACACATTATTAACAAATTTATTCAAAAAAATTGTAAACCCTTCGTTTTTTTCCTTCAAATTTCAATCATTTACTCCTTGCTATAGTATCTATGTTTTACCAAAAAAAATTTAAAATTTAAACAGCTCCTTCTTGGTGTTGCAGTTTCTATGTCAGTTAGTATACATGAATGAGAACCTTACAGTAATAAATGTGAATCAAGATTTATATGTGTATTATTTAATTAAAGTGTTCAATGGATTTCTATCAAGAAGGCCAACACGATTCCAAATATACCCACATGGTATATGTTGTCATTATTTCTGACTGATTCCTGATATCAAATTGAATTCTCCATCTTATACTGGCTTATTTCTAAACTTAATCAACCCCTCGTTGCCTTTCGGAATAACACCGTTATTCTTAAAATAACGGCAAGAAACTCATCATCATTATCGCATTATTCACGAGCCTCGATAAATTAATGAGAATTCTACACACATTGCTCGGAAGCGGTCCAAAAATAGGGCTAAGGTAGGAACTGTAGTGAAAAATCTACCGGCAACTCGAGACAAGGCGTCAACACTCTAGATCCCGAGATAACCAGGCAAACAATTGCAAGGCAAACATCGACATTGTTTGCTCCTCCAATCGTTGTTAAACAGACGACGCCGATCTATTTTGAAAAGTTGGGATTTGGCAGGCTGTGCCGACTCAATTTAGAACTCGTTTCAATAAAAACCTCATGTTCTTTTCGTATTTAGAGGCGTCCGATATGTGCGGGTTCAAATACATGGTATAAAATTTCAAAATTTCATGACTCACTTTTATCGCTATTTTACGTAATGATCGGATTAGATCAGAGTTTCGATCTGCGACTGAATTAACACATGAATGAACTCTGATTATCCACCTTGTCGGGATATTCAACTTGGGTCCTGCTGGATTAATTCACTTTTTCTCATATAATGGAATATCAACCTCCTACTCGACTCAAAAATTTGCAACATATTTTAAATTCATCAATGATTTAGGCATTTTCATTGAAAATAACAAACATGATGTATCGGGTGTTTTTTTTTAGAGTGATAGAACTTTCGATAGGGATAAGTGTGATTTGACAGAAGGTAGAAGCCATTTGTTTTGACATTTCTGTTCAGTAAGTATTGACAAATTATCATTGAAAGACTCACGCTGCAACAACGTTTACAAATTCCATCAGAGCAGCTTATTCGTCGAACTATCGAAAGATTTCGGACAACATTTTCTCTACTCGATGCAACAACAACAACAAGACAAAAAACTGTACGTACAGAAGAAAATATCGCTGCTGTAAGTCATAGTGTTAATGATGATCCAGATTTGTCTATTCGTCGACGTTCACAACAAGTTGGACTCTGTGAATCCACCACATGGAAAATTTTGCGTAAAGATCTTGTCACATACATGATCCAACTGGTTCGAGGTACTAAGGCCATTTGACCATAATAAGCGTCGTTTGTTTGCTGATTGGTCCCTAGAACAGCTTGAAGTTGATCCACTTTTTTATCGTAAAATTGTGTTTAGTGATAAAGCTCATTTCTGGTTGAACGGCTATGTAAACAAGCGAAATTGCCGTATATGGAGCGAAAACAATCCTAAAGAAGTTCTGCAGGTTCCATTGCATCCTGAAAAATGCACTGTATGGTATGCTTCATACGCTGGAGGCATCATCGGTCCATATTTCTTTAGAAACGATGCTGGAGCTAATGTTACAGTGAATGGTGTTCGTTACAGATCGATGATCAATGATTATTTGTTTCAAAATTTGAATGGTATCGAACCAGAAGTGTTTTGGTTCCAACAAGATGGTGCTACACCTCATGCTGCTACCGTAACAATTGATTTATTGAAAGAAAGATATTTCGAGAAATGATCCAATTAATTGGCCTCCAAGATCATGCGACATAACTCCACTGAATTATTTCAGGTTATGTCAAGTCATTGGTTTATGCTTATAAACCAGAAGCAATAGACGCTTTGGAAGCCAACATAACTTGTGTTATTGATGAAATAAGGCCTGAATTACTCGAAAAACTGATCCAAAATTGGTCTGGTCGAATGGGGTTCCTCCCTCAAAACACCAAACAATTAATTAATACCGGGTGTTTTTTTTTTAGAGTGATAGAACTTTAAATTGAAATAAAACACATTTCAATTAAGATTGAAGCCAATTTTTTTTTATTTGAAAGATAATTTTACATTTATGTTTCAAGAATCATTTCCGGCATATGTTCACCCCGACTAGCTCTGAGGAACTCCATTCGACCAGACCAATTCTGGACCACCTTTTTCGAGTTATTCACGCCGTATTTCATCAATAGGACGAGTTATTTTGGCTTCTAAAGCGTCTATTGTTTCTGGTTTATCAGCATAAACCAATGACTTGACATAACCCCAAAGAAAATAATCCAGTGGAGTTATTTCGCATGATCTTAATTAATTGGACCATTCCTCGAAATAATGTTATCGCCAAATCTTTCTTTCAATAAATGAATTCTTACGGTAGCAGCATGAGGTGTAGGTTCTTATTGGAACCAAAGCACTTCTGGGACCCATGATGCCTCCAGCGTGTAAAGCATACCATACAGTGCATTTTTCAGGATGCAATGGAACCTGCAGAACTTCTTTAGGATTGTTTTCGCTCCATATACGGCAATTTCGCTTGTTTACATAGCCGTTCAACCAGAAATGAGCTTCATCACTAAACACAATTTTACAATAAACAAGTGGATCAATTTCAAGCTGTTCTAGGGCCCAATCAGCAAACAAACGACGCTTATTTAGTTTAGCTTTAGTTCTTGAACCAGTTGGATCTTGTATGGGTGTAGTCCAAGATCTTTACGCAAAATTTTCCATGTGGTGGATGCACAGAGTCAAACTTGTTGTGAACGTCGACGAATAGACAAATCTGGATCATCATTAACACTATGACTTACAGCAGCGATATTTTCTTCTGTACGTACAGTTTTTTGTCTTGTTGTTGTTGTTTCATCGAGTAGAGAAAATGTTGCCCGAAATCTATCGATAGTTCGACGAATAAACTGCTCTAATGGACGATTTTGTAAACCATAAATTTAACGAAGTGCTCTATAAGTTGGCGAATGGAACACTGATTTTGAAAATAAATTTCAACAATTTGTGAACGTTGTTGGGGCGTGAGTCTTTCCATGATAATTTGTCAATGCTTACTGAACAGAAATGTCAAAACAACATGGCTTTTACCTTCTGTCAAATCACAGTTATCCCTATGGAAAGTTCTATCACTCTAAAAAAACACCCGATACATATCTTTCTACTCCTTTAGCTATATATTTAATAAATCACTGTCAACTGGAATTTTCCCGAAACGATGGAAAGCGGCATGCATTCTTCTTATTATTAAGGCTGGTAAAAAGAATTTGATTGAAAATTATAGATGAATTAGTAAGGTTTGCGTTTTCGGTAAATTATTGGAATCGTAAGTATATAACAATCCAGAATTGATTGATGCCTAGAAACACTAAATCGGTGTTGTCATTCATTAGATTGAGACCCAAACAATCGACAATACACTAAAAAATTGAAATAATCGGATGAGGTACTGTAGCTAGTCGTAACGGTCATTCGAATGATATTATTTTTCAGTCTTAAATGTCAAGGTTCAACCTTTGTAATAAACTGATAACTTTGAGTAAATATTCATCAGTTTTTTATTTATAGCCGATCAAAAATGCAAATTTTAAATGGCCTTCCCTGTATTAAAATTTTTCAGTTGTTCATTTTCACTACATAGTAGGTAGGTGTTGCTTCCATTCACTCATATTTGTGATCTGAATTTAAATAAACATTGCATAATTTCATACATTTGGAATATACACTATGAAAGAGATTTCATTCAACTACCAATGGAAATGTTGCCCAATACGGACCTGCATATCTTACAGATAATTTTCAAACGCAACACGAATAGCTCTGTAATTTTCTTACAAATAGTCAACATTTTTATGTCTCTAATAGAACTACACAATCAATTACCTCATACATAAAACTCACCTCTAATGCATCTAATGTAGTTGGAAAATTCCTTCTGTAACCTATTTGCACAATTCTGTTGTCTTGTGAAATTTTGCAAATGTTCATCGAATATTTCGTCCGCCGTTCGGTCAACTTTCCCCAGATTCTGGAGGAGCTGGAAAGAAAATTAAATATTAGTATGATAGGATGCAAAATCATCTGGACAGGAAACTTTACACAGCGAGTAGCTATACTCTAATCCATAAAGAAATCAATAGTCTGACGTACGTTTCGAAAACAAAGTTATCTTTGTGTGGATAGCTCAGCGGGAGAGCATCGGACTCGTGACCGGGAGGTCCAGGGTTCGAATCCTATTCAGGTAGAAAAGAAATTTTCTAGTTGGACGGGTATCTGCCACCATTTCACTGTTGGGTCAAAAATTAACAGTGCTGTGACCTAAAGTGGCGCAAGATCGCAGTAACAAAGCCTACACAGAACACAACTGAACTCCTAACTCGTACAAGCTGAAAAAGCTTCTGAGGGATCTTCACAGAAGATCTAGGAGTATCAGGATAATAATAATAATAATTCTTCAGTTAGTATAGCAGTTGTTTGATGAAGAAGGGAATATTATTCTCTAAACGTGCATCAGACGCTAAGTTTACTTGTGGAGGAGATTTGTGTTATTATATGAAATACTGAAGCCAGGACTAAAACTTTTACGAGAAAAATTTATTATTTGGGAAAATAATAAACCAAATTCTTAAATAATAACCTATATATGTACATTCCCTACTATTTCTAAAATGGTTGGCTCCTGAAATGATTTTATATAAAAAACACTAGATGTACACAGGATGTCAGGATTTGAACAATAAAATAATATTTCAGAGCGTCATTCTACAGGTCGAAATTTAGAAAAATTCCCAACATACTTGAAAAGAGAACCAAGAGACCACCCCAAAACAGCAATCCATAGCTAATGAGGCTATGGAAAAATATAAAAAAAAGCGTGATTGGCTTCTTCCTTTTCTGTTACCTGTTTTGATCTTATAGTATAAGTAGTTACAGACAACTTTCCTGTAAGATTTTTTTGTGTTGCCAAAATTTCAAATTTGGTTCCAGGTATACAGTTAAGAAGTTCAGAATCCACAAACTCCAGCCTGAACTTTCCTCCTGGGCCACCACCATTTGGAATCTATCCTGTAGGTAGCTTCCCATAAGGTTTAGTGCTACTCCTCTGCACTGCAGCTTCTTTAAGAAGATTTTGTGGTTTAAAGAGTCAAATGTCTTATTTAGGTCACACATCATCAGCTTGCACTTCATTCTTGAGTCAGGATCATATGCTACCTCAACTAGCACAGACTAAATTCCTGTATTTGTACAACTTTTGCTGAAAGCCATGCTGCTCATAATAACTATATGAAATTTCCGTAAAAAACTCCAATAACCAATCCTTGATGGCTGCTTCAAATACCTTAGGGAGATTCGGAAGCATTGCAATTGGTCTATAATTTTAAGGTTTACTTTTATCACCACCTTTAAAAAGAGGTTTATTTTAACTCTTTTCAACTGCTCTGGAAAAAACCTTCATTGCAACATTTATGATAATCCACGACAAGAGCTTGACTATGCCTGGAATGACCTGCTTCAACACATTTTGAGACGTGTCATAAATATCTTTACAATATGTAGGCTCAAGGTTTCAATAATCATCAAAATCTCCGCTGCCATTATTTCTCTTAAGATTACAGAATTCTTGAGAGATTTGCTTGCTGTCTTAAGGAGGTCTGAAGAAACCAGGTCAACCATCGGGCGGCTTTGTTCAATATTACTTCCTACCTTCCTCAATTTTCCTGTGGTTAATTATTATTAATTACATTACTCATCCTCCGCACAGTTCAGACTTCGCACCCAGTGACTACAACCTATTCCCAAATGTGAAAAAATGTCTTCGAGGAAAGCGATTTTCCGACGATGAAGAACTGAAGATAGCAATTAATACTTATTTTGAGGAGAAGCCGGAAGAATATGTTTCACAAGGTTTAGAGAAGCTTATTTTTCCAAAATTTTCTGAGTTTCCTTCCATGCCTATACGGAAAATACATTGAACGCCCCTCGTATATGTTTTATGAAAGAGTCCAAAAAATTAGAAACAAAATTCTTCAAATACTGAATTGTTTCAGCCGTTACTATTTGGTAGTTGATCATAATTAGAACAAATTGTAGAAATTACTATGTTTTACTACCAATAAAAATATATATTACACATTTTCTTGTGACTCGAGTTTCGGGAAATAAACTATCCCATCATCAGACAACTGAAGACCTAACAGTGGTACAGAGGTATTTAAACAAAAGTGATAAATATTTTGAATATTTCAATAGATTCTAGATAACACCTTATAATTGTACAGAGGTTTACAAGCGGAACATGATAAAAAAAAACGGGTTAAAAAAGAGTAGCCTTCTAACAGATATCGGAATGTCGGCAATCGACAAAGAAGGTTGTTAAACAGATGGTACCCATTTAAATACCTCAAATAATTTTTGGGGTTACATAACTCCGTACAGTCACTCATTATTTTTACATTATTTTGTTGTATATCTCAAATATTTGGATTTTGTTCACAATAACAATAATGTAAAAATAATGAATGACTGTACGAAGCTATATAAATCGAAAATATTTGAGATATTTAAAAAGTAACATCTGTTTAAAACCTTTTTCAACGAACATAAAATGAATTTAATGAAAAGTAAACAAAAATTCAACTTTTGCCACTCATTCTTTAGAAAACAGTAATTCCTTTCGACAAATGAAAATCTTAAGAAAAATTTTACATGTAGATTCAAAAGAAAAGAAACTTGATTATTGAAATTTTCAAATTCGTTCACAATAAAAATAATTTGAAAAATAATGAATGACTGTATGGAACTATGTAAATCCAAATATTTGAGATATACAACAAAATAATGTAAAAATAATGAATGACTGTACGGAGCTATGTAACCCCAAAAATTATTTGAGGTATTTAAATGGGTACCATCTGTTTAACAACCTTCTTTGTCGATTTCCGACATTCCGATATCTGTTAGAAGACTCCTCTTTTTTAACCCGGTTTTTTATCGCGTTCCGCTTGTAAACTTCTGTATCACTATTAGGTGTTATCTAGAATCTATTGAAATATTCAAAATATTTATCACTTTTGTTTAAATACCTCTGCACCACTGTTAGGTCTTCAGTTGTCTGATGATGGGATAGTTCATTTCCCGAAACTCGAGTCACAAGAAAATGTGTAATATATATTTTTATTGGTAGTGAAATATAGTAATTTCTACAATTTGTTTTAACAAAATTCTTGTAAACAACGATCTATCTGCTCTATATAGGTTGCATCACGAACATCTTAATTTACTACTAGCTATAACTATAGTTGTAAATATAGAGATTCTTTTCTTTTAGAATAATTCTTATTCACAATTTAAATAAAAACTATACATACATAGTCAAACCTACAACTTCATGAATTATTATTTACTCATGTGTGAAGTGTATTTTTCAGCTTCGATATTCACTGTTAGATGATGTATGGAATTGTTTGAAGTTTTAGAAATTTTGCTGGTGTCGTTATAGATTTATTTTTGGAAGAAAAATTTGTCATTATCTGAAATTTAACGATATCTTATAGTTCTATGGTTGGCTATGGAAGCAATATCTAGAACTATAAGTTATGGTTCTATATTCCTAGCACATTTTTTGCTCTTCCATTTTTGAAGCAATTTTTGACAAAATAAAAATAATTTCATCCTATTCCACAAGTTAGCACCCGGATAGAGCAGTTTAGGATTTCGATAGCCTATTCAATGTCCTGGGCATATAATACCACTATTATCTGTACATCAATGCAGAGGTATAAAGAACGGGAAGTGTATAGAACGAGCAGCGTTCTAGACATTCAACGGAAGGTATTGTTGTAAAAAATTTAATTCAACTACCGGTAGTAACATGATACGTCTTGACTTGGTCAAGGTCGTTCTAATTTGTTATCGTCAACAGCCATAATAATCCTTATATTTATATGTATTTATTTTCGTATTATGGCCATTGTAGATCCAGGATGCATCATTAGATAATTTAAAGTGTCCACTATACTCTAAACAGACCATTATCTTTTTTTATTATAATGAATTGTTACGTCTACATCTAAATGGACAATTGGAGATTAATACCATCGAATTGCCAAAGTTGATAACGAAGTTTTTGCAAGTGGCATTGAGAAAACTAGGTGTTTCTAAGGATGTATCAATAAAAAATTAATAATAATCTCTGTGGTCAAAATTTTATTTATTCTGAATTTATGAGTGAGGCACGGTAAACGTTGTTCATAAATTAAAAATCAAAATCTTATATAAGAATTAATACTAGCCTAGCAAAGTTTCCCACTTCCATTATATTCGTGACAAAAAATTTATATCCATTATTAATAAATGTTAAAAACTAAATAAAAAATATAATTAATTCACTCTCTACAGAAATCATCATCCTGGTGTATTATTTAGATCTAAGTATTTTAACAAAATTTAATTTGCCCACTACATGAATTTGTGAACTCAAGTAGCTCACCAAAACATATTGTAATCTTGATAGAAGGTTATTACAGAATTTAAAATATCATACAGATTTCTTCCGTAAACCTTCTACAAATTTTAATTTAAAAAATTTTTCTTTATTCAAAAATGTTTTGAATTAAATTATATCAATGTCTTTCTGAAGACATATATATTATGGTTTACGCTTATTACATATTATTATTTGGTTTTAAAGGAGTCCATAAAACTTTATGTTATTTCTGTAACGAACATAGAAAAGGATGTTTATAAGTTCACTTTATTCTAGTGTTTGTACAGTAAACAGCATGCAGTCGGTTTGGTAAGATATCTTTGTTAGTTATTTTTATTTTTTAAATATGATGTCCTGTTGATTTACCGTTGTAATCATTCTAAAATGTTTTTAAAGATGTTCTACATGTTTCAGGAATTTTTTTAAAGGAACTTATTTTGAGCAAGTTATTTTTGAAGAATTTCTGAGGTTGTGTTTTGCATTTTTGAAAGGGAATTTAGTTTTCATTAAACAAGGAATGAAACAATATTTTGTTCAAGTATGTGTCTAATAATTTTTAGTTGACAATTTCTTTAAATTTCTTTCATTCCCTAGGTACTCTGTAATAAGTATTAATTCTATATGTCTTTTAAATTGACACGGTGTATTCTAAAGACATTTATTCAATTTGATTCTAAAAAAATTTTAATAGAAATTTTTTTTTTAATTTAAATCTGTAGGGCAGAATTTGTTCACAGAAAAAATCTGTATGATATTTTAAATTTTGATTTTATATTTCTCAATTCATAAAATTGAAGTGGTAGCTTTTAGTAGACAGTATTATCTCTTATATTGATTATTTTGTGAATGTTTTCAAAATATTCATTTCTTCATATGTTCAGTTTAGAAATAACGGTAATTATTTAATAAGTTTAATAAATTTACGATCAATCACAAATGTTCATCTTCTCGCATTCACTATATTCCCTATTAGAGGTTCAACACATTTCAAACAACAAAGATCCACGACTATCAGAATAATATCCAAAATCAAATATCGAAAGCTTTTATGGGCTCTTTTCAAGCCCTCAGTTCGCGAACCGTAACTTGTTTTATGGGTTCAATTGAACGAAAATGGGTTTCATGGAATGTTAATTTGAGTCTGAGAAACATAAATGTCACACGATGCGAATTCAGGCGAATATGGTGGTTAATTAGCTTTACAATCGAAAAAAATTTCAAGTTGCATTTTCACCTTTTATAGAAGCTGTTTTACTGTTTTTATATAATCACTCAGTTAACTTATGAACATCTGATTTATCGTGTGAAATCATCATTGTTTTCAATGACGATAAAATATTTATGATTCATATTTGTCTTGAATTGAATTCTTCACCAATAACACAATGGTTTTAAAAAACTATTAATAACATTAGTACCTACATAAAAAACAACAAGGATCGAACAAATAAAGAAAATAAATGTGGAGTCTATAAGTTGACTTGCAACGATTGCCCTTTATACATTGGCCAGACAGGTAGATCATTCAAGAAAAGAATCCAAAGGAGTTATATATCTGATTCCGTACATTCGACATATGCTAATCATCTTAATGAATTCAGGCATAATTTCAACAATAACTATGAAATTATCCACGTTAAAAGCAAAAGTTCTAGATTTACACTTTTAGAATTTCTTAAAATCAACAGGTACAATGGCCGTAAAATCCTTTCTAATGAACAAACAGATGTTGACAAGTCTCATTACTGAATATCTTCGCATAATGGCATATTTTAGCGGCAAACTCCAATAAACACCTTGAGTTTTTATGACTTCTTCTTCCATTATTTTGTCACGCACCTAACAATGTATTCAATCTCGGTTACACTGAACACCAGCAGCCAGTAGAATGTAGAAACCTTGTGAAGCCACATCGTGGTGAAACAACTGTTGTAGTAAAAACATTTTCGTGGAAATAGAATACCGTCTCCTATATATTTTTTAATTAAAATAAGTTTCCACCAAGTAAAGACCGAATCAATCAAATACTTCTACTATATATATATATATATATATATATATATATATATATATATATATCCAGGGGGTGTGGATAAAGTTCTTCGAATTGGGACAGTGCAACTCAAATGTGTATAACAGTTCTGGGTAACCCCACATAGAAACGCCAGATCTTAGACCACCAAACGCTACCGTCATCTATGAATGTCATAAAGCACCAACCCATGCAGCGAACTGTACTACCGATTATGTCTAAAATTACCAACTGTAGACACTTTCATCATGCTCAATTATTCGAATCGGGACAATGCAACTTACATCTGTGTAACAGTTCATAAAATAAATCCACTCGAATATACATCATTGACCGTCGGGACCCGAATAAGTGACATGCATGATAGGTATCTCATCAGTGCATTGCTCTAAAGCCCATTGAGCAGGTCGCTGCTTGATTTGACTTGGTGGTGTATTGACAGGTCGACGTATCTTGTTAACTTTTTTTGATATAATGTAACTTCTTACCAACGAGAAGGAATGAGAAGAGTAAGGATTCGAATTAAAAGATTACTCACAAATTGATGAGCATTTCCTGAATTACCTCAGTGGTTTTTCTGTGCGTATAAAGGGAATTGTACCTTTTTAAACTTGAAGTTGAACTGAGCTGCTCATATTTCGGGGAAAATCTCCACATTTGGCTGTAAAAGGCCGTCTGGAAATTTCCCATCTTTTTAACATCTCTAGTGTGGTTTGTCAAAATGACAGAAATATCAAATTGATGACAATAATTTTTTTGTGAAGCAAAATGTACATACTGATAAATTACGTTTTTTAAAGATGAAATAAAACTCCGCCTAAATTTTGATGGGTGGATTGAGTAGCTCATAAACTACTCTGCCGTTCCCAAGACCGGATAAAGGAGGAAGGTTTCATGAAAAACGGAATAAAGGGCTCATTGACTAATCACGAATGCCTCGGAATCGTACGGATCAATACAGCAATGTAAAAAGTAACACACTAAGATTGAGATATTGGAACGTAAGATCAAGAGGTTATATTGGAGCTTCAATACCACGAAATGAATATATGTATCATATCTGAAACAAAAAAAGGCAAAGAGACACCCCAGTACCGCACCCATTAATTTCTTCTGGTAAATCTAAAGAAGGTAGAGAGGCTTCTGGAGTGGAAATATTGATGAGACGCAAATATCTAGACATCAGAACCGATATCACATACCATAGTGACAGAATACTGCAGGTTAGTATGAAAACAACCAAAAAGAAACTGACCATCACATCAGTATATGCTCGTGAAGGCCACAAGATCTGGCAGAATTCTAAGATCAGCTACAGTCTATAATGGAGGCAATACCAAGGGAAGAGAATATCATAATCATAGGTGATATGAATGCACGTGTTGGAAACGATGTAATCCCTGGAATGCAGAATAAATTCAATGAAAATGTAATAATTAACGAACAAGGACAGCTGCTTGTAGAGTTCGGTACTCAATAACAAACTCAGGATAAATAACACATATTTCGAGCAAAAAATTCAGCATAAAATAACATTCCCGGGCAACCGGCAGACATCTATGATAGATTATACATCATTGCAAACAGATTTTTTGTGCCCGGGTAGACTTTAGCCCAT
Organism: Megalocaria dilatata; assembly: GCA_034642435.1. Taxonomy (NCBI): domain Eukaryota; kingdom Metazoa; phylum Arthropoda; class Insecta; order Coleoptera; family Coccinellidae; genus Megalocaria; species Megalocaria dilatata. The sequence goes on from CM067861.1 coordinate 31,611,840, forward strand.
TTTCCGGGAAAACCCAATTCAGCATTGAATCACTTAGGAAGACAAGTACTTTGGATCTATATGTACGTCAGCTGGATCAAAAACTACTGAATGGTACGGCTCAATACTGGATTACAGTGGATGACTTGTGAAACGGATTGAAAATATAATAAATCAAGCTGTTGAGAAAACAACTGTCAACCCAAATAATAACAAACAAAAGATGTGGCCCCGGAAATCAAACTGCTGGCCCAAGAGGAGAAGGCATATTTGATATTCAAAACAACCAAGTGTCCGCAGGACTATTCTGAGTATATAAAAGCAGGGAACAGAGTTAATATCCGAATAAAAGGAATACAAGAGAGACCATTGGAAAACGTTCAGTAACGAGGTGATGGATGACATGTATGGAACCCAGAAACGCATTTGGAAAATGTTGAGAGCTGCAAAAAAAGAAGTGAATGAGTCAGTTCAATTAAACAACATATCACCAGCAAAGTAGAAGGGATATTTTGAGATCTCGTATAACCCCAAAGAAAATAATCCGGTGGAGTTATGTCGCATGATCTTGGATGCCAATTAACTGGATCATTTATCGAAATAATGTTATCGCCAAATCTTTCTTTCAATAAATCAATTGTTACAGTAGCAGCATGAGGTGTAGCACCATCTTGTTGGAACCAAAACACTTCTGGGTCGATACCATTCAAATTTTGAAACAAATGATCACTGATCTATAACGAGCACCATTCACTGTAACATTAGCTCCAGGATCGTTTTTAAAGAAATATGGATCGATGATGCTTCCAGCGTGTAAAGCACACCATACAGTGCATTTTTCAGGATGCAATGAAACCTGCAGAACTTCTTGAGGATTGTTTTCACTCCATATACGGCAATTTTGCTCGTTTACATAGCCGTTCAACCAGAAATGAGCTTCATCACTAAACACAATTTTACGATAAAAAAGTGGATCAACTTCAAGCTTATTATGGGCAAGTTGTTTCAGTTCTTGAATCAGTTGGATCTTGTATGGCTGTAGACCAAGATCTTTACGTAAAATTTTCCATGTGGTGGATGCACAGAGTCCAACTTGTTGTGAACAAATCTGGATTATCATTAATACTATGACTTACAGCAGCGATATTTTCTTCTGTGCGTACAGTTCTTTGCCTTGTTGTTGTTGTTGCATCGAGCAGAGAAAATGTCCGAAATCTATCGATAGTTCAACGAATAAGCTGCTCTGATGGGCGATTATGGAAACCATAAATTTCACGAAGTGCTCTATAAGTTTGGGGAATAAAACACTGATTTTGAAATTAAATGTCAACAATTTGTAAACGTTGTTGCGGCGTGAGTCTTTCCATGATAATTTGTCAATGCTTACTGAACAGAAATGTCGAAACAACATGGCTTCTACCTTCTGTCAAATCACAATTATCCCTATCGAAAGTTCTATCGCTCTACAAAAAACACCCGATATGTATGAGAAATATGGTATTTGATTATTTGATTATTATGACTTGACAGGCAGACAAAAATATATATTTTATTTTATTTCATGAGTGCTCCTAGATGAGATTAGTTGTAGTCCGTTGGCTCAGTGACAGCTCCTCCGTACTACGACCCATAGGATTACCACATTACTAAGTTTTTCCCTCAGCAAAGTTGATTATTTTCCTGTGAGACTTGGCTGTTATATCGGTTGGCATGCAATCCAGTAGAGCAAGTCTAGTTTGCGCCAGCTATTTGCATTGGCAGAGTATAATTTCGATGGTTTCTGGTGCTTTCCAGAATTTTCTTTACCGAGCTTGTGTAGGTGATATCTTACGAACCAGTGGCAAGCCCAACTGCTTTCCACACATTCATAATATTGAAAAAACATTCAATACATATTCCACCCAAATTTTACGCCAACAGAATTGGAGAAAGATATTCTGGAAGCGATTCCTCAGATTAAATAATATGCCTACCAACAAATAAACGAACGTGATTGGTTGAGGTTTGTTAATGACGAATGATTCACTGTTTCAACGATTCAAAGTTTCGAACAGATAGATTTCATAAGCTGATACGATCAAACATAAAATTACATTTTTTGTTCATGGATTTTTCTGCTTCGTTGATCACCTTTATCCAACTAAATGACCTTGATAGGAGCATCTGCAATTACCATGAAGGAAAAATGATTACAAAAATTAAGTAGGTTTAATTAACGTCACACAATGTTATGCACTTCATCCTCGTTATTGATTGCCGTACTTTTATTTGATACTTCATTGTACATTTCTGTCGAATAAACTAAATTTGATTAAGTGCAGAAGACCTTCTTTCCGCAGATAAAGCGGAATCAAGATCTCATCAGATGTAATGAGTTCCCAATAGGAATACTATGCTTTTAAAACTTGTACTTTTTTATATAACATATATACGTAAATTTTTTTCTCAGTGTGAAATCCAAAAAGACTACAGATATGATAATATACTGAAATTAAAATATCAGACTATTATACGTATTTCATGGTTGTTTCCCATCTTCAGATAGCCCTAATATTGGGAATTGAACAGAATAGCAAGATTAAAGATTACCCTTCAAGAAAAAACTTTGAAGAAAAACCCACATACTGGTTGCACGTGTCTTCTACTGCGTAGAATTAAAAAAAAAATAATATCAAAACAGATTTAATGTGTCAGTCTTCTACAATATTAATTTCAAAAAAATGTTTATTCAAAAAACTTTTAGAAATAAACTGATGTTATAAGCACCGCTTATATTTAATACACGTATAAAATCAAAACTCAATATACAATATCAAATAGAATAAATAATCCAACAAATATAAATTGTCAGTTAAAATTAATGAATAAATATTTGAAGGAGACAAAATTTTGTTTCTGATCTTACAATTATGAAAACTAATTTCTGTTCAAAAATACAAAACATAATTAAAGGACTTCTCAGAAAACCTGAGGGACCTGGGATTATCGTTTGAACAACTGACTTTAAAATCCAAGATATTCTATGTTCGTCACAAAAATCACAGAAAGCTGTAAGGAATTATAAGGTGTTCTTTAAACTATTGATATTCCATACTGAGATTTTCATTCCAGCCTAAATATAATTATATAATATGTATTTAATAAAATAATAGAAAAAGGCTTTTTAATTGATAGAAGGAATATAACAAATTTTGAATATCAAAACAGATTTAATCTGTCAGTCTTAATTAATGGCTTATAAGCACACCTTATATTTAATAAAGGTGTAAAATAAAAACTCAATATAAAATATCAAATATTATAAATAAACCAACAAATATAAATTGTCAATTAAAATTAATAAATGAATATTTGAAGGACACAAAATTTTGTTTCTGATCTTACAATTATGAAAACTAATTCCTTTTCAAAAATACAAACCATAATTTAAGTACTTCTCAGAAAATATAAGACCTTATAATACCTTACAGCTTTCTGTGATTTTTGTGACGTACATAGAATATCTTGGATTTTAAAGTAAGTTGTTCAAAGCGATGATCCTAGGACGACTTTTAGGCGAGTTATATTTTTTGTTGGTTGATTTTATTCTTCAAATATGATTTAGGACCGATGAAAACCTTATGGGAATTCTAATTGGTTTTTGAAGATATAAGATATATGAGAGATTTTTGAATTAACTTATTTGAATATTTAAATATATTAAATATTTCAAATAGATTACATTTTCTGAGAAGTCCTTAAATTATGTTTTGTATTTTTGAAAAGGAATTAGTTTTCATAATTGTAAGATCAGAAACACAATTTTGTCCCCATCAAATATTTATTCATTAATTTTAATTGACAATTTATATTTGTTAGTTTTTTTATTCTATTTGATATAAGACATTAATTTAATTCTAAAAAATTTTTGAATAAAAATTTTTTGAAATTAAAATTGTAGAAGACTTACAGACTCAATCTATCTTGTTATTCAAAATTTGTTATATTCCTTCTATAAAGGAAAAACCCTTTTTCTATTAATTTATTTTATGCGTAGAATTAATTGAACATATAATGATTATGTGGCTTAAGTGAGAATTTGTGATCGGAAAAATACAATTAAATCCCCTGTCTGGAAAAAACGGAGTTACTTTCTGAAGGACCTTACCTAAAGAGAAAGTTTTCATATTTCTGATATTAATTTTCATTCCAAATTCAGCGTTTATCAAATAGACTAATCACTTACGAGTAAACAAAGTTTCTTTGAAACGTCTTTGGCACGATTTTGAAGTACACAATTAGCTGATAAATGATAAACGGATATCGACATGCATAGAAACGAATCATTTTCCGGTTACCTCATTATTTTAAAACACAAAGGATGTTTTTTTTCAGTGATAGATCTGAAAGTTATCTATCCTTTATTAATATTAGGTTTTAGATGGGATCTGAATATTTTAAGATGAAGAATCGATATTCTAAGGTGGATCATTTTGCACTGAAGAATCTGAGAAAGCGGCATATATTCCAAAAACGAAAATTTCCTACGAGAACTGTATCATAATCGGCAATTAACAAGAGAAAGTTTCCCATACGATGCGATAATTAGATTTGGTATGCTAATAAAATAGTCGGGCATTAAATTGATTCTGAAGCCCATCAACTCGCCTTGTTTGTGGAGTTTTTGCGATAGAGCGGTCATTTTACTGTCTCTTAACGTTTCTGGCACCATTTACAACCTCTCGAATGGGGCAATATCGTATGATGTCGTAGAGTCCTTTTAAGTGTGGTTCTGATAGACGGAATCATTCTACCTGAATAATGTTGGAATGAACTTTTACATTTCATTCGGAAACCTTCCAAATTGCGTTAGAAAATTCACAATTATTTCGTTATTTTCTGGTTGTTTCTGTCTAATGATTCCTTTCTCAATTCGTAAGCTACTGATCGTAGAAAATTGAAATAAAATATGTCGAATTATCTTGAAACAACAGTAGGTACGTACTATCATGGTATGCATAGCCCCACGTTGGGCGCCAAATATTGTTTTATTTGATTCCTGGTTCCAAATAAAGATGGTGCATATATACTACAGTTCAAAACTTAAATCAACTCGACTAAGTATGGTCGGGACATGAGCAGCATACATCGACCCGACTTTAGATACGCTTAAGTTTCACTAACGCCATCAAATACACACAAATACACATACACAACATACCTACCTAACTAAGCTCCCTCAGATAACTCAATTCATTTGATAATGAAATAGAAAAAGGCTTTTTACTTGATAGAAGAAATATAACAAAATTTGATTATCAAAACAGATTTAATCTGTTATAATCTAGGGCCGATAAAGTGATTTTCCGAATTCTAATTGTTTTTTAAAGCTATAGTGCATATTTTGAGAGATTATTGAATTAACTTGTTTGAATATTTGAATATATTAAATATTTCAAATGAATTATATTTTTTGAGAAATCCTTAAGTTGTGTTTTGATTTTGAGAAGGAATTGGTTTCATTATGGTAAGATCAGAAACAAAGTTTTGTCTCCTTCAAATATTTGTTTATTGATTTTAAATGACTTTTTTATATTTGTTGGTTTATTTATTCTATTTGAAATTGTATATTGATTATATACGTCTATTAGATATAAGCAGTGCTTATTGTAGACATTAATTTAATTCTAAAAGTTTCTTGAATAAAAATTTTTTTGAAATTAAAATTGTAGAAGACTAACAGATTAAATCTGTTTTGATATATAAAAAAAAATTCAATGTGATAGGATACGATTTGATCATGAGAAAAGTTTTAATGCTTTAGTAACTATAGAAGTAATCTGGAATATAACATCAGGGTTATTTTGGATTAGCTTTGAAAATAATTATATGTGATATAAAGATGTGGTAAAGAATAATGATTTTTCTCATTTTTTCTAGAACTGGTTTATGCCACACTTAAGTCCGATATACGCTTGACATTGACATTTTTGGGACATTCTGTATAATAAAGGGTTTCATTCTGAATATCTGCTATTTGGATATCGTTTCCCATTGTTAATGTCATACCTTTCTCTTTACGATGAAATAAACATCCATTGATTTATCTTGGATTATACTATTTTTTTTATATCAAAATGAAACCTCTCGTTGGAAAACCCTTTAGATCCAGCACCAAATTATTATCAGTCCAGTGGATAAAACAAATCCTTAAGAAATTACATTCAACTTAATACGATAAATCTACAATTACATAATCAGACTGTATATGAATAGCAAATAAACTAATTCACTTGATTAAGTAAACATTATTCAGTGAGTACCTGCTATTTTATGACTTAGTTTACCTAAGGCTAATAAACAGGTATATCACGATGTTAAAACTTAAGTATGAGTTTACTAATGATAAAGTTATAAAAATAGAAGTCCAGTCTAAATGCCAAGTTTATTTTCAATTTGTATCGCAGGGAAATGGCGAACGCTTGACTGGCGTAGATCAGTGACCTTAAAAGATTCATCTTAAAATTTAAATACTATTTTTAAGATCTATTAATTTTCCTTACATATATCGAATGAAATTGGAAAGTATAGGACAGGGCCAATATTTTTCTACAACATTTCTAAGGAATTATTGATTGGGTTCATTTGTATTGTGAATTTTTCAATTATCCACAAACTCAAGAAGATAATTATTCGATTTTTTAATCCGCGAACAAAAGCCATTGTTTGGAAAAATGAGAAGAATAGAAGGCTTCAGTCATACTGAATAATTGAGTAATTATTGTATAAAATTATAAAGAATTATCTACGCTTACATGATTAGTAACAGTAAAGTTCTTTCAATAAAGCACATGAAAGCCGATAACATATAAATAGGTAATCCTCTAACTGAAGATATTGATTAATATAGTTTAGCAGAAACTTTGTAATTTTATTTGAAGGTTTAATATTTCATCTTAAATATCATACAGATTAATTGTGCTACAAATTTTAATTTTATAAAAAAAATTTCCAAAAACTTTTTGAAATTAACTTTAATAAATGTCTTAAAAACATAGTTTAGTAGATATATAGAATTATTACTCATAACACATCACCAAAAGGAATAAAAGAATCGAAAGAAAATATAGAATATTAATTTAAAATATCAAATAAATACTTAAAGGATACGTAATGATGTATTATGAAAACCAAAATTGCACAAAACAACCGCAAGAATTTCTTCAGAAATAACTCTCATTAAAAATTTCCTTCAAAAAAACTCCAAAAACATGCAGCACATCTTCAAAAAGGCCATTTGGAATTTTCACGTCGATAACTCTTTAGTCCGACTTAGTATCCAAAAAATAAAAACAATTAATAAAAATATATCTCACACGACCAAACCATATATCTTTCAATAAACAAACATAGAACTGTAGTGATTTTTCTGAATAGCAAATCCTACATATTCTATGTTCGTCCATAGAAATTACACAAAGTTGTGAGACATGTCATTTGGTCAGGTGAGATATATTTTCATTAATCATTTTTATTTTTTGTATACGAAATGAGACTGAAGAGTTATCGACGTGAGAATTCCAAATGGCCTTTTTGAAGATGTGACTTTATTTTGAAGAGAGTTATTTTGAAGAAACTCTTGAAGTTACGCTGTGCATTTGTGAGAGGAATTTGGTTTTCATAATACATGGTTACGAAACAAACGTTTGTGTCCTTAAAATATTTATTTAACATTTTTAACTAATATTCTATATTTTCTTTGGATACTTTCATTCCTTCTGGTGCTGTGTAATGAGTATTAATTCTATATGTCTACTAAATTGAAACTGTGTTTTCTAAGACTTTTATTTGATTAAATTTAAAAAGTTTTTCAGAAATTAACTTTATCAAATTGAAATCTATAGTGAGGTTAGCAGAATGAATGTGTATGATATTAAAAATATTGTAAAAAGCCTTCTACCGAGTAAAAAAACCCTTTTTATTATTTAATATTTTGTCTTGAAAATGTATTAATACTAATTTTTGTGGACCCTCCATACAAATATCAGATCTATATAAAAACATAATTATCCATACACCTACATAATATATTTATTTGAAGAAAAATTGAATAAAAATGTCTTAAAAAACTAAGTAGTAGATCTATGGAATTCAAAAATTCCGTACAATACTCCAAACTATAAAGAAAATTATATAATAAAAAATTGATAGAAAGTAAAAAACACACATGGCGTTCATAATATTATTTTAATTGAGTAATTTGACTAACAAAATAAGGCCTTATGAAAATTTGAATATAATAACTGCCATTTCTACTAAAATGAAAACTCATCTTTTTGAGTAAAATATCAATTTATTGGTGATAAAACATAGTAACTTCTACAACTTGTTTTAATTATGATCAACTACCAAATAGTAACGCAGTTCAATATTTAAGGTTTTAGCTTTTTCCGTTCAGATGTTAGCATGTTTATGGACGGGCGGCCGGCCGGATAGAATAACTTCTGATCTTGTATTCTTCATCAGTAAATCGAACCTAGTCGTTTAAGACCATTTTCGACTCAAAATTAGGAAATTACAGTAATTTATGGCGTTGATGTTGGAGTCGATGGCAAGGATTAGCCGGGCAAAGCGTAGTATTTTTTCTTGGGGTTGTCGTAGAAGATTCACTTCCGGTCACCAGTCACTACCTTTCTTTTTTACCTTTGAAGCAGCTGCTCACGAGAAAAGAACTACATCTCCAGATCTTGTCTCGTCTTGCGTTAGAGTAGGATCTTCACCGAGTAATATCTGTAATTCATCATCTTCGATTTTTTTTTTGCTGTCCTGAACGGGGTCTATCTTCAACGCTTAAATCACCACTTCTAAGGCGTCAAAACTATTCTCTACATAACTTATCAGTTGGAGCATTGTCATCGTGCTTCAGCTGCACAATTTTTCCAATTAAAACAAAAAAGTATAACTTCCCGCAAATGCTCTTTAGTTATCAAATAAGCTGATATTTTCAACAGCGTAACTAGAAAAGTTTTGTATGCAACTCGAAACAATTCAAACTGGATGTTATCGCCAGATGTCCAATCTGCTGTTATTATTTAAAAATTTAATGTTTTTAGAGCCATCTTTTGAAAACGGACTGAATTAATTTTTACTACCAATATTCAAATAATTAAGTTGATGAATTATTCGCCAATTTTATCAATAATAAAATCCACTGAGAAAATTTAATAAATTCACATATACTCTTCGTAAACATCCCATATTGGATGCTTTTATATAAGTATGGACAATAAAAATAATACAATTATTTGAAATATGGATATTAGAAACCTCTGTTATTTTAAGTTTAGTCATGAATGTTGAGCACTATTTAATACTGCACTATATATATATATATATATATATGATATATTCCGAGTGCATTTCTTCAAGATAACCATAAGTTAAAGATGAATTACTCAGAATTTAAGCAGAAAATCGAAAACTGGTCTGAAATCTTTGAGATACAAAACTTCAAAAATCCACATTTTTGAATCTAGTGGGCGGATATTGTCGATGCATAAATTTAATTCTTCCATTTGCGCTGGAAATCGACTGTATAAGTTTCAAGTATCTGTGCGATAATTTCCTAATAAACGGATCGCCGTGAAATGTGAAACTATCAACATATTTCCAAACAGACTATTATCATTGGGGAAGAATTCAACAGGAAAGAAGACAATTATACAAACTTGATGATAATGAACGCACATATTCGTTCTCTTTTCATGAGAACAGGATAAATAAAGAGAACAATGGAATAGTTTACATTGAATAATTTGTTTTGTATTTATTTTTTTTCAAAGTTTGGCAAATTTGAGTGAAATTCAGTATGTGTGGGTTTATTGATAAACCAAATTGTTTGGTGTTAACAAACATTCGAGAAAAGCACTGACGTGAAGTCGGGAACCTTTGCGCTCGTTCAATCATCGAAAATTACAAATTTATGAATTACTTCTTAGAGAAGCTGCACCTGATGAATAAAAACACAGAATTATGTGTTCTATCACGAAAGTCGAATAAACGTGATTTCTTGCAATTTTAGAACTGTTATCCTGAGAAACGAATAATCTCAAAAAATGAATAATATATGGTTAAAGGAGAAGGAAATTCAGAAAAATGCTCTTAAATAACTGTTGTTTATAAGTATTTTAAGAAGTAACTATGTAAACGAAACCCAGTTTTAGTTTTCATATCAATGAAATTTATTCAATAATTGATGCTTTTATATTTTTTTATAGCACAAATAGATACGAAAATTCATTATAAAATAAAAAAGAAGATACTACCAAGGTACAGATTTCATTATCAATCATAACATAATAACGTCATACGATAGTTTTTATCAAAATTCTTGGATAAATAATGTAAATACGTATATTCCTTATCTCCTCGATAATTTTTTTCTGCAATCAACAGTTTTTGAGTTATACAAATGGGAAATTTTTGGATCTGAAATATTGTGTATCAAGTGTATATCATCATTTATCTAAAATAAATAATTATGTATAGTAAATGTGTTAGAATACGTCAATACTAATGGATTGCCAATTAAAATATCCAGGAACATTTACAATTCCTGTATCTACCAATCCAAATTGTTTATCCCAAGAGCAAATCGAATTTCCATAATGACCAGGTATGTGTATAGGATACAACTGAGTTGTTTGATTGTCAATTATATATGAACCACATTAACTAACAGAGATAATTGTTCAGTATATGTAATTTATTTTGAAAGGTGATAATCGAGTTTTTAGAACTCTCCAGTGTATACAAGCGTTGATTGACATTTGGGAAGACATTATTTATTGTAAAGGTTTCGTAATAAAGTTGAACAATATGTAGACGCTGTGCCGGGGTAAGTCTTTCCATCATGAATTGTTAAACACTACTGAACAGAAATGGCACTTCAGTTAACACGAGGCATGAGCAATCTGCAAATAAATCCCCACCACAAAAAGTACCTCTAAATGAATCACCCTTTATTATTCTACCAGAAAGGTTCTTTAGTATGAAGATGTCCATATTGTTAATTGAAAATGGCAATGGGCCAAGCACTTTACCCTGGGGTACTCCTACAGACACCTTTGATAACTCTCTGACATAACATACATTAATACATTCAAGAATGTCACGGAAAGAAATAGTTAGTTTTATCGATGAGTTCTGTATCTTTCTATACATGTTACATTAATATTTGTATACTATAAAATATTATTAAAAGTTTCGATTTGGGTATTTTTATTTAATCTATAGAATAACCTTATAATAATGTAACTTATATGTAATTAAAATGTCATATCTTTGAAATTCAAGTTCATAGACAAAGACTACATACATACTATTTTCTATATCTGAATTCAGGGCATCAAATTTGTATAAAATCCGCCACAAATACCCCAGCACCAAATTATGTATTTCTATCTGTCAAAACACGAATGACGGAAATGTTGTCGAAATTACCACTACTTCAAAGTGCAATTGGTAGATGGCTCACCCCTTAGTTTGGGTATCTACTAGGAAAGGTAAGCTCTCAAAAATATCCAATTCTTAATTTTGAATGCCAGTTACACTTCAAGAGACACTACCGATATTTTTATGTATGAGTCTAAAAAAATTCGATGAAGCACAAAATATACTATTCATCCAAATGTATTGTATCTCCTTCTAGTGGGCTTTTCGAAATAATAATACTTAGGCTTACGAATAATACAACCGTCAACACATTTTTTAACGCATTTTCAGGAATCGATTATAGTTCTCGCCGCGAATTCTCTTTAATCTTTTATTGATTGAAAACGAATCGAGGGTTAATTTGGATTTTAGAAAGAAATAAAAGCCAGCCGGCGCCATATCAGGGTAATACGGTGGTTGATCGATTGGATCTGATGATTTTTTGGGCAGAAGTGAGAGTTTTAAAAGTTTTGTTTTTACCAATTTGCTTTTCCAAGCGCCATATGATGCTCAGCTAATATTTTTCCCACTATCTCATCTTCAGGCATTAATTCCGAGTGCACGAGCTACGGTAACGAAAAATACTGTCAAATGCACCTTCACTTTTGATAGACATTGACCTGCTTTCTTCGTGGACTTATATACACGTGTTTTTGATTAACCGTAAGTCTAACGTAACAGTTTTGATGCTTCCGCACACCTAATTCCATTTACAATTCAAAATATACGATAGATTGTTCGTTCCATAATGCCAGTCCAGTCTTGACTGAATCTATATAGAATTGAGAGTTTTTGACTCAACACTTTCGGACCTTGAGCACTTTTGTGTAGTCGGAAGGAAGTTTTTGCGTGATTGTTCCACAGCCCTGAAAATTTCAAATCTGTGAATTGTTTCTTAAATAAGCTATATATAATGAATAAAAACACAGGAACTTGTGTTCTGTCATCCACAAAATTTTATGTATCGGGTCTTTTTTTAGAGTAATAAAACTTCAAATTAAAATAAAACACATTTAAATTAAATTTGAAGCCAATTATCTTTTATTTGAAAGATAATTTTATGACATTTATTTTTTAAAAATAATTTCCGGCATATGTTCGCATTCGACCAGACCAATTTTGAACCACTTTTTCGAATAATTCAGGCCTTGTTTCATCAATAACACGAGCTATGTAGGCTTCCAAAGCGTCTATTGTTTCTGGTTTATCAGCATAAACCAATGACTTGACATAACCACAAAGAAAATAATCCAGTGGAGTTATGTTGCATGATCTTGGAGGCCAATTAATTGGACAATTTCTCGAAATAATGTTATCGCCAAATCTTTCTTTCAATAAATCAATACGATAGGTGTAGCGCTATCTTGTTGGAACCAAAACACTTCTGGGTCGATACCATTCAAATTTTGAAACAAATAATCATTGATCATCGATCTGTAAAGAGCACCATTCACTGTAACATTAGCTCTAGTATCGTTTTTAAAGAAATATGGACCGATGATGCCTCCAGCGTGTAAAGCACACCATACAGTGCATTTTTCAGGATGCAATGGAACCTGCAGAACTTTTTGAGGATTGTTTTCACTCCATATACGGCAATTTTGCTTGGTTGCATAGCCGTCCAACCAGAAATGAGCTTCACCACTAAACACAATTCTACGATAAAAAGGTGGATCAACTTCAAGCTGTTCTAGGGCCCAATCAGCAAACAAACGACGCTTATTATGGTGGGTTTAGTTCTTGAACCAGTTGGATCTTGTATGAGTGTAGACCAAAATCTTTACGCAAAATTTTCCATGTGGTGGATGCACAGAGTCCAACTTGTTGTGAACGTCGACGAACAGACAAATCTGGATCATCATTAACACTATGACTTACAGCAACGATATTTTCTTCTGTACATACAGTTCTTTGTCTTGTTGTTGTTCTTGCACCGAGTAGTGCTCTATAAGTTTGGCGTGTTCTGATTTTGAAAATAAATTTCAACAATTTGTAAACGTTGCTGCGGCGTGAATCTTTCCATGATAATTTGTCAATGCTTACTGAACAGAAATGTCAAAATAACATGGCTTCTACCTACTGTCAAATCACAGTTATCCCAATCGAAAGTTCTATCACTCTATAAAAAACACCGATACGTTTCGTATTTTATTATCATATTTTGTGCCGAAATCAGAAGGAAATTTTAAAGATTCTCGTAATTTATCTTCATGAAATTATGCATGAGACTACGTGTCGTTATTTCACATTTAAATACTAAATTTGAACTCTATCGGACTTTCGAAAATAAAATTTCAGATGAGAATAACTCAAGGAAAATTGAGGCGATTCTGTCCGTTTTGATCATAACGGTTGTAGAAGTATGAAAATTACGTGGCGCTTTCTGCGTCACGTTCATTTGATGCGCGAGTTCTTATTGAGCCTGAGTATCATCTTCATCCAATAAGGGTTGCAATTCGTTGTCTGCGAATATTTTCGGTAATTTCCCATGCTCTTAGTTTCTCTTGTCAAAATCACCACTTTAGAAATTTGGAACCAATCGAAAATATACGTGTATGGAACTTAGGTTGTTGTATATTGAGAACATTAGTGTAGCTTGTGCGAGTTACAAGATCAGTTGTATTCTGGTTAGGTTTTGTCACTGTGCCCATACGTGAATTCTACCAGTGTATTGGCATGTGAGCGTAGCTTTTTCACCAAATGACCAGTCTCCACAGTCTGTCCCAAGAGGCAGAAAATGTTATTAGGGTTACGCCTTATCATCGCGCATGGCGAGAACCAATCCGAAGAGCTGAACCCACCAGCTTCCAGTTTGGGCTTCAGTTCGAAAACCTAAAACCGTATGACTGGCAGCAGCGAAGCACCATCCAACCTCCACTGGTTCTGTATGGTCAGTACCCGAGTTATTTGGGACGCAACTCACACGCCGAAGGAGCTTCTCATCCATCCGAACGCAGTCCCATGAACCAAGATAGTCTCAAGATTTATGCCTCAATTGATGCTGGTACGAGCATCGTCAATCCGGCCTATACGTCAAGACCCACAAACCCTTGTGAAGTCTTTCAATTGATTCTGGCTTCAAGCACCAACGAACTAGCCGTATTGTCGAGATCCACAAATCCCAGAAATCGATCCTGGTTCAGACCGGTCGAACCGTAAAGTCCCGCTAAACCCTGAAGCATTTCTCGAGATATCCTAAACATGAGTGTCTGCGAACAAATGGAAGGAATACTCTCCTAGTCCAGCATGCGGACTGTCAACCACTGCCCCCTCGAGTACAATTGGGTACCCAGGACGTACGAATAGCCGAGGGCCTCCACCCTCCAGAGGTTAGGCCCTGGGCTGCGACGGACTCCCTTGTCCCTGAGTTTATCAATGCGGCTCAGCCCTCCATTCCACTTTAAGGTGAAACTAGGGCCCCATTCAGTCGATCTTTCACCACACGGGTCCAGTGACTGGCGCAAATGGCCTTACTTTAGGCATCAAGATTTAACCCTCCATTTCACCAGGATGAAACTAGGGTCCTAGTTAAGACAGCGCGACAAGCTATAATGCCATGGGGGGCGACTGTGCCCTTACGTCTCCCTATACACAGTATTGTCAATTTTTGACCCAACAATGAAATGGTGTCCGGTCATATCGGCGTGAAAATTTGTGCCCCCGCAAAAATGAGAACCCGCACAGAAGAATCTCCTCTTACGAGTCGAGCGCTCAAACCACTCAGCCACCGTCGCTCATACTTCTACAAATACCAATTCATTTCAATGCACTAAAACAAATTGACATAACGTTGCAACAGGTAAAAACATCATTAGTTTCTCATGCAGCATCAAGTTCAACATTCCTAATGAGACTGACCCTATTCTGACCGTCACAAAAATCTGATTCAATTGAAAATGATGCAGAAACGATCTGAACAATTACAGAGAGGAGGAGATTGTAACATTGGTTACATTCTTCACCATCGATTACTGTCAATAGAAAGTTGGGATCGGTAGGTTAAATTATATGTTTTGAATCGTTCACGTAAAAGGTTTTAGACGGCGATGTTTACTGATGATTAAGTCGATATTTGCTTATTATAGCAAGTGGGAAATCTCGTCATTTGTCGCAAATTGATTCGCTGCAGGTATTTTCCATACGCAAGTATTTAAATCGGAATTGGAATTGGAAGTGTTGTACGGGGTTGCCCTTGGGAACATAAAACAATTCGTACACAAATAATACACACCAAGCAGTTATTTTGTGGCCTGTAGAATAGCTGTTGGCGGTTATTTCAATCGACGAAATCGTTTGTGCGGAAGGAGAAGGAGTTTTTCGTGCTAGCACTTGAACAATTTTAATTGTGAGTGACTAGTATTGAATTCTTATTGAAAATGAGTGTCGATAGCTCAGTGGTAAGAGCATAGGGCTCGTAACCGAAAGGTCGCGGCTTCAAATCCTGTTCAGGTGGAAAAGAAAATTTCTAGCTGGACGGACTTCTATCACCATTTCACTGTTGGGTCGAAAATTAACAGTATTGTAACCTAAGGTGGCGCAAGATCGCAGTAACAAAGCCAACCCAGAACACAACTTCCAAAAAAAATTCAACAAATGGGTGATTTTTCAAATGGAACACCTAGTGTATTTTCATATATTTTAAATGACCTTCAATATCTTTATCATGACGCAAAATATTATAGATATTTTTCCAACGGTACAGATCTTATTCGGGGAAAACTGCAAAAACTTGAGGAAACAGTGATTCGCTAGAAGTCTTCTACCGATCGTAACATGAATTTGATTAGAAATTTGTTGAACTGAAAGATTTGCCTAGTCATCATTCTTTAATGATTAACCTATCATATACAGGCTGTCCGTTATTAATGGCCTGTATATGACAGGTTGACCATTTAGGAATGATTACTAGGCAAGTCTTCCAGTTGAGAAAATTTTTGATCATATTCGTGTCACGCTTGCTTCTGGAAATCGATAACGAACATTTAGCGAAATACTGTTTCTTCACCTTGCCGTTTTCTCTGAATAACCGTTGAAATAATATCTCTAATATTTTACGTCATGATAGAGATAATGAAGGCCATTGAAAAAAAAATGAAAATATGAAATGGAGTCATCCATTTCAAAAAATCAACCATTTGTTGGATAATTTTTTTTGGGAACACCTGTTTATTAGAAAATAGTTTTCTGAGATGCAGAAATTTCACTATCGGGTGTTTTTTTTAGAATGGTCTACATAATCGTCCATCAGAGCAGCTTATTCGTCGAACTTTTGATAGATTTCGGACAACATTTTCTCTACTCGATGCAACAACAACAACAAGACAAAGAACTGTAAGTACAGAAGAAAATATCGCTGCTGTAAGTCAAAGTGTTAATGATGATCCAGATTCGTCTATTCGTCGACGTTAACAACAAGTTGGACTCTGTGCATCCACCACATGGAAAAAGATCCAACTGGTTCAAGAACTAAAGCCACTTGAACATAATAAGCGTCGTTTGTTTGCTGATTAGTCCCTAGAACAGCTTGAAGTTGATCCAGTTTTTTATCGTAAAATTGTGGAGTGAAAACAATCCTCAAGAAGTTCTGCAGGTTCCATTGTATCCTGAAAAATGCACTGTATGGTGGCTTTACACGCTGGAGACATCATCGGTCAATATTTCTTTGAAAACGATGCTGGGGCTAATGTTACAGTGAATGGTGCTCGTTACAGATCGATGATTATTTGTTTCAAAATTTGAATGGTATCGACCCAGAAGTGTTTTGGTTCCAAAAAGATGGTGCTACACCCCATGCTGCTACCGTAACAAATGATTTATTGAAAGAAAGATTTGGCCATAACATTATTTCGAGAAATGGTCCAATTAATTGGCCTCCAAGATCATGCGACATAACTCCACTGGATTATTTTCTTTGGGGTTATGCCAAGTCTTTGGTTTATGCTGATAAACTAGAAACAATAGACGCTTTGGAAGCCAAAATAACTCGTGTTATTAATGAAATAAGGCCTGAATTACTCGAAAAAGTGGTCCAAAATTTGTCTGGTCGAATGCGGTTCCTCAGAGCTTGTCGTGGTAGACATATGCCGGAAATTATTTTTAAAACATAAATGTCATAAAATTATCTTTCAAATAAGAAAATCTGGCTTCAATCTTAATTTAAATGTGTTTTATTTCAATTTTAAGTTCTATCACTCTAAAAAGACACCCAATACATGTAGTCTGCTTTCGAACTAAATTTCTAAGATGTCTTGTCCGGCAGATATGGAAGCGTAACGCAGTATTGCAGGACCCTGTATAAGCAAGGGGTGCATCAAGCCTCTGTACTTCGAAAGCATGTGCATTTAATCAATACCAGCATGTTTCATAATGCATTCCATGCGTTGTCATGGCTTTATATCAAGAATAGGAAGGCTAATGCAATTAACAGTCTCGATCTGTAAGAATCGATGTATAAAGTTATCATTAAAATTCAAACCAGCATCATTCAATGGTTTTTACGTAACCAATGGTAGGAGAAACGTCAAACATTCTCGTGTGCAAGATTAAGTCTAACAGTTTTTCATTTTCATTCATTAACACTTACGAAGTGAAGTCTTTAAATATTGGCTCTGGGGAAGAATATTGTTTCAAGGATTAAATTTGTGTGTGACAGATTGAGAGTTTTTTACAGGGTGACAAGAAAAACCTCGGACAAACTTTTTTTCGTTCAACTTCATTAAACAAAACAACAACGAATAATAATAACACAAACATTTGGTAATAATATATTTATGCGGTTTCCAAGTGGCTTCCTTTGGAGGCGATACATAGCTTCAGACGCTTCTTGTAATTTTCTGCAATGGGTTACAGCTTTTCGGGCGTTAATTGGTTAATCGGTTTGTCCGAAGTTTTTCTTGTCACCCTGTAATACTGCCATTTATCATGTTGACGCTGTTTCCTTATTTAATCTTTCACTTGAATCATATTATAATTATTAGGTGAATTTTTGGACAATATTCCACAATTAAAATGGTGTTTTGCAAATAACTGCCAATTTCTGCCAAAAAACTCATTTTTTGTTTTTGTTTATCACCACGATCCTCAAGAAATTTTGCATTGGCCTTCATGTCGTTATTTCACATAAATGCTGAATTTAAATTCAATAGCATGGCTGCTGCTATGGTTTCGGTAGCGCTGAACACGCTGTTCAGCTCACAAAACATTTCTTTTAAATCTTATATTCCTATCGATTCTTATCGAAATTCTGCAATAGCTTTTGTGTTGTTTTCAAATTCAAACTCGATCGTAAGACTGTTGCTACAAAGGGTTTTCCAATAATTTGGAAATGTTTGGATAATGAATGTTTATTTTATATGTCGTTTGATAAAAGCGTTTCTTATATGACATTAATTTAATTCCTGAAGATATTATATTAAATATAATTTCTTGAAATTAAATATGTAATAAATTATTTAATAAATTTTAAATACCTTCTATCAAGTATAAACCTCCATTTATTTTATAAAACATAATTATTTCGAAAAACTCGTGTTAATTATGATCAAGCACAAAATAGTTGCGTCTGAGACAGTTCAATATTTGAATTTCCACAGTTTACGTTTTAAATTTGAATTGTTATGTTGCTTCGTGTTTCACATAAGATTTTTCGTCTCCCAATACCTCAACAAATTACATTAGCAAGCATAAAAAAGTATTTTTCCTACGTGACTTTGATTGTTGGCAAGTAAAATGATATCTGGTTTAATCTTATAATGATTCTAAGCAAAAACAGAAAGAAGTAGGTATTCCGTGACAATATGTAACCTAATAATAAGACTGAATGAACTTATCTTAGTACTTGAACTGAAACTAACCACGTTTGACAGTGAATGACTTCTCCTCCAATACAGAATTGTTTGATATTCATGGCCATCTTTTCTTCAACTCAATTTGGAAGTGAAGTTACTCATATTATCTATTAGGGTACACATTGATTCTATAAAATAATATAGATTAGTTCCACAATTTACTAAGCTAACGACAATTGTTTCGCCAATATTGTAGCTTCGTCAAGTTCACATTTTGAACTAACTCTTAAAATTATACATTCCCTCCTTTTATGGAAAAACTTGAAGAAATAGGCGGTACAACTAACTAACAATTTTCGAAAATAAAGATAAGAAAAACATATGTAAAATGGGATATGAAGGAAAATATGCGAAAAAAAGGAATATGAATAACCATAAAATATACTGGGTGTTCCTAAATTGGAGGTATCGGGTGTTTTTTTCAGAGTCATAGAACTTTCGATAAGGATAACAGTGATTTGACAGAAGGTAGAAGCCATGTTGTTTTGACATTTCTGTCCAGTAAGCATTGACAAATTATCATGGAAAGACTCACGCCGCAACAACGTTTACAAATTGTTGCAATTTATTTTCAAAATCAGTGTTCTATTTGCCAAACTTATAGAGTACTTCGTGAAATTTATGGTTTACATAATCGTCCATCAGAGCAGCTTATTCGTTGAACTATCGATAGATTTCGGACAAAATTTTCTCTACTCGACAACAAGACAAAGAACTGTACATAGAGAAGAAAATATCGCTGGTGTAAGTCATAGTGTTAATGATGATTCAGATTTGTCTATTTGTCGACGTTCACAACAAGTTGAACTCTGTGCATCCACCACATGGAAAATTTTGCGTAAAGATCTTGTCACATACAAGATCCAATTAGTTCAAGAACTAAAGCCACTTGACCATAATAAGCGTAGTTTGTTTGCTGATTGGGCCCTAGAACACCTTGAAGTTGATCCACTTTTTTATCTAAATTGTGTTTAGTGATAAAGCTCATTTCTGGTTGAACGGCTATGTAAAAAAGCAAAATTGCCGTATATGGAGTGAAAACAATCCTCAAGAAGTTCTGCAGGTTCCATTGCATCCTGAAAAATGCACTGTATGGTGGCTTTAAACGCTGGAGACATCATCGGTCCATATTTCTTTAAAAACGATGCTGGGGCTAATGTTACAGTGAATGGTGCTCGTTACAGATCGATGATCAATGATCATTTGCTTCAAAATTTGAATGGTATCGACCCAGAAGTGTTTTGGTTCCAAAAAGATGGTGCTACACCTCATGCTGCTACCTTAACAATTGATTTATTGAAAGAAAGATTTTGCGATAATATTATTTCGAGAAATCGTCTAATTAAATGGCCTCCAAGATCATGCGACATAACTCCACTGGATTATTTTCTTTGGGGTTATGTCAAGTCATTGGTTTATGCTGATGAACCAGAAACAATAGACGCTTTAGAAGCCAACATAACTCGTGTTATTGATGAAATAAGGCCTGAATTACTTGGAAAAGTGGTACAAAATTGGTCTCAGAGTTCCTCAGAGCTAGTCGCGTTGGACATGTGCCGGAAATTATTTTTAAAATATAAATTTCATAAAATTATCTTTCAAATAAAAAAAATTGGCTTTAATGTCAATTTAAACGTGTTTTATTTCAATTTAACATTCTATCACTCTAAAAAAACACCCGATTTAACCTTCTAGATAGTTCTTTCCATAAATTTTTATTTCAATTTGTAACTTGAAAAGTCCAAAAGAGTCCTGTCAAATCCATATAGATCATTTCCAGCGTTTTTACACGGTCAAGTTAAAAAGAAATATCGAACATCGTTCAAAACTGAAGTTCTGAAATTCCTGTTCCGGACAGAAAAGCAATCGGTATTGCGTTACAGTGTTAAGCTTGTTTTGGAATGCATGTAACTGTAAACTATGAATAATCAGGTGGCGAGCAAACTTAGGATTCATTTAAACCTTTCACGCTATATGACTTCTAGATGTGTTCGATATCTTCGGCCTGATGAAGATCACAAAAAAATTTTATTAGACGCATAGGCGTTCCGAAATCCAACAAGTAATTAACAATTTCAAATTTTTATAAGTATCGAGAAGACATTTCTTTACTTGAATTAACTCGCAAAGGTATGTCTTGGATGTATTTTGCATAATCTAGATGGCGCGACTGTATTATCAACACTTTAGAGCCTCTGTGAATAGCAAATATAGATACTTGGCAGATTTGTGGACACTAGCATACATTGCACTGACCAAAATCAATTCGAAATTTTCAGAAGAAATGGATTCTCGAACGAGTGCTTGTCGCTTATTTTAATTAAGTCAATTCACCGTAAGGATTATGCAACGTAATTTCATTTCCAATGCAAAATTTGGCACAGTTCCTTTGTCAGATACTAATATTTATATATTGCAAAAAGCCCTAGAGAATGCTAACAAAATGGAGCACTGTGAATAAACTAAATGACGGGTCACACTCGAACTCAGCGTCATTAAAGAGGAAAGTTGTGCCAACTTAACGATACAAATTTTCGACAATTCCTTCAACCGGACTTTTCAAATGATCAGTTCCGGTACTCTCTTGGGTATATTGCCGAATAAAATTTCACATTCGCTTTATTTGCCTCGGTGTAACCTGTCACGATGTTAAATTATTACACATCACTGAATATTGTCTTGAGCATCATTCGGAATGCAAATCTCAAACTTTCATCTTCATCTTCAGCCGATTCTCTCGGCGTGCCTACCAACCTCTTAACCTTTCAGTAAACCCACAATTTAAGCCAACAACCTCCTGGGTGTATGAAAATTTTACGTGGTGCCTCATAGAGAGTGAGACATCAATGCAAATTCCTTCAGCAAGGCCATTTCTTGTTACACCAACAATGTTGTTTACTGTTTTTTCCATTACTAGAACTAGTTTCGATGAATTATTTATGTTTATCGCATTCGCTTTGAAATTGCACTTTCACAATCGCAACTAAAGGATATACAAGTACTAATATTTTCTACATACCTGTTCCTGAAAATTTTTCAGCGGACGTTTCCGTTATTTGTGTCCACACACATTTAACGGAGGAATGATGTCATATTCCTGCATATACAGAGGTTCTAGAATTTTATAAACAGCCGATTTTGTCAGAACTACAACATCTACATGTTTCAAATTGAATTGAATCTGAAGGGTTTTCAATAGGAGGTTTTATTTTGAATAGCCCGCTAAGATGACAGCAGTCACTTTTGAAGCTGTCATCTTTTGACATTTGACTTCGCCATTACTAAAAATGGAGCGATACATTCTTCGACAACGCATTTCAATGTTAAAATTCACTATAAAAATTATGAAAATTTTGCAGTCACAGTTCGCAAAACTAAAGCACTTTTAGGTCGTCATGGAGCACATTCTCGGCCGACAATAGTGAAACTGGTGGAAAAATTTGAGCTGTTGAGACAAGTTAGTGATATGAAGAATAGAAATCGTGTGCGTCGCTTAAGAACAAGTGAGAATATTGCTGCTGTAGCCCGTAGTGATGACGACAACCCAGGTTTGTCGATTTGTCGTCGATCTTTGGATTTAGGCATTCCACAAACGACATTATTGGTGATATTGATGTGGACCACGTTTATTTTCAACAAGACTGCGCTATGTGCCACACAAGCAACGAAATAATCGCAACTTTGCAAGAAAAGTTTCCTGGCCATGTTATTTCTCAAAGAGGTGATCACAATTGGTCACCGAGATCTTGTGATTCAACACTTTTAGACTTTGGGGCCACGTGGAAGATAAGGTCTATGCCAAAGCTTCACAATCGATTCAAGACCTCAAGGGTGGAATTCGTGTAGTCATCAAGGACATCACACACATCGTCAAAAGTCTTGGTCTCCCTAGGTTTCTCAAGAAATAAACAATCTATGTTCTGGAAATGAGATGAATATTTCCTCTATTTCAACTGCAATATATTTGATAGAAAATCTTTGTTTGTTACTCTTTGCTTTATGCAGGATGAGACAAAATAGGAAAAATGAGAAAAAATTCGATTACATATTTATTTCTGTATACATCAAATAATGGACACTGCTTTGGATGAGTCCCGTTTGTGTCCTGAAATAATAATTGAATAAAAAATATATATAAATCCATGATAATTGTTCCTGATTCATCTGACTTATTGCCTTTTTTTAAAACAATAATTTGTATTCCATTCCCCAATTTTTATTCTAATCCTCCATTTCCTTCGAAGTTTTTGTTTTAAGTTTTGTCCTCACATGTGTACGAAAAGTTCAGGCGATAAAAGTCCGAAATCAAAATAATGAACTTACTTTGTCATTAACATTTAAATCATTTTCTCCTATACTCTGCAACTCTATTCTCTAGAAGAAGCCAGTGAAACTTGTTAGCATTTAATTAAATAACACCTGAAATGTTAGAAAAATTAGAAGAAAATGGCAAACAAAGACACTATTAGTGGGCATCTCGTTTGGTATATTCTCTCTTCATACACTATTAGTGTTAAGAAATGAACGCTAGGTAATTTGAAACTATTAAAGATGCGCTGTTTCTATTTAGAATTAGTTCAAAATGTAAGCCCGACACAGCCACAGTGTTGTCAAAACAATTGTAATAAAATAAATGGAGGTTTATACTTGATAGAAAGTATATAAAATTATTTAAATATTTTAATATTTACAGATATATACTGTTAGCCTTCTACATATTTAATTTCAAAAAATTATATATAATATTATAACTTCAGAAATTAAATTAATGTCATATAAGCACCGCTTATACCAAACGACATAAAAAAATAAATGTTCATTATAAGACATTCAAATGAGATAACAAAATCCAATAAATATAAATTGATAACAAAAATCCTATAAATTAAATATTTTGAGTAGACAAAATTTTGTTTCTGCTCAGATATCTTTCAAAAATGTTTAACATAATCTTAAGAATTTCACCATAAAACTATCTTACTTAAAACAGTCAATATTATTGGATATCTAAGTTACCTTTTAGAAAATCTTTAGATATGTAAAAACATTACTAAAAAAAAATTTTAAGACAGACTTTGCTCGTCAATACTCAATTATATTCAATAAAATATAACATCAATCAACAAAAATATTTACTTACCTTTAACAATCCAGAAAGCGTCTTGGCAAATGAATACTGAACATTTAAATGGAGTCCAATGTTGACTCTCCATGATGAGATTCTTAAGATTATGTTACAACATGTTTGAAAGATATCTGTTTTCATAAGAGGGATCAGCAGAAACAAAATTTTGTCTACTCAAAATATTTAATTTATAGGATTTCTGTTAATTATTTATATTTATTTTGTTATCTCATTTGGATGTCTTATAATGAATGTTTATTTTATATGTCGTTTGATATAAGCGGTGCTTATGACATTAGTTTAATTCCTGAAGTTATAATATTAAATATAATTTTTTTAAATCTATAATAGATTGGATTTCGTTCTTATACTCGTAATTATCTGAAACACTTAGTACCCTGCCCATATTTCAAAGGAATGGAATAACAAGAACTCCTAACATTTCACGATTTTACTTGTAGTCGATAATAAATGGACTGTAATTGCAAAATCTCTTCTTCTCGTGAAGAACACGATGTAGTTACATCGATATTGCACCAACAAATGTTTACGTGACTATATGTAACTAATAAATAAACACTAAATTCTTCTTCTCCTCTCGGGCAAATACAAAAAGTTCAGTTGAATAATCATTGTTTATCGTTTTGAACTGCAATGAAGAAATTATTTCGAAATATCGATTTGAAATTGTTAGAAAAAAGTAACGGATATTGTTTGGTAAAATCAAAACGGTAATCAAATTGAGAGTCAGATTTTTTTATTCATGAAGAGATGGTTGCTGTTTACCAAGACTTTGCCCCGTCGTTATCCACCGTTCAAAAGTGGTCGAGTGAATTCTAAAGAGGCAGAGAAAGCATTGAAGACGATCCTCGCTCGGGCGGGCCCGATAGCGGCACCACTGAAGAAAATGTGAAAAAAGTAGAACAGCTGGTACTTGACATTAATATCTGTACGCGAAATTCACCACAACGATTCTTCATTCATGAGTTGAAATTATAAATCATGCAAGCTAACTGTCAGCACACCTGGAATTTGAATCAGGAACTCAGAAGAAGGCATAGCAGGAGGAATTTGAAGGGGAAATGCTGGAATTTCGCCTGAAATTTGCAGCGTTCTTCTTCTTATCTACAACGTACTACGAAGTGTTGGTCCTTCACACTTGCGTTTTGGTAGCAATTAAAGCAATGTGTATCTGCTAGCCAACTGAAGTTATGGTATGTTAGTTGTTAGTGTCTCGTCTAGTACTAAAAATAACACTTGGTGGGTCTTTCACACCTCTTTTCCATTTTTTGTTTTCAATTCTTGTCGTAACCTAGTCGAAATGTTCCTTAGATATATAAAATACTCCGTTCTCAATTCTAAACATTGGTCACAATGTTACACTCACAAATTCTTACTTTTTTAACCGTATCGCGAAAGTCGAAACCACAATGTTTCTGCAAGAATAATATGCTATGGACAATTGATCCGATTTTTTCAAATAACTACGAAATTAATTTAGTCAATATTGTGTTTCATGACGTCATAGATGTTAGATAAGAGATGACGTCATTATAATATAAGTGTTACAGATTTTACATATTGAAAAATTGATGGAAGAATCAATGCAATTCACGAAGATGAAATATTTATTTCGTGGAATTGTTCCCTTTATTTTAGCGATGTTAAGTTCTTTTAAGGCATTGATGGCCGGTCAGGGCGAGGATGATCTTCTATCACACCTCGACCGCTTCGAATGCACTGTAACGCTCTTGTTTTTTAAAAAAAGTTGATTGATCATAAGCATAATACAATATTTTGAGCTCTTTCGAACGAAATTTAATTTGAAATGCGAAATTTATGACATACTCTGTTCGATTTTTTATCCATTGTAAAAATTGCAAAACACACTCGAGATGAATTGACAAAATGGAGCGCTGTAAACAAATTAAATGACATATGAAGATCGAACTTCGCGTGAGCATAGAGAGCAGTTGCGCCAACCTTACAAGAAATAACTTTTTTCAGTAATGAAATTTCCATCAAATGATAAGCATTTCAACAATTTTCATGTTTAATTTCACTTCACTTGTCTATCAAATGACAAAACAATCTTTCTTCAGTTGTCCCCATGCAGAAACATCAAAAAAGAGTTACCAACAAAAGTCACTATTGAACATAGAGAGATTTTTGCAACTTGAAATATTTTCACAATACAAATTACTGCATTATTTACATTACTGTATAAATTTCACAATGTTGAAATTGTAAGTAATTTTTAGTATTTTCAGAAGGTTTAGGCTCTAGTGGTGATAAAGACCAATTAAAATTTCATCAATTAAAGACGGTAATACGACTTGAAATGAAAAATTCTGCCTTTCTAACAACAAAAATTTCGATTGAACTCATATTCCATGAAATCCGTAAATCCAAAAGTTTCCATAAGGGACAACATAGGAAATAAGCTTGTATAGAGAACAGCTTTGTGGAGTCTCCATGTGTCCCACTTTTGAAGAAAGTAGAATGAAGAATATTTTAGCCAGAGGGGAAAATGTAAATACTTTCAGTTCCACAGAACAGAAAGTTTGAGCAGTGTCGCATTCTGAGGCCCAACATTTTTCATATTAATCAGCTACATATTTGGTTAGGTAAAACTTATGGCTATTTCATGTAGGAGGTTTAAAATAGCCAGGCCATTTATAGGCGACTTTATACCTATGAGTAATAAGCGAATGGAAAAGTATCAATTAATGATCAATTTTTTTCTGATAAGCTTCAGGAATAGAATAGATTAGTCATGAGCTGCAGTGGGTGGATTTTATTTTTATTTATTACTCTACATCGATAAAAACGCAGGTGAAGCGATTATGATATCAAATGTATGCATTTGCATGCGTATTTGATGTCACTGACCTTTTCTTTGGCTCTTCCTGCGTGTTTTTGTACGGATTTGGCCAACAGTGATCCTCTACTTTCTGCCATTTCCTTAAATTTGTTTAGTGTATTTCCCAGTTTATCACAACACTCACAGAATGTAAATTACAGAATTATCCGTGAACTTATTCTAAGCATTAAAACCACTAGTAGTGTCTAAAACACTGATTTACTCTCAGCATTATATTTGTTACACAAATAACACTTTTCCCGGTTCTCGGTTATGCAAAACGGGACGACTCGTTTTGCGGCCAAAACTTATACCACTCGGAGTCCGAAATTAGAATGAGAGCAGTAGCTTTGGTCGGTAGACCACCTCCACTTCTCGTAACAGGTTTCAGTACATGTCGTATGCTGAAAGTAGGCGACAAATGCTAGAATCGATTTTGACGTTCAATGTCATAACAATGCTTATAGGTTAGGTTTGCGGAAATCTATTGGCCATAGAGATGTAGTGTCCTTATTTCTATGTGTTCCTTACATAAAAGGTTCGGAAGACAAATTGATCTGTAGTTTGAAGCTTTTTATGTAAGACTTACGCTTTTCTCAATATGTTGTCTAGAAGTTTTGTTGGATTTAATGTCTTATATTAATATCTTTCAGACAGTAAGCTAAAAATTTTTTAGTTAGATCTAAATTTTATGCATATTGATAATTTTTCTCAACTATTTTTTCATTTTTTCTAACATGAAACTGGTGCGCGATATTTAATACATCATTATTGCAACTTCTTAACAGAGAGACTGAAATAGGTGTAGGACCATTTGAGTTAACCCCTTAATTGAAGGAGTGCGACAGACTATGTACCCAATCTTTGTGGTATATTAAACAGTCTTGATCCTGTGTTCTCGGTCATCAAAGGTCTTGGAATTCCAATCCTAGGAGTATTATTCGGCTTTTAGGTTTACTTTTCGTTTTTTATAGAACAATATAAGGTTTATTTAGATTATGTTCATAGACAACCTATTATAAATAATGTCGTTTATCTATAAAGAATCAGTGAAAATATCTTCAGTCTGTCAAGCGTAGATCCAATTTTATATGGGTCAAATATCCCTTAATCTAAAGGCTTGATCACTGTCATTCGACTTCTGTCAGTTGAATTGAAATTTAAAAATATAACCCCTTTGCTGAATAGCCAGTTAAAATTGTTATGACATTGAAAGGTTTAAAGACAATGGCGAGTTGGATATTCCTGATATTCTAGTTTACACGATTCCTAGAAAGATATACACTGGGGTCGGATTATTCCAATAGTTCAAATCCTTTTCCAATAAATCTATAATCAGGTAGGTACAATGAACTGTTTCTTCGCAGTGTTGCTAACGAATTAAAGTTTAAGCAGATCTGTGTTGAAAGCATAGTACATATGGTGAGCACATATGAATAAACAGTAAGATTCTGTGTCCTACAGAATTCATGTCGTTTTTCACTGTCGATATGTATAGTAGAGAGCAACAGTCGCTTCTTTTCGTATTCTGTGTAGCTAGCACTTACTTCGGTTGGGAACTTATTCCCATTTTGATGTAACACCTTCATGACAAAAATATTAATACTTCACAAAGAGTGACACAGGTCATAGATAAACCTAACAGATAACTGTCACTTTTCAAGGTTAATTGAAAAAGCCACACGTCCAGAGTTTCTCTTGGTGGCGTTCGAATTCAGCATATATAAACTACAATTAATACTTCATTCATATTCGCTTTTATGGCCTCAACTCTCAGGTTATGCAGCCAGTCACCCATAGACTGGCTGCATAACCTGAGAGTTGAGGCCATAAAAGAGAATATGATTGAAGTATTAATTGTAGTTTATATATGCTGAATTCCAATATTAATCTGGACAATTTTTATTGTTATATGATTCACAGATATATATATATATATATATATATATATATATATATATATATATATATATATATATATATATATCATAGAATGATCAAAATTGTCCAAAGATTAAATTGAAGAATACTATAGACTGGCTATTAAAAGAAAAAGAATGCGTACATAGACATAGGATAATAAGTCTATGGATGCCTATGAAGTGGTTGTGTATCAGTATAAATTTATTAATATTCTCTGATATTCCTTCAGAGTGGTTATTTTCTGAATATTAATTAATTCAATGAACATTTATTTTTGCCAATACGTTATTATATGCTAACGTTGGGAACTTGGATTATTATTTGAATTTTCGAAACGTTATCCTACAATTATGAATTTCTCTAGGTGTGTATAAATATCAATAAAAATAAATATTACTTTTATTATTAATACCAAGAAATAAGATATTTTTCCCAATTTGTTAAAAATTAACTGAACTAGTCATTTGCCCAAATTCATTCAGAATTAATTTTAACCTGTGTATTTTACAGTATACTACCTCCACCTATACAACCAGTATGGGACAGAGATGATGAAAGAAGACAGAAGCAATCTGAAAAAAGTTCAACAGCTTTGGTTAGCGCTCAAAGTATAGCTCCTCCATACGGTCAAAGAAGAGGATGGATTCCTCGATGTGTTACGGATTACGGAGGTAAGAAATAACAATACAAGTAGAGGTTTTATGAGTTTGTTTTCTGTGCCAAACAATACTGATTATGTACAAATGAAAAACATTGTTTATTATTCTTTAGATGGAGGAGCCTTCCCAGAAATACATATTGCTCAATATCCTCTCAATATGGGACAGAAGGGATGTGATTCTACCTCAAATGCCTTAGCTGTGCAGTTGGATGCTGAAGGAAAAGTCAAATATGATGTTTTGGCTAGACAGGGCCATTCTAGTGATAAAATAGTATATTCTAAGTTATCGGATCTACTTCCAGTAGAAATTACCACAGAAAATGATGAGAGCCTAAAAAAGCCTTCTCAGGAAGAAGTAGATGAAATTACAGAAAGAACCAGAGCTGCATTAATGAAATTAACAAATTCAAAAATAGCCGCAGCGATGCCAGTGCGATGTGCGGAAAAACAGGGTCCTGCAGAGTTTATCCGTTATACACCTTCCCAGCAAGGGGCTGCTTTTAATTCCGGAGCCAAACAGAGGATTATACGACTGGTAGAAGCTCAGGTGGATCCCATGGAACCCCCTAAATTCAAGATAAACAAAAAAATACCCAGAGGAGCTCCCTCACCTCCACCTCCAGTTTTGCACAGTCCCACTAGGAAAGTAACGGTGAAAGAACAGAAGGAGTGGAAGATACCACCCTGTATATCTAATTATAAAAATGCAAAGGGTTATACGGTACCATTGGACAAAAGGCTTGCTGCCGATGGAAGGGGGCTTCAACAATCTCATATTAATGAGAATCTTGCAAAGTTTGCCGAAGCTCTATATATTGCGGATAGAAAGGCCCGTGAAGCTGTCGAGACTAGGGCGCAGCTTGAGAAGAAATTGGCCCAGAAAGAAAAGGAGCAGAAGGAAGAGCATCTGAGACAATTGGCCCAGAAGGCTAGGGATGAAAGAGCTGGTATAAGGACTGTACCAGTGGAAAGTAAGTACCCTTTCAGTGATTTATGTATAGTCTTGCTTAGTGACAGCCTCAATCAAATCATTTCAATAATCAACAAACTGGTTCTGGAGATGTTTCAATAATCGAATGATCATTCGGTGCATTCTCGTGTCTATTCTTGGGTGATTTATTTGTCGTATGAAATACGAATACAGATTCTCGAAAGATAGTATTGTACCAATGGATGCGAATGTAGACATAAGCATGTTTAATGTATAGTTAATCGTGAGAAAAAGATTGGGATATCGGCCTTTGGCTTCTATGAGTTTTGTCATAGTCAATGTGCTGAGTTTATATGTTGATCTATGATTGTTTCGGTCTTTACTTGACGGAAATTCATCTTGAAAATATGAATAAAAACAATATTCTCATTTCCGCTAATATATATATTAGCGGAAATGAGAATATTGTTTTTATTCTTATTTTTATATGTTGATATATTTTATAGTATATTGATGTATAGTTATATATTCAATTAATTTTTGCCAATTTTTTCTTATCTCAGAACCACACCTGAATTACATCTTCTCATCTTTTACTTTATTGTTCAATCTAGTTTAAAAGCTTCTACCATATTTTTTTTAGCACAGTGTGTTTGACTTTCATGGAGAACACATGTCTAGCATCCTAATGCGAATTGATAGTTTACAAGTGAAAAAGCTAAAAACCGGAGATAAGCGGAAAATAATTCAGAAAATTCAAAATTTCTCGAAACATTTCCACCAGCGCCGCGGAGTTCGAGGCTTTCCACGCTGAGATGTCTCAAAATAGCGGCACTTCTTCTTACGTAACATCGGACGATGGCGAAAATTTTCAAGAAGTTACCAAGAAAAAACGTAAAAAGAAAACAAACAAAGCAGATCAAACAGCAAAAAAGAATAAGGAAAGCAAATCCCCAGAAATTATTTTCAAAGAACCACAATTATTAAGTTTGAAATCCAAACCAAATCACAACAAAAAATGCGAACGTATGGAGATAGATAATGGAACATCTGATAACACAACACAACAGAACAAATCAAGACGAGAAAATGTAAACATAAACACTCCACAAAAAATGACATACCCACGTAAACACAACCAAAACACCGTGATTTCAACAAGAATGAGCGAAATTCGGAGAATTGAATATGCAGTGCTATTCTATTTATCAGTGGATGAAGCCATTATAAAAGACCGAATTCAAATGTCCGAAGAATGGAATAAGAAATTCCCAAATTCAGCTGATGTTATTCTTAGAACAAAACTGGGATACCTACTGAAATCTAATAGTAAAAAAGAGGAACTTAAAACTGCTCTAGAAGAAATGAAGATTAACAAAATTATCATTAATTATAATGAAACCAAACCATACGAAAGAAATAGTGAAAGAAAAGAACCTCAAAAAACTTTCTCCGTAGTTATTTCAGCCGTAGAAAAATCCATTGATGAAAAAGACATCAGTCAACATCTGAATAATCTAAACCTAAAACACAGATACTGCAAGAGAATAATAGCAAGAGCAACAAATACACCAACAGGACATATCAGAATAATAACTGGAGAGGAAGCAACATTTGAAAAACTGTTGAACGAAGGAATGTTCTACAAAAATAGACATTATCTCATCTACCCTAGCAATCCCCCTGAACCTACTCCAATGCCTTGCAGCAAGTGTTTATTATTTGACCACACAAGCGAAAACTGCAAAAGTCCTCTCATATGTACAAAATGCCAGGGCCCACACAGAGAATCACAATGTAAAACCAACCTACCACCCAAATGCAGGTCATGTGGCTCAGAAGACCATCAGGCATGGTCCCCTAAATGCTCAAAACACCCAAAAACACCTATTGATGGAATACCTAACGTCTCAATCAAATCACTCAACAAGAAATCAAGAAATATAGAGGAACTGCACAAAAAACAAAGCAGAATACATAGCACGATAACCATTCACGATGATATAGTCAACACATATATAAGGAAACTGAATAAACCAAAAAACACCAACAGAGAAGAACTCATTAATAAACTAAAACGCAGATTCATCAACCAGTACGATATCGATACCGTTGCTGTTTTTTCAGGAAACAGGGTATATATCTTGATGTTTGATGTAGAGAACCCAGACGAATCCTCACCAACCGAGCCTAAAAACAACAGCATTCAAGTTCAATTCTGAAGTGAAAATATTGTACAACAACATCAACAGTTATGTGCCCAAAAAACAACTCATTAATAACTTTATTGAAAACAACGACATAAAATGCGCAATGTTCGTTGAGGCAAAAATCAAAGATGAGAACACTGCGACTTACAGAGATTGGAAAGTTATCAATAAAATAGGTAACAAAACACTTAACACAAGGGGAGGAAGTATTGTACAAGGTCATCCATCTCTGAAGATAGGCAAAGAAAACTCACCGGTGATACAGAATTATCTGAATGAATGTATTCACTTCACAATACCAATTGGAACTGAAAAGATACATATTTTTTTAGTGTATATACATCCACACTCTAAAATCGAAGAGACTATATTCACAAAAGCTGCATTATACAAATACGCCATGATCATAGGGGATTTCAATCCTAACAGGCAGAAAAACAAACAACTTAATAAATTCCTGCAGAACGGAACATTCTCCAAACGTCTGACAAATCCTACCTTCCTCATGGATAACAATCCAGACAGTACTCCAGACCTGATTCTCTACTCCACTAACCTGACGAGCAACATCATGAATGTCGAACTTGTTCCAGACCTGGGATCAAATCACCTAGCAATGGTAATTACCCTTGATTTAATGCGAACACCAGAAGAAGTGCCTAGGATGATAAAATACAATTTTCGCAAGTGCAACATCAAAAAAGTCGATAAAGAAATGATGAACATCATAAATGAAAACAAGAACGTAAATATAAACGAAGACTACATCACAGCATTCAACAACACCCTATCAAACAGCATAACAAGGCACTCACCCATTGTTAAACATAACCCGACCCTTCATGAACTTCCTCCCTACATAATAAAGTTAATCAAGATGAAACGTAAAATGTACAGAGAATATTTGCTTCAACCCAATCCGAACATTAAAAGGAACATCAATGAAATTAACAAGATCATTCAAACAATGATTCAACAATATAGACAACATACATGGATAAACGCTTGCTATGAAATTAATAAGACATCGGGAAGAACATTCTATCAGCAGGTTAACAAGCTTTCCAAATACAAGAAATTTAATAGTATATCAACCTTAAAGGACTCACTGAAGGAATACAACACGGATAAAGAAAAAGTAGAAAAGTTTGCTGACCACTTCAAAGGCTCCCTTAACTATGACAAGAACTCTAAATTTGACAAATCTCACGAAGCGCATATTAACTCCTGGTATGACAACTATTTTAGCAACCATCAAACTACAACTGCAAATGATAACATCAAAATAGAGGAGGAGGTCTATTATGAAATTCTTCACAAAAACAAGAATAGTGCTCCAGGAGTGGATTCTATCCCATGGAATGTTGTGAAAAGGTTGAATGAAGATATACACTCGGAAATTATAAAGATCTATGAATGTTGTCTCAACTCTGGATTATTCCCCAAGATTTGGAAAACGGGCATCATAATTACCATCCCCAAACATAACACAGACCATCACAAAGTAGAAAATTATAGGCCAATAACACTACTGCCAGTATTGGGAAAACTATTTGAGAAGATCATCAAAAGGAGACTGGAGGAACAACTGAAAGATGCCATACCCAAGCAACAATTCGGATTTCGCCCCAGAAAATCGACTATCCACCCAATGACCATCTTTATTTCCAACACTCAAAATGCACAACTCAATCGGAAGAAAACAGCTGCGATTTGCTTAGATATCAATAAGGCATTTGATAGCATATGGCATAAAGGTTTGCTTTTCAAACTCCAAAAACTGAACACTCCTAAATACCTAATAGAAATAATCAAGGGCTTCTTAGAAGAGAGAATACTTGCAATTAAAATAAACGAGACAATCTCCACTTGTTTTTCCCCTGAACAGGGCACCCCACAGGGATCACCACTCAGTCCATTCCTCTATAACATATACTGCAGCGACATATATAACGGATCCAGCCGAGCCCAATATCATCTACAGTACGCAGACGACACAATAGTCGTTTCACATGAGAAAAGCGAAAGTAAATGCATGGAAGGTTTACAACTATACATGGACAATATGGTTACTTGGTTTCACAAATGGCGGCTTCAACCAAATCCTGGCAAATCCAATTTGATA
Source organism: Megalocaria dilatata (assembly GCA_034642435.1). NCBI lineage: Eukaryota > Metazoa > Arthropoda > Insecta > Coleoptera > Coccinellidae > Megalocaria > Megalocaria dilatata. The sequence continues at coordinate 31,646,976 of CM067861.1, forward strand.
ATATTCAATCATAAAATACGTCCAAACCCACCAACACTAAAGATTGAAAACAACATCATTTCACCAGCACCCTCAATTAAATACTTGGGAATACATGTAGACAACAAAGCTAACATGAAACTGAATTCAAATATCGCCAAAAAAAAATCAATAAATCGAGCAAAACACTTCAGATGCCTTACATATAAAGACCAAGGAATTAGTTTAAAAAACTCGGTCAAAATTTACAAAAGTATTTGTAGACCCATCCTAGAATATGGGCACCCCCTGTACATAAATGTGGCAGATTCTGTATTACGAAACATTGAAGTAGGAGAAAGATCGGCACTAAGAATCATAACACGATTAAGACACCCACTCAACAAACTGCACAATCCGCCAAACGAGCTACTCTACGAAAAAGCTAACATACAACCAATTAAAGAAAGACTGATGGATCTGAATAGAAAATTCTCAGAAAGACTCAAAGACCTAGAGGATGTTGCAAGTATGATGCACAATGAGCCAGTAACCACCCCCCCAAGAAAATTCCCAATTCGAAGCGTGATGGACAGACTTCATGAACTACAATAGAATATACTTAATTCATAAATTTCATATGCAATGTATAATTTATGTAATTTTTTTTTTTTTTTCTTTTTTTGTCACAAAGTTGTATAATCCACCAGGCTGAAGGACTTAGGTCGATGGCCATTGACTGTAGTCAATAAAAACTGTTATTATTATTATTATTTTTTTAGTTGTGCAATCTAGCCTTCTGTATAAACCCCATGTTCTCTATGGGATTAGGTCTGGTAAATTTCAGGACCAATCAAGAAAGGTTACCTTGTCATCTGAAGTATTTCAACATTTTTTTTGAGAATATGCCGCTGAGTCTTGTTGAAGATTGGTTTGTCTATTACCAGGTATGAAACCAGAGTGGTGCTCAGTTTAGGGACTCTAGGACTGCTGACGAAGATTTTCAACACAGAACGACCCAAGTTCCATGTACTAGTATATTTTTCTATAACTTTAAATATGTCGAGTTTAGTCCCTACGAACCACGATTTGCAGACATATTATCATATGGATTATTCATAGAAGATAATGATTTTACAGTCTGTTCAAAGACTGATTGTTAGAGGTACTTAATGCATCCCTTCTAACAAAAAGTGGGAAACTAACGAAATTCATTGGAAGGCCCATTTGAAGGTGGACTGAATGAATGAAATAAACCTTTCTATTGGTTATAGAAAAATAATGAGATCAATGCTAGTAGATAAGGATAGAATGGAACAGTTTCTAATTCCGAATGCTGTGTCATGCGAATGTTTATGTGAGTTCATAACCAATAAATTTATCAAAATGGTCTAAAGACTTTCCATGTTTTCTAAGGCCATATATTATCATCAGGAAACAATTAAGAAAAGAATTAATTATGTTTAGCATAGACAGGACTGTCTCTAATGAGACAGAACAAACAGCATTGGTTTTCTCTTATCATTCGAAGAAAACTGCTACAGAATCACATCCAATGCTTGTGGAAGATCATGGTGAATATGATCTTGGTAAAGCACAGATTCAAATAATTCAAAAGTGGTGATTTCACAGTGAGAAACGAAGAGAGTGGGAAATCACTGAAAAAGTTTGCAGACAATAAATTGTAAGCCTTATTGGATATCAAGTGAATGTGACTCAGAAAGCAGTCTCCATTCATTCATGATAATGCTCCATCATGATCAAAGCATTCGGTTGGTAAATACTATTCCTACTTATTCTCTAGTCTTGGCTCCGACCAATTGTCATCTATTCGCTTTACTGGGAGACGTTCTCACTGAACAACGCTTCATTCAATTCTTATGAAAATGGCTCGACAACTGGTTAATTCCAAAAATAGTATTTTTCATCATTTTCAAACAGACGTGTAATCTTTACAATTCCGGTTTCATACTTCTAAATCTAGTGCATGACACTTTTCTGGTCAAACATCTTTTATTTATTTTCCGTTCAACATGTCTTCCATGGATATTATAAATTTTCCCCTTCCGATTATGAAAAATCAAGAAAAGTACTAACGTGAAGTCAGAAGCTTTTGTGAGTTTGTCCAACAATTCATTTCCCCTAAAACTAAAATATTATTGATACTCCTAGATCTTCAGTGGAGATCCCTCAGAAGCTTTTTCAGCTGGTACGAGTTAGGAGTTATGATGTATGATGAGTAAAAGCACAAAACTCTGTTCTGCCGTCTGAAAGTCAAATAAACATCATTTTTTAGAATTATTCTCCTGATAAAACAGAAATTCTCGTGAAAATGAATATGTATATATGTCTAAGCCTTAGTGTCATTTTTTCAAATTTAAATACTAAATTTGTACTTTTTTCTTTTGAAATATGTATCTGTAGAGTGTTTCAAGTTGGAATAATAAGATTTCAAAGAAATGATATATTCACAATAACAAAAGTACAATGAATTAATTGAATCAGGTGATATTTATTATGAAATATGTGGTCCCAAACCCACCCTGGAAGTTTGAAGTCTCTAGCTCTTTCTTTTCAAAAGTTATGGCGTTTACAGAAGGAACAAACAGGCTGGACAGAATTACTTTTGACCTCGTTTTTCATCAGTGCATCCAACTTAATCTTTTCAGACTATTTTTGGCTCAAAATTCGAAAATAACAGACATTTGGGCAAAATGATAGCTCACTGTTCCATAGAATAAGCGCATAATAAATTATGGAAATCTAAATAATTTTCAGTTTATCATTACAATGATTCAATTAAATATTTACTCAGTATATTTTTATGTTATTTTTAATTAAATTTTTCTCTTAAATATTTAATTATCAGGTAGTTAACTAGGATCTTTTTCATTCTTTCAATTTGCAAAGTGCAAAAACTATAAGCACCGAATGCCAAATCTGTCGTTTTTTAAAACATTTCTAGAAGCTTCAACTTGATTATTTCTAAACCAAAAAATATCTCGTCAGATCATAAAGTCTTCCATTTACTGTATGTTAGAAACGATGATAATAATTATTTTGTTTGAAGATTATCACAATGTTCACTTGAAACTTTCTAATTATTAGTTGATATAGAAATAATAATCTTTAATAACTTTTATTTTTTCAAAGCATAAAAATTAATTCTTAACTTTTTTCTCTCAGAATTATCAGCTGAAGAGGAACGAGAACGTGAGATGTTGAGACAAGACCGTCACAAAGAGAGAGCCAGAGATCGTAACCTTGCAAGAGCCGCTCCAGACAAGAGATCCAAACTGCAGAGAGAAAGAGAACGTGACATTTCCGAACAGATAGCTTTAGGAATGCCGGCTAGAGGGCAGTCTGGCGATCTCCAGTTCGACCAAAGGCTCTTCGGCCAGGCTAAAGGTCTCGGCCAAGGTTACAATGACGATGAAGGCTACAATGTGTATGATAAACCTTGGAGGGACGGTGGTTCCCTGGCCAACCATATATACAGACCTAGCAAGAATATCGACAATGATATATATGGTGAAGACCTTGAGAAAATTATTAAGACGAACAGATTCGTACCAGATAAGGAGTTCGGTGGAACTGACCGTAATGCTGGAGCTTCCAGGTCAGGTCCTGTACAGTTTGAGAAAGAGGAGGAGGATCCGTTCGGGCTTGACCAGTTCTTGAGTCAAGCCAAGAGGGCTAGCAAGCGTAAAGAGCCGGAGAAAAGAGATGACATTAAGAAAAAACGCAGGATCTAAATAGTAATGTAAAAAAAGATTTGTTTACTGTTTCATATGTATTTGATAATAATTAGTGGTATTGACACTAAGCAATCTGTATGAGCTCTGAATTATTTTTATCTTGATTCATTAATAATTTATGCGGCATATTCACAATGTAATATAGTTGATTGGATGTAGAAGTGCAAATTATATTTTTTATTCTAACAAAAAATTACGAAAATAAAAATCCAATAAAATTATTAAGAGACGATTTCAATCCATTTCCAAAATCCAAGACATTCAAAAAATTCAATACCAGAATTTACAACTAAGTATCGGGTGTTTTTTTTTAGAGTGATAGAAATTTAAATTGAAATAAAATACATTTTAAATTAATATTGAAGCCAAATTTAATAATAAATAATTAATTAATAAATATAATTTTATGACATTTTTGTTTTAAAAATAATTTCGGGCATATGTCCACCACAACTAGCTTTGAGGAACCGCATCCAACTAGACCAATTTTGGACCACTTTTTCGAGTAATTCCGGCCTTATTTCATCAATAACATGAGTTATGTTGCCTTCCAAAGCGTCTATTGTTTCTGGCTTATCAGCATAAACCAATGACTTGACATAACCCCAAAGAAAATAATCCAGTGGAGTTATGTCGCATGATCTTGGAGGCCAATTAATTGGACCATTTCTCGAAATGATGTTATCGCCAAATCTTTCTTTCAATAAATCAGTTGTTACGGTAGCAGCATGAGGTGTAGTACCATCTTGTTGGAACCAAACCACTTCGGGGTCGATACCATTCAAATTTTGAAACAAATAATCATTGATCATCGATCTATAGTTGCAACTGAAGCCTTTAGAGGCCAAAGACAAATTGTTTCATAAGAAAGTCATCGAGAGCTTAGGAAAACGGTGAAACGATCCTATTGCTTTAGAAGGTGACTAATTTGATGCATAAAGTATTATTTTGCATGGGTCATTAAGTCTGATCTTTGAATATTTTATAGTTATTTTTCAACATCTGATGGTTGTTGTTCCTGGGAATATCATCTTTTTATTTGGATAGGAGTCTTCATGGGGAATTGTAAAATATCTTTAATTTGTTTTTAAAAGTTGGAATTTAGTCTTTAGTGTTGTTCCTAATGGTTCAATATTTATTTTCTTGTAGAGCTAAGTACACTGGTGGAATATGTAGTCTATTATTAGGGAGTTTAGTTACAGTTCTTTAGTTACTGTTCTTTCTGCAATTTTCAATTGTCTGGTTCCTGCAGTCGATGAGAATTGAAGGTGCATATTCTAATATTCATCTAGATATTGCGTTGTATAGTTTCGTTGCATTTTAGATGGATAGATCTTGATTTCTAATTATTAATAAAATGGTTTGCTCGAGATATTGTTTTTTCTTATTGTCTTTGTATGTTTGTTGAAATTCAGTTTCTTGTTATTGTGTACTCCCAAATATTTTATTGTCTGCAGAGGTAGTCTCTGTTGGTTACCTTTTATAACAGAATAGAATATGTCTTTATTTCTAGCTATTACAATCAGTAAAAAGAAAGTGTCAAAAATTTATCCTCTGGTAAACTTTTTCAGTTATTGTGATGTGATGTTTCGGATATATATAATGTGGATTTGTACTTTCATATCTGTTTTTACTTAAATCATTTTCAAAACGGGAAATTTAAAATTTAAGTGTTCTTGGATAAGCACTGCATTTACTGTGCTAATTTTTCTCTATCTGAATAAACCTCTACAAGATTCTCTATACCTTAGTCCAAAAATGATTTCAGACCTTTTTTCGGAGTTATGAAGGTGTTACCATAAGAAATTATAATCTTATTCTAGATGCAAAGATAGAGTAGTCTGTTACTTTGTGATAGTTCATTTTGAATGGAATGAAATAAGAAATTACTTTGTTTTCTATCACTTCAAGACTTTATTTAACATGTTTGGGATTGTCCGATTTGGGTCAAATATGCACCCTTTTGTTCTAAAATTTGTTGCCGTTTTAAAAGTGGCTTCATAATGCCATAATCGATTTTCACAATTTTCTCTTGATGCCAATTTCTTATCACTCAGGAAGTTTTGCAATGCGAGAAAAAGATGGTAATTGCTTGGTGCTAGGTCCCGACTATATGGTGGATGCATAAAAACTTCCCAACCAAGCTCCCAGAGTTTCTGGCGAGTCACTACAGGGATTGCCCTAATGGAACACAACACCTCTTCTATTGGTCAATTTTGATCAATCCCTAGCTTCAAACAGTTCTTGACAGTAGGATACGAAGGTTGATTCATCAACTTTTAATTCTTGCGGTTTATTCTATGTTGAATGTTTCAATCAATCAAATATGTGTAATTGTAGCCATTTTTCTATTATTATAAAAACATTTTTCGTATTGGTTATTAATTTTTGATGGTTTGCATCCCAATGTAGTACATGTGTTTCAGCAGCAAACAATAACCATTAGTTTTTCTATACTAGTAACACTTGTTAGATCATTTATGAAAATAAGAGAAAACACATTGTTATATGCTTCCCTGTGATATATTTCCAGCTTTATTAGGCTTTTATGTGATTTTATTTTTTCACCTCTTTGTTTTCTTCATGCTGTGTTAAATACGATCTAAACCTTTTTAACAGCTGTCCTCAAATAATTATTATTTTAAATGATTTAAAAAATTGAAAGATATCCTGACTGCAGTTTCTACTTGGTCTTCAAACAAATGTATAAACATTTAAATTTTTTGGTTGTAAAAAGGTAATTGCTAAAAACAGGTTTAAATTAAAATCAACTACCAAACAAAAATGAATGTTCAGTAGCCCGAAATAATCATGTTAGAGGTGAAATTATAAATAAACATAATATAACACAAACATCCCATTTCAGAAATAGAATAATGAAAAATTTTCCATGATTACATATTTTATTATATTAATTCACAAAAGATAAAATAAATTAAATCCAATAATTTTAAAAAACAATATTGAATAGCCATCTAATATAGTCTTCAAAGCAAGCGTCAATAATGTAGTTTCTTATACGATGGTAATAAAGTTGCCGAACGTCTGAACTCAATATAGGTAGAAATGACTGCGCTACATCGGTAGATTTGGGGGGAGAAATCGATAGAAGGAAGGTTTTTCAAAGAATCTCAATTTTTTGAATAAAACATTAATCCTAAAATAATTTTCTTACGCACAACTCACGACTCAATTTCAAACGGTTTACTTTCGGTAATGGAGAATGGAATGAAAAATGAAATCCGAAAATACCCAAATTACTCGAAATCGACGGTGGTGCTTCATATGAGAATCGACGAATCAATAGAGACTGAACAGGGGAAACCCCTTTCCAAATCGAGCAAGATAGTCAGAGAGCAACCTCTCGTGTTAGATTAGGTTAGGTTAATTTCCGGAGGTCTTCAAATCGGTAGAAATACCGAAAAATCGGTAGGTTCCGCAAAACCGCAGATTTCGCTTGTTGAATTTACAGATTTCTGTACTGGAAATTTAGGTCCAAATACGTCGCAAAGTCGTGACCATAGACGTATTACTTATTAGGATAGTAAGTGTATGGTCCTAACAAACTTGTTTCACACCCTTGAAGGGGAGCGTAAAATCTTATGTAACATCTCGGCTACTACTTCAAAGCAAGATTGTTCAGATGAACAATAACTATAGGTGGTGTTGATCTGAATGTGTAGTCAAGTTAAGAGAATATGTAAAATGTGTAAAATTTTAATACTTGTTGAGCCATCTCTACGACAGGGTTGTAATTTCAAACAAATTTCATAAGAATACAGTGCTGATAATAATGTAGCTCAAATTTTTTAAATAACTTAAAATTTTATACATCATTTTATTTTTTGGGTGCATAGAATATTAATATTTTTAGAATATAACCCACCGAAAGTACAATTACACTTTTTTTTCTCACAACAGAAAATACAAAATTATTTACAAACGTCAAATCACGCGCAAGCGCTAGTAATGGTAAAATTGGAGGGAAATTCTTCTCGATGAATAAACTAATAAACCCTACAATTTCAAATTGCTTTTGTAACTCCAAGTATTAGCAGTAAAATGGATCCAATAGATTTAACAGTATATACACCCGAAATGTGGATAAAAGATGAAGAAAACCTCACGAATTTTCTCCAAAACATATCCTGGAATTCCTTTCCACTAATTAATTATACCGATTCTAGTAGATTGAAAGAGGGCCAACTAGTTAGATTTCAAGGTATGGTACAAGACATGCACACACCCGAATATTATTTAGAAAAATGTGTGATTACCAACCAGGAGACGAATAAAAAGAGAGTGAAATATGGAAAATACTTGGAGTTCATCAGGTGTCAAGACAACGAGGCCATTGATGTTTACAGCGAAGATACTGTACGCAAAGAACTTCAGACATTTTATGTGATATCAACACCTGGCGAAAACCAATGGGTTAAAGATATCGAAACACATAAAGATACTGTTTTAACCAAAGCAACCATAAACATGAATACAAATGCATCACAAAAAAGAAATTTAGAGGACGATAGTGTGATGGAGACTGATGACGAACCAACTGCCAGTGATTCTCAAGGAGTTAAAAGACAGTGCAACTCTTCAATTAATCAACCCACACCTACAAAAATGGATATGTCTGCTGAATACTTATTAAATTTTCCAGTCGAAGACAAAAAGGGCAAAGCTTGTCTTGTTAGAATATATAAAAATGAGGGTGAAATCAAATTGAATGAAGTATTTGAATTCATCGGATTCTTAAGTGTAGATCCTAAGCTTTCACATGAAATTTATTGTGGTGAGGAATCAGAATCAAATTTGGAAGATCAGGTTCACAACCCACCTCCCTCTTTGATACCAAGAATACATTGTATATGTTTCAAGAAATTGAAGCACGGTAATCCCCTTATTGGTGATGATGACTCAAATAATTATAATTTTGGTCACATCCGGAAAGAATTGATGATCGCTTTGACACAGATATTATTAGGGGATGAAGTTGCTGCAGAATATCTTCTTTATCATTTGATCTCAGAAGTGTATATCCGAAAAGATGCAATGGCTTTAGGAAAGTTTTCGTTAAATTTATCTAATGTACCTATAGAAGAAAATATGAAATATGTGGAGACTTTATATGAATTTATCCAGTTATTAGTGCCTAAAAGTGTTTATTTTCCTCTAACAGTGGAAAATATGAATGCATATACTTTCATACCCAAAAAAGACTATGAAAGCAATAGATTAAACAGTGGTTTACTTCAGTTGAGTGCTAATACTTCCTTAATACTTGATGAGACTAAATTACAGCCAGGCAAGTTGGAACAAGCTGGAGTGACGGCTATCAGAGCCATTGCAAAGGTTATAACCACACAAACTTTATCATACGACTTTAATTATTATCCTATTGAGTTTGATTGTGATATAAAGTTCCTAGTAGCTTCAGAAGGCAAATCCCTCTTACCTAGTGATTGTCATGTGGTTCTTCAACCTAGCGAAGAACATTTGGCAACATTCAAAGAGATAATTGTGGCTTTGAAGCATTTCTTGAAACCTGAACTTTTAAACGAATGCAGAAAATATCTTTCTTTGTGTAGACTTTTATCATACGAGATTGAGGAAAACATGAACTCTTTTATTCAAGATAAGTTTGTTGAAATGAGACAGAAAGGTGGAACTCCAGATGATTTACACAGTATCTTGGTCTTGAATAGACTCATGTGTTTGAGTTATGGAAAAAATCATATGAATGGAGATATTTGGGATAAAGCTTGTAAATTGGAAGAAAGAAGAAAATGCAGAATTGCCAGTTGAATTTTGTTGAATTTCTTGTATGTTCATAAATACAAATTTATAAGAATCCATATGTTTGGCTTTTCTCAACAAAATCTTTCAGTCTTATCTAAAACTTTTGTGAAATAATGGCAGTTTGGGTATATTTACTGAAGATACAATTTTTCCTACATTTTTCTAATTTCGGCTATAGCTCGCTAGAGGGCCTTCATTTATGTCACATTGCAAATTTAAAATGTCTGTTTGCTATCGCCAAAAATTAGAAATTTTTATATATCATAATGAATATATGAATAATAAAATTGACAGAATAACGACAAACAATCGGATTGAAAATTGCAATTTAAAACGTAACCTTAAAAATGTTGCATGTATTTATATGCTGCCCTCTATTTTTTAATAGCAAAAGTTTTCAGACAGCCTTTATTGAATTTATGATAGAATCGAATCGTTTTTAATCAGTGGTTTTTCTTTGGATATTTCCCTCTAATTCTGTGTTATACACGTCTCTGGCTATTAATGAAAGGTTTCCTCTCAGAATAACTTATTTAAGGATTAACTAAATATTTATATTAAAAATAACACTCGGTTTATATTTCACAGTTTATTCAGAAATCTGACACGTGTTTCGGTAATTAAAACCATAGCTTTGAATAATGGCTATAGAACGGACCTTATTGACAAAATGATTAAAAAGAAAGCATTTAAATATATTTTAAAAAATTTTTATATAAATTCAAAGGATTATAACCGAGATTTAATGTGGTACTCTATACCGTATATAAAAGGTATTAGTTACAAAATTTGTAATGGTTTCCGGAAAATGGGAATTAGTTCGATAACAGTCAATAAAAATAATCTAGCCAAACTCTTAGGGAATAATAAAGAAAGGAACCCTAATATGACTAATACGGGAATTTACCAACTAAAATGTGATGATTGTGATGCTATATATATTGGTCAAACAGGTCGGGGTTTACAACATCGAGTGAAAGAACATAGGGTATCAATTCTAAAAAACCATAAATCAACCGGTTTTGCAGAACATTGTATAGAGAATAATCACTTTTTCAACGAAAAGGATGTTAGTTTATTATACAATGTTAATAAGGGTAAAGTGATGGACTATTTGGAGATTCTTTCAATCAAAAAATCTTTAGAGAATAAAGAAAATTTGACCAATTCCCAAATACTCTTTCCTAGTACGCCTGTATTGGATTCTGTTGTAAAAATGTGCCATAAAAAGCAACAGATGTTGTAATTGTAATAAAAATGAACCTCTGTGATTTTAAGTTTAGTTACTTTTTGTACTCCTCTGAAGATGGTTGAAATACCGAAACACGTGTCAGATTTCTGAATAAACTGTGAAATATAAACCGAGTGTTATTTTTAATATAAATATTATAATGTTTCACCTAGAACCAACCGCAAACTCAATTCTTCTGATTAACTAAATATCTTATGGGATTGTGATATCCATATTGAGTTAAGTACCATGAATAGTGAACTCTATATTAAACTTTATGTATTAAACGAGGAAAAAATAGTGCCTATATATAATTTTTTTTCGTCAAAAATTTATATTCTTAATTTCATGGAAAAATTAATTGTGAAGTTTTTTTCTGATGTAAGTATGAAATTTCTGACGAAATAAATAGGTATACGTGTACTTGTCATTTGTTCCATCGGATTATCTAATTAAAACTACATTTTCCTCCAGCATTTCACAAATAAATGACTATGTGTGGAGGAAAATGTTATGACAGGAAACAAAATAATCTAAGTAACAATTTTTGAATCTATAGATATTCGCGCGTGCCTGTAGACTTCCTGTTCTGCGTAGATAAAAGAGCTAGCTTAGGCCAGCGCCATATTGACAAGAGGCGGCTGCTGTTTGGAGTGAAATGGACTTTTATAGTACGTGTACGGTGAAATGTTAATAAAAGTGTCGGTGGATATTTACTATTGATGGATAACATATTGGAGAATTGTTGCGTGGTCAGGTTAGAGTGCTCGTAAGCTGTGTACAGTGACAATTTGTAACCTAAGCGGTGGCCGATACTAAGAGGCAAGTCTGCAAAAGTTTACCTGATTAGTTGTAATCCCCTTAGCTGCGGATGGTATATGAGGCTTCCTCAATCTAGTTATCATAACAGGATTATTTTCAGGACTGGGGTGGATATAAGATCATGCCGGCTATGAAAACCAAGCACCACACCCAGCTTGCTATGATCGTTGCTCAAGCAAGTGTCAATTTTTAGGTGTGTGTTTTGGTATTGTGTGGATGGTAGGAAAAGAGAGTTTGGGGGCCCATCAGAAAGAGTATGACCATGCAGTGTTGCCAGTCGGATGAGGCTAGAGAACAAAAACGAATAAATGCAGAAATTGAGAAACAGCTCCGTCGTGACAAAAGAGATGCACGACGAGAACTCAAACTTTTACTTCTTGGTAAGTCTCTTCTTCCTCGCTTTTGCCTGATCGAAAGTCGCATAAAGCTTTTCCATTCATGCCTGCCCTCAAAAATCGTTCGTACAGATCTTTGTCATAAATAGACAAATCTGAATGTTTCTAAAAATACCACCCTATTTTCAGTGCATGTTTAGAACTAAATTTCACAATTCCAAAACATCTAATATACATTTTCAACAGCCCTAAGCTCGTATATCACAACTTCTATGTTATTGACACAAGACGGAATTTTAGTATCTCATTTTTCGGTTTCCAGTTAATTTTGTTTCATTTGAAACATCTGTTCATTTTTTTAATACCTTGCACTTCCAGTTTCTCCAAAACCGCATTGAAATTCAAATTGATCCATTATATTACTATACTGTAGAAATTCACTACATTTTCTTATTACGATTTCAGTTATCTTTGTTTTATGGTCTAGAAATCTATGGACCTTCAAAATTTTTCCAAAGGATCAGAATTTTGTGATATAAAGTAATTTTGATTGAAAAAGCAATGTGGAAACTAATTATTTCTTAGGATGAACTAAAAATTCTCTTCGTGGAAAATGTCGCCTTGAAATTTGCTACATCCATTTGTGGGAATCTTTCTATATCTACATATTTAATCAATTAGTATCTAAATATGGTTAAGAAATTTTTATTTTTTTAGGTTCTGAAAACGTATGGAATCTATGAAACTTTTTACACAGAAATTTTTTCTAATCAACTGTCATTTATGTCAATTGTTTATTAAAAAAAAAAATAAATTAACCTTCTGTATTCAAAGATTTCTTATGGGTTGTACACGTATTCAGCAAAATATATAGTTTTGAAATATTATGCAAAACCATCTATCAGAAAACCAAGTTGTCAAATCCTATTTAATGAAGAAAAAGCCTAAACTTTCTGTTTTATAAAAGGGGAAAATCCAAATAGCCAATTTTCTGAAACTAATTCTAAAAAACTGACAATTTTGTCTATTTATGATAAGGAGATTGTCTTTGTGTTTGTATTTAAAGTTTTATACTTGTCAGTATGTGAAAATTTGGATATAGTTTGTGATCATTATCAGGAATTTTGAAAATATTTGATTTACCCATAAATCTGACCAATATTTGTATATTTAATCAGTGATAACACTGTCCAACAAAGATGGAATGATTATCTGAAAAGTAGCAAGAAAACATAATCAAAGGTCTTTTATCTATTTGAAAACCATATTATTCTGATATAACTTTGAATTTATTCAAAAATCGAACAAATTAGAATTCAAATATATGGTTTCACTTTCAATAATACTGTGGAAATTATCGATGTTTACTTTCTTTTTATCATTTTCTGAATAAAATCTAGGGAGATAAAATATCGTCATGAAAAAAGGGTTAAAAATTTAGAACTTTACACCTTTGTACAACTATGCTTTAGAACACGAGGACCTTTTGGATGTTTCTTAGAAGGTTTCTATCTCTCAAAAATTCGAAAATAAAGAAAGTTGTGGAGATTACAACTTGAATTGAAGTGGACATTTAATTGTGAAGCGGACTGCCTGGCCTTGCAATACCATTTGCAAGCATGGGATGATCAAAATCTGTATTTTAATCTGCTATCAAATGTCACAAATAGCAAATCTTCTTTCCTTTTCATAGAATTTACAAAATAATAAAGAAAAACTTATATATAATAAATTTTCTAATTCATGTTTGCAAATTTGGTCTGCACATTTCAAGTCTCTTAGTTGTTTCTTTCAAAAATTACATATGAATAGATTTATAGAATTGAATTTGACCACAAATTATTCCAATAGGTTGGTCCAATTTATTCATTCAAGACCATTTTCAGCTCAAAATAAGTAAGATACAAAAATAAATAACTTCAGTCAGAAATTACAGATAATTAAACTAGACTTACAGTATTCTACAAATTCAAATGAAATTATGGCCAATTATTATGCTAAATCATTTATTACTTGTTGAATAATATTTTCAAAACATTATACAAGTACCATTACTGTGATTAATAGGAAGTATACCTCTCTTTCGCTTCAATAATTGCTTTTACATGTTTTAACATAAACTCCACTAGATTTTTGTAGTTTTCCGAGATCCTCTCATCTCGATACCAAACCCCAATGACTGCTTCGCTTTTGTGGTACAGTTAATTTTTAAATAGGGTTCATATCGGGGTGTATCCCTGGACCAATCTAGAACAATTATCTTTTTATCCTGGAAATATTTGAAGATTTCTTTCGATTTGTAGCAGAGACTCTTTTGAGTTGGCACTTCTAAAATTCTATGTTCAAATGGTGTTTCAACATTAATTTGCATTTCTGGTTTTTATCATACATCTTTTATCACCAAAGATCTAACACCCATAACTTGTTTTTGACTGGATGTTTCAAAGTTTGGTGGAATGAACTGAACTAAGTTGTTTGTTTTGAAACCTGACTGTACAGCTGTACTTGAACTATGAAGTGAATTTATGCTTCAATTCAGATGAGAAGTTTTGTTGAAAAATATACTTTGGAAATTTCTTGCTGCTGGAATTTTTCATTTTTATTTATGCTGTGAAGTTCAAATTTCAAACAATCTGCAAAATTCACTTGGTTAGATAATGGTCTTCAGATTTAAGACTGTTACAAGTTCGTGTTTCTCTCTTTCTAGATATAATGAGGAAATATTTAGCAGATATTTAGATTCCTCAAATTACCAGCAGTCATGTGAGCCTTATAAATTAGGAACTATGAATGACCTTGACCTAAACTTATGTCACCATTTTAAACACTGACCTACATGATTCAACTATAAGTTAAACCATAGTTCACTTTTATGTCAAGGTAATCTAATGCTTTTAGTACAAAGATTGCTACTTAAGTGATGTGAATATGTCAAATCTGACATTGTCATTGTAAAACATTTTTAACTGTGAATGTACTCAGAATGTGTTGTCATAAGAGTGCTGTTTTTGTTGTTTACGGATACTTAAAACATTCAACAAAAAATGCCAAAAAATGGAATTAAACCGTAAATATTTTTGTGCAATTATTTTCTATTATTTTCGACATAGATTACACCAACAGCTATGTCCTGATCAATTCGCTTCCCATCCTTTGATCTGCATTGTTCCACATTGCCAAAAAGAGCGGAAGAGAATATAATAAAAAAAAACTTGACATACTTTTCATTTGTAGAGATTGTAAATTAAAAAGATTCACGTAATTTATCTTCACGAAATTATGCATGAGCCTTTGTGTCATTAATTTGCATCTTAATACTGAATTTGTACTTTCAAAATTATTTAAAATGAGAATAATTCAGAGAGAATATCTTCCGGTAATTTAGAAATATATCACTGAATATCTGCCTGTAATTTAGAAATACCAGCAACAAACCCTAATAACTTTTATTACTATATTCAGTAACTTTTATCTTATCGTATATTCTTACCAACGACAAACTCCTATAACTTTTATTACCATATTAAGTTACTTTTATCTTAATGTAGTTTTGAATACCAGTTAAAGGTCCCAATTAACCCCTTTTCCTTCGGTGTGTGCTGTCATGGATTTTGTATAATGAAACCCTGTACACCAAATATTATTACTTGTTACAGAATAATTTTATCAAAATGATTTAAATAAACGTAATTCTGACAGAAAGATTTATAAATTAACACATGAAAACACTCATAGGCCAAAATTTTAAAGGAGCGTGTTCGGAGTACAAATCAACTAGTCAAGTGAATATTCTTTAAACGTTAGTCAAATTTAGAGAATCCTTTCAAAATTTAAATAGAACTGATTGGGAGTATTCACTTCACAATTATTAAATGTTTAATTAAATAAAATAATATATCATCAATATTATTTAATTTTATTTGTATAATATGATCTATATTATTTTATTTAATTAAAATGAATTTCCATCAAGTGAGCACTGATTCAATTAAATTTTGATTCAATGATAGCCAAATTTGTTAGAAATCAAACTGATTTAAGTTTTAATGCCTCTTCTGACATTAAGTTGAAAGTTGTATTCAAGGATTATTATTTAAGATGTTTTGGCATAGATAAAGTTGTAATAAAATGTAAGCTAAAGAAATTTTTGTAGATAATTGTACGAAATTATTAAGTTGCGTTAGAAGTTGAAAACTTTTGACACTTGGAAGAATTTTTGAAAAATATTGTAATTTAAACTGAACCGAATGAAATGAAACTGGTACCTAAAGTTAGATAAAATTCATGCCAATTTTCTAGAGTAGTTTCAGACCAGGAAATACTAAGATTTTCATAAATAAATATAATTAGAATAAGTATGATTTTTTAAGAATTTTGACAAATTTAAGTAAGCTTTGGAAGTTCCATTTTTTCGGGAAGCTATAAAGATTTCAAGGGTAGGAGAATAAGTTTCAAACCAAAATTTTATCAGTACCGATGCATATATAAGATCTATGTAAGATTTCACACCTAATCAGTTCAGATGTAAAACCTGATGAAGCCACATTGTGACGAAATAATTTTTGTTATTGATAAAATATTCGTGAAAATTGAATTTTATTTATTACTAATTGTGTTCGGAGTATTTGTCTTAGATTTTTTACTCATAATTCAAAGACAAAATGTTAGCGACCCTATACGTTTGCCGAAAAATGGCACTATTTCAACAAGATTCGGATACGATGTAACCAAGAAAATGAATAATTGCTACAAGAACCGTTATCGTAAGTTCATTCCATGAAAAATATACCGATTATTTTTAACTTTATAAGAAACACAACAATTTGTCGTTTATCCTGAACAATATTCAACAATTCCCGCTGATTTTAAAAGTACACAACAATAGCTCCTTCAAACGTTCCGAGAAGAAATTGTGGTAATGTCATTCTAAAGAATTTATTCATAAAAATACCGTTTTTACGAAAACGGTTGAGGTCATAAGAACGTATTTTTACACCGTCTAACCGTTTCCTGTAGGAATCACCAGAATGAATAGATACGACTACCTTCAATGGGAGCTAAAAATAAAACATCTAACTAGAAATTGTTTATTTATTTTTCCCACTTGAAGTAATACTATGCGAAACGTTGAAAATCACTTGCATATCGAGGGAAGAGTAGGTGGACCGTATCAATTTGTGCTTTTAAAAGCCGTAGACTTGCCGTAGGTGGAAGAAAGTCGAGGTTAAGTACGGGGGATTCCAATAAGAATGTTGCTCAAGAGGTTATGGGCTGAAAAGTTTATAATCGATCATGTTAAAGATCTTGCGCGTTACTAATCGTAGAATGTTGCGGCTAACTAAATTTAATGAAATAATACACATATGATATGTTGATTTCTATCTATTAACACATGGCGCGTTTCAAATGCTTTCAAACAACTACTCAAAAAAAATGCTTGTAACATACTATATTTAAATGAATTCAGTTTTGGGACAAAGGTACATTAAAGTTTTAATTATTCTTGGAAAAATCACCGGGTTTCTACAGAACTCTTACTCAATACAGGTGAACTAGATAATTGGATCTGGTCATTGAATAAGTTTTCAGAATTTTTTAATCACTTTATTTCTAAATTTTCTAAGAGGTTCAGCTTAAGGTTTTTATTTCCTGTACTATCCACGAAAATGTCAATTATAAAAGTGGGTTTAACAATAATTAGAGTTTATAAGAAACCAAATTTTTCCATTTTCATAAACTTCATACAGATATAATAATTCCCAATAATTCATTTAATCCAATTCAGCATAAGTTATCCGCTTTTCAAGTGTGACATACAGATTTTTGACAATTTCTTTATTTTCGAAAAATTTTAATAATGATTTGAATTTAATCAAACAAATAGCAACTATTAACTTTTATTCGACATTAATAATAGATCAATAATTGCAAGAAAACAGTATAAAAATGATATTTACGAAATGTAATTCAAGTTAAAAACCGAAAAAACATTTAATTCTCTCAGTTACTATGGTAAACCATCTCTAGAAAAAAAGAAGTTCCTCAATAACATAGAAATTGATATATCCTCCAAAACCAATAATTATTTGTAAAAATTTTTAAATAACTGAGAACTTAAACTAATTAAATCAAAGTTATTAGGTGTTAACCAATTGTCATATGATACATGCCCCAAAAATTATATTTGACAAATGGGAAAGTCCTTCGATACCAGAATAGATTATTATAGGCGATCTTTTCTCAATAATAAGTTAAAATTTACGCATGCAGAACATCTAATAACAGAGGAACATGATTTTGATAAGCGTTTTAGGATTTTCCATAAGGAAAATAAAGGCCTGAAGCAGAACTTGTTAGAAAATTTAGAAATAAATAAATAAGAAATTCTGGGAATTTATTGAATGACCAGACCAACTTATCTAATTCACCTTTAATCTGTTTATTCTCGTAGAGTGTGAACAAATGTTTCAGGAAAATGTCTATAAGTGTTGTATATCAGATCCAGCATAGTAGAACTGAGTTTTTTCCAAGTTTCATGTGATTTCTTATTTAATTTACAGTTATTCTTTGGTCGAACTAGAATTTTAATGTTATACTCCATCTTTGTAGTAGTATACTTTTCAAAATAACATTCTTATTTTAAAACTCGAAGGAATTTTTTGTTAACCAGTTATTTTAATTTTTTCTGGTGCCCAACGTGGGGCATTGAAAGTAGTTTAGTACTACTGTTTAATTTTCTTTTTCTCGTTCATTCGACTCTTCTCTCTTCACGAACTTGATCCGCCTCATTTGGGCTTGAAATCTACCCTAAAAATTTCAAGTTTCTTATTGGTCTTGCGGATGGACATTATTGAATTTTTACACGTAATCTTCATTTTGCTGAGGAAATGAAGTGTTTTTAAGGAAGGATTGCTTGATTTCCGATTAATTCTGTAAGGCTATGCGTGAAAAGATTAGAAAAATAAACCACGAGGATGTGTCGCAAATTCTCAACGAAGTTCTCTATAAAACATCGGCATGGAGGAAAGTTTTCTGGTTTTCCTATTGCACAAAGCGTTCAAAACCGAACTAATCTATATTTGCGATAGCGCGCCGTGTTCATATCTGTCGGAAACGCCTGGCTAGATTATATTTTCAGGGGGAAAATACCGTTTTCCATGATAGGCATAACGCACAAGGACGCGGTTGGAGGGACTTATCGCGTATGGGGGTTGTTCAAAAAAAAAAAATACGATCGCGGGTGCGCATCGACAAGATCATAAAATCTCTTACTTGATGCGGCCGTTCATTGATGTTTCTGGTTGTTCGTCATAAAATTTGCAGCCTCTCGAAATTTTCCTATTAGTTTAGAAAATCGAATTGAATTGGATCTTTCCATTGCAAAAAAGTTCTTGAAATATAGTGTAGACTTTAGATTTCAGATAATCACACAGTAAGAAATCGCCCGGTGTCCGAGATCTTGCTGAATAATCTACGGGATCATTTCTGGAAATAAACGTTCTCACCAAACTGAATAATTAATTACATTATTCTCTTCAAAAGTAAAAATCAGACATATCGAGTATACATTATACAGGCTGACAAGAAAAACTTCGAAAACGCTCAAATAAATTATTTCTTGTTTATGATTATATTCAGTGTTATTATGAGCGAAAGACGAATTTCAATACTTATCATCCGGAGTGCAGCAGTTCCTTAATTCTGTGATATAAGAGTGCCATATTCGGAGGAATAGTGAACCGAGTCCAACAACATGATTTCAACAGAAATAAATTGGAGGGAATTCATAACGATGTTCTTGTTTTTGAGTTTTTTTATGAATACTGAATATAATCATTTTGAATATCATGGAAGAGAATCCAGAAACGCATTCCGATCAACGCCGTTTCGAGATTTGGGGTAGATTTTTCTACCTGCCACACATTGTGACCACTAAGACAATCAGTTTTTGCCATTCACCCACGACGTATATTATAAAAAGCTCGCTAGTTAACATTCAGTCAAGACACAATCTCATCTCTTTCGATAATTTACGAATTTAACGAAAGAACTCTCAATTCGCATTCGCTTTTGATTTCTCAAGGAACACCCTCTCGTGATGAGTTTCGTAACGGCGTTCGGTTGAAACCAGAATTCATAGTATTTGTTTTCATTGATAATTTGGAAGAAATCATTTAACATTATCTGAAAATAAACTCTGTTTTTGGTGGCGCCCTATTCTGGCTCATTTTCATGCCATGGGCATGAATGCACATCACACTGTTACCTTCCGGATGCCACTGTGTTTCTCCAAACGAGGGAGGATTTTCCCAGTTCCAAATTCTGCAATTTTGCGTGAACATGACCGGTTTAATCAAAAAGGAGTAATGAACATGGGCTTCTACGCGTTTGATATATTTGAAATGCATTTTTCTCCCCATTGAGCAAACAACTCCGGAATTAGTTTTACAAAAAATGATTTCACCCTACCATGGAATACATAAAATATTTTGTTTTTCACAGGGACTGGTGAGTCCGGTAAGTCCACCTTCATCAAACAGATGCGGATCATCCATGGGGCCGGCTATTCGGACGAAGACAAACGCGGCTTCATCAAATTGGTGTACCAGAACATCTTTATGGCCATGCAGAGTATGATAAAGGCCATGGATCTCCTGAAGATCTGTTACGCCGAGTCTTCCAGTCAAGTAAGTAAATGAAGTTTCCATAAGAGGGTGTTTATTTGGAGTTTGCGAAGAAATAAAGGGATTGAGGATTCTAATTATTTTAGGATCAAATCATATTTTATGATTTTCTTTTGCAGCAATTTTGTCCTTGAGGGTGTTTATTTGGAGTTTGCGAAGAAATAAAGGGATTGAGGATTCTAATTATTTTAGGATCAAATCATATAACATAGAGGTTAATTCTTGATAGAAGGTATATAAAATTATTTAAATATTTTAATATTAGCCTTCTACATATTTAATTTCAAAAAATTATGTTTAATCAATATAACTTCTGAAAATAAATTAAAATAATGTCATATAAGTACCACTTATATCAAATGACATAAAATAAACATTCATTATAAGACATCCAAATGGTACAACAAAATCCTATAGATAAAAATTTTCATAAGATTGATCAGCAGAAACAAAATTTTGTCTGTTCAAAATATTTAATTTATAGGATTTTGGTTAACAATTTTTATTTATCGGATTTTGTTATACCATTTGGATGTCTTATAATGAATGTTTATTTTATATGTCATTTGATATAAGTGGTACTTATATGACATTATTTTAATTTATTTTCAGAAGTTATAATTATTAAATATAATTTTTTTAAATTAAATATGTAGAAGGCTAATATTAAAATATTTAAATCAAATCATATTTTATGATTTTCCTTTGCAGCAATTTTGTCTTCGAGATTTCAGCATTATAGGTAGTTTAATGTCTGTTATTAGTGAGCAAGTGTATTTACCAGCCATTAGATAAATTAATTGGTAGATACATCTAGTGGGTAGATCTATTTAACACAGATACGTCCAGCTGGTACCTAGATCCATCTAGCTCTCTTAAATTCACGTAGTGCACAGATCAATCGAATTTGGAAATCCTGTCTATCTGGTGGATATAACCTATAACATGCAGATCTAAGTCTTTTGTTAACAGCTTAGTACATAGAACCACAATATAAATTTATGAAATCTGTGTATATCGTTCCACAAAACATAAACAAACTATTTGAAGTAGAAAAGAAGCTCATGAAAATGTAAATTGAACAAAAAAAAAGCTATTTATACTTTGTATAATATATATAGGAACACCTGTATTATATATTTAAGATTACCTCACATAAGAATATATCGATTAAAAAAATATATTCATGATTCCAATGAGAAGATCCTTTAGTGAAACTTAAAAGTTGTGTTAGGCAAATAAAATCACACTGTATGAGAATTTTGATATAATTTATATTATACATTATTCTACAGATCAAACTCGTATATAGATCATTTCAGAATACCAGCCTCGTAACAAAATGAAATAGAGTATGAATTAATAAATGTCTATTGTTTTCTAAATGCCCTGCATATCATTGATATGCATGTTTGGGTTATTTTCTTTTTCTACAAAACAAAAAAAACATAACATGAGCTATTTCTGGTGATTGAAGAATAATTAATTGCATAATTATATCAGTAAATCTTTGATATATTTAACACACGCATTATTTTCAGTAGATAATCCAATATAGTGTCAAGAGACCTTTAAAAATATGTTATATGGTAATCAAACAACCACATAATGAATATTGAACATTCTGTAAATTGTGATATGGTCAATAAATATTATTGGGTAACCAAATAATCATAAAACCCAAACTATTTTCCATATATCTAAGTTTTCATCTTGAACTTGGATTTATCGAAAAATTTTTGCAAATAAAATAACTTTTATAAATTACCTATCAAGGCAGTTTTTAAATATTTTCATGGTTTTTCAACCAAAATTGAAAATAAAATTTCATGTGTCCGTATTGGGGCTCTCAGCTCGACCTTATTCAAAAGTGAGCACTAACCCTCCATCTACCCCAGTAATTGAATGCTAACATAGTCTGATTTAAATAATCAGATAGGAAAGATCAGAGTATGTCATGAATTATAGAATATGTAGGAAAATGTTAAAATAAGGTAGACAATATAGAAATGAATGCTTAAATCTTCATATTTTTGTGAATTGACTAATATCCTAGTCATTCATTCACTCTTTATAATCTCTTTATAAGTTAACGTATACTCCATCTGGCGTCTCTTGAAATGCTCCTGTTGGTTGGAGATTTTAAAGGATTTCATGAAAAATTGAACCTTTCCTTGAGCTTCTTTAAGATATTTTCGGATTATTGACTTTGTTCTACCCATTTATTACGTTTATTTTTTTAGAAATTAAAAAAGAGCCTTTATGTTTCCAAAACCGATCTTTTCTACATTTGCTGTTTCCATGGACGCCATTCTTTTAGGATATCTCTATTCCAAAGAGTTGAAGTACTCGAAAAATGTACTTTTACCTTTTTGTTATTCACCAGATAATAAAAATAGGCTACATATTTCTTTCAAATATTCTTTAATTTAAAACAGTATGTATTTGCATTCAGAGGTGATGCTGGTACGTCAAATGCGGCAAAAAGACGTTCTAAATGATTGATGTTCCTCAGACTTCCTATTGGTTGGAAATTTGTAAAGATTTTATAGAAAATTGATGTGTTCTTAAGCTATTTTACATCATCCATATTGAAATCTGCATAGAAGCCATATCTTAACTTATTTAAAAAAACACTAAAAAGATTAAACAAAAACTCATTTTTCATTCAAACCCACTGTTCTCATTTGACGTTTCGCGGAGTTTTCTGATTAGTCGAAATTTACAGGAATTGCATCAAAAATTGATCACTTTCTGGAGCTTTTTAAGGTATTTAGGTTTCGAAATTTTCGACATCGTTCAAATGTGGCACTATATCGGCTTTTCTCTACTTGTTTCTCCACATTCATTAATTTATCTTTGTTTGAAAAAAGTCTTTACCTACATATAAATGGTAATTTTTAAATTTTCTGTTGCCATGGATTCTATTCTACCAGTATAAGATATAGACAAATTACAAATTTTGATGAATAATTGAAATAATAAATTCATATTTCTACAATTCTGTTTTCCTCAGTTTCATAAAGTAATTGTTTTTTTGTTATTGCAGAGTAAAGCCGAATTAATCAAGGAGATCGATTATGAAACTGTAACCACATTTGAATCTCCATATGTACAAGCAATCAAGGACCTTTGGGCTGATGCTGGAATTCAAGAATGTTACGATAGACGCCGTGAATACCAGCTTACCGATTCTGCCAAATAGTAAGAAAACTTCCTATTCTATCCTATTTGATTATTGCAAATTATTATACTATTGTTCAGTAGTTTGTGTTGTATGCACTAGGGAGTAATTTGAGCATTATTTTGAAAGGTTAATTCAGCATATAGCATAAACGGTAGAAGTATTTTTGTGCCTTCTAAAGCAGGTATTGTATTCAAACAAGAATAATGTACATGTCGCCAGGAACAAACGTGAATTTTAAATATTAATTGCAGTGAAATTAATTCAAATTTTTTATTTAATTCAGTCTTTAGGAGATTGAGGAAAAAATTTGATATATTAATTTCATTATTGATGATAGAAAGAAGAATATGTAATAAAGACTGTTTCGGCACAAGAGTAAATAAGGTTTTTGTGGAAAGTACTTCAGAGCATAATATATTAAATATCAGAGTAATTAATAAAAAAATTTAAAAGCTTTTTTAAATTAAATAAATGGCTTAGAAAACACTGTTGGTCTATCAAAGACAAATTCAATTTGTATTGAAATTTTGTTTGCCATAACACAATGATTTATCAAAGAGGATTTTTTTCTTCCTGAAATTAGCAAAGAAAAGTCTTTGGGAAAAAAATCATTTTCACTGCGATACCTTCAAACGTTCTTTGTTGTAACTTGCAGCTACTTGATGGAAATAGACCGGGTAGCAGCTCGTGACTACCTGCCCACAGAGCAGGACATTCTTCGTGTAAGAGTGCCCACAACAGGCATCATAGAGTATCCCTTCGACCTTGACGAGATCAGGTTTAGGTAGGGACGTCATCGATGTCCGCATGCGCAAAAGCAACATTTATATGTCGTTTTGGAATGCGAATTTTCTATGTTGTTTTATTTTATGTGACATGGCTATTCTTCTTGTAGATGTGTTTTTCTACTACTCCTTTTCAGGTGTTCTGAAAAATCTGCCCTTATAGTTTAAATAGAAGAATTTCGTGTAGCCTAACTTCAAAGAATGACACGATATTGAATAATAAGAGAAAAAATGATATAACACAAAAATTATGGAAACAAAAAAGCGAAATCCAGAATATAAACAGGTCGATTGATAATTACTCATGTTGGGATGCTAAAATACTAATAGTCAGATCAGCTTAGTACAGTGGATGCAGTGACAATTCGTGCCTCAATTCTTGCAACTTTTTTATATTAACCTGGTACTCCTCTGTCTTCTGTGAAAATCCCTTGCAAGCTTTATTGATTGGATTATAACAGTTCTGAATTAATGTGCTGAAGTGTTGTCATCTGCAATCAGCACTCTTTCTTATCGTACTAGGACTATATCTCCTTCCATAGCTGAACAAGTCGGTCCAATTTTTCACTGCAATTGTCTCCTGAACAATCTTCCTTTCTGTAAAAATTTGTCTGATCCATGATTTGATGGTCGCTTGGTATCTGATATATGCAAAATTCAAGTCCAACGCTGCTTTAACTTATTTCATTGTTGTCCACTTGTTGTCAATTTATTGGAGAAATGTGAAACAACGGTGGAACAATCCACTGACAACTAAAAAC
Source organism: Megalocaria dilatata (assembly GCA_034642435.1). Classification (NCBI taxonomy): domain Eukaryota; kingdom Metazoa; phylum Arthropoda; class Insecta; order Coleoptera; family Coccinellidae; genus Megalocaria; species Megalocaria dilatata. The sequence goes on from CM067861.1 coordinate 31,672,299, forward strand.
TAACCTATGAGGGTTAAAGGGGATGACAAATGTCAATTTACCTCAGCCACCTGCTTCCAAACATTTTTTTTTTTTTTTTTTAAAGGTATTTATTTATCAGCAATCAGAATACATTTCTATAAGCTAATTTTATATCCATACAGTGAGAATTAAGCGTGAAGAAGTTCCCCCTATTGGGGGAATCTCTTAATATTCCATAAGGTCAGTTGGCCATTTCCTTTGCAGTCTTCTTGCTTGGTTGTCCTCTGTTAGGGGTCGTAGAAGGGTATTTGTGTGCTCTTTCAATCTAGAATGGTGATTTCTACTTCTTGTTTTAATGACATCCTTAACAATGGGGATTTTCATATCTTCATGGAGTGTTAGGTTTGTGACATACCATGGTGCGTTGGCTATCATTCGCAATATCTTGGACTGGCTTCTTTGTATGTTGGCTATATTTGACTTGCTTGCACATCCCCAAATTTCAAGTCCATACGTCCAGATTGGAATTATAACTGTTTTGTACAGTAGAATTTTATTTTCTAATGACAGTTTTGAACCTCTTCCCACAAGCCAATACATCTCCTTGATTTTCAAGTCTATTTGCTTCCTTTTCTTTTTTATGTGTTCTTTCCAAGTAAGTCTGGTATCTAGATGGAATCCTAAATACTTTGCTGTTTCTGCCTGTGGTATTGCTTTTCCATTAAGGTGAATTGGTGGGCATCGTTCTTTTCTCAAGGTGAAATCTACTTTTTTTGATTTTGTTTCATTTATTTTTATTCTCCATTTCTTGAGCCATTTTTCCACTAGATTCAGATGTTCTTGAACAAGTTTAGATGCTGTTATGGGGTCTTCATGGGAGGCCATTATGGTGGTATCATCTGCAAAAGTTCCTGTGGTTGTGTTATCACATGTCGGCAGATCAGAAGTATACAGAATATAAAGAATAGGACCCAACACACTTCCTTGTGGGACTCCGGCTTTAATGGGGTAATTTTTAGATGTTTCTTCGCCTACCTTTGTTCTGAATTCTCGATCAGTAAGGTACGACTTCAAGATGCTGAAATACTTCAGAGGGAGAATAGTTTTGATTTTATACAAGAGCCCAGCGTGCCAGACTTTGTCAAAAGCCTGACTTACATCTAGGAATACCGATGTGCAGTACTGTTTTTGTTCAAATGTTTGATGGATGAATCTTGTTATTCGATGGGTCTGTTGAACTGTTGAGTGTCCTTGCCTGAATCCAAACTGATGAGAGGGAATCCAGTGTTCATTGGGTAACTCTGTCTCAATCCTTTGTAGGAGGAGCCTTTCGAGTAACTTGGAGATGGTCGGCAACAGGCTTATAGGTCGGTATGATGAAACCTCGTGTGGTGATTTTCCTGGCTTTAATACCATAATTATTTCAGCTGTCTTCAGCATTTTTGGCCAGTAGTTCAATTTTGTGATGACATTGAAGATATATGTTAGTAATTTAACTGCTTTCTTAGGAAGTTCTTTGATCATTTTTGCTGTTACTCCATCTAGACTTCCAAACATGATTACTCATCAATCGATCGATAATGAAATGAAGTTGGATGAAATTGCAAACAGTTTTTTGGAATTACTAAATTTCACTACAAAAATTGAGAAGTTTATATTTTGTGTTACTGCGGTTTCTAACTTTGCTTCTGACAGCTGAAAACTTAATACTAGGTACAAACCATTTATAAGGTTCGGGTATAAAAGAATGATAAGATACAAAATTCTTAAAATGTACAGTACTTTGAGAATTTTTCATTGTTATTATGCTAGTATAAGGAATTATTTAAAGGTGTACTTTAGATTTACATAGGTAATGAATGATCGAACTGATTTATATAAATTCAAAATATTCAATACCTTTGAATGATACTGCTTAATTACTGTTTCAACATTCTAAGGTTATTGTATCTACAAGGGTTGCTACTTAAATTCTGAGATATAGCAAGCAACTCTTGTGAAATTTGACTTTTTTAATGGTGAACATACTGAGAACGTGTTGCCATACGAGTGCTATTTGTGTTGTTTACAGATACATGAAACATTCATCTTGGTCAAAAAATGGAATTCAATGATTTTCTTGCGATCAGTTGTTGTACCAGAAAACATCGATTCTGTGATTGAACTTATTTTGCAAGATCATCATGTAACATACTGTGAGATTGAAGCGTACTTCGACATACTCTCTTACATTCAATAGTGCATGAACAGTTGGCCGTCAAAATGATTAATTTGCGTTGGAAAAGAGCTTATGTCGATTGGTGCAAAGAAATGTTGGACAAATTCAAACGGGGTGTTTCAAAAGACGTCTGTCTATAATATTGTTGCAGGCGATGATGCATTATGGATATTTTTCAGAATAACTGGACAGATTCGTTAGAGACATGTAAAACGGTTAATTCTGGATGGCACAGTCCTTGTTTGCCAGAAGTGTTTGAAAAAATCAGGGAAACCAATCACAGCGGACGAATTGGTTCTCCACCATGATAATGCTAGAGCTGTTACACGCCAGTTCAAACAAAAACGTTTTTAAGCAGTCAAAACTTCAAACTGATGGGTCATCCGCTGTACAGTCTATGTTTAGCACCCATTGAGATGTCCTTATTCCCGCAGATAGAAAATAAATTGCAAGGTCAACGTTTTCCGATACCTGAATGTTGATGTGTTTAAATCACATATTTTCGAGGTAGCTAAATTCGAATACAACAATTGCTTTGAAAATTGATTCAAACGTGTGCAAAATTACATTTGTCATAATGTTGAATATTTTGAAAATTTATAAACCCATTCCTGATTATAAATATTTTTTTCCATTTGTCTTATCTCAAAATTGAAATAGTAACCCTCGAAATAATTTTTTTTACCTGAATCTACCTGACACACTAGTCAGTATAACTTTTCAGCTGTCTGAAGATGAATGAATGTTCAAAAATGCAGAAACAAAATGTGAGTTTCCCAATTTTATTAGCAGTTCATTATTTCAATTGTCGATTCATTTGACAGAAAACAGCATATTTTCAATAAGAACCACGACATTTTCCATAGTTCAGCACTTTTATGATCACGGAAGAAAAGCACAAACTGTAAAAAAGTTCTTCTATATATATATAATTTTTTTTATTTTCCTTTTCTGTTTTGGCTGCATGTTTTGCATGTGTGTGTTGGTTGCAGTTACCTTAGTGACCTGGAACGAATCGAGTCGCCCGACTACTTGCCCACAGAACAAGATATCCTGAGGGCTAGGGCTCCCACCACGGGCATTCTAGAGTATCCTTTTGATCTCGACTCCATTATTTTTAGGTAATATTTATTTAGAAATAAAATGGATTGGTTAATTTTTAGTGCTAGTGTACAGAATATTTTCTCAAGATCGGCTTCATTTCAGATAATGTAGTTATAGATATTAAATTATTTCTTCATTGAACAAAAAAATAAAAGGAAATCTTTCTGAAATATATAGGCACATTAACTGTAATCTCTTATGAGGGGTATATGTATAAAAGCTACTTTCTAACAAGTAATATTTTCTATAAGGACAAGGTGTTATTGAAAATTAGATTATTCAATTGGAAATAAAACAAATCACAAGAAACAAGAATTGCTTTAGCTTTATGAGGAGGTACTAACCTCTTATTTCAAGGATCAGTGTAATCGGTAATCATGTTTCGCTTTGTTTCTTATTCAAAGATCATCAGTGCGACATTGCAGGATAGATTGAAAATTCTCTTCGAAAGGGTTTTTTGAAAAATTGCATATAATAGCCGGATTAACTCTCCGAATTCTCTACAAATTTAGTTAGAACACTCTCTAGCTTAGTTATGAACCTATGTTTATAGGACATTTTTGTCTTGAAATTAAACATTTCATCGACTGTTAAAGTTATTCCACAAAAAATGGACCATCCACCCTGTCATCAAGGTCATCATTTGAATGACCTTGAACCTTCAAATCAGTACACGTCTTGGTATGTACTCTGATAAATTTACTCTCCTTTTAGCATTCTGTTAAGATGGCTATTCTCAAGAGTACTTGAAATGACATCTCTGATGAAGATATAATAAAAAGAACATTGCCACAGTTTACCGCTAGTTCCATGCATTGGTTAGAGAAAGGTGTAGACTTCAAGTCCCCCCCCTCCCTTTTTGTTTAGGAAAGAAAAACTCATTATCATTTAACCTGTAGTATTTTTGTTGCATGCTTTAATTTTATATCGTGGCTTTGGAATTAGTTTTAAGAGTATCTCTGCTTTTATTGTTGTCCCTTGTTAATTTCAGATATGTTTATATTCATTTCATATTATATTTGATCTGTAATGATAGTAATATGATTAAAATATTAATTTGTTCTTTCTAACCCTGTTAATAAACCTGCCATTATGCAGTCACAAAGCAAAACCCTCAAATACTAATATAAATTAATTACATTTTCATGAGTATTTACTCTGAATATTTTGAAAATATTTATATCCATTCTGTATTTATATCAAATCGAAACACATGTCGAATCTGTTTCAATTTCCTATATTTGTTATATATGATGAGAGTTTTTGGTCCTACAGTGGGATACGTCCATAAGTTTTGTCATCCAAAAATTTTAATCGCACAGCAATATTTTAAATACCATTATTTCAATACTACGAGGATTGCTACTTAATGTTTCAGATATGGCGATACTGATGTGAATATTCCAAATCGGACATTGTCATCGTAAAGATTTTAATGATGAACGTACTCGGAACGTGTTGTCATACAAATTCGTGTTGAAAATACTTGAAACATTCACCTTGGTAAAAAAATTAAATTAAATCATGAACTTTTCTGTGCAATGATTTTCTATGACTTTCAACATCGATTAAACCAACAGCAGTATGCCAATCTCGAGCACCACCTCAAGCCACTGTGTTTCATTGGTTTTCCTAATTCAATCGTGACCGCACTTCACTACGATTTTTGTAAAGGTCGTGCAAAATTTGCTGTTGTGACAGAAAATATAGCGATGTGAGTGAAATGATATTCCAAAACCATCATGTGAGATATCTTGAGATTGAAGCAGGGTACTTGGGCATTAGTTCAAACGCATGCATAAGTATATTGATCTTAATGGAGAATATTTAGAAAAACAATAAAGCTACTTCTGATTATTAATATTTGTTTTTATTTGTCTATCTCAAAACTTAAGCATCAACCCTTGTATTAGTTCACAAGTTAAAATATTGTTGTGAAAAAGTTTTTAATCAGTAGATATATAAGAAAAATGGAGATAATTCCTATAGTAAATTTACTGTGAAATTTGTAATGCTTAGAAGGAATTTTGAACTGTTTGCAAAATATTGAAACATTTATTGGAAAGTTAAAACAGTTAAAGATGACAGAATTTTTTCTTTTCAATGGGACAAATTTTGTTTCAATATGATCAAAAAATTAATGGAAATTTGAACTAAAATCAGAGTTCACTACAAATTCAGATTGTACAGAATTTTCATGAAAATTTAATTATAACACGATATCATTACTCATTATCTTTATGTGACTATTTTATTTTATTGATTCGCAGGATGGTTGATGTAGGGGGACAAAGATCAGAAAGAAGGAAATGGATCCATTGTTTTGAAAACGTAACATCTATCATCTTTCTAGTAGCTTTAAGTGAATACGATCAGATTCTTTTTGAATCAGAAAATGAGGTAAGTTCAAAGTTCTATGGAAATTTAAATTGACTATATGATTTTCTTGTATCTTTAATTTTTCTAATTGTTTTAGAATCGTATGGAAGAATCGAAAGCCCTATTCAAAACAATTATAACTTATCCATGGTTTCAACACTCATCTGTTATATTATTTTTGAATAAGAAGGATTTACTTGAAGAAAAAATAATGTATTCGCATTTAGTAGATTATTTTCCCGAATACGATGGTAAGCCAATAACTCATTAGTTTAAAATTAATTATTTACTCAGATCTATAATAAGATAATAAAATTTTCTATTATTTTTTCTTGTGAATTAATTTGTTTTCAATCGTGGAGGACCAAAACAGGATCATATAGCTGCCAGGGAATATATACTGAAAAATTATTTGAAAGAGAATCCAGATCCAGAGAGAAGTTGTTATTCCCATTTCACAACGGCAACAGGTTGAATCTGCTGTAGTTTGCCAGTATTTTTTTAATTTCAGCACTTGCAGTTTGAAATATCAAGTATCGCTAGAACAGGAGCAAAAGAGAGTCCCTTTGTCTTAAAAAAATTCGACTCAAATCGCATGAAATTATTAAATCAGTAACTTCATTCTATTTTTGTTAAGACTTTAAATAATACAAGGGTCGATCACCAAGTACTTGCATTTGAAGAGAGGTGGCGTTACTGACGAAGTTGATCTTGCTGTAATACTAGGTTATATATATATATACAACCTCTGTTGCTATTTATACATTTTTCACCCCTCTCCCTTAGTTGATGAATGCCATGTGAAAAGAACAGTTCGGTTGAAGCCAACCATTTATCCAGCCACTGTCGTACATTACCATGTGAATAGATGATAATCGAACAGAGCCAAGTCTGAAGAATAAGATGCACGCGTTAGTATTTCCCAACTGAACGCCTCAATCTTTTTTCTGGGCCATTTTGCTGTATGTTGAGAGCATTATTATGGAGCACAATGACATCAAGTTGTCTTCTTCCACTCCTTTTCACATATTGCTTGATTTAAATCGATCATTTGTTGTTGGTAGCGATCAGAGTAAAGGGCTTCACCAAGTTTTTGCACCTCATAATAAATACACCCTTCTGATCCCACCAAACACAGAGCGTTGTGTTTTTTTCAAACGAATTTGGTCTTGCAGTCGATTTCGATGTTTCGCGTGGATTCATCCTTGATTACAAAATATATCCGTTTTTCATCACCTGCCACAATTCGATGGAGAAATTACTTTCTTTTGTGTCTGTTGAGTAGTATCTCTCAAGTGGTTTTTCTCTTTTCTTGCTGCTTTTCATTCAGTTTATGTGGAACCCATTTTTCCACTTTCTGAACCTTTTCCATACCTCCCAAACGAATTTAGACGATGTTCTACGTCACATTCAATCAACTCCCGAGTTCTTCTTGAGTTTGAGTATTTTTTGCATCCTAAAAAGCTTGCTATTCGTTGTCTGCGAACTTTTTTAAACCACTCGAAACATTGTTTTACCAGTAGTATGTGGATTCGGCAACAGTTTTCTTTAAATGATAACAGTAAACCAGTGCTGTCCGCAAATCGTAGTTCCTAGGTACAAAATTTCACATATTTAAGGTTATAGAAAAATATACCTCTTTTACGGAACTTGGGTTGTGTGTTTAAAATCTTCATCAGCTGTTAGAGGGAGATGATGGCGCTGCAGAAGCTGATATCAAGCTATCAAGTCATACTAATTTCACACTGATTCTATTGAGTTAGCAAGACAAATGATACTTTTGGAGCAATGACAGAAATATTGAAAAAGTTTAATGAAGCATAACAATTCTTTAAGGGATTAAGTTCTAAAGAAATTATATAAAAAAATACATTTCTATTGCTGAGATTGGTACTTGATCGACTCTTGCATTTTTTTAAATCTTTGATACATGTCATAACCTTTATTTTAATTGTATGTTGGAAGGAAAATTTGTTGATGTTTATTTTTTCATCAAAACTATAATTCAAAGTTTTTTATTTCATTTAAAAATTAATAAATCATTGAAAATTGGTCATGAGATAGGGAAGTTTTTAATATCTTAAGCTTTCCACTTGTGCTATGTATAGTTGATTTTAATTGGTTTCTTGAAGTAATGGCTTGTATTTTGTTAATTAAGGTGCACAAAGAGATGCAATCGCAGCTAGGGAGTTTATTCTCAGGATGTTTGTAGACCTCAACCCCGACAGTGAAAAAATTATATACTCACATTTTACTTGTGCCACAGGTATCGATCGATTTTAATTTTTTAAGCACGAGCTTTCGTTGTTGCTTCATCGCATGTTACAAGTTTACATTTCAAGCCGCTCAGGAACTAGACATTCACTCTAATATGTGTAAAATTTTAATAGCTTTTTTTTAGTAATGTGTTCCTGAAAAGCTTACTTTGAGCTTTTGGGTTAATAAAATTGTCTTTGCATGCTAACTGGAATGGGTTACATGGGAATTTAACAGATACTGAAAATATCAAACTTGTATTTTGTGCTGTTAAAGATACAATCATGCAAACTGCTTTGAAGGAATTCAACTTGGCATGAATGAAGATTTCAAAAAATTTGCATGTTGGGATACCAGGTGATTATATTGGAAAGATTTAGCCTATTCATTTCCTGAATTGATTTTTTTCAACATTCATTTTCCTTAAGATTAATCATCTGCTTTCATTGATTGTCCATTTCTTGGCATACTCATTTCTCATTTTATCTTCTGCTTGTATTTTACATTTTTTCCATTTCATGTCATTTCGATGCAGTTGAATATTTTTCACTAACAATTTCTTTTGAGATTGGTTATAAGGAATTCAAAGTCAAATTAGATCAAATTTATTTTTTCTTGAAAAAACAATAAGTTCATTCTTTTATATTGGTTTCAAAATATATTAATATGTTTGGTCCAAATATATCGCTCATTTTTTAAGTAATTATCAATAAATAGTAGGTGAGTTATCTTGAAATATGTGGCTATTCTCTGACCTATTCAACCTGACTAGCGGATTTTATATGAAAAGAATGATTATGCTGGAAATCATATCCAATGTTTGACAAATCCTCATAGTTGACAAACCAACAGTGAAACCTTAAATTAATGAACATGGAAAAATTGTTTATTCTTTCATTCAAAAGGTTTGGATTCAATTGCTTTCTTATTATTTTTTTCATTTTTAAAAGTATGGTACATCACATTTAACTGCAAATTTTTATATGATTAACTTGTATACAAGATAGGAACGATGTTTACTCACAATGAATAAAGAATTGTATTGTGAGATGTTTCAATCAAGTGTTAGGCGCTATGGAGCTCGACTTTCGATCCATCTATGAACATGAAACGTGGGTCCACTCTTTCAGAGAAAAGAATGTAAATAAAGAACTTGAAAAGTGTTGTTCGCACATCTGTTATCACGATAAACCAAATCAATGAGTTGAAGTTCAAACATATCGTCCATAGTAAAAGCAGAATAAATAACATCCTCATATAAAATTTCAAAACTAATTTTTATTGATAAAGACAAAAAAAAAGCTGAATAATTCAGGATTATCCCAGAATTAGATAATCCTAAACTACTACACGTGGAAACGAAAGACAAGAAACTAGACATCCTGGAATCAATAGAAGTATATAAAATTACCATAATCCAATAGTAAAATTATTAAATTAGCAGACAGACCTGCGGTATTCCCACAATATTCTACACAAACCAAAGCATTCCTTAAATATTTAAAAGCCTTCGAAATACAGCTTGCTATAGCCAGTAAGAAAATGTAGTGAAACTACGGAACTCAGGTCACCATATCAGCAATAAAATAGTGATAGAAAATAAGTAAATTTTTTATTAATTACATTTTTAAAATGAACTATCACAAACTAACAGATTACTCCATCTAACATAGAAACAGTGTTTATGCCTTATTAATACTTTTTGCTCTGTGGTAAAAGATTTGTCAACATTAAAGTCTAAAAATCTATCGCTGTTTTGTTAAACTTGAAGATATGCACTATAATCAAGACGTCAAAACTATCAAACTTCGATGGAATAGGTGTATCTTGCTAAAAAGAAATAAAAATCTTAGTTAGGTCGGATACACTTACGATCCTTGCAGACTCGCTGACTAAGATGATAGAAAAAGAAAATACTACTTCATATTAAGTTAAATACTAAAATTTTCAAATAGTATATTTTTCACAAAAAATAAATGACAAAATAGCCCTTATCTTTTTTTTAATTGAGCTTATCTCGATAAGTTCTGCATGTGTTTGTTAATCATGCTTCCCTTTTCATAACTGTTCAATATGCACTTTCTAAAATTTAATGTTGTATTATGATAGATCTTTCGATAAATCTTTCATATGAATTAATTAATTCGGCGGGTTTTTAATTCCGAATAAAATAAATGAGCTATGGTAAGCAGAAAGTTATTCAATTCGAGACAGTGAAACTTGCATCTGTAATCTTTTTTGTTGTATTTCAATTTTGAACTGTTACACAGAATTTCCACTGTCCTGATTCGAATAACTTTATGTTTCTTTATTTTATCCAAAATCTTTCATATTTATAATGAAAGTTAAAATTAAAATTAAAAATCTTTATACTTTAATCATTGAACTAAGTAGTTAATGAGCACTGGTGTCAAAACTTTCAATTTTATTCCTTTATAAGTATCATCAATGAAATGAAAAAGTTGTGTGAACAAAATATTGAGTTCGTTTGGCATCAAGTTTGTAAGTAGCCAAGATGTCTAAAAACCCTGATGTATTAATTGATATCTGGAAGATTTTCTGTTTTTTGGCAATGTGTGATTTTTTTTATGACTGAATACTTTTGTTGTTCAATCATTACAGTAGCATTTTTTTGGCCAAAACAAGGAATCACTAAAACACAGGGATATTTAGCCATTTTTCAAGTAGACTACAAATAACATTTTCACTCAAACAAGTGAAGGTGGAGTAGTAGTAATAGCTGCCTTGTTTTTCCTCAATCCTCATTTTTTCTGAGATGTTTGTGATTTTTCAGATACCGAAAACATAAAGTTTGTATTTGCGGCAGTGAAGGATACTATACTGCAATCTAACCTACGCGAGTATAATTTGGTTTAGAAGAGAAAACCAGAGATTTGTATTTTTGTGATACAGGTTTGGATGGACCTTCAATTTGTGATGTTATTCTAAATTTACTGTTGATAAAAATCCTTTTGTGTCCAGATTTGTGCGCTTAGCTTTAGCGGCCGAGTTGGAGTAAATCTAGTGCCATTTTACTAGGAAAATGAGATGTGTCCAAAATGGATTGAAGCCAAAGTGTTTTTAAACAGTGCAAAAAGCATTCTGACTATGATTCATTATATAAATAGTATTGTTATATATAATATATTAAATTAATGTAGAAATATGTAGACTGTAAGAACTAAAATTTCTCTCCGGTTCATACCAGGTGTCCTCGAGTCTCTAAATAAGGCTTTATCTAGAAAAATAAATTTCAGAATGATATAAATCAAAACTCAAGTCCCAGCAAAGATCTGAAATAAAACACTGTTATTTATATTGTGATGTTATTTTAATGATGTTATTTTTTTCTTGAACAAATGTTTATTTTTATTTTATTTTTTCGATTTTCGAAAATTGTTCACTCATCCCATTTAGCTAACAATATCAATTAATTTGATGTCTTTTGTATCTAAATTGAATTGAAGAATCGAAACAATTGAAATAGTTGTTTTGTGTCCTCATGATGGTCAGCTAACTTGAATTTAGTTAACAGTATCGAACTTATTTGATGTCCTTTGTTTATTTAATTTGAAATGAATCAAAACAATTTAAATATTTGTTATGTGTCTCCATGGTGGTGAGGTAACTAGGATTGATAAAAGTATTTATTAATAATTGTTTATTTTTGTATATATTGGAGATTATCTTTGTCTGGAGATTTTCTAGATATTGACCTTCAAAAATTTGACTCTGGCCGATTTTTGGAGTAACATAGTCGAGAATGTAGTTGGCTGAGCCAAATTATTTGATGTTGTCTTTTCCTATAATGAATTTGTTTAAAAAAATGAATGTGAGAAAATATTTTTTTTTGTATTTCATTTGTTTTGATGTAAGACATTAATATATTTTTATTAATATTAATGGGTCCTTTTTTTTCTAAATCCACTAGTGATTTGTCTTACTTGGTAAAGTAGATTATGATCTTATAGATTTCAATCATTCTAAGGTGTTTTTTAAAATTCTAATCAGGACTCTATGTTTGTGATCCATGAACAAAGTGCAGTGTGAATTTACCTAGTTCTTGATGGTGAAATATTGAATATAGTGAAAATACGGATAAATTTATTGAATGAATGCTATGATATATCAAATTTATGAACTTCCAATAGTAGGTGCGATTTTTGAGGACACCTGGTATAAGGTAAATACTTTTTATTACATGCAGTCTGTTTCAGAGCTGTTACTGAAAACAAAATGAATCAGTGGAGTATTTGGAAATTTTCCCTATTATAGTTTTTGTTCTGGTTTTGCTAGGACTACTCAATAAACTGCCACTAACAAAACAAATTCATTTAAAAGACTTGTTTCAATATAAGGTGAGTTATTTCCTTGAAATACTTCAATTTATGAAAAAGCACACTGTAAAGATGTTATAAATATTATTAGAAAATTAAATGGAAGGGCGTAATAAATAAAATGATTTATTATCCATTTTAAAATTTTTCGCCTTCATTAAACTGTTTTCTCAGTTATTGAAAATTGGTATTTCTTCTGGAAATAATTCATTCTTTTGATATAGTATAATTCAAGAAAAAAATCATTTTGCATTTATGTCATATTTGCAAGTTTTGTGGTCCTAGCACACCTTTATGTTGATGAATGTTCTGTAGATTGTTACCAAAGGATTTAAGATTCATTTCGACTGCTGGTATGGAATGCGAACTAACATTAAAAAAAAACGTGTATCGAATGTTATCCGGAATTGGCTTTCTTTTCGCCTATTTCTCTTTTAACTTATATAATGGCATGTTTATATGAATTATATATAGGAGCTTGAAGTAATGTGAATATATGATTTTTGGACTATGCAGTTGGTTTACCTGTCTTTGGAATTATATGGGCCGAGAAGTTATGTGGTTCTTGTCTCCTTTCTAGAGATTCCACGGAAGATTCTGTGAATTTTTTATTAGTGGTTGAACATTTTTCATCTAATAACTGACCAATATTGAGTGTTTGTTAAAAATATTAGATCAGAGAATCTTTGTATAAATCGAGCAAGTATTCTCAATGCGATATGCACCGCTTATAAAAAAACTCTTGAAACATTTGAAATGAGCATTTCGTAAATTTTGGCTGTTGAAATCGGGGAATGCTCTTCAGGGAAAAGAAGGCTGGTAATCTACTTTAAATTACTTTTTGATTTCACATCTATTATATGGGTTAAAAATGTTTACCTTTGAAAAATGTTTTATTCATTCAGTAATAGCAGTTTTTTTGAAAACTAATTGTAGGAGGTGCATATCAGCTGTTTTTTTTAATGAGCTTGATTAATTTTTAACCTACCCATTGTTGTATGTAAGTTGTGTAACATCAGTCAAATTCCATAATATTTTGTAAGAAAATCAATATGTCCATTTAATATTAATAAGTTATTGTTTTTGATTTTATTAAATTATTTTATGTTTCAAACAGTTAGTTTACTTAACCCTTTCTCTTTCTGGAAAAGAGTAACATGGACTGTCATGTATGATGTAAATGTCTAATTTTGGTAAGGCTCTATTATGGTGGCTGCATTTGATTGGTATATTTAATAAATTATTATGTTGAAAAATCTTCCAGGAGATGGTAAAGTTTATGTTGGTTAATATTTTAATGTATTATGATGTAAATTATTCTATAATTCATCGAACAGTAAAGCAAACAAATATAAAGGATGAGATAACTTGCGTGCTCTTGAATCAATATTTCTAAGCAGTTCTAGCAATTTTGGTTTTTCACCTACTATGTAGTTGTGAAAAATTACTTCTCAAGAAGTGTCGGAATGAATTTGGAATCATTATTCCCAATGACAAATATGTCTGCTGTAATTATGGTTGTTGGTATTGTGAATTATGAAAATCTGATAGATCTGTGAAAAAATGAGTATTGTTAGAAATCGAAGAGTTGGCAGTTTGTGTATGAAGCAATTATAAATCTTTGTTTGAAATTCAGGTTTTTACAATGGATATATGAATGATGTATAACAAGTGCTATTTAACTGCAATATGCTTTGTTGGAAATTCAAAACATATTGAAAGTATACATACATTCTGGTGTTAAATTAAGCTCATAATTCTGGCATATGACATTTTATTCTTACTTGAATTAGTGCTTCCTAATTGAAGGGTTGTTTCTTAGTTCATTCGATTAAGTATCCTACTTTACTTAGGCTGGACTTTGTAAAAAATTTGAGATTGTCTAATGTGTTTCTTTTAACATATTTAGCACTATTTTATAAAGTTTATACACTTAGTTTCTACACATTTCAAAATACAAATATCATTCTGCTTAAGATTCCCAGAATTACTCATTTTCGTGGAAAATAAAGACTTTAGTATTGTCATACAGTCCAGTTTTTCCTTTAAATTTTTATGAAATATTTGTAATTTTTCAGATTCCGAGAACATGAAACATGTATTTGGGGCCCTCAGGCATGCTGGCATTCTGTGGTTAAATTTGTGCGAGTATAAATTAGAATAGAAACTTATATTTTCTCTATACAAATCAATTTCAATGTTTTTATACAAATCAATTTTATGAAGAATAAGTAATCTAGATGAGGCAAAATTTTTAAAAATTGCGGACATTATTTTGTAATTTGTATATAACAAATTACAAAATAATTTCCGCAATTCTAGATATTTTTATAGGTAAAACAATGTAGTTGTTTGTAGTTTGTGTAAATCGGCTGTTGAAATCAAAGAGTTGGCAGGAGTTAAACTTTTAACCTTCTGGACACTAACATTTATTAGAGTAAAGACTTCCAGGAAATTATCAGATTCTCCATGCAGAAAAACTATGGTAATTTGTTACAATGGAGAAAAGCTCTGTAAAAGCCGAACACTAATTTAAGCGTTGATGAGCATTATTTCAGATATATAATATAAATATATGATGATTATGCTGATGCTCTGAAATTGTAAAATTTTCACATTCCTTATAGATTTCTTTTTGGAGACAATTTCTTTAGTTATAAGTTATTTTTGATTGTTTCAAGTTTGTTTAAAACATTATATTCAATATCTTATAATCACGTTGTTTACAAATCTTATGGATATCATTTTCCTCCTTTGAAAATCTGTTTGCTTGGAGTGTTCTCCCATTGTTCTGTACAAATGCGAGGTTCACTGCTTCTTCCGTTCGAACCTTCATCCCACAATTTAGTATGTTGAGAAATAGAAGCATATCAAAAGGTAAAATACAAAGGAAAAAAGGTTGAATGGGAAGAAAAATTTACTCGGTTCAAATCAGTCGGTCTCAAATCGGATGCGTTCAAAATCATTGCATCTGAATGTTTTCTCATTGGTTGTAAGATTTTGGGACAAGTTGGGCCAAGATTTCCATAGGAAATTAGAGAGATTAGCAGGTTCAATATTTTTGTTTGAAGATTACTCTCATAAATTATTATAATTTTCTTGGTAGCACAAAATTCGAGGAGATTTAATTAATTAAGTGACAGCTGCCTAGATAGCGGGCTACTCAAAATGAAATCCTTTATAATGAGTAAATTATTTGGTTTACAACGCAATAAACGTGTACGTAATGGTTTGTTAATATTGTATAAACTACTTTATGCATATCTATGAAAAAAGTAAAAAAATGAAAAAGAAATGAAATGATTATACCATTGTCAAAAAAGAATTCTATTCAATGGAGTAAATCAATAAAAAAAAATTATTCAGGGTATAACATCTATAAATTCGGGTTACTATTCTAACCTACTGTCTGTGATAACATCCGTTTCGTTAATCTATGATATTTATCTATGCTCCCAGTGCTCCGTTGAACTTGATCCTTAATAAGTACACTCACCGGTTACATATACAAAAATCTACTGTTTGTATTGGGATGTTCTTAAATTGAATCAAATACGTATTAGTGTGAATTTTTAGAAGAAACCATCACAAACATGATTATCCCCATCAAAAACATTGAGGTTAATTTGTTTTGGTTACTTCAGAGAAATAGGGGGATCTTCCTCTATTTCTCTGGATTACTTATTTTATTACTTATTAGCTGATGCCTTTAACTTCCATAACTTTATCTTAACAATTTTATTTAACACAAGAATTAATATTTACATGTAATTGCATTGAAGAATCCCTCTAATTATTTTTGAATTACTATAGCCTTTTCAGCAGTCATCCAATTTCGATGAAACAAAACCTGTATAAACCATATGAAATTTCGGAGATTAGCCATAACAGAAAAAATTTTTAGAAATGGTCTTTTGGTGTTCTATTACTCTTCTTTTATCATTCCCAGTCGACATCCTGCAAATTTATTAATTGAACAGATATTCCAATTCTTCTTATTTGTTACATGAATAGATAAGTAAATACTTGTAATCTTTGATCGACCATATCTTTTTTCCTGTCATCCAATTTCAAAATAACAAAGCCTACATATGGCGCAGGTTTTTCATGATCTACCTGTAAAAACCGTATGAAAAATCTATCGACAAGATTTGAATATTATGAGTCAGAAACAGATCATTTTCTTTGCTTTCATCATTCCCAATTGATTTCTGGTAAATATGTTCAATATACAGGAATTCCAATTCTGCTCTTATCTGTATTGAGTAGTAAAGATAATATCTACTACATTTAGTATAACATTGAAGGATTAAATATGTTTAGACTCTTAGTTAAAAAAAAAACATTAAAAAATCAACTATAAATGGGAATAAAAAATTCGTAAGTATATTTTTACAGTATACCCCTTTATGCAGTAAGAAAATTATGAGTTTAGAGAAGAATGTAATAGCAAGTATTAATGTATTAATATATGCAGAACAAGGGAATTTGTAGGAAAACAACAGAGACAGCAATCACAAAAGTATACATTAGTAGAATAGCTTACTTAAATTGAAGTTAAAGCAAAGTTTTCACAACTATCTCTTTTATTTCAGTACAATATCATTAATAACAACTGAAATCTCATCAGCAAATGGGTGAAAGCGATGAAGTGCTGGAGGAAATTGAAATAGAAGATAATTCATTCTCTTATTATGAAGAAGACACAGAAAATTTGATATTCGAACCTTCTGTTGGCAATCTAAGACTACATAGGGTGTTTGCTATACTCATCAGTGCAAAATGGAGAAAAGAACTACAAATAGTTACCGATTATGGTTGTGGAGAATTCGGTTTATTCAAATATATCTATAGATTTTTGAATCTCAGAAAAATAAATTTGGTAGATATAGATGAAACAGTCCTGAGGAAGGGACTGCCAAGGCTAAACGTCTTAGATCACCATTATTTGAATAGACGATTTAATCCATTGGAAGTAGCAGTATTTGAGGGAAGCATTTCAGATCCAGATGAAAGGATACTGAATTCAGATGCGGTGATAGGAATTGAAATGTGAGTATTTATGTGCACGTGTTACCATCTTCTTCGAACAAATTGCTGAAAATTATACAGATCGGGAGAAAGGTTTAATCAGGGAGGTGCCACTTTAGTGGAATAATTCGAGTTTGTAAAACCTCTAAATATGGGGCAGCATTTAGGTTTCCAAGGAGAATACTATTTTGTAAAAAAACTGGTCTACAGGACGACCTTGGACTTATATCATACATCATGCATAGGATACGTTTTTGGATAATAAAAACCCTGCCAACTTCTGATGAGTTTCCCCAAAGAAGGATCTTATATGACAGGTGGCTATATACTAAACTGTAATAAATATTAATCAGTTATGTAATAGGTAGCATATGTCTTTTTCTATTTAAAGCATAAAATGAGCTAGTTAATTTGCTACAGACCAAATCAGTATGGTTGAACCATCTAAAATTTTTATCCAAATAAATTCCTAGAAATTTTGTACAATCTTTCGATGTGGTAACAGTATGTAAGTAGTTAAGAACAAGTTTCCTTGTAGATTTACCTATTGAAAAAAAAATACATTCTGTCTTTTCGATGTTAATTACAAGATTATTTGTATGGCATCATTCATAAAACAATCTAGTAAAAAATTGCACAAAATTTGAAGAGCTATAATACCAAACGACGTGTCATCAGCAAACAAAATTATTAGGTACATTTTCGAGAATGATGTAATACCATTTTGCGCGCATTATCTGAATAATTTATTTTTAACATCATCAGGAAGGTCATTTATGAACACTAGGAACAACAGAGGGGCAAGAACGGATCCCTGTGGTACCCCTAGTTTCAATGTGTACTCAGATGATAAAGTATCCCTGATTTTAATATTTGCTGGTCTATCCTCAAGATAACTCTCCACCTATTCCATAAATATATCTCTGAAACCTAGATTATAACATTTTTCAATAATTACACAATCTGGCGACATACTACCCCATATTCTCTAGCTGGGTTATAAGCGTTTGCGGACCTTTGTTTACAGGAGATTTTCGTTTTAAAACACAACATTTTATTGACTGTTAAAATTATTCTACAAAAAAGTCAAGCACCATGCTTATTTGCTTTTGCAAGTTGAATGTGTTAATCCATCATATACGATTATGTATATTTGTGGTTGGGTTTTTGCATTGAATAATAAAGATTTTTGTTTTGCCGTTTGAAGACAATATTAATATCTAATTTTGAAAGGATTTTGGCTGCTTTTTCCACTTTTCTCACCTTATTTATGATCAAGAAATGAATATTTTGGTTTTGTCAGTTTTTATTATGAGATATATCTGGTTTATGATTGTTCGAAATTTTCTAGGTTGAAACCTTTTAATTATTCATAATTTTATTTTTCTTATATAGATATTTTTGGTCTACTAAAAATAAATATAGAAAATTCAGACATTTGTAATTGATATTTTTCAGATAATAATTTTTTTTTTAGAATAGAGCATTTGTATCCAGACACATTAGAAGCAGTGCCATATGTTATATTTCATAGCGTTAAACCAAAGATTGTTATTTTTTCAACCCCTAATGCAGATTTCAATGAAGTTTTTCCAAAATTCAAAAAATTTCGTCATTTGGACCACAAATTTGAATGGACAAGAGAGCAGTTTGAATCATGGTGAGTAAAACTGAAGTATTTGCATCAGAATTTTGATGTACATACAAAAGTTCCAGAATGAAATGCTGAAATTTAAATTAATTTCATGTTAAATATTTCTGATGATTGTTTTTGTACATTACCTTTGAAGTTCGACGTAGATGTAGAAGTATGAAACCGGAATTTTTCCATAGATGGTGCTCCATTAGTTTAGCGATTATTATTTATAGAGAGCGTACAGTTTAGGGATAATAAGACCGCTTCTGCATCGCCATCATCTGCCTGTAGCAACAGACTAAGATTTTCAACACACAATAACTCAAGTTTCATACACCAGTATATTTTACTATAACCTTGAACATGTCAAGATTTATGCCTACAAATTACGATTTGCTTGGTTTTCTGTTATCATTTAAAGAAAACTGCTACAGAATAGCGTCGGATCCAGTGCAGGATCAAATCGCTTTAAAAAGAAGACAATGCTCTGTATTTGTTTGGATCGCAGGGGTGTAATCTATTATGAGCTGCTAAAACTGTTAACACTGATTACTACCAAGAGCAATGATTGATTTGAATTGAGCACTACAGGAAAAACTATGGGAATATGGAAAAAGGAAACACAAAGTCCCTTTGCTCCAGAACAAAACCTCATCACTCACAGCAAAATGAGTTAGAGAAACGATTAAGGCGTTCAGTTGGAAGATACTAGCGCATGTGGCTCCGTCCGATTATCATTTATTCGCATCATTCTCTCGCTGAACAACGCTTCAATTCATATTAAAACGAAAATGGTTCAATAACTGGTTGGCTTCAAAAGAAGAACTATTCTTTTGGCGTGATATTCATTTATTTATACTATCCTGATACTCCTAGAAATTCTGTGAAGATCTCTCAGAAGCTTTTTCAGCTTGTGCGTGTTAGGAGTTCAGTTGTGTTCTGGGTAGGCTTTGTTACTGCGATCTTATGCCACTTTAGGTCACAGCACATTTAATTTTCGATCCAACAATGAAATGGTGGCCGAAACCAGTCCAACTAGAAAATTCCTTTCTCACCTAAACAGGATTTGAACCCGTGACCTTTCGTTTATGAGCCCTATGCTTGTACAACTGAGCTATCAACAAGGCTATTCTACGTGAGAGGTGGGAAAATTTATAAATAGCAATGGAGATTATTTTGAATGAAATATCTCCGGTTTTATACTTCTTCACCTGTTATAACGCTAACCACTGGTCAAATTATTCAAAAAATTCATTACTCAAAAGTAATCACAGCTGAATGACAGATATTCTGGTCATTTTCTTTGTTGAAAGTTCTGGCTGTTTGTCTAGAGTGACTATTTCTTCACTCTCATGTAAACTATGCTGACTTAAATTGTTCGAAAAGAGCGGAAAACAAAAAATAAACGATTGTAAAAACGATTATAAAAACCACTTCTTACAAGTGATTTTTAAGGTTTTAAATTTACATGGGAGTATGAATCAAAGTTGTTGAATGTCTGGAAAAGTATTAAATTTTCCTTATTCAATTATCTCACAAAATCAACATTCTACCAACTTGAAATTGAAAAAATATCAATTTAGTTTTCATGTGCAAAAATAATAAATTCAATTTGATTCTGAAATGATCAATCAAATAAATGTGACTTTTTTGTTCATATTTTAGGGCAAGAAATATCACACTGCGTTTTCCTCGGTATACAGTATCATTTTTTGGTGTAGGAAAACATCCAGACGGTACTACATCTCTTGGCTATTGCACACAATTTGCTTTATTTGTGAGAAGAGATATCATGGATTTGCCATACCACGACCTAGTATTACCATGTTCTGAAGGTGATGCAAAATATTCTTATACAGAAAAAAACAAAGGAATTGTGGGACAATGCCACAAATGCAGCCAAATGAAACCTTTTGGTATATGCACCTATTTAACTAAATCGAAAAAATTCGAATGTGAGGGAGAAAATGATCTGAATATTTATAGAGAAATTTATTCTAAAGATTTTAAATACCGTCAAGATGATACAAGATCTGATGAACAGAGATTATTAGAAATTATGATGAGAAATATGCAAAATAATGCACCCAATTTTGAAGGTTTATACTCAATACCTTTATACAAGATTATTGATACCCAAATAGATGGACAATTAATTTCAGAAAAAGAAGCAGGGTGAGCAGATACATACAAACAAACTTATATGGAATCACGTAGTAGTTGTTTTAAACTTTAGTTCACTTGCACACAAAATATTGTTTTGACTAATAAGAATTTTTAGCGTTTTTTGTGGTACTGTTGATTTTATATTTTAAAAAGTAACAATGTCAAACCTTGCAATACCACTTGATAACTAAATATATCAAATATAGAATGTTTGTACAAGTTTTCAGCAATTCTGTAGGCATTTTAAGACACTTATTCGAATGGAGTTTAGGTCAATTTGCCCAAATTCATTAGGTAACATCTTGCACAAGTATGGATTACGAATATTCAGTTTATAGACACTGGAGTCTGTATATAGTGTAATAGCAGAGGCGCTTTTAGTTTTTACTTGAATAAATTAAGTTAGTTGTGTGGATAGATTATCTTTTGGATTTTGATTAAGGCTTTGTGCAGAATATTTTCAGAACTTGTTGAACCTACAGATATGCAGGATTTAGTCAATCCAAAATTTGGACACATGGATATACAAGTGCAGGGTCAATACATAGTGCTTAACATTTATGTCACTTCAAAAAATGGAAATGATACAATAATTTAATATAATTATATAATAAACATTTTTGAATGAACAAAAATGTATTATTTAACAATATTATATATTGTTACTTATGAAAAGATGGTTAATCATTCTATTGAAAGAATTAAAACAAAAAAGTAGACGACTTTACAAGGGATATTCCCATTACCTATTAACAATTGCTGCAATCATATCTGAGTGAAATAAAGTTCAAGACCAGGATAAACAACAAAGTATCCAATAACATCAGGACCCATTTCTATATCTTCTTTCCAAACCCACCAATAAAAAATCCATAGTAGCTGAGGTTGAAATGGAAATAGAATACCTGAATCTTGGAAAATTAATAGGAAAGAATGAAGGCACTCCAAAAATGATAAGAGAGTTACCAAAATTAGTAGTAGAGTATTGCTACTGACTTATATTTTCATTGGCATCCTAAAGGAGAATTACTGGCCCAAACAACTGCAAACTGCAGAGATAATCCTCATTTTTAAATCAGAAAAAGGTCATAGCAAGGTCACTTCATATCATCCTATTAATTTGCTTTGCATTGTCTCGAAAATTCTGGAGAAGCTATTGATGCACAGGTTGAATTCTGATTATCTCATAGATCTAGTGATAATTCTATATGATTTTTGCTGTGATTCTATATAAGTTTTGCTGTGTGTATTTGAATATCTCTCTAAAGAATATCAAGTAAAAAATAATTTTCAAATTTCAGGGACATTTTGAGACGCAATGGTTTCATAGTAAATCACGACTTGATAGAATATAACTCTGGATGGAAATGGAAGCAATGTGTAGAATTCACTGTACCAAAAAATTCATTATATTTTGAGTCATCATCTGAATCTGAAGATGAATTTTGAAGATATAACAGTCGTTGTCAGAGAAAATAATTTCATTTGAATTCATAAGTAATTTTTATTTAGAATATCCCAAATACCATAAAAGATAACCCATTGCCTCTTTCATCGCAATTTTATATTTTATACATGCCCCAGAAATCACAGACCCATTTTGATGGGTGTGTCGTTATGCTGTCATTTTGCTTTGTTTACGTAATGTAGATCTGTGTTTAAAGCTTAACCAGTTTATTTCCGCGCTGGTTCTAGGAAACATTGTGGCATTGTTTTGCACAAAAGCCTGTCGGGCTGGTCCGTCTATAAACACTCTAGCTTTCGAATAGAAAGAGCTAGAGACTTGAAACTTTCAGGGTAGATTTTGAGTTCATGGGTAAAATCTGACCATTGATTCCGCAGTTATTCACATTTGCAATTTTTTACAATATCAAGTGAAAGCAGAAAAATGTATTTACTGAAAACTTATTGAAAAAATGGTGAAAAACACTGACACTGAAATTTTACATCACCCTTCTTGTCGTTATTTTACATCTGAATGCTAAATTTAAACTTGATCGGACTGCTACTATGCTTTGGGTAGAACTTAACACTGCTCTGCTTGCAACATATTTATTTTTTTAATCTTCTAATTATACAATTTTTACGAAATTATGCGTTAGCTTTTGTAATTTTACATCTAAATGGTAAATTTAAACTCGATTGTAGGACGTACTGTTTCGGTAGCACTTAACGATGCTACGCACACGAAATTTTTTTGTTTTGAATCTTCTAATAATATCGGGTGTTTTTTTAGAGTGATAGTAGAACGTTAAATTAAAATAAAACGCTTAAATTAAGATTGAAGCCGAATTTTTTTTTTATTTGAAAGATAATAATAATAATAACTGTTCTTTATTGACCACAGTCAAAGGCCATTGACCGAAGTCCTTCAGCCCTGTACATCTGATTGTATTAGAGGCAAAAAAAAACTCTTTGCATGTAAAAATTCAACTCAAATAAACAGCACTTCTAATTTGTCATGAGGCGGTCCATTACAGTCTGGACAAGAAACTTTCTGAGTGGCTTGGTCACTGGATCCCTATGGAACATCCTAAATATGTCATCCAGTTCCTGCAGCCGTTTTAAAGATATCTCATTCAACATTTTCAGCCTTTCCGTTATTGGCTGTATCTTGGTCTTTCTATATAGCAGTTTGTGGGGTGGATTGTGCAATCTATTTTGAGGATGTCTCAGTTATGGTTCTCAGTGATGTTCTCTCTCTTACTTCTAGGTTCCGTAACACCGAATTTGTTGCATTTGCATACAGTGGATGACCATACTCAAGAATTGGTCTGCAGATTGTTTTGAATATCTTTGTGGCATTTTCAAAACTGATTTCTTCATTCTTATAGGTGAGACATTTGAAATGTTTGGCTCTTGCAATTGTTTTCTTTTTTGCGAGGTTTGCTTGAAGTTTCATGTTTGCTTGACTGTCATTGAAAGATAATTTTATGATATTTATGTTTTAAAAATCATTTCCGGCATATGTCCACCACGATTAGCTCTGATGAACCGCATTCGACCAGACCAATCTTGGTCCACTTTTTCGAGTAATTCAGGCCTTATTTCATCAATAACACGAGTTATGTTGGCTTCCAAAGCGTCTATTGTTTCTGGTTTATCACCATAAACCAATGACTGGACATAACCCCAAAGAAAATAATCCAGTGGAGTTATGTCGCATGATCTTGGAGGCTAATTAATTGGACAATTTCTCGAAATAATGTTATCGCCAAATCTTTCTTTCAATAAATCAATTGTTACGGTAGCAGCATGAGGTGTAGCACCATCTTGTTGGAACAAAAACACTTCTGGGTCGATACCATTCAAATTTTGAAACAAATAATCATTGATCATCGATCTGTAACGAGCACCATTCACTGTAACATTAGCTCCAGCATAGTTTTTAAAGAAATAAGCGCCGATGATGCCTCCAGCGTGTAAAGCACACTATACAGTGCATTTTTCAGGATGCAATGGAACCTGCAGAACTTCTTGATGATTTTTTTCACTCCATATACGGCAATTTTGCTTTTTAACATAGCTGTTCAGCCAGAAATGAGCTTCATCATTAAATACAGTTTTATGATAAAAAAGTGGATCAACTTCAAGCTGTTCTAGGGCCCAATCAGCAAACAAACGACGCTTATTATGGTCAAGTGGCTTTAGTTCTTGAACGAGTTGGATTTTATATGGGTGTAGACCAAGATTTTTAAGAAAAATTTTCCATGTGGATGCACAAAGTCCAACTTGTTGTGAACGTCGACGAATAGATAAATCTGAAACATCATTAACACTATGACTTCAGCAGCGATATTTTCTTCTGTACTTGTTCTTTGTGTTGTTGTTGTTGCATCGAGTAGAGAAAATGTTGTCCGAAATCTATCGATAGTTCGACAAATTAGCTGCTCTGATGGACGATTATGTAAACCATAAATTTCACGAAGTGCTCTATAAGTTTGGCGAATAGAACATTGATTTTGAAAATAAATTTCCACAATTTGTAAACGTTCTTGCGGCGTGAGACTTTCCATGATAATTTGTCGATGCTTACTGAACAGAAATGTCAAAACAACATGGCTTTTACCTTCCGTCAAATCACAGTTATCCCTATCGAAAGTTCTATCACTCTAAAAAAAAACCCGATATAATAATTGTTCTGATTGTTCAATGAAATTAATCGCTCTCTCTATATTATTGATTACTTTTCAGAGAAAAATTAAACATCCATAATTTTCAAATGACCATTATATTATCAGGGAAAACTTGAAACTAATTAAAACAAATTGTAGAAATTACTATGTTTTACTACCAAAAATATATATATTACACATTTTCTTGTGACTCGAGTTTCGGGAAATGAACTATCCCATCATCAGTCAACTGAGTTGTTGAAACGTGGTTTCACCTACTGTGATAACTCTATTGAAACTAGGATAATAAATAATAACTTTATTTAACCAACAAGAAGATTCCCAATTACTAAATAACACTTTTATATTTCAGCAGCACGTAAGAAAATTGTCCATTTTCACTAGACTATCCACTTTTCAGAAACAAGTACATTGTTTACGAGTTACTTCACGCACGGTTCTTCAGGTGTAAGTCGAATTTCATTATATTTTCCACTTTTATTTAACACTTATGACAAATATTTATAAATTTTCCAGGCTCGCTTCTTCGATAGAAGTATATTTTTAGTCAATTCAGTACTTTTCACTAACGCCAACGAATACTGTAAATACATACCCCACACTTGATTTCCCCATAAATTCATTTCACTCCATTCTTTATTTCCACAACTTGAATAGGATCACTATGTTTACTTGATATTTTAGAAATATTTCGTTCAACTCGCGGAAATCGTTTTTCACGTAAAATATATCCAACCGAATACATTCAAATGTAGTACCACATTAAA
Source organism: Megalocaria dilatata (assembly GCA_034642435.1). NCBI lineage: Eukaryota > Metazoa > Arthropoda > Insecta > Coleoptera > Coccinellidae > Megalocaria > Megalocaria dilatata. The sequence goes on from CM067861.1 coordinate 31,698,290, forward strand.
CACGCTCACTTATCACTAGGTTTCACGTCACTATTCGAAATTAAACTAGAAAGAGTACATAACTGCCATCCGTTGTTCGCGCTCTCTCGTATAAAACTGACCAACTGACCATAAAACTGACTAAATACTTCCATAAACTAATGACCAGTTCCTGAATCACCCCTGACGCACGGTATTATGTAACTGACCAGTCCAATATTCTAACAACATATACGGGGTATATCGGTAAGTTTAATTGAGATTTTTACCTCAAATCTAGAAAAACATTATTTCGAGTTGAAAATGTACGAGGGGTTTTCAATAAATTTTGTTATTAGATTTATGTCGTTTAATTTATTTTCTTGATTGTTTCGGTCTTTACTTGATGGAAATTCATCGTATATGATTTAAAGTAAAACACTTTATTTCCGCTAATATTTATTGTTTACACAATTGTTTCGTCAATTACATTTTGACTTTATCAGGTGAGTATGGTATTTTTACAAAATCTCCTTAAATACAATTTTGAGCAAAAAGAAACGTGAAGACTTGAAGGTTTGTTTAAAAAAAAACATCCTATACAACCCTGACGAAATATTGCGCGAATATGCGTGTGTTATTATTTCACTTCTAAATAGGGTATGCGGTTATTATTTTAGAAAAACAAAAATTTATTGAATATTACTATACTATTTACTTAAAATTTTTCAAATTTAAAGACGTAATTTATAATAGTCCAGAAGTTCATTAATAATTAATTGGAAAACTGCTTGTCAAATTTTGTTGGCAAGTCTGAGACAGTGTGTGGATATATTTTTTTTTAATTCAAGGTGAATAAAATTACGAGACCTCCTACCACAGAAAAAGATTAATACTTTCAAAAAGACTACCTTCGTGCGTAGAACGAATTAAGCAATTTTTGGTTTATACGAAGTATAACCTTTAATTCAATACCACTGATATATCTCTATGTGGTATCATTCTTCAAAGAAACAGTGGTTGTATAGTGTATTCATACTAGTTGGTGAGAAAGAATGGTAAGTGAAAGAAAATGTCAATGATCCTATCGGGAAAATATTCCTAACCTCAAATAATATGAATGTTTACAATTCATAATATTATTGTTGCTTAATTAACATTTTGTCTATTTCACCTGTATAAATAGTAAAAACTAAATTTATTTAAAAACTACCAATTTTGATTTCCTTTCGCAGGTGAATTTTACAATATCTTTATTATAAATGAATTGAATTACACTGTGTACGCATTAAGTTCTAATATTTGAAGGATATAACAAAAGACGTTGAACAAAATGTGTATTTTTTTAAACTGGCCTATGATACTAGATAAAATAAAATTGTCCAGTTTTCAGGAGAGCGAGAAATCTACTTTCACAGGGGGTACATGTCAGTAAATTGCCAATGTTTCAGTTGTATATATTTCCTGTCCTTTTAAAATACAATAGATTTGCAATCAAGCATATCTTCCATATTTGCGAATATGAAAAAAGTGCATCTTCATGTTCACAATAGTTCTTAACTTCAATTTTAGAATTACCAAAAACAAGTATTTGATTCAAGTAGGTAGTTTGTGATAGATAGTTCATTTAAAATGGATTTAATCAAGTAATTTTCTTATTGCAGCCAATAATAAGAATTTTCAAGCTCTTTCTGATTGGGTTTCTTTTATTTGTTTTAAATGAGTAATAACATGATGCTTAAAGAAAGTGCTCAGTAAATACAAATATGTGGATTAAATTGTCTACAGAGCTTTAAAATTTCACTAAATACTCCTATATAAGAATTCAAGAAATGTCCATTCAAAGTCCCAATTTATAGTAGATATTGACCATTCATTCATATCGATGCGGTTTGTCTTGAAGTGGATTATTTAAGCGGCAGTTCCTTTGTTTACATTTTCATTAAGTGTACGATTAATTCATGAGACATTCAATTAGAATTATTGTCAATTTATTGTAGTATAGTATCTAAGAAATTGTGATGGAGCACCTCGAAACACCAAAATTCTGGAAAATTTTAAGAACCTTTATTCATACCATATAATCAAAGAGAACAAGCTTTACAACCTTGAGACAGACAGGCAAATGTGGAAATATATATTTGTCTATAGTTCCAATCTTGCAATATGTATTAAGATCAGATTTATCACTGAAATCTTTAGATGTATGATTATTTTACAGCTTTTATATATACTCGATTTTTGATCAAATAGGTTAAATTGACGAGTTCTACTACTTCTTGTAAAGAGACTTAACTGAAAGAACACCTTTAATAATTCTAACGTCTTAAGTAAATGCTTGATTATAAAGTTTGGGATATCCTTCTAGAATCCCAAATGTGCCTTTTTAAGCAATATTTGAATATTTTACTTATTCTAATTGAGCTTACTCTTTCAATCAACAGATCATTACACACTAAAACAGTTTGGAAAATATGGAAGAAATCAAGCTTATAGATTCCTCATGGTCATATTATACTACAAAAAAACCTGGTATAATTTTTGTGCCAAGTGTTTCCAAACAGAGATACAGGGCAGTCAACGATTTACTTACTCATGTCAAATTGGCAAAATATGTTAGTACAGTTACTGAATATGGCTGTTCAAGTTACAAATTTTTTCCATACCTGAAAAATACTCGAAATATAACGGCGATTAATTTTGTTGATATAGATGATTATCTCTTAGAGGAGAAGATATTTTTTATCGGACCTTTATTGTATGATCATTTGAATAAGAGAGTGAATCCGTTGGAGGTGAAAGCTTTTGAGGGAAGCATCTCGGATCCTGATTGGAGAATATTAAAATCGGATGCAGTAGTAGGGATTGAAGTGTAAGTGTAATTATATTCAAATGAAAATATTGAATTTAAAATTATTGTATATTTTATGCCATTTGAAGTATTACACCCAGAAAGTTTAATTTGTTCATTTTTTTTTCAGCAACAAAATGACTATATTTGAAGTGTGCTAGGGTAACAAAATCAATGTTTCATCTTTGATAATTTTATCTCTTATTTTTTTGTGAAGAATCTGGTTTACGAAAACTGATTAGCTGTAGCGTTTTTCCCTTCCTTTTTTACACAGTTGATTTCATTACTAGTGCCAATTAGCAATCTGCGCTGCTTAGATTCACGAAGTTTGAGAATTTTCCATAGACTTATTATCCTAATACGTCTATGAAATTTCCTTTTGCTTGTATTGATTCCGGTGTGATTTAAAGATCATGGTAAGTTTGCTCTATTTTCATCATTTTATTAATAATTTTTTTAATATGAATTTTAAAAATTGAAGGAATTTTTTGTTAGCGAAGTAATTCAGATTGTTACTTTGACAGAATGAGTCAAGAGAAGGTGTCAATTAAGTTTAATAGTACAGATATTTTTACATATTGCACCTTCATCTAAAAATTTCTAAGACAAACAAAATGCCTGGAGTTCCAAGACGAATTATCTGTATGTTAGCGACTATAACAGGGGTAAAATTGTTGTTTATCGAGATGTTGGTTTGCTATATCATGAAATTGACAACCGTGTTAATTTTACTGCAATAACAGTAAGACGTGTGTGTTATTGTGGTCAATCCAACCATACGCAATTGAACTCCTAACTGTCCCTAGCTATATAAAACTTCTGTGGGATCTAGGGGGAACTAGTTCTACAAGACTTTTTTATTACAACTCATCAATAGTTTGAAGAAGAAGGTATACTTGTTACTATGCTGCTTTATCTAGAAGACCATCCATATGTCCTTTTCCAACAAAACAATGAACGTCCCCATATTGCTTGTAACACCATGGAATTCCTCTAAGAACTAGGCTTTAGGATTTTTCCGGGTGTACCCACCAGATTTATCAAACATGTGTTGTATATGATGGGGAGGTGAATGTCCACTCTATACCATTCAAAACAGACTCTGACAATTAATCCACAAGTTCAACACACAGACATCGACCATCTCATTTTGTCGATATCTAGAAATGCGCAGGAGTATATTTAATTACGGCATTACCAAACGCATTATTATTATTTTATTATGTTTCAATAATATTTATTTCTTGCAAATGTTGTTTCAATCTTTAAATAAAACTACCACTTGTTCATAAAATCAGGTTGAAGAACTTATTCCTTCTGGGTGTAACACTTCTAATGTCACTGAGTATAAAAGAATTTTTCTATTGCTGAAAAAAGTCATGCAAACAAATATTGGTAAAAATAACACCTATTTTATTGTTTTAACTGAATATTTTACCGATGATTTTTTTTAGAATTGAACATCTGTTTCCGGACATATTAGAAGCAGTGCCCTATGTAGTATTCCAAAGTATAAAACCAAAGATTGTTATTTTTACTACCCCAAATGCAGATTTTAATGCTGCATTACCAAAGTTCGATAAATTTCGACATCCAGATCACAAGTTTGAATGGACTAGAGAACAATTTAAATCATGGTACAGCATCTACTTTTTTCCTGTGTTTGCTAACTAAAAATAATTTATGTCACACAGTGGGGTAAAACTTGTTACAAGTGTAACAAATTTGAATCAGTTGTGAAAAAATTTTTGATGTGCTTGGTCTAATTTAAATTGCTATCTACTTGTAGACCCAATAATTTTGCCAATGACGGGAATGTTACAGGACAAGTAAACAGTTTTCAGCAGCTGAAAAAACCTATCTTTTCAAAACACGTATTGAATAAATAACTTTTCCTAATTCTTTACATTGTTGATAAGGTATAATTCAGAATAATATAATGGCTCAGCAATCAAATCGATGGAAACCTTAACAACGGCCATGGAATTTCATTGAAACCACAGCTTGTTTCATTTTTCATATTTCTTACCATATTCATAATTTCATATTCATCGTCCAGTTTCAGGAAAATTAATTTTGTATGTCGTTTTAAATTACAGTTAAAAGACAGAATTCTTGTTACCCACTAAGTTTTGAGCAAATTCAATGAAATATTTGTTTTCATGTTTTTATTTTATTCAAATTACCAGGCAGTTTTTCATTATCAGCATTGTTCTTTTTTTAGTTATTTCTTTAACTATTTGCTATAAAGATTTAGAACAGTTATCTGAATTAATGATTTGTTCAGTGTAAGCAGGAACTTAAAAATTCTTCAGAAATTCATCATATTTTTTTTGTTTATTTGTATTCATTCGTATATTCAGTACATTTTATTTTCAAAATTGAATTTTTTCTCTGAATGAAATCTACAATAACTTTTGGGAAAGTGTTTGTTGAACATAGGTTTGAAAATATTCACGAATGTCAACCGTTGCTCGTTTACATTTTGAGAAGAACAATTGTAAACTTCCCTTCAATCAACTTGCTGCATCTAATATCTTAAGTATAATTCACAGCATTTTGAAAATACCCTGCCAAAGAATCTCTCATTTCCGCTTTGTTTGATGTTAATTTTTGTGCATTATGATCAGAAATATGTGCATCAATTATTTTAGCAGTGAAGTTACCACAATTTGTGAAAATGTTATCAATAAAGCTTTTCGAATAAAGAGTCACCTTAGTGAAATCATGTAACGCCTGTTTCAAATTATAGGAACAAATTCAAAAATTGCATTGCACATTTATTATTACACCTTAAGTTTATATCGAAATCATCTGCTTCAAATATTTGGGAAAATTTCTAAATTATAAATATCAAAATATTATCAAATGTATTGAAAAAAGTATTCAAATCCTTATCTGGTCTATAAATACTTTTTATTATGAAACTTTTCTCATTGATTTTAAATTTAATAGCAGAACATACAATTTTATTATATCCTTATGTGATTTTGCTTTTATATGAGCAATAATGCACATTCTCCATGCTGTTGTTCCAATTTACAAAATCAACTCACTAATTTGAAGATTGTGAACCTTTAATTGATCCACTCTCTTCAGAATTCTGACGTACAAAACACATTTAATTCACCTTCACTACTTAAAAAGTTATCCAAATTATCCATACAATTTCGGATGGAACTAGCATTTGGATCTTGCTTCATAAAAAATTCTTACTACTCTCAGCCAAATTAAAATTGAATCTTCAAAAGCAGTCTCCGCAAGGCCAATAGTTTTCATCATCCAGTTTTTCTGTCAGGGTTTAAACGACGAATAATTACTGTTTGTAATTTAATTTGATGAATTTTAATTTGACCACGAATTTTTCATCTGTAGTTCCAATGTAATTGTTTTAGAATATTATCGTAAAAGACAACCATTATGAGAAAATGATAACAGAGTACAATGAAATGAATGTATCAAGTACTGGGGAAACCGAAAAGTTATCTGTGTTATCTATTCTGCAAATATGGATAGTTCTTGTTGGTTAATCTATTATCCGTATCAAAAAAATCCAGGAATTTTCAAACACTTGGTAGATCAACCAAGAACATTTCCTACAGATTTGTAAAGTAAACAGAGTAGGTGCTTGGGTCTGGCATAATTGTCCGAAGAAAACAAAGGTTAATCCATCACATGCAATTTATTGATTCAGGGGCTCAATACTGAAGCTTCCTTTGGTTTCTGAATTAATGGAGGTGAAAAATGGGTTCTTTATAAAGATTTTAAATGCAAATAGCAATGCTTCTTTCTGAATTTATATCGACAAAAGTTAAACCAGATTTACATTTATTTCGATCACTAAAACATTTTCTATTTGATAAAAAATTTGAAAACTTGGATTATGTCCAAAATATTAATTCACCTCTGAAAATTTGTATACTATTTATTTGCAAGAGAAGGGTGACTATAGCACTGATTAAAAATGAAAACTTGTTAAGAAATATATCTGTTTGAATATAATTTTCAAATTATACTCCATATATTATATTTTCCATTGGAAAAACAACATAACTTTATACTCAACATTGTAATACTGTGAGTACAAATTAATTCGGTTCGTTTTCAAAAGGTGCCTATAAAAACATTAAATTTTTGATTAGTAACAGCTGATTGTTGCTGCGGTTTTAGACGGGTTGGACGTGTGCGAATAACACCTAGTTTGAATTGTTTTGAGTTTCATACTAAACGATTTTTGAGATAATAAACAGAACAAATTAATGTGTAATCCCAATATTATTTGATTTTCTAAAATAAAAGATTTCATTATGTTTTTAGGGCTTCAAATATCACACTGCGTTTTCCTGACTATATGGTCACATTTTTTGGTGTAGGTAATGGTCCACAAGGAACTGCAGCTCTTGGGCATTGTTCTCAGTTAGCCATTTTTGTAAGAAGAGATATCTTAGATACGTCATATAACTTGTCCTCATTAGAATGTTTTTGTCAAGAAACAACGACCCAAAATACAGTTAAAGAAAATTATATACAATGTTTTACATGCTACCCGATGCAACCCTTTGGAATATGTACTTATTTGACTAAATCAAAAGAATTCAAACCTACTGAAGAAAATGCTTTGAATTACTATAGATTGATAAAGGCGTACGAATATCCATATAAAGAAGAGGACAAAAGGACTAAAGATGAACATATTTTAGATGCACTAAAAAGTAGGATTTACAATTCACTTGAATTCATCAACGAAGATGGTATAGCAGAAATACCATTGTATAAAATTAAAACTCTATATGAAGGGCAGTTAGTGACAGAGAAGGAGGTAAAGTAAGTAAAATTACAAATTTGGAATTAGTGTTGGAATAACAATAATAGTTTTATCATTTTCTTAAATGAACGTCTTTTCCAATTGTAGAGATGTGGTGCTTCTGCATGGCTACGAAATAAAAAACTGCTTTGTGAAAAATTGTAACGGAGAGGGAATTGATGATTGGGCACCCTGTGTAATATATCAGAGACCTGAAACACCTTCAAGTGATTCTGAAAGCTCTTCTAACGCTTATGTAGAATCAAAATCCTCAACTGGATCTGACTGGGATGCTGAAAATACAACAACAATAGTAAAGGAAGATCAAGAAAGTGAGGGAGCCTTTAATTACACTCTCTTTAAGGAACCGGTGTGAAGTTAATGGACGCTATGATCAATGGCGGGCAGCCAGATTTTAAATTTTCATGGAAATATTGGTCCAAGCACATACAAGTTTAGGATGTGGGTTCTGTATAAGAATATGAATATCTCACAAAAACATGATTGACTTCCGAGGGGGTAGTCCCTTCAACTCTTGTAGTCCGAAATATCTCCAAAAATATTCAGTGGAGCACATACAGATTTTATATGTTAGTTCAGTGTAGCAATTAGAATAGATTCATAGAAATTAAATTTTAGATTACAGTGATTGAAGACACTATCATCTGTTATTCTTATAAACGGTCTTTCAATGGGAATGCCCCATTTTTTAATTGACATTACTCTCGCATGGCAGCCATTGTTTATTTGTGACATTGACAGTTGTATTTGTCAATGTCTACCATTTTAATCATGGAAAAGTACACACTCCAACAACGTTTACAAATAAGCCAATTTTATTATGAAAAATCCCGTTACTCTAACTATACGTGCTTTAACTCCAATTTTTGGTCCTTATAATCGTCCGAATAAAAGAACAGTTGAACGTTTAGTGAAGAAGTTTGAAACGAATTTTACACTTCATGATGTTACAGTGCCAGTGAGACAAAGAGATGCAAGAAGTGAAGAGAATATTGCTGCGGTACGTGAAAGTGTTCGTGAAGACCAAAATTTATCGATTTCTCCACGTTCACAAGAACTAGGCATCTCCCAGACGTCTTTGTGGCGAATTTTACGAAAAGACCTTGGTTTACATCCATACGAAATTGTTTTAATCTAAGAACTGAAACCAACAGATCGTTTAATGCTAAAATAATGACTATTGAAAACAAAATTCGGTGATTCGATTATTTCTAGAAATGAACCGATAAATTATCCGCCTCGTTCCTGGGATTTAATTCCATTAGATTTCTTTCTTTGGGGTTACATGAAGTCATTAGTTTACAGCAATCATCCAGCAAATTTAGACGATTTACAGATCAATATTGAACGAGTTATTGCTAACATACGACCTGATTTGTGTGAGAGAGTCATGGAAAATTGGGTTCAATGATTTCATTCCTACCAGCGTTTCCGTGGTGGACATTTGAATGATGTTTTGTTTTGTAACTAATGGTATCCATTGTTCTTTATAATGAAATTAAAATTTCAATAATTTTCAAATAAATAATGTATTTTATTTACAAACAAAATAGGGCGGTGTTAATGAAAGACCCTTTACTTAAACGAAACCCACATCCTGTATGTGCTCTGGTGGTCATGAAACACTGGAATTTGAGTGCACTCCAATGGTCATAGCACTCAGGTGTTTTCGCCGAACAGTCTGCTAACTTCACACCGGTCTTTAAGGTGGTATTTGGACATGTTAAATTCATTTCTTTTTTATATAAAGGAGTTATGATATAAATAGTATAACTGTAATAATTAAGTTATGTATACTGAAATTTCAATAGGTGTATAAATATTTTCAAACCGAAGGCCAAAATGCCAGGAGAGACACTTTAATGCAGCCTGGGCAGGTAAAACTGATTATTTTCGAAAAGTCATGATGCCTCCAAGATGGCAATTCTAAATCTGTTATGAATCAGTAAATAAATAAAAAACGATGATGCTGCCGCAACAATGGTTTCGTTTCAGAAAGGTTTCTTGAATCTAGTGTTGTGAAAGAATTGACTAAAAAAACACATTTCTATTTCTTACGTGAATAGGATATCAGATAATATTGTTAAGTATTTTAAAATAAAACTTAACTCAAATGTAGCTTTTAGAACAGTGAATAATTTAGGAAATCATATAAAAAACAATAAAAATTAAACAAATAAAGACAATGAATGTGGAGTATATAAGTTAACTTGTAATCATTTCTCTATGGTATATATTGATTAAACAGGTAGATCCATTAAGAAAAGAATTCATGAACACCACAGAGGAGTTAAACGTCAGACATCTCATACTCAACATATGCCAGTCATTTGAAAGAATTTAGACAAAATTTACAGAAACTATGAATTTATCCATAATGAAATTAAAACTACCAGACGAAAACTCTTGGTAGCAGTTGAAATTAACAGGACCAAGAACCTTAAAATTCTTCTTAACAAGCAAACAGATGTCATCTGATCTTCCTTGTTGAATATTTTTACTAAGTTAGGTATTTCCGATAATTGGCCCCAATATATTTCATGCTTATTTGTATCCCTCTTTTTTGCATAATTTTACTTATCTGTATTTGAAGTTATTATTTTGAGAGTTAGTTCAAAATGTTAACCTGAAGAAATCACAGTATTAGCGAAACAATTGTTATTAATTATGGAAATCTTTCTTTTTTTATTTAATCGCAAGGTTATCATTGTGGACGAATTTCTGGTCAAAAACTTAATAAATTTCATTGAACAATCAGTGTATTCCCCTGATGTAGTTCTGGTCGATTTTTTCTCTTTCTAAACTCAAATTACCACTTTGAGGCATCTATTTTCAAGGGAAGACATAAGAACTATGATGGAAAAAGTGAATGAAAATAGTTCATTCCTTAACAATATCTTATTTACTAAAAAGTCATCGTTTTACTTGAACAGAAAACATAACCCATCAGTAGTAAGATGTTCGTCTAGGAAGAATAAGCATCTGAGTATTCCTGTGCATACCTAGTATCCACAAAAACTTAATGTTTGGACAGGAATTCTGGGAAATTATATCATAGTGCGAATGATTCTGTTTACTGAACTGAAAGCAGTGCAGAGCCTCGTTTCGATCGAATTTCCCCCCACCAGCCACTATCATTGAGAGAGAACACTCGTTTATTCGTCATCCCATCGCGCTTAGGTTTTGATTCTTCCACTGCTCCAATGGAACCGACGTTGCTTATAGATTAACATTGAATTTCCTATGTTTTCGACTGTCTTTTCCGTACCTGTATATTGTGTTTCATTGACCAGTTTCCGTTACTTTTTTGACACTGTAATAAATAATAACAATGAGGATGATGGTTATTCATGCAACTTGTTAAAGCAGTGAGATAAATATGGACTTAAGAAATTAATCATCGATGCAGGAAATTGAGTTTTAGATGTATAGTAGATATATAGGTATATATGCTGTAGTCAAAGAAATGGAATATTCTATCCATATTCTAATAAAGCATATATAAGACAAGAGTTGAAATGTTAGGAGCTTACTTCCATATGACTGACCGAAAAACCTAATTGATTGTTTTAAATTTTTTTTTTTCATAAATTTCCTACTTTCCACAAAAAATGCTTGGAAGCAAATTTTTTTACTGAAATATTTTATTTGCAGTTCCATAAGGAAGTTCATGAAAATTGTTCACATATTTTTCAATTCTGGGCTGTGATTGTTTCGAAGACTGGTTCAATGAAGAATTTCAGAACTTCATTAGAAGAAATATATATAGAAAGATATCTATAAAGCAAGGATAATAAATTCTCCACTTTATAATTCCAAACAAATAATTTATTTATTTATCTCAATATGTTCTGGGCTTTTTCTCATTTCTTTAATTTTTTATCTTTCAAGTTTATAAATTAGGAAAATAATGTTTTGCAAAGTGCAAGTATTATTAAATATATATTTGGCTGATCTAAGTTTTATTCAAATTTTAATAAAAATAGTTTTGAGACAAAGTATTTGAAAAAAATGCTTGAAGTTGGGGCATCTGAAGATGCCATAGTGGAAAAAAATCAGTGCATTGAGAATTCTTGTATTTGACATCTAACTCAATACTCACATCTTGTGTGGAACCTTCAACTTTTTTAAAAACTGGTAATTCATAAAGTCTGATAGTCCTATTAAGAATATTATATGGATTGAAATCTGTCAAAATGACATTTGCAGTCAATCCATTTCATAAAAGAGAAAAGTTTTAAAATTTCAGTAAAACTTTTCAATTTACATATCTAATTTAAATTCTGAAACTCGGGAATTGGAGTCATTTAAAATCATTAAAAATTATATGGACAAAAAATGATTGATATGCACTTGGGTTAGCGTGATTATCTTTATTGAAGAAAAAACTAGCAGTAATGCACTCCTCAAGTAAGTATGACCTAGTGCTAGGTCTGGACAGGGCTAAACTCAGAACACTTGTTGGAATTATGACAGGTCACTGCAGGCTGAAAGCGCATTTGCACACAATTGGTCTGGCTGAAGACGATGCATGCAGGCGGTGTCTTGAGGACACTGAAACGGCCATGCACATCGTCTCAGAGTGCCCTGCGGTGAGTCGCATCAGATTCGAGGTCTTTGGCCAGGCTTTTATAGCCCACAGCGAACTGAAAAAATTACCCCTGAACAAGATTATCGGTTTTATCCAAAAACTCGATCTCGTCGGGGAGATAATATTAGGGGTGAACCACAATAGTCCGTGCGGACGTAGTGGTAGGGTGGACAGACGGCCGCTCGCCATAAATAATAATAATACGGGGATGCGAAGAGCGGAAAAGTTGTTCCCCCTCGAATCGGAATTTTGTCATTTAAATAATCTATAAGTGGACGAAAATATTTTATATGATAGCATCAAAATACTACATTTATAATAATATCGAGTAATAATATTACAAATGGATATTTTAAAGAAAACCTTAACATTGGATATTGTTCAGCGATTTGAATTTACAGAAACAAAATTGAGTTCCTAAAATTTAAAAGCATGCTAGATATGCAAAGCAGAACTGCAAATTAAGATACAGTCGACCTTGTTCAGATTTTATCATAATCCAGACTAGAGCGAAATTTTCAAAACCAAAGGGTAAATTTTTTTTTGAAGGTTCTAAGTATAACTCCAGAATTCCCAAGAGCACAAAGAGAATGGAAAATAGTAAAAAGCAAATGAAAGGCCCAAACGAATCTGGTCCAGCGAAAACTTTATCCATAACTGGCACCTCTCAATCTGTGATTAAGGATGCAACTGATAAAGTCAAAGGAAGCTGCTTGAGTCTGAAGGAATCGTCACTGAGAAAACATCTGAAAGCTGTAATAATGAGCGATTGTAAATTTGAACCATTGTTCAGCACAGAAACAATAACGAAAGATCCGAAGGCCGCGAATAGACCCCTGCCGGATCCCAATAAAGTGAACGAATTAGATTGTTTGAATAACAGAAACCAATCAAAACCATATCCCTTTGGTAAAACATTTTTTAGTCAGATTATGAGAACACAATTTAAGATCACCAGTAAGAGGGCGGCAAGACACACTTTTAAAGAGAGGACATCACCTATCTCAAACCGGAAACGAAAGAATAAAAATCTACTGTCAGATAGTGAGGATGAAACGTTGAGCCATGTTAAAACTATTGCTAATTGTCTTCTAGAGAACACCTTGAACAAGCTTGATATCAGGGAGTCTAGCAAACTGATATCAGATCACATAGATGATCCTGTTGTTCATACACCAGAATCTGGAACTTCGTTCAGTTCTGACTTCCAGGTCGTTGACAATCCTTCTTCAACAGATCAATATGAATGCAATAATAATGATGTTAGTAGCAACGAAGAAGTTAATACTGCCTCACAAGATACTTTAGTTGATTTCACAAAAAGAGGAACCGAAAATAATAACTCTGTAGCAAGTAGGGAAGCATTGTATGATCCTAATTCACGTGCGGATCTTTTGGAAGATTTTGATATATCGCCTTTGCTTGAAGGATTTGAAAGTGTTCAAAATATTTCGATCAGTAACCCATCAAACAATGTGGTGTTCTTGGGCATGCGTCCACTGAATGAAGATGAATCAGGTAAGACTGGATTATTTTATAGTAATTTTGCATAGTCGATCACTGAAATAATTGAATAATTTCAACAATTCAAGAAAGTGGAACTCAATCTTATTCTAATGGATTCCAAACAGTGACCCCTATGTTTAATGAGTTTCTTCAGACCTTAACAGTTTGCACGAAGATCAACTCGTTTGATTTAGTGACCAATAAGGCCAAATCAGGCATTCTTAATCATATATGAATGAACCACTGATGACAATTGGAAAATCATAGATGGAAGAATATATCCTTGTAGAACACCCTCCAACATACATTCAGATCTTGAATAAGTTCTCACTGTTTTAAAATAGATGTTTACATAAAGTTTGTGATGGTAACACATCCATGCAAACTTGATATTCAGTCTTGATGTTGCTTATGATAGCTAAATTTTAAAAATTGTGATTTTTATGTCGAAGAATGTTTGAAGAATTGGGGCCAATAAAACTCCTGTTGGACTTTAGAATTAAACTTGCAGAATCGTTAGGAGCACAGCAGTCGTTTCGAACAATTTAAATGTGTTAAGAATTATAGGAAAGGAAATGATTTGAAGTAAAACACTTTGTTTCGTCAATTACATATTGACTTCGTCAGGTGAGTATGGTAACAGTTACCATACTCAATTGTCGTTGAAAAATAAAAATAAGCGGAAATAGTGTTTTATTTCAAATCATTTACGATGAATTTCCGTCAAGTAGAGACCGAAACAATCAAGTATAGGAAAGGATTTTAGATGCTGTATAAAACAAAGCCGATAGACACTAACTGCTTCAAGAACAGAAAAAGAATGATTTCTTGTAACAAAGGAAAAGTGGAAACAACTGGAAGTGTAGAAGATTAAGACGTAACAGCCATAACTTATTTAGGGTCCTAATAATACATTAAATTTCAATATTTCTATGTAAATCCATGTTTTCAATGTCATATAAACAGAATTTTGATGGAAATGCAAATTTTAAAAAGCTTGTAGTTTGAACTACTTGTGCATGTGAAATTTCAATGAATACAAATTCTGGTTTTTCAGTGGATGTGGACAGCAATGCTAAATAAACTGCCATGCAATATGAAATCAAGGAAAATATGAATCTTGAGGGACAACCTATAAAATGATCTTGCAATATATTTTTCTTGTAAATTCTTGAATAGATGTTCCAAAGTATGAAGGAGTATAAAATAATCAATTATTTTAAGTAGTATATGTAATTTAATTAGTGTTTTCTGGACAAATGAGCATTTGCAGAGAAGTGACTTCAGTAATATAATATATCAAGTCACAGTAGACATTAAAAATTGTTAAAATATAAAAAACAATGAATACAAATTTATGAATTTAAATTATTAAAAATGTGTATAGAATATACTAACATAAATAAATGAATAATGGTCAGATAGAACATTCCATTAAAGCAGCTATTTAAAGAAAACTTTGTTGTATACTCCTCTGTTCCCCAGTTTTGTGTTTGTGATTTTTTTTTCTATATTTATTCATAGCTCAATTGAAACTACTGTTATTTCATAAAAATAATAATGTACAATAAAAGGACTTCTAACTTTTTTTTCAGCCCAACCAAACAGGAGTATTTTTCCAGGTTGGTTATTGCGTTTACTTCGCCATAATGTTCCAATCGACAATCAAGGAACAAATGACGAATGGGCATATTTTTATAGCCAAGGAGATGGATGGGGTTAGTTTAATTTCTTTTTTATCAATAAAGATCGAAAATATCATTTTAGGAAATAATACTCCTTGGTTTATGCAGAACACGAGTGATGAAAATGAAGACGCAAGTTCAGAAGCTTCATCATCGTCATCAATAGCTGAAGGAGATGATGGCAGCTCTTTTCAAGATATTGTTTCGCTTCCAGATGACAACAGAACCATCAGTTCAAATATAAATCAAGAACATTTGGATGATATGAGATTACAAGAAGAAGATACTGAAGAATATTTTGATTCTTTAGATAATATTGGTGTTGTTTCTAAATATACAGAGTAATTTTTCACAATTTCTAATGAGAATTCAATATTAAATAGGGCATATTATGCACATCTAATCAATTACACTAAATGAAAGATTCTATAAGAAATATGTATATAGATCTCTGATAATTTTCCCATAGAATAGTTATTTACTATTAAATCATGGAAGTAAACTAACAGTAGCAAAACTACAAGAAAAAATAATTATATATTTATTCACATAATTTAATAAGAAAAACCAAATTTAATTTACTTAAACCATTACAGTTGAGTTATTGTGTACTGAAAATACACAATTATATTGTGTATATGAAAAGTTAAACGCCCTTTAACCTGATATTTGTTCAATGTTTCCTGCTTTTACGTTTTGATTTCTTCGGACCTTTTACAAAGCACCAATCGACCCCAATGGTCTGACCTAATAAGTTGGAACCGTTTAAAGCATCTCTTGCAGATGCAGCTTCCTTAAATTCACTGAACTCGATGAGAGCGTAGCCTTTCAAGAAACCCGTCCTTCTATCTAAATTGATACTGATGTTTTTAATGGGTCCAAATTCCGAGAATTTTTCTGTTAAATCATCTTCAGTTGCTTCTTCATGAACAGATGTTACAAACAGGATCCATCCTTCTACTGATTTCTGGGGTCCAGGCTCATCCCCATCTTCGGATTCTATAGTTTCATATCTTTTTAGTTTATCATAATCTCGGGATTCACCAGCCCCGAATCCTCTGCCTTTTCTCTTGATAACTTTGTCTTTCAGTCGAAGGACGCTTTGATCTCCTTCGTCCTCTACGTCTATATCAACGGCAGCATTGATATCCAAAACGTCGACCATATTGTTATTTATTGAAATAAGTAAATGATTATTACTATCTTATAGAATAACTGTTTCTAAAGAACACTGTTGTAATTAAACAACTTTTAGGTTAACTAAAAGAGATCATAGTTTTCAACCATACTTATAGTTTCTCTATGGTTTTCGACCTTCCTGTGTAACCACAATCAATATATGGTGTAACATCCTAAAACTTCCTATATCTCAAATTATTATATTAATATTCAACATCTTTTGTAGAAGCCCAGATCTTCTAAAATAGTTAATAAGATACATATTCGGTTTTTTAATATTGACGGATGCGTGAAAATTAATTCTGTAATACTGAGGAACATCCATATTATATCTAAGAAAATTCATATTAGAGTATCATATTTATATAATAATATATTATAACATAATATGTTTAAACCTCAGAGTAATATACATAGTATTCTGACGTTATACGTCTTTGAATAAACTCTGTTTACTCTATAATTGTATCAGACGTAGTGTATTGTCACCATGGAATTCTGTAGTTCGTATATATCGAGCAAAAACTTCATAATTCGTATACCCGCTTGGTATGGTTAATGTATTTGATGAAAATTTATGTTAGCAGTGTTATAGTTTTAGTATAGGGTGGAATATATTGATAATGATTCATATTTAAAATTTGAAAATACCTAAAGTTTGGTAAGAAACTTCAAAAATATTTAAAAAGAAAATTTACGAACCTTGAAAGAAATTACTGACAAATTTCAGGTAAGAATAATTATCTCTCAAATTTCTCCTTACTCGTATCTCGCATTATTACAGATACACTTCCTGATGGATTTATAATGGTGATCCACAGGGCCCTTTTTACTTGGTTTATACTATTGGTATTCTTTATCCTATTATGTCTACGTCTAGAGGGGAGGATTAATTGGAATTGGTTCCTAATATTCCTACCTATGTGGATCTATGACGTTATCTTAACTATTGAAGCACTATTTCAAATATCCATTCGATGCAAGCATGAACATTTGAAATCCGGCATCAAAAATAAGAATACACTTTTAGTAGTTCTAGTTCTATTGAAGATTACCGCCCAGATAGTATTATGCCTAAAAATGCAATATCAGCATCTGCAAATACCTCTTTATCACGTTCTGGTACCAATTTGGATTCTAGTACCTCTATTGATCATTGATTTAACTGTGAAACTCGTTAAGAACAGCTCTAATAATTATTAAAAAACGAACTCTAAGTTAGTGACTTCTAGTGGACTGTAAAAAACTATTATATTTCAGATCTGGAAAAATGTATTCTGGTAGTGATTCAACAGAATCTGCAAACTATGGCCAGTGGCCCCTAAACCCGGCTTTTTTTCAAAATATGCCTAATGAACAAGTGGATTGGGCAGCTTTAGCGCAACAATGGATACAAATGAAAGAAGCTGGACCTCCAATTCCAGAACCTAAACCACCTGATAATAATGTAGAGGTTAAAGAGCTTCCTCAAGTACAAAAAGGAGTACTGCCGCCAATTGTTGCTGAAGATAATGTCACCAACCCATCTTGGAACAATGCTTCAAACTCTGTGGAATCTTATGACAGTTCTTGGAATTGGAAAACTCAACAGAATTGGGACTGGGGCAATTCTGCGTGGAACTCCCATTTAAATACACCTCAAGTTGCAAGTCCATCGGCAAAACCTACATTGTTGCCAATACCCAAAGGTTATACTTCAGTAGATGCAACGAAAGAGAGTTCAAGTCCTGCTACAGGTTATACAAGTGTAAAAGGTAATGAATTTAGTAGTGGATATAGTGGGCAATCCACTGGAAACCATTCAAGACATTATAAGCCTCATAATCGTCGGTACAGCAAAGTGAATGCACCTAAGGCCAGTTCTCCATCTCCAGTGATTATCCCCCAAGTCCCTGAAATCGAAACCAGTAATTTAGATGCAAATAAGAGAAAACAGTTGCCAGCTTGGATTCGTGAAGGTTTGGAAAAAATGGAAAAGGACAAGCTGAAACAAATTGAGCGGGAAAAGGAGAAAGAAAAGCAAACTTTATTCTCTGAAAAAGTTAAAGAACATGAGAAAGAGGCTATGGAAATACTTAAAGACACGATAAGTGAAAGGAGAAGGAGTAAATTTGATAGCGATGAAGAACAAAGTCCAAGAATGACAGATGAGATTGAGGAACCTGAACCATTAAATCACGACGAATTAATGCTTTTAGTGAGAAGAACCATGACGGAGATATTGCTGAAGGTGACCAATGAAGCTGTCTACTCTATCTGTGCCGAAGAACGACAAAGATATATGAAGAAAAGTCAGATTCTTGGTAAATTTACTGGAAAGACAAATGTGAAGGCCAAGCTTGGATTAGGAATGTATGGTAGTGATTCAGGCAGTGAAAGTGACAATAGTGGCTCTTCGAGAAAAGATTCTGATGACGAACTAAAAAATTCCATCCGGAAGAGAAAAGCAGACTTTGTACAAACTGAGAGAGGAATCGAAGATAAATTGCTTCAGGCCGAAAAGGATAAAGACACCAAAAAGGCTCAAGACGAGGAAGATGAAGACAGTTCGGAGAACCACATTGAAGAATACACGCCTGAAACAAAGAAAGATGATGGAAATTTAAAGAACAAAGATTTGAATTCTAAACATCGTCGGAGTTCTTCTAGGAGCACAGATGAAAGTGATGACCAGTCAAGTCATAGAAAATCTTCTTCAAGCAGGGAATCTTCTTCAAGTACAAAGAGAAGGTATAGGGATAGATCTGGGGGCAGAGGTTATACTCCAGAAAAAAGACATAGACACAAATCCAAAAGGTCTCGCTCTAGGTCGTACGAGAGGAGACATTCTTCAGACTACAAATATAAGAAGGACAGAAATCGTTCTGATAGATCTAGAAGATCAAGATCAAGAACATCTAGATCCTCTAGAAGGTCTCGATCTCGTTCGTCTTCTTATAGATCAAGGCGTTCCTCGGACAGGAGCTCTAGATCGAGAAGGAAACGTTCTAAGTCCCCATATTATTCTAGAAGTTCCAAAAGGTCACGATCTAGATCACATCTGAGATCCTCAAGAAGGTAATGAATATAAAAGATGAAGAACGTAAAGAACTTTATTGTTTTTATTTATTTGATAGTATCAATTTGTTGAGTTTTGAATGATCTAAGATCAAAATTCCAGTTGTTTATTTTTTATTAATTGTTTTTTTTTTGACTACCTTTTAAGTCTGCGTTTTTTTTATTAAGCTCGCTTAGTTTTGCAAGAAAAGGTATTTATCTCAAACTCCTTTGATATTCAACTGTTTGTTGTAATAAAATTGAATAAATAACAGATGATATTTTGAAGTCTATACTGAAGTATAGCTCGGATATTTTTGTGAATTGCAAAAATTATATCTGACTCAATGATGTCATAATAATGTTTTAGTGGAATTAGTTATAACAATTTTAGAAGTTAATCCATTGCTTAACTTCATAACTTTTAATGTTCGAAGAGGTTTGCATTGTAATTTACACTGTAGATAATTTATAACTTGTATTCAAAATGTAAAATATGAATGAAAATAATTTTTGGCTTTTTCGCATTGTTCGTATAACCTGAGGAAATACATTAATGTGTTATTGTAACAATAATTTTGTCCTGCAGTAACTCTAAATACAGAATGAGAATCTTTTTCAATCGTGATGCTAGTGAAACATACTAAGGGATCCATAATTTTATTTGCATTTTTTATTCATAATGGTGCTTTTACGATAATCAAGTTAGGGTAAAAAATAGTGAAAAGCACTGATAGGAAGTCCGAAGCTTTTGAGTGCTTGTCCAACCGTCCATTTCCTCTGAAAATTTCAATCTCTGAATTATTTCTTAAAGAATGATGAGTAAAAATCCCAGAATTCTGGTTCTGTCATTTGAAATTCGAATATACGTAATTTTTTGCAATATTCAAACTGTTCTCCTGAAGAAACGGATAATCTCATGAAACTGAAAAATATATAGTTGAAAGGCTTAATCTACATGATTGGGAAAAGAGGTGGCAAAATAATATAATGAACAAAACTTCATATACTTTTTGCTGAAATCAGATAAGAAAAAATTCTCGTGATTTATCTTCTTGAAATTATGCATTAGCCTTTGTGTCATTATTTCACATCTGGATACTAAATTTTAACTCTACCAGATTTTTACTTTCAAAAAATAAGATTTCAAATGAGAATAACTCGAGAACTATTGAGACGATTTGGTTTATTTTTGACTGATATATTTAGACTCCAAATCTTCCCTAATAATTGAAAGTTTTTAAGTATTTTCGTCCAGAAATTAGCATTTTCCGATCCTTACAAAACTTGGCATAAGTCTTCATGTTATTGAATCTAAGTACCAAATTTCATTTTGATCGGAACTATTGGAGGGATATTGCCCATTCACAAACTTGGCCGAGATATTCAGGCCACAAACGTATTATGAAACAATAGTCGTTTGATATAATTTTCGGCTCGAAATTCATAGATATTTGGACAAAATCATAGCACTATGTTCCTTAGAACAAGCGCGCAAAAATGACAAAACAGACTGTTTTTTTGTCAATGATCCAACCCTCATTTTTTTACCCTTGTTCACAAGTGGTGAAAAGTTGAGCTTTACAATAATTGTGGAGAATTCTTTATCGTTATGTTATCACTAAAGGAAACTGAAAATATGATATAATGAAATTGGTAATTGGTGTTTACTAGTTATCCTCCAGTGAAAATTTATATAAATAAAAACAAGTGGCTAAATGTATTACTAAGTGCAAAAGTGGGGAGTACTGCTTGGTCCAATTCGGCAATTTTTTTTTTAATATTTGTTTAATTCTGAGGAAGGTTTTTATGAAAAGAAAAATGGGAACTTTTTTCCATTCAAACTGCTCCTAGCAGTTAGTGTTTCAATTCTGGGGATGGACAATCTGAGTTCGATTAATCGATTTTTTTGGTTCTTAAATATCGATGTGAGCAATGCGTCGATCTGGGACACTCTAAAATCGACTTTTGATTCATTGTCTGACTATTGTTTTATTCTAATATAACAAAAGAGTACTAGACCATAATATACAGGAAACATATTCAAAATTTAACCAGTTACTTTGTAATTATGAAACGCAACCTTGAAATTAATATAAACTATTTGAATATATCCGTATATTTGACACTTTCTACTTTAAATAGTTTACCTATGAAAGTAAAAAGTAAAAGTAGCAAAATAAAAAAAGCACTTGACCCCACAATCAAACAAAAATTTGAAGAAGACTGTCTCTTTTTCTACATAGTCTCCTAACAGACAACACAGTTTTTGAACCACTTTATGGTCAAAAGTATCGAATTCCTGAAAATAGCCATCAACAGCAAATCTGTCAGCACCCAAAGCAGTTTTGCAACTATGGAAACAGAAAATAATGCGATGATAATTAGTTTGCACGGAAAAGCAATTTAAACATTTGAGTCATGAATTTTGGCCATTGGATAAATTGTCGAGTTAACTAGTGTGTTCAGTACCATCTTCTTTTCCTTTCATATATATATATAACTTTGTAATGAGTTCGTATCATTTTTTTTCAGAAGATGATCATGAAAATTATCACTTCCTCAAATACCCAATTGACAGACCATCAAGACATTATATTTGTTTCTTTCTAAGCAATCACTTGCATCCAATACAAGAAAAATTAATTTCCAAATTCTCAGCAAATATGCTAAATACGAATATGAAATGGTCACCATTTTTGTTACTTTTTGCCATAAGTAGATTTATTTTTAAAATTTTAGTGTTCATTATTGGCTTTACCACTGCTATGTTCCTGGCAGTTTGTGCAACACCCTTCAAACTATGTGTTATTAAATAATTTGATTTAAAATATCCACATGTTAATTTAAATATAAAAATTATTTTCTACACGGTATCTTCTCCAGATATTACATTCCGACAACCAAATTTAAATAAACAGGTGGAAAGTTCAAATTATATTATTCGTTGGAACCGTTGTTAAACAAAGGAACAGAATAGAATCTAATCTCGTTTTATTGGTGAAACGAAGATCTTTCAAATGAAAGAGCAAAAAATATTTAAAGTTAACGATAACCATTAACACTGATACAATTTTTATGAAAAATCAATCAATTTTAAAGTTGCTCTAGAGCTTACTTATGATGGTCAAGTTGCTTCTGTTTTTGAATCAATCAATTTTAAAGTTGCTCTAGAGCTTACTTATGATGGTCAAGTTGCTTCTGTTTTTGAATCAACACAATCGTATATGCATGTAAAGTGAAATCTAATCTCACAGTATGATTAATTTCTCATGAGTATTGATTATTGAACAAATTTGCGCCAGCTATTGCACTGCAAAATTCCGTAGGTTTCCATTATCATATTGGTCTTCTTTTATCATATAGAAACAATATGTGCCATATATTCCAGATTCAATAATTACAAAACATGGACTATAGGTACACTCTTATCCACAAATATTCTTCCCCTGCATAGAACAGAATATCTTTTCTTTTATCAACAAATGCTACAAACATACAGTGAAAAATTCCTTTGGCAAATCTCTGTTTCTGGGTGAAGTAGAAACTGGATTGAAATGATATTTTGGGATATAGATGAAAATTTTGGTACCGAGTATACTAATATTTTGAAATATTAATATCCTCCATTATACTCACATTCGAATTAGAAAAAGAGGGCTCTATAACGTTTTTAGACTTAAAACTGACCAGATATATAAATAATCAGATCAGTTTTGGTATTTATACTACTCTGTCAAGAAAGTACCGGGAATTTTCAATTAAAACAGCATTTTTACATTTAATCGTCAAAATTTATTGGGTCGCCTTCAAAATAGGCTACATTTGCTCCAATACATCTATGCCAACGGCACTTCCAATTATCGAAACATTTTTTATAGGCGCTTTCCGAGATGGACCTTAGCTCTCGCGCCGAATTTTGTTTTATGGCTTCAATCGACTCAAAACGGGTGCCACGAAGGGGCAATTTTAGTTTTGGGAAGAGGAAAAAGTCGCAGGGAGCTAAATCCGGCGAATACGGTGGTTGCTGAATCACTTTTGTTGAGTTTTTGGCGAGAAAGTCAGTCACAATCGTAGCTCGGTGAGAAGGCGCGTTATCGTCATGCAAAATCCATGAGTTGTTCGCCCACAAATTTGGCCGCTCACGCAAACGTTTCATAACGCCTAGGTAATACTCCTTGTTTACCGTCTGACCCTCTGGAACGAATTCGTAGTGCACCACGCCACGGATATCGAAGAAAGCATCACCTTCATTTTCGAGCGGCTTTGGCGTGGTTTTTTCGGTTTCGGCTCATTTTTTGCCACCCATTCCGATGATTGCTGGCTTGTTTGCATATCGTACTCGTAGACCCAGGTCTCATCACCAGTTATAATGCGTTCCATGAATGTAGAATCGGAATTACAGCGATCCAGCATGTCTGAAGCAACCTGTTCGCGATGACGTTTTTGAAGAAAATTCAGGTCTTTCGGTACGAGTCGTGCGGCCACCTTTCTCATGCCCAAAATATCAATCAAAATCGTACGTGCGGACTCGTGGAATATCTTAAGATCATGTGCTATCTCTCTCAAGCTGGTACGACGGTTTTCCAGCACCCTTTCCTTAATTTTATCGACGTTATCTTCGATCGAAGCCGTCGATGGGCGTCCGGTCTTCGACCACTTCACGACCGTCCTTGAAGGCTCTGTACCACTGATATGCACGAGTTTTCGATAGAGCATTATCACCAAAGGCCTTTTGCAACATTTTCAATGCATCGGCACACGAAAATTCATTTGCAACACAAAACTTTAAACAAATTCTTTGCTCAACGTAATCACCCATAGTAAAAATCGGCACGCACTCTGACATCGACTGACTTAATCAGCTGTTGCAAACACACTAGTTGACAGATCCCGCTCAATCTTGGCATAGTAATTAAGGACAGTGGTACCAACCTAGGAAAAAAAAAATTTACCTGCCTCATTGCCCCGCCAGATTTAAATCGATAATTCCCGGTACTTTCTTTACAGAATGTATACAAATAATCAGATCAGTTTTGGTATTTATATAATAGACCCACTGTGATATGTATGTTCCATCCAATTAAGCAGTCCCTGGTTACACTTGATACGTCTAGGTTTCCTTATTAACTGTTTACATTCAATTTCAACAAAGAAACACAAGAATTTTTTCGAACTAAAAACTTTTTTATACTTAAAAGTACCAAGTATAGAAATATAAAATGACCAAAACATGTCAAGTTTGTGAATAAGTTGTAAAATATATATAACACATGTTTTTGTAAGAAAAATTTTCCAACCACAAACTCCATTCGTTTTAAGCTATTTCTTTTAATTTGAGTTTTAAAAATAATGCATATGAATTATTATTAGCAATAATTCTTAAAACAAGGAAACAAACATATTACATATAGTATATATTATATATGTAAATAAAAACAGTTATGATATAAAAATTTTCAACTTAAAATTAAGACAATATAAGCTCACAAAGCAGCAAAATGACGATGCATTTTTGCTAGAGAAATAAAATTGTACGAGTGAAATACTTAACAATTGAGTTTAGGGGACTTGCATTATCAAAATGACAAATAATCTTATATGTTAAATTGTGTTATCACAATCGAAAAACAAGATATTTTAGAAATTTTTGGTAAATATCAAACTTGACATGACTAGGAATCCGTTTTTGAAATGAATACTTAGTTTAATTTAAAAAAAAATTTAATTTTAACATAATATATTCAACCCAACAAAATTTGTAAGATTTCATTGCACAAGAAAGCATTTTAAAAATACTGATATGATCATATTTTGATGGAACAAATCCAAAGTCTTAACAAATTAAAATTATTTATTTCAACGGATTTCAGAAGTTTTCCAAAATAGAAGAATACATTTATAATAATCATAAAAATTTTTTGGTATTCTCAAAATCGGTTTCAAACATTTTCTATAATGAAGCTTGTCACTTGTTTATCAAAATGGACATAAGGTACGTTTTTATTTTCTTTTTTATCGCGTCTGAATTTTCAACTGCTCCTGAAATCCTCAATATACAAAATTTCTTTCATTCACAATTTTTTTTTAACAAGTTAATTCTCGTCCCATACAGATTTACAATGAAAAACATTTAATGGACGACTGTAAATTACTTTTTTCTTTGAATTGGTCTAAATTAAATCATTTCTGCTCATTTTTTATTTTCGAAATATATAATACTCTATTTTATTTATTTTTTTCAAAGAAATGTTTGTCCCTTCATAAGAATTTTTGAAACAATTATTTTCAAGAACTGAACTGATTTACAATTAATTTTTTAATTATTGGGAATATTTTATACAAGATAAAAATTATTAGATCTTCAGTAGTCTTGACCAGTTTGTAGAAAAAATTGATGTTCAAAATTATGCAGTTGAGATCTATAATGAAATGAAGTATGGAATAAAATCAATTCAACAAGTCTGATCATAACACACTTTGGAAGAAGGGATGTGTTTCTATTTTTTCAAAGACATATTCCATAAATCATTTAACAAACTCGATGAATATTAATCACTTAACTAGGAAGATAGCCTCTCTTCATATAAATTATGACAATTTTAAATTGTGTTAAAGCATTATTCTTCGATATATAATCAACAATTCGATGAAAGCAAAGTAACGAACAATATTATAATTCCTCATCGCTAGTTTTTCAAAACAGCTAACATTATGAGCTAAAGAAATATACACTAACTCAATACATGACTAATTTATACCTGGATCTCTCTCTAACAGGTACTTTTTATTCAAGGGTATTCTGGAAAGTTGGAAGTGTGTATTGTGCTTCTTGTTACAATGAATTAATCGCACTTTTATTGTTGTAATGAATTAAAAAAATAAGAAATACAGATAACGAAAGTAACTAAAAAAAAACCTCAAAAACAGTTGCAAGAGATAGCTTACCATCCTGAAGATCAAAGATCAAAAGATTCTGTGTCCAAAATTGTACGTGAAAATTTTGGTATGAAGTGGTTTGCTTACAGGGGGACAGAAACTACAGCTAATTGATTGGGGACTCTGTTTCTCTGTTTGAAGCTGTTTACACGCGATAAAAAGGATTTTTTGCATCGGTATAGAATAATGGATGAAACATGGATTCATGACTATGTATATGCCAGATCGTCAACCGAGTAGGGAAGAGACGGCAAAAGCATCTGAAGACATAACAGTTAGCAGGCAATGTCATGGCCTCTGTATTTTGGGACATGCACAGAATTTTGCTCATCAACTTTCGTCCGAAGTGCCAGACGATCAACAACGACTAATACATGGTGTTATTAGATCAACTGGATGGCTCCTTCTGACTTCTACCTGTTCCTAAATCTCAAAATGATGCTGCAAGGAAAGAAATTTTACTCTAACAATGAGGTTATATTCACAACTGAAGCCTATTTTGAGGCAAAGACAAATTGTTCTTTAAAACAGGCATACGAAGTTTAGAAAAACGTTGGAATGATGGTGATTATGTTATTGAATGAAGTCGAATTTTGCCAAAAAAAATGTGTTTTTTACTGGTTATAGGTTAGTCATGGGACTCAAAGACCCATGTGATTCTTCAAACACTTTTAATGAAAAAAGGGTACAAACAGTTGAATGCATTAAGAAGAACCATTCGAAAAACAAAAATTTTATGATGTGATGCATTCTAATAAAGTCAGAAATTGATATGAGATGAATTTCCTTTGTATCTGCTAAATGTTGACAAAATAATTGTGAAATGCAGGTTTTTGCGGCTCATGTTGATTTTAAGACCTAGATTGATACGAATTTTTCCATAATTTGACCTCTACAGTCATGCCCTGAAGTACATTAATTATTATTAATGAGTGTGGATAGCTCAGCGGGAGAGCATCGGACTCGTGACCGGGAGGTCCGGGTTCGAATCCTGTTCAGGTAGAAAAGAAATTTTCTAGTTGGACGGGTATCTGCCACCATTTCACTGTTGGGTCAAAAATTAACAGTGCTATGACCTAAAGTGGCGCAAGATCGCAGTAACAAAGCCTACTCAGAACACAACTGAACTCCTAACTCGCACAAGCTGAAAAAGCTTCTGAGGGATCTTCACAGAAGATCTAGGAGTATCAGGATAATAATAATATTAACCTTGAATCTGGACAACCTGTGTAAACCTAATTTAAATGTTTGAAAATATGACTTTTCACAGAGTTTAAAGTAGGTGATATTTTAACGTTATGTTTACTACAATTTACAATAATACATAGTAATATAATATCAAAAAATATAAGTTGATTATAATCTGAGGATAAATTCAGAATCTATCGAGTTAGTGTATATGTTCTCAACTCACGTCTATACAGTTATACATCCTTCAAATTCAACATGGTAATCACATAGCCCTATAAGGACCTTGCATTTTTAAATATTGTATAACCAGGGAGGGACCTCCAGCTATAATTTCAGCAGGTATCTGTGATAATGGACAATTTTCGATACTCATTATTTGTAAATTTGAACAAAGAGCTAATTCAAAAGGAAGATTATGCAAAGACATGTTATCATTTATGTAAAGAGACTCCAAAGACTCTAACGTACCTATCTCTTCAGGAAGAAAAGTTAACATATTCTCCCCCACACTTAAATACTGTAGATTTGACAGGTGTCCGATGGCTCTTGGCAAAGATGTGAGCTGATTTGACTGTACAATTAATCGTTGGAGTTCTCTTAAGTAGCCAATTTCATTTGGAAGTTGATCCAGACGGTTTTCCTCTAAATCAAGCACTCGGAGCTTCCTTAAACTCCCGATACTTGTCGGAATCCTTTTCAGAAGGTTATTGGATAGAACCAATACCTCCAAACTCTTTAAACATTGTATGTCTTCTGGCAATTTTGACAACTGATTAGTGCCCAAGTTTAATTCGACCATATTCACCCATGTTCCTACATCTAATGGTAAAGAAGTCAGTTGGTTTTCTTTCATATTCAACTTAGTTAAATGCTTGGCACGTGAAAATATTCCGTATGGAATTTTATCAATCGAATTATGTTCCAAATTTATAGAATCCACATTGGTGAATTGGGAAGGTCCTCCGGATGGATATGCAGAAAAATTGTTCCTGGACAAGGTAATACTGGTAAGTTCTGTTAAACTTGATAATAGACCTTCAGGTAATATGCTTATTGTATTTCCTTCAACGTTAAATTCATCCATATGTTTACAATTACTGAGGGAGGCAGGGATACTAGTCAGTCTGTTGTAGCGTAAACCCAGCCTTGTTAACTGTTCCAAATTTCCAATCGATTCTGGTATGTCAAGCAATTCATTATGTTGAAGGTCTAAGGTGGATAAGTTTTTGCACTTTCCTATTTCTTCAGGCAAATGTTCCAAATGATTGTGAGACACATCAAATGTTCCTAAATGAATCAGATCGCCTATACCTGCAGGCAGTTCCTTGATTTTATTTTCTCGTAAACTCAACATTGTGAGAGCATTCAAATTTCTTATTTCATCTCCTACTACTCTGATTCTGTTGAACCTCAAGAAAAGGGTTGTAAGTGATGTCAGCTTATATACAACATCTGGTATATCACTCAGTTTGTTATGCCTTAAATCTAGGACTTTGAGTGACTTTAAACTTACTAAAGAATCTGGCAGGTTTGTCAGCGCATTTTCACTTAATGCCAAAGTTTGAAGACTTGTCAAACAGCCAATTTCTGGAGGTAACCAAACAAGTTTATTTCCGTAAAGATACAACTCTGCTAAATGTGTCAAATCTCTCAAAGTTGGTGGTAGTTGTGTTATGCTTGATTTGCTCAAGTCCAGTCGATCTAAACCTTGTTCTTTGCATTTCAGGAACTCCTTTGCTACATCAAGATCAGCTTGAATTCGTTTATTCTTTTTGGCAGTCGGTTTCAATTTGTTAGATTCTGGGTGCTTTACAGTGACCACTTTGGGGCGTGCTAAATCCCCTGCCCCCAGAGATCCTGAGGAGAATTTTTTCTGTTTTGCATTTTCCAATACATTTGAGCACTCTGCTTCAGGCATATCAGATTCTGACAAACAGCTACTAGAAGAAGTAGGTTGTGTCATTCCGTTTAACACTAAGGAATCTTTGAGCACTTAATTATTAGTCATAACTAAATTGTAAATTTTGTTCCAGGTTAAATCACTCCAATTATTTAAATGTACCTCTTGATCAGATTGTTATCACCGTATTTCATAATGGGCTTAAATTTGATTCTTTGTTTCGTTTATGTTAATTTGATTTGCAGAATATTTTGTTCAAAATATCCAGTCAAGGCCACTATTGAGACCAAAGATATGACATCAGAAACTTCGTACAGTTGAGAACGATGTAAACGTCTGAAACCATTGTATAAAAAAATCATTGCCTCCGCCCCAGAGTTAAATAAAACAGATTTCATTTTGACACGAGTATAGCAGTTCTACTTTGCTGCCCAAAGATGGCAACATTAAAATATTGTCCTAAACTTTCTTTAAATGGGAACGACCATATCATCATTATAAAACTGTAAAAACAGAGCAAGTTCTCAGTCAAAAAGACTATTTAATTAAAACCTGTAATGGTAGATTATTTCAAGAAGAATTTCAGAAAAAATTGAACAAATGCAACAACAGAGTGCGCTACTCATGTTGATATTTTGAGAATATATTTCCTTTTAATTGTTTATGGAATTTGCACATACGAAAAGACAATACTACTTGAATTTTCAGGAATTGCATTAAATGTTAATTCGATATTGTTTCATCAATAATATTAAAAATCAAAGTTTTGACAATCATTGACGCCAGACGGAGTAAGTAGTGGTTTGTTCGATAAGTTGATATTCGTGATTATGCTGCAATATATTTTTTAAATGATGGGGTTTTCCAGTGATTTGAATATTTACTCCAAAAATGGAGTTAAATAATTTGTTTTCTGAAGGAATGTGAGCGCATTGCGCATGTTCTTTGAATAGGTTAGAGCATAACACAGCTACCTCGGTGCTCTATGTCGACGATTCGACTTGACATTTATGTACTACTGATGTGCATAGAATTTTTGCGATTGAAAGCTGAGAGGTGTTCAAGCTAGGGTTTTTGTATCTTGCAATTTCTGTGTATAGTTCGTTTGGTTTTTGATTAGTTCTGAAGGTTCGAGTAGCGGGAGTGGTGTTGTGTAGTGTGTAGTGAGCGGTAACATAATGGTTACGAGTAAAAAATCGTGTTTTCGTTGAAAATGAAACAGCAGTGACCAAAAAAATTAAAATTCTTGTGATATTTTCTAAAATATGTGTACAGTTCATAGTTAGCCAAAATGTTTCGTTGTATACCCATATTTAAAGGCTGTAACAGACAAGTCGAGAGTGTTGATAAAAGACATTGCTCGCTTCCTAATGTTCCAGAGGATATTTTACGGTATTCAAGAAGCTTGGAAGAGCTTCTATTAGATGCTAATCATATACGTGACCTTCCAAAGGTAAGGAGTACTCCACATATCAAGGAATGCAAACTATATATGTTATTCTTTTCAGAATTTCTTTCGTCTCCATAGGCTGAGAAAATTAGGACTGAGTGATAATGAAATTAACAATTTACCGCCAGATATCCAAAATTTTGAGAATCTCGTCGAATTGGATGTATCTAGAAACGGTGAGTAATTGACTGCAATTGTGATGGGAAATGTATCCCCTCTTTAAGCTTCTTCATATATTTGTACCATCACATTTATAGCATTTTTGTGAACCTGAACCTGCATATTCATTACAGCAACGGTTCATTCTGAATAATCTATCACATTCTTCGAATTAAATGTGAACCTGAGAACCTGATATGTTCATACTACTTGAAACAATATTCTCCATTTTCATTGTTCCATGAATTATAATATTTTCAAACTTATTACGCTTCGCATTTATCTGCATCATTTATATATTTTTATGGAGAAAACCAGTTCTGAATGTTGGAAATTATAATCAAACTCATGTTACTTTTTGCTAATTATTAGAGTTGTTTGTTTTGTTTGTTGATTCAACATAACCCCATTTTATTTGATTCAATTTTAACAAGGAAGGTTCTAAGTGGCGAATTCAGCTGAAAGTGCTGTAAAGATTGATTTAATTAAATAGTCAAGCAAAATATTAAATGCTTCAAATATATTATAATGAGTTTTTAATTTTCCTTGTTCCTGATTGAATGTATTCCTGTAGGAATGCTAGTTTAGTTTCTAGTGAGCCTAATCTATTCTTCATTGTATTTTGATGAGCAACTATATTTATTGGAATCAAGTTATTTCCAATATACTGTGAAACTTGCAACATCAGAAATATAGGAAATCTGTAGAACCTATTTTTGGAAAAAATTTAACCAAATACAGGGTATCAAACATTAGACTGGAAAAAAATTGCAATTGATTACTTCTAAGAAGAAGAAGAAATATTATTTATTGAGAAGAAACATTCGAAATTTAGTGGCCTTACTTGATATAAATCCATGTAAAATGAATAAATATTAAGATGTTGATTTAGCCACTGTGTGGACGAAATGTATCACAATTCTTTTATTTATTTAAAAAAATTACTCATGTGCTAGTATTTATTAACTGGTCCTTTTTCTGTGTGTGATGGAGCAATATCATAGAGCAAAATGACTTTGTGTTACCTTTTTCTATATTTCGATTATTTTTCACATAATGCTCGATTTAAATCGATCATTTGCTGTTGATAGGTGATTTCAACAGCTTATAATAGATTACATGCTTCTGATCCTATCAAACACAGAGCATTTTCTTCTTTTTGAAGCGATTTGGCAGTGGATGTTCGCTGGATTCACCCATGATTTATGACACTTAAGATTTTCAAAATATTCTATGATAATATTTGGCTTATCCCTTTAGTTTGGTAGTTATGAATGCTCCTCTTGGAGTATATATTCCTAATTTAACCTATTGCAACTTTTTATCTTGTCAAATTCTTGCCTCAGACAATGATTAAGTTATAACAATATAACAATGAGGTTCCTAATTGCATTGTTACTACTAGTTGCAAAATTTATCCACCTATGCGGGTTTGAAGGATGATAACAATTGATTAGTTGACAATTGAAACACCCACTATCAGGAGAAAAAAATTGTTATTGATTCAGGCACTTCTAGTTTACCAGGTTGAATGGATAATGGGTTTTAAATAAGGAACTGGAGGTTTATTGGTTTTTACTCATATTTTGCAACAAGATAAGTCTTTCATGGAGAAATTTTATCAAAACTACATAAGAACCTTTTCAATTAGGATACACAATTTATTTTAATGGTTTTATGCAATAGTCAAGCCTGATATGGTTGTAAATCTTTGTTTGCAAGTTGTAAAAATAATTGTTTATATCATTTGGACTATCTTCAAAGAAGCGAATTTTCCAACTCTTTCATTCCTGTTTGTTCGGAAATGTTTGTACTTCAAATATCAATTATATATAAATTTTTAGCCCAAATGGTTTCAAATCTTTACATAAATCTAAGGATTAAAATTTCACTTCCAAATTCCATTATGTCTGACCATTTGTGAGTACAATAACTCAACCATTCAAGAAATTTTTTTAACAAAAACCCAAACACTGCCTGGACTGTGTTTTAATTTCAAAGTTATAATCAGGCAGAGCATAGCTGACAGTTTTTGGGCCTTTATTCAGATTTTTTCTTGTATGGGTATGTTTCTAATTTTGTTATTGTTTTTAATTCTAAACGTTAGAGCAGTCTAAAGATCGGCAACAATTATGAAATATGTATAATAGCTTATATTTATGTCATTAACTGGATAAATTCTCCGAAACCTCTACAAATTTAATATAAAAGATCTCTTAAAAACTTAAAAAAAAAAAAAAAGTCTTAGAACTTAACCTCCCTACAAATTTTAATTTTATGAAAAATTTTCTCAAATACTTTTTAAAATTATATTAAATCAGTGTCTTATAAAACACTGTTTCAATTTTAGTAGACATATAGAATTAACACTAATTATACAGTATCAAAAGAAATAAAATAATCCGAAGAAAATATAGAATGTTGACTGAACTTACTCAACAAACATTTAGTGGAAACAGCGATGTTTCATATTGGTATTATGCAAATCAAATTCCACTCCAAAATGCCCAACATAATCTCGAGAAATTCTTTGAAACCAACTCTCTTTTAAATATCCATTGAAAATGAGTGTTAATTCTATATGTATACTAAACAGTGTTTTCAAAAAGTTTTTGAGAAAAATTTTCATAAAATTTAAATTTGTAGACAGGTTAGCAGAATTCATCTATTTAATATTTAAGATATTGAAAAAACCTTCTATCAAGTAAAAAAACCTTTTATTATTTTATTCTATATATAATGATTATAATTTGTTTTTTCACTCATACCCACAGTATGTTTGGATATATCTAAGTCTTGAAAACTATAGTCCGTCTATAAAGTATCCGGAATTAATTATTTTTCATAATATAATTCTTTTTTTGTAACTTTCTAAGACAAAAGTAATATATAAAATAGGTTGTACAGATAGTCGGTTATGGCCAAAATTGCATGGCAACACTATTTGTCAAATATTGTTGATTGTCAACAGGTATATAATTTATGAAATAATGTCGCAACTAGAAAAAAAAAACAGGTAGGCTATTTGTATAGAAAAGGTTTTCGAAACTTTAAAAAATCAGTGCAATTGACTGGACTGGGAAAAAGTGCCGTATATGAGACAATAAAGACGATAAAAAAATGGCATGGATGGGGGCCATAGACCAGTTTCAGGAAAACCGCGTAAGATTAAAGGAAACAATTTAAACGCTATATTGGCTTTAGAACGATACAATTCGCTCCTGGGGTTTCGCAAATTGACTAACAGATTTGGAAATCAACGAAATATAAAAGTATGTCCAGAAACCGTCCGTATGTCTCTGAAAAGACAAGGCTACATATCAAGGAAACCAAAAAATTCATATAATGACACCTTTAAAGGAATGAAGGATAAAATTTTGTCAAGATCTTCACAGAAGATCTAGGAGTATCAGGGTAATAGTAATAAGACTGTCTTTATATCTGAAAAGTTGTTTCCAACTTAGTGGAAATCCTATCAAAACAACCTGTTACCGTTCAAATTTACAAATTAATCGTTTGGGGAGCAATATCTCAACGTGGTGCTGCGCCTCTCTGTATAGTTGATGGTACCCTTAATAGTGAAAAGTTCTGTCGCATTCTAAACGATTTTCTCCTTGAAACGACGCATGCTTTATATCCAGAGGGGTGGCGTTTTCAACAGGATAATACAAGATGCTATACATCGTCCTATACTCAAGCTTGGATGCAAGAAGACCAAGTGAGAACCATTTCATGGCCAGCAGCTTCACCAGATCTTAGTCCCATTGAAAACATATGGGGGCTAATGAAGATTGAAGTTGAACGAGCAGCGCTACGAAATAAAGATGATTTAAGTCAGTCAGTTTTATAGTCCTGGACTACTATCACCGAAAATTATGAAGGTGATCTAGTTTCGGGTGTACCTCGACGTTTAGTCAAGTGTTTACAGTTAAATGGAGGTTGTATATGTAAATTAGATGAATATTTTGTTATAATTTTCTAATTCAAGAATTAAAAATATATACTTAATAATTATACTTTGTTTTTTCCGACTACTTTCTAGACGGACTACACTTTATACAGCCTTTGTTTCTTCTCTGTGGAAGAACCTAGAATGCGAATGGTGATGGTTAAGAAACCATTTAAGTTCTTAGTTTCGAAAAGACCACGAGGTCGTCGAGTATGATATATTTGGTATTGATTGTTTTTATTTCGTGGACATGAAAGTGGACTGAAGATTATCGATTAGAATCTCAAATCGCCCGTTTGAAGATGTGCTATATATTTTTGATATAGCTTTTTAAAGAAAGGTGGGGTAGTTTCAAAGAATTTCTTGGGGTTATCTGGGCATTTTTCGACTGGAATTTGGTTTTCATAATACCGTTATGAAAGAGCGCTGTTTCCACTAATTGTTTGTTGTGTAAGTTCAGTCAATATTCTATATTTTCTTTGGATTCTTTTGTTTCTTTTGATACTGTGTAAAGCGGCTCCTAGACGATCAATATTAACGTCAATATATTGTACAATATTTTTACCTGACCACCCTACGTGATACAATATTATTGCTCAATAAATTAAATCACGGTTGATTCTCGGGCAATACTTGAGAAATAATATTGCATCATGTGGGATGGTCGGGTAAACGTATTGTACAAAATATTGTGCATTATATTGACGTAAATATAAATAAACGTGTTCAGACTACTGATCAGCATCTATAGAACTAGGCCCTTCTACAGAAAAATCTTGAAAATGAGATACGATCATAGACTCAATATCTGAAAACTGAAAATAAAATTATAATTAATTCTGTATGTCTAAAAGAAACGGTATTTCTAAGACAGTTTATTTAATTTAATTTTTAAAAGTTTTTCAGATTAATATTGAAGAGATTTCCTGGAATTCATCCAGTTAATATCTGAAATATTTGAAAAAGCCCTTTCAAATAAATTTCAATTTATATATACTTATATTTGGCATTGAGTATAAATAAGTCCGCTAGGTTTTTTGACTGAAAAGATTGCTAACTATTTAAAGAGAAAAGAAAACTATAACATATCTTGTAAAAATTATAAAGACGTCATTTATAAAAACAAGAAAATCAGGAGTTTACAAGTTAACATGTGGTGATTGCCCATGTGTATATGTTGGACAGACAGGTCGTTCATTCCAAACGAGGATACGGGAACATGAAAAATGTTACATTAATAGAAAACAGAATTCATCTTATGCTAACCATTTGTTAGAGACAGGTCATATTTTTAATACAAACTATGAAATATAACATATTGAAAATAAAAAACATCAACTTAATCTACAATAATAAGAAGAGGTTTTTTACTTGATAGAAGGATTATTGCAAAATTTGAATATCAAAACAGATCTAATCTGTTTGTCTCCTATAATTTTAATTTCAAAATATTCTATTCAAAAAACTTTGAATTAAATTAATTGTCTTATAGGCACAGCTTATATTTAATAGACATAAAGTCAAAACTCATTATATAATATCAAATGGAATAAAAAACCCAACAAATATAAATTGTCAATTTAAATTAATAAATAAATATTTGATGGAGACAAAATTTTGTTTCTGATCTAATATTTATGATAACTAAATCGTTTTCAAAAATACAAAATATAATTTTAAGCACTTCTCAAAAAAATAATTTATATGAAATATTTAATATATTCAAATATGTTACTTCAAAAATCTCTCAAAACATGTATCACATCCTCAAAAAACGATTAGATTTCAGATGAGGTCTTCTTCAGTCCATCATCACATTTAAAAAATAAAATCAATTAACAATAAATAACTTACCTCTAAGACCCAAAATACCTTACAAGGTTTGTGAATTTTTGTGATGAACATGGAACATAGAATACTTTGGATTTTAAAGTTAGTGTGTTCAAACCAGTATACCACGAGGTCTTAGAGGTAAGTTATTTATTGTTAATTGATTTAATTTTTTAAATGTGATGTTGGACTGAAGAAGACCTTATCTGAATTCTAATTGTTTTTTGAGGATGTGATACATGTTTTGAGAGATTTTTGAAGTAACTTATTTAAATATATTTAATATTTCAAATAAATTATTTTTTGGAGAAGTTCTTAAAATTTTTTTGTATTTTCGAAAAGGATACAGTTAAAATTAAAACAAATTGTAGAAATTACTATGTTTTACTACCAAAAAATATATATTACACATTTTTTTGTGACTCGAGTTTCGGGAAATGAACTATCCCTAAAAAAAACCCTAATAAAAAAAATTCATTTCTCTGTCGTACTTTGGTAGCATAAGTCAAAAAGTGGCCAATAGTTTTTCAAAATCAGATGTCAATATTGCCTTCAAAACGCAAAAAAAATTATCATCGGTATTATTTAACGCAAAGGACCCTACTCCAAAAATACACAAATCAGGAGTTTATGAGTTATCTTGTTCTACGTGCAGTAATAAATACATAGGACAAACAGGACGTTCCTTCAAGACGAGGTTCAACGAACATAAAATGAGTTTCAGGAAAAGTAAACAAAATTCTACTTCTTTTGCCACTCATTGTGTAGAAAACAGTCATTCCTTTCCCACAATAGATAATTTTGAAATTTTACATGTAGAATCAAAATGGAAGAAACTCGATTATCTAGAAGCTGTTGAAAATTTCAAATTAGTTCACAATAACAATAATGTAAAAATAATGAATGACTGTATGTAAATCGAAAATATTTGAGATATTCAAAAAGTAACATCTGTTTAAAACCTTTTTCAACGAACATAAAATGAATTAATGAAAAGTAAACAAAAATGCAACTTTTGCCACTCATTCTTCAGAAAACAGTAATTCCTTTCGACAAAAGAAAATCTAAAAAAAAATTTTACATGTAGATTCAAAAGATAAGAAACTTGATTATTGAAATTTTCAAATTCGTTCACAATAAAAATAATGTAAAAAATAATGAACTGTATGGAGCTTCGTAAATCCAAATATTTGAGATATACAACAAAATAATGTAAAAATAATGAATGACTACGGAGCTATTTAACCCCAAAAATTATTTGAGATATTTAAATGGGTACAATCTGTTCAACAACCTTCTTTGTCGATTGCCTACATTCCGATATCTGTTAGAAGGCCCCTCTTTTTTAACCCGGTTTTTTATCACGTTCCGATTGTAAACCTCTGTACCACTATTAGGTGTTACCGAGAATCTGTTGAAATATTCAAAATATTTATCACTTTTGTTTAAATACCACTGTACCACTGTTAGGTCTTCAGTTGTCTGATGATGGCATAGTTAATTTCCCGAAACTCGAGTCACAGGAAAATGTGTAATATATATTTTTTGGTAGTAAAACATAGTAATTTCTACAATTTGTTCTAATCATGATCAACTACCAAATAGTAACGGCTGAAACAATTCAGGATTTAGTTTTCATAAATATAAGATAAGAAACAAAATTTTGTCTCCATCAAATATATATTTGTTAATTTTAGTTGAAAATTTATATTTCTTGGGTTTTTTATTCCATTTGGTATTATATGAGTTTTGATTTTATGTCTATTAAATATAAACTGTGGTTATAAGAGATTAATTTAATTCTAAAAGTTGTTTGAATAACATTTCTCAGATACTGAATTGTTGCCAATAGATAATCTTAAAAAAAAAAATTTACATGTAGAATCAAAAGGGAAGAAACTCGATTATCTAGAATCTGTTGAAATTTTCAAATTAGTTCACAATAACAATAATGTAAAAATAATGAATGACTGTACGGAGCTATGTAAATCGAAAATATTTGAGATATTCAAAAAATAACATCTGTTTAAAACCTTTTTCAACGAACATAAAATTAATTTAATGAAAAGTAAACAAAAATTCAACTTTTGCCACTTCTTTAGAAATTAGTAATTCCTTTCGATAAAGGGAAATTTTACATGTAGATTCAAATGAAAAGAAACTTGATTATTAAAATTTTCAAATTCGTTCACAATAAAAATAATTTAAAAAATAATGAATGACTGTATGGAGCTATGTAAATCCAAATATTTGATATTTGATATGTACAACAAAATAACGTAAAAATAATGAATGACTGTACGGAGCTATGTCACCCCAAAAAATTATTTGAGATATTTGGGTACCATCTGTTTAATAACCTTCTTTGTCGATTGCCGACATTCCGATATCTGTTAGAAGGCCTCTCTTTTTTAACCGGGTTTTTATCACGTTCCGCTTGTAAACCTCTGTACCACTATTAGGTGTTATCTATTGAAATATTCAAAATATTTATCACTTTTGTTTAAATACCTCTGTACCACTGTTAGGTTTTCAGTTGTCTGATGATGTTCATTTCCCGAAACTCGAGTCACAAGAAAATGTGTAAAATATATTTTTATTGGTAGTAAAACATAGTAATTTCTACAATTTGTTTTAATTATGAATAACATTTTTTGAAATTAAAATTATAGGAGACTAACAGATTAGATCCGTCTTGATATTTAAATTTTGTTATTCAATTCAACCTAATCTGTAAAATAGCAGAAGTTAATATTTGTTTTTCTTATATTAAAACCAAATATCTTGTGAGCGCAGTACCGATAAGCGCTGAAGGTACTATATCAATAGGCCCACGATCGGTTTTTTTTTACTATTTACATGTAAAATAATACAGAAGGCTAATACAAAATTTCGTGAAGATTTTAATTAAAAAATAAAAAAAAAATTATTTTGTGTGGATCGTGAGTGATATGAACTAGTGCTCAAAAGATCCAGACTTCACGTCAGTGAAATTGAATGTGTTAGGTAGGAAATGGAAAACCAATAATAGTAGCTTCAGGTAAATCAAAACCAATTTTCGCGAGATTTCGGCCGAAATATTCAATCGGAAGCGCAAAAAAAATATCCGAATGGAATTCGACGGAGCGTATGCGCGATATCAGTTGTTACTTCGTTATTTTAGGAAATAACAGCTTCCATAATTTATTTCATCAACTTGTTTACCGATGCACAAAGGCGGGAATGGATGATCGCTTTTTCCAATTTTCGCGAACAAAGGACTGGCGCGGGTTAGGGGTGAATTTGGGTCGATGGTAAACATATCTATATTTCGAGTTAATCTCACAAAGGGTCGTTGATTAATCTTATAATTAAATTATTGACGACGCCACTGGGTCGGAAAACGGCGGGATGGTGAGTGAGATCCCGTGAACCTGAAAATTCAT
This sequence comes from Megalocaria dilatata, assembly GCA_034642435.1. NCBI lineage: Eukaryota > Metazoa > Arthropoda > Insecta > Coleoptera > Coccinellidae > Megalocaria > Megalocaria dilatata. The sequence goes on from CM067861.1 coordinate 31,738,764, forward strand.
TGAATAATAATGATAATATTTGTTGATCGTTCAAGACATACATGAATCATGCATAAGCTAATTACACTGGCGGACTAAACAATTTTTTTGGTTGTAACATAGCTGAATAGCAAATTATGATGGAATGGACGTATACAAATACGAAAAAATTGTGCCACGTAAGGTTTTCTTGTTACATTTATAGCATAAATAGAGGTTAATTCTTGATAGAAGGTATATAAAATTATTTAAATATTTTAATAGTAGCCTTCTACATATTTAATTCCAAAAAATTATATTTAATGATTATAATTTCTGAAAATAAATTAAAATAATGTCATATAAGTACCACTTATATCAATTGACATATAAAATAAACATTCATTATAAGACATCCGAATGGTATAACAAAATCCAATAAGAAAAATTATTAACCAAAATCCTATAAATTGAACATTTTGAATAGACAAAATTTTGTTTCTGCTGATCAATCTTATGATAACCAATATCTTTCAAAAATATCTAACATAATCTTGAGAATTTCATCATAAAACTATATTACTTAGACTATTCAATATTATTGGATATCTAACTAAGGTACTTTTTATAAAAAAGTCAAGATATGTAAAACATTACTGAAAAACAAGTTTTAAGAAGGACTTTGCTTCGTCAGTATTCAAATAATTCATATTCAATAAATATAACATCAATCAACAACAAATATTTACTCACCCTCAATCTTTTAGAAAGACTTCTGCCGAACTGAAAAATCTTTAAATGTAGTGAGAACGGTTCACTATATATAAAAATATATCTGTGGTTTACCCTTGATCTAAAAGATTGAAAGACAATTTAACGACCTCTGTTATAGCACAAGGACTATCTGTATAAAGAATGTTAAGGAAACTAAATAATTATATATTATGAATAAAATAACATAAATAGAGGTCAATTCTTGATAGAAGGTATATAAAATTATTTAAATTTTTTAATATTAGCCTGCTACATATTTAATTCCAAAAAATTATTTTTAATGATTATAACTTCTGAAAATAAATTAAAATAATGTCATATAAGTACCACTTATATCAATTGACATATAAAATAAACATTCATTATAAGACATCCGAATGGTACAACAAAATCCAATAAATAAAAATTATTAACCAAAATCCTATAAATTAAATATTTTTAATAGACAAAATTTTGTTTCTGCTGATCAATCTTATGAAAACCAATATCTTTCAAAAATATCTAACATAATCTTAAGAATTTCATCATAAAACTATCTTACTTAGACTATTCAATATTATTGGATATCTAACTAAGGTACTTTATATAAAAAACTCAAGATATGTAAAACATTACTGAAAAACAAGTTTTAAGAAGGACTTTGCTTCGTCAGTATTCAAATAATTCATATTCAATAAATATAACATCAATCAACAACAAATATTTACTTACCCCTCAATCTTTTAGAAAGACTTCTGCCGAACTGAAAAATCTTTAAATGTGTGAGAACGGTTCACTATATTGAATATGAATTATTTGAATACTGACGAAGCAAAGTCCTTCTTAAAACTTGTTTTTCAGTAATGTTTTACATATCTTAAATTTTTTATATAAAGTACCTTAGTTAGATATCCAATAATTTTGAATAGTCTAAGTAAGATGATGAAATTATGATGAAATTCTTAAGTTTATGTTAGACATTTTTGAAAGATATTTGTTTTCATAAGATTGATCAGCAGAAACAAAATTTTGTCTATTCAAAATATTTAATTTATAGGGTTTTGGTTAACAATTTTTATTTATTGGATTTTGTTATACCATTTGGATGTCTTATAATGAATGTTTATTTTATATGTCAATTGATATAAGTGGTACTTATATGACATTATTTTAATTTATTTTCAGAAGTTATAATCATTAAATATAATTTTTTGGAATTAAATATGTAGAAGGCTAATATTAAAATAATTTTACATTTATAGAATCACATTTCATGTTACAATATCTCAATATCTGATGTGTATTGAAAATATGATTTTAGATTTTTTTAACCGTATATATCGACTTCATTTAATTTGGTACCTACTCAACGTACCTTATATTTGAGAAAAACACAAAGATTTAAAATATTGACTTAAAATACTAATTATTTTCTACTTTTTCTTTTTATGAGGGTAATCTTCTCTTCAAAAACCAACAGTAATCATTCATTATGGATACCATCGTCCTTGATAGCGAATTTCCATTGTCCAAATATCTTGGTGGAATCTTTCACCCTGCTCGTCACTGACAGCTCCCAAATTTTCAGTTAAAAATGACAGATGTGAATGGAGGAAATGAATTTTTAATTACATTCGGGCAACAAGCGATTTGTAGGGATCTAATAGTTCACTAACTGTTGGTAGTTTGCATCCAAATTGTTGCCCAAAAATCCTCTTACTACACTTACAAATGAGTTCCATGCTCTGAGTTCCTGCTTGGTAAGCTTCTCTGTAAACTTAACTTCGTCCAGCAATTTTCTGGTTTGTAATCCAATAAAAATGCGTTCCTTTGATTTGGCATCACTTAACTTGGTTAAGACTTTAAGTATTTGAATCCATCACCATCTTTATTCATAGCCTTCACAAAGTTTTTCATCAGCTCAAGTTTAATGTGAAGAGGTGGCAGGAGGACATTTTTGGGGTCTACAAGAGGTCTAAACTTAACATTTTGAGATCTCGGTTGAACTACACGTCTTTCTGGCCAAATGTTTGTTAGATAATGCTGATTTACTGCACGACTGTCCCATAGACAATGAAAACAGCAATATTTTGTAAATCTTCCCTGAAGCCCCACAAAAATTTTCATAACTTTTAAGTCCGCACATATCTGTCATTTATATGTGTTGTAGTTTATTTTAACTGTCTCATCGTCACTGAATGGGCAACTGGTATAGAGGGTTTTAAATGTTCATTATACGATAACACAGCTTTTAAACTGCATTTAGACGAATCTATCAATAAACACTACACAGAGGGGGAATGCTCAATATCAAGTTACTGCATTAAACTATCAATATCAGTACCCGCACACAAATAATTTTCCATACTGTGGAATGCAGAGAACGGAGCATTTCTTTTTCTGAAATTCGTAATTTTCGTTTCGTTGTCAAATAAGTTGCATTCCTTAAGACGATAATCAAGAAGTTCTGACTATTACTTTGATAACCCCAAATCACTTACTAAATAAATCATATAACTCACTTTGAACAATTAAATGAGGCTCGTCGGAACTGGACCTGGAGTAGAAGTAGGGTTGGTTCTTCGGAGCTGCCTGATGATGCGTTTTCTCCAATATCTTCCGAAACAACCTTCTGAGGATCTGAAGGTGCAATCGGCACTTGTAAATCTACATTATGAGGAACAGGTCGTATTGCAGACTGCAAATTTGGAAGGTCGATCTTGTGCTTTCCTTTTTGGAATAACCTTCACTCCGGCAAAACTAGCAATCGTCTAAGGGATTAGTGAGCTCTTGCTATACCATAAGACCAGCAAAAGGCATTTTTTCTTCTATTTTTTTCACAGCACGCATGGGGAGCCCACTGCTTGTCTTGATCTCCAATTAAAACATCAAAATATTGGAAGTAGGCTTTTTTAACATTTTCAGAAATTGGGCTAGCTTGTGATTTCACCATAAATTCTCCACAAATGTAACAAAATTTGTCAGGAGAGATTTTGCAACTGTCTCGACGTTTACGTCCTTGAAACACCTTTTCTTATTTACACACAGGGAACCACTCACTTCGAAACTCAACAGAAGATTGATTTTTAATCATAATTTTATAAAAAAAATGGAGGTTTATACTTGGTAGAAGGTATATACAATTTTTTAAATATTTTAATATTAACAGATATATTCTGTTAGCCTTCTACATATTTAATTTCAAAAAATTTTATTTAATATTATAACTTCAGGAATAAAGTTGATGTCATATAAGCATCGCTTATATCAAACGACATATAAAATAAACATTCATTATAAGACATCCAAATGAGATAACAAAATCCAATAAATATATATTGTTAACAAAAATCCTATAAATTAAATATTTTGAGTAGACAAAATTTTTTTCTACTCATCCCTCTTATGAAAACAGATATCTTTCAAAAATATTTAACATAATCCTAAGAATTTCATCATAAAACTATCTTACTTGGAATATTCAGTATTATTGATCTAACTATTATAAGTTACTTTTTAGAAAATCACTAGATATGTAAAAAAAATATTAAAATACACGTTTCAAGAGAGACTTTGCTCGTCAGTACCCAATCACATTTAAAAAATATAACATCAGTCAACAAAAAATATTTACTCACCTTAACAATGTAGAAAAATCTTGGCAAATGAATACTGAACATTTAAATGGTGTCCGATGTGACCCAACCACAGAACCATTTGTTGGAGGTCACATGGGACACCATTTAAATGTTCAGTATTCATTTGCCAAGATTTTTCTAGATTGTTAAGGTGAGTAAATATTTTTTGTTGACTGATGTTATATTTTTTAAATGTGATTGGGTACTGACGAGCAAAGTCTCTCTTAAAACCTGTTTTTTAGTAATGATTTTACATATCTTGAGATTTTCTAAAAAGTAACTCAGTTAAATATTCAATAATATTGAATATTCCAAGTAGGATAGTTTTATGATGAAATTCTTAGGATTATGTTGAACATTTTTGAAAGATATGTTTTTCTAAGAGAGATGAGCAGAAAAAAAATTTGTCTACTCAAAATACTTTTTGGTAGTTGATCATAATTAAAACAAATTGTAGAAATTACTATTTTTTACTATCAATAAAAATATATTTTACACATTTTCTTGTGACTCGACTTTCGGGAAATGAACTATCCCATCATCAGACAACTGAAGACCTAACAGTGGTACAGAGGTATTTAAACAAAAGTGATAAATATTTTGAATATTTCAATAGATAACACCTAATAGTGGTACATAGGTTTACAAGCGGAACGTGATAAAATCCCGGTTAAAAAAGAGGGGCCTTCTAACAGATATCGGAATGTCGGCAATCGACAAAGAAGGTTATTAAACAGATGGTACCCAAATATCTCAAATAATTTTTTGGGGTTACATAGCTCCGTACAGTTATTCATTATTTTTACGTTATTTTGTTGTACATCTCAAATATTTGGATTTACATAGCTCCATACAGTCATTCATTATTTTTTAAATTATTTTTATTGTGAACGAATTTAAAAATTTTAATAGTCAAGTTTATTTTCATTTGAATTTACATGTAAAATTTTCTTAAGATTTTCTTTTGTCGAAAGGAATTACTAATTTCTAAAGAATGAGTGGCAAAAGTTGAATTTTTGTTTACTTTTCATTAAATTAATTTTATGTTTGTTGAAAAAGGTTTTAAAAGATGTTACTTTTTGAATATCTCATATATTTTCGATTTACACAGCTCCGTACAGTCATTCATTATTTTTACATTATTGTTATTGTGAACTAATTTGAAAATTTCAACAGATTCTAGATAATCGAGTTTCTTCCTTTTTGATTCTACAAGTAAAATTTTAAGATTATCTATTGTGGGAAAGGAATGACCGTTTTCTAGACAGTGAGTAGCAAAAGTAGAATTCTGTTTATTTTTTATGAAACTCATTTTATGTTCGTTGAACCTCGTCTTGAAGGAACGTCCTGTTTGTCCTTCGCATTACCCTTATCAAAAAATGACCGCGAAGCTGAAGTCCAAATTATAAAATCAATAGCCGCAAACACCGGTTCCAACCCCAATATAATAGATAATCTAATTCGACAGAAACTATCCAAAATAGCTATGAGCCAAATTTATCCTATCATAAAAACTGAAGAAAATAAAAAATTCATTTCTCTATCGTACTTTGGTAGCATAAGTCAAAAAGTGGCTTATAGTTTTTCAAAATCAGATGTCAATATTGCCTTCAAAACGCAAAACAAGTTATCATCGGTATTTTTTAACGCAAAGGACCCTACTCCAAACATACACAAATCAGGAGTTTATGAGTTATCTTGTTCTACGTGCAGTAATAAATATATAGGACAAACAGGACGTTCCTTCAAGCGAGGTCAACGAACATAAAATCAGTTTCATAAAAAAAAATAAACAGAATTCTACTTTTGCCACTCATTGTCTAGAAAACGGTCATTCCTTTCCCAAAATAGATAATCTTAAAATTTTACATGAAGAATTAAAAGGGAAGAAACTCGATTATCTAGAATCCGTTGAAATTTTCAAGTTAGTTCACACTAACAATAATGTAAAAATAATGAATGACTGTACGGAGCTATGTAAATCGAAAATATTTTAGATATTCAAAAAGTAACATCATGGTTTTAGATGTTTTTTCTGTAAACCTTATAACTTAATGTTTACTATAGGTCCACAACTACCGAAAAATTTGATAGAAATTGTTGAGAACAAAATCTGAATCGATTAGTAGTATAATGTATCTGTGAACTGCATTTAACTGATAGTGTAGCTATTGACAGGAAATATATATATATATATATATATATCCCTCTAATAATTTTAAACCTTTCTGAAGATAAAACAAATATATTTGTACTGCTCATATTCAAAATAACTTCAATGTATCATGTAAAAAACAGCCACTAAAAACTCAACTTTTCCAATTCGTTTTCGTGACTGATCTAATTCATAGCTCAAAATATAAAAGACTGACTTTAAAAAACATACTATTCCTATTTACATTAACAGAAAAGTTACAATGAAAAGTTATTTCACAACAATGGAATACTTCTAACATTTAACATAAATTTAACATAAATATGCACGAAATAAATCAAGCGCAACGCAAATTGAATGGCAGCTCAGTTCCCGGAAGACAAGAGAAACCCCAAATCGGACAAATAAAATATCCGGACATGTTCGTTAAAATGGAAACTTCGAATTGCTACTGTAAACTCTAAAAGGAACTTAATATTTCAGGTGGAAGAAGGTAAGAGGATAACGAAGTGTCCAAACAAACCGCAAGAAAGTTGACAGATAATCCTCTTTGTGTGGCATTATTTCCCAGAATGCTGAACCTGTTTCCTTCGTCTTAATACATGAAGTTTGCAACTTTTTAAAGTAGAACAAAATTTATCGGATGGTGACGATCAAAGGCTTTAAACTTCTTGTGTTTCTCTAGAAGTAGTTTGAAATTAGTTGAAAATTATTCACATGGTGTCTTCTGACTACCCGCAAGTAGATCAAAGAACCGGTAGATCAATGTATCCGTAGATCACTTGAACCAGTAGATCAGTTGAATTGGTAGATGAGGCTAGTTTAAGAAGAGAAACAACTTGGAATCTTGCATTGTAGATTTTAAGCCAAAGATGAAACTTTTGAATGGGTAAAATCTGACCGTGGACTTCGAAAGTATGCTAATTTTTTCAGAATCTGAAAAAAGAAGATTTTTCTCCACAGGTTAGGATTGTATATTGTGTCGGTCTATGAATATAAAACAAAACAACGATGAGAACGTATAAAGATTGTATTTTTTATGTCAAGTGGATTGGATATTTCTTGGGCTTTTGGCCGTTGCGTAGATGATTAGGAATGTCAATTGAACCTTCAGCTGTCTGGGATCCAAACGCTTCAAGTACTTTATACACTGACTTGATGTGCAGCATATATTGATGTATTATCCTGATACTCCTAGATCTTCTGTGAAGATCCCTTAGAGACTTATTCAGCTTATGCGGGTTTGGAGTTCTGTTGTGTTCTGGTTAGGCTTTGTTACTTTAGGTCACAGCACTGTTAATTTTCGACCCAATAAGAAAGGCCACAAGCGACAGAATGAAAATGAATGCGATAGCTTGGATCAAAAGGCAACAAGCGACTAGGTCGACTATCACTATTTACTAGGCGCTTTAAAGTCTTTCTATGTTTTCTAAGGGCCATAAATTCATGTGAGAACAGATAAGCCAAGTGTCCAAAGGCAATAAACCTCAACATTCCAATAACACAGATCAAAAACTCGTAGGTTGAAAATATCAACATGAAAAGATTTATAGCATACGCTATAAGAAAAAAATGAATGTTCTAACACATAAAGGGTCTCTGTAAATGAAACCTAACAATAAAAATATTGGATTCTTCATGCTAGCAGGATATATAATTAAAATGTGCTTGCTAATGCTAGACTCTGTTTCATATTGTTTCTTCGTGACAGTTATTGTTTTTTGAATTTTTTCGTCCATTCTCCTTACATATTATTCTATATTGCATAAAATAATAAGAAGAGGTTTTTTACTGGATAGAAGGATTATTACAAAATTAGAATATCAACAGTTTTAATCTGTTAGTCTCCTACAATTTTGATTTCAAAAAAATTTTTTGAATTCAATTAATATCTTATACCCAGTTTATATCTAATTATATTTAATTTTTTAAATGTGAAGTAGGACTGATGAAGACCTTATCGGAATTCTTATCGAGATATAATACATGTTTTGAGAAATTTTTGAAGTAACGTATTTGAATATATAAAATATTTCAAATAAATTATATTTTCTAAGAATTCCTTGAAATTGTGTTTGTATTTTTGAAAAGGAATTAGTTTTCATAATTGTAAGATCAGAAACAAAATTTTGTCTCCTTCAAATATTTATTTTTTAATTTTAATTGACAATTTATATTTGTTGGGTTATTTATTCCATTTGATATTTCATATTGAGTTTTGATTTTATACATCTATTAAATGTAAGACCTTCTTAAAAGATATTAATTTAGTTCTAAACATTTTTTGAATAAAATTTTTTTGAAATTAAAATTGTAGGAGACTAACAGATTGAATCTGTTTTGATATTTAATTTTTTCTATATTGAATGTTATGTCCTATATTTTATATTATATTTGCATATTTTACTTCTAATATCTGTTGGATTTCTTCTGCGGTTTACTGTTTGAAAAATATTTTAAGAAGAAATTATTATGTTATGTACAAACTTTAGAGGAGTAAAGCTTATTATATAGTGTTCTTCTTTGTGGTATTTTCAACTATATGTTTTTCCTACCTAATTACAAGCAATTTCTGCGCTTTTTTTTGTTATCATTATACTTCTTTTGCCTTATGATTGCATTCCTCCTTTTTTTATCCAAATGTTCATTTCTCGGAGTATATATGGTAAATAATTTGTTATTTTAGTGAAATAATTTGGCGTATTGTTAACTAAAATCTGATAATATTGGCGATTCAAAAATTTATTCATTTGCTCATCGAAATACTTGGATTTTTTGTTGTTTTTTTGTGAATAATGTACATTCATAGTTCTTGTTAAATGAATTTCCATCTAGTTGATTACGTGTAAATCTTGGGACATGGATTTGCGTTATAGATATACAATATTAATTATTTTATATTTTTCCTAAGCCTGCGTTAAGATATTTGCATAATGATCATGTGATCTCAGTGATCAGTCAGATTTTTAATCGTCCATTGCTTTCATGCTTTAGAGAATCTTTGGTTTATGTTCAAAGTCTGATAGTTTTATAACGTGCATTGTATTTGTATTTTGTATTTGTATTTGTACGTTTAAACGTGTACGAGGTCTTAAACGCTAGAAATCTTCGCTGTAGGTAAAGATAGCACATTGACAAAGCACCATTAAAACAATCGGAAGAATACTCGATAACGGTTGAATAATTTTCTTGAAACATTTTCGCTTTTAAACCCGCTACATTATCGCGCATCTACTCGTTAGAAACGGCGAAAAATACTTGCGGTTAATGGCGCAACAAGTACTCAGAAGTAATTTGTAACAATTACGTACGGAACGGCTACCGTATAATAAAACGAAAGTTGCGTTTATTACAAACTGTTATAATTTATTGCTTCGAAGATAATGGAACAATACTAGAACCGACAACCGCCGCAAACGTATGTAAGCAAAACTGTATGGAATTTTCATTTAGTAGGCACGGAAAAATTATGAAAAAGCAATTACCTGATGCCGGGGGCGATTTTTATTGAATTTTGCCAGACACTTCCATTCCATTTTTGAAGTAATGGCTTAATAACTACGTATTGCTTTGCAGGCAGCTTGCCTGTCAAAAATAAATAACTATATCTCATCTCTTCTAGCCCCTTTCTAAATCAGATTCTTCACATTGACCTATTGCGTGAAAATAACGTACTGAAAGAAGCTATTAGCTATTATTCATTTGTTATTATTATTGTTATGGGGAATGTAATGAATGCCCTGCATTCATTACATTCCCCATGTCATTGACATGGGTCAGACAGGACGATCTATAAACTAAGGGTAGAACAACACAAAAAAGGATATTTTGCACAATATAATAACATCTGGTTTTTCGGAACATTTTATAGATTTCAGTAGAACTGAGATTTTACACGTAAGTGATAAAAGCAGAAGAATGGACCTTTTAGAAAGTTTGTAAATTTGTTTAGCACATGGAAGGAAGCTTCCAATCACAAATGAACACCTTGAATTTAATTTATCACCATTGTTCTTATCTGTAAAAGATGAGAGTCCAAAGTCCAAACCAACATCTTATTTTTATACTTTTCAAATTTCCACCTGTTATCTAGCCTACTATTATAAAAATTATTTCAAGTTCGGTTCTCTTCAGTTTTGAAAATGCGCTAAAAACTGGAAACATATATGTCAACAGACATGAAATAAACAGTGAAACTTATGTCAAGTTGTTTTTATTTATTTTATTAATTTAAAAATTTTTCACCAAGTGATATGTGAGAAAATAATGTTATGAGCCTAATATGTTATAAATGAAACTTACATTGTAAAACACGTGGACTTACAGCCCGCGCCGACGACGGAAGCTTATAACACGAAAGTCTCCAGAAGATAGGACAATGCCAGAATCGCCTCGCTGACCTTGTTTCGATACATAAAAAATTTATATAAATTCATAGTATTCCAGTGAGCAATGGACCCTTCCTAGATGATGGCCTTAACACAATATTCTGCCATTAACCAGCTAAAAGGGGAATGCGTATTAAGGTCAATCGACGTTAACACGCAAAGAAAATGCCAAGCAGTTATTGATGCACGTGGTGGTCATACTTTGTGTTGATGAATATAAGTATGAATTTTTGAGAATTTCGGTTTTTCGTAAAATTTTATATTTTTTTTAAATATTGTGTTGTTATTTTGAATACATCATTTCTTCGAAATATTCTGATCTGAAACACGGGTGTTTTTTTAGACTGATAGAATGAATAAATTTTTGAATCGCTAATATTAACAGATTTAAATTAACAATACGTCAAATTATTTCACTAAAATAACAAATTATTCACCATATATACTCCGAGAAATGAACATTTGGTTAAAAAAGCAAGAAATGTCGCAAGACAAAAAAGTATAATGATAACCAAAAAAAGCGCACAAATTGCTTGTAATCAGGAAGGAAAAACATATAGTTGAAAATATCACAAAGAAGAACACTATATAATAAGCTTTACTCCTCCAAAATTTGTACATTACATAATAATTTCTTCTTTAAATAAATTTCCAAACAGTAAACTGCAGAAGAAATCCAACAAATATACCGGTGTTTTTTTAGAGTGATAGAACTTTCGATAGGGATAACTGTGATTTGACAGAAGGTAGAAGCCATGTTGTTTTGACATTTCTGTTCAGTAAGCATTGACAAATTATCATGCAAAGACTCACTCCGCAACAACGTTTACTAATTGCTGAAATTTATTTTCAAAATCAGTGTTCTATTCGCCAAACTTATAGAGTACTTAATTAATTAATACTTCGTGAAATTTATGGTTTACATGATCGTCCATCAGAGCAGCTTATTCGTCGAACTATCGATAGATTTCGGACAAATTTTTCTCTACTCGATGCAACAACAACAAGACAAAGAACTGTACGCACTGAAGAAAATATCGCTGAAAATATAGTGTTAATGATGATACAGATTTGTCAATTCGTCGACGCTCACAAGTTGGACTCTATGCATCCACAATATGGAAAATTTTGCGTAAAGATCTTGGTCTACACCCATACAAGATCCAACTGGTTCAAGAACTAAAGCCACTTGACCATAATAACCGTCGTTTGTTTGATGCATTGGGACCTAGAACAGCTTGAAGTTGATCCACTTTTTTATGGTAAAAGTTCTGCAGGTTCCATTGCACCCTGAAAAATGCACTGTATGGTGTGCTTTACACGCTGGAGGCATCATCGGTCCATATTTCTTTGAAAACTATGCTGGAGCTAATGTTATAGTGAATGATGCTCGTTACGGATCGATGATCAATGATTATTTGTTTCAAAATTTTAATGGTATCGACCCAGAAGTGTTTTGGTTCCAACAAGATGGTGCTACACCTCATGCTGCTACCGTAACAATTGATTTATTGAATTAAAGATTTGGCGATAACATTATTTGGAGAAATGGTCCAATTAATTGGCCTCTAAGATCATGCGACATAACTGCACTGGATTATTTTCTTTGGGGTTATGTCAAGTCATTGGTTTGTGCTGATTAACCAGAAACAATAGACGCTTTGGAAGCCAACATAACTCGTGTTATTGATGAAATAAGACCTGAACTACTCGAAAAAGTGGTCCAAAATTGGTCTGGTCGAATGCGGTCCCTCAGAGCTAGTCGTGGTGGACATATGCCGGAAATTATCTTTCAAATAAAAAAAATTGGCTTCAATCTTAATTAAAATGTGTTTTATTTCAATTGAAAGTTCTATCACTCTAAAAAAAAACACCCGATACAATGTGAAATTGAATCTATATTCTCATAGCATTGTATAAAGTTCTCAATGACTAAATCTCCGAACAAAGCTGTCCGGAAACGATGAATGGAAGTCGAAGCGAGCCCCGTCGCGTTCCGAAAATAACCACCATCCCCGTCGTTTTTTTCACACTGCGGCGGCCGCAAAAAGTCGACGCGCGACCGTGACACGGATGCATCCTTTTCCGCTCTATTTGAGGAGACAAAGCAGATCGCCAGCTAGATGTAGAGGCGGCATCCGATTCGAGGAATTGGGTCGCCTGTTTGTCTTTCATCCCTTTCGCGATATAAATCGAGATATGGGCACTTAGTCGGGGCGTGTTGACAGTATGGATATTTGGTACGGAAAGGCAGTTTAAGGGTTGGGTTTCATATGAGGGTGCTGGGTTTCGTCAGGGAAACTGTTTCAGTCGCCTGCAAGTTGTCTTGAAAGTTTGACATTTTAATCATAGGTTTGACAGATGTTTTATGTTACATAAAACATCTTTGTGGTTGGTTCTCTTTGCAGGCTAATTCCAGCGTGTTTTTCTACCGCAGGTTGCATTACTTCAACAATTTTTAATATCCGTTATTTATTATGTTATCAAATAAAATTTTCAGTTGTGATGTCATTTTTCGTGTATGTTGAACGCAGTCTTAATATTACATTCTGATAGAATGTAAGGCATTCAATTCTCCACATTTTCGTGAAAAAACATAGGATGTTACATTTGAAAAACTCGAGAAATAACATTTTGAAGTTCTTCATATTTGGCCATTAATAACGGACTCCCTGTATATGACAGGCTGATCATTTAGGAATGGTGACTAGGCAGATCTTTCGATTAAAACTTCATCATACACAATTTCCTTAATGTGACCACACGAAAAAGTCTGGTTTGGTGAGATCCGGTAATTAAGTCGATCCGCCTCTATCCATCCTCACTGGCGAGCGAAAAAAAACGGGCCACTAAGATTTTACACTTTTTTTTCCAATATACTCACGTGTTCAAATTGATTCAATAATATTTTGTTCATTATCTATCTTTCATTAGAGAGTCAACTAAATATGCGCAAATTAGACCTATGGCCAAAAAAACTTGATAAAAGAAACCATTTTCGAATAATTCTTCACGATAAATTCATCGTTCATCAGCTGCGCCCAACATTGGTCATTGAAAAGTTCGTTTTTCACTCTCTGAAAGAAACAATTTCATAAAATGAGTTTATCAATTGAAGATTGTGCGAGAATAGTGACACTTATTGAAGATGGGTTGAGCCAGAGATCTGTTGCTAGAAGAATGAAGGTTACCCTATCTATAGTCTAAAGAATATTGACTAGGCATCAGGAGACAGGCAGGCTGACCAGAATACCTGTATCTGGAAGAAGACGGTGCACATCGTTGAGGGATAACAGATTTGTGGTTTCCACAAGTCTTCGAAATCGCCATCTTACTGCTGTTGAAGTTCGAAATCGATTGATAGAGATACGTCAGTAAACGTAAGTGAATGAACCGTGAGACGAAGACTCTCAGAATTGAATTTACAACCATATAGAGACCTGCGACAGCTCCGAAACTTTTCAGAGAGCATCGAATTGCACGTCTTCAATTTGCAGGAGATCACATAAACTGGTAAGCAGCTCAGTTGGCCCGGGTACTTTTCTCTGTTGAATCCAGATTCAGCATTCGAGGAGCTGATGGTCGTAGACGCGTTTATAGACGTCCAGGAGAAAGATATTCCGATGCCTGTGTAGAGGAGCGAGCTATATTCGGTGGAGGTGTGTTTTTAGAGGAGGGCCGCACAGAGTTGGTTTTTATAAATGGATATTCAACATCAGTAATGTACATGGAGGAAATTCTTATGGACCATGTAGTACCTTATATACCATTTCTGGGAGAGCAGGGAATCTTCATGCATGACAATGCACGCCCACATACTGCTCGAATGGTGACAGCGTACTCGAATGAGGTTGGAATTTCAACATCTATGGGACCAACAGGGAAGGCGAGTCAGAACTATAGTTTCATCGCCCTTCGTCATGAATGGAAGAATATTCAACAAAAGAATATTTGAAGGTTCATCACGAGCATGCGAAGACGTTCGGAAGCTGTAATCAGAGCTAGGGGAGATCTCGTCAAACTGATACTGAAATTTTCACAGTTACGATACTTTTTTCAACTTCGAGTGTTTGATTCTTTCAAAAAAAGCGTATTATTTTTATACAAATCGAATAAAATGTTTCATTTTTCTTTGGGCAATTCAGTTTTCTCTACCGTTCAGAAATTCCATGATTCTCGTAAAAATTTCAACTAAGAAAGGTATTTGAACAGTAATGATCAAGTGACCTGTTTTTTCTGCTCGCCAGTGTATTTGCAATCTGGTGGTCCAAAGGATTAAAATAATAAGCGGGTGCTCCTCATGTTGAAACTACATTTCGTTTCTTATTTGAGTAGGTAACATTGCTAACATTGCATCTAGGAATAATGTTCTGAAGAAAATTCAAATTTGAAGCACCGTTGAGATTTCCTTCGAAAAAATAAGGAACTATCACATGATTGCCGATAACCCGTCCCCAGACATTTAATGACAACTCGTGTTGATGGTCGACTTCTCTTATTATTCTTGGATTTTCGAAAGAGTAATGATGGGAATTGTGCCTATTGACAAAACCAGTGCTTCATCGCTGAATAAAAAAAAAAGAAAAATGTGGGAATCTGTTCAATTTGGAAACTTACCCAGTTACTAAAATTCAGACGGTTTTCAAAATTATTATCGACAAGCGCCTGTTGCATCTGAATGGGGTAGGTATGAAACTTGTGCTTTTTGAGGATGCTTTAAAATGAACAGTCCGTTATTCCACAGGCTACGCTAAGTTTTCTTTGGCTTTTGTGTGGATCTTCTGCTACTTTCAGTAAAACCTGAAGCTCTTTGTTTCCGTAAGTGGCCGATTTTATCCTTTCTTCTTTTTTGTACTTGACATCTCCTGTCTCTACAACTCTGTTCAAAAGCCTCCTCGATTATTTTGGATGTTTTCTCTCGGGATATTCTGCAGCATGAGTTCGACTCGTTTAGTATTTTACCATGCTGGGAACAAAGAACTGCATCTAATATTGTTAAAGAGCATAACATCATCCATAACTTGAAAAAAAAAATTTTTAATGTAAAACCAATATTCTTAGCATAACAATTACTCTCTTCTTGAACGAAGTTTTATTGCAAAATCTACTTTAATGTACATAACATAGTTTACGTACAATGTTTTCGATAATTTTACTATACTATAAAAGTATTAAAACTAACATTTTCATCATGTAAAAAATCTTTTCCATACATGATGAATTTTTCATTGACTTACAATTGAATAGTGAAGTGTTACAGCGAATGCTTCCCTAATTTATAAAATATTCTGTGTGAACAATATATTTTTCAAATATATACAATATATTTTTGAAATTGTAGAAATAATTACACAGTTCCAGAACGAAATATTACAGCAAATATTTGCCTAATTTATAAAGTATTCTGTATATATAATATAATATATTTATAAAGAACTATAGAAACGACATTGTTCCAGAACAAAGTATCACAGCGAATATTTCCTTAATTCATAAAATATTTTGTGTGTACTATTTATCCTAGAACGAAGTATTACGGCGAATATTTCCATAATTCATAAAGTATTCTGTATATACAAAATATTTATTAAGAACTATAGCAATGACATTGTTCCAGAACGAAGTATTACAGCGAATATTTCCTTAATTTATAAAATATTTTGTGTGTACAATATATTTCAGAACGAAGTATTACGGCGAATATTCCCCTAATTTATAAAGTACTTTGTATATACAAAATATTTAGTAAGAATAAAAGCAATAACATTGTTCCAGAATTGAGTATTACAGCGAATATTTCCTTAATTTATAAAATATTTTGTTTGTAAAATACATTCCAGAACGAAGTATTACGACGAATATTCCCCTAACTCATAAAGTATTTTGTATATAAAATATATTCATAAAGAACTACAGCAATGACATTGTTCAAGAACAAAGTATTAATTACAGCGAATATTTCCTTCATTTATAAAATATTTTGTATGTTCAATATATTTTTCATAGAATTATCCGAATAATTTCTGTTGCAGAACGAAATATTACGGCGAATATTCCCCTAATTTATAAAGAATTTTGTATGTACAAAGTATTCATAAAGAACTATAAATTAGACATTTTTCGGAACCAAGTATTATGTGAATATTCCCCTAATTTATAAAGTATTCTGTATGTACAGTATATATTTGCCAGCACTACAGCAATAATTCAGTGTCCCAAAACGTAGTTTACAATATTTCTGTACATATTGATGTCTTTTTTTTTAGAAATGCGAAGTACATATTAAAGCGAATATCCCTATGATCTAAAACAACTCCGTTTAGAGAACGTTCTTGATAAAATCAGAGCAATAATCATATTGCACTAGGAACCAAAAGAATGTAAAAAAAATTGCCCTCCGCACATTTTATAATTGTACATTAATTTTTGCAGTGTTAATTGTACTATACAAGAATCAAATATTACAACCAATATTTCCCTATTGTAAGATATTGTGTGTAATACTCCTACATTCTTTCATAGAATTAAAGCAATAATTGCACTTCTCCATGACTAAGTGCTATTGACAATATTTTCGTAATGTACAAAACATTTTTCGTACAATTCCAGCAACAATTGCATTTCAATATTATGGCGTCTGTTCCTTCGCTTCGACGATGCATAGTTTCAGGAATAACAGCATTATTTGCACTATGCTAAGATCACAGCCATTATTCTCCTCAGGTACAAAATATTGTACATTTTTCATGGAATTATAGTAATAATTAGGCTGCACTGGAACGAATCATTTCTGCGAATATTTTGGACAAAATTTGGTTTCTACACATTGCATTTTTCGTAGAATCACAATGATGACTCTACTGTACAAGGACAAAGAAATATAGCGACAATTTTGCCTAATCACGAAAATTAATTTACTGAGTATATTCTTGATGAAGGTTATTATTCAATTTTAAATGTAAGACCAAAGCATAATTTATACAATTTAGAGAAATTAAATCAAAATTTCTATCTCAGCAGACATGGAACTCTCAAATTGTTTCGACTGTATATTCAGAAATAACATGCAGCATTTATCACCGATAAATGCTCCATATAGAATTCGAAAAGGTCTTTTTTATATCCCTTTTCAAAAAATAGATAAGACATTCTCTAGAAAAAGAATCTGAAATTCTTATCCATATTCTCCTCAGTTGAAAGTTATTTGGATGCTAAATAAAAACGATCAATAAAATATATCTGCATATCTTCATTCACCAAATATCCAGTTTGAAAGGGAGCTTAAATAAACGTGGTCAACTAGTTGTGCGCTATTTAAAGAACTAAGCTATTCCACAGAAAATTTGTTGAAAAGAAGATACGATCATAGACTCAGTATCTGAAAACTGCGCATGTGTGACAATACAATATAAATATAATAAACAAATATAAATTGAAAATTCACTTCGAAGGTTTTTTTTGTAACATTAGAGATAATAGCTGGATTAATTCTCCGTAATATCTTCAATTTTAATCTAATTAATCTCTTGGAATTTTTTCAGAATTAAATTGAATAAAATGTCTTCGAAACACTGTTCCACTTTAAAGACTTGGGAACGCCCCATTTCTAAATTGACATTACTCACGCATGACAGCCATTGTTTATTTGTGACATTGACAGTTGTATTTGTCATTGTATACCACTTAATCATGGAAAGGTACTCACTCCAACAACGTTTACAAATAACCCAAAGTTATTAAAAATCGCAATCTGTTACTGTAACTGTACGTGCATTAACTCGAATTTTTGGTCGTTATAATCGTCCGGATGAAAGAACAGTTGAACGTTTAGTGAAGAAGTTTGAAACCAATATTACACTTCATGATGTCACAGTGGCAGTGAGATAAAGAAATGTAGGAAGCGGAGAGAATATTGCTGCCGTACGCGGAAATGTTCGTGAAGACCAAAATTTATCGATTTCTCGACGTTCATAAGAACTTTGGCATCCTTCAGACGTTTTTGTGGCGAATTTTACGATAAGACATAGCACAAGAACTTGGCATCTCCCAGAGGTCTTTTTGACGAATTTATCGAGAATATCTTGGTTTACATCCATACAAATTTGTTTTAACCCAAGAACTGAAACCAACAGATCATTTAAAGCGTCGTGTATTCAGTAATTGGTGCTTAGAAAAAATCAGAAATGATGCAGATTTTCATAAGAAAATCATTCTCAGCGATGAGGCTCATTTCTGGTTAAACCGTTATGTTATTATAACAAGCAGAATTGCCGTATTTGGAGTGCTGATAAACCCGAAGAATATCAAGAACTGCCATTACATTCTGACAAACTTACTGTTTGGTGCGGATTTTATGCTGGTGGAGTCATTGTATCTTATTTTGTTTCAACGAAGCTCATGAGGCGGTAACTGTCAATGGAAATCTTTATCGTTCAATGCTGACTGATTTTTTATGCCATGAATTGATTCATCTTGATTTTCAGACCATGTGTTTTCAACAGGACGGTGCCACTTGTCATACTGCCTGTTTCGTATGTCCGGCTCGTCAGGACCAAAATGATTCGTACCAGGGTTAGTTTACCGCAGTATTTGCCTATTATTCCAGTATTTTGAAATAAAAGGCAATTGCAATTTAATAAATCTCGCTGATTAATTTCGAAGGGTTTAGTGGCTGGGTAGCGTGAATCTTGGATTTCAGGTGACCCCATAGAAAAAAGTCCAGTGGAGCCAGATCAGGTGTTCTGGGTGGCCACTCAATATGTCCCCTTCTTCCAATCCAGGCGTGAGGAAAATTTGCACGAGGGCTGGGTAAATAGCGTTTTCCAATAGATCTAAATAAATTTGATCAGTGAAATTGCCGGGTATAAAAAAAGGGCCGATTATTAGCATAACCCCTTTTTTGTGTTTGAAAATGTGCGTAATTGAATTATGCTACAAGAATGTTAATTAATGTCACTTCGACAAATTCCCATATGGAAAATTCTCCAAGGAATCAAACTGGCGCACTTTAATTACTCGATAATTTTTCACTCCCGTTTATTCTCAACACTTGTTGACCGACCCTCGCTTGTGCTGAGATACGCGCCTTCGCGCCAATTTGAAATCGAAAGTCGCTTCTCTTCATTCACTACTGAACGATCAAAAAAAAAAGTCAATCGTGGCATGTGCGAGACTTGAATACAAGAAGAAGCCACTATCCCGGCAATCAGCTAATCCGGTGAAAGAATGCGACTAGAGGCGAACCCGTGTAACCGGATTTCGTCGAGGAAATGGGTCCGTTCCAGACTTATCGAAATAACCGAGCTTAACATGATAGGACAGGTTTGTGGGAATGTGCCGTAGAGAAAAATTTCCTTCGATTTTTTACAAGCGAAAAAGGGAAAGCTTTTTTTGCATTTTTAGCAGATGCATAAAGACTGATTCGAATCAAGTAGACTGGGGTGGAAGCCAGTTGATTCCGGTTAAAACTATAAGGTTGTTTGGAAAGTAATTTCCGCATAATCATTATATTTTTCGAGAACTGATATAGCAACGCTTGTGTGTGAAAAAGTTCAATTAATTCTACGCAGTACTTTTTGGTTGGTGCCCTTTTAAATATGAAGAGCAATAAGCAGCATTTTCTTCATATTTTACTATAGAAAAGGTAAAAATTCTGTTCAAGCCAGAAAGAAATTAACCGATATGTATGAAGAAGATGTGTTGACAGTATGCCAGTACTAGAATTGGTTTGCGCAATTTCGATCCGGCAATTTTGACGTCGAAGATGTACCACGTTTCGGAAGGTCGGTTGAAGCTGAGTAGACAGAATAAAGGCATTAGTGGACTCGAAGCTCGATATATGGGGTCCCCATGTTCTCACGGAGAGAAATTTGTGTCTTCGCGTTGACGTCTGTGATTCGCTTCTCAAACGTCACGAAAATGATCCATTTTTGAAGCGCATCATTATTGGTGTAGAAAAATTGGTTCTATATAACAATGTCAAACGCAAGAGATCAAGAAGCAAAAAGATGAACCGACTCGAAGCATTTCGAAAACCAAAATCTATCAAAAAAAGGTGACTGTTTGGTGGAATTTTAAAGGAATCGTTTTTTGGAGCTTTTATCGGATAACACAACAATTAATTCGAAAGTCTGCTGTCATCACCTGGATATAGATTCACTTGAACGGAAAAAGCCACAATTAATTATAGTGTTCCACCAAGATAATGGGAGACCTCATACAAGTTTGGTCACTCGCCAAAAGCCTTTACAGCTGGAATGGGATACACTGCCATCATATTATCGGGATCTGGCGCCTTCAGATTATTATTTGTCCGGTCATTGTAAAATTTTTTGGGCGGTAAAAACTTTATTTCAAATGAAGAGATCAGTTTTTTGCAAGCAAAGACCAAAAATTTTATGAACGTTGAATCATGCTACTACCAGAAAGATGGCAAAAGGTGTGGGACTAGAATGATAAATATATAATTTAATAAAATATTTATTCATTAATCGAAAATTGTCTTTCATTGAAACACGAAATCGAAGTTGCTATTCGTGAGATTGAGCCCCAAACAATTGACAATACAGACATGGCGGTCATATAAATGATATTGTTTTTCATTTGTGAATGTCAAGGTTCGAACTTTCTAATGATCTCATAACCTTGAAGAAATATTCATTAGTTTTTATTTTAGCCGATCAAAAATGCAAATTTCAGACGGCCAACCCCTTAATAGAGGATTTCAGAAAATTGTTTTGAATAATCGGGGGAATTTTAATATTTTGATACAAAAAGATTAAGCAGTGGAGGTTTGAGTCTGTTTGATCGTCCAATAGAATTTGTTTTTCATTGTATCTATTGATTTCTGGGGTTTCAAGGAGAGTAGGTCGATGATTTTTATTTTAATGTGCAATAATTTTAAAAAAATTCAATGTTATATAAGAACGTCAGCATGGATTCGTGAATGGTAAAAATATGGAATAATTGGTGCCTTTGTGGAGTTTTAGCGATGGAGCAGTACCCGGGAACGCATCGCGCTTTTTGCGTACGAGCGTATTATCGCAACGGTAATTCAATAGTGGCTTCTCAACGTTTGTATCGTGCGGAATATCGTACACGCCATGCACCAAGTGACGACAGCATTAGAAAATGGATCAGGATGTTCGAGAATACAGGTGCAACGGTAAAAATTTAACACTCTGGCCACCCTCGTTCAGAAACGATTCGAGACGTGGAAGCGTCAGTTCTTCAAAATCCGTTTTTATCCATCCGGAAGCGAGGCCAATCATCAAAAATTTGATGATTGTCCAGAGTTACAGGAATTGCAAGGTTTCAACTCAAGAATCTGGTTTCAACAAGATGAGGCGACTTGCCATACATCAATTCAAGCTATGGAAGCTGTTAATGAATTTTTCCCTAACACGGTCATTTCGCGTAGGGGTAAAATCAACTGGCTTCCCAGATGCCCCGACCTTAGTCCACTCGACTATTTTGCATAGGGCTACCTTAAAAGTAAGGTCTATGAGAATAATTCGACGAACCTGACGCAATTGAAGGAAAACATCAGTCAGAAATGACAGCAATATCGAGAGCTATGTGTAGGCGTGTGATCGCCAATCTTCGTTCCCGATTAGAAGAGTGCCAGAAGCGTAACGGTCATCATTTTGATAACATCATCTTCTTCAAATGAATTTCCATTTTATATTGTAATAATTAACAATAAACTTTTTTTTAATTTCAAGTAGTTTTTGTTTTATCGAAGTAAGAAATACTCGATACTCTTTTTGGGAGCCTTGTATACTCTTTGGATTTCTTCTTTCGTAAATGATTGAACGTTTATCAATTAGTATGCGAATTCTAGGATGAGCATACTTCGAGGGGAATATAGAGATATAATAATAGGCTAGAGTTCGGTTATTCCCAGCCTAAATATTGTGCAATTTTGAGTTGTTTCACCCAAAATTACGGAAATGAATGCGGTGGAGTTTTTATCTCCAGTTGTGGTAAAATCTACCTCTTGCTCGTTGAAGAATAGATCGATGGGTTTTTTACCGTTGTTCACATTCACTTGAGTTCACTTCACAATTTTACTAACATTACATAAAATAAATGGAGGTTTATACTTGATAGAAGGTATATAAAATTATTTGAATATTTTAATATTTACAGATATACTCTGTTAGCCTTCTACATATTTAATTTCAAAAAATTATATTCAGTATTATAACTTCAGAAATTAAATTAATGTCATATAAGCACCGCTTATATCAAACGACATAAAATAAACATTCATTACAAGACATCCAAATGAGATAACAAAATCCAATAAATATAAATTGTTAACAAATATCCTATAATTTAAATATTTTGAGTAGACAAAATTTTGTTTCTGCTCATCCCTCTTATGAAAACAGATATCTTTCAAAAATAATCCTAAGAATTTCATCATTAAACTATCTCACTTGGAATATTCAATATTATTGAATATCTAAGTTACTTTTTAGAAAATCTCAAGATATGTAAAAACATTACTAAAAAACACATTTAGAAAATATAACATCAATCAACAAAAAATCTTTACTCACCTTAACAATCTAGAAACATCTTGGCAAATGAATACTGAACATTTAAATGGTTTCCCATGTGACCTCCAACAAATAGTTCTGTAGTTTACCATAGATCTTAAAGATTGACCGGAAATTTTGTCTACTGAGCAGAAACAAAATTTTGTCTACTCAAAATATTTGATTTATTGGATTTTTGTTAACAATTATATTAATTGGATTTTGTTATCTTATTTGGATGTCTTATAATGAATGTTTATTTTATATGTCGTTTGATATAAGCGATGCTTATATGACATTAATTTAATTCCTGAAGTTATAATATTAATAATAATTTTTTGAAAATAAATACTAACAATATATCTGTAAATATTGAAATATTCAAATAAATTATTACACTTTCAGACATTTTAGTTGCGATTTGTTTTTGCATGAGAGGGTGAACGAAAATGTTCCTTCAGATTGAATTTGTGAAGCTACAAATGAGTGCGAATAGAGTTCTTTCTTCGATTTATTTCGAAAGAGTATTTCTTTTACTTAGCGGGCCGAAGTAAAGAAGGTTACTGCGAGAGATATACGAGATTCAAGTGTTACTTGGGCGAGAAAGTATTTTTTTTCAACTTACCGTGTCGAAGAGCCGAGAGTTAATGCCGTGACTGCTTGGTCGAAATGCAGCGAGTTGTTCGAGTTTCTGATCAAGAGACAGATAAGAATTCTACTGCGATTAATGTCGAATAGTATAATTGCTTTTCGGGTGACTAATGACGGATATTTCAGAGAATTGTAAAGTTTAGTTGTGGTTCCATAACAATGAATAACAAGAATTTCACGTGATATTTACTAAAAAAAAATATCGCCGAACCAAAAGAAGGAAAAACGTCATAACCTATCCCAGGGACGAACGTAATCCGACGTATCAATTTCCCGCAATAATAATATATTGAATTCTAGGCGCAACAGGATACTTTCTCGGTCGAACGAGC
Organism: Megalocaria dilatata; assembly: GCA_034642435.1. Classification (NCBI taxonomy): domain Eukaryota; kingdom Metazoa; phylum Arthropoda; class Insecta; order Coleoptera; family Coccinellidae; genus Megalocaria; species Megalocaria dilatata. The sequence continues at coordinate 31,763,184 of CM067861.1, forward strand.
TTTGCTCTCTCGGCCACCTTACGCGGACCTCAAAACTAGAAACCGAAAACTTATCCCTTTCGTCCCAGTGTCGTATTTCCTTCTCCCGGAAGGGAAACGCCACGTAAGGTTTCGTATGTCCACATTATCGGGGATAATCGAGTGGCCGGTACTCGGATCCGGATTCCGAGAGTTGTCGTCGCGTATTCCCGATCGGGCCTGGGATCGATTCTCGGACGCGGCTTTTGCGTCGTGCAAAATTGTTATCTGTTTCTTCTTTTTGTGGTGGTGTTATGGAAAGGAGGGGATGGTTGGGGCGGACGAGGAGAAAGGCCCGTTTTTGTGCTACTTTTTCAGGAATTGCTGAAAGAGGTACATTGGTTTTCTTGATATAAACTACTCGTCAAGGATATATATTTTTTTTAATAATATTGATATGTTTTTCGATTACGTAAACTTATAACGATTATATACTAACTGACAAAGAAACGGCAACACCCAGAAGGAGCTGTTTAAATTTTAATTTTTCGTTTGGTGAAACATAGTATAGCAAGGAGTGAATTATTGAAATTTGAAGAAAAACGAAGGGTTTACAATTTTTTTAAAATAAATCTGTTAATAATGTGTTTGTCCACCGCGATTATCTATACACTCCCCAACACGTCTTGGCATTGATGCAATAAGATGGTCTATTTGTTCTCGAGGGATACTATCCCAAGCTACCTGTAGTTCATGTCTCAGAGCCGCCAAACTCCGTGAGAGCTGGGGTTAATTTCCAAGTCTTCTACCCATGATGTCCCAAAATGGTCTACTGGCGAAAGATCGGGGGATTTGGGCGGCTATGGCAAAAGATTCACAATGGTAGCGTCAGAAAAGTTCAAACTAACCCTGGCAACATGAGGTCGAGCATTATCTTGCTGAAATATTGGATTCTCGAGCCCGTTAAGGTACGGGAGAACATATGGTTCCACTAGTTCTTGAAGGTAACGCAGCGCTGTCATGTTATCTCGAATAAAGACTAAAGGTGACTTACAGTAGCACCCCATATCATAACATCTACTGTCCGGTGTACATGACGCTCAATATCAAACTGATGTTCAGGTCTTTCTCCCCGACGTCGTCTAACCCTTCTTCGGCCATCATGTGTACCCAAGGAGAATCGAGATTCATCAGAAAAGATGACCTGATGCCATTCCACAGTCCAATGTTACAGGTTGGCCTTGTTCTCCTAACCACGCATTAGCCAAAGATCGAGTTGTCGCAAATCGGTCTCTAATAGCCATAAGTCTTAGACGTCGATCTTGAACTTCATTTGTGCCCCTTCGACCTCCGGTGCCTGCTCTGCTTCGATTTTGGGCATTATCAAACCACGCTTGACAACATCTCATAACAGTAGTTGGATTTCCGTTCGTACGGTAGGCGATTTCTCGAAAAGACAACCCCGCCTCCCGTAGACCAATAATTCGACCTCTTTCAAATTCACTTAGCTGGCGATAAATTCCGCGTACACGTGCTCTAGGCATTTTAACAACAACTAAACATCGACTTTGGATCTCCTCGAACAGCTGGTTTGTTGTAAATTTAAAAATATTTGCAAAAAACGACTACATATTTAAGTAACAAAAAATGTTTACATGAAAAGACCTTCACGATTTTTTCTCCAAATTTTAATCATTTACTCCTTGCTATACTATCTATGTTTTACCAAAAAAATTTAAAATTTAAACAGCTCCTTCTGGGTGTTGCAGGTTTTTTGTCAGTTAGTATACAAAAGTCTTCTGGTTCATCGAGAAGCAAGTTTACATCACCTTTAATAATTTTTTGACTATGTGTGTCAGAAATTCACATTTTAGTGATTTTCTCCTTTTCTGTTTTATTTGATTTTCTCTTTAGTCTTAGTATTTCGTTTTCAATAAGATCCAAAGGTTTCTACGCAATTAAGAATGGAATTTTCATTATGCCAAGACATGTTTTATCCGAGGACGATACCAATAGAGCACTCCAGGTTGGTTGAACATAATTGCAAGTGGTCAATGTTAGACAAAGTGTGATAGGATAGCACGTTTACTGGCATGGTACTTTACCGCTGGAACTGTTCGTTAAAGACCCAGAAGTGGTAGAGCACAAGCTGCAATGTAGAAGACCGATTTTTAACTCTTTTGGTGAGAAGACTTCAGCACTTGCAGAATGGCAAGTCAACGTCTTCTAGATAACATAGGTACTTTAGTCTTCCTGAGACAGTCGGAATATGTCTCCATGTAGGTAATTTAACATCGAGACGCTTGTTGAGAAGAGTTTCACTCACTCGCGAACACAATCGTCAAAGATTAGAGTGGGCAATGAAGTCCACTGAGCGAGATGAATGGTGATATTGACTCTTCATTCACGAGTCAAGATTGGACGTTTTGCTGATATTCGACGACTACGGGTGTGGACACGTCCATTCATATGAAAAAACCGCCGCTATATTCAAGAAGTGCATCCTTTTCGAGAAGATACATTTATGGTTTAGGCTGGAGTTTCTTTCGATGGCAGAATTGACTTATTAGTATCGGGTGTTTTTTTAGAGTGATAAAACTTTCGATAGAGATAACTGTGATTTGACAGAAGGTGGAAGCCATGTTGTTTTGACATTTCTGTTCAGTGCGCATTGACAAATTATCATGAAAAGACTCACGCCGCAACAACGTTCACAAATTGTTTAAATTTATTTTCAAAATCAGTGTTCTATTCGCCAAACTTATAGAGCACTTCGTGAAATTTATGGTTTACATACTCGTCCATCAGAGCAGCTTATTCGTCGAACTATCGATAGATTTCGGACAATATTTTCTCTACTCGATGCAACAACAACAACAAGATGAAGAACTGTACGTACAGAAGAAAATATCGTTGCTGTAAGTCATAGTGTTAATGATGATACAGATTTGTCAATTCATCGACGTTCACAACAAGTTGGACTCTGCGCATCCACTACATGGAGAATTTTGCGTAAAGATCTTGATCTACACCCATACAAGATCCAACTGGTTCAAGAACTAAAGCCACTTGACCATAATAAGCGCTGTTTGTTTGCTAATTGAGCCCTAGAACAGTTTGAAGTTGATCATGCCATAAAATTTTCTTTCAAATAAAAAAAAATGGCTTCAATTTTAGTTTAAATGTGTTTTATTTCAATTTAAAGTTCTACCACTCTTAAAAAAACTTCTCATTGCCTTCTTCGGTGGTCTCTTCAATAGTTGACTTCCTCTCCTTTGGAATGCTTGGTTGCATTAATGCTCAAAGACTTGATTTCTCAATAAAAAATGTGTGCAGGATTGCAATCGAGTTACATTACGTAAGCGAAAGGTTACATCACTCAGGATGGATCTTTTATACCAATTACCTCTCTGTGCCTTTATCGGAAGATTCAGCTAAAAGTACATCCGACAATTTACCCAGCCAGAAGGGGAAAACTCTATTAACAACGAAATAGAGTGTGGGCAGGTGAGGCTCAAGAAATTTCCCGCCTATAAATAGGCCTTTGCCGGTGGTCGGAAATACCCGGCGGAAATTCTTTACGAAGAAAAGTTTCGGAAATGGAATTGACGTCGATGAATAAATGCAATCAGAGCGTTCGTTTGAAGTAAAAACGTGCCCATCAAGGAGCATCTGTTCTCAAATACGAACCTCAACGACTATATTTCCAGATCTTAGGCGGCCTTTGAAATTATGTGGTATTCCCAGTCCTTGCTCACAATTTATGAGACTCATAAGTGTTTCGGGTTTCAAAGGTATTATTAGGGTTATTAACCGTGTCTTAGTAGCATTCAATAGAATTTGTACTTTTCTAAATAATTATTATTTAAAGATGTTTAGTATACAGGGTGTGATCTCTGGCCAAATTTCGATTCACGCAATTCACAGCACAAATGATCCTATATAGTACGATCCAATTATCTTTCGTTGCTAAGGTTATTCAATTATTTACTATTGTATAACGTTTCACAATTTTTTCACTAAAAACATAGTATAAATCGAAAACTATCATCTTGAACATCCATTCAGTGAACACTTCTGAAAAGGGCTAAAATTTTCCTTAGGCTGGGTACTTTTTCAAATTTTATTTTTCTTATGTTATCCTGAATAGTGCTTCTGTAACCTGTAATCTTGAATTCTAAGGCAATTGCTCCAGCTTGGAAAATAATGTCACTTTTTCCCGAACCAAGTACTCAAAATTAAAATTTCGCCCAACTTCAATTGACTATTGACTGAAAAAAAATTGTAGTTTGGCACATTCTTCAGAGAAAGAGGCAAATTCGGACCCAAATCTCTTCAGTAAGGAGTTATTTTAATAAACAAAATAATCATTTGAAAATACATAAGAACACCTATCTAATGCAGAGTCGTATCTCCTTTCATTGTATATTTCTGTGATATAACCTAATTTTCGTATAGGCCATGCTTATCCAAAAATTGGTTAGTTGTTGCAGAAATGTCTAGTGACCAAGGTATTTTTATATACAGTCGACTCTCGTTAATTCGAAACTCGAGGGACTCTTGAAATATTACGAATTATCGAGTGTTTGAAATATCAAATGGTTTGAAATTTGTGAAAGAAAATAAATAAAACTTCGAATTATTAAGTGTTGGTTAATTTTTATTTATTAATGTAAAAATGACAAGAATTACATTCGTGTACATACATGTATTCGTAATGTGAATTAATTAATCTTTCGAAAGAACTTTGTTATACTGGTTTGCTTGAAAGCACAATTCTGCTGCTCACACTGCTCAATAACTTTTTTTAAGAGAAAAAGTGCCTGAAATGCTTTTTCATCACTTTCGTTTTGTAGACAGAAGCTTTGTAAGGTATCAAATGAGGATCTTGCTTCCTTAACTGACACCTCTGCCAAAGGTTCCGATGTATCGTCCTCATCTTCATCGTTACTTTGCGTATCTGTCGCAGATAAAATTTCGCCATCGAAGCCATTTGAAGCAGTTGAGAATCGTTAGGGGTGTTACAGCTCGCCATGCTTTGTCAATTAGTAAAATAGCTGTCAGAACCGTGATATTTGCAGTTAGCTGTTTGCCGAGAGATTCTAAAACGATCTTAACAATTTCTTTGCGATAGAACGTCTTAAAATTATGGATAATCCCTTGGTCCAATGGTTGCAATTTGGAAGTTGTATTTGGCGGAAAGAAGTAGAGTTCCACGTTAGACAATGTAGGAGGACTGTTGTGGACAGTGCAGTTGTCTAAAAATAGTAAAATTTTCCACTTTCATGTCCCCATTAACTGTTAAAAGCCAATTGTTAAAAAGTTCTGTCGTCATCCAAGCTTTTTTGTTAGCACGATAATCAGTTGGAAATGATTTCACTCCTTTGAAACATCGCGGTTTCATTGCTTTTCCTATCACTAAGGGTTTAAGTTTTTCCGATCCATCCATATTTACTGCAAGTAAAACTGTCAACCTCTCTTTACTATGTTTTCCTCCGTGACATTTTTCATCTTTAAAAGTAAGCGTCTTGTCCGGTAAACATTTAAAAAATAGGCCAGTTTCATCAGTATTAAAAATGTGTCGGGCATCATAGTTTTCAATCAAGGTCTTCAATTTACCGTGCCAATCTAAACAAACTGCATCATCAACACTTCCACTTTCCCCACAAACTTTTTTAAAAACAACTTCATTTCTCTTTTTGAAATTTGTAAGCCACCCTTCACTTGCCGCAAAGTTTTTGATGCTTAGAGTAGACGCGAACTCTTTTGCTTATTCCTTCAACAAGTTCCCGTTAATAGACACTTTTTGTCCTCTACACTGTCTTAGCCAAATGACCAGGCTTTCTTCCAGACGAGGAAATTCACCTTTAGTAGTTCTTTTCCGTACTCCAGCAGTTTGAGCAGCATTAATTTTCTCCTTGTGCTTTATTATTGTTGAGAGAGTACTCAGAGGAATCTTAAATTCTTTTGCAACATCACTCTTCTTCTCACCTTCTTCTACTTTTTCGATTAACTTTTTCTTTTCAGCAATCGTCAAACATCTATACTTTCTAGGGCTCATAACTAACACTAACTTTTAATCTGCATATCAACGAAAGAGTAACAGTAACTGAATAACTAAACAAACCAATTCGTAAGAAGTGTGTGCGTCAAATAGTCAAACTAATCGTAACAAAAACAAAGGCTCGTGTATCTTGATACAAGTTTGAACTTGTCGCATACAAGTTTGAACTTGTCGCAAAATGTACTTACAATCTTTCCGCCTCTTCTCTCTGCAACTTTGAATTGTCGAGTGTTGGACGCTGATGAGTTCGAATTAACGCGTCGTTTTGTTAAATAGCAATGATTTTTTCGTTCGAATTACCAAGTGTATGAAAATGTATTGATTTAGTTCGAAATATAAAGAGATTTAGTAGGGAACTCGTGATAACTTTGAATTATAGAGAGGTTCGAATTATCGCAGGTTTGAATTAACGAGAGTCGACTGTATTTTCAAATGATTATTTTTATTCAAATAACCCCTTAGTGAAGAGATTTGGGTCCGAATTTATCAGGTTCTTTCTCTGAAAAATGTGCTATATATTGTTTAAAAAAGGAAAATAAAAAAAGGCGTTTTTGAATTATATGCTGAACATTTTTTGGTGATTCTTCAACATCCAATCGAATCATAAAAGATGATGTCCAAATAATTTGGTCATTATTTTATATTTCTTTTGATTCTTTATTAGTTAATTTCCACCACATGTAATGATAATACATAATATATATATATATATATATATATATATATATATATATATATATATATATATATAAAGATTTATTTAGATTAAAATCTGTAGACGTTCTGGAGAATTGGAGAATTAATTCCAGCTATTATTCTGTAGTGTGCAATATATTGTTTGCAAACTACAAGGAAATTTAATATTTTCAGGTCGTTTGGTACTTCCCCATTATAATTGCATTTATATTTCCAAGTTTAATCAGCGTCTAATTTAATCGAGATTTTTAACGCCATAGTTGTGCTGATAAGTTAGCGTTTTGGTCGCCATCTTTAGTCATAACAGCTTTCCTCCGACAGGTTTTCGAACGATTCCGAGTGAATGAGATAAAAAAAAAAAAACGGTTAATTTTAAAAATAAACTCGTTCAAAAGTGGTGATAGATGCGAGTTAATGGACGTCCAAGGTTGTATCGCATCGTCTAAATAAATGAGTTCGATTTATTGAATATTCGAAATTGCTGAGTGAAGACGTCATCGGTCGTTTGTGGAAAGCGATTTAACATATCAATTCATGCTGAAAATCAACCGATAGTAAAAACATGTGTTGTTTTAATCGCGAATTTCAATTTGGCTGATGGTCGGGAATTGACCACAAGGTGTCCATTCGCGAATTCTTAAGGTCAAAAAAGCCAAACGAACTTTGTTTCATTTACTGAACCCCAATTTTAGATTTGCCCTCAATTGTTGGAAAATATTTTCCTTTCTTCTTTGAGTAACTGGAATTATTTCATAAGGAAGTAAATAAAGTCTGTGTATAGGAAATGCATCTCATCAAGTATATCAAAGTTCTCAATTTCAATTAACTGAAATAAATACCTTCACTTTGTTATTTAAAGTAAAACTATCATATCTATATTTTCTATGACCAAACTGCCCTTTCGTCACATAAAATAGCCAATTTACATTTTCTTCTGGACATTCTACTGACAAGTGAAGCAAGAGCTCTTACGGGTTAATTCATATCGCCTTTGATCCCAACAACATCTTTTTTTTCTAATTATACGATACTTTCGAAATTTTTTGACGAACATCTGTAATGTTAAAAAATTTAAATATTAAAACAGATTTATTCTGTTAGCTTCCTATAAATTTTAATTTCAAAACAATTTTCTTTCAAAAACTTTCAGAACTTGACAGAAGTGTGAAAACAACATGGCTTTTACCTTTTGTCAAATCACAGTTATCCATATCGAAAGTTCTATCACTCCAAAATAAAACACCCGATATAAAATCAGAACGCATTATATAATATCAAATGGAATAGAAAACCCAACAAATAAAAATTGTCAATTATTTAAATATTTAAATATTAGCCTTCTACATATTTAATTTCAAAAAATTATATTTAATAATTATAACTTCTGAAAATAAATTAAAATAAACATTCATTATAAGACATCCAAATGGTATAACAAAATCCAATAAATGAAAATTGTTAACCAAAACCCTATAAATTAAATATTTTGAATAGACAAAATTTTGTTTCTGCTGATCAATCTTATGAAAACTTAAGAATTTCATCATAAAACTATCTTACTTAGAATATTCAATATTATTGGATATCTAACTAAGTTACATTATATAAAATCTCAAGATATGTAAAAACAATACTGAAAAACAAGTTTTAAGAGAGACGTTGCTTCGTCAGTACTAAAATAATTCATATTCAATAAATATAAATAACATCAATCACAACAAATATTTACTCACCTTTCAACAATTTAGAAAACTTCTGGTAAACTGAAAGATTTTTAAATGTAGTGTAACGGTTAACTATAGATGAATATTTCTGTGGTTTACCCTAGATCTAAAAGATTGAAAGACATTTTAACGGCCTCTGTTATAGCACAAGGGCTATCTGTATTAAGAATGTTAAGGATATTTTATTTTATATATAATATATAATTATATTAGGTTTTTTAAATAAAGAAATTCATTATACAGTGTTGAAGGCTTTTAACTAAGGCCAAGTGCCTTATAAGCTTTGTATGATTTTCTGTGAACATGGAACCTAGACTACCTTGGATATAAAGGTACCTACTTAGATGTTTGTTGAGAATCGTATTTCCAAGATGGCACTGGTAAGTCTATACATTGTTTAATTGATTTTATTATTTTTTTTATATGTAAAGTTGAACTGATCTTATCGTAACTTTAATTATTTCTTGAGGATATGCTACATGTTTTGAGATTTTTTGAAGTAATTTATTTAAATATATTGAATATTTCAAATGAATTAGTTTTTGAGAAGTTCTTGAAATTATGTTTTATGTTTTTGAGAGAGAGAGTTATTTTTCATTAATATGGGATCAGAAAACAATACATTTTGTAACACACAGGGCTTCATTATTTAAATATTTTAAAAATTTTAAAAAAATTTTTTTAAAAAAATTAGCCTTCTACATATTTAATTCCAAAAGATTATATTTAATGATTATAACTTATGAAAATAAATTGAAATAATGTCGTATAATTAAATATTTTAAAAATTTTTGAAAAAATTTTAAAAAATTAGCCTTCTACATATTTAATTCCAAAAGATTATATTTAATAATTATAACTTCTGAAAATAAATGAAAATAATGTCGTATACGACATTATTTCAATTTATTTTCAGTAGTTATAATCATTAAATATAATCTTTTGGAATTAAATATGTAGAAGGCTAATTTTTTAAAAAATTTTAAAATATTTAAATAATTTTATATACCTTCTATCAAGAATTAACCTCTTTTTATGTTATTTTAAACAGGGCTTCGTAAGTTTGTCTGAAGAGTTCATTACGCATGCCTGGAACGAAACAAAAAATGTTTGCTTATTTATATTTTAATTTCAATTGACAATTTATATTCGTTGGTTTTTCTTAATTCCATTTGATATTGTATGATGAATTTTGACTTTATAAGTCTATTAAATATGAGCAGTGCTTATAAAGACATTAATTTAATTCTTAAAGTTTCTTCAAAGAATTTTTTGAAATTAAAATTGTAGAAGACAACAGATTAAATCTGTTTTGATATTCAAATTTTTTAATAATCCTTCTATCAAGTAAAAAACCGTTCCTTCTTATTTTATTTTAGAATGTTAAGGAAACCAAATAATTATATGTTAAAATAACATAAATAGAGGTTAATTCTTGATAGAAGGTATATAAAATTATTTAAATATTTTAATATTAGCCTTTTACATATTTAGTTTCAAAAAATTATGACATTTTTGAAAGATATTTGTTTTCATAAGATTGATCAGCAGAAACAAAATTTTGTCTATTCAAAATATTCAATTTATAGGATTTTGGTTAACAATTTTTATTTATTGGGTTTTGTTATACCATTTGGATGTCTTATAATGAATGTTTATTTTATATGTCATTTGATATAAGTGGTATTTATGACATTATTTTAATTTATTTTCAGAAGTTATAATTATCAAATATAATTTTTTGAAATTAAATATGTAGAAGGCTGATAATAAAATATTTGAATAATTTTATATACCTTCTATCAAGAATTAACCTCTATTTATGTTAAATTGTCAATAAAAATTAATAATTAAATATTTGGAGGAGACAAAATTTTGTTTCGGATCTTGTATTCATAAAAACTAAATCTTTCACAAAAATGCAAAACATAATTTTAAAAACTTCATCAGAACTATAATATTTTATTTGTAATATTCAATATATTAAAATAATTTCAAAAATCTCTCAAAACATGTAACACCCTCAAAAAACAATTAGAAATCAAATAAGGTTTTGCTCAGTCCAACATCACATTTAAAAAATGAAATCAATTAACAATAAATAACTTATCCGTAAGACCCCGTGGTATCCTTGTTGAATAAACACTAAAGGTAGAGACTTTTAAAAAATCCAATATATTCTTTGTTCATCACAAAAATCACACAAAGCTTGTAAGATATTTTATGGCCTTAGTTAACACCAAATGGTATTTATATAAAAAGATTAAAACTTAAATATAATTATATATTATATATACAATAAAATAATAAGAAGAGGTTTTTTACTTGATAGAAGGATTATTACAAAATTTAAATATCAAACCAGATTTATTCTGCTAGCCTCCTATAAATTTTAACTTAAAAAAAATTTATTGGAAAATTTTTGGAATTAAATTAATATATTTAGTACACATATAAAATCAAAACTCATTATATAATATCACATGAAATAAAAAACCCAACAAATATAAATTGTCAATTAAAATTAATAAATTAATATTTGAAGGAGACAAAATTTTGTTTCTGATCTTACATTTATGAAACCCAAACCCTTTTCAAAAGTGCAAAACATAATTTTTCATAATTTGAATATCAAAACAGATTTAATCTGTGAGTCTTCTACAATTTTAATTTCAGGAAATTTGTTCAATAAACTTTAAGAATTAAATTAATGTCTAATAAGCAATGCTTATATTTAATAGACCTATAAAATCGAAACTCATTATACAATATCAAATGGAATTAAGAAAAAAACCAACGAATATAAATTGTCAATTAAAACTAATAAATAAATAAATGTTTTTTGTTTCGTTCCAAGCATGCGTACTGAACTCATCAGACAAGCGGAAACGCTTGTCTGATAACAGCTTTGCTTGTTACAAAATGTTTAGTTTTCTGGTCTTATATTTATTATTTTTATCAAAAATTTAAAACGTATTTTTAAGAACTTCTGAAGACCTAATTTATTTGAAATATTTAATATATTTAAAAAAATTACTTCAAAAACTCTCAAAACGTGTAGCAAATCCTCGAAAAATAATTAGAATTCAGATAAGACCATGACCATGACGTGCTCATGCTGATATTTTTCCTTTGGTATCTTCAACAATTCAAGACGAGAGTAAACAGAAAAGAGGGGGCACCAACTAAGTCTGTTGTGGTGTATTATGACATTAAAAACAATACCTTTGTTTGTTGCAAAGTTACTTATTTTGTTGAAAAAGTCAAGATCAATTCCAAGCTGCTCTAAAACTGGTATACAAACAAACAACGGTTGTGTTAAAGAAGCTTAACCTCGTATGTCAACATAAGACATTTATTATTACCTTTTGAATACACCTAGTAGGTCATGGATCGGAAGGTATATCGAGAATTAACGTCAATTCGATTCCAAAATGTAGATATAAATGTCATTTTCGCATCGGCGAAAATTCGGCAAATTGGTCCTCCACTCTGGATATAGAGTCCGCGACCTTGCCTCTCGGGGCAAGGTGAAGGCGATCTGCACGCTGGGTTTAAGGAACTCTGTCGCTAAGCGTGCCAGAACAACAATCGCGCCCTCTCCCGTCTCCGTCTCTTTGCGGAATTCGAATTCCGCAGGTTCCGAAGGTTCGGAAGACTTTATGACGACATCGTCCCGTCATCATTCATGTGGGTTCTCTTGTGATCCGACCGCGAGCGACCAAAGTCGCCCGCCGTCGACGGACGGTTTTATTGCAAGGCGGAACGCGTCGAATCACGACCGGGATTTGTTATTGACGTTCCTTGGACGGGTCTTCAGAGGTGAAAATGAACTTAAACCGCTTAATATGATTTTTCGGGGAAAATGCTCATCTTCGGCCATGCGATCATTAGCCTATTGAGCGAAGTGGAAACGCATGGCACGAGGATTCACTCCTTGCACAAGTTGAACTTTGTAAGTCTTTATATTGTGGTCTTGCTGCAAAATTCTTCTCAGAGAAGTGCGAGAAGTGTTCAGATCTTGAGTTGATGTCAATGGATATTGAGCCACATTCTGGGCTACAGCAGCAATGTTTTCAGGTGTGCTTTCTGGACGAGAACGTGAACGGGTGTTTTACCAAATAACGATCAATTTTTTACGAACAAATTGATTCCCAGATTGCCGTGAGGGCATTTAATTTTTTTTTGAAATTTCCTCGTCAACTGTTTGGATAGAAGATTCACCACCGAAATAAGTTTTTGATATTTACCAGATTTGTTCAAGCGACCCATTTCGTTAATGTCAAATATTAAAGTCACTTTCTGTCAAAACACGAATGACAACAACGTCGATTCCTATAAATGTGTGAACGGCTTGATTTCCGTAGTATTTTTCTCATCTGACCTAATTTTAATGTTAAATTCCATTTGGTACATATAATACGGACATTCTATGCTAACTAGTATATAACCTTCCATCAACAACGATAACGGTTTGTAGAACACAAATCCAATCAGAAAAACGTCATAAATATATCGTCGCACGCCAATGACGTCCAACATCGGTGAATTATGGGTTCCAAAAGAAATATACATATCAACGCGTGCCAGCTTAATATTTACCAAGGTGGTATTTTATTTTTGTTTAGGTTTCAGTCGATTTACTGCAATTAGTCGTTTACAACAATAAAATGCCGTAACTGTTATTTGGACACGAAGTGCGAATCCACGAATCACGATCTAACAAATATTTCAGCGGAATCTTCTGCTTGGATGAATAACGGACGTGAAAGGAGTATCTGTCCAATTATGTTCAGCGATAAAATCACTGAAGCTTCAGAAACATGTACTGTTACAAAAAAAACTTTCAGTATCTGTCCATGCAATTCCTTCAACACGAGAAGGCCAAGATTGTCCATGAAATTGGCCCTCTCTTTCACATTCATTGAGACAACATTCGTCTTCATTTCACTCGGAAGTAAATATTTATTTAAGTTGTAGTAGTAAAAGGACACTGTAAAACAAGGGATGGGAACAACTTTAGACCAAGAAGTGAAGAAACAGAAGACAGCAATAAAACAGTTACTTATTAGAAATGTCACTGTGAAGTTTCACGTCGAAAAAGGGAAGCAAACCTGTGCGATAAATTGAAAAAAAGAGGAATGTACCAAAATTGTAAAAATTGAAGAAACGAACTTGTTGGATGAATAACATATTGTGGATCTTTACTTGACAGATAGCAAAGGATCCCTTGCAGCACCGGCCTTTTCTCTGTTACAATGACGTCAATTTTCGGACAAAGTCCGATCGGTCTGCAGGTTCCATTGCATCCCGAAAAATGCACTCTATGGTGTGCTTTACACGCTGGAGGCATCATCGGTCCATATTTCTTTAAAAACGATGCTACAGTGAAGGATGTTCCTTACAGTGAATGGTGCTCCTTACAATGAATGGTGCTCCTTAAAGTGAATGGTGCTCTTTACAGTGAATGGTGCTCCTTACAGTGAATGGTGCTCCTTACAGATCGATAATCAATGATTATTTGTTTTAAAATTTGAATGGTATCCACCCAGAAGTGTTTTGGTTCCAACAAGATGGTGCTACACGTCATGCCGCTACCGTAACAATTGATTTATTGAAAGAAAGATTAGCCATTATTTCGAGAAACAGCCCAATTAATTGGCCTACAAGATCATGCGACATAACTCCACTGGATTATTTTCTTTGTGGTTATGTCAAGTTATTGGTTTATGCTGATAAACCAGAAACAATAGACGCTTTGGAAGCCAACATAGCTCGTGTTATTGATAGAATAAGGCCTGAATTACTGGAAAAAGTGGTCCAAAATTGGTCTGGTCGAATGCGGTTCCTCAGAGCTAGTCGTAGTGGACATATTCCGAAAATTATATTCAAAACATAAACGTCATAAAATTATCTTCCAAATAAAAAATTAAATTTGCTTCACTCTCTATTTAAATGTGTTTTATTTCAATTTAAAGTTGTATCACTCTAAAAAAACCCCCGATAGTTGATTACGTGGATCAGTTGATCCGAGAAAACAATCTGACAACGTCGCACTTTCTAAAATTTGATCTATACATTATAGAAATAGAAAGAAGGAAAATAAGAATGTATATATTTCTGTTAATGTTGGGTTATAATGTAGAAACGGATTGTTATTGTTTATATGCTTGTCATACCATACTACTACGAACTACGTCATTAGTATTACTTGTGTGTGTGTGTGTGTGTGCAAAATGGAAAGCGGTTTCAAACGAACAATTTCAACTGATACTCTTTTAACAATTCTACATACCGATGATTTTGCAATGTTGATATAATCTCCTATCGTCAATTTGGAAACTACCAGTTGCATAAAATCGTCGACATACTAATAATTGTAATCTCGCATCGATCGATTTATTCCTTTTACTGCGAGGTTCAATTTCTGGTCCAATTTCATGTAATAATTCCATCACGACTTTTTTGTTGAGACTAAAACGTAGTTTGAAATCAAGATCATTATAATCCGCTAAGGAATCACTCCTGTTTCTAATAATTCGGGGAATTTCACTTAAATCTTCTGGTGATGATGATGAAGAACTGATTTTGAAAAGCATTTTATAATTATCGGGTGTTTTTTTTAGAGCGAGAGGACTTTCGATAGGGATAACTGTGATTTGACAGAAAGTAGAAGCCATGTTGTTTTGACATTTCTGTTCAGTACGCAAATTGTTGAAATTTATTTCCAAAATCAGTGTTCGATTCGGCAAACTTAAAGAGCACTTCCTGAAATTTATGGTTTATATAATCGACCATCAGAGCAGCTTGTTCGTCGAACTATCGATAGATTTCGGACAACATTTTCCCTACTCGATCCAACAACAACAAGACAAAGAACTGTACGTACAGAAGAAAATATCGCTGCTGTAAGTCATAGTGTTAATGATGATACAGATTTGTCAATTCGTCGACGCTCACAACAAGTTGAACTCTGCGCATCCATCACATGGAGAATTTTGAGTAAAGATCTTGATCTACACCCATACAAGATCCAACTGGTTCAAGAACTAAAGCCACTTGACCATAATAAGCGTCGTTTGTTTGCTGATTGAGCCCTAGAACAGCTTGAATTTGATCCACTTTTTTATCATTAAATTGTGTTTAGTGATGAAGCTCATTTCTGGTTGAATGGCTATGTAAACAAGCAAAATTGCCGTATATGGAGTGAAAACAATCCTCAAGAAGTTCTACAGGTTCCATTGCATCCTGAAAAATGCACTGTATGGTGTGCTTTACACGCTGGAGGCATCATCGGTCCATATTTCTTTAAGACCAATGCTGGAGCTAATGTTACAGTGAATGGTGCTCGTTCCAGATCGATGATCAATAAATATTTGTTTCAAAATTTGAATGATATCGACCCAGAAGTGTTTTGGTTCCAATAAGATGGTGCTACATGCTACTACCGTAACAATTGATTTATTGAAAGAAAGATTTGGCCATAACATTATTTCGAGAAATGGTCCAATTAATTGGCCTCCGAGATCATGCGACATAACTCCACTGGATTATTTTCTTTGGGGTTATGTCAAGTCATAGTGGTTCAAAATTGGTCTGGTCTAATGCGGTTGCTCAGAGCTAATCGTGGTGGACATATACCGGAAACTATTTTTAAAACATAAATATTATAAAATTATCTTTCAAAAAAAAAAAATGTTGACTTCAATCTTAATTCAAATGTGTTTTATTTCAATTTAAAGTTCAATCACTCTAAAATAAACACCCGATGTACCACTTGAAAAAAGTAAACAATAAGCAATACACTTCAACTTCTAAGAATACGAAATGTTGATTCACCAAAATCGACAAATCAACTTGATCTGTGATTTAACAGATTCTAGGTTAGATCAGAGCACAAAATGTTCTGTGCAACCCAATTTATACTTGATCGATTATCGAGAGAGGTTAATCTGTCATAGTTTGACACAGTGGCCAAATCTTTGATCAGCACTTTAGGAGCATAGAATTAGATAAATTATAGAAGGGCTACGTGGTCAACAGGCTCCGATGACTAAAGCTTTGTGAAACCCACTGTAATTGTCTGCTGAAGGTTAACATCACTACCCTTTCTGAACTCAGCTGGGATAGAGGAGGGTTGAGAAATTATAAGCTATTCAGAATGAACAGACAATTGTGACCGAAAGATACTACTCAATCCAGAAATTTGGGAGTAGGATTGAAGATATGAAGATTAAAAAAACTATCACTTGTCCACATGGTTCTTGTTAGCAATGTTCTTTTTCACTGTTGCACGGGTGCGTTCACGTAACTCACAGAATCCCAAAAAGTTAACAAAAGTATTTTTGTAAATTTGTAACTGATCAGAAAATTAAACATAAGATTGAGTAGACTTGATAATATCTCTGCGGAAGCGTATTAATCTCCTTACTCACTGGACAGCGTGAAAATCTGTATTGACTACTGACATGTGGTTCATATTTACAGACTTTGATTTTCAGAGATTTCAAGGACAAATTTAGATTTTTGTCTTGACCTATGTTTCACATTGCACTGAAAAAAGACCCAAACACGAGGTGTTTTTAATGCTAAACTGTCGTTTTCTTGCAGACATCCAGGACATTCCCGAGAGCATTGGTGCCCTCAGAGCGCTACAGATGGCCAACTTCAGTTCGAATCCCATAGCCAGGCTACCGCCTGCGTTCAGTCAGCTAAAGTCCCTTTGCGTTCTAGGCCTGAATGACTTGTCCTTAACTTCGTTACCGTCGGATTTGGGCACTTTAAGTTGCCTAACGTCGTTAGAGCTGAGGGAGAACATGCTCAAAGAACTTCCGGCTTCCATCAGTCAACTGTCAAAGTTGGAGAGGTTGGATCTGGGAGACAACGAGATAGAAGCACTGGTAAGTTTTGGCGAACGTGAAGGTACTTCGTTAATTAAAAGGAATTAATTGAATAAATTAAGAATATAGAAAACATTTCAAACTTGTTTGAAGGAACTTGTTTAGAAGAAGAATTCAGATGCTTCTGTGACATCTGTTGATAACCTCAAAATGGAATTCTATGTTTCAATTTCAAAGTTTTTACCAGGCATGATACGTGTAAACAGTATGTGGGTTTTTAATAACTGTCTTATCCTTAACGAGTCCCCACAAAAATAGTTCTCCGAGGTGAAAACTCCGTCTTCATACCGAGCTAAAACCTCCTCTGAGAAATGCGAGAAACGTTCAATTCTTGAACACGATAACGAGTTGATGTTGATGTATGCTCAACCACATTCTGGGTTACAGCAGCAATGTATTCAGCTATGGTCACTGAACGAGAACGTGAACGGGTTGGTTTACCTAGTTTCACTAACTGACTCCTTCAAAACATTGATTCACAAACTGCCGTGAAGGCATTCCATTTGTATTGTTACATTATGCTTTTCAATATCTAATTTTTGAACGAAAAATGATGTGACACTGAAGTATCGGCATCTTCAGGCGAAGTTGATGGTGCATAATTTCGTGTTTTGGAGCAATATCTATTTTTCCTAGTCCATGAAAGATTGGTTTATACTAAGCATATCTGCAATTTTTAGCGACAACAACGATAAAACGAGTATTATCAAGTTTCCAATAAAAGTTACTCCGTCTCTATATTACGATTTCAACGTCACGAATATATAAAGGGTTTTCCAATAAGATATGTCATTTTGATATTACAAAAAAACGAGTATATTTTAAGAGAAATCAAGGGATAATTGTTTCATTGTAAAGAGGAACTTTTCTTGCAAAATTGCGATTGTTTCGTTGCTTGTGGCGCAAGTAGACGTCCTGTTAAAAATAAAAGCCGTCCACAGTTACACTAGCCTCATTTTCTAATTAGTAAGGTTCAATCGCACAGCCAGCCCAAAAACCGCACCGAACAGTGACACGTTGAGGATGGAGAGACTTTTCAACAATCATTCTTGGATTTTCCGAGCCCCAAATGCGAGAATTCTGCTTATTAACGTAGCCTCCGAGGTGAAATAAGCCTCATCACTGAAGGTGATTTTTCGATGAAAATCCTGACGTTGCTGGTGATCAACCGGCTTGAGGTCTTGTGTTAACTGAACCCCTGCACCTTCAGAGGGAGGTATATCGACTATGGCGATCGACAGGCCAGAGGCAATAGTGATGGGAGACTCAGGACTGCTGCACGAGCCTTTAACGAACAGTACCCTATCGATGCCCTCGGATCTAATGTCAAAAGTTACCGAGCCAAGAACGGCATTTCAATGTAACCGTCCCCAGCGGGGACGAATGGATCCATGCTGAGGTTTTATTGAGGACAGCCCTTGGCATATTCACAGATGGCTCGCAACGGAACGGTAGCGGGAGTCTATGGAAGCAAACCGAGAATCAAATACTCATTGAGTCTGTCAAAACGCAACCATATTCCAGGCAGAACTATTTTCCATTGAGACCGCGGTGGATCTGCTGATAAAACGGCAAATCCGCCACGGCAAAATCAAAATATTTACTGATAGTCAGTCAGTACTAAAAGCTCTGGAGTTCAGCTGTTGTACATCGAAAACAGTCTGGAGTTAACGCACGGCTTTAAACAGGCTCGGTATGTATAACAGAATCACTCTTGTTTGGATACCGAGCCAACTATTTAGGTAACGAAGAGGCAGATAGGTTGGCGTTTGCTGGAGCTGCGCTGCCTGGTAATACCACATGACGTGGCTAAGCGGATGATAACAGACAGAATGAACTCAAAACTAGAGCCTTTTTGGCTGAGCCATTCTGGCCTGAAACAGTCGAACAGCTTCAAACAAAAAGATGATAAACCTAGCGCTAGGTCTGGATAGGGCCAAACTAAGAACACTTGTCGGAATTATGACAGGTCAGTGCAGGCTGAAAGCGTATTTGCACAAAATCGGTCTGGCTGAAGACGCATGCTGTGTCTTGAAGACACTGAAACAGCCATGAACATCGTCTCAGAGTGCCCAGCCATGAGTCGCATTAGATTCGAGGTCTTTGGCCAGGTTTTTATAGCCCACTGCGAACAAAAAAAACTAGGTCTTTGGTCAGGCTTTTATAGCCCACTGCGAAAAGAAAAAACTACCCCTGAAGAAGATTATCGGTTTTATCCAATAACTGGATCTCGTCGGAGAAATATAAATTAGGGGTGTGCGTGCAGATGCAGTGGTAAAGTGGACAGACGCCCGTTCTCTATAAAATAATGAATAATAACACCTAAGGTTTTGTGCAAAATACGGTGTAATGTCGTTTGTAGAATGCCTAATTCCAAAAATCAACAAGGAATAATCAATACTGGGTTTTCGTCAACCCTACAGGCTACAGCGCAATATTGTTCTTGAACGACGCACACGGTTTCGATTCTTCACATCACTTAACTTATCCCAACAACTCAAATTTGTCCACCACTTTCACTATTGCCGGCCGAGAAGGTGCTTCACGACCACCCAAAAGTGCTTTTGTTTCGCGAACTGTCACTTCAAAATTTTCACCATTTTCGTATTGAATTTTAACAGTTCCTTGCGTTGTTGAAGCGTGTATCGTTTCATTTTTAGTAATGGCGTTGTTTTTACTTGTCAAGTGTCAAAAGATGACAGCTGCCCAGGTAGGGGGCTCTTCAAAATGAAAAGTCCTTTATATTAGGTAAATAAAATATTAGACCATAATTTCCACAATTATTTCGCAAACATATGGAGTTTTCTGGATTACTTTTTAACATCAGTTATGTTGAAATAGCCAAAGAGTATCGATTATCGGAAAAAAAGCAACTAACGATAGAAGAATTCAAACGGAGCAAACTATTTCGTTATAATCGTAAATAACGATAACTGCTTATCTGACCGTAATGAAACGACAAAACCACACGTGAAACAATCGTATTCCTGGTTTCAGATATTGCAAAACGTTATGTTTATCCTCATTGAGTCAGAAAATTTAAAGCCAACAACGTTATCGCTAATTGAAATTGCGTAATCGTTGTTTACAAATATGATAGGCGTTATAATATTCGCTAACCGAGACGATCTTTGTTCCATCCGAGACGCGCAATGATTGAAATTCTAGCGTTAACCGAGTGTTAATTGCTGGAGGAATCCTGTTTACCGTATTTGGTGAACGTAATTTTTATTCCACTGACCTCCTGGCAGTAATAAGGATTCGTCAACCGACCATGACGAAAATGCCAATCGTACGCGTGTTATATTGCTTTATTTCTGTTTATCAACGACCTGAATGAAAAATACGAGGTTTGAAAATATGAGCCGAGTTTAGTTTATTATTTAACGATGTAAACCTTTGGAATATTATGCGGTCGAATTGTTTTTCTAAAGAGGTATGCGAAGGGTTTTGCAATTAGATGTTTTATTTTGAATAGCTGGCTATCTGGACACCTGTCACTTTTGAAGGTGTCTTTTGACATTTGACAAGTAAAAACTACACCCTAACTAAAGATAGAACGATACACGCTTCAACAGCGCATTGAAATTGTTGAAATTCACTACAAAAATGGTGAAAATTTTGCAGTTACAGTTCGCAAAACTAGAGTGAGCACTTTCAGGTTGTCTTGAAGCACCTTCTCGGCCGGCAATGGTGGGGCTATTGGGGCAAGTTATGAAGAATCGAAACCTTGTGCGTCGCACAAGAACAACTGAGAATACTGCTGTTGTAGTCCGCAGTGGCGACTATGAGGCAGTGCCTCACCAAATAAATTCTGGAAATTACACGTATTAATCAGATATTTTATTAATCCATTTCATCCTCCATTTCACATCGTACGGTACGGCACTGGGCCTCTGTTCCATCATATCCATGCTCAGTCTCAAGATTCTTGTATATTCATCTCACATTCTCTTTAAGAAGTAAACGGTTCGAGGCATGCCTCAAGCGCTTCCTTGTCTAGCGCGTTATCTATCCGGTGTTTTTTTCAAAGTGATGGAACTTTCGATAGAAATAACTGTGATTTGACAGAAGGTAGCAGCCATGTTGTTTTGACATTTCTGTTCAGTTAACATTGACAAATTATCATGGAAAGACTCACGCCGCAACAACGATTACAAATTGTTGAAATTTATTCTCAAAATCAGTGTTCTATTCGCCAAACTTATGAGCGCTTCGTGAAATTTATGGTTCACATAATCGTCCATCAGAGCAGCTTATTCGTCGAACCATCGATAGATTTCGGACAACATTTTCTCTACTCGATGCAACAACAACAACAAGACAAAGAACTGTACGTACTGAAGAAAATATCGCTGCAGTAAGTCATAGTGTTAATGATGATACAGATTCGTAAATTCGTCGACGTTCACAACAAGTTGAACTCTGTGGATGCACCGCATGGAAAATTTTGCGTAAAGATCTTGGTCTACACCCATACAAAATCCAACTGGTTCAAGAACTAAAGCCACTTGACCATAATAAGCGTCGTTTGTTTGCTGATTGGGCCCTAGAACAACTTGAAGTTGATCCACTTTTTTATCGTAAAATTGTGTTTAGTGATGAAGTTCATTTCTGGTTCAACGGCTATGCAAACAAGCAAAATTGCCGTATATGGAGTGAAACTCCACAAGAAAGTGTGCTTTACACGCTGGATGCATCATCGGTCCATATTTCTTTAAAAACGATGCTGGACTAATGTTACAGTGAATATTGCTCGTTACACATCGATGATCAATGATTATTTGTTTCAAAAATTTTGAAGCATAAATGTCATAAAATTATCTTTCAAATAAAAAAAAAATGTCTTCAATCTTAATTTAAATGTTTTATTTCAATTTAAAGTTCTATCACTCTAAAAAAAACACCCGATATTATAAACATTTTTGTGTAGATTAAAGTACTGTATCTTATATATTTTTTGAATACAATTAATTTTAAGTATAAATTATCTAATTGAGACTGGCACCATCTATTGCATCATTTACAATGTACTTGATGATACATTTTAACCAAATGTGATTAAAATTGTTCAATAATAAGCTCATTCTTCAACGATAAGTCGTTGAAGGACTTCTACAGAAATAGAAAAATATGAGTTGTCAAGTGAGTTTTCAAATTAATGCCTACATTCTTTTGTGCTTCGTTACAGATCATTTGTTAAAATTTTGGCATTCGTTTGAACGCAAGTGTGGTCGAATTAAAGCATGATAAACACGCAATATCTTGTTCTCGACAGATAATTTGTTGATGGTTAATAGTTTGACACTTGTAGATCGACATTCTCGCACCGTCTCTAATGTTTGTCGTCCCGGATGATACATGGGATCGCTGTCACTTAATAATACCAAGCTGACGTTACTAATGGACGTCTATTTGATGTTCCGATATTTGATATGCCTCAGAGAGATATTTTGTAAGCTGTTTAGAATGTTAGCTCCAAATTATTGTATTAGACCTTCTAATGGAAAGTTTTATTTGTCCTTACGATAACTTTCGGAAGAAAAATAAATGTTATACAGGGTCCTACAATAGTGCGTTGCGCGGAAGTTTCTTTTGTTCTCTAAACATCCTAGTTGAAATTAAACTTCTCAACTAAACCACATCCAACATCTCCCTATTCCCTATTGTTTTTTCGGAACAATGTCGTCATAGGAATTCTATCTCCATAATACAGAATATAAAAATTATTTTTGGATTCTCCAAAACTCTTAGGTTCTTGAGTTTTGCGGTTCAACTTTCTGTTCAACATCACCCTTTGACGGTTAGTTCAATATTACATTAAGTCGTGAATAATGGACCGATTTAAAAAATATTAACTGGGTTGTGTACAGTACATAAATAACTTTCAAGCTAACCAACACTCGACATCTCTTCCCTATTCAAAAAATGTTGGGGATTGATTGCACCTTTATGAGGATGGTTTTTCGGAACAAACTCATTATGGAAATTTGTCCCCCTCAAAACAGAAGTTGACCTGTTTTTTAAATATCTTCGAGAATTCTTCGTTCTGGAAGTGTCAAATTTTCGTTGGGACATCCTGTATTTGTTCAGTCATTGACTTTTTTGGAACTTGATCCTCCTCCGATTTGTTCTGGTTGCAATCCACGTAAGAATCAATGTTATCCAATTAGGTTCTTTTCTTATTGGGATGCATTTCTGTTGAGAAATAACTTCTGATTGTTTCGATTAAGTTACTGTTACATTTTATTATTCATCCTGTAACTTATTTCCTGTTTGATCCAATCTAATAATTATTTACCGTTACAGAAAATTTAGGCAATGAGCATAGCTTTTCATCTCTGAACCGATTAATCTGTGTTTATATATAATTCTAGTTCGATTGCATAGAATAATAAGCCTAAGACGATGTGATAATGTATCTGACATTCGAAATTATACAGACGTGACTCTCGTTTTACGATCTTGATACTCCTAGCAGTCACTTATGTCTCAAATGCATTGGGAAATTAATGTTATATTTTAACGACCATAATTAAAAAAGTGTGATAAAAGCGGACGTGTACAATAACAATTTCCACCGAAAATTGACTAACAGGAAGCCTTTCATCCGTTACTATTTGATGAGGACCCCAAATAAAACTTAGCAGGATTTTTTTTCTAAATATTCAAAGCTCACATTTTATAGTAATCAGAAAGCAAATATCTAAATGAAAAAATCTTCAGTAAAATCGATTAGTTCTAAGACTTGATTCTTGATTTAAATAATTTAAATATTAAAACAGATTTATTCTGTTAGCCTCCTATAAAATTTAATTTCAAAAAATTTTATTCGAAAACTTTCAGAATTAATGTCTCATAAGCACTTCTTAAATTTAATAGACCTATAAAATCAAAACTCATTATATAATATCAAATGGAATTTAAAAAAAACCAACAAATACAAATTGCCAATTAAAATTAATGAATAAATATTTGGAGGAGACAAAATTTTGTTTCTGATCTTATATTTATATGAATAACTAAATTTTGTCTCGTTCAAATATTTATTTATTTATTTAAATTGACAATTTATATTTGTTGGGTTTATTTTATTTCACCGAAATGATCTTGCGTGGATGCAAAACAAATCTTAGGATAATTTATGCAACCTAATTGTCTCTCGTGAACAAGAAACCCATTCTGTTATGCTTCTTTTCTGTAAGTAAAAGAACGCTTTATCACTCGGGGCGTTGAAGTAAACAAGAACAAAATCTTAAGTTGGATACGTATTTAAGGGTGGCCCATCTAGAGTTGGCATTTTGAAGTAGTAGTTATGTCGAGTCTGGCATATATCTGTCATTCGTGTTCTGATAGAAAGCCGATTTACGATTGAACAGAACTGGAAAATATTAAAAACTCATTTTCAAAGTGGTGAATCTTCTATCCCAATTGTTAGAAATTTACATGGAAAATTCAGTAGAAATAAAACGCCTTCATGGCCTTTTGTGGATCAAATTGTTTGTGAAAACTGGCACGTCCAGTGAGCATACCTGAAAACGCTGCTTCTGTAGCTTATCAACTCATCATCATGCTCAAGAACTGAACATTTCTGCCACAGGCCATGCGCAGTTCTACATATCTGTACAGTTTCGACTGATGTCAAGAATAGCGTCTGTTCTATATTTCTGTAAATTTAACTGTGAAAATGAACATTTCTATCTGTCATACCTTGTAAAGTTTCATGATATCAGGTGACGTCTGAAGTTCTTTAAATTATTCTTCCTTTGTTACAGCCACCACACATAGGCAAACTTCCAGCCCTGACAGAACTTTGGTTGGACGACAACCAGATCCAAAAGTTACCTCCGGAGATCGGACAGCTCCGCAACCTCGCTTTCATGGATCTGTCCGGTAACCGTCTTGAGTACCTTCCAGAGGAGCTAGCCGGCCTGGAGAGCCTCACCGACTTGTACCTCTCCCAGAACGTGATAGAGTACCTACCTGACGGCATAGGGAGACTGGAGAAACTCACTATTTTAAAGGTGGACCAGAACAGACTGACCTGTCTCAACGCTAACATTGGAGGTTGCTCCAACCTTCAGGAACTGATATTGACCGAAAACTATCTTGGCGAACTGCCTGAGCAGATAGGCAATCTAGTGAAATTGACTAATTTGAATGCGGACAAGAATGCACTGATGGGTATCCCCGAAGAGGTGAGTTATATGTTTTTGAGCAGTTTCGGTTAGGTTGTGAGCTTTTCACTTGGAAGAATTGTTAAGAATTAAAATAAGTGTACAAGATTTGTTACAAAGCTATTTCTGATTTTGAATGCAGATGGAGTAGAGGTTGTTAAAAGTTCATGAGCTGTGAACTTTGGTCTTCTTGAAAACCAAAATTATGTGCAGTACAATCGCGCTAATACGACACACGCTAGTATGAACTGCTTTTCCATAAGTGAACACAGATTTTTTTGTGTTGACTACCCTGTGATATTAATATAGTATAATCTTACTAGTAAGAAGATGCTATTAATTCCACTCGTGGAAAATGCGATTTGGCCAAGAATATTATCTAGTCTTTTTCCTGAAAATATCCTTTTTCAGCTTCAGCTGGTGCTCTCGGAGGCGATTATCATCAGCTATGTCTTGTTGGAGAGTTGAAGTTATGTATGGCATTGAAAGTTGCAATGAGGTCACCTCTTGCCTTCGGAGGCAATTATCATTAGCTATGTCTTGTTGGAGAGTTGAAGTTATGTAAGGCATTGAAAGTTGCAATGAGGTCACCTCTTAGTTGTCTGTGAGCCAAAGTGGAATTATTCTTAAGGCAAAGGCGCTCCTCGTACGAAAGATGCAAACCACCAAAAGGGATACTAGTTGCTAGACGTTGTACGTTTCCCAAAGAGTTTTTGTCACAAACCAGCACTGGTATCAAACACTGTTAGCGAATTTGAGAAAGTAACTAATCAGTGTATAATTTTTTCCCACCTGGATAACACAGCACTTTGAGAAGTGAAGTTATCTCTCGACTCCAGAAATGTATATTGTTTAGGTCACTCTGAATGTTCGGGGGGCTCTGAAAGTGGTTGCCGAATATGTCAGTATCACCAGCATATAGTTCAAGTGGTAGGGTATATAAGAAACAGAAGAGGACACAGCACAGACCCTTGTGGAACGCCAATCTCATGTGACGATACTCTTAACTCACGATAGGATAAAAACTCGGATATCCACTTTGAGCTTTGTGTAAAAGACGATTTTTTGGAACTTTCTCAAACGCACTATAAAAGTCCAAGTAAATAATGTCTACACATTCACCTTGATCAATTATTATGGTCTACTTCGAGAGACAGCCCAACAAATTACAGATTTTCCTGGAGAGAAGCAGTGCTGTATCGCCCTTTATGAAAATGGGTTCGACTACAGCAGTTGTCCAAACCTTAGGAAGTTATCCGTACTCAAATGACTGTGTCATCGGCTTACATAAGGCTAGCAGCACATGTTTTGGAACCTTCGCCGAAATATCTGGGCTAGATGACATTCAATCATTTTCAAAGTATAAAGGTTTCTGTTATCCCCAAGGATGAAATAAGGTCGATTATGTCCAAATTTCCAAACAAAACAGCAGCTGATAATGATGGCAATCCATCTTATGTCATGAGATATTATAATTTCGTGCTCGCTAAGTCTCTGTATTATAATATTAGTTTGAGTCTAAGAACATGTATCTTTCCTAATAAGTGGAAAAGAGCCTGTGTGGTCTCTTTATTCAAGAGGCAGGATGGTTCCCAGATTGAACATTACAGATCAATTTCGATTTTATCCAACTTTTCTGAAGTATATTACGATCTGTTGTAAGAAGATATGTATTTCAGAACCAGTTCATATTTGTCCACAGGGCAGTTCGAATTTGTTAGAGCATTATTCACCGTAACCAACTTGGCAACAATCTCACAGTATATTACTGAATGTTTGAATAATGGAGGTCAGGTTAATGTGTTGTATACTGACTTATCACGAGTTTTCGGTTTCAATCCGGCATATGTAAAGCTCATCAGATTATATTTGCAGGGCAGTATAAATTATATCTTCTAAATGGTAATAGATTACTCGGGTATGTTCTTTCATGTGGAGTACCCCAGGGATCAAATTTGGGACCATTAATATTTATCATCCATACAAACGCTCTTCTCAATTCTCTTAAATGTCCAGTTTTAGCGTTTCCCGATGATTTATATACTGGAAATACGCAGTGCGGATTATTTGATGCTGCCAAAGTCAAGTTTGGAGTATATTCATAGTTGGTGTTTAGGCAACAAATTCATGTTGATTCTGGAGAATTGCTTTGAAGTTACATTCAGTAGAAGGTCATATATGCCTTTGATTCCACGTTTAGTTTCATCCCACACCAAAATTGGCAACGGGCTCTGTATCTACTTTTCATTTGCGTACAGCTCGTACTTGTAACTTGTCCGACTCGGCACCAGTGAACTGCATATGTAAATGTGCTAATGATAAACTTCAAGTGGATATCTTTGGTTAATTTTGTAAATAATGGATTATTTCATGTTTTTATTTATTATTATTATCATCCTGATACCCCTAGATTTTCTGTGAGGATCCCTCAGAAGCTTTTTCAGCTTGTGTGAGTTAGGAGTTCAGTTGTGTTCTGGGTAGGCTTTGTTAGTGCGATCTTGTGCCACTTCAGGTCACATGTTATTGTTAATAACATTGTTATATTCCACATTCTGTAACATATTACCATTGGAATATTCCTGTTAGGTAAAATAGAGGAATATATTATTATCATTGTCTTTATTATTGTTATTCAGGTAGTTATTGAGAAATAAGACCTAAGAAAACTTGTGATACTTTCATATTTTCCAAAATATGAATTGTTTCTGTAATATGAACAAGCCAGAAATTTTTGTGGTCATATTAACGAGATTGCACTCACATTTATTGTGAGCATCTGATCGACTCGACGAATGTTCTTCTTATATATAAATATATTTCTTCCAGATTGGCAATTTGAAAGAATTAGGCGTACTCAGCCTACGCGACAACAGGCTCGTCTTGTTGCCCGACACCATCGGCGATTGCAGGCGACTGCGCGTCCTGGACGTTTCGGGCAACAGGCTTCCTCATCTACCTTACAAGCTACTGCAGCTCAGCCTCAAGGCGGTCTGGCTCAGCGAAAATCAATCGCAATCTCTGCTGACTTTCCAGACAGACACCGATCCCGCCACGGGCGCCACTGTGCTCACCTGTTTCATGCTGCCGCAGCAGGAGTACCAACCGACTATAGGTGAGTTGAATGGTCTTGGTGTGACCTTTTGTGATTGGCACCACGGCTTCGCATTTTCGTTTACCACATTTTTGGGGAAGAGTGACCAAGCGCGGCAACATCTCGGTGTTCTGTTCGTTTGGTATTTGATTTCTTCCAGTTTTTAGTAGCTTTGCAATCGTATACGATATTCTTGAAGGTTTTTAGTTTATCTGTAATTTCAATATAGTTTTTCAATCTTATTCACAGTAAGAAACTATTGAATAATGTATTACGATGTTGTTACTTTTTTTTAACGCTATTTTCACGTTTGTTCCGATACATCAGAGACGACTATCCTTATAAAGGAACAATTTTAAAACAAATTCATTAATTTCTTACACATCTTACTTGGTATAATTTATTACACCAATTATTCAATCAGCTTTTCGCACATGAAAGTGTTCTTCAGATAAACAAATAGAAATTGCGAAAAAACATACTTGTGCGGACGAATTAAATAGTTTTATACCTGTTGACAACTCTGAAAATTTCAAAAACCACCAATGATGTTGCCCTTTGGTTACTCTTCTGGAATTGTATATATTCATATCTTTCATTAAATGCATATTACCTCATCATGAATAAAAAAAATACCGACCGAATTTCCAGTCTTTAAATCCGAACGTTAACATTTAGCATGGTATTTTTATTTCGGGAAATTTGGTCGACAATTTTAATTGTTGCTGTATGAAACATAGACAGGCATCTTAAGTCTTCTACTCCGTAAATATTTTAATAAAATATCTAATCATTGGACAATATATTTGGCGTCACTTTTATCCGAAATATATTCAGTCGATGTTAAACTTTTAAATGAGCAATTTGCATGTTGCATGAAAAAATGAGGCTTCAAATGTCTGTCTATGTCGCTTTCATGAAACGGGTGACAAGAAAAACCTCGGACAAACTTTTATTCATTTAACTTTATTAAATAAAAGAAATTAAACAAAACAACAACGAATAATAATAACATAAACATTTGGTAATAATATATTTAAGCGGTTTCGAAGTGGCTTCCTTCGGCGGCGATACAAAGCTTCAGACGCTTCTTGAAATTTTCGGCAATAGGCTATAGCTCTTCGAGCGTTAATCGGTCCCATTCCCGGCGCAGAGATTGCTTCAGCGACTCCAAACTTTTGTGGAGTTCAGCACACGCCCTGAGCTCCTAAATCGACCACACGCTGTAGTCCATTGGGTTGAGATCCGGCGAGCAGGGCGGCCATTCTGCAGATGTGATGAAACCCGGAAAATGGGTCTTACACCATCTTGCGTCATTTTTGATTTGTGAGTCGGAGCGGAGTCCTGTTGAAGGGTCCAATGCGTGTCGCCGAAGTGCAACTGGGCCCACGGAAGTACTACGACCTCGAGAATGTTGAAGTGGTAGACTTCTTGATTGATTTTGACCCCTTGATCCATGAAAACCAAGGGGGAATGGCGAAGATGATGGCTAAGCTCCTTGAGTAAGTATCAGACACGGTTTGTCGAGCCACATTGAGCAAACGAACCGTATCGCATTGACGCTCACCTTGACGAAACAGCTCCAAAATTGCACAAGTTTGCTTGACATTCGAACAATCTGCAAAATAAAGTAATATAAAACTGAAAATTCACATATGAGTACAAGAAAGTGTAGAGAATCTTATAGAATAAATATTATTTGGCTGCGCTAACATATTTTTGTTCCAAAACACAGTCAAATTTGCCCGAAGTTTTTCTTGTCAACCTGTATTTATGGTACCTCATGACAATTTTTGACCATTTGGTATTTTGGGGCTTGAGTTGCAACATAAACCACTCTGTGGGTAAATATTTAAAACTGGCGGAAGCAATGAAAACACACTCCTACTGCACCAAGTGGTAATTGAAAGCAACTAAATAGATCTAGGAACACCATTGATCTACGCAAAGGAATTGATCCCTTATAGAAATCTCCTTCCATCTTAAGGGGTTACATACCATATTAGGTTTAAGTATAGTTGACTTAGCCTCTTTACACTTTCCAGTTAGGCAACATGGAGTCTTCGGATACCAGAATGCAAAATCTTCTGGTATCTCCTCTCACTCAGGATATGAAGAAGCAGTAGAATAGTATCACTGAAAGCATAGAGCTGGCTAACTTGGTACTGGAGAGAGGTGAAGCTTAATATTCATGTATTACAACAATCATCTGTCTTCTAACGCTATAATTCATATGAAAGAATGATTAGCTGACCTAATTATGGATTAAGGATGATGGCTCAACAGAAAGTGTACCAAATATGTGTTTTGGTGTTCAGTTATCTACTAGAACGGTTTAAGTACTGGTTAAGCGGAAAACCATCATCAAGCCGTAAAATACTCAATGGCCTATTGTTTAAGGTATTGGAAATTATTCCAGTTTCAAGAACTTCGTAGTTCGAATGTTTCTTTCATCTTTCATATACATATACTCAAAATGTTTTTTCTCATCCACCCTATGAAGGAGCATGGTACAAAGTTGAAAAAACAAGCATGAACGACTCGATATCATTACTCTTAACTCCGAAATCTTGGCGCATGCTTCGAAAAGCAAGAGAAAATGCAAGAACTTTATGCCATGCTCTCAATACTCCCGATTCGCACATTGAGCCTGCATTCATGAGCACTCCTGTTTTGTCTCTCTGTGCCTGCACCCGATTAGCTTCTTCCGATGGCCGCTTGTACCGCTGCAACTACTCCTCCGGCCTGTCTAATGGCACCTTAACCGTTGCCACAGATGGGGGCGCCTACACCGACGACGACGAGGACTGGGAGGAGAAGGAAGCCAGCAGGACCCACTCCGTCAAGTTCACCGATCCCCAGGAGCAGGATAACCGAGAGGTAGGATGTTCAAGTAGTACTACGACCTTGTGGTGGTTCTTCGCGCCCAGAAATTTGAGACGTTTGGTCTCGCACTTGATCTGTTGTCTGACGCGGAGGTACAGTTTGAGGAGAAGCGCCAGTTATTACACGTTGAACGCGGTTAAGGATTTAGAGACGTTCGTCTGACGTAGCGGTTGTAGATTGAAGAGAAAACCGCTTGCGCGTTTCATGTTTTTGGCTACTTGGGTTATGCGGGATGCCAGAAAAATTCTGGTGGTTCCTAGACTTCACGCAGATGTTTCGAAACACGCTTGAGGTTTAGCTTGGCTTCATTGCCATACATGGTGCTAGTATTATAACGAAGACGAGCAATTTACTTGAATTCGATGTATGTTTCGTATGTAAATCTTCTTGAAAGACATTATTCTTCCATTAGGAGGTAAGACTCGTTAAAATTGAACCTTCGGTTTAGAATCGACTATATAGTCGATAGTCAATCTGTGGATATGTGGATACCTGTACTCCTTCATCCTTGTTTGAACATTTATAGTAATTTTGTCAAACATTCCAGAACTGTAGAAACAAAAAAAAAATCGAACGTATTTTGTACAATTCGCAAAGCAGACTCAACCCCAATTAGCCATCCGCTTTCAATGAACGCCAGGTACGCCACTGAAAATGAATGGGATATAACTTTGAAATTATGTCACACATAATAGTTGGAATTAATTCTCCAGACCCTCTACAGATTTTAATCTGAATAAATCTCATGAAAACATTCAGAATTAAATTTTAAAACATGTCCTAGTTTAGTTTTTAGTTCCCACTTTATAGACATATATATTATCATCACATATGGTGGAAATTAACTAATAAAGAATAAAAAAAATATAAAATAATGACCAAATCATTTAGACATCACCTTATACTAATATGTTTCGATTGGATGTTAAATAATCACAAGTTCCACCACCAAAAAATGTTCAACATATAATTCAAAGAGGGCTTTTTTATTTTCCTTTTTTAAAGAATATATAGCACATTCTCCAGAGAAAGAACCTGATGAATTCGAACCCATATCTCTTCAGTAAGGAGTTATTTGAATAAACGAAATAATCATTTCAAAATATATAAAAGTACCCATCTAATGCAGAGTTTGAGTCGTATCTTCTTTCATTTTATATTTCTGTGATATAACCTAATTTTCGTATAGTCCATGCTTATCCAAAAATCGGTTAGTTGTTGCAGAAATGTCTAGTGACCAAGGTATTTTTTTATATTTTCAAATGATTATTTTGTTTATTCAAATGATTATTTTGTTTAGTCAAATGACTCTTTACGAATTGTGTTCGAATTTATCAGGTTCTTTCTCTGAAGAATGTGCTATATATTGTTTAAAAAAGGAAAATTAAAAAAGGCCTTTTTAAATTATACATTATACATTTTTTGGTGATGGAACATCCATCATCCAATCGAAACATATATGTATAAGGTGATGTCTAAATAATTTGGTCATTATTTGATTCTTTATTGATTAATTTCCACCACATGTGATGATATATGTCTATAAAGTGTATCTGGAACATGTTTTAAAATTTAATTCTAAATGTTTTCATGAGATATACACAATAAAATCTGTAGAGGTTCTGGAGAAAGAATTTCAGCTATTATCTGTAATATGCAAATAATTCCTCATAGTAATTTTCAAAATATATTTGAAATTATGCATCATTTTATCTTGAAACATTTATATAGTTGATTTTTCGTGAAGTGATTTTTTATTTAATCAGTTCTACCTCGTGTTAAACAGACTCACCTTTTAAATCATTTCATTAAGGGTATTCTTATTATGGAAGAATAATATACATAACATAATTTCGAATTAGATTTAGCTATACACCAAAGATGCAAATGTGCCATCTGGTTTATTGATTATTTCTGGTGAAAATTAGACTAGTTCAGAAGGAAAATTAGGTCATTCGTTTGATCTAACGTAGAGTTGGCCTTCATTAAAATGTTAATTCTAGTGCTTTCGTGAAAAAGACAACATTGACGGAAATTAACGAATTGTAGAATTGCTTTTACAAAGAGAAAGTTGGCACTTTCAAATCTGCTGTGTTATCAGTTGCTATGATTTTGTTAACTCTTAACTAATTGAAATTAAATCGATGGATTCTAAGTGCATAAAACATATACAAATTCACTTAATAATCAATTGCTACCTCTCCAGTTAACTTTTTATTATATAGTCCGTTTAGAAAGTATCAGGAAAAAACAAAGCTCAATTGTAATTATTTAGTATATATTTTTAATTCTTGAATTAGAAAATTATAACAAAATATTCATCTTATTTACTATACCCTCCATTTAACTGTAAACACTTGACTAAACGTCGAGGTACAGCCGAAACTAAGTATTTTTTTAGAGTGGTAGAGCTTTCGATAGGGATAACTGTGATTTGACAGAAGATAGTAGCCATGTTGATTTGACATTTCTGTTCAGTAAGCAAGGTGTCATTATAGGGATTTTTTTAGGTTTCCTCGATATGTAGCCTTGTTTTTCCTTGTGATATACGGACGATTTCTGGACATACTTTTATATTTCTTTGATTTCCAAATCTGTTAGTTAATTTGTGAAACCCCAGGTGCGGATTTGTCGTCCTAAGACCAATACAGCGTTTTAAATTGTTTCCTTTAATCTTAACTGGTCTATGCCTCATACCCATTCCATTTTATCCTCTTTATTGTCTTATATGCAGCACTTCTCCCAGTTCATTCGATTGCACTAATTTTTTAACGTTTCGAAAATATTTTCTATACAAATAATGTACCTGTTTTTTTTTATAGTTGCGAGATTATTACATAAATTGTATACCTGTTAACAATCAACAATATTTGACGAATAGTGTTGCCATACAACTTTGGCCATAGCCGACTATCTGCACAACCTATTTTATACATTACTTTTGTCTTAGAATGTTACAAAAAAGAAGTATATTAAAATTATGAAAAATAATAAATTCCAGATACTTTCTAAACGAACTATATAAGGTATAAAGTACATAACTTTTCGTTCAATGCTTGCATTTTGAATTGAGTTGCTCAAAAAAGACATCTCCTTCTACTACTTTATGCAGGCTTTTTGAAGGTCCCGAGATAAAACAAATACAGAAATGTCATCGGCAAATGATGTCAACGAAAGGCGGGATAACCAAATAGGTAAATCATTCATGAACAACAAAAACATTCGCAGTCCCAACACGGAACCCTGAAGAACTTCAAGGTCGATATGTCTCACAAAATAACTTCTGCTTTAACAGAAATAGATATATTTGATTGATACGGTCTTAACTTGGTTGAAACTCATTTTAACTAAAAAATATATATACGAGACAGTAATTTATTTCCACAAAAATGTTTGTACTACTACAACAAATGTTTCTTCAGGTATTACCTTGTACTGTCTGATTGTATTCAGTGTAACCGAGTTTAAATACATTGTTAGGTACGTGACCAAATAATGGAAACACAAGTCATAAAAACTCTAGGTGTTTATTGGAGTTTGCCGGTAAAAATGCCATTAAGGAAAGATATTCAGTAATGGAGACTTATCAACATCTGTTTGTTCGTTCAAAAGGATTTTACGGGCATTATACCTGTTGATTTCAAAAAATTCTAAAAGTTTTAATCTAGAACTTTTGCTTTCAACGTGGATAATTTCATAATTATTGTTGAAATTATGCCTGAATTCCTTAAGATGATAAGCATATGTCGAATATACAGAATCGGATATATAACCCCTTTATTGTTCTTGGACACTTTTCTTCAATGATCTACCAGTCTGGCCAATGTATACTAAAGGGCAATCTTTGCAATTCAACTTGTAGACTCCGGATTTATTTTCTTTATTTGTACGATCTTTATTGTTTTTTATGTAGGTACTAAGGTTATTAACTGTCTTGAAAGCCGCGCTATAATTGAAACAATTTTTGAAATATTTAGCAATATTTTCAGATAATCACCAATCTACAACTACATATCTTCACGAATTTCATTAATAAACTCCACCCAAAAATCAAATTCACAATCGAAGAAGAAAAGAATCAAAGCATTAATTTTCTTGACCTCACAATAATAAGACTGAATAATTTACATGATTTTAGTATTTTTCACAAACCCACACATACAGACATCACAATACATAAAACTTCAAATCACCCCACCAACCAAAAGATGTCAGCATATAATTGTTTTATTCATAGATTATTGAACGTCCCATTGAATTCAGATAACTTTTTGAAAGAATTAAATATTATTAAACAAATAGCGTCAAACAACGGTTACAACCCCTTTCTTATAGACAAAATGGTATCCAATAAACAAAGGAAATTGGCATTAAATTTCGTGTACCCAATCATAATAGAGGACAATATACAGAAATATTTTTCGTTATCTTATGTCAATGGATTATCTGAAAATATTGCTAAATATTTCAAAAATTGTTTCAATTATAACGCGGCTTTTAAGTCAATTAATAACCTTAGTACCTACATAAAAACAATAAAGATCGAACAAATAAAGAAAATAAATCCGGAGTCTACAAGTTTACTTGAAAAGATTGCCCTTTAGTATACATTGGCCAGACTGGTAGATCATTCAAGAAACGTGTTCAAGAACACCAAAGGGGTTATATATCCATTTCTGTACATTCGACAAATGCTAATCATCTTAAGGAATTCAGGCATAATTTCAACAATAATTATGAAATTATCCACGTTGAAAGCAAAAGTTCTAGTTAAACACTTTTAGAATTTCTTGAAATCAACAGGTATAATGCCCGTAAAATCCTTTTGAACGAACAAACAGATGTTGATGAAGTCTCCATTACTGAATATCTCTCCTTAATGGCATTTTTAGCGGCAAACTCCAATAAACACCTAGAGCTTTTATGACTTGTGCTTCCATTATTTGGTCATGTACCTAACAATGTGACTCGATTACACTAAATACCATCAGGATAGTACAATGTAACAATGAAGAAGCCACATCGTGGTGAAACAATTGTTATAGTACATACATTTTTGTGGAAATAAATTACTGTCTCATATATATATTTTTTTGAATAGAAATAGATCTATCATTGAGAAGGTAAATTCGCAAGCAGGCAGTGAATACTCCTGAATCCAAAATTATAATACCTTTCGATTATGAACTCGTAAGAAAGATAAAAAAATAATCCAGCCACGTGTAAATTGTTGTCCCTTCCAATTCTTCAATGTATGCGTCTAGGTTACAGAAGATTGACAATAGATGACTCTCTTAAACGACCAGGTATTAACCGCTTCGCTATAGAGAAACCAATACAGTTCGTATTTTCCCATCTTTTCGTAATTGGGAGAACTCAATTTCGGAAGTTTAATTACGATACCCAGCTCGACATTAACTGCGACCGGAAGCCTTCGGATTTTAACCAAACTTCGGGCTTACGCCGTCATTCGCAACGGCACGGTTTCAACGTGAGCCGGTATCGTTAAAGTTTTCGAATCGAATCTCTGATGAGGCTGCGATTCGCCCATAGGCGATTGCTACATTTACCTACCCGCAGGTGTACGTACTTCCTTTTAACTTTTTGAAAACTGTGCCGTTTCGAAGGTGATACCACGTTTTATTTAAAGAAGTGTGCACAGAATGCATATTCATATTTACCTTTATTCACATTGACCCATTTCTCGTTTAGACTTCAACTGAATATTCCAGTTATCTCCACTTTGCATAATTATATACCAAATAACACATTTGAATTTTGTGCCTATAGTGCGAGTTTTATATCCGCATTCAATTATTCAAATTTACATCTCGATTTCCTATTTGGATAACTTCAATGATATTGATCCATTTAAAGTCACCAATTTTTCTATCCAAGAAGACGCATCTGGTTCTCCCATTTAGAATACATCTTATAAATTCACATCACCAAATCACAAATTTGAAGTTCATACCTATAATTCGTTAATCCAAATTTAATATTATATTTCATTTCTTTTCATATCCATCCATTTTCCTACCCAAGAAGACACATCTAGATCTTTCATTTAGAATGTATGTTATAGATTCACATCACCAAATCATAAATTTATAACCTATAATTCGCCAATCCAAATTTAATATTAGATTTCATTTCCTCATATATATATATATATATATATATATATATATATATATATATATATATATATAAATATATAAATGATATATATATATGTTAGAATGTTCCTTACAGCTGCCTAGAAGGTCCTTGGTCGTTAAGACCCGGACCTTCTAGAGGAAACTCCCATAATGGTGATTATTAAAAAAAAAAAAAAAAAAAAAAAAAAATATATATATATATATATATATATATATATATCATTTCCTTTCATATTCATCCATTTTCCTATCCGAGAAGACACATCTAGACTTTTCATTCAGAATGCATGTTATAGATTCACATCACCAAATCATAAATTTAAAGTTCATTCCTGTAATTCACCAATACAAATTCAAAATTACATTTCATTTCCTAGTTGGGTAATTTCAATCATATTCCTCCATTTAAAGTCACTCATTTTCTAGATACATCTAGATCTTTCATTTAGAATACATGTTATAGATTCACATCACCAAATCACAAATTTGAATTTCATATCTATAATTCATTATTGATATTGATTTCTATCATATCACTTGGTGAAACATTTTTAAATTAATGAAGTAAATAAAAACAACTTGGCTTAACTTTCACTGTTTATTTCATGTCTGTTGACAAATGTTTCGGGTTTTTAGCCCATTTTCAAAACTGATTAGAACAGAACTTAAAATCCTATTTATAATAGCAGGGTAGATAACAGGTAAAATTTTGAAGAGTGTAAAAATATGGTGTTAGTTCGGTCGTAATATTTTATAGATAAGAGCAATGGTGATAAATTAAATTGAAGTTGTTCATTTATGATTGGTAGCTTATTTCCATGTGCTAAACAAATTTCCAAACTTTCTAAAAGGTCCATTCTTCTGCTTTTGTTACCTACGTGTAAATTAGAATGCATGTTATAAATCACAAATTTCAAGTTCATATCTATAATTTACTAATCCAAATTTAATATTAGATTTCATTTCCTTTCACATTCATTCATGTAGAATGCATGTTATAGATTCACATCACCAGATCAAAGATTTAAAGTTCATACCTATAATTCATTAATCCAAATTTGATATTATATTTCATTTCCTTTCATATTCATCCATTTTCCTACCCAAAAAAACACATTAACACCTTTCATTTAGAATGCATTTTATAGATTCACATTACCAAATCACAAATTTGAAGTTCATACCTATAATTCATTAATCCAAATTTAATATTATATATCATTTCCTTTCATATTCATCCATTTTCCTACCCGAGAAGACACATCTAGACTTTTCATTCAGAATGCATGTTATAGATTCACATCACCAAATCATAAATTTAAAGTTCATTCCTGTAATTCACCAATACAAATTCAAAATTACATTTCATTTCCTATTTGGGTAATTTCAATCATATTCCTCCATTTAAAGTCACCAATTTTCTAGATACATCTAGATCTTTAATTTAGAATACATGTTATAGATTCACATCACCAAATCACAAATTCAAAGTCCATATCTATAATTCATTAATCCAAATTCAATATAATATATCATTTCCTTTCATATTCATCCATTTTCCTACCCGAGAAGACACATCTAGACCTTTCATTCAGAATGCATGTTATAGATTCACATCACCAAACCACAAATTTAAAGTTCATTCCTGTAATTCACCAACCCGAATTTAATATTGCATTTCATTTCCTATTTGGGTAATTTCATATATTCCTCCATTTAAAGTCACTCATTTTCTAGATACATCTAGATCTTTCATTTAGAATACATGTTATAGATTCACATCACCAAATCACAAATTTGAAGTTCATACCTATAATTCGTTAATCCAAATTCAATATTATATTTCATTTCCTTTCATATTCATCCATTTTCCTACCCAAGAAGACACATCTAGATCTTTCATTTAGAATGTATGTTATAGATTCACATCACCAAATCACAAATTTATAAACTATAATTTACCAATCCAAATTTAATATTAGATTTCCTTTCAGATTCATTCATGTAGAATGCATGTTAAAGATTCACATCACCAAATCACAAATTTAAAGTTCATACCTATATTTAACCAATCCAAATTGAATGTTATATTTCATTTCCTTTCATATTTATCCAATTAAAGTCTCCCATTTTTTCTATCTAATAATTCACCCATCCAAATTTAATATAACGTTTCTCCTATTCAAAATTCAGCTTCAGATTACTTCAGTCACATTCACCGGATATTTCTTTAGATTTCATTAAGATTCATTTCTTTTTCCATATATTGAGATTTTTCCATTTAGATTCTTACCTACAAATATCTATTTCAATTTTTGGGTTGGTTTTTTCGATTCACCCATTCAAATTTCTCTTTCTAAATGCAAGGTCGTCGTTTCGGATTCACCCACCTAAATCCAATTTTAATGGAGAACACTCCTGATGTGCAGATATTTTCAAGAATTTTAATCATTTATATATAACCAATACTTTACTTAAGCATATAACTAAAGAAACG
The DNA here is from genome assembly GCA_034642435.1 of Megalocaria dilatata. Classification (NCBI taxonomy): domain Eukaryota; kingdom Metazoa; phylum Arthropoda; class Insecta; order Coleoptera; family Coccinellidae; genus Megalocaria; species Megalocaria dilatata. Next base: position 31,803,338 of record CM067861.1, read on the forward strand.
AAGTATTCCTACTACTTGAAATAATTTATAAATATATTATTATCTATAGAAAATAAAATAATACAAAGGGAGTTTAGAACTTGATAGGAGCCTTTTACAATATATTAAATATGAAACAGATTCATTCTGCTAACCTTACTACACATTTTAATGAAACATTTTTTTCAACAACTGTGATTTTAATTTAAAAAATTTGAGAAATAAATTTTATAAAATATACTATTATCTAAGGCACCTTGTGAGATCCATTTTAGTAAATCTTCGTGAAATGTAACACTCACTTCAAGGAGGAATTGATTGTGAATTTGTACAGGGGTAGACCTTAAAAACCCCGCCTAATCGCTGTGATAAACACCTGAGTAGTCAAACACACGAAATGGGCAACTCTAGAACTTCTTCGATCCGATGTTAAAAAAGATAAGCACATTTCAACTGTGATAAATGGTTAAGTCTGCCTTAATACATCTAGAATCTAGACGTAGTAGTTTTTAATGGTACCATGCGACATGCTCGTTGATTCTCGAGATCTTGACTCGAAAATTTATTAGCCTTAACGATATTGTTACTGTACCCACTTTGCGCAATCCTATGAGATTTTATAGAGATTAATCTTATCTTGGTAAGTGTCACCGTTGCATATTCGAGTGAGCCATGCAATGCTGTTATCATTTTGGGTTACCAGAACTGTGTGATTTAGTTTTTGAACCGCTTAAGTCGTGGGAGGTATTTGGGTAGGATTCAGTTTTATCGTGATGAGTTTAATCATCTTATTAGCGTTTATGAATGCAATAATTGCTCTGGTAGATAGAGAAAGTATTTAAAACTAAGAGAATGTGAAATTTCAAATGCTTGACAGGGTATCAGTTTTGAAATTGACGAAAAGAATCTTGGATTTGAAAAACGATCAAAAAATGTCCAAAACCTGTTTCAAGAGAAGATGAAGGGAGACAAAGTAGCATGTTAGCGAATCTTGATATAGTTACTTTTCAGTAAAGTTCGGTCAAATAAGACATTGAAGGTTACAAAAATTCCCATAGAGCTAAAAATTGGTATGAATTCAGAAAGTCCCCACCCTTGTGCAAAAAATTGTATTGATGGTGAAAGTTAGCAAAAAAGGGTTTTCTGCAACCATTCTAAACAATTTTTGCAAATTTTCACCATCAATAAAATTTTTTGCGCAAGGAGGATCGATGTGGAGTTGATACAATTAATATATAGTAGTATCCCAACTACCATGAGGCAATTCTAGAGTGATTCTGTCAAATTAAATAAGAGATTGTATTAAATGGAAAATCTCAACTAGCGTGTTGATTTTTTTGGTAGTTCAAAAACTGGCTAAGGATGAAAATTATTTTGATTGATTCTTTCGCGAAGGATATTTTAAAACGAGATAATTTAGCTGAATGTATTTTTGGTAATTTACTTAGTTATTTCCTCAGTTCCTAGAGAATTCAAAAAAATTAACAACTTATTTTAAATTTTTAACATTTAACATTTTTAGTGCTAAATAATATCTTCATAATTGAAAGGGGTTTTTCCTTGTATAAGGTTTTTTCCAATAATTTGAATATCAAGCTGTGTAATTCTATTATATCTCTACATATTTAAATTTCAGAAAATTTTCTTAAAAAAATTTTAAAATCAAATCAAATAAATGTCTTATAGAGTTTGTTTCCTTCTAGTAGATATAAATAATTAAAACACATCGAATAAAGTAATGAGAAATATTTCCACAATTTATTAATGAACGAGAGTTGTTTCGCCATCATTGTGGCTTCTTCAAGTTTACATTTTGAACTAACTCTGACCTTAATTTCTTATATAGCTACACACTTGGAAGTACAAATATTTAACAATTTTCGGAAATAAAGATGAGAAAAAATATGCAAAAATAATCTCAAATAATAAAAACAATGTCAAATAATCATTAATTTCAGAAATACCGATAAAAAAAAATATGGGAAAAAGGGATACAAATAATCCAAAAATATATTATCGGGAATACTGCACTAAGTTAAAATAGTCAACTATTGAGATCTGGCGATATTTGTTTGGTCGTTTAAAAGATTTGAAGATTCTTGTACCTACTAATTTCTACAACTTCTAAAAGTGTAAGAGGTACTTCTAATTTCATTATAGATAATTTCATTGTTATTGTTGAAATTTTGTCAAAATTCTTTCAAATTACTGGCATATAAAATAAATAGAGGTTTATACTTGATAGAAGGTATATAAAATTATTTAAATATTTTAATATTAGTCTTCTTCATATTTAATTTCAAATAATTATATTTATTAATCATAACTTCAGGAATTAAATTAATGTCATATAAGTACCACTTATATTAAACGACATATAAAATAAACGTTCATTATAAGACATCCAAATGATATAACAAAATCCAATAAAAAAAATTGTTAACCAAAATCCTATAAATTACATATTTTGAGTAGACAAAATTTTGTTTCTGCTCATCAATCTTATGAAAACATATCTTTCAAAAAAGTTCAAACATAATCTTAAGAATTTCATCATAAAACTATATTCAATATTATTGGATATCTAAGTTACTTTTTATAAAATCTCAAAATATGTAAAAACATTACTAAAAAACAAGTTTTAAGAGAGACTTTGCTTCGTCAGTTCTCAATTATATTCATATTCAATAAAATATAACATCAATTAACAAAAAATATTTTCTCACCTTTCAATAATTCAGAAAGCTTCTGGTAAATGAATACTGAAAATTTAAATGGAGTGTATTGTTAACTCAAATAAATAATTGTTTTTTACCATTGAACTAAAAGATTGAAAGGCAATTTAACGACCTCTGTTGTAGCACAAGGACCATCTGTATAAAGAATCTTAAGGAAACCAAATAATGATATATTATGAATAAAATAAATTGCCTTTCAATCTTTTAGGTCAATGGTAAAACACAGAATTATTTATTTGAGTTAACATTACACTCCATTTATATTTTCAGTTTTCCTTTACCAGAAGATTTCTGAATTGTTAAAAAGTGAGAAAATATTTTTTGTTGATTGATGTTATATTTTATTGAATATGAATATAATTGAGTACTGACGAAGCTAAGTCTCTCTTAAAACTTGTTTCTTAGTAATGTTTTTACATATCCAATAATATTAAATATTCTAAGTAAGATAGTTTTATGATGAAATTCTTAAGATTATGTTTAAACATTTTTGAAAGATATATGTTTTCATAAGATTGATGAGCAGAAACAAAATTTTGTCTACTCAAAATATTTAATTTATAGGATTCTGGTTAACAATTTTTATTTATTGGATTTTTTTTTATCATTTGGATGTCTTATAATGAATGTTTATTTTATATGTCCTTTGATATAAGTGGTACTTATCTGATATTAATTTAATTTAATTCCTGAAGTTATAATTATTAAATATAATTTTTTGAAATTAAATATGTAGAAGGCTAATGTTAAAATATTTAAATAATTTTACTGGCATATGTTGAGTGCCAGATGTCTGAAGTGTAATTCCGCTGGTGTTCGTGAATTCTCTTTTTAAATGATCTACCCCCATTTTATTATTTTATCTACTTGTTTCACTATTATTCTCCTTATTTGTTTGATATTTGTTATATTTTATATGAATTCCCAAATTATCAACAGTTTTAAAATTTAAATTTTTGTCAAATTTTAGTTTAAAATACTTGTGTGACAGATAATAGTATTGAATGAAGTTTTCCCTGTTAAGATTTTATAAATTTTCTAAAATTAAAATCCGAGGTGTAGCAGAATTACTTTGCTTGATATTTAAGATATTGTCATCTTCAGGTTGATTTTGATTACATTTTCAGTGACTTTATGTTTCAAGTACTAAATTGGTGGATTCTTTGTCTATATTACCTACGAGTAATTGACTAATTATTCCAGAATTATTCTTGAGTAATTATTATCCAAATTTTTACGTGAAATTATATCTAAAAATAATTCATCCGAATGAGATAACGAAGCGTTTAATTTATTTTTTCACCTAATTCTTGTTATTTTTATATACGCAAATTCGATACTACCCAAATATATTATCAGTGTTGACATTATGTATTCTTTACTTTAGTATCGCATATTTTAAATTTTTCGGTTTTTGCTGAGTTTATTCTCTTTTATTCGCAGTTTCAAATAACACATTAGAAGTTAATCGTTTGAAGTTCGCCATTCCCCATACTGCATGTAATGCACAATCTAATCGTTACAGAAGAAAAGTTTGATTATGTTCGGAAAATAGATTGAGGTGGAAATGAGCCAGTTGTTAATAGCTTTGCCTTCCAGGAAAAACAGCCCAGTTCCAACAATGTGAATGTGTTTTTGCTTCGCTGATATTGACGCAATGTTGAGTAAATTTAAGTTCATGTGTTTCGTCGAAGATTTAAAATTCTCCTTTAATTATTGCATAAATATTTTTCTTGCACGGAAGTCATACAGTCATCAGAAAATAATATTCATTCAACGTTCATTTTAGTGTTCTCGATTGTGAAATTTTGAATGATGATACCATCAACATTTATGTCGAAATAACTGTAAATTAATAATAATGTCATGCAATATAATAACATGATTACCGTGGTAACCTTGTTATCACCAAATAAATTTGGGAAAATACACAGAATATTTGCTCTATGGTCAATCGAGGACAATTCTGTGCTCAACAACAGATACAGTAAAAATTGTCTTGTGTAATTCTCCAGTCATGAATATGAACCTCTACATAACTGTTAAATATGATACAAACAATAAAAAAAATATATTCGTGATTTAATATGACTTGGCGAGTTTATTCAGAAGAATCGCCTTATTTTTTATCACAATATTACATAACTATAGTTTTTCACGCTGGATTTAATGTTTCGTACTTAAACGTTCTTTGTTTCCTGCGCGTCTTTATAAAAACTATTAGTATCATTGAGATTTGACATCAAATCAGGTGAATTAGTCGGTCATTTGACTGTTAAAATATACGTAACAATAAACTGGCCGATTACTCTAGCTACTTATACAAACGGTTATCTCAGAAAACAATTCATTCAGAACATGACTGATTGTGTTGATGTGTGGACTCCTTTGACGTAATCTTAACCATAAATTTCTTCGATGTTTGGCGTGCGATCCGAGAAGAATTTGACATTTATACCATCGGTTACCGTTACCAGCGTTCTCATGGGTGTGTTTTGCACCGAGAACGAATTGTTGCTTGCATATTTTCAAGGAGATCATTAGCATTACAATGGTCGAAGCGAGACTTGGCTCTCTGGTGCACTGGATGGATGGCGAAGCTCCAAAGGATGGCAGGCGTGTGTTTATGTAAATTGTTAGATGTGCTTCCGATAATAATGTTCACCGAATTGGACTTTAAAGTCATGGCTAGTAAGTTTGAGGAAGAAACCTATTTCATTCATTCAATTTGAATTTCAAAGAATTGGGTATTGATAAAAATCAATGGGGGTCGAGTCAGGGTGATTGATTTTTGAAAATATGATTGTTAGACTGTGGAAGTATTTAGTTTTTTATTCATTTCAAGAATCTTTTTCCCAATTGATAACAAATGTCGGATTATAAAATAACTATATGTTAGCTACTAATGAAATTATTCAATTTCCACCTTATTTATTCTTAATAATTATAACAATATATATATATATATATATATAGGAGAATATATTTTTAATTATTTAAAAATATATAATTAGGTATAGGCTTTCCTAAACATTTCTGATCTCTCAATTTAGAAACTACCTATGCATGGTGATTTTATAACCCGTTAAAATTTACTGAGGTTAAAAACCAGTATTAATAGATTAATTATTAATTAGCACTAATTGTAAAATAGTTCTTTACATGCCATAACGAAACATGTTTTCTTACAGTAGTACAGAGGACAACTAATCTTTAAAGAAATATTATCTAAAGACATCATTTAAAACATACACTAACCTCAATAAATGTATTAAAAGTAATAAAGATGAAACAACCAGAAATGATTAATTCAAAGTTAACAAGTAATGATTGTCAGAAAAAAGAACTATTCAAAAATGGATAAAAATTTTCTCAACTGAAAGCAATTCCGCCTGCTATTCAGAAATAGTTAAATTTCCTATAATGGAACAAAAATTTTACACTGAACTTTTTGAATCAAATTAATTAAAATTGAAATATCAAAACAGAATAATTATGTGAAACTCTGTAATTTAATTTGAAAAAGCAATAAATCAAAATGTCTCAGAAACACTGTTTCTATTTAAGTAGACATTAAATTCTCAACTATCATACAGAACTCAAAAATATAAAATGGATCTATAGGAAATATGGAATATTGACCGAAATTAAATAAAATATTTAGCCGATTAAGCTGTTCCATATGAATATTATTGATAACAAATTATGTACCAACAAATTATCTATATAAATTTAAAAAGATAGAGCATTCTCCAGATCAGCGTTTGAAACTGTCATCCCTAATCGTCAGCCGTCTGTTTTGAATGATAAATAAGAAGAAATAATAAAAATATATCACATACTTCTTTTTATAAGATCTTGAAGTTGAAAGTAAATATATAAGACAGAAAGTTAGAGGTTAACTCGAAAATTAATCAGTTCTATGTCCAAACATAGAAATATATAAATCCAAAACATGTTCCAGATCTGATTATATCAAAGGAGTGTTTTGTATGCATGTGAAAAAACAAATTATAAGGTATCATATATAGAATAAAATGCAGATAAGGATATATTCCTTGTTATGGGCAAATATTTTAATATTTAAATATTAAAAGAGAATAGACGTTTCAGATAATTATTCTGTTTTGATATTTTAAATTTAATTTATTAGCCCCTTCCAAGGAGGATTTATTTTATTTCAAATATAATAATTTATCATTTGTTTTTTATTTGCGTACTTTTTTGATATAATCCGACTTGGATCATGTTTAGGTTTTATATTTCTGTGGTTGGACGTTAATAAATGTTTTGAGTTAACCTCGAACATTCTGTCTTACATTATTACTTCCAGCTTTTAGATATAAAAGTAAGGTATATGATATATTTTTAATGATTTTTCTTATGTATCATTCAAAACAGTCGACTGACGATTATGAACGAGAGACTCTAACGCTGTTCTGGAGAATGTTGCTATATTTTTAAACTTATGGAGTATTTTTTGTAAATTTAGAATTTGTAATTCATAATGTTCATGTGAAAAAACCGTATTGGCTGAATATGTTATTTAATTTCAGTCAGTAGTCTATAACTTATATAGATTCCTTCATATTTTTCAGTGTTGAGTGAGAATTCAATAGTTATGTTCAAATAGAAACAATGTTTCTTGGACATATTCATTTAATTTTCTAAAAAATTAAATTATCATTTGAATTCATTTTATTGAAATTATTTGATCTTTTTTCACTTCTAAATTATCCAAATTCAATAATTTGCCATGCGGCGTTCTTATATTTTTCATCTAATATTCTTCTGTTTCTATGCAATTCATGCAAAGTATTTTTACCTCATGAACACATTCTACAATCAAACTCAGTTTATTTACCGAAATGTTCATTATTATTTTATTGTTAATTTTTCAAATCTTTTTTATGATTTTTTCTGAAAGTCTGGAACTTAGTATAAATGGAAACTCACATAAAATAAGCCAACGAAGCAAAAATAAATAAAAATTTTTATGTCAGTTGAGAAGCTAAGATTTAAATAAAACCAAAAAAGTAATGGAGAATCTACTGAAAAAATAATGAAAGACAAATTGTTTAAAGTAGAAAGAGAAAGTGTCAGATCTTCAAGTAGTTTATGCTAATTTATGGTTACGTTTATGAAGCCATTTATTAAATTTTAAATGTTTTTTCTTTATATTATGGTTTGGTCCTCTTTTGTTCTATCGGAATAAAACAAAACAGCATGACAATGAATTGAAAGTCGATTTTAGGGTGTCTGTCACTTAATTAATAATGATATTAAAGTTTGTGGAAATTGAATTTTATTTATTACTAGTTAATTGATCTATTGCTCAAATCGAAATTTTAGAATTACAACCCCAAAAATTCAAATTCACATCGCCTGTCAAAATTTAAATATCTGTAGGAGCCCTAAAGAAATTGGCACGATATTGAATTTGAAGCAAATAAAATTAATTTTACAGCACGCAGTATTCCCAAGCGGTCACCCATCCAAATATCAACCACGCCTGACGATGTTTCAGTGGGAAAAAATATGATTTATACGTTTTTCCGTGAAATTTTTCCAATTTTTTTCCTAATAAGAATTTTCTTCGGACAAAAATTCGAAAGAAAAATTGGCCCAATTGATGCAGCCTTTTTGAGCTTAGCGACAGGTTTAGTCATTCATTTTTATTTATATAGATATACATTTGGGAATCACACGATTTTTGATTGATTACTCTCAGATTTGGACCTTTGAAATTTTCAGTTCACGTGGTGTAACTTATAATTCATTATAATTTTTTCAGTGCGTATTCCTACTGGACATACCTCTAACAAAAATGTAAAGGGGTGTGCTGAGAAAAATAATAAGAGTAATAGGTTTTCGACCTTCGTAAGCTTATAAAGTCCATTAAGCCTCTTTCAAATCAATTTCTAACACGTAGTGGTAATGATATAAATCAATACCTACCTATACATTCACCTGAAGTCGGCCAACAGAAACAGATTTGCATGAACCGTTGAAAAAACCTCAAACACGTTCAGTGTGTCACACAAGATCTGCAGGTTCCTCTGGAATCGTATTGTATGTATCGCTCGAGTATTCATAGTTGACCCAATGTAGTTTTATTCTAAAATATTCACTGTTCAGAAGTAACTTACCGTATTTTTATGGCACTATTCGATCATATGCCTAAAGCCGCGTAGAACTTGATAAATTCAGCTTCCAAAGCTCACAATACCATATTGCATATTTTTTATTTATATTCATCAAGTAACTTGTGCTTCAAATAAGGCGTGTTTTATTTACATGTTAAATAACTGATAAAGCAAACAAATTTTTCAACGTTTTATGAAACACCACTGAAGCATGTTTTGTATTCTCTCAAAATTCTACTCACAATAGATATGAAGCCCTAAGCCTGATCTAGACAAGCGAAATTAAACCTTTCAATTGGTTTGATGTATAAAATATACCAATTGATTATTTTGCTTAGCAGTGTGTAATGCAGGTGCAACGAAATGTGTGAAGTTACTTTCTGAACTCTAATTAACACAGATGCATGTCGGTAATGGTTCAGTCTAACAGATGGTTGTACAATTTTATCCCGAATTTTGTTTATTTATTTTAGTTTATAGTTGTTGCTAGTGGTTTTGCTAACAGTACCGCATATCTGTCCGAGTTAGATGTTTAGTTACGGAAGTTTAATTTCTAGAGTAAAAGTTATAGCCAGGCATAATACCTGATAGATGTGCGGTATGCTCGAGGCATTTTATGACGGTTGTTGGTGCATTTACTTATAAGATTTGTGGTATTGGGTCGTACGGTATGCAATGAGGAAATGACTTGAAGCAATGCACTGCTGTGAAATGTAAATGATGATTTAATTCGATCAAAATTTATTATATTTGATTTAAACGGAAACAACAAACAAGTTGACTGTCGAAAGAGAATGGTGCGATAAATTTAAAGGTTATATTTCTTGGAAGAGGATATTATTTAAGATTTGAATATTGAAACATGATAACTCTGTGAAACCTGTATAATTAAATCACAAAATAATTAAACCAAAATGTCTTGTATTATTATATTAGGAGCACAAATAAGTTTCCGCCGTTTTTTAACACAAATTAAATTTAAACGATGTGAGACTGCTTGCTGAGTGACTTCTAATGTTAGAGCAAGTTCTTTTTGTGTTTGAGATGAATCTTCCTCCAATAATTCCTCCAATTCTGCATCCTCGTAAATTTTTGGCCTTCCACTGCGATCTTTGTCTTCTACGTTGAAATCACCGTTTTTAAACTTTTGAAACCACTCTCGACACGTTCTCTCACTCAAAGCACCCTCACCATATGCTTCTACGAGCAATTGATGCGCCTCAACAGCATATTTCTTTAAAGTAAAGAAGTAAACTAATATTTCCCGCAAATGATGCTTACTTGGCTCAAATTTTGACATTTTCAACTTATAAAAATTATATTTTACCAATATAAAATCAATGTTATTAATTGGTTATGTTGTTCTTGAATGTCCAAACTATTTTTTAAGCCGGTTATCATCTGCGAAAGCTAACCGAAACTCCGTGCCGCGCCATCTACAATAAAACGGCGGAAACTTATTTGTACTCCTAATATGTCTGTTTAAGTAGACATAGAGAATTCTTGAATATCATAAAACACTCAAAAATATAAAGGAAACTATAGAAAATATAGAATATGGACAGAAATTAAAAACATACATCGCCGATACAGCTGTTTCATATCAACATTAGAAATAACAGATTTTATACCAAAATAAGCTCCATATAAATTTTAAAATTAGCCCATTATCCAGCGTTTGAAACTTTCGTCTATATTTATCGACTTTTTTCAATGATAAATAAAGGCACTCAATAAAAATATATCACGTATCTTATTTTTATGACCTTGAAGCTGGAAGTCAGAATATAATACAGAAAGTTTGAGATTAACTCAAGAAATTTGTCAATTCTATATCCAACCACAGAAATATAAAACCAAAGCATGGTCCAAATCCGATATATCAAAAAGGTGTTGTAAGTATGTAGAAAGACAAAGTATTAATTATTATTATTTAAATATTTTAATGCTCTTATATCAAACGACATATAAAGTAAGCATTCATTATAAGACATCCAAATGAGATAACAAAATCCAATAAATATTAATTGTTAACAAAAATTCTATAAATTAAATATTTCGAGTAGACAAAATTTTGTTTCTGCTCATCCCTCTTGCCTGTCAATCTTTAAGATCTATGGCAAACCACAGAACTATTTATTTGAGTTCACATTGTGCACCATTTAAATGTAAAGTATTCATTTTTCGCTTTCTGGATTGTTAAAGGGGAGTAAATATTTTTTGTTGATTGATATTATATTTTTATTAAATGTCATTGTGTATTGACGAGCAAAGTCTCTCTTAAAACTGGTTTTTTAGCAATGTTTTTATAATCTTGAGATTTTCTAAGAAGTAACTTAGTTAGATATTCAATAATATTGAATATTCTAAGTGAGATAGTTTTATGATGAAATGCTTAGGATAATGTTAAATATTTTTGAAAGATATCTGTTTTCATAAGAAGGATGAGCAGAAACAAAATTTTGTCTACTCAAAATATTTAATTAATAGGGTTTTTGTTAAAAATTTATATTTATTGGATTTTGTTATCTCATTTGAATGCCTTATAATGAATGTTTATTTTATGTCATTTGATATAAGCGGTGCTCATATGACATTAATTTAATTCCTGAAGTTATAATATAATAATCACATAACCATAGGACTTATATTTTTACCAGCTTCAAAATATTATGAAAATGAGGTATAGGATATATTTTTGCTGATTGGTCTCTTATATGATTCAAAAAGGTCGACTTACGATTATGGACGAGAGCCTTAAACGCTGTTCTGGAGAATGTTGCTATATTTTTAAACTTATATAGTTATTCAAAATGTAATCTTGCCTGATGATGCTACTCTGATAGCAAAACGATTATTGTAAACATAACAATAAAAATTTGTGGAAATAAGAATAACATTATTTAAATATTATTATATAGAGCATTTTTTGTTAAAGAATTTGTTTTTCATAATGTTCATATGAAACAGCTTATCGTCTGTATGTTATTTAATTTCAGTCGATTTTCTATGTTTTCTAGACTGCTTCATATTTTTGAGTGTTGTATGATATTTGACAATTATTTATGTCTACGTAAAAAAAAACGGTGTGTTCAAGACATTTTGATTTAATTAAATTATAGAGCGATGTCACATTCATTTTAGCTTATAATAATACAAAAACATAAATTGATAATATGTCAACCATTAATAGAATTATCGAGAAGAATCAAGTTCCTAATGGAATAAAAAGAGCTATAGCTTCAAAAATTAATTAATGAATCATTGAAGATATTGCTTCGAAATTGAAAAATATTAAACTAAAAATGGAGACATCCACTTCTTTGGTAAAATTTCCAAGAAATCCAAATTTTTGTGTTGGTCCTTGAGAAACATGTTTTGGATAATTGCTGATTTCCGTTTATTTTATTGTCTAGCAAGGTTATTCCAAGGTTGCTAAAGGGGATTCATCAAAAGTGACTATTCCATTACGTTAATTTTAATACATCTAAAGGTTGATTGTTGCCCTTTTAGACAATTTTCTATGAAATTAGTAACGTGTACAGAAGACTTCTTCGACATACATAAATAAAATAGATGTTTAGATGTTGAATTATTGAGTTGTTCCGAAAATAATTTCGTCGAAAATGAAAGACAATTTTCGTATAATGAATAAATATGTTATCAAATTATATATTGGCCATTCTGGTCCAACGCTTTTTGCCATCTTTCTGGTACTAGGATGATTCAACGCTCATAAAATTTTTGGTATTTGCTGCCAAAGAACTGCAGGTGATTTTTGACCTGTTCATTGGAAGTAAAGGTTTTATCGTCCAAAACTTTTTGCAATGACCGGAACAGATAATAATCCGAAGGCGCCACATCTGGACAATACGGTGGGTGTGGCAGTGTATCACATTCAAGCTGTAAAAGCTTTTGGCGAGTTAATTCTGGCCTTTTCTGTCGAAGTGCATCATTTGTTTTGTCCAGCTGATGACAGTAGAATTTTAAATTAATTGTTGTGTTATCCGGTGAAAGCTCAAGAATACGATTCCTTTAAAATTCCATCAAACAGACAGCATCACTTTTTTATGGATATTGGCTTTCGAAATGCTTTGAGCCGGTTCATCCTTTTTGCTCCATGATCTCTTGCATTTGACATTGTTATATTCAATCCATTTTTCGTCCCCAGTAATGATGCGCTTGAAAAATGGACCATTTTCGTGACGTTTTAGAAGCGAATCACAGACATCAACGCGACGACACAAATTTCTCTTCGTGAGAACATGAGGAACCCATATATCGAGCTTCGAGGTTAAACTCAGGCCTTTCAAGTGGTCATAAACAGTTGAATTCGATAAATTTAATCTCTCACCGAGCTCACGTGTTGTTATTCGCTGATTTGCATCAAGTAATGTTTTTATCATGTCTTTATCAGCTTCAACCAGACTTCCGGAACGTGGTGCATCTTCGACATCAAAATTGCCGGATCGAAGTTTTGTAAACCAGTTCTGGCACTGGCGTACTGTCGACACATCTTCTCCATACACATCGGTCAGTTTCTTTCTGGTTTGAACAGCATTTTCACCTTTTCTATAGTAAAAAAGTAAAATGTGACGAAAATGCTGCTTATTGCTCTCCATATTTAAAAGAACCCCAACCAAAAACTACGGCGTAGAATTAATTGAACTTCTGCACACACAAGCCTTCCTATATCAGCTCTCAAGACATAATGGTTATGCAGCTTAAGTTTGAAGTTTGATTCGAAAAATACAATTAAATCCTCCGTCGGGAAAACTTTCCGAACAACCTTATAATATTAATGTAGGTTAAAGTAGAATGCTTGATTTACGCTAATATTTATTGAATTATAAAACAAACGTTCTTCAGGTAGTAACTATTTCTTTAACACCGGTCTTCCTGATTAGTTGGTCAGATTTTTGCCGTTTTTTGGCCTGCACTTAATTCGAAAAGGTTCAATAAAGTGGATTCGTTCAAGTCCGTTTGATCATTAAGCATACTGCCTTTTTTTATTGTACCTATTTATTTCTAGTGCCTCTAGGAGGTTCAATGCATTGGATTTGTTTTGTATGCAGAGAACTCTGAAATTATGGTCAAAAACATCATGACCTGTCTCAAAAAGGTGGTTGGAATATGTGTTATTCTATTTACTGTGAATATTGTCCTCAGAAGATTTTGAAGTTCCAAAAGTTTTGTACCATCGGATCGTAATTGAAATTGTCCTAGAACATTGCTTTGTGGGACTCCTCAGTTCATTCGAAAGTAGTGGATGTTCTGAGTTGATTATTTTTTTCTTATTTGAAAAATCCCTCTTATTTTTCTCGTATTCTATTTCTATAGAGATCAAGATATGTATATTTCAAATTGAAGTTAAATGAGTACGATTTTTTTATCTCACTCTAAATTCATTCTACCATTGAAGATTCTGTGTTGAACATTTTTATGATTCATTTATTGATTGATAAATTTACTCAAAGGGAGTTTTCAAGGGATGAAAATGAATTCACGAACGTGCAGACTGGATTTCGTAAATATAAAAGCTCAACTCAAAATATGTAACTTTAGAATTGAATACTAGCAAACGGGCCGGGTTCGAAGAAGTAAAAGGACAAAGACCGACCTTTTCCAATTTCTATATAGACGGATTTTGACGCGTCCTTTTTTAATACGCCGTTCCCGCTTTCAAAGTGCCTACTAGATGGAGGAATCGATTAAAGTCGGGTCATCTATTATTACCCTCGTTAAGACTGCCACCCGATCGTCCGATTTAATTGTGTGGATCTACGTGAAGGATGGACGGCCCATGAGAACGTTCAATGGCGATGCTGGTACAGTCACGCTGCGATTTCGGGATTTCTAGAAGTTAGCATTAGGTGGATAGAGCTTTAGAATAGACGTGATATCTTACCACTTGTTGGTGAGTTGCTGCTTTGTCTCGTTTGTGGATGATGGAACCACGCGAAAGTATTTAAGCATGTAACAAAGTTAAAGGAGGGGAAGGTCAAATTATATTAAAAAAACCGGAACAATCGCTTGTGGATTTTGTTCACTCCAAAAACGGCAATTTTGCCTGTTGACTAAGCCATTGAACACAAAATGAGCTAATATATTGATCGTCCTTTTCGTCCAACGGCACCGTTGCAAACTGAGAAATGGCCACGGAATCCCAGAGACGATTTTCCCGCTTTTTTATTCGTCCCTCGATTCTCAGTCATTGCCAAGTGTTGAATTTTAGATTCTCAGCCGATTTTATCTTCTTCATAAAATTTTCACGTCTGCCCCAACGAGCTCTCTGGCGAACGTAAATCCAAAACGGTTCTACTTAAAATGTATCGACCTCACAAAAATACCGGTACTAGTGAAATTTATCGCTACTGTATGTGCATGTTAAGGTTATGTTTGTTCTTCGCGTCTCTATCGATGTGGAGCGTTTGTCTTCAATAATTCAACACCCGCAAACTATGCAATCGGTTTCTATTCAGTTCTAAGAATAATGTAGATGTGATTACGTTTATTTATTATATAACACAGATTTCGTCTTTGTAACAGGTAGTAAAAGTTATCAAAATAAATATTTTCATTAAAAATCGTCCATACAGAATTTTCATTTATTTTTTCACAAAACAACATACAAATATGCGAAAGACGCGTAAAAACACTCCAATTCTCTTAAAAATGTAATATAATTTGATAATGATATCCATAAGATATCAAAAAAATTTGCTGCTGTTATATTGTTCACCTTAGTACTTAATCGACAATTTCAAATAATTAAGACAAGTTTTTCCACATAAATTCGAATCCTGTCTGAAATAGTATAACACGAATTTTTTTTACAGGAAGCATGTTTGTAAATTTGTAATGTAAAGCCATTTCGTGAATTAGTTTGAAAATCAGAATTATTCTGAATACTTATAACATTCGATTAATTTTAAAAATTAATACTCAGCCTAGGAGGAACTCCCCAGCTTTACATATGCAGGGTGTTTTCACAGTTGAGACTTTTCTCGACAGAACTCGTGAAAATAAACCATTTCGCAAAAATTCGTTCAACCCCAAGGGGGTTGTTAAGTGCAATTCGAAATCTTCAAATTTCAGAAAATTCACTAGTCCGGCCCTGTTACTTTGAAACGTAGAAAAACTTTGATTTTAAAAGGTACCTTTGTTCTCTAAACGCGATTGAAATTCTATGCTGCTTGAACTCTTCAAATATTTTAAATGTGAATATGCGGAGTCTTTCAATAAATTCATACTTTAAACCGTTATTCTTACCACAGTATTGTTTGTTTTTACTGAACTGATATTATGTCAAATATCAGTTCATTGTAAACTTTTAAAATATTTGAAGAGTTCAAGCAGAATACCCTTGGGAACTCTTCAATATCCGCAAGTGTTAGGTTCTGTTAGTTCTGGCGAGGCCGCATGCTTGCTGGCGTCGCCAGAACTAACAGAACCAAACTCACATTGCTCCAAATCGAATTTTACTAAAGGGTCTTCCAAATCTGAACCCTTGAACGTTTTATGAAGGCTTTGTTCAAATCTATTTCGATTAGTTCTGCCTTAACGGTAGGACTATTTGATGTCCTTAACATTCAGACCACATATATTGACAATGTTTTTTTTCTGAAATAAATGAAATGATAAGTTTAAATATCACAACAGATTTATTCTGTTAGCCTCCTAGAAATTTTAATTTACAAAAATTTAATTCGAAAACTTTTAGAATTAAAGTCTTATGAGCACTGCTTAAATTTAGTAGGCATAAAAAATCAAAACTCATTATATAATATCTAATGGAATAGGAAACCCAAAGAAATATAAATTATCAATTAAAATTACTAAATACATACCTGAAGGAGAGAAAATTTTGTTTCTGATCTTATATTTATGAAAACCAAATTTTTTTTTCAAAAATGCAAAATATAATTTTAAAAACTTCTCCAAACTAATTTATTTGAAATATTTGAATAAGTTAATTCAAAAATCTGTCAGAACATGTAGTACATAACTTATTTAAATATATTAAATATTTCAAATGAATTAAATTTGGAGAAGTTCTTAAAATTATGTTTTGCATTTTTGAAAAAGATTTGGTTTTCATAAATATAAGATCAAAAACAAAATTTCGTCTCCTTCAAATATTTATCTAGTAATTTTAATTGATGATTTATATTTCGTTGGGTTTTTTTTATTCCATTTGATATTATGAGTTTTGATCTTATATGTCTGCTGAATTTGAGCAGTGCTTATAAAACATTAATTTAATTCTAAAAGTTTTTGAATAAAATTTTTTGAAATTAAAATTAGTGGGAGGCTAACAGAATAAATCTGTTTGGATATTTAAATTTTGTAATAATCCTTCTATCAAGTTAAAAACCTCTTCTTATTATTTTATTGAAACGATAAGTTCTTTTAGAAATAACTGTTGTCAGTATCTGTGTTTTGAACTCAAACGAAATTATTTATATAAAAGCGACATATGGAATTATAGATATTTTTAACAAATACTTCGAATTTTAAGAATCATTTTGTTAAGGTATGTAGAATAATTCTGATTCTCAATTTAATTTAGAAATTTGTTTTTTTTGCAACGTTTAATTTGGTTTGGATGATATTCCGTTTTAAACTATCTGTAATATGTATCTATAATGCCGCGGATACAATTGTTGGATTCTGCTGTAAGATTGATGTATTTTCTTGAGTTTCAAATTGAGTTAAAAAGACTTGCCCTTGGGAAAAACCTGTTTATTTTTCTCGGGAAAATAGCAAGTACATAATTATTAATGAACTTACTGGTAATTAGTAATAATTCACTATTTCGATTATTAATTTTCTGTTCACGTAAGACGTTTATTATTTAAAGGCTAATAAGATTTCTATATTTTTTTCCATACTGGAAAGCTGTCGTGTCGTGTATGTCTTCTGCTTTACATCTGTCCATAATCCTTCTACGGTTTTCCGTGTCATTATTAATTTTACCGGTTTACAACATCTTGTGCCCACTGCATTCCTCCAATTTGTTCCTTGCCCATAATCAGTTCCAATTGCTTATCAGCGTACTGACATTTATGATGAAATTAAATTAGTGAGTTGATTGATTGGTTGTTTTTTCCTTCAAAACATCCGTAATGAAAGAACGAAGTTGATCAACGTTGATGGGAACTTGATACAGTCCCCTGCCCAGGCTCTGTTGCTACGAAACCAAACTTTTTTACGCACTTCGGAAAGGTTTGAATATTGAATAATTTTGATTCCCATCGATATAAAGTGAAATTTGTTACTACTTCCTGATTTTATGTGGACACACGTATAGGAACGCGTATTAACATCAATATCCGTTGAATGTGTACATCGAAATTTTATCTAGAAGCGTTTTAATTGACACAAGGCCGCATACTCACTGGCGCTATCAGAACTAACAGAATCGGACTTAAAGTGCTTCGAATTGAATTCTACTACAAGAGCTTCCAGCTTGGACATTTTGTATAGTCCATTTTGGTTGAAATGGACCTGTTGAAAAAAGATTACCCTGAAATATACCTTCAAATTGGAGATTCTGTTTCTCAATTTAAATTTCAATTCATCAATAACGACATATCGTTTTCCTTTGATTATCAATTTTATGACAACTTTAGATAAGAAATAAAAGGTGAAAAGCACTGACGTGAAGTCAGAAGCTTGCACTCTCATATCGCCCACGATCCTCACTTTCGAAAGTAAAGAGCTAGAACCAGGTTTGGGGTCTAAATGTCTTGGCTAAGTTTGTTAATGGGCAAAATCGCTTCGATAGTTTCGCAGTAATTCACGTTTGAAAAATTTCCTTATTTTTCCCAATATTCTCGAAACTACAGATTCGATCAACATAAAATTCGGTATTTAAAAGTAGAATAATAACAGGCATATTCCTGTGAAATTTCATGATGATCGTTTTATTAAAAGTTAAAAAAAAAAATTGTTAGGGGTACCTTAAACATTAGTACTATTGAACGGAAAGAGATAGAGACTTTAATATTCCGGGATAGGTTTGGGGCCTGAATATCTCAAAAAAAGTTTTTTGAATGAAATTTTTTTGAAATTAAAATTGTAGAAGATAAACATATTTCAATTTGTTTTAATATTCAAATTTTGTTATATTTCTTCTATCAAGTAAAAGGCCTTTCTATTTTATTTTACTGAATATCTCGGTTGAGTTCGTTATTAGGCTAAATCAGTCCAATGGTTTCGCAGCTGTTCTCATTTGAAATTTTTTCATATTACTGTTATTATTTTCCAAACTACAGATCCCATTGATCTGAAATTTAGGGTTTAGGAAGATAATGATAACGCACATCTTCCTGCAAAATTTCGAAAGGAACGTGTGTTTATAAGATTCAAAACAAAAACAAAAATTTTGTTAGCGGAGGAACATTGAGCGCTAAAGAAAGCATAGCAAGAGTACCACGATCGAAGTCAAAAATTGTAGAAGGTTTACAGAAGAAATCTATGTGAATAAATTTTGTAATAATTCTTGTATCAAGAAAAAACCTCTTTTTATTTAATTTATTGTATATATAGTAATTATCTATTTTGGTTTACGCTTGTTACATATTATCATTTGGTTTTAAAGGAGACCATAAAATACCTTGCAATCTTTATGTTAGTTCTGTGACGAATATTTGGGATGTTTATAAGTTCACTGTTATCTAATGTTTGTGCAGTAAACAGCATTCGGTTCGGTAATATATCTTTTATCATTTTAATTCTTTAAATATGAAGTCGACCTGATGATTTCAATTTTTATAATTCTAAATTGTTTTATAGGGATGTTCTACATTTTTTAGGAATTTTTTTTAAAGGAACTTATTTTGAGCAAGTTATTTTTGAAGAAGTTCTTGAGGTTGTTTTGCATTTTTGAAAGGGAATTTAGTTTTCATAGAACAAGGAATGAAACAAAAATTTGTACTCTTCAAGTATTGATTTAATAATTTTTAAAATTTTAATATCAAAACAGATTTAATCTGTTAGAATTAAATTAATGTCTTATAAGCACTGCTTATATTCAATAGACGTATAAAATCGAAACTCATTTACAATATCAACTGGAATAAAAAAAAATTATACGTCTATTAAATATAAGCAGTGCTTATAAGACGTTAATTTAATTCTAAAAGTTTTTTGAATACATTTTTTGAAATTAAAATTGTAGAAGACTAACAATTTAAATCTGTTTTGATGTTCAAATTTTGTAATAATCCTTCTATCAAGTAAAAAACCGCTTCTCATTATTTTATAATAACTAGTGGACAATTTATATTTATTTGAATTTCTTTCATTTCCTTTGGTAGTGTGTAATAAGTATTACTTCTATATGTCTACTAAATTGACACGGTGTGTTCTAAAAACATTTATTTAATTTAATTCTAAAAATTTTTGAATGAAGAATTTTTTTGAAATTAAAATTTGTAGAAGGTTTACGGGAGAAATCTGTATGATATTTTAAATTTTGTAATAATCCTTCTATCAAGAAAAAACCTCTTTTTATTTAATTTTTAACATTAACATGTGCTATAACGACACAAAGACTAATGTAAAACTTCGTGGGGATCGTATAAGAAGAAGATTGAAAAAAATTGTGAGCTGAGCAGCGTTGTGTACTTACCGAAACCTTAACAACAGTTGAGTTTAAATTAAGCATTTAGATGTAAAATGACAAGGAGGGTAATACTAATTTTCATGAGTATTGTGAGTGATATAAACGAGCGCATAAAAGCTCCTGACATCACGCAGCGCTTTTCACGATTATTGAAAAGACTCACGATTTGCTATGGAAGACAACCTGTATGTCTAGGAAACTAAAAATATTAGATTCGGCCATTGAGCTTGCACTGAAGTACAGTTCGATACATCCTCGCATAAAACGATAAATGAACCGCTTTATGACTCAATAATTTCCTGATTGCAAACCGTCAACGCAACCATTGTTCTGTAAATAATGATTTTCTATTCGAATGTAGCACATTAATTCAAAGTGGGTGGTTATTTTTTATTATTGGCTGTATCGTTCAAATGTTGACACCGACTTTGTGTAAATATTTTCAATAATAAATCATTTTACATTGCATGGATGTTTATTTTTGTGGACTCTACTTGTGAAGCGTGCTCGAGAGGATGTAAATGTTGTTCAATGTATTTTAGATACCTACAGACAAGAAGTTCGCCCCATATAGTTTCAGAAATAGATTCGGAAATGCACTTCCGGTGATTGAATGGTGGGTTATTGACTTTCGAGCTCGCTTCCTTTGATGTTTTATGGATTGGAATTTGATCTGATTTGTTGGTGGGTTTTGGTGATGGAAGTAGTTTTTTTGTGACTAACCGATTCAGTTCTTGAAGGTTGAATTGCGATATATCGTTTATCAAGGTAATGCATGCATTTGGAGATGATGGCAGTAGTGATTAGTTCTTCAAAGAAATAGAAATATGCTGGACAAATGCAGTTTTATCACCTAAACTTTGTGTTTTGAAATTAATCAAAAATAGTATTTTCACGCTGAACTGAGGACCTACAATTTCAGTTTATCCTTATAAAATTTATTGATCGAAGAATATATCTAGGAAAATATTTTTCATCTATTATACTACAATTTAAAAGAACATATAGAAACTGCATTGCAAGATCTGAGCATCATAGAATTAGTATCCAACAATAGGTTCCAGTTTGAATTTGGTGCCATTTTTAAAATGTCAAAATGGGTCTGATAGGGATATTGCATTTGACAGATAGAATTGTAAGGTTATGAAAAATGGATCGATATATGCTCGCACAATTCGTTGAAATAGTGAAACTTCGGGAATACAGTTCGTATTACTTTTGCGCATTATCAATCAGTAGCTGTGAAAATAATCAATAAATTTAAAAGTCTTGGATAGCTTAGTGATGTGAAGACTCAAATTCGTGCTCATCTGATCAGATCCGCTGAAAATATGGATGAAAACCCAGGTTTGTACATGTCAAGACGTTCACAGGAATTTAGCTTAGGTATCACAATCTGGTTTGCAGATATATCACCATTACATTTTGTTAGGGCTGTGTTAAAGATAAGGTCTAGGCCAATACTTCAGCAACGATTGAAGCTGACAACATATGCTATTATCCACTAAATAGAGTTAAAACTGGTTAGAAAATTTTATTTCACTTGGAAGACATTGTATTTCATTATTAACCTCAGAGTTTGTTCCTTGCATTGAAGTTAAAATATTTTTGCTTTCACAAGAACATTGCGTTCTTCGCTTAATTTAAAATGACTCCTCTGGTTGGAATAATCTTTGCATAAAATATGTTAAATAAATTAAAAATTATTTACTTATACAGATAAAATCTGAAAATGTAGCACTGATTGCATATACAGTTTCTTTGATTCTTCAGAAATTTACTAAAAAACTTTTCAGGTGATTTGTTTCCATTTGTAAATAAAATGGCAAATACTAATAAGCAAATTGAATTAGATTTTTGATTGTCTCGGTCTTTACTTGACGGAAATTCAAATTCAATATAAGAAAAACAAATGTTAACTTCCGCTATTTTATTGATTTACACGACAATTGTTTCGTCATACCATGATTTCATCAGGTGAGTATTTAAACTGAGGTAAACAATGCAAAACATGACCTTAAATACACAGCTCTGGTACAAAAAATAGAGGGGTGGAAAGAGGTGGTATACAATTAATGAAAAATATTTAAAAAAAATAAATTACAAGAAAGCAATATCACTTTATATCCAAAATTTCAAAATTCAAACGAAACCAAATTTATTTCATTAACTTACATAGGCCAAAAGTCTGAAAAGATTACTAGATATTTAAAGAAAAAAGAAAAATATAACATCTCTTTTAAAACTATTAATTCTTTAGGCAGCTTAATAAAAAATAATAAAGACGTCATTCCTAAAAACAAAAAATCAGGAGTTTACAAGTTAACATGTAGTGATTGTAAATCTGATAGAAACTTAAGAGATTAATAGATATAATAAAAGACAAATTTTATTGAATGATCAAATAGATTTAAATAGATCCCCCTACTTAATATTTTTCATTAATTGTATACCATCTCTTTCCACCCCTCTATTTTTGTACCAGAGCTGTGTATTTAAGGTCATGTTTTGCATTGTATACCTAAGTTTAAATACTCACCTGATGAAGTGTAAATCAATAAAATAGCGGTTAAGTTAACATTTGTTTTTCTTATATTGAAATTGAATTAGGATATTCAAAGTGTTTTTTCACTAGGCTTTTATTGTTATTACTATTTTCATGACAATTTTTATTCTATTTGATGTTGTGTAATAAGTTTCGATTTTATACGTCTATTAAATATAAACAGTGCTTGTAAGACATCAATTTAATTCTAAAAGTTTTTGAATACAATTTTTTGAAATTAAAATTGTAGAAGACTAACAGATTAAATCTGTTTTGATATTCAAATCTTGTAATTATCCTTCTATTAAGAAAAAACCTCTTCTCATTATTTTATTTTAAATCTAAATGTTTAAGAAACACTGTATCTATTAAGATACACATGTATAATTCTCAAATAATACTCAGAAATGTAAAGAAATCTATAAAAAAATATAGAATACTGACTGAAACACATTCAGTAAATACAGTTGCTTCATTTGAATCTTATGAATAACAATTTTTATTCCTAAATGCTCTATATAAATTTAAAAATATAGATCATTCTCCAGAACAGCGTTTGATAATCGTCAGAGGACTAATTTGAATGATAAATAACAACAATTTTGAGGTTAACTCAAAACATTTTTCAAATTTTATGTCCATCCATAAAAATATATTTGAAACCGAAACATGGTCTAGATTCTCATATCAAAGAGATGCTTGAGAAAACAAGTAATATGTATGAAAATTTTAATTTTATTTATAATAATTTATAATTTATGTTTTCACAGCATCTCTTTGATACGATTGGATCTGGACCATGCTTTGGTTTCGTATATATTTCTATGTATGGACATAAAATTTGACAAATGTTTTAAGTTAACTCCAGACATTATGTCTTTGAAAATATTTCTAACCTTGTATCGAAATAAGGTATGTGTATTTTTATTGCTTGCTTTTATTTATCACTAAAAATAGTCGACTGACGGTAACAAGGCATTTTTTTGGAATAGAATTCGTTTTTTCATTTCATGTTCAAATGAAACATCTTTATCGACTTTGGATGTTTCAGGAAATATTCTATATTTTCTATAGATTCCTTTATGTTTTTGAGTGTTGTGTGATATTTGAAAACTATATTTTTACTTAAATAGAAACAGTGTTACTGAGACATTAACTTTTAAAATTAAATCTTATTATAACAAATATTTTGTTTCAATATTTATATAATATTTTACCCTCCTTCAAGGAATATTGCCTTTAAATTCATTTTCAATTTCTGTTGAAAAAAAGTCTAGAAGAAATACGTATCGGATGTTTTTTTAGAGTGATAGAACTTTAAATTAAGATTGAAGCCAATTTTTTTTTATTTGAAAGATAATTTTATGACATTTATGTTTTAAAAATAATTTCCGGCATATGTCCACCGCGACTAGCTCTGAGGAACCGCAGTTGACTAGACCAATTATGGACCACTTTTTCGAGTAATTCAGGCCCTATTTCATCAATAACACGAGTTATGTTGGCTTCTAAAGCGTCTATTGCTTCTGGTTTATCAAACCAATGACTTGACAAAACCCCAAAGAAAATAATCCAGTAGAGTTATGTCGCATGATATTGGGGGCCAATTAATTGGACCATTTCTCGAAATAATGTTATCACCAAATCTTTCTTTCAATAAATGAATTCAAATTTTGAAACAAATAATCATTGATCATCGATCTGTAACGAGCACCATTCACTGTAACATTAGCTCCAGCATTGTTTTTAAAGAAATATGGACCGATGATGCCTCCAACGTGTAAAGCACACCATACAGTCCATCTTTCAGGATGCAATGAAACCTGCAGACCATCTTGAGGAATATTTAAATATTTTGATATTATCTTATAATGAATGTTTATTTTATATGTCGTTTGATATAAGTGGTACTTATATGACATTAATATAATTTAATTCCTGAAGTTATAATTATTAAATATAATTTTTTGAAATTAAATATGTAGAAGGCTAATATTAAAATATTTAAATAATTTTATAGACCTTCTATCAAGTATTAACCTCTATTTATGTTATTATTGAGGATTGTTTTCACTCCATACACGGCAATTTTGCTTGTTTATATAGCCGTTCAACCAGAAATGAGCTTCATCACTAAACACAATTTTACGATAAAAAAGTGTATCAACTTCAAGCTGTTCTAGGGCCCAATCAGCAAAAAATGACGCTTATTATGGTCAAGTGGCTTTAATTCTTGAACCAGTTGGATCTTGTATGGGTGTAGACTAAGATCTTTACACAAAATTTTCCATACGGTGGATACACAGAGTCCAACTTGTTGTGAACGTCGATGAATAGACAAATCTAGATCATCATCAACACTACGACTTACAGCAGCGATATTTTCTTTTCATTTATCACATCTGATACCAAGGGGGGACATGTTGTTTCTCATTTAAACTCTGTGTTCTTTTGAACACAGAAGACACAGACATAGATGTCTTCTCCCACAGCCACGGTGTACAATATTTAAGGACCAATTATGAACAGTAATTCCTCGAATATTTCTTTGCTGCGAATGCCAGTACATTCACCGCATTTTTCGAAAAGGAGTAAAAGAAAAGAATCGTTATACATTCCGCATTATGACAGGGAATTACCTTTCCGTGTTGTCGTAATAGCCTTTCGGCATTGCCGTTTCCAACAGAAAAACCGTAACATCGAGGTATTAAATCCCATTTTTATGCCTCTGTCAGAGTAGTTTCTCTTGTTTACGCGGTGGTCAGAGGCATTTCATTGTACATAATAAAATCCGTTCGAGAGAAAAGATCCAGATGAGTACTATTATACCAACGCGGGAAAAAATGGATTGTTGGAATGAATAGATGTTCGTTCTTGCTTTCAACTGGTAACCACAGGTATTAATGGTTCAATTCTGCCAACGGTACGGCAATCCATTCGCAGAGCTTCTTCTCGTTTCATATTTCCTGTGGTGTTGATTGTTTTTTTTTTCGATATGGTAGTTTTATTAAAATGGCTGCCTTGGTGTAAATGAACTACCTCGGCTTCTGAATTCATACCGAGTCTTTAGCTAGAGAGCATCGAATATATCTCACGGTCTCATGCATATTTATAACAGTCTGTATCTGAAACGAGCAGCTTATTTTTGTGGTAGTTCTGTTTATTCTTTATACAGACAGAATTAAATCATTATTTTTTCACTTTGTTTTATTGCTTCTTCAAATATTAAAACTTTAATGTCGAATAAATTCACAAAATTAAGAGTTTCAATACATAAATAGGAATTCAAAAGAAATAATTTATTAAAATGAAGTAAAGGGTGGACTATCTAGAATTTGCATTTTGAGATAGTTATACAGAGGGTTAGTTAATATTTGACATTAACGAGATTAAATAAATGCCATAAATGCAGCGTTTCTTGTTTAGTATACATATATAATAAACACTCATTACATAGCATCAAAAGGACTTAAAAGAATCCAAAGAAAAGATCGAACTCACTCAACAAAAATTTAGTGGAGAAAGCACTGTTTCATACCGGCATTATGAACAACTAATTCCACTCTTAAAATGCCCAACATAAACTTGAGAAATTATTGAAATCAAACTCTTTCAAAACATCCTTCAAAAATTCAAATTCAAGAAGGCGATTTGAGATTCTCATCCATAATTTTCGTTCTATTTTATGGCAGCAAAGTAAAAACAATCAATAAAACATATCTATCATACTTACACGACCACGTGTCAATTTCAAACTAAGAGAGAACATACATGGTTTTTTAATGGTTACCGTTAGTATTTCATGTTTGTCCACAGAAAATACACAGAGGCCGTATAAAGAATATTTTAAGACCCTGTTATATCCAAAAAATACCGTTTGTATGAGTGAAAAATGAAATTATAATTCTTATATTTAGAATAAAATAATCAAAAGGGGAATTTTTCTTGATAGAATGTTTTTCAATATCTTAAATATCAAACAGAGTTATTCTGTTATATCGGGTGTTTTTTTAGACTGATAGTATGTGTAATTGAAATAAAAACACATTTAAATTAAGATTGAAGCCAAATTTTTTTTTATTTGGAAGATAATTTTATGACATTTATGTTTTAAAAATAATTTACGGCATATATCCACCACGACTAGCTCTGAAGAACCGCATTCGACCAGAGCAATTTTAGACCACATTTTCGAGTAATTCAGTATTTTATCAATAACACGAGTTATGTTGGCTTCCAGAGCATCTATTTTTTCTGGTTTATCAGCATAAACTAATGACTTGACATACCCCAAAGAAAATAATCCAGTGGAGTTATGTCGCATGATCTTGGAGGCCAATTAATTGGACCATTTCTCTTGTTATCGCCAAATCTTTCTTTCAATAAATCAATTGTTACGGTAGCAACATGAGGTGTAGCACCATCTTGTTGGAACCAAAACACTTCTGGGTCGATACCATTCAAATTTTGAAACAAATAATCATTGATCATCGATCTGAAACGAGCACCATTCACTGTAATATTAGCTCCAGCATCGTTCTTAAAGAAATATGGACCGATGATGCCTCTAGCGTGTAAAGCACACCATAATGTGCATTTTTCAGGATCTAATGGAAACTGCAGAACTTCTTGAGTATTGTTTTCACTCCATATACGGCAATTTTGCTTGTTTACATAGCCGTCAAACCAGAAATGAGCTTCATCGCTAAACACGATTTTACGATAAAAAAGTGGATCAACTTCAAGTTCTAGGGCTCAATCAGCAAACAAACGACGTTTATTATGGTCAAGTGGCTTTAGTTTTTGAACCAGTTGGATCTTGTATGGGTGTAGACCAAGATCTTTACCCAAAATTTTCCATGTGGTGGATGCACGGAGTCCAACTTGTTGTGACCGTCGATGAATAGACAAACCTGGATCACCATTAACACTATGATTTACAGCATTGACATTTTCTTCTGTACGTACAATTCTTTGTCTTGTTGTTGTTATTGCATCGAGTAGAGAAAATGTTGTCCGAAATCTGTTCATTGTTCGACGAATAAGCTGCTCTGATGGGCGATTGTGTAAACCATAAATTTCACGAAGTTTGGCGAATAGAACATCTTCAAAAAGGCGATTTAACATTCTCATCGATAATTTCCATTCTATTTTCATGCCAGCAAAATAAAAACAATCAATAAAACATATCTATCATACTTACACGACCATGTGTTAATTTCAAACTAAGAGAGAACACAAATGGTCTTTTAATGGTTACCATTAGTATTCCATGTTTGTCCATAGAAAATACACACAGGCAGTATAAAGTATTTTTTAAAACCCTGTTATATCCAAAAAATACTGTTTGTATAAGTGAAGAAACAAATTGTAATTATATGATTTGAAGTAAAACACTTTATTTCCGCTTATATATGTTTTATTTCAAATCATATACGATGAATTTTCGTCAAGTAGAGACCGAAACAATCAAGAACAAATTGTAATTCTTATATATAGAGTAAAGTAATAAAAAGGGGTTTTTTGTTTGATAGAAGGTTATTCAATATCTTAAATATCAGAGTTATTCTGTTATACCTCGCTACAAATTTGAATTTCATAAAATTTCTCAAAAACTTTTGGAATTTAATTTAAATAGATTTAGAAGTACTGTTGTAATGAGTGTTAATTCTATATGTCTACTAAAACAGAAACAGTGTCATTTATTCAATTTAATTTCAAAAAGTTTGAGAAATTCTATAGAATTAAAATTTGTAGCGAGGTATAACAGAAATACTTTGTTATTTAAAGCATTATTTTTATATTGATATTTCAATATATAGGGTGAAAGTTTTTCAGATTTTTTATAACAAATTTCAATTCTTATTTAACTATATATTAAAATAGTAAAAGTAAACCACAGATGTGCGTGACGTCACGCAGTGCTAACTTCCAGACGCGCAGGATCCCGACGGGCGAAGCCCGTCGCCTGGATATCGTTGCGGACCGAAGGTCCGCACTTCCCTCTAGACCGGTTTACCGTTCCCGTTCCGGGATGACCCTCCGTTCCCGAGATACAGGCGGATAAAGTTCGGGAATTTTCCCGCGCACTCCAACAAGCCCCGCCCACCGTAACCTCGACCCGTTTCTGTGGTGTACGTATAGGGGCGATCCGCGAAGTCAAGTACGGAGACCGTCCGAAAATTTTCGGACCGTCGGAAAAAACGGATATATCTAGCGACGGGCGAAGCCCGTCGCGAAAATACCCATTCGGACCGAAGGTCCGATAGACCCGCTACCCGTTAAAGCCCCTATATTTCGCGGATTACTTTCCGTCGCTACGATACGAGCGGATGATAATTTCCGGACTTTTCCCGCCCTTACCAAACGGGTACCGCCTTACGCGTATGCCGCGTAGGGATGACCAAACGGGGGTGACCAAAGACGGAATTTCAACGAAAAGTAGATCCCACCTAAAATTATAGAAAATTATTAAAAAAAATTAGTTTTTTCGAGGTGGATCGATCGAAAAATATAGATCAATCGACTCTACTCGTTTCGATTTAAATGAAGAACTTATATTTTCGGGCGTACACAATGTTGCCGATGAATATATTATATAATATGTTATATTCAATAAAAATTAGCGTTCCGTTCATCGGCAACATTGTGCACGCCCGAAAATATAAGTTCTTCCACTCTTAAATATCATAGGTTGCCGTACTTGAAACAAAACTTGGGTAGCTAATTATGGATCTTTCATTACAAGCGCCCCATTTTGTCTTGTAAATAAAACACATTATTTATTTGAAAATTACTGAAATTTTTATTTCATTAAAGTATCGGGTGTTATTTTTAGAGTGATAGAACTTTCGATAGGAATAACTGCGATTTGACAGAAGGTAGAAGCCATGTTCTTTCGACATTTCTGTTCAGTAAGCATTGAAAAATTATCATGGAAAGACTCACGCCGAATAACGTTTACAAATTTGGTGAAAATTTTTTAAGATCAGTGTTCTATTCGCCAAACTTATAGGGCACTTCGTGAAATTTATGGTTTATATAATCGTCCATCAGAGCAGTTTATTCGGACTATCGATAGAGTTTGGACAACATTTTTCTCTACACGATGCAACAACAACAACAAGACAAAGAACTGTGCGTACAGAAGAAAATATCCCTGCTGATTTTTCTATTCGTCGACGTTCACAACAAGTTGGACTCTGCGCATCCACCACACGGAAAATTTTGCGTAAAGATCTTGGTCTACACCCATACAAGATCTAACTAGTTCAAGAACTAAAGCCACTTGACCATAATAAGCGTCGTTTCTTTGCTGATTGGGCCCTAGAACAGCTTGAAGTTGATCCACTTTTTCATCGTAAAATTGTGTTTAGTGATGAAGCTTATTTCTGGTTGAACGGCTATGTGAACAAGCAAAATTGCGTTATATGGAGTGAAAACAATTCTCAAGAAGTTCTGCAGGTTCCATTGCATCCTAAAAAATGCACTGTATGGTGTGCTTTACACGCTGGAGGCATCATCGGTCCACATTTCTTTAACAACGATGCTGGAGCTAATGTTACAGTGAATAGTGTTCGTTTCAGATCGATGATCAATGATTATTGGTTTCAAAATTTTAATGGTATCGACCCAGAAGTGTTTTTGTTCCAACAAAATGGTGCTACACTTCATGACGCTACTGTAACAATTGATTTATTGAAAGAAAGATTTGGCGATAACTTTATTTCCAGAAATGGTCCAATTAATTGGCCTCCAAGATCATGCGACATAACTCCACTGGATTATTTTCTTTGGGGTCATGTCAAGTCATTGGTTTATGCTGATAAACCAGAAACAATAGAAGCTTTGGAAGCCAACATAACTCGTGCTATTCATGAAATAAGGCCTGAATTACTCGAGAAAGTGGGCCAAAATTGGTCTCGTCGAATGCGGTTACTCAGAGCTAGTCGTGTTGGACATAGGACGGAAATTATTTTTAAAACATAAATGTCGTAAAATTATCTTTCAAATAAAGAAAAAATTGGCTTCAATCTTAATTTAAATGTGTTTTATTTCAATTTAAAGTTCTATCACTCTAAAAAACACACCCGATACAATGGATACCATTAGTTATGGGACAAAACATCTTTTAAATTAAATTTCCACCACAGAAACGCTGGCAGGAATTAAGTCGTTGAACCAATTTTCCATGACTCTCGCACAAATCATGTTAGCAATTACTTGTTCAATATTGAATTAAAATTGAATCGTCTAAATTTGCTGGATGATTGCTGTAAACCAATGACTTAATGTAACCCCAAAGAAAGCTTAACTGGCGCTGTAACATTATGAAGTGTAAAATTTGTTTCAAACTTCTTCGCTGAACGTTCAACTGTTCTATTATCCGAACAATTATAACGGCCAAAAATTGGAGTTGAAGCACGTAAAGTAACAGATCGCGTTATTTCATAATAAATTTGGATTATTTGTGAACGTTGTTGGAGCGTGTACTTTTCCATGATTAAATGGTAAACATTGACAAATACAACTGTCAATGTCACAAATAAACAATTGCTGCCATGGGTCAGTAATTTCTATTTATAAATGGGGCGTTCACATTGAAAGACCCTTTATAACAGGGGTGCCAACTGTAAGAAATTCATTGACGGACATTAGAATCCTCTACGCGATCAGATCCGTCCTACCAACCGAAACATTAACGAGCTTCGCTCTCAACACAACCGCAGGTATTAATGGTAAAGCTCTGCCAACACTATGGCGATCCATCATGTACCGCGCATTTTTGCTCCTTTCACCGCGGCGACGACGACAGGTCCGTCATCAGTCACGCAGAGAAATATGCCAAATTCTTTCCTTTGTTTCCGAGATTAGAGAAGGTAAAGATTGCGCGGATAAGGATGATTAATATCTAGGCGTTTCCTCGTTAATGACATGCGATTTAACCACTTCCTTCGGCGCTGAGTTTTTACAAACTCGTTTATTACGAAAATAACAGTAATTGAGAGAGAGTTAATAGACGATGAATGCGCGGTCAGGTTCTTTGCGAGATATCCAAGCGGTCCAGGCCGATAATGAGACGAATCTAATTATGGTATTGATGTTTTTATCGGGAAAGGGAAGTACGAAGGCTGCACGACAATTAAGTAAATAATTTAAAATGACTATGTTTCGCTACAAAAAAGTTCAAATGTTTGGACATTTTGTTTTACTGCAGTTTCGGAGGTTTACTTTTACAGAGTATTTATGCAGGTTCAGGTACAAAAAATGATGACAAGAAACAGAAAAATGTTCCACAGCAAGACAAAGTACAGGCTGGGGCATCTAGAAAATGGATCGATTTACGCTTGAACCCTATCTCTACAATTGTCTCGTTCTGTAAATACAGATATTGGGCTATATACTTGTAGGCATCTAATTGCTACAACAGAAAATATTAAGTAGAACAAAAAACCTTATAATAAATAACTTTTATTCACAGGAATAGATATTCAGGTGAGCCTTACATAATATAAAAACAATGGATGGAATTGTATCACTAAAAAGTGATAGTAAACAATGTACTAAACTGTTTCAGTCTTTACTATTTAGTAGATGATCATAATTAAAACAAGTAGTAGAAATGACTATATTGAATTGAATCAGTCCTAACTTACTGAATAATAGTTAAATAAGGTTATTCTGATTTTCACAAATTTTTATTGTTATGTTTACAACAATCGTTTCGCAATCACAGTATCTTAATCAGGCAGGTTTACATTTTGAATAACTAAGGCTGTTTCCAAAATCCGTTGGTATTTATATTACAGTAAGTACAATAAATTTTTATTGAGCACTAAAACCCAAGAAGGGTCTCTGCAAATTCCAGCTTATCTGAATATATTTAACAGAGGTGAGTTATTTAAATCTAATTGTTCGTTAAGGGATATTACAAGTTTATTGTATTTATTTATTTCTAGGGATTCTAACAGGTTTAAGGTATAACTTTTACTTTCTATATGTAGAATTTTAAAATTATGGTTGAAAGTATGGCCTGTTTCTAACAAATGGTTGGAATATGTAGAATTACTTTTATTATTGAGGAAACTCTTCAAATGTTCACAAATTCTGTGTCGGAAAGTTCTGTCCTATGTAAACTTTAGGGCAATCATCGCAGGTTAACTTATAAACCCCCGATTTATGATCTTTATGTGTACATTATTTATTATTTTTGATAAATTGGATTTAAATGAAGTTCATAAATTATATTTATTTTTGAGGTATGTAGCAATTTTCTCATTCACTAAAATCCCTTTAAGAAATACTTTTTATATTGGTATAGATATGTAGACGATATTTTTTGTTGCTTCACAGGTATAGACAGACTTTTAAAAAGTTTTTATTCATTTATCAATGAAATACATCCTTCAATCACATTCACTATGGAAACCGAACATAATAATTCTATTAATTTTCTTGATTTAACTGTTACTCGAATAAATAATTCACATGATTTTTCAATATTTCAGAAACCAACCTATACGGATTCTATTATACAGAATAAATCGAACCATCCTTTTAATCAAAAATTATCAGCAATGATCCACAGATTAGTTAATATTCCCATGAATCGAGAAAATTATATTTCAGAACTTAATATAATTAAACAAAAAGCTATTAGTAATGACTATGATCCTAAGTTGATAGGCAAATTGTTGATGAATAAAAATAATAAAACAGCTTTAAATATGGTATATCCTAATATAAAAGAAAATTGTAAATAAATTTCCTTAAAATACATTAAGGTATTTCTGAGAAAATTGCTACATACCTCAAAAATAAGAAACAAGAACTTCATTTAAAACCAATTCAAACTTTAGTAAATTCATTAAAAATAATAAAGACTGTACACATAAAGATGATAAACCGTGGGTTTATAAGTTAACCTGCGGTGATTGCCCTAAAGTTTACATAGGACAGACTGGAAGAACTTTCCGACATAGAATTTGTGAATATTTGAAGAGCTTCCTCAATAATGAAAGTAATTCCACATATTCTTACCATTAGAAGCAGGACATACTTTGAACCATAATTTTGAAATTCTACATATAGAAAGTAAAAGTTATACCTTAAACCTGTTAGAATCCCTAGAGATAAATACACACAATAAAATTGGAATTTTACTTAAGGAACAATTAGATTTAAATAACTCACCTTTTTTAAATATATTCAGATAAGCTGAAATTGGCAGAGACCTTTTTTTGGGTTTTAGTGCTCAATAAAAATTTATTGTACTTACTGTAATATAAATAACAACGTATTTCGGAAACAAGCTTAGGTATTCAAAATGTAAACCTGCCTGATGATGTGATGCTGTGATAGCGAATCGATTGTTGTGAAGATGACAATAAAAATTTATGAAAATCAGAATAACCTTATTTCATTATTATAGAAATTACTATGTTTAACTACCAATAAATTGATATTTTAAACATTTAATTTTAAAAATAAAATAGAAAAAGGCTTTTTATTTGATAGAAGAAATATAACAACATTTGAATATCAAAACAGATTTAATCTGTCAGTCTTCTACAATTTTAATTTAAAAAAAAAATTTTATTCAAAAAACTTTTAGAATTAAATTAATGTCTACATTAGCACCGCTCATATTTAATAGACATATATAATCAAAACTCAATATACAATGTCAAATGGAATAAATAAACCAACAAATATTAAAAAGTCATTTAAAATTAATAAATAGAAATAAAATTTTGTCTCCTTCAAATATTTATTTCTTAATTTTAAATGACTATTTATATTTGTTGGTTTATTTATTCTATTTGACATTGTCTATTAAGTTTTGATTATATACGTTAAATATGAGCGGTGCTTATCTAGACATTAATTTAATTCTAAAAGTTTTTTGAATAAAAATTTGTTAATTTAAAATTGTAGAAGACTGATAGATTAAATCTGTTTTGATATTCAAACATTTAATTTTGACTCGAGTTTCGGGAATTAATTATCCCATCTTCAGACAACTGAAGACTCAACAAGCAGTACAGGATATTTATGTGTATACAAAGGTAGAGAGGTAATAAAAACAGGTTGAAAAAAGGTTTAAAATGAGAGGACGCTTTACAACTATTAAAACGTCGGCACGTCAAAGAAGATTGGTAAACAGATGTTACTTATTGAAATATCTCAAAAATTTTGGATTTACATAGATCCGTACAGTCATTCATTATTTTACATTATTTTTATTGTGAACTAATTTGAAAATTTCAACAGATTCTGAATAATCAAGTTTCTTTCCTTTTGATTCTACATGTAAAATTTCTAATTTATCTATTGTCGGAAAAGAATGGTCGTTTTCTAAACAATGAGTGGCAAAAGTAGAAGTTTGTTTATTTTTAATGAAATTCATTTTATGTTCGTCTGGAAGGAACGTCCGGTATGTCCTATATATTTATTACTTTACGTCGAACCAGATAACTCATTAACTCCCGATTTATGTATGTTTGGAGTTGGGTCCTTTGAATTAAATAATACGGATGATAATTTATTTTGCGTTTTGAAAGCAATATTAACATGTAATTTTGAAAAATTATTGGCCACTTTTTGACTTATTCTACCGAAGTACGATAAAGAAATTGTTAAATTGAAAATAATTTATAAGCAGGCATTGTTCTAAAAGGGTGATAAAATCACTGTGTATCACGGGATTCACATGTGATTTCTCAAGAATTTCTGAAGCTAAATGAATGCTATCATTTCAATATCCAATATACCGAGAAATGATAGCAAATATTTTTTATTATTTCCAAACGACTGACTGGTAATTTTGACAAAAAAAAATTGCTGAGAAATTAATTGTAAAACACTTCTATTTCAAAACCGAAAGAATTGTGACACATTGCACATACATTTCTTTCTTATCCGTTAGCATTCATTCAAGAAAATATTACCCATCATTCAAAGAAACTGCACTGATTTATACTGTGTAATCGAATGTGCGGAGGTAATAGGTTGGGAGTATCCTCTTAAGCAAACCTTAAGCTGTCTGCTCCCAGAGTAGCTGACAGCACTTGTCAGATGTCAAGCACCTAAAAGCACTCCTGCCTATATTTTTGATAGCAAATAACTTCTTTAAGCGATCGTAAACCTGCCTTCATCCACGATTTCAATCTCTCCGCCATTAACCATAGAGAATAATTCAAATAGTGACAATCGCGGACTTCTAACCTTAAAGCCATAATACTTAATCCATACTTTAATGCCACATCCATAGCAGGATGATATAGTATCTATCTATCGCTAGGTAACGCCTACTTGGATATTTGATTGTCTTCTGTACAGATAGAGGAGATAATTCCATAGGAAGCCCGCGGCGCTTGGGTATCTGTGGTGACCTTTGAACCATAGACATTAATAAAAGCTTCATTAACTCGTTGCTTATTTAGGTACAATTGACGGTGAATAGAC
The DNA here is from genome assembly GCA_034642435.1 of Megalocaria dilatata. Taxonomy (NCBI): domain Eukaryota; kingdom Metazoa; phylum Arthropoda; class Insecta; order Coleoptera; family Coccinellidae; genus Megalocaria; species Megalocaria dilatata. Next base: position 31,839,845 of record CM067861.1, read on the forward strand.
AACTGGACAACTATTACTATGGACTAAATTAGATATTCTTGATTGAAAAATAAGCGTATTGTTAGAATGAGGTACCTGACGGAAGAACAACCAATGAATTTTAGAACACACAGGTTTCTTCTTTCTCATTGATGACTATATAAATCACGCGGCATTGATATGAATAATGTCGCATTTTACTATGTCATTTTTTTCATGAGTTTTCGAAATTGCAGTCACAAATATACTTTAAATTTTTTCGATAGTAGTTTTTTCTAAAGAAATGTTTCATCAAATATGTATTAACTTGAAAATTCAGAAATTATTTTCATAAAACCAATGCCAAATAATTAATTTTCAAAATTAACACTTAGGCCTGAGAGGAATCACTCAACTTGACGATATACTAGTATATTGAATAATCAGAATGATTCATAAGATTTGTTGAAGTTGTTCATCTTCATTGAAATTTATTATGTAGATTCAAATTATAATTAAAGCTCCAAATTAGAATAAGACGTTAACCAACAAGACGTGCCATATTTAATCCTAACCCATAATTCTTAATGTCGCTTTCATAGACTATAATCGAATTTAATTTAACGGAAAAGTTATGAATGATTCAACATATTCCTCCTCTCACTTGTTCCTGTTCTAGTTTAGATTTAAAAATTTTGAGTGCCATTATTCCTTGAACGCATACCGATAAATAGCTAAAAAGTTTGTGTCCTCAATACATTGACATATTTCTTCCTTGTGTAACGTTTAATTATCGTATTAACATATTCATCATCTGGAAGTAATTTCAATGCTCTTTATTTTAACACCGATAAGACGGGATAATTTAGGGTAATTATATAATCGAAGAATGTTTCCTGTTACACTTGCATCTTGAAGACATACCAATAAAGTCATTATTTTTAGTGATTTATAGTGTTATAGTGGCTTGAAGCGTTATTGGAGAGATTTTTAAGGTTCTAGAATGGAAATTTATGTATAGTTACTATTTGTGAATAGATATTTGAGAACTAATTCCCTTGGTTTATTTATTACAGCGAAGATAATAATATACGTTTTTTGTTCACATTCATTTTGGTTTATAAATTCTGAATAGAAAGCCATTGAAATCTAGCAATGGGAGAAAATCTAGTCTCTTCCATTGAATTTTCACATTGTTTCGCAATACGCTGAAAATAAATTGTGTCCACTTTTAAGATGAAGCCCAATTTCCAAACAAGTTCAGGTCCGTATTAATTCTTTTATTAAATTGATACTCATTTCTGATTGATAAAACCCCCTTAATTTTAGACTTATTACTTTTTTTACTGAAATAATTTATGTTTCGAGTTTTACTTCATGCATCCTCTGTTAACATTCGACAACACACCTTTCGAAATATCCTTATTCCAAGATTCAGTAGCGCGTTGCAAGTTACGATTGAGTGTCATTTTTCTGACAGCACCATTAGTGACACGATTTATCGTCTTATTTAGTATCCTTGTAAATTAATAAATCACTTCTCCACACCACCCCTACATCCTGATCATAGTTACAGATAAACCTGTTCAGTCCTACAATCAGTTTGACGCCTATAATTTTCGCGTGAACCTATAATTCCATCGTTCCCTACGCCTCTGGCGGGCAGTCTTCAATGAATTCCAGTCGGTGAAAATACACATTAGAGGAGATGATTCACCGTCCAGTAATAACTGGGGACAGAACACGTTAAGATTTATTGGGTGTATTTGTATGAACGGGCAAATCTGTACGGGGGTACTAAAACTTTCTAGTTTCTTATCGTTATTGGTGAGGATAATGCTCTTTATGAATTTTTCGTGGAATTAATTTGTATGTTTAAGTCAAATCTGAATCTCACATTCGCCTGGTTTTAGGGCATTATTCATTTTCAGTCTGACAAACTTTAAAAAAATAATGATTTTAAGTCTACATTTCAGATGGTATTTGTCTGGAATGTTCTTAATATGAACGTTTGAAATTTATTAGATATTCATTCATTTTCAAAGGTACACAATCAAGGTTATTCAATACCCAGAAGAGTGCTGACAGCTTAATTGTAACAGTTATAACAAAAGCGTCTTAATCTAAGAAAAAATATACTCTAAAAGAAAAATATCGCAACATTCAAACCAGAGTAATAAAATATTAATTCAAAAATGAAACAATCAAAGAAAGAAAAAGAGATCACAGATACGGGAAGCGAAACAACTACCCATGGCGATTTACAAAGATATTTTTTGAACTATATGAAACATCAATGAAAACGCATTTCAGAAACTAACAAGAAATTCCCAATTGTATTCATGAGACCACATTGCATAACCCTAATGTATAGAACTCTAATTTATAGAAAAGCAAAAATCTTCTCCGTAATTTCTTAAGAATCAATTTTTTTCATAAACATTATCTAACAATATTTCAAATTTGCATCTGATTTTTTTCTCAATAAAATATTAATGAAATAATAAAAAGAGGTTTTTTACCTGATAAAAGGATTATTACAAAATTTGAATATCGAAATAGATTTAATCTGTTAACCTCCCATAATTTTAATTTCATAAAATTGTATTCGAAAACTTTTAGAATTGAATTGATATCTTATAAGCACTGCTTATATTTAATAGACATATAAAATCAAAACTCATTATATAATATCAAATGGAATAAAAAACCCAACAAAGATAAATTGTCAATTGAAATCAATAAATAAATATTTGAAGGAGACAAAATTTTATTTCTGATCTTATATTTATGAAAACTAAATCTATTAAAAAAAAAAACAATTTTATGAACTTCTCCTAAACTAATTTATTTGAATTATTTAATACATTTAAATATTTAATTAAGTTACTTCAAAAATCTACCAAAACATGTAGCACATCCTCAAAAAACAATTAGAATTAAGATAAGGTCTTCTTCTTCAGTCCAACTTCACATTTAAAAAATAAAATCAATTAACAATAAATAATTTACCCTTAAGACCTCGTGGTATCCTTGTTTGAACAAACGCTAAAATTAGAGACCTTCAAAACCCAAGGTATTCTATGTTCTATGCTCATCACAAAAATCACACAAAGCTTGTTAAATAAATGATAATAAATATTTAAATATATGAAATATTTCAAATACATTAATTTTGGAGAAGTTTAAATATAATGTTTTGTATTTTTGAAAAATATTTAGTTTTCATAAATATAATATCAGAAACAAAATTTTGTCTCCTTCAAATATTTATTTATTAATTTCAATTGACATTTTATATTTGTTGGGTTTTTTTTATTCCATTGGATATTATATAATGAGTTTTGATTTTATATGTCTATTAAATATTAGTAGAGTTTATAAGACATTAATTTAATTCTAAAATTTGTTGAATGAAATTTTTTGAAATTAAAATTTAAGGAGGCTAACAGATTAAATCTGTTTTGCTATTCAAATTTTGTAATAATCCTATCAAGTAAAAAATCACTCATTATTTTATTTTATATATAATATTATATATAATTATATTTATGTTTTAAATTTCATTTTATAAATATCATGTGGTTTAACTAAGATCATAAAATACCTTATAAGGTTCGTGTGATTTTTGTGATAAGCTTAAAACATTGAATACCTAGGATTTTAAAGGTCTCTAATTTTAGTGTTTGTTCAAACAATTATAACACGAGGTCATAGGGGTAAGTTATTTATTGTTGATTGATTTTATTTTTAAAATATGAAGTTGGACTGAAAAAAACCTTATATGAATTCTCATTGTTTTTTGAGGATGTGCTCATGTTTTGGGAGATTTTTGAAGTAACTTATTCGAATATATTAAATATTTCAAATAAATTAGTTTTGGAGAAGTTCTTAAAATTACGTTTTAAATTCTTGAAAAATATAGTTTACATAAATATTAGATCAGAAACAAAAATTTGTCTCCTTCAAATATTTATTTATTAATTTTAATTGACAATTTTTATTTGTTGGTTTTTTTAAGTCCATTCGATATTTTATAATGAGTTTTGATTTTATATGTATATTAAATATAAGCAGTGCTTATAAGACATTAATTTAATTCTAAAAATATTTGAATAAAATTTTTTGAAATTAAAATTATAGGAGGCTAACATATTAAGGGTTTTGATATTCAAATTTCATTCAAAAATATTAATGGTCATTTCTTATATATAATTCAATTAATATTCGTAAAAAACCTTGATTTATAGTTACCCAATAACCAGGAGAAAAAATTTTCAACTTGGTCCCTTTGAAGGTTGATCTGGATATAACATTATCTTCTTGTCTTCATTTATTACCATGAAATCATGTACCAAATATAATACATTCCAGAATCAGAATGCAGATTAACTCAGGTAGATATTCTGTTAATTCGCCGTAGAAATCATAGAGTCTATGGTTCACTTTAATTCTTATCCCGTGCAGATTCTTCACAGCGATTCTTCCCGTAAAAATTGAGATCACAAGACTATTCGCCGCCAAATATCCTTTATATTATTTCCATTTCGTTCCCCCAGGATCATATCTTTCCGATATCTCAATAACTCGGGGGCCCACATCAAGACACCTCCCACGATACGTTTATCTGATTCTCAGAGCGAAAAATGGCGTCTAACGGTGTTACATTGTTCGTAATGAACTGTGTGAACTGTTGTTTTCGCCTGCTAAGAGCCAGTTCACATTTGTAACTCAACTCCGTGAACTTCCTATTGTTGGTGTTTTGACAGCTGAAAGGCTGATAAACATTCGTTATTTCTTTTGGTGGTGTTAAGTTGTTTCTATGTTTGGTTTTTATGATTACACGAAGTTATTGGGAGGTGTAAAATGGAGTGTCGCTGTGGTCTACGCTTTAAAAGGCTGTTTTAGATATTTATGTAGGTTTGTGTTGGCAAGAGAATGGTAGGATAATATAGGACTTCTTGGTAGCTTATGTTAAACATTGTCCTTAGTTTTCTTTATATGAGGAATCTGCTTTCTCCTGCATATTGAAAGAATGACTCGTATTATAAAATAATAAAAAGGAGGTTTTTTACTTGATAGAAGGCTTAATACAATATTAAAGCATGCAACTTAAAGTGGCAACTTTCAGACATACTTCCATCAAAGCATATTATCATTACATTATCCTGATACTCCTAGATCGCGTCTGTGAAGATCTAGGAGTATCAGGATAATGTAATGATAATATGCTTTGATGCTTTTTCAGCTTGTGCGAGTTAGGAGTTCAGTTGTGTTCTGGGTAGGCTTTGTTACTGCGATCTTACGCCACTTCAGGTCACAGCACTGTCAATTTTCGACTCAACAGTGAAATGATGGCCGAAAGCCACTTGAACCCGCGACCTTTCGGTTACGAGCCCTGTACACTCATAAAGTTGTCATCTACTACTTAAGCAAGTGCTGACCTGCAGGTAGAACTAATATTACAAGAAATGGTGATAAATTTATATATCTATAATTAGATATAAATTGACCACTTCATATGAATACAACTTTACAATCTTACAAATTATAAGTTAATACGTAAAGTCAGTGGAATGAAATTACCTAATGAAATTTTTTCTTCGACTTGTGATCTGTGGCAACTTAAAACGATTCTTCATGATTGACATTTCCAAGCGATCTTAACATTTAAAATCCACACTTTTTCAAGCATTTCTTGCTTAATGTTTTTCGAGTATAGGTAATAATTTCATTATCACATGCCTATGGACTGATAATGGTCCGTCTCTTGAACACCAAAAACTTCGCAACGTACAGAACTGAGGCGTTACGTAATCTTTTCAGTACATTCTTTAATTCGTAAGACATTAATTTTACGACCAAGAGCATTATCAATACTGTGTAGTATTGCGAAGTGCTCAATGGATAAAATCAACAAGATTTTCAGATTATGGGGGTACACGGTTGCTATAAATTGAACGTGTGACACGGTAGATATTTTATGTAGCTTAAACCATTAACGGGTCTATCAATGGGTGAAAAAATACTCCGTTGAACTGACCTTTCGAGTAAAAGTGCAATCAGAGGACGACCAGCGTTATAATGATAAGTTACAGTGCATTCTAATCTACTTTCTCTCCATGAAGTCACGATTAGTCCTTGTCAAGTTGGGCTCATAGACGGTCTTTTGTCATTTTATGAGTACTCGTAAATATTAATGTAGAAGAGTGCTTTAAAGGAAACGATTTTTTTACTTTCTAAAATGTCATAAGAGTGGAACATTTTTTCTTTTATATATAACGGAAATTTCTGTAGCAAAGTATGAAATAATTATGTCTTTGAGAATTTTGTATAGTACACATTGAATCTGGTTTATCGTTAACAGGATATTTGTTCATATGTGTGAGTAAATGACATGAATGTAGATCTAGTCTGTTATTTTGATCACATTAATTTTGATGTAAGGTACCCAAATACTGACCCATGGAGTATACCCTCCTCGACCGTTGCAGAGGTTAGCAGTACTAAGTTCGAACTCTTAGAGCTTCAATAAGTAATAGTAATAACAATAATTAATAAATGAATTTTTATTTCAAGAAAGTTATAGCAACTAGCATAAAATGGAAATTTTGTGCCTGGTAGTCAATTTTGGGGCAAGGCTCTAGATTTCTCTGATTTACTTTTATACTTGTTTTGTTTGAAAACACCTCTGCTTGATTCTATATGTTTAATTTTAAGATAAATCTCATAACTCTCTTCTGAACGAAGAAAATTTCAGTTATTCTATGCTTTGGTCCATAAGAGACCAAACCAAATTTCAACAAATTCAAACTTTGTGAAATAGATTATTTTCAGGGACGTTACTTTAAGATATTCACTTAGTATTTTCATACTGTGTGCTACTGAATTTAATTTCCTTCCGATATTGCTAATGTCATCGTCCTAGTTCAGATGTTCCTTGATAAATTACCCTGATAGTTGAAATATTTGATCCGGTTTCAATTAATGGTTAAGTTGTTGAGTAGTTTAACTTCAACTGATGTTTTTCTCCGTTGTGGAGATGTTCGAAATAGGATGATATTTGTTTTTTCACCGTTCGAAATCACTTCACTATCCTCAAACCAGCCTGTGGTATAAAATACCATTTTTATGGTAAGGTTAGTCCGAATTGCACACAGGCAAATTGATATTGTCGGCAAAGTTTGCCATATAGCACCATAAAGTGCATTAACCAATTATTTGTTTCGGTAATAAATAGGAAGAAGAGGGTGGAACCTAGAATACTACCTTGGGGAATTCCAGTGCTATTTATATATATAATGCTAATGTTTTTCATCCATTTTCACCTCGGTTCCATGACTAATCACCTCAACGTTGTCTCTGATACCATATCTTTCTAATTTTACAATAGCTGATTGTAACTGTCAAAGGCTTTTGAGAAATCTAAATATATTCTTAGTAAAAATTCAATTTTCTCGATTGATTTAATTATGTTGTCTCTAAAGTGCTTAATGACGCTCCCTACAGAACAACCTTTTATATAGCCGTGTTAAAATTTACGATGAGGTCAAAATATCACCAATCGATCCATCGATTGACGAACAACTCGGATTTAAAGCTTCTCCTGAGATTGTTCCTAGATTTTTAAAGGCACTACTTCGCTCCGTATTATTGAAAGTAAGATATATTGGTGCAACATAACTTGATAATCTATTATCACCAAAGTTCTAAGCAACTTCGGCAATTGAGATTGCTTCTAAAAGGAATACACACCTTCTCTGTCAGTTTCTTATTTTTTCCTGAACCAAACCTCATAAGTGTATTTCTTCAAAACACGTAAAGTTTCTGGTTCTGTAAAGGTTTTATTCCTCTTTTAATGAGAATTATGTTGTCTTTCTAGTTTCTCCGGATTCTGAAGTTTCAGGAAATACCAACCCAATTTCTTTGCCCAGTGTGTAACAACGGTTTCTGTGGGCATGCCACACTTCTGTTGGTTTGTCTGGGTCTCCAGACCGTTGTCCCATGAACCATTCTAGCTGTATGGACAGCCCAATTCCACTTCATTAATTCTCCTGAAATAATTGGTTCGCTCTCTGATACTCCCATTCCTTATTTTGTCTCTGAGAGAAATACTCAACATCACATTACTTATTTTAAATTGTAGTTCTTCTCCCTATGTCTTTGGTTTTGCTCAGTTTGTTAGTGGTATGGAAAGAAATCGATGATAATATTCACTCTTCTCTATACCATGCTCAATTGACGTAATTCTAATTAGATGTCTCTTCTAATTGAATGTTCTATTACATGAATTGCCAGGACTGAAAATGCGACCTCTGCATGACCAATAGTACTACTTTATTCGTGTTATCCACCTTGCTTTCATGTCAGAAAAGGTAGACTTCTGTTTTTACCACAATCGAAATAGTCTATCTAACAATAAGGGAAAAATGGGGACCTAGGACTGATCCCTCCGGCACACCCCTTTTGCCCCGATCGGGATTAGCTACCGCTTCTTGATAGACCTTTAGCCGCGAGTAATTTCAGACCCGCAAATCGAAACGCTCGCATCCGTCATCAGGAATGATCACGATCAATTTTCCTCCATGACGTGCCGATTTAAGCGGCGAATGTCTTCACGGGGGTTCCGTATCTACGTGCACGTTCCGCGTATTAATCCGCCGCCGTAATGGAACCACGTAGCCCATTATCGAATCGATTATACGCCCGGAATGACGCGCGATGCCGTGATCGCGTCGGATCCGGGAATCGTGCGGGCCGCGATCGCCATTTCCCCGAATCTTTCGACCACGTAAGTGGAGCCTGGGACCGTGGTTTACGGCCTTTCTCTCGCCGACGTCGTGTGGCCGACGTAAAAACGCGGACGGAGGCGAATTGAGATTAAGCTGTTTTCGTGACTTTCGCGAAGTAGTTGTGTTAGATTGACGGACGTTTTTTTTTCGTTCTTTGTAGAATTTTTTCGTTCCTAGCTGCGATCGAGATGATGCGAATTGGCTTTCTCTCGTGGAGAACGTTAGGATTCGTGTTGAGATGGGTGCTGATAGCTTTAAAGATCTTATAAACCATGTTGAATGTTGAACCAACCTTCTAATAGCTTTTTCTAGATATTCAATTACTTACTGCCTGCTTCTATCAAACCTTGTGCTACGTTGTTTCGTCCATTCGTCCAGGAGCCAGAATTTATATACCTTGAGCATCTCCTTCTGTCAATAACTGTGCGGTCTCTCTGGTACTTAGCCTTTTTCCTGTAGTTTAGTGAATTTTCCACTGAGCTCACTTGCATTTTGCCGCAGTCTTTTGGGATTTGTGGCAACAACGATGTTGTTCATCCAACCATAACGTGTATAATACGATTGAGTATTCTACTTCAGCCTAGCATTTCCTGATTCACTACGTTGTACTAACAGCTGTAGGTTTGACTGGTTTTTCTTTTCCCTAGAGCTGTATTCTACATGATCCAGTTAGCTTTGGAGATTTCTTTGTATTTATGACACATCTATGTTGGTCAAATTATGATGGCCATTGTTCCAACCCTGATCTTAATTCACTGGCACTTCCAACGCCTATAAGGTCTGTTTCTCTCTTCCTCTGTACAGTATGTTGGTCCAAATATAGCGGTTCAATATTTTACTCCACCCGAACATACCTTGTAGGGTTTACCTGGTAGTCACTTTCACTGTAGTCATGTTCCACCCTATCCATTGAAATATGATGCAGTCTACTACAGTTTTTTAAATTTTTGCTACAAGGAAGTTGCTCTTATCAAACCGGTTCAGTATTTTACTTCAGCTCGACATATCTGATCTTCACTCACCTTGCACGTCTAACAGTTGTAGTATCTACTTGCTAGTCTTTTCCTTTTCCTCTGTAAAGTCATGTTACACATTCTCGTAGAGTCTGTGATAGTCCTTTTGTATTTATGGCTCTAATCTTAACTGTTGTTCTACTCCCGTTCGGCATTTTTGATCCTATTTCGCAACTGCAACCGCTGCAAGGTCTTCTTTGTATTCTTTTCCTCCGTAGAGTTATGTTGTATGTTCTCCATTCAATTCTGAAGCAGTCTAGTAGAGTTTTTGGTATTTATGGCGACAATGATGTTGGTCAAACCATAGCGGTGTAGTATTTCAATATATCTGAACTTCATTCACCTCTCAACGAACAGTTAATTCTCCATTGAATTCTGAATTCGTGATACCTGACCTTAATTTACCTCATATCGTCTATTTGGTGGTCTTATTTTCTTTTGATTTATATGGTATATTAGCCATTTTCCCATGGAATTCTGATGCAATATACTGTAGTTTTTGATATTTATAGCGATTAGGATTTCGGTCTAACCATTCAGTCTAGCTCGACATACCTGATCTTAGTTCACCTCGCATCTCCTTTTTTGGTATTTATAGCTACAATGATGTTAATCTAACCATAGCGGTTCAGTATCCTACTTCAAATCGGCATTTCCTGATTTAAGTTCATTTCGCAGTCAGCCTTTTCCCTTGTAGAATTTAGTTGTATATCAAAGTCAGAATTAAAAAGATCCAATTTTAGTCTGATTAACATGAATATTGATATATTATAATAGATTGTTGAATAAAAATTTTTTCGCGTTGTTTTCCGATCAGAAGTTTGCTATGAGAAAAAAAGATGAAGTGAAGAAATCAATAGATTTAAACACAATTAGAGAGAATGTGTACTTTGGGGGACAGGAAATGATGAATCTATTTTTTTAACTTGCAGCATTTTTCATAATGCTGTCTGCGAATTCGAAAAGGAACTCTTAGTTAATGAAACATTCACTTTCATTTCCGTTGTCTAATCTTTCTGTTATATTAAAATTCAATTATGTCCTACATAAGCTTTTTCCGCTTCGTGCTTAGAGCTGATTACCAGCAAGAAATTTAATTGAAAATGTAGCGACGCAGATTTTCAAACACAGAAGGTATATAAATTATTGTCTGTCAGTTTTTGACCTGTTTCATAGCCAATTCGTGCGATTTAACTGCCTGAATCATAACGATACCCAAAGGACTGCAGAAACTGAGCACTGAGGGACCGTTTTCTAATTTAGTTTGGATATTGCTGGAAGTGATGTCGATGCAGTTTCGAAAAGGGAATCCTCTGGTGTTTTCTGTGTTCGAAGGAAAATTGACTAGAGTTCGATATAGCTGATGCGATAATGTTTTTTTTTATCGAATAGAGTTTGAATTTCATGAAAATCGAATACATTTTCATGTTTTTAATGATGATTAACTTGAGTGAATAACTTCATTTCGAATTTGAAAAAAAATCAGTGTGAATTATCCAATGTTAATAAATTCAAATATCTAGGTGGCCGTTTTACCAAAAGACCAGTTGACTATATCTAGCTTAAGTATTTGAAACTAACTTTAAAATTGCGCACGTACCCGATTCTGTTCATCAAGATGCTGGAGTCGTCCCAAGTGCACTCTTTACATAAGAAAATTCATGGGAAAAACTTTCCACCACAAAGAAGTACTCTAAAATTTCTCTCAGAATAGCAAAACTCAGTTTGTTCAAAATTATATTTACAATGAAATACTGAAAACACGGTTCTTCACCAAGAGAGGTTTTTGGTTTCTAAGGAGATGTTAGAAGTTGTTCGGTTTAATCGATGAAAAATTATTAATTATGGAAATGTTATCTTTTGAGCAAAAATACCTCATTTAGTGTGCTTTCGAATGACATATCAACTTTTGTGCTAGCTGCTTGTCCTCTGCCATAATATCGTGGCTAACTAGATAACAACGAAAAGTTGAAAATTCCAAACCTAAATTTGCTCTTGAAGCCCTTTATGATTGAATATTAAAGTTATTCTCATGAAAGTCATGAATTTATCTGTCGAATCAAAATAATCCGAACTAAATTTTAATAATGCAGATTTTATGAAAAAATGTGAAGAAAACAGACCCATAATACTTCTTGTGTTATCATGTAGAACCTATTTTTTGTCCCCAGTGATCAAGCGATCAAAAAAAAAAGTTCTATATGGTGCCGTTGAAGCAATACGTTGCATGTGATGATCGGTTGGGCTTGTTCTCTTCGGACAGATTATGGGGGACCCAAAGACCTACTCTGCTTTATTTTTCCAATCTGTTGCAAATGTTCTTGGATTGTCGACCAAGGTTGGTTAAGGGAATTTGAGAGCTTCTCGATTGTCTGATATGGATTTGCTCCCACTTCTGCCCTTAAGATGTCGTTGTCTAATATTATTGGTCTTCCTGATCGACAGGACAACTCAGTTTAGTACGTATTCACATTTGAGCAGAGCTCTTGGATAATGTTATGCACTTATATCATCATAGTAATCCCAAGTTTCCGCTCAGACTTGTTCGGCCTCAGCTGATCCCCAGATAGCTGTAAGAAATGACATGGTTAGTATAAGAAAAGAGAAAAGGATAGAGTAAGAAGGTTTCTGCTCTGGCTTTGGGCCCCAGCAGAAACCGAGATGTAGCTGAAAGATCATTATCATTATAATTATGGTATCTTCTTGAGACACTTCGGGATGAATGTTATTTCTGAAACATATGAAATTTGTGTAGAGAATTTAGTATGGTATGAATATAGCCGTCGACTTAGAAGTATGAGAAGCTCGATAATGTACGTCAAGTTAGTTACGGTCCTGATATACACGTTCCAACATTGTTTTTGTGATAGCTGAAATTTGTCGATAGCCGCTAGGACGATATGTAGCGTAAGCGCTACATTCGAACAAGACATGAGATGATGTCTCGTCCGCCGTGCCAGATAGGCAGGAGGATGAGGTTGATTGGTGGAGTTTGTGAAGGTTTGCCCTGAAGGGGCCGTGCCCTGTGATGAAGCACGTTAAGGAGTAGGAGGGCTTAAACTATGGATTTTTGCTAGCAAAGTTGACGTTGGGAAGCCAGAGATGGCTGGTTCTGCCAGAGAGGCAGAGGGCCCAGCTCTTCTGCCATGAGTTTTGGAGAGATTTCCACAACTCACTCGAGGACTTGGTGCACATACTTTTGAAGTTTGTGTCAGAGACATTCATGGAATCGAATGTTCTGTCACGGAATTTATATGCAAGTCCGCGTCTGAAGTGATATTTGGCCGAGTTGTATTCTGCCATTAGGTTGAGAGGGAGAACCTCGAGAGCCGACGTGGCTAAGGTTCTACAGGCTGGCGACATGAGGAGGAGGATTGACCTGTGACAAGCGGAGAGGTTTCGAAGAAAGTGAGAATTGTTAGCGTTTCTACCGTCGGAGCCTATTGCCCTAGAAAGTCGCCTGAACTTCATGTTCAGGCTTGATATCTTCGACCGAATGTAGGTTATGTGCGGAAAGAAGGATAGACCTGCATCCAGGACTACCCCGAGGTAAGTAGACTGTGTGGTCCACCGTAGTGGACCTTGGGAGAGACGAACGTTTGGCGGTCTGTTTGGGTCCAGTTTTCCTTTGAGGAGAACTGCGTGGGTCTTTTGCTATGAAACCTGGAGCTTGTTTTCGAGCAGCCAGTCCTCCATAACTGAGAGTTGAGTGGTAAGGAACTCTTCGACATCCTTGCGGCTTTGGGAGCGGACGGACGCTGACCTCGAGGCGCAGGAAAGGAGAGAGGAGAGCGAGAAGCTCGTCAAAAAGTACGTCCCAGAGAAATGGTCCAAGAACTGATCCTTGGAGGCACCCTCTATTAACTTCGCGCCCAAATGTGCAGTCGTTTTGACTGAAGATTACAGAGCGGTTAGAAAGAATCATCTTAGGCATTTACGAACGTCTAATGCACATCGCAAATGTTTTTGGTCGCAACTGTTGCGTTACTACCATTGCGAAACTCAAAAAGCATACAATGGTGGAAATGCTCTCATGGTATTTGGCTGGCCATTTCACCCCCAATTCCTAAAAAAATTCAATTATTTAGAACATGTCACAATAACCTTAAAATGTCTTCGACACGTACACAATGGGCTGACAAATGACAATCAAATATTGACATGCGCAAAAACGACATTACTTTCCGGTCTCCCTTTTATAAGAAACAATTTCAAGGGAAAGATTGGCGAATACTGTCTCGAATAAGTTGTATTCTTTGTTATGTTTCTCGAATATGGAAGAAAAAATCTAATTAACGCCCAATTCCAAGTTCCCAATCTCAAACGCACGGATTCAATCTTGCGGAGTTCGCAAACACACTCACCATCAAAGGTCAGATATCAAACCGGGAATCCTCCCTAAATAGAAAAAGTTTTATCCCTCGACGTCGTCCTCCTAAACCCACAGAACTGGGAGGCCAATTTTCCTGTTGTCGGGAGGAAATTCATCAAGATATTAACGAGGCCGTAAAATCCGATTTGTTTCTTGTCGCCGGCCAAGGAACTGTCCTAATTAACAGCGGCCTTGTAAACAGTGAAATCGTACCTTTCCTGGGCCTTGAGATCGATGCGATACGGGTTTTTTTCGAGAATAAATCGTTTTAAAAGTTTTTCGAGCTGTTAACTTGAAAAGTTTTAGAAAAAAGTAGCAAATTAGAGTTGAATAATAATAATTTCTTTGAATATCAAAATTTTGTTTCTGATCTTACCATTATGAAAACCAATTCCTTTTCAACAACACCAAACATAATTTAAGGACTCTTCAGAAAATATAATTTATTTTAAATATTCAATATATTTAAATAAGTTATTCAAAAATCTCTCAGAACATGCATTATATCTTCAAAAAACAATTAGATTTCCGATTATATCTTCATCGGTCCTAAATCATATTTAAAAAATAAAATCAACCATCAATAAATATAACTTAGCTAAAAGTCATCCTGGGATCATCGTTAGGAACAACTCACTTTAAAATCCAAGATATTCTATGTTCTCACAAAGATCACAGAAAACTGTAAGGTATTATAAGATCTTCTTTAAACCATTGAAATTCCATAATGAAATTTTTATTCAAGCCTAAATATAATTATTTATTATGTATAAAATAAAATAGGAAAAGGCTATTACTTGATAGAAGGAATATAAAAAAAAATTTATTCAAAAAACTTTTAGAATTAAATTAATCTCTTATAAGCACGGCATATATTTAATAGACGTATAGAGTCAAAACTCAATATACAAAATCAAATGGAATAAATAAACCGACAAATATAAATTGTCAATTAAAATTAATAAATAAATATTTGAAGGAGTCAGAATTTTGTTTCTGATCTTACCATTATGAAAACTAATTCGTTTTCAACAATACCAAACATAATTTAAGGACCCTTCAGAAAATATAATTAATTTGAAATATTTAATATATTTAAATATTTAAATAAGTTAATTAAAAAATCTCTCAAACACGCATTATATCTTCAAAAAACAATTAGCATTCCGATAATATCTTCATCGGTCCTAAATCATATTTAAAAAATAAAATCAAACACCAATAAATATAACTTAGCTAAAACTCATCCTGCGATCATCGCTAGGAACAACTTACTTTAAAATCCAAGATATTCTATGTTCGTCACAAAGATCACAGAAAGCTGTAAGGTATTATAAGATCTTCTTTGAACCATTGACATTCCATAATGAGATTTTTATTCAAGCTCTAATATAATTATATATTGTGTATAAAATAAAATAGGAAAAGGCTTTTACACTATAGAAGGAATATAACAAAGTTGAATATCAAAACAGATTTAATCTGTCAGACTTCTACAATTTTAATTTCAAAAAAATTTTTATTCAAAAAACTTTTAGCATTGAATTAATGTCTTAGAAGCACAGCCTACATTTAAATGGAATAAATGAATCAACAAATATAAATTGTCAATTAAAATTATATCTGTTTTGATATTCAAATTTTGTTTGTTTTATTCCTTCTATCAAGTAAAAGCCTTTTCCTATTTTATTTTAATAATAATTTCATTTTGATTCCTGATGATCCAAAGGGTGTTTCAATATACGTTTCATTTTGATATTGAAAAAAAAAATAAGTATATTTTAAGAGGAATCAGTGGATGTTTATTTCATTGTAAATAGGAAGGTATGTCTTAAGGTGTTAAATCAAAAACTGAAACTAGATGAACAATTACATAATAAATTCCTTGAGCTGTATGGATATAATAGAGAGAACCTTTTTAAATTGAAGCCCTATAAAGAGGGTTATGAGCAACAAGTTTTTTTTCTGGAATACAATGAAATATGACACAATATAATTTTTGAAGCACATTATCTTTATTTCTCTATGGAAATATTCCCTTTTATAGAAGGAAGGTCGAGAATTTGCATGTTTCCTGGTAATAAGTAATATAATGAATGAAATAAACACTTTTTGATATCTGGGAATGAAAAGTTTCCTGAAAGGGGTTGAACACTTTGTTTTCAACTTTATTCTTACCAGCTAAGCACATAGATGTTTGGTTATGATTATTTTCTCGGTCAATAGGCAACCATATTCCAGGCAGTACTATTTGCCATTGAGAAAGCGGCAGATCTGTTGATAAAACGGCAAATCCATTACTGCAAAATCAAAATATTTACCGATGGTCAGGCAGTACTAAAAGCTCTGGAATCCAGCTGTTGTACGTTGAGAACAGTCTGGAGCTGCCGCACGGCTTTAAACAGGTTTGGTATGTATAACAGAATCACTCTTGTTTCACTCTTGTTTGGATACCTTGCTACTCAAACTATTTGGGTAACAAGGAGGCAGATCGGCTGGCGTTTGCTGGTGCCACGCTGCCTCTGGTAGACGTCCAACTGCTTTCAACCGTTTCGACTGCGTAGTTATATCCGGATCCATATTTGAGGTCATATGGTCGGAAGTCTAGGGAGGCTATTTCGGGTTGTTGGTGCTACAAGTCTTGAGACTGCTGAAGATATTCAATGTGACCAAATACTGGTCCTCCCTGCGGAACCTCGTCATCTCATTGCTCAACACGATGAGATCCATTATCTCCCTGCTGTTTCTGCTCTTCTTGTTCATTCTCATTTTCGCGTTTCTGGGTGTGCAGCTGTTTGCAGGGGAGTTTAACTTCGAAGAAGGAACTCCACCGACTAACTTTAACACCTTTGCGATAGCGCTTCTGTCTGCATTTCAGGTAAGTGACTATCTCAAACAGGCTCGGTATGTATAACAGAGTAACTTTTGTTTGGATACCGAGCTACTCAAACTATTTCGGTAACGAAGAGGCTGGCGTTTACTGGAGTTGCGCTGTCTCTGGTAGGACCGGAACCATTCCTGGGAATAACACATGACGTGGCTAAACGGACGACAACAAGCATAATGAACTCAAGACTGGTCTTTCTGACTGAGCCACCTTGGCCTGAAACATTCGAAGATGTTCCTTGGAACACCTTCGAACCCAAAAATGGCGGACCTAGCCTTAGGTCTGGACAGGGCTAAACTCATAACACTTGTCGGAATTATGACAGGTCATTGCAGGCTGAAAGCGCATTTGTACAAAATCGGTCTGGCTGAAGACGATGCATGCAGGCGGTGTCTTGAGGACACTGAAACAGCCAAACACATCGTCTCAGAGCACCCAGCGGTGAATCGCATCAGATTCGAGGTCTTTGGTCAGGCTTTTATAGCCCACTGGGAACTTAAAAAATTACCCCCAAACAAGATTATCGGTTTTATCCAGAAACTGGATCTCGTTGGACGCAGTGGTAAGGTGAACAGACGCCCTCTCACTATAAATAATGGTTATTTTTCAAGTCCACCTATTGCCTTTTAAGTTGTTCAAATTGAATTAATCGAAAAAGATCTCCGTTAACTAAAAAATGTGCTCAATTTGTTTCTTTCAGTTCAATATTTCCTCGCCCTATGAATACGCTGTATCTAAAACGAACACAATGTCGTGTACTCTAGCCATACGAGAAATACTGTTGTGTTCTTCCATCATTATCCGCCTCGTATAACAGCTGGAAATAATTCCACGAGCAAACATTCGTAACAATCTTCTCGCTACGCTTGCGACCTCCATTACACGAGGCTCCGTTGTGTCATTTTTTTTCCTATTTGCGTTTCCCGGGACATAATTCTCGCGGCAAATTGCTAGAACGTCGTAAGACGCCGATTCTTATGGAGGCAAACTTGTGAAATCGAGGCTCCAGGTCTCATCAATTTTTTTTTCGATAGATAGGTTTGGTCCTGCTAGAGCCGCTAGAAAATTGGGTTAGCTTCTTTCCGCCCGCTTCACTTCTTCAATACGCACTTACGGGGTGGGGCATCTAGAGTTTGCATTTTGAAGTAGTTGTTAATATACTGAACTGTTTCAGCCGTTACTATTTGGTAGTTGTAACGTGAAGGTTCTTGTTTATAAATAATTTATGATAAGCACTGGTTAACAACTAACTTTATTCACATTTTACTGACACTACAACTGTTGTAGAGAGGTTATATCGTTGCATCTCTGCATTCTGGTTTGATCTGGTTTGATCTTGATTTTGGTTTGATCTGTACATAAACTTTTATATTAAGAGTAATTTCTGGAAATTTTTTAACCCATTTATTTTAGTATTTTTCTTTTACGAGACTAGTTTTTTCTAATTTTTCATTCACATCTTTAGCATTTATATTTAAAAAATAATTTCCGGCATATGTCCACCACGACTAGCTCTGAGGAACCGCATTCGGCAAGACCAATTTTGGACCACTTTTAGAGTAATTCAGGTCTTATTTCATCAATACCACGAGTTATGTTAGCTTCCAAAGCGTCTATTGTTTCTGGTTTATCAGCCTAAACCAATGACTTGACATAACCCCAAAGAAAATAGGCCAGTGGAGTTATGTTGCATGATCTTGGTGCCAATTAATTGGACCATTTCTCGAAATAATGTTATCGCCAAATATTTCTTTCAATAAATCAATTTTTACGATAGCAGCATGGGGTGTAGCACCATCTTGTTGTAACCAAAACAGTTCTGGGTCGATACTATTCAAATTTTGAAACAAATAATCATCGATCAGTAACGAGCACCATTCATTGTAACATTAGCCCCAGCATCGTTTTCAAAGAAATATGGACCGATGATGCCTCCAGCATATGGTTTAAAGTACACCATACAGTTCATTTTTCAAGATGCAATGGAACCTGCAGAACTTCTTGAGGATTGTTGTCACTCCATATACGGCAATTTTGCTTGTTTGCATAGCCGTTAAACTAGAAATAAGCTTCATCACTAAACACAATTTCACGATAAAAAAGTAGATCAACTTCTAGCTGTTCTAGGGCCCAATCAGCAAACAAACGACGCTTATTATGGTTAAGTGGCTTCAGTTCTTGAACCAGTTGTATCTTGTTTGTGTGTAGACCAAGATCTTCATGAAAATTTTTCATGGGGTGCATGCACGAATAAGCTGCTCTGATGGACGATTATGTAAACCATAAATTTCACGAAGTGCTCTATAAGTTTGACGAATAGAACACTGATTTTGAAAATAAATTTCAAAAATTTGTGAACGTTGTTGCGTTGTGAGTTTTTCCATGGAAATTTGTCTAAGCTTACTGAACAGAAATGTCAAAACAATATGGCTTTTACCTTCTGTCAAATCACAGTTATCCCTATCGAAAGTTCTATCACTCTAAAAAACACCCGATAAGTATCTTGGACTGGGCATATTAAATAGTTCTGCAAAAAATCATTCCAACAATACATTAATCTAGAAGTATTTTGAGTGTGATGTATACTGACTTATCAAAGAGTCTTCGACTCTGTCGATCACGATATTCTGCTGAAGAAAATCTCGTCCATCGGTTTCAGTCCGGCATATGTGAAGCTTACCGGATTATACTTGAGGATAGAATAAATTGTCTTCTTCAATGGTCATAGATCACTTGAGCATGTTCTTTTGTGTGGGGTGCCTCAGGGATCAAATTTGGGACCATTATTTTTTATCATGTGTATAAATGATCTTCTTACTTCTCTTAAATGTCCTGTTTTAGCGTTTGCCGATGACTTGAAGATTTAGTTGAGAATACGTCCTGTTGATTTGGTGCTGCTCCAGTCAAGCTTGGAGTATATTGATAGTTGGCATTTATGCAACAAAGAAATGCTCAATATGGAGAAGTGTTTTAAAGTTGCATTCAGTAGAAGGTCACATCGGTTGACTTACAACTATTATACAGCCGACAATTATGTTGGCGATAAAGATCAAATATATGACCTTGGAGTCCTCTTTGATTCCACGTTCAGTTTCATGCCACATGTTGAAGAGTGTTCGTCTGCTAGTCAATTTTGAGGAGTTTGTATTTCTCGCTGGTCATCAGCAAGTTGGAGTATGTACACTTGATATGGTTTCCTATTTACGACTGTCATTTGGTATCACTGGAGCGCATTCACAGAATGTTTTTCAAGTTTGTGTTGTTTAGGCGGACTGGTATATATCCCGAGCGTCGTACTGATCTGTGTTTTATCATGAATGAGATGTGGATATCATCGTTGCTTGCTAGGCATGAGAATCAGTGTGCAAAGTTTGCTCAGAGAGTGTTGACCGGAACGAACGACTCACCTTATCTGCTATCGAAAATTCAATGTTCCAAGAATGGCAGCGAGGTCTACATCTACTTTTTATTGGAGTACAGCTCGTACTGACTTTTCGGAGCGGCCATCGGTGAACTGTATGTGTAAATGTGCTGATAAACTTCCAGTGAATATATTTGGTTAGTCTTGTGATTATTTTATGTTTTTATCCATTATTGGACATTTTTGAAATATTGCACCTGGAGGCGAAAGGAACAACTAGATATCCTGGTATCCATAGAAATGTTTAAGCACAAGCACATTTTAGAAATAAAATTATTAAATGAGCAGAGAGACCTTTGGCACATCCCACTTCTCGAAATTTTGCACAAACTGAAGCATTCAACGAATATATATGCAATTTGTTTCATTCAATTTGAAAATGTGGTGAAAATACTACGAAACTCCAGTCACTGTTAACAGAATGTGATAGAGTACTAAGTAATTTCTTATTTCGGTCCATTCTTATTAAATTTTATTCATTAATTACTTTGTGAAGGTTACAAATTATTGGGTGCTTCCATATTTTTTAACATAACTGCTATCAACAAATCTTCAACAATTATTTTTGTGAATCCAGAAGCAGATAACAATTTATGTTCTTTTCTTTCCATTTGTCTAACCCAATTTTTATTTTCAGACCCAATTTGTGCGTCAAAACACTCCACACCCTAGGGAACTTAAGGCCAAAGCCCACAAGCTCTTTAGCAAAGGCCAGAACAGTCTCGACGATAGCGATGTGCACAACATCACCAACAACTCTTCAATCGACGTCCTGAACACCACGCAGATCGTAGAAGAACCCGTGTTCACCAATCTGCCCGTGGTTGCACCAGTGGTAGAGCCAGATCTGGTCATCGGGAATGGCGCTGCTGTCGGTAGCAATGAACCCAGCGCAGAGGAAGACACAGAAGATGTAAGTACACGCATGCTCAGGTTTGCTCTCGAGAAAATCATGAGAAGTTGCGAAACGGAAATATGAAGTTCGTTATTGTTTTATCTTTCAATATGTTTCTTGAATATTATGTGCCTTGTTTTATCTGTATACGCAGCATCGTGATAGTTTTTTTAATAAATGAGATATTTTGCGTACAAAAGTTAGTTGTTTAAATGAAGCCATGTTCTTCTTCGAAGTAACATTAAAAATTCCCGATATCATTTTAATGATTGGACATCAAAGTTACCAATGCCAAGTTTAGATTTCTGTCATATTGTACCTGCGGCATATTTCACAATGTTTTTATTGTTGATATTTTAAGAAATCTCCAGTTGAAAACTTCAATTGAATTTTTAACCACTTAAGACGAAAATTTATTATAGAAGAAATTCACACGTATGTAATTCTTGGCAGGTGTGACCTATGTTTTGAGCTCTAATGCTAACTAACACTCGAAATCATACTGAAAAATTGCTATATTTTGAAATATGTTAAAGTGAAATTAACATATTTATATTTTACCTTAAGTAAAAGTATTCAAAATGACTAAAATAAAACGAAAGAAGGTTTAAGGGTGGCTTTTCCTACCACTTGCAATCACAGAGGAACATTACCAAAAATTTTTTTGAGTGTCTTCTCGCTCGCATAAAATGTCTGCCTAATTTTATTCTTATCAGTATTTTGGTTTTCAAGAAAAGATTTAAAAACTGTTTTTCGGGCTCCATATTAAGGGGGCTATAACTAAGCAGGGGGGGGGCTCAAAAAATTGAGTTTATATCGCCCTACTTTTTGACAAGGAATCACCCTTCGCAACTATTCATATACACCCTGTATACAAATAAAAGCTGATATCACTGAATTCTTGAGGAAATTCTGTTGAATAAGTCAATATCTGCGCAGTTGCGGAGATTCAAAAAATTTATGCTGAACTAAAGTTGCATGTACTTATTGTAACTATATTGAGTTAATATAAAACTTCTCTGCCTCTAGATATTTCTTTCAGAAGAAATTATGATACAAAGAAATTGCTTATTTGAAAGTGCTTATATCGGGTATTTGTTTTAGAGTGATAGAACTTTCGATAGTGATAATTGTGATTTGACAGAAGGAAGAAGCCGTGTTGTTTTGACATTTCTGTTTAATAAGCATTGACAAATTCAAAATCAGTGTTCTATTCGTCAAACTTTTAGAGCACTTCGTGAAATTTATGGTTTACATTATCGACCATCAGATCAGCTTATTCGTCGAACTATCGATTGATTGCAACAACAACAACAAGACAAAGAACTGTACGTACAGAAGAAAATATCGCTGCTGTAAGTCATAGAGTAAATGATGATCCAGATTTGTCTATTCGTCGACGTTCACAACAAGTTCGACTCTGTGCATTCACCACATGGAAAATTTTGTGTAAAGATCTTGGTCTACACCCATACAGGATCCAACTGGTTCAAGAACTAAAGCCACTTGACCATAATGAGAACCATCACATCATAGAACACATGTTCAGTGACTTGATAAAAAGTTAAGCGATTTCCAAAAGACACAGATAACTTCTCGGTTATACTGGCAAATATTGTATAGACATTGTTTGTCAACGGATAAGATAATTAGTTTCGCTGCAAGGGAACGACAGATCAACCAGAATACACCTCCAAATCAGAGTTGCCATGATTAAACCCAGATTTGAAAATAATCATGTGGTGGGTCTCAGGTTAAAATATAACATAAATTAAGCTTCCTTTTTCTGTCATTCAACTCTTGAATTTGGTACATGAAGAACGAAGACTTCAGTCAAAATATCTCTGGGGACGGCTGTGCTTCTCATTTCGAGTTGAAAGAGTTTGTAGTTGTTGAGGAATGTACAAGTTTTCATTTCCCACACAGACGTTGATTATAAAATTTAAATCATTGGTCCACACTCCACAATTCAATTATTTCCGTTTATTCCCCCTTTAGCATTAATATAGAAGGGGAATTACATACTCCTAGAAAACCTTATTCAACGAGGGCATCTTCAAATAATTAACATCGGTTTATTAACTACAGTTGCATGGAAAAAGAACTGAAATTTATTATTTTATTGTTTTTTAAGCAACAATGAAACTTTTTTTAAACTTTATGCATCACCCATCCTGTATCATTCGAACATTCGATCGGTAATTTTCAAATTGCAATTCTTTCAGTTGGTTAAAACATACTTGTAGAGGTGGATCATACAATACACAGTTGGTCCTTTGAGCCGGATTGAATGAAGTTGAGGTCGCCTGCTTAACTCTAAATTATGTTTGAACACTGAAACTTCAAAATATTTCAACAACTCCTGAATTATTCCCTCAAAGATAATTCATTGTAATTTTAATGTTCGGAGAGGAAGCTGGAACGACATAATGAAATTCTCCTGGGTTAATTAAAGCGAACAAAACAAAACTAAGTATTTTTCCCCTGGGGCGGAGTTTCCTAAAATCACCTCCCACCAAACCTAAACTTTTCTCTTCGCTCTTTGTTTATAACGTCAGTTCATTAAGTTCAACTTCGGTAGCGAACAGAGGCGGCAATTCTTTTAGCCTTACCTCGTGCTTGACAGAACTTCCCCCTGAAGAAGGTGGGCAACAGGTGGCCAAACTCCAATTATCTGCCCATGGTTGTATCGAGTCAGCGTCCTAGTTATCCACGTGTAAAATAATTTGTTGACTACCTTCATTTCCCAGATAGAAGTATACTCCGCTTGAAATGGATGGTAATTGGCGTGCTTGTCACTTCCTTGCATGAATTAACGTCGTTTATTAATGAGGAATTGCTTTTCATTTTTCCATCTGTAGAATGCGCGAAATTGAACATAGTGCTTCAGGATTGTATTAGAGATTATCAACACATCTTTGAGCCTTTTTACGCGCTGGTATTCTTATTTCATCCAAATTCTCTGGAATGTTGGTCCAAAAATGGCCAAGTTATGTGACCCTTGAGGGTTACCCATTAAAAATACCACAATATCACCCCTTCTGCGTTTAGCACTGTCCATTCAAAGCCACACCTGCGCGTTCTTTTAGCTGTGGGCTGAAGTACGGTCTAAATTACAGTTGTATCGGGTGTTTTTTTTTAGAGTGATAGAACTTTAAATTGAAATGAAACACAATTCAATTAAGATTGGAGCCAACAACATTGATCATCGATGTGTAATGAGCACCATTCACTGTAACATTAGCTCCAGCATCGTTTTTAAAGAAATATGGACCGATGATGCCTCCAGCGTGTAAAGCACACCATACAGTTCATTTTTCAGGATACAATGGAACCTGCAGAACTTCTTGAGTATTGTTTTCACTCCATATACAGCAATTTTGCTTGTTTACATAGCCGTTCAACCAGAAATGAGCTTTATCACTAAACAGAATTTTACGATAAAAAAGTGGATCAACTTCAAGCTGTTGTACGGCCCAATCAGCAAACAAACGACGCTTATTATGGTCAAGTGGCTTTAGTTCTTGAACCAGTTGGATCTTGTATGGGTGTAGACCAAGATCTTTACGCAAAATTTTCCATGTGGTGAATGCACAGAGTCCAACTTGTTGTGAACGTTGACGAATAGACAAATCTGGATCCTCATTAACACCATAACTTACAGCACCGATATTTTCTTCTGTACGTACAGTTCTTTATCTTGTTGTTATTGCATCGAGTAGAAAAAAATGTTGTCCGAAATCTATCGATAGTTCGACGAATAAGCTGGTCTGATGGACGATTATGTAAACCATAAATTTCACCAAGTGCTCTATAAGTTTGGCGATTAGAACACTGATTTTGAAAATAAATTTCAGCAATTTGTAAACGTTGTTGCGGCGTGGGTCTCTCCATGATAATTTGTCAATGCTTACTAAACAGAAATATCAAAACAACATGGTTTCTATCTTCTGTCAAATCACAGTTATTCCTATCAAAAGTTCTATCACTCTAAAAAAAAATACCCGATATAAAAGTGTTCTGGTTCAAAACTCATTCATTTCGCGTAAGAAAACTATTAGAAACTATCTATCTTTTAAGTCTGTTCGCATTTACTTGCGTTCGTGATCTTTTCATTTTTACGTAGGAAGTTGAGTTCCCATGCCTGCTCTTTCTTCTAATTTATGCAATTGGAGTTGATTATAATTGAATGATTTCCCATCATTGCGGTCCATTGACTCTGGCAATTAGACGAAGAGAGGATAATCAGGGCAATTATGGAATTGTTTGAGGTTTTTATCGATCGACGCTAGATTGGCGTGGTATTTAAGATAAGGAAGATTCTGCATGACAGGAATGCACGTTGGGTATATACCATATAGAACCGTACAATACAGAGTGCCTAATTTATCTCTGCCCAAATTTCACAAGCTGATTCTACGGGCAATTTACAATACAAAAGTTCCTCTAGAATATGGTCTAATTATCTTTCGTTGTAAAGTTATTCAAGATTCTACTATTTTGTAACGTTTCACAATTGTTTCTATAAAAACCTAGCATCCTAATCAAAATTCAGTGTATACCATTGGAAAGAGCGGAAAATTCTCCTTATACTAGGGTTTGATGAAGATTTTCATAAAATACTTACTTATTTTAGAGTGGTTAAGAAGAATATGATTATAAAAAACTATTCTTCTAATCTTTGATCAAAGTTTACTCTAACCTCCGGCCCGTAAACATGCAAAAACTGCCTCATTTTCAAAGCTTTTGAACGACGTACGATACATTCGATTGAATCTTCAGTTTCATTAGGCATTAGATGTGAAAATGTGCAAGTGCAAACACTGAGATACACACCATCTGAGAAAAATACTGGTCACGGGTATGAATTGGAGTAGTATAAACCATACATTTTAAAACATCCCAAAGGAATAAGTCTAGAGGTCAGCATTTTCCTCCAAAATTTCATTTTCCAAAAGATTTCTGAAAGTGGCAGAATTCAAACGCTCTGGAATTATTATAGGCCCAAAAATTTCATATCTTGTCATGGCTAGTCACACATTAACCCTGAACTCGTGTTGGTAATAAGTCGTAACAGTTGCGTGTGGCTTATTATGGGCCCAAACATGGGAATTGTGGAAATTAAATATTCCAGAGCGTGTAAAGGTCGCCTCGTCGGTCCAGAATATTTGATCATGTCAATCTGCTATCTATAAGAGCATTGTGCCCTTCAGGAACTTTAAAAGGTCTTCTCCATTGAGAGTACCTCTTTCACACCCTGCTTCAGTTCTACTGGCCAGCTCCTTTTGAGTCTTCTACAGTTCAAAAGTTGGATTATTGGATGTAGTATGATGTTTACATGAGCCTAAAGTTTGATGTGGTGTTTTTCCCTTTTTTCTTTGACAGCTTTCACATACGGTATTTTTAGGTCTTCATGTAGAGCTTTGTTACGTACCAAGGAGCATTGCTTATTATTCTCAAAATTTTTGACTATCTTCTTTGTATTATGGCTATATTCGATTTACTCGAACATACCCAGAGCTCAATTTCATACACCTATACGGGTTTTATAATTATTTTGTATAAAAGAATTATTCATTTTTAGGTCTATTTTCAACAATGTGTTCCTTCCAAGTTGATTTATTGTCCAGATGTATATCTAAATATTTGATGGATATTATTCATGTATATGGGGGGACATTGTTGTTTACGAAGGGTGAAGTTTACCTGAACTGACTTTGTTTCATTAATCTTGATTCTCCACTTATGAAGCCACTTTTCTATTGAATGGAGATGACACTGTAATTTTTTGGATGCCCCTTCATGGTCTTCATCGATTGCAAGAATTGCTGTATCATCTGCAAAAGTTCCCATCATAGTATTCACACTTATGGGAAGGTCTGCTGTGTGCAGTATATATAGTAGGGGCCCATGAACGCTTCCTTGGGGAACTCCGGATTGGATTGGATACTCAACCGCGACCATCTAAGAAGAACTTTCCGCTCTTTTCAATGGTGTTTGATTTAGATGATAGTTTTCAAGTTATGCTATCTTTTCAATGAAACAATTGCGAAACGTTAAAAAATAGTAGAATCATGAATAACTTTACAACAAATGATTATTAGGAACTTTTGTGTTCCAAATTGCATTTAGAATCACCCAGTGAAATTTTACAAGCAAAACTCTGATTAATGTTTTCTCTGATTCTACATTATAAACAACTGTCTGTCTGTCCTACATAGTTTGCTTTACAATCATTGCAAGCAGAGAAAATGCTTACAATTACAATTTCTTACAATCTGGAATCGAAGAATATAGAATGACAATTTTAAAAAACCAAAAATAAACATGTTTCTTAGAGCACAAGAAACAATTATTATGACAAAATAAACGAGTGAGTCTCTGGCTGAAATAGATTTTGTAAAATTCTTACTGCTGTGTTGCTCAAAAAACCTTTCAATTCTTCCTGTCTCATTGTCGACTAGGCCAGGTCCGTATTAACAATTAATAGAAATTTCCATTGTTAATTACTGCGTTATTTTACAAGTTTCTTATATTTATTGGTGTGTTGTACATTAAAACTGAACTTTTCTCTATACATCATGGAAATACATGAAATACTGATAGAAAAGATGAAATAAATGTTCATAATTCATGTTCAGATTTAGTTTATTGACTGATGATATTCAGTTTTCATTCATGAATTGGACCAAGAATCCATAAGGTTGATTCGATTAATCTGATGTTACGAAGAACGCTTGCGCTTCTTCAAGCTCGAAGCACAATTTTTTTCCGCATTTTAATTAAGACCATTTTAGTTCGCAGACATCGTCAGCGATCTTCCCACTCATTTTCAAAGTCGTGCGAAGACTTTTGCGGTAAGATTTGCCCTTATATGTTTAGATGGCGCTACCCGAATCAGTTAATCCGATGTAATCGTGAATATTGGTCTTATGACCATATTCGGCACTTGTTAGTGTCGATGTGTCCTGTAATTTACTACCTATGTGAACCTCTATCCTATTTTTTACCGCCCATGTATATGGTACCACATTCCTTTTAGAATATGTGTGCGAGAGATTGAGAGATTGTGGGTTTCACATAATTTTGATCGACGGTTTATTGGTTTTCGATCAAATTCTTTGGTTGAGCCGATAAGGTGTGTGACCGAACTGTTCGATTTTGTTCAGCATTTCTCCTGTAAATGCTGTCGTTCATAAATTATGTCACAATTATTTTTGGGCGATTTCAATTCGCTACTCTGATCTTGACAAATTTTTCTCAAATTCTCGAGTACGTCTTTTAATTCGTTCACCTGGAAATTATTTCATAATTTATAACCTGATATTAAGAGAAAAAGTACATGGGAATTGAAGAATACATTTTTTCTCATAGAAGCAATTTTTAGTTAGAATTAATACAAAGTATCCAAAGAAAAAAATATTAATGCTCGTTTTTTAATTAAGAAAACTATGCATAATATATAGGTGTCCAGAAGTCGACGTCAAGTAAAAATCAGGTAACAGGCTGAGTCATAGTAGTCATCAGAAAAAATATTTTAAAAAAAATCGTGTACTTTTCAAATTATATTGCATTTTTTATTATTCGAAAAAATGCACACCCTGTGATGATTTTTGAACTCCTGTTGCTACAATTTTCTATTTTCTTCAAATTTTATTTTTCCCCTGTTATCCCGAAAAGTCTTCTGTAACCTGTGATCTTCAATTCTAAGCCAATTACTGCAGCTTGAGAAATAATGTTACTTTTTGCCAAAATTAATACGCACAAATTTAACTGACTGTACTGAAGAAAAACTGTACTATATCAGTTTGGCAAATTACTTTGGAAGTTACCGCATCAATTGGGGATTCTAACATGGTATAACACTTACTACATTATTTCTTAGATCTGTGAAAAAAACGGTCCTAAAGAAACACAGTTTCGAACAATTTCTTCGAACTTTCTAAAAATTATTCTAGTGCATCCAATATTTCAAGAATATGGTTTGAATGAGATGGGGTGAGTCCTTCCATAAAGTGTGAGTGAGACAGAGTGTCGCCAATATTTGGTATTGGCACACGTAAACGCAATACAGATCAGTACGCTACGCCCCTTGGTCTACAGCGCATCTTACCGTATTTGATCGTGTTATTTCTGTACTTACGACTTTTGTCTTCGTTTATTAGATTTGTTTGCTTGTGATAGTTTTGATCTCTTTATGACGAACTGTGATTTATTCGGACTAACCTGTGATTGTGTATTGCCATCATGTCTGTGTATACCACACAGGAATATGCCAAAATGCACCTCATTTATGGGGAATGCAGATGTAACGCTAGTGCAGCTTCGAGATACCCTATTGCTGATCGTTACCCAGATCATCGAGTTTTTATGAACGTGCACAGTCTTCACATCTGGCCGACTTACAAACAAATTGGATGGCGAAGGAAGAATTTCTTTACCTTACGACGACATTGTGCTTCAAACAGTTGAGGAAGATCCAAATACTTCGCTACGTGAAATTCAGCGAAGCATAGGAGTACCCAAAAGTACAGCTCATCGACTATTGAAAAAAAACATAAGTTCCATTTATATCATGTACAGCGAGTCAAGCTCTGTTACCTCGGGTTGCGTTTTGCCAAACCATGCTACAAAAGAACCGCGAAGAGCCACAATTCTTGGATGGTCGGATGAAACAACATTAAAAAAAGATGGATACATGAACCTACATAATTTACATGAGTGGCACGTAGAGAATCCGAATTTAATGAGACAAGATAGATCTCAGTATCGTTTTAAAATAAACATGTGGACTGTAATTTTGATGAACCGATGTCTCAGAATTTTCTTAACAGAAAATATGATAATCCAGTTGAAATTACGCTGATTTAATGAATTCCTATATATTATGTCTTCAATACAAAAAGAAATTTGCATTGAATCGCCTTTACATACACGGTCAGTTCATCTTTTGTGGATATTTACAATAGCGAGATACTGATGTGGCAACACCGTTTCCCCGCCTCTTTCGAGTCCTGATTTTCACTGAATGTCTCGATGTTGCCATATCGGTCATCCATTGCATTTCGTTCGCATTATAATCTTCGCTCTTGCGTGTATAAAATGAATGTAAACCTCAACACACCCTGTAGAATCTCAACAATCCCACAGAATGTAACCATATTACCATCAGTGTCACCACATTTTTAACCCCCCCTCCCTCCCCACTTGACTAACTCTGCTCACCACAATTTTCTCCTGCTCTTCCTCAGGAAGAATCACAGAAGCACGTCGGTTTCACTGAAGGTGCTATGCCAGCCGACGCCGACGCACGTCCGAGCCGTTTGCACCGTCGCGACACTCCCCACCACCTCAAGAACAAGCGGATCAACGTGGCACCCATCGACAAAGACAAGGTGGCCTCGATCATCGCGCAGGTCTCTATAACCGCATCTATCTGCTTGTTGACGCATGCGCCTTATGCTTGACTTGTTGTCCGTCATTGTGCTGTTGCTTGAGATTTGCATGACTTAGGCGTTTAGAATTTGCCCTAGGTGAACATTGACCACACAAATTACGCGAGTTGTCCAATGTGGTTCTATAATAAGGGCAGATTGATGTTATATACTGCCTTTTAAGGTTATGGTTAGAGGTTGTCCTGAAACAGTGACATCTAGACCAAGATTGTTCAACTGTGAAATCAGATTCATCCGTAAATAGCTTTTCAGATTATCATTCTTGAGGATTTTACTGAAACCGAAACTATTTTCAGCTTTTGAAAGATTTTGTAAATCGACCATTGAACTATTCAAAAATTTGTACATGTAAACTATTGTACCTACTTCACGGATATATTTGAACGAATTTTTTCGAAACAATTGATAGTGTGTATTAATTAAGATCATAGTATCGGGTGTTTTTTTTTTAGAGTGATAAAACTTTCGATACTACTCGATGCAACAACAACAACAAGACAAAGAACTGTACGTACAGAAGAAAATATCGCTGCTGTAAGTCATAGTGTTAATGATGATGCAGATTTGTCTATTCGTCGACATTTACAACAAGTTGGACTCTGTGAATCCACCTTATGGAAAATTTTGCGTAAAGATCTTGGTCTACACCCTAACAAGATCCAACTGGTTCAAGAACTAAAGCCACTTGACCATAATAAGCTGATTGTGCCCTAGAACACCAGAAACAATAGACGCTTTGGAATCCAACGTGTTATTGATTAAATAAGGGCTGAATTATTCGAAA
Organism: Megalocaria dilatata; assembly: GCA_034642435.1. NCBI lineage: Eukaryota > Metazoa > Arthropoda > Insecta > Coleoptera > Coccinellidae > Megalocaria > Megalocaria dilatata. The sequence continues at coordinate 31,871,422 of CM067861.1, forward strand.
AAGTGGTCCAAAATTGTTCTGGTCGAATTCGGTTCCTCAGAGCTAGTCGTGGTGGACATATGTCGGAAATTATTTTCGAAACATAAATGTCATAAAATTATCTTTCAAATAAAAAAAAAATTTGACTTCAATCTTAATTTAAATGTGTTTTATTTCAATTTAAAGTTCTATCTCTCTAAAAAAACACCCGATATATAGATTTTTGTTTCGTACGAGTAAAGTAGTACTCACTTTTCATATAATAATAGTGGTATCTAATTTAAAAAAGAAGTACTTTATTTTCTAATTATTTGAGTCACATTACGTTTCTGTAAATAATCTTCTATGTAGCAAGTTGAGTTATCATTTTGAGCTTTTATGATATTTTTCAGTAATTTACCAGAAGCATGAGTTGAAAATATGTGCAATTGCAGCATATCTAAAAACGTTACTAAAAATACCAAAATACTGGTTGTCGTGAACCGTTTCAGGTGTTCATCAACAACAAAAAGATATTTATGTAATATCTGAAAACAAGTTTTAAGATATTACTGTGTTTTACCACCAAAATAACCACAGGTTTAACATTTTTGTCTCTTCTGTTTCCAAGTACTACTTCATTTTCAGACAAATGAAAATTTAAGGAAAGGTACAGAGTATTTATGCTGGTTCAGGTACAAAAGAATGATAACAAAAATATAAACAATAAAATGTCGACACTGTGGAGAGAATTTGTTAGCAGACCTTGTTTACGGAAATTATTTGTTTTCTGTGATTTTATTAATTCGACTTCAATAGAAACTATATTGCTTTATCATTTCAATAATAGTCACAGGTAGATCACACACGTTTTGAAAATAATTTAATATTCAAACGTCCACATATGTTGAAACCAGTTTTAATTTTCTCTTCTCCGAGTAAAGAGTAAAGATATAACGCTTTCGTTCATTTTGAGTTTTGTGATTCACTGTAAACGCTCCAGTGCAACAGTGAAAAGAACATTACAAACTTCTCTAACAAGAACCAGGTGGGCAAGAGATAGTTTCAACTTCCCAGATCTTTAATTCTGCTTTCGAATATTCCACATAAAGTCGTATCTTCTGGCCAACTTAATTTTAACCTCTTGAAGGATAAATCAAAGGTTCATTCTGGAGGATCTACCAAGTGAGGGTGATTTTTCTAAACTTTTTCTTGTTTCCCTGGTTATTGCCCCTTGAAAAATACATTTCACTGCTTTTATTCTGAAGCGAGACGAACTCCCTCAGATAAATATATTTAATATTTTGGACTTTAGTTTGAATGATACACATATGTGTTGATTTATATTTATTATTGTAAGTTGCTTACATGACGCGTTTTGTTTCACATAGTAACTTCTTAAAATGCTTATAAAAAACTAGTCTGAAATTTGGTAACATACATAAATATTTTCTATTTTGACATAAGGGTACAATAAAAAATTTTTACTACTTTGGTAAAACCACTGGGTCTTTAGTTGAATAGATCCAATGAAGGCGAACTGGATAACTCTGTTTGGTCATCCAAAAGATTCCCCGAATTTCTCAAACGGTTTATTTCCCAACTTTCAAACGGGTTCAGTTTTACACCCTTATTTTCTGTGTGCAAAATCTTAAAACCTTCTTCGAATTCATGTTTCTCTTTTATTAAATTGTTCCGCATACGTAGAGTCCAACGTTACTGAGGTAGGAACGTCGGTGTTGCTTTATTCTAGTATGAAAAGGTCTTCCGGTTTGTCCGATATACGTTTTTGGGCAGGTACCACATAAAATGTTATAATTGAGATTTGTTCCTTTTAAGTTTAGCGTTTTTCAAGAAGGTTCCTAATGAATTAACGGTTTTATGAAAAATGCTTATATCTATCTTATTAAGGACTGTTTGATATTGCTTTTTGGCTATCATATTGCCTATTAGTGAAGACGAATACCCATTATAAGATGCTATTTGTTGAATTAAATTTAATTCCTGATTAAATTCTTTTGGGGATAAAGGAATTGTTAATAATTAACCTATGATACAACATAAATTATCAGCATATGACACATAGGTTATGAACAATTCCTTTATCCTCAAATAATTTAATCAAGAATGAAATTTAATTACACAAATAGTATCTAATAATGGGTCTTCACTAATAGACAATATGATGGGTAAAAAGCAATATCAAAATGTTAAAGAGATATACCTCATGCGAAAAACCGGAAAAAACATATAATTTCCTCACATACTATGGAAAACTATCATAATTCAAGTTTCTTCTTCTACACCTATATAATTGAATATTTTTTATCCAAGTTATAAACGTTATATTTTTTAATATTATCTAATCTGAAGGGGGTTTTAACTTAAGCATAAGTGATCATTTAGGTACAATTCGTTCTGAAAGTTTAATCATAAGTTTTAAATTGTCCCATAACAAGGCCAATCTAGTCTACAATTTTTTTTTTTTATATCTTGACACTCCATTATTACTCTATGTAAGTAGATGAACAAGAAGAGATCTGGTGCAATCTTTAGGACAAACACTTTTAAATTCCCTATCTATTGCTATAGACTAACAGCTGAGTTTGGCTTTCAACACAGCTACCCAGTAACTCTGATAAGCTGTGAAATAAATCAAAAGTCCATTTTATCATCAATCGACTATAAGCTTCCTAAAATAATAAAAAGAAGTTTTTTATTGATAGAAGGATTATAACAAAATTTTAAATATCGTACAGATTTATTCTGTGAACCTCTTAACAAATTTTAATTTCAAAAAAATACTTTATTCAAAAACTTTCAGAATTAAATTAGATTAAATTAGAACACACTGTGTCAATTTAGTAGACATATAAAATTAAATAATGAATTGAATCAGTGCGTACTTGGTGAAAATCCATATTTAATAATATTTAAATAAGGTTATTCTGACTTTTATAATTTTTATTGTTATGTTTACAACAATTGTTTCGCTATCACAGTAGCATCATCGAGCTATTTTACATTTTGAATAACTAAGCTTGTTTCCGAAATCGGTTGCTATTTATATTACAGTAGGTACAATAAATTTTAACTGAGCACTAAAAAAAGTCTGTAAATTTCAGCTTATATGAATATATTTAATAGAGGTGAGTTATTTGAATATAATTATTCGTTAAGTGATATTCCAATTTTATTGTGTCAATTTATCTCAAGGTTCTTTAACAGGTTTAAGGCATAACTTTTACTTTCTATATGTAGAATTTCAAAATTATGGTTGAAAGTATGTCAAATGGTTAGAATATGTGGAATTACTTTTATTGTTGAGGAAAATCTTCAAATGTTCACAAATTCGATGTCGGAAAGTTCTTCCAGTCTGTACTTTGTAAACTTTAGGGCAATCACCGCAAGTTAACTTATAAACCCCCGATTTATCATCTTTATGTGTACTGTCTTTATTATTTTTAATGAATTTACTCAGGTTTGAATGGGTTTTAAATCAAATTCTTACTTAAATCATATTTATTTGTGAGGTATTTAGCAATTTTCTCAAAAGTACCTTTAGTGTATTTCAAGGAAATTTATTCAAAATTCTCTAGGATATACTATATTTGAAGCTATTTTATTATTAATATGAGCTATGGTAATCGAAAGTTCTAGAAATCGAGAAAGTGTAACATACATCTGTATAACAATTTTATACTCAAACAAACTAGACAAGGTTTTGTAGATCACAAATTGCAAACTGCAGACATGCGCACGTTTTAAACTGATTGGTTTTTGTCAGTGCAATGTATGCTAGTGACTCCAAATCTGTCAAGTATCTATATTCGTTATGCATAGAGGCTCCAAGGTATTAATAATACACTAGCGCCATCTAGAGTATGCGAAATACATACAAGACATACTTTTGCGGGTAAATTCAAGTAAAGAAATGTATTCTCGATATTTTCACGTTACTAACGCAGAATAAACTTTCCTCGTGCTCTAATAAAACCATAATTCTCCTTATTAATAATTTTTGGTACAGATCAGCCGATTTAATTTATTTCAATATTTGATTATTGTTATACATTAACAATTTGTCTGTCAACAGGGATCTTCACAGAAGATCTAGGAGTATCAGGATAATAATAATAATAATAATAATAATAACAAAGTCATTATTAATAGCTATTTGTTTAATTATGTTAAGTTCTAAAATATAATTTTCTCGATTCATGGGAATATTAACTAATCTATGGATCATGGAATGCTGAATGCTTAATATTCCCATGAATCGAGCAAATTATATTTTAGAACACAAGACATAATTAAACAAACAGCCATTAATGATGATTCTACGTTGATAGGCAAATTGTTGATGAATAAAAAAGATGAAATACCTTTAAATATGGTATATGCTAATATAAAAGAAAATTTTAAATACATTTCCTTAAAACACACTAAAGGTATTTCTCAGGAAATTACTACATACCTCAAAAATAAATATGATTTAAGAATTTCATTTAAAACCTATTCAAACTTGAGTAAATTGATTAAAAATAATACAGACAGTACACATAAAGATGAGGGGTCTTATAAGTTAACCTGCGTTGATTGCCCTAAAGTTTACATAGAACAGACTGGAAGAACTCTTCGACATGGAATTTCTGAAAATTTGAAGAGTTTCCTCAATAATAAAAGTAATTCCACATATTCTAACAATTTGTTAGAAACAGGACATACTTTCAACCATAATTTTGAAATTCTACATATAGAAAGTAAAAGTTATGCGAGTTATGTGAGTCCCTTGATAGAAATAAAAACAATAAAATTGAAATATTATTTCACGAACAATTAGATTCAAATTACTCACCTCTTTTAAATATATTCAGATGAGCTGAAATTTACAGAGACCCTTTTTTGGGTTTTAGTGCTTAATTAAAATTTATTGTACCTACTGTAATATAAATAGCAACGGATTTCGGAAACAAGCTTGGTTATTCAAAAATTTGCCTGATGATGCTACTATGATAGCGAAACAATTGTTGTAAACATAACAATAAAAATTGTGAAAATCAGAATAACCTCATTTAGAATTAACACTTATTAAACAGTACCAAAGGAGATAAAATAATTCAAAGAAATAAAAATTATCAATTAAAAAATTATTAAATAAATACTTGAAGAGTACAAAATTTTGTTTCGTTCCTTGTTTATAAGGAGTATGAGCTATGGTAATAGAAAATTCTAAAAATCGAGACAGTGTAACATACATCTGTATAACAATTCTATACTCAAACAAACTCGACAAGGTTGAGTATAGAATTGTTATACAGATGTATGTTACACTATCTCGATTTCTACTTCCTATAGCCATAATTCATACTCCTTATTAATGATTTTTGATACAGAGCAGCCGAATCAATTATTTCGTTGAAAAGGTAGTTGGTTTTCATAAAACAAGGAACGAAACAAAATGTTGTACTCTTCAAGTATTTATATACTTAATATACTTGAAAAGTACAAAATTTTGTTTCGTTCCTTGTTGAAAAGGTATTTGATTTTCATAAAACAAGGAACGAAACAAAATTTTGTACTCTTCAAGTATTTATTTAATAATTTTTTAATTGATAATTTATATTTCTTTGAATTCCTTTATTCCTTTTGGTACTGTGTAATAAGTCTACTAAATTGACACAGAAATTAATTTAATTCTGAAGATTTTTGAATAAATATGTTTTTTAAATTAAAATTTGTAGGAGGTTAAGATATTAAATTTGTATGATATTTAGAATTTTATAAGCTTCCTGACCTAGAGTCTGGGCCCGACCAAAAATCCAGGCTCAAAAGGCCGGGACTTTTGGGACCCTGCCACCTGGCTCCTCAGCCATAGCCGCCAACCCCCCCGCGGCTCTGAGGTTCAGGTCATGTGTATTGCTCCCGTTCCACCCCTTCTACTCTCACCCCCACTCTGACCTTGAATAATTTTCAAAGTTGTCCAATTTCGGTAAAATTGACCTTGAATTTCATTATGGGAATTTACACGTGTTTGTCCTAGAAATTGCACCAGAACTCTTGTTGCCAATCTACTCGTGTAATATTATTTTATTTTAACAGATGTATAGGGGTAATAACATTTATACCTAACTTTGGTGTTTTTACATTTATGAGAGCTCAACAGCATAAAAATTAGGTATAGTTTTGAAGAAACTCAGTGGCATAAAATTCAAGTAGGTTTCCACCCTCAGATCGAGAGATATGAAACTGTTATAAGAAAATAAGGCATATTATCCCGTTTTAAAAAGTTTAGAAAATGGAATAAAAATCCGAGCATACATGTCAACAGCATGGAACTCAAGCCATATAATCTTTATTTCCTTTCGATAAGTATAGAAAGTATTAAATTTGCTACTCCAGAAAGAACCTATATCGAGCAATATATCGACATAGAATTCGTCCGAATTTGCAATGACGAAATTCACAGCAACGGCTCATATCGATTCTATGCGCTGCGTCACTGATCTCTATCGAAACATACTGCCGGACGGAACATTACCACGAAATTTTTTATCTGCCTGTTGACTCTACACACACAGTCACCTCCATTGTTCGCATCGTCGTTTCTTCATTGAGACCTAATTGTGTTACTTTGTCGAGCGGAAATAAATGAATCATTCGACGTCGTTTGTTGGATGAGTCGATTGATTGCCGTTGTCTTCGGTTACAAAGAGGGTTGCCTACGTTAGGACGCAGATAATAACCCTTCAGAAGGTCAGGAAATAATTACTCAAGAGTAGTCTCAATAGGATTCTTGACAACGTGAAAAATAGTGTCATACTTGTTGATATCTACCTTAATTAGGTGTTTAAAAAGCGCGTAGCCTTAAACTGTCTGAAATAAAGGGTTTTCTAACGAGACGCTTTATTTTGAATATCCCGCTATCTGGGCAGCTGTCATCTTTTGACATTTGACAAGTAAAAACTACACATGACTAAAAATGGAACGATACACACTTCAACAACGCATTGGAAATGCTAAAATTCGCTACAAAAATGGTGAAAATTTTGCAGTCACAGTTCGCAAAACGAAAGCACTTTTGGGACGTCATCAAACACCTTCTCAGCCGGCAATAGTGAAACTGCTGGAAAAATGTGAGCCGTTCGGCCAAGTTAGTGATGTAAAGAATCGAAACCTTTTGCGTCGCTCAAGAAGAACTGAGAATATTGCTGTTGTAGGCAGTAGTGTTGAAGAAAACACAGGTTGCTCGATTCCTCGTCGATCTTTGGAATTAGGCATTTCACAAAAGACATTGCATAAAGACTTAGGTTTTGAGGCTTTTGAAGTTCAGTTTACACAAGAACTCAAGCCAGTCGATCACCAGTAACGTCGTATCTTCTTCGTTGATTGGTTCCTTGACATGCATCAAAATGATCAAAAAACCATATTCAGTGATGAGGCTGATGTGAATGGATTGCGCTACCGAGCAATGATTAATGAATTGAGTGAGCAACAGAACAATCGCAATTTTGCAAGAAAAGTTTCCTGACCGTGTTATTTCTCGAACAGGTTATCACAGTGGGTCACCGGGATCTTGTGATTTAACACCTTCAGACTTAAATAATATTCAAATAAGGTTATTCTGATTTTCACAAATTTTTATTGTTATGTTTACAACAATCGTTTCGCTATCACAGAAGCATCATCAGGCAAGATTACATTTTTAATGACTAAGCTTGTTTCCGAAATCCGTTGCTATTTATATTACAGTAAGTACAATAAATTTTTATTGACCAGTAAAACCTTCAGACTTGTTTCTTTGGGGCCACGCGCAAGATAAGGTCTAAGCCAATGCTCCACAATCAATTCAAGACCTTAAAGATGGAATTCGTGAAGTAATCTAGGACATACAGACGCAAATGTGCGAATTGGTCATGGAAAATTTCACGAAAAGGATACGGTGCTGATATTTTGGCTGATATCGTTCCCCATTGTGAATGGCATACCTGCCTCTTCACAATGAAATAAACATCTATTGATTTCAAAATGAAACCTCTTATTGGAAAACCCTTTAATCAAATTTTTGCTGCATATTCGATTCCTCAAGACTATGCCATCTTCGCTAATCGTCGCAGACTCGTTTCTTCGCGACCAAACGCCGTACGAAAGCGCAACAACAATGCGCTTTTCAATGAAAATCTATCTCTCGATCCGATCTGGACCTCTCTCGCTGACTTGCCGTCCGCGAAACAGTTAGATCGATCCGAAGGAACCGGTGAAGGGTAAAAATGTTTTTAATACGACAGTCATCATCTCTAATCGCCGCTTCTAATGACGGGTTCGTATTCTGGAACGGCCCGTACGGATCGCAGACCAAAGGCCGATATGCCTTTCGAATGCGGAATCTATAATCTGCAGCTTTAGGAACCGGTACGTCTGTCTGTACTGGTTTCGAGTTCTGTATCATTAGAGTCTCGCGGGACAATCTCCTAGCGCGGCAGAACGCAACAGGAAGCGAAATCGGTATCCGCGTTTTCGATGAAGCGTTACGGCGAAAGAAGGTACGAGGGGTTCACGAAAAATGAGGACAGTAATGTTGGGAGTACAAATTAATTCAGTCCGTTTCTTTTAGCGCAAAAAATGAATTTATGTCGAAAGATAATGAACTAACAAAAATGTAATGGCGTGGGAATCCCTCTAAACGACGAAACAACCCTCTACACTTTATGCATAGCAGACGACCAAATCGTGATAGCACAGGATCAGTAAGATTTGAACTATATGACAAGAAAACTAATAGGGGAATACAAGAAATAGGCCCTCGAACTAAATTTAACAAAATTGAATCTAGGTGCATTGAAGGGATGCCACAGAAAATCATATTGGAAGATGGAAAACAAAGTAGCCATTGCCTGGAATATGAATATCTTGGTATGAAAATGAAGCATGATGGAAGGGTGAACACAGCTACATAGGTTCTATCCTATAGGGAAGAAGAGCGCTATCCCTGATGAACAGCATCCTGTGGGATCAAATAATATCAAAATCCAACAAACAATATTTAGTCCGTCTAGAAAGTAACCGGAATTTACTATTTTTCATAATTTTAAGATACTTCTGTTTTGTAACATTCTGAGACAATTGTAATGTATACAGTAGGTTGTGCAGATAGTCGGCTATGGCCAAAGTTGCATGGCAACACTATTTGTCAAATATTGTTGATTGTCAACAGGTATACAATTTATGTAATAATGTCGTAACTAGAAAAAAGAAAGCAGGTAGAAAATTTGTATAGAAAAGGTTTTCGAAACGTTAAGAAATCAGTGCAATTGAATCAGTGCTGTATATGAGACAATCAAGAGGATAAAAATGGCATAAACCAGTTGCGACAGTTGCGACAGTTTTAAACGCTTTATTGGCCTTAGGACGTCACAATCCGCACCTGGGGTTTCGCAAATTAGCTAATAGATTTGGAAATCAAAGAAATATAAAAGTATGTCCAGAAACCGTCCTTATGTCAGTGAAAAGACAAGGCTAACTATTAAGGAAACCAAAAAAAATTCATATAATGACACCTTTACAAAAGGAACGAAGGATATAATTATGTTAACGTTTTCAAGAAGATAATTTAACTAATGTTTTTATATCTGATGAAAGTTGTTTCCAACTTGTTGTAAATCACTTGAAAATCCCATCAAAACCTATTACCGTTCAAATTTTCCAACAAAATAATGGTTTTGGGAGCAAAATCTCAGCGTGGTGCTGCGCCTCTCTGTATAGTTGATGGTACCATTAATATTGTGGCATTATAAACGATTTTCTATTTGAAACGGCATATACTTTATATCCAGAGTGGTGGCGTTTTCAGCAGGATAATGCAAGATGCTATACTTCGGCCTATACTCAAGCTTGGATTCAAGAACACCAAGTGACAACCATTTCATACTCAAGAGCATAATGACATATAGGAGCGAGGTCTACGGGCTCATTTAGGGAAGATTGTGTCCGAAATTTATTTATTTAAAAGAATCGGTATGAAATACAACGGGACAAGGCTAGAATACAGTATTCACCAAGTTCTAAAAACGAATATATCATTAGTTTACAACAGAATCATAATGCAAATGATACAAATATTTGAAAACAAAAAGTACCTATATATCGGGTGTTTTTTTATAGTGGTAGAACGTTAAATTTAAATAAAACACATTTAAATTAAGATTAAAGCCGAATTTTTTTTATTTGAAAGATAATTTTATGACATGTTTTGAAAATAATTTGTTGTTGTTATTGTTGCATCGAGTAGAGAAAATGTTGTCCGAAATCTATCGATAGTTCGACGAATAAGCTGCTCTGATAGACGATTATGTAAACCATAAATTTAACGAAGTTCTCTATAATTTTGGCGAATAGCTCACTGATTTTAAAAATAAATTTCAACAATTTGTAAACGTTGTTGCGGCGTGAGTCTTTCCATGATAATTTTTCAATGCTTACTGAACAGAAATGTCAAAACAACATGGCTTTTACCTTTTGTCAAATCACAGTTATCCCTATAGAAAGTTCTATCACTCTAAAAAAACACCCGATACAATAGGAACTCACAGGTACTCATGAGAAACTACTCCTAAGATAGCGTTTTAACTGGGCCAGTGATACATTGAAAAGATCCAAATCGGTGCAGTGATTATTGTAAGTATTAATCATTCTATAAATAGCAGCATTCTGTACACTGTTTGTTCTAAGAGGTATAAAAAGTTTTATCATTTCGAAATCTCATATCGAGAACCTAGAATTGAATAGACCCAAAAATACTGCATCTAAAAATCCATTGAGTAATTTGAAGAACAGCACAACATCAGTCAATTGTCGACGATTTGCCAAAGTAAGCATACCAAATTTCTTCCGTATATGGGATTATTCATGATTAAAGTAAGCAATATTATTTTTAAATGCCAAAAACCTAAAAAATTTATTCTGTATCCTTTCTATTCTGGTTATATCGGTTGTTTTTTTATAGTGATAGAACTTTCGATAGGGATAACTGTAATTTGTAGTAGCCATGGTAGAAGCCATGTTGTTTTAACATTTCTGTTCAGTAAGAATTGACAAATTATCATGGAATGAATCAAGCCGCAACAACGTTTACAAATTGTTGAAATTTATTTTCAAAATCAGTGTTCTATTCGCCAAACTTATAGAGCACTTCAAGCACAACAAGACAATGAACTTTACGTACAGAAGAAAATATCGCTGCTGTAAGTCATAGTGTTAATGATGATCCAGATTTGTCTATTCGTCGACGTTCACAACAAGTTGGACTCTGTGCATCCACCATATGGGAAATTTTGCATAAAGATCTTGGTCTACATCCATACAAGATCCAACAAGTTCAAGAACTAAAGCCACTTGACTATAATAAGCGTCGTTTGTTTGCTGATTGGGCCCTAAAACACTTTTTTATCTCAAAATTGTGTGATTCAAATATTTGAATTACTGATTTTACGTCAGTATTTTTGTAAATTTTTTCACACACCTTTTAGCAGGATAAATCTGATTTGAATTCGGTGAAAGTTCGATTATTTCTTCCTAAAATTTAAGAAGATGCTGTCAATTCACTTAATCAGTGCATTCCAACAATCAATTTAATCAAGGCCATCGTTTTACCTTTCAGCTCGAAACCCGGTTAGCTCTTGAATGTTTTCATTAATTCGTTAATGAAAATACGTAAAATTTAAATTCTCGATAGCTGATCAAAACATTTCCCTACAAACAAATCAATATCAGCAATTTTCACTTTGAAGTTACTTGAAACGTTTTAACCAATCGCCTTCTTTGTATCTTAATTTGTTTCAATTATAAGGTAAAAAACGACCTTATTCAATTAAGACTTCGGGAATCGTTATTTTTACCTTAGATTTCGATCTAAACTGCAATAAGTCAAAAATAAATTCAATCATAAATAATTTTCTGAAGGATGCACATCGAATATTTCTAATTTACTTATCTTTTTTAGGAAATTCTATTATTTATAAGATGGAATTAATTAATGACATTCATGACTGAAAGCATAGAATAAAATGAAACCCTATAGTTTTGCATGCATAATTTCAACTTCTGCATTTTACAAGGTTGAGAAAAATATTAAATGAACTATTGGTATCATACATTATAACTCATAATTTATAGTTGGATCAACCAGTTCACAAAGGTATTTTCCTTTCTATTCCAACGCTTTAACGCAACCAGTTTTTTCTTGTAAGTGAGCGCTGTTCTACAGACGCCATGTCATTAACCTTCTATAGCGCATCAATTAATGAAAGCTCGTTTTTGTATACCCAATGTTTACCTGTGGAATGACATCATGAGCTATATTTATCATCGATGATGAAGAAATTGCTGTTATTCCACGTAACAAGTCGCAAAACGTACCATACGTTCCATTTCAATGAGGTGAGCTTTCTCTCCAGGATTCCATTGGCATTTTAGGTATCGATAGAATATATAGAAAATAAGTTTGGTGTTTTTTTTTTTCATTAAGCTAATATGATATGAAATTAATTATATATTTACTCATAAGTTTCGAGTCTTATGTCTTTAACAATCTATATTATTTTCAGTGGTACGTGTGTTTTAACCACAGATCTAATGAGTTCGTGTTACATTAACTCTGTGATTTGGATATTTTAAATTTCTTCCATTTGCTGTCAGGTTTGGGTAGAATTTATCGGATTTTTTTAGAATTTCCTTAAATTTTCGAGCATACATTTTGCTCTGTACACTTTGAATTTATTTTATTAATTTTTGATTCTATAGATTCGTTATAAAATCAAGGAATCTAAGTTTCGAGCATTTTGTCTTCACCATATTATTTTTATAATACAGGATTATGTTTTAACCACAGATTTAACGAATTTAGGTTACATTAATTTTATTATTTGGATATTCAAATTTCTTCCATTCGTTGTCAGTTTTATGTCTAATTTATCGGATTTTGTGAGAATTTCCTTGAATTTTCGACCATATGTTTCGCTCTGTACACTTTCAATTTATTTTATTCTTTTTTTATTCATTGGATTCGATATAAAATCCAGGAATCTAAGTTTCGAGTGTAACGCCTTCAACTATAATATTTTCATTAATAAGGGATTATCTTTCAACAACAGATCTGATTAATTCATCTCACATTAACTCTGTGGTTATATATTATATATTTTGCTCTGTACAAATATTTCCAATATTGATTAAAAATATATTTTCTTAAAACTTCTTTAAATTTAATCTTAATCTGTACACCTTGAATTTATTCATTCATTCATTTTTGATTCAATAGAATAGATATAAAATTTAGGAATCTAAGTTTCGAGTGTTATGTCTTTAACTATATTATTTCCATTAATTTTATGTTAATCATTAATAATGTTTCAATCACAGATCTAATGAATGCTTAAAAAACCAATTTTAATGTGAGTCAATACTTGATAGAAGTATAATTTAAATGACTTTAAATTCAGAATTATATTATATATTCTAACTTCTTCATTATATATTGAAACTATATACAAAAACTAAAAAATTGATATCCTTATATATAATCAATATAAAATATTTTTCAATGTCTCGGAAAAAACCTTTTTACATCCCGACTTGAAATGTATTAATACAAATGTATTAACAAAAATTATATAAGTATGTATATTAACATATAAATACAAGAAAATCCACTATTTCTAAATTATCCAAAAATATCAAAATGAAGGATCAAATAAAAATAATTGAACGAGAACTCGAACATTTGATAGCTATTTCGGCCTATATGGCCTCATCAGAAATGTATTGAATTCTGATTCAAATATACTACTCTGTCAAGAAAGTACCGGGAATTTTCAATTAAAACAACATTTTTACATTTAATCGTCAAAATTTATTGGGTCGCCTTCAAAATAGACTCCATTTGCTCCAATACATCTATGCCAACGGCACTTCCAATTATCGAAACATTTTTTATAGGCGCTTTCCGGGATGGACTTTAGCTCTCGCGCCGAATTTTGTTTTATGGCTTCAGTCGACTCAAAACGGGTGCCACGAAGGAGCAATTTTAGTTTTGGGAAGAGAAAAAAATCGCAGGGAGCCAAATCCGGCGAATACGGTGGTTGCTGAAGCACGTTTGTTGAGTTTTTGGCGAGAAAGTCAGTCACAATCGTAGCTCGGTGAGAAGGCGCGTTATCGTCATACAAAATCCATGAGTTGTTCACCCACAAATTTGGCCGCTTCTTACGGATACGCTCACGCAAACGTTTCATAACGCCTAGGTAATACTTCTTTGTTTACCGTCTGACCCTCTGGAACGAATTCGTAGTGCACCACGCCACGGATATCGAAGAAAACAATGAGCATCACCTTCATTTTCGAGCGGCTTTGGCGTGGTTTTTTCGGTTTCGGCTCATTTTTTGCCATCCATTCCGATGATTGCTGGCTTGTTTGCATATCGTACTCGTAGACCCAGGTCTCATCACCAGTTATAATGTGTTCCATGAATGTAGAATCGGAATTACAGCGATCCAGCATGTCTGAAGCAACCTGTTCGCGATGACGTTTTTGAAGAAAATTCAGGTCTTTCGGTACGAGTCGTGCGGCCACCTTTCTCATGCCCAAAATATCAATCAAAATCGTACGTGCGGACTCGTGGGATATCTTAAGATCATGTGCTCTCTCTCAAGCTGGTACGACGGTTTTCCAGCACTCTTTCCTTAATTTTATCGACGTTATCTTCGATCGAAGCCGTCGATGGGCGACCACTTCACGACCGTCCTTGAAGGCTCTGTACCACTGATATGCACGAGTTTTCGATAGAGCATTATCACCAAAGGCCTTTTGCAACATTTTCAATGCATCGGCACACGAAAATTCATTTGCAACACAAAACTTTAAACAAATTCTTTGCTCAACGTAATCACCCATAGTAAAAATCGGCACGCACTCTGACATCGATTGACTTAATCAGCTGTTGCAAACACACTAGTTGACAGATCCCGCTCAAGCTTGGCATAGTAATTAAGGACAGTGGTACCAACCATTGCCCGGCCAGATTTAAATCGATAATTCCCGGTACTTTCTTGACAGAATGTATAACAAGATCAAAATTCAACTTACCAAAATAAGATGAAACATGGAACGAATAAACTTGAAGTAAGCTTTAAAGTGTCCAAAATAAAACAGAAATGATCAACGTATTATTACGTACAACCTATAACTATTTGTACTCGGAACACAGAAAAACAATAACAAAACTTATTCACCCCAAATAATGTCCCATGATAAGAAAAATAACCAGAATTTCAAAAATAATAAATAATTGAGGAACATATTGTGGATGTAAAGACTCTATATGAAATTATTTCATAATTTAAAAAACCAATTTTAATGTGAGTCAATACTTGATAGAAGTATAATTTTTTATATTTACAATATATTCCTCAAATATAATTTCTGTGATATAATCTAATTTTCGTATAGGCCATGCTTATCCAAAAATTGATTAGTTGTTGCAAAAATGTCTGGTGGCAAAAGGTATTTTTATAAATTTTTTAATGATAATTTTTTTATTCAAATAATTCCTTACTGAAGAGATTTTTAATCCGAATTTATCAGGTTCTTTCTTTGGAGAATGTGCTATATATTCTCCAAAAAGGGAAAATAAAAAAGGCCTTTTTGAATTATATGTTGAACATTTTTTGGTGATGGAACTTGTGATTCTTTAACATTCCATCGGAACATATATATGTATAAGGTGACGTCTAATTAATTTGTTCATTATTTTATATTTCTTTTGATTTTCTATTAGTTAATTTCCACCACATGTATAATATATTCCCATTGAAAGACCCTTTATATATGTTTCTGATTTTAGACATTGATGGTGACATGTTAGTCTTAACCTTGAAAAATTGAAAATATACTTCTGTAAAATCGTCAACGTACATAACAAAATTATGAAAACGTGGAGGTGATATAATTAAAAATTCAGAGATGAAAAAAAATACTTTTACGAGGAAAGAATAAATCTTTGAGCTTTTTGTTTCATTTGAACCTTCAGCCTAGAAACATATCCTAAATTTGCTCAACGCATCTTTTCCATTCATCCAAAACAGTTTTCCTTATCGGTACAATAATGACACAGAAATTAAATTGAAAACCATTGTTACACCAGGCAATACAATCGCTTCTGGTACTGGATATGAATTCTAACAAAGCAATTATAACTGAAGTAACCTTGAGAGGTACATGTAAAAATGTAATTAACGTGTTTCAATTCGAAATGGTATATTGGAATGCGTATTTTAGTATTTTTGCTTTAATATTAATATGTGTAATTCGGTTTCGACAAGGTTCTGTAATTAGGCACAACATACAAGTGATATCTGTAGTGGATTTTAGTTTATTTTTGTAGAAGATTTTCTCTTTTGCACCGTTTCTGATTTAGTCATGAATTCTAATGATTCTTATTCAATAGTGAACTCCAATATGTAGGGTATGTTTTTTTTTAGAGTGATAGAGCGATAGGGATACCTGTGATTTGACAGAAGGTAGAGAAGCCTTGTTGTTTCGACATTTCTGTTCTGTAAGCATTGACAAATTATCATGGAAACACTCACGCCGCAACAACGTTTTCAAATTGTTGCAATTTATTTTCAAAATCAGTGTTCTATTCACCAAACTTATAGAGCACTTCGTGAAATTTATGGTTTATATAATCGTCCATTAGAGCATTTTATTCGTCGAACTATCGATAGATTTTGGACAACATTTTCTCTACTCGGTGCAACAATAACAAGACAAAGAACTGTACGTTCAGAAAAAAATATCACTGCTGTAAGTCATAGTGTTAAAGATGATTTGTCATATTTGTCTATTCGTCAACGTTCACAACAAGTTGGACTCTGTGCATCCACCACATGGAAAATTTTGCATAAAGATCTTGGTCTACACCCATACAAGATCCAACTGGTTCAAGAACTAGAGCCACTTGACCATAATAAGCGTCGTTTGTTTGCTTATTGGGCCCTAGAACAGCTTGAAGTTGATCCACTTTTTTATCGTAAAATTGTGTTTAGTGATGAAGCTCATTTCTGGTTGAACAGCTATGTAAACAAGCAAAATTGCCTTATATGGAGTGAAAACAATCCTCAAGGGGTTCCATTGCATCCTGAAAAATGCACTGTATGGTGTGCTTTACACGCTGGAGGCACCATCGGTTCATATTTCTTTAAAAACGATGCTGGAGCTAATGTTACAGTGTGAATGGTCCAATTAATTGGCCTCCAAGATCATGCGACATAACTCCACTGGATTGTTTTCTTTGGGGTTATGTCAACTCATTGGTTTATGCTCATAAACCAGAAACAATAGATGCTTTGGAAGCCAACATAACTCGTGTTATTGATGGAATAAGGCCTGAATAACTCGAAAAAGTGGTCCAAAATTGGCCTGGTCGAATGCGGTTCCTCAGAGCTAGTCGTAGTGAACATATGCCGGAAATAATTTTTAAATCACTAGTTGTTATAAACAAAAAATTACCACGATAAACTTTTCGTGGTACGAACAAAAGTGAAAATGTAAGTATATCGTTAAAAAATTGTTCTTTTCACGGACAAAATGCACCATATCGGGATTTTTTATGTTTTAGATACGTTCTACTCTTATAGCGCCACACCTATGTGATGTCGTGTACTTCCCACAGTAGGCAAATCATATCAATTTACACACCTTGACAGAATGCTATCATATCACGTTTCGTGCGGTTAACGCTCATTCGAAATGTTATTTATGAATCTAATTACGGATCCCTTTTGTGTCCTTCGGTTTACGACCTAGAAATTCGTGTCGTCGACGGCTTTAGTGGGTCACGTGCCGGCGTGTCAGGGCCGCCTAGAATTACGCGCTGATGGTGTTACCTTCAGGATTCATTTAACTATAACTTGCGGATTCCCGTGTCTCCCCATAATGGTTGAAATGGAAACCTTCACATATTCGATTCAACCTAGATCTCTTGTTGGTTTCGTCTTTTTTGGAAAAAGTAAGGAGTGGGACATCTAAAATTTGCATTGTTGATCGGCTAAAATAAAAAACTAGTGAATATTTTTTCAAAGTTATGGGTTCTTTAGAAAGTTAGGGCCTTTATATTTATGTATGAAAACCAATATAATTTCTTTCTACAGTACCTCACCAGATCAACCCAATTTTTCAGTACATTATCGATTGTTTGGGGCTCAATATTATGAATGTAAACTTCGATTTCGTATTCCAAGGCATCAATCGTCCTCCTAGGTGAAAATAAGTTGTATCGCTAAGATTATGTTTCTGGGAACATGCTCATTTTCGTCCATGCGATCATTAGCCCATTGAGCGAAGTGGAAACGCATCGGATGGCTTCACTTCTTGCACTAGTTGAACTTTGTAAGCATTCATACCGAGGTCTTTGTGCAAAATTCTACTCAGAGCGCGAGAAATGTACTTGAGCACGATGACGAGTTACACATTCTGGACTACAGTAGCAATGTTTTCAACTAAGATCATCCAGTACTAAGATCATCCAGTACTAAGATCATCTGGAACTAAGATCTCCGGTACCAAGATCATCCGGTACTAAGACGCCTTCCCCGATTTTCATCGATTAGGTACATTAATTCGATAAAAAATAACAGAATGTGTGTCTTCGTGTTACCTCACAATAGGAAAGAAAAAAATCTGGGAAATTCTACGCTTCCTGAAAACGATGCACATGCGATAACAGCGTCGACTTTCATTGCGGAAACTCCAAACTTCTTAATGGTCTTAGTTTAATCTCATTATTGGAGCATTTTTTAGCGATTGAAATTCAAATCAACAGTGGAGGGAGCGTTTTTTAACGTTACAAAATAACCATCCAGCTTCACGAATTCGCTGCACAAATTGCCGTGAGAGCATTTAATTTCTGTTCCACATAAATTTCTCACAGTTTAGATAGAAGATTCCCGAATTTGGAAATAAGTTTTTAACATTTCCCAGCTTTGGTCAAGCGTAAATCGTCCAGTTTCGTTAATGTGAAATATTAAACTAACTTTCTGTCAAACCACGAATGACAGAAGTTTTACTACATTCGAAATAACCACTGGTTCAAAATGCTAAGTCTAGAGGATCCACCCTTTCAATTAAAATATTTAAACTTACGTGACATTTCTTAGATAAGAGTTCCTTAGTTTGAAAATGTAGTAAACACTAAGAAACTCGAGTCATTGTATATCAGTTATAATAAAAAGTGATAGTAAACAAAGTAATTCCTGATTTCATTCCTTACTGTCATTTTGAAACTATCGGGTGTTTTTTTAGAGTGATAGAACTTTCGATAGGAATAACTGTGATTTGACAGAAGGTAGAAGCCATGTTGTTTTGACATTTGTCTTCAGTAAGAATTGACAAATTATCATCGAAAGGCTCACGCCGCAACAACGTTGACAAATTGTTGAAATTTATTTTCAAAATCAGTGTTATATTCGCCAAACTCATAGAGCACCTCGTCAAATTTATGGTTTACGTAATCGTCCATCAGAGCAGCTTTTTCGTCGAACTATCGATAGATTTCGGACATTTTCTCTACTTGATGCAACAACAACAGCAAGGCAAAGAACTGTACGTACAGAAGAAAATATCGCTGCTGTAAGTCATAGTGTTAATGATGATCCAGATTTGTCTATTAGTCGACGTTCACAACAAGTTGGACTCTATGCATCTACCACATGGAAAATTTTGCGTAAAGATCTTGGTCTACAACCATACAAAAGCTAAAGTCACTTGACCATAATGAGCGTCGTTTGTTTGATGCATTGGGACCTAGAACAGCTTGTATGGTGTGCTTTACACGCTGGAAGCATCATCGGTTCATATAACTTTAAAAACTATGCTGGAGCTAATGTGACAGTGAATGGTGCTCGTTACAGATCGATGATCAATAATTATTGGTTTCCAAATTTGAATGGTATCGACCCAGAAGTGTTTTGGTTCCAACAAGATGGTGCTACACCTCATGCTGCTACCGTAACAATTGATTTATTGAAAGAAAGATTTGGCGATAACATTATTCCGAGAAATGGTCCAATTAATTGGCCTCCAAGATCATCAACATAACTCCACTCGGTTATTTTCTTTGGGGTTATGTCAAGTCATTGGTTTATGCTGATGAACCAGAAACAAAAGACTCTTTGGAAGCCAACTTAACTCGTGTTATTGATGAAATAAGGCCTGAATTACTCGAAAAGGTGGTCCAAAATTGGTCTGGTCGAATGCGGTTCCTCAGAGCTAGTCGTGGTGGACATATGTCGGAAATTATTTTTAAAACAAGTGGCTTCAATCTTAGTTTAAATGTGTTTTACTTCAATTTAAAGTTCTATGACTGAAAAAACACCCGATATCTCCCAAAAATATGGCAGCCGACAAGATATGAAATTAGAACGATAATAATCTATATAGCTTAATGTCCACAAACGATGAAGGTACTTTAATAAAAAAAATTAAAATCAAAATTAATAAGTTTTACAAATTTGCCAACAAACCGACAAATTTGATTGCTAAGGGAATAATAATGAATTTTACAACTAAGAAATGCTATCAAAAATATAAAAATAGGTAGGAATCAATTAATTTCTTCTGACAAAAAAAGGAAAAATTTCGAAATTGATTGAACACTAGATAAATGTATTGACTGAGTATTTGGAACAAAGTTCTAACAGGTTACAGTATTCCTAGTGAGGCAATTGAAAGGAAATTTGGGAAAAAATGCAATACGTTTCAACGTCGTTTTTAAAAATAACACTCAAAGTAAATCTGCAACCATTAAATGAAGCTCTGTTTTTCAATTTATTTTACATTTATTTAGAAGGACATATAGGCATTGTTAAACGTTAAAGGCCCTGAATGGAATAGAAGATATTTAATTATATGAATACTTACATTGCTTATGGAACTTTTTCTTTGCACAGACCTTAAATATGATGTATTTTGAACCTATTTCATTTTCCTCGATATACTCCATTCTCTTACCCTTTTATTCAATCTCAATATATTTTTTCAATTTAT
Organism: Megalocaria dilatata; assembly: GCA_034642435.1. NCBI lineage: Eukaryota > Metazoa > Arthropoda > Insecta > Coleoptera > Coccinellidae > Megalocaria > Megalocaria dilatata. The sequence continues at coordinate 31,892,473 of CM067861.1, forward strand.
AAGGTTCGGAAAGTAATTCCGTGTTTTCCCGCCAGGGGATTTAATTGTATTTTTTCGAACCCTACTTTACACTTAAGTCGCATAATTATTTTATGTTTTGAGAGCTGATATAGCATGGTTTGTGTGTGAAAAAGTTCAATTAATTCTATGCAGTAGTTTTTGGTAGGTGCCCTTTTAAATATGGAGAGCAATAAGCAGCATTTTCTCCATATTTTACTTTTTTATTATAAAAAACGTACAAATGCTGTTCAAGCCAGAAAGAAATTACCCGATGTGTTCACAGTACGCCAGTGCCAGAACCGGTTTGCAGAATTTCGATCCGGCAATTTTGATGTCAACGATGCACCACGTTCTCGAAGGCCGGTTGAACGATAAAGGCATTAGTTGATGCAAATGAGAGAGGTTAAATTTATCGAATTCAACTCTTCATGATCACTTGAAAGGCCTGGGTTTAACCTCGAAGCTCGAGATATGGGTTCCCCATGTTCTCACGTAGAGAAATTTATGTTGTCGCGTTGTCGCTTCTCAAACGTCACGAAAATGATCGATTTTTGAAGCGCATTATTCCTGGGAACGAAAAATAGGTTGTATATAACAATGTCTAACGCAAGAGATCATGGAGCAAAAAAGATGAACCGACTCAAAGCATTTCGAAAACCAATATCCATCCAAAAAAGGTGATGCTATCTGTTTGGTGGGATTTTAAAGGAATCGTTCTTTTTCAGCTTTCACCGGATAACACAACAATTAATTCGTCTACTGTCCTCATCTGGACAAACTGAATGATACATCTCAACAGAAAAGGCCAGAATCAATCAAGAGAAAAGGTGTCGTGTTCCACCAAGATAATGCTAGACCTCATATAAGTTTGATCACTCGCCAAAAGCTTTCACAGCTTAAATGGGATAAACTGCCACATCCATCATATTCTCCAGATATGGGCCTTTGGGTTATTATTTGTTCCGGTCACTGCAGAATTTTTTGGACCGTTAAACCTTTACTTCAAATGATGAGGTCAAGAATCGCCTGGATTAGTTTTTGCGAGCAAAGAACAAAAATTTTATGAGCGTGGAATCATGCTACTACTAGAAAGATGGCAAAAGGTGATGGACCAGAATAGCCAATATATAATTTAATGAAATATTTATTCATTATACAAAAATTGTCTTTCATTTTTCCAAAAAAAAAAAACCAACTTACCTTCCGAACAACCCAATACTTTATTATCAATCAGAATACGTTCATTCTCAAGAGTTGCTCTCAATGACGTGGTAAGGGCTTCTCCAGTGATTAGTGTTCAGTCTTTCATCATATTTAATGGCCATTTTTTTTGAGTCTTCTATCATCCTGTGGATCAAGTTAGTTAGAGAGAAGTATTTTTGGGATTATTTAATTTTTCGTGGTGCTTTATAATCTTTTATCTGATAATATCCTTCGCATATGGCACCTTCAAGTCTTCGACTAATGTCTTATTAGGTATATGCAGAGTTTGCTGTCATACGTAGTAACTTTGACTGGCTTCTCTCTCTGGTTTGTATATTATAAATTTGCTTTCTAGTGATGAATTGGACTTTCTTCCCATTAACCAGTATAGATTTTTTACTCTCGGATCAATTTGTTCCGGTTTTTTCAAACATGCATCCTTCCAGGTAAGTCTTCTGTCCTTAAGCATTCCCAAATATGGGATAGATGTAGACTCTGGTGTCTGTGTATTAGTTATAGACACAGGTGCATTGATCTCTTCGCAGTTTGAAGTGTACCGTCATAGACTTAGTTTCATGAATTTTGATTTTCCACTTCAGCCGCCATTTTTCAATTTCATTTAAATGATCTTGTAGGTAATTTGATGCTATCGCTGGATCTGTCAAGAATAGCTGTGTCGTCAGCAAATGCTCCCATGGTGGTGTGCCTGTTTTTAGGCAGATCTGCTGTATAAAGCAAATAAAGAAATGGACTCAGTACAATTCTTTGAGATAATCCAGACGTCATTACGTACTTTCCAGATGCTTTGCTCCTAAACAGTCTTCAACTCGGATATGACTTCAGAAGTTGGAAGTCGGTAATTAGGAGAAACTTCTTTATTTCGAACGGCAAACCTGGATGCCAAACTTTATCGAATGCCTGAGTGACGTCTAAGAATACAGATGGTCAGTGCTCTTTGTGTTCTAAAGCTTGACTGATCTGATGTGTTATTCTGTGGTTTTGTTCTATGATGGAATGTTCTCTTCTGAATCCAAACTGGTGCAGTGGCATTCATTCCTCTGTGTTACAATACATAATTCAATATGTGCATCAATAGCTTTTCCTGAATATTCTAGGCATCAAAAAGCAAACTAATAGGAGGATATGAAGTTCCTCATGGTTTGATATTAGTCGCAAGTTAATAGATTTAGCTTCCAAGAAGGGCCAGGTCGTGCATCGGCGAATCCTAAAACGTTCAACATTCATTTTACAGCCCATAAATATAACCATTATATTAATTAGCGCCTATAAAAGCGAGGTCGCCCCATTGAAAACTCTCGAATCGAACCACCCGATCGGTCGGCCGATAAATCGGCCAACGCACGGTTGATAATCGGTCATCGTACGGCCGATTTTATTCCACGCTTCAATTAATACAAACCCGAATTCGCGCTTCGATATCGCGCGACCCTATTAGCTAATTGCGACCGTCCATTGTTTTTGCGGGATATTTGTGACGCGGGTGTGGATCAGGAGAACAATAGTAATTAGCTGCAGAACGTGCCCAGCGGCCATCAGTCATCGGTACGAGATGAGATTGCGAAGAAGGATGACGACATGCTTTACGTCGAGAATAGTGATGAGCACGTGGATATAATGGAAGGTAGCGAGACCGATATGGTTTCGGGAATTTAATTGGTTCTTATACGACGTCGTTGTGTCACCGATGGTCCGTTGTGTGTTGGGGTAGGATCGCAGATGGTTGTCCTTGACGGGTTTCTCTCAGTTGATTATTTCGATATAACACTTACCCCTATTTAATCGCCTAAAACGAAAGGCTGTTGAGATTAATGGTGAATGAAAATTGATATGTCTACTGAGACGTGTAATTCTACAGGATGACTGTATCTCCAATATCTAATAAGTAGTGCGGACAAAAATTTTATTTATTATCACTAATGTTTAGCAAAAGGTATGCGAGTTGATGTTTGAAAATTACATCTTATAACAGTTTCTCGTTGAGTTCCATCCATTGATGACAGTTGACATTGCCCCATGTTGGGCGCCAGTATGATAAAAACATCAGTGATTCACCTCAAATAAATAAATTTAATTATCCTTTACGACATTTATAACGAATAGTATATATAAGTAGATAAGGAATTGGCAATTAAAACGAAAAAGCGAGTCCCCAAAAATATCACCATTAAGCTCTTAACTGCAGTGCGATAACTAGATCTGTTGAACTTTTTTATAGTATCTAACAAATGATTAAATGGAATAATACCCGGATGGAATGGGATGTCTTAAACTTCACCATTTTATTCGACGCTAAGTTTCTGCACTCCTAGTATTATTATTGTGAAAGTCTGATAACTTTTTTTGTGTAGAAAAGTTTTCCTTAATATAAAGTAGGCATTTGATACAGGGTGCCCCAGAAGTCCACGTCAAGCCGGAATCAGGTAACAGGTTAAGTCATAATAGTCATCAGAAAAATATAAAAGAAAATCCAAGTCATGTATTTTTCAAATTATATTGCATTTTCAATAAAATGCACACCCTGTGATGATTTTTGAACTCCTGTTGCTACAATTTTCCAATTTTTTCGAATTGAATATTTCCTATGTTATCTCGAATAACAATAGAATCTGTAACCAGTAATCTCCAATTCTAAGTCAATTGCTCCAGCTTAGAGAATAATTTCACTTTTTGCCGAATCAAGTATTCAAAATTAAAATAACGCTCAACTTCAATTGACTGAATTGTACTGAAAGAAAATTGTACTACATCAGTTTGGCAAGTTACTTCAAAAGTTAGCACATTTAATAAGGATTTTGAAATGCTATAACACCAATTACATTCTTTTTTAGATTGGACAAAAAAAGGTTTTTCTTAAAAAAATTTAGTTTCGTTTTATGACAAGATTTAATAAATTCACAAAAGATGTTCAAACTGCCCTCTATCAGCCGTAATACTTCCACGATATATTCTTTAAAAAGATCGACATATCAAGAAGGGCAAATCTTCCGTTATTGACGAATTGCATTGCTTCCCTAATTCTCTCCCGAAGCTCTGCTGAAAGGGCATAGTGCACTGAAACCATATTTCTCTGAAAATACTAAGTGGCACGTCTTCTAGTAAATTTGGCAACAGATTTCGTAAAAAATCTAAACAAATTTCAGCATTTAAAACCTCTGGCAACTCAAAAGGTTCCCATGACTCTTTCGTTCAAAATTCCAGTTCACATGTTCACTTTAAAACGATATTGTGATCTATCTTGTCTCATTAAATTCAGATTTTCTACGTTCCACTCGTGTAAATTGTGTAGGTTCATATAACCATCTTTTTTAAATGTTGATTCATCCGACCACAAAATTTTTTCTATGAATTGTGGGTCTTCCCGGTTCTTTTATAGCATGGTTTGGCAAAACGCAACCCGAGGTTCATAATCCCTATCTGTCTCACTCGCACTTTATGGAAGGGCTCACCCCATCTCATTCAAACCAGATTCTTAAAGTATTTGATGCACTAGAATCCTTTTTACCGATCTAAGAATTATTTTTTTTCATTTAGTTACTAATGAATAGCGGCTTACAAGAGGCCGGTGGATGTTCACTGAATATCGTACAGATAATGCGTTTTTGTATTACAAATACCCTGTCAAAGTGTTCCCAAATTATGATTTTGTTTGATACATGATTATATATTCTATAAAATCCCTCATTGAAGATTCCCCAGTACTTTTAGCCGAAATAACACACAAGGTGTCATCAACATATAATATGGTCTTAACGAGTATGAGTACCAAGTTGTACACCAGGTCTTGGACGAAAAGGAGTAGCCCTAGAACGAATCCTTGTGGAACACACGGACTCATCCTTTCGTTATCACATCAAATGTCTCCAAATGTTTGATTGTATCGGTCTTTACTCGGAAATACATCTTGATGATTAAAAGTAAAACAACTTAATTTCCGTTAATTTATTTAATTTCACAACAATTGTTTCGTCATGACAACATGACTTCGTCAGGTGAGTATGCTGCTCACGTAAATCAATACAGTTTCAACAAAATTAACAAGTCACAATCTGGAGAAAGTTTTGACAAATGGTTAGGGAAGTAACTGGAAAATAAATAAAAATCGACATATTATTATTTCACCTGTATACATCTAGTAGAAAACTATGCATTTCAAAGAAAATTTTATTCATTTTTATACGTAAAATTAAAAAGCTATATATGTGTTTTGAATAATGCAATAATCCCAAAAATATTCCTAACATTTACGTGAACTCGGTATAAATTGGGTATTCGATTATTATAGACCCATCATGTGCACATATTGTCCGTGATTGAATAAACTTTTACCAATTAAATTTCCCTGTGCATTATCAGGCTTCATGAATAGCACCATACTAATTAATATCGAAATTTGACCCCTTTAGTGTTAGGATTTCAATAGCCTAGAGCTTCATATATGCATTAACAGTGTTTTGTTTATCGTTTCGTATTAGCTTATTAGCTCCTAGTTTGATTTTGATATTATTGTCCTAATTTAACTCAAATCGATTCTAGGCCATGAAACATCGTAAAGAAGATGAAGGCAGTACTGACAGATTGAGTGTTTCAACACCACCAGGTAGCATTGGGGAGCGTAGTTACAGTAGTAGTCAAGGTGAGTCTCAAAAATTAAAGAAACAGTTTTTCTCAAACATATTTAAACAGATAAGAAATGCAACTTCTAGAATGTAGGTATACGAGATGATTCAAATGTTGTATGTTTTCATATTCGGCCCTTAAAGTGACAGATTTTCATTTCCTATATCTAATAAGTGTTTTATAACAGAATGTTATACTGAGGGGATGAATGCATGACTTTTCTTCAAAGAAATTAATCAGATACAATTGTATTCAAAGGAGTGTACTCTTATGGATTTTTATTCCAGTTATTCATTTGAAAATGTCTGCTGTTAAATATAGTCTGGCTTGTTAAACATAATCCTTTCCGTTAATTATCATAAACATTATCAGTAGCATTATGAGAAGATCAATATTGGAAAAATAATTTTGGTTACTATCATTCATTGTAATCACTAATTATGCTGATTCTCAAACACGATCTGATTCATATAATACGAATCTGACTCATTAAATAGTATTTTCATTAGATAATTGCATTATATGAAAATCAATAAGACTAATATAGGAAAATTATTATAGTTAGAAGTATTAATTTCACGCTTACTGTTAAAAACGATCTGACCCTTTAAATATTATTTTCATCACTTACATGATAAGATCAATAAGATTAATATTATAAAATTTATTGTAGTTAGTATTATTCATTTTATCAACTAGAAATGCTGAATGCTCAGAACGATCTAACTCGTTGAACTTGATCTGACTCGTCAAACATGACCTGACTCGTTAAACATGATCTGACTTTTCAAACATTATCTTGTTAAACATGATCTGACTCGTTAAACATAATTTAGGTCAAATAAAATAATGAGAGGGGTTATTTATTTGGTAGAAATAATATTTCAAAATTTGAATATCAAAGCAGATTTAATCCGTTAATCTCCTATAATTTTAATTTAAAACATTTTTTTTTTAATTTTTAGAATTAAATTTATGTGCTTATAGCACAGCTTATATTTAGTAGACGTATAAAATCAAAACTCAAAATAAAATATCAAATGGAATAAATAATCCAATCAATATAAATTGTCGTTTAAAATTAAAAAATAAATTTTTGAATGAGACAAAATTTTGTTTCTGATCTAACAATTATGAAAACTAATTCCCTTTCAAAAATACAAAACATAATTTTAAGGACTTCTCAGAAAATATAATTTATTTGAAAGATTTAATATATTTAAATATTTAAATAAGTTACTTCAAAAATCTCTCAAAAACACGTGCAGTAATAAATATATAGGACAAACAGGACGTTCCTTCAAGACGAGGTTCAACGAACATAAAATGAGTTTCATGAAAAATAATCAAAATTCTACTTTTGCCACTCATTGTCTAGAAAACGGTCATTCCTTTCCCACAATATATAATCTTAAAATTTTTCATGTAGAATCAAAAGGGAAGAAACTCGATTATCTAGAATCTGTTGAAATTTTCAAATTAGTTCACAATAACAATAATGTAAAAATAATGAATGACTGTACTGTAAATCGAAAATATTTGAAAAGTATTTAAAAAGTAACATCTGTTTAAAACCTTTTCCAACGAACATGAAATGAATTTAATGAAAAGTAAGCAAAAATTCAACTTTTGCCACTCACTCTTTAGAAAACAGTAATTCCTTTCGACAAAAGAAAATCTTAAGAAAATTTTACATGTAGATTCAAAAGAAAAGAAACATGATTATTGAAATTTGTAAACCTCTGTAGCACTATAAGGTGTTACCTAGAATCTATTGAAATATTCAAAATATTTATCACTTTTGATTAAATACCACTGTTAGGTCTTCAATCGTCTGATGATGGGACAGTTCATTTTCCGAAACTCAAGTCACAAGGAAATGTGTAATATATCTTTTTTGGTAGTAAAACATAGTAATTTCTACAATTTGTTCTAATTATGATTAACTACCAAATAGTAAAGAAGGAAAAAATTCAGGAACTTACACTGTATCGTCATAAAAATAGTTCTACTTGTATAAGCGTGACTTATTTAAGTATAGATAGAAAAAATTAATTTTTGTTTCTAGTAACAATGTGTCTGGATAATAGCTTGTTTATCAAACAATATGATTCGTTTAGTACAAAAATTGAACCAGCATGTGTTCATCTATGTTGGTCGGATGTCAAACTAAATATTACCTGAGCAAAGTTTTTGCATTTTTCTTCTGAAAGAATTGATTAACAAATCAATGCGAGACAACAACAATTACGAACGACCGAACAAACAATAGTCGTCCGCAATCATGGTCAGCCCATAACCTATCCATAAAATTTGAATATCAATCTACCTTTCTCCGGTAGATCACCAGACCACATCGAACAAGAGCATTCTATCCGGAGCAGCTCCAGCTAGTCGTAGGTGGGACTATCCGTGCACAATTTAATCTACGACTCAGTTTGGTAGCTTGCAGTTGTCAGCGATCGCGCGCGAGGTTTCAACGCGCGCGCATAGTCCAAGTCGCGGATTAAAGGCTCCTTTCGTCATCGTACACCTTTTTTATTATCGCCGAGCAAAATAAACAAAACGCCGTACTGTTATCTGGGAAGATAAGCGGTCGAGAGTGTCGTTTTAGCAATGGCTTCAATAAGATGCAAAGTGTGGTGATGTCGGGTGGCGCGAAAATAGCCGGAAAATGAGCACGTTGCCGAGGGTGCAGGTGAAGACGCCAGGAGGTAAGGTGAGCGTCGTGACGCGGACGCTGCCAAGGGGTAAGAACGGGAGGTCCAGGGGTGCGCAGGTGGTGGTGGCTACGAGAAAACCTGTGGAAAGGAACAACAACGTGCCAAGTGTCAAGACTTTAAATTACTCAGGTTAGAAACCGTGACCTTTGATTAATTCCGTTTTAGAGTTACATTTTCGAGGTTATCGCATTTGTTGTTGGTACTTTGGCGGAAAGGTGAATCATTGGGTAAATTGTTCGTTTGGAATGTTGACGACGTGTGGGTTGTGGATATTTGTTCATCTGGATATTCGTATTTGTTATTGGTGTAACTGCTGACTTTGCATATTGTTTCGAATGGAAAATTCGAGATGTATTCTTGAACGATTATTCTGGTTATTTTCAATGTTAGCCTCATTTTTAAGTTTCTACTTTTGAATGGAGAATACAAATTTTTATCTTCATTAATAATTATATTTGGTGAATCGTATTATATTTAATCATATGATGTGAAAATTTCATTCGGAACCTTTCATCCAATTCATCAATTCACACAGAACCAAGTATTACAAAAAAATTGTTTCTTTATAACAAACTGACGTGTTAGATCTAAAAACATAATAAATTCACGAGGTTTTTGAATCAAGTTATTTGACTACTGAGGAAAAATCGAAAAATGTACTTCATCAATGATAAATAAATATCCCTGAAGATTTGGTCCTTCAAACCGGATTTGATCATGAACTGAGGATGTATAGCGTAGAAACAAAGAAGTAGAAAATTCGCAAATTGCCGAAATGATTTTCAGGCCGCAGTTAAATCGTTTTTCAAGAAAGATATCGAAAGGTTAGAGAAGCGCTGAAATTGTATCGTTCTGGAAGGAGATTGTGCTGCTGACTGCATATTGTTTCAATTGAAATATTCGAGACGTCTTCTTGGATGATTATTCTGGTTATTTTTCAATTTTTGCCTCATCTTTAAGTTTGCATTTTCGAGTGGAGAATACAAATTTTGATCTTCATTGAGTAATTATACGAATTGTTTTATATTGAATCATATGATTGTAAAAAGTTTATTCAGGACCTTTCATCCACTTCATCAATTTATACAGAACCAAATATTAAAAAAGAAAAATACATATATTGTTTCTTATAACGAACTGGCGCATCGTTATATTCCTTCGCACGCTACTTTGATGTCCAATCCGAAAACATAATAAATTTATATGTTTTCAAATTGATAAAAGGTTTTTGAATCAAGTTATTTGACTACTAAGAAAAAAATCGGAAAATGTAATATAATGTATCGGGTGTTTTTTTTTGAGTGGTAGAACTTCAAATTGAAATAAAACACAAAACCCCAAAGAAAATAATCCAGTGGAGTTATGTCGCATGACCTTGGAGGCCAATTAATTGAACCATTTCTCGAAATAATGTTATCGCCAAATCTTTCCTTCAATAAATCAATTGTTACGGTAGCGGCATGAGGTGTAGCACCATCTTGTTGGAACCAAAACACTTCTGGGTCGATACCATTCAAATTTTGAAACAAATAATCATTGATCATCGATCTGTAACGAGCACCATTCACTGTAAAATTAGCTCCAGCATCGTTTTTAAAGAAATATGGACCGATTATGCCCCTGGCGTGTAAAGCACACCATACTGGTCAAGTGGCTTCAGTTCTTGAACCAGTTGGATCTTGTATGGGTTTGGATCAAAATCTTTACGCAAAATTTTCCATGTGGTGGAGTCCAACTTGTTGTGAACGTCGACAAATAGACAAATCTGGATCATCATTAACTCTATGACTTACAGCAGCGATATTTACTTCTGTACGTACAGTTCTTTGTCTTGTTGTTGCATCGAGTAGAGAAAATGTTGTCCGAAATCTATCGATAGTTCGACGAATAAGCTGCTCTGATGGACGATTATGTAAACCATAAATTTCACGAAGTGCTCTCTAAGTTTGGCGAATAGAACACTGATTTTGAAAATAATTTTCATCAATTTGTAAACATTGTTAGGGTGTGAGTCTTTCCATGATAATTTGTCAATGCTTACTGAACAGAAATGTTAAAACAACATGGCTTCTACTTTCTGTCAAATCACAATTATCCTTATGGAAAATTATATCACTCTAAAAAAAACACCCGATACTCCATTAATGATAAATAAATATCCATCAAGATTTGGTTCTCCAAGCCGGATTTGATTATAGAATAAGCATACACCTGCGGATATATAACGGAGAAGCAAAGAAGGCTAGAAAATTTATGAATTGCCGAAGATAAATCGTTTTTCAAGAGAGCTATCGAAAGATTATAAAAGCGCTGAAATTGTATCGTTCTGGAAGCAGATTATGCTGTTGAATTTACATATTGTTTCGAATAAAAAATTTGAGTTGCCTTCTTGAACGATTATTTTGGTTATTTTCGATGTTCACCTCATTTTTAAGTTCGTACCTCCGAATGAAGAATACAAATTTTGATATTCAATGAATAATTATATTTGGTGAATTGTATTATATTTTATCATTTGATATGATTATTCCTTTCGTCCACTTCATCAATTTATAGAAACCCAAATACTACAAAAGAAAAAAATATATTGCTTCTTTACAACAAACTGACGCAGCGTTAGATTCTTCCGCGCGCTACTTTAATGTCCTATCCGAAAACATAATAAATTTATATGTTTTCAAATTGATAAAAGGGCTTTGAATCAAATTATTTGACTACTAAGAAAAAATCGGCAAATATAAATACATGTAATGTACTTCATTAATGATTAATAAATATCCATCAAGAGTTGGTCCTTCAAGACCGATTTGATCATCGACTTAGCGTAAACTGAGGGATATAGCGCAGAAACAAAGAAGGCTTGAAATTTGTAAATTGCCTTAATAATTTTGAGGCCAAAGTTAAATCGTTTTCCAAGAAAGGTATCGGAAATTAGAGAAGTGCTAGAATTGTACTGTTCTGGAAGGAGATTATGTTTATGAATAAAGTAAAATTGGGTCAAAACAGTTGCGTTTTTTCATTGAACCGGGAACTTATAGCGGTTGGTTATATACTACTCTGTCAAGAAAGTACCGGGAATTTTCTATTAAAACAACATTTTTACATTTAATCCTCAAAATTTATTGGGTCGCCTTCAAAATAGGCTCCATTTGCTCCAATACATCTATGCCAACGGCACTCACAATTATCGAAACATTTTTTATAGGCGCTTTCCGGGATGGACTTTAGCTCTCGCGCCGAATTTTGTTTTATGGCTTCAATCGACTCAAAACGGGTGCCACGAAGGGGCAATTTTAGTTTTGGGAAGAGGAAAAAGTCGCAGGGAGCCAAATCCGGCGAATACGGTGGTTGCTGAAGCACGTTTGTTGAGTTTTTGGCGAGAAAGTCGGTCACAATCGTAGCTCGGTGAGAAGGCGCGTTATCGTCATGCAAAATCCATGAGTTGTTCGCCCACAAATTTGGCCGCTTCTTACGGATACGCTCACGCAAACGTTTCATAACGCCTAGGTAATACTCCTTGTTTACCGTCTGACCCTCTGGAACGAATTCGTAGTGCACCACGCCACGGATATCGAAGAAAACAATGAGCATCACCTTCATTTTCGAGCGGCTTTGGCGTGGTTTTTTCGGTATCGGCTCATTCCGATGATTGCTGGCTTGTTTGCATATCGTACTCGTAGACCTAGGTCTCATCATCAGTTATAATGCCTTCCATGAATGTAAAATCGGAATTACAGCGATCCAGCATGTCTAAAGCAACCTGTTCGCAATGACGTTTTTGAAGAAAATTCAGGTCTTTGGGTACGAGTCGTGCGGCCACCTTTCTCATGCCCAAAATATCAATCAAAATCGTACGTGCGGACTCGTGGGATATCTTAAGATCATGTGCTATCTCTCTCGAGCTGGTACGACGGTTTTCCAGCACCCTTTCCTTAATTTTATCGACGTTATCTTCGATCGAAGCCGTCGATGGGCGTCCGGTCTTCAACCACTTCACGACCGTCCTTGAAGGCTCTGTACCACTGATATGCACGAGTTTTCGATAGAGCATTATCACCAAAGGCCTTTTGCAACATTTTCAATGCATCGGCACACGAAAATTCATTTGCAACAAAAAACTTTAAACAAATTCTTTGCTCAACGTAATCACCCATAGTAAAAATCGGCACGCACTCTGACATCGACTGACTTAATCAGCTGTTGCAAACACACTGGTTGACAGATCCCGCTCAAGCTTGGCATAGTAATTAAGGACAGTGGTATCAACCTAGGAAAAAAATTTTTTACCTGCCTCATTGCCCCGCCAGATTTAAATCGATAATTCCCGGTACTTTCTTGACAGAATGTACATTTATTTCTTTGAGGAATCAAGTAAAACATGTAAAGTTTATGTTCACGCAATTTTAAATACTATATCAGGCAGATGGCATCTTTTCAGATACTGAATTGTTTCAGCCGTTACTATTTGGTAGTTGATCATAATTAAAACAAATTGTAGAACTTACTATGTTTTACTACCAAAAAAGATATATTACACATTTTCTTGTGACTCGAGTTTCAGGAAATGAACTATCCCATCATGAGACAACTGAAGACCTAACAGTGGTACAGTGGTATTTAAACAAAAGTGATAAATATTGAATATTATATTATTAATTGAATATTTCAATAGATTCTAGGTAGCACCTAATAGTGGTACAGAGGTTTACAATCAGAACGTGATAAAAAACCGGGTTAAAAAAGAGAGCCTTCTAACAGATATCAGAATGTCGGCAATCGACAAAGAAGGTTGTTAAACAGATGTTACCCATTTAAATATCTCAAATAATTTTTGGGGTTACATAGCTCCGTACAGTCATTCATTATTTTTACATTATTTTGTTGTATATCTCAAATATTTGGATTTACAAAGCTCCATACAGTCATTCATTATTTTTTACATTTATTGTGAACTAATTTGAAAATTTCAATAATCAAGTTTCTTTTCTTTTTCTACATGTAAAATTTTCTTAAGATTTTCTTTTGTCGAAAGGAATTACTGTTTTCTAAAGAATGAGTGGCAAAAGTTGAATTTTTGTTTAGTTTTCATTTATGTTCGTTGGAAAAGGTTTTAAACAGATGTTACTTTTTGAATATCTCAAATATTCGATTTACATAGCTCCGTACAGTCATTCATTATTTTTACATTATTGTTATTGTGAACTAATTTGAAAATTTCAACAGATTCTAGATAAACGAGTTTCTTCCCTTTTGATTCTACATGTAAAATTTTAAGATTATCTATTGTGGGAAAGGAATTACCGTTTTCTAGACAATGAGTGGCAAAAGTAGAATTTTGTTTATTTTTCATGAAACTCATTTTATGTTCGTTGAACCTCGTCTTGAAGGAACGTCCTGTTGTCCTATATATTTATTACTGCACGTAGAACAAGATAATATCCGATAATTCCCGGTACTTTCTTGACAGAATGTATGAATGTTTTTTCAGTTTCTCAAAATAATTAACGTATTCTTCGAAGTTTTGTATTCATAATAAATAAAAAGCAATGTTTTAAAGTGTGAATTAATTGCAGATATAAATGAATAATAGATTAAATCGATATACATTAGGGTTGATTGATTATACAACGCCTAACACTTCCCCTAAACTCGCGCTTGTACCAATTAAAACACCTGATTTACTCTATACAAGTTTATTTACAGATATTTACACAAATAGTCTTAACTCTCTGGTACAGTCGGTGCTTCGATTACTGAATTTCAAGAACTTCACACTCGGAACCTTCGTGTTTAGCGTCTTCTGAAATCTTCAAATATATGTATAAAGAAACTGACAAAGCTACTAACTGCCTCGGTGGCTGCGCAAGTAAGACGTAGGACTTTGGTCTTTGCTAGTGGGTTACCCAGGGGCTGATAAATGATACAAAAAATTAAGATGAATGGGGTTTATAGTTTGTTCTCTGTTTTAATCAAACAAAGCAAAGTCACAGAATAGAGAAATCATAGAGAAGCAACAACACTCTTCGATATTTCCATTGTTATCGATGTAGCCAATTTCAATGATCATTAAAAAGTAAAAAGAATGTGAGAATCACTAAATTTTCGTGCCAAAAATAGGAATATTATATTCTAATGTCTCTATGATGGTGAGGATCCAAATTCGAAATTATTTTTATACTCATTCGTTTACTATTTTATAATCACATTGTATTCGAATTACGGAATCGTTGTATAGTCTTTGTGCGCTTGTAAACAGTAACACAACAATGTTCATAAATCCGGAAATGGAGGATCAACGGTCGTATAAATAAGCTTTTGAAATAATTATTATAACATTTTCTAAATATTTAAATTTGTTGTTCAATTTGATTGAAGTGTTTATAACTCATTCAAACAATACAACGTCACGTTTTCATCCCAAATATAGTCAGTGACCGCGCTCAGTGACACGATAAAATATTCATTCATTGTGAAATCCACCTGAAGACTCGGAATTGTCCGATTACAACAAAATGCCTTTGATGAATTGAGGCGAAACGACTGCCTCTGTTACCCGGAGGCTACAGACGCACATAATATTCGTGTATCCGCGATTTCATAGTCTAATGAGCCGATTAACAAGTTTTTATGGCCTCAGGAATAGGACGTTATGTGGTGCCGTAGACCGGAAAAATTGTACAGAATAATGTCGAAATTAGTGATGAGAACCGGATATCTGTCTTGTACGTAATGAATTGGTACGAGCCATCAGATGGGCGGATGATGTAATTATTATATATATTTTTTTGTTTTTGGCAAACGGAACTCTGACAGTTACTTGAATCACTGCGAAATAGAGATTTCCTACTCGTTGAATGAATAAATAGTAAGATAAAATAAATTTAAAGATTACAATCTTGATAGAGGATAATACACCGAAAAAATTGGTCACTTGATCATTACTGTCCAAATACCTTTATAAGTTGAAATTTTTACGAAAATCATGAAATTCCTGAAATGGTAGAGAAAAGACAATTGCCCAAAGAAAAATGGAACTTTTTATTATATTTGTATGAAAAATAAGCCTTTTGAAAAAATCCAAATCTTCGAAATTGTAAAAAGTATCGTAGCTTCCAAACGTCTTCGCATGCTCGTGATGAATATTCGAATATTCTCCCATTCATGACGAAGGGCTTCACGGAGCTCTTGCAAATTATTCCCTGCCCTCCCAGAAATAGTACATAAGATACAACATGGTCCATAAGAATTTCCTCTTTTTATCGGGTGTTTTTTTAGAGTGATAAAACTTTCGATAGGGATAACTGTGATTCGACAGAAGGTAGAAGCCATGTTGTTTTGACATTTCTGCTCAGTGAGCATTGATAAATTATCATGGAAAGACTCACGCCGCAACAACGTTTACAAATTGTTGAAATTTATTTTCAAAATCATGTTCCATTCGCCAAACTTATAGAGCTCTTTGTGAAATTTATGGTTTACATAATCGTCCATCAGAGCAACTTATTCGTCGAACTATCGATAGATTTCGGACAACATTTTCTCTACTCGATGCAACAACAACAACAAGACAAACAACTGTACGTACAGAAGAAAATATCGCTGCTGTAAGTCATAGTGTTAATGATGATCCAGATGTTGCTATTCGTCGACGTTCACAACAAGTTAGACTTTGTGCATCCACCACATAGAAAATTTTGCGTAAAGATCTTGGTCTACACCCATAGAAGATCCAACTGGTTCACGAACTGAAGCCACTCCACCATAATAAGCGTCGTTTGTTTGCTGATTGGACCCTAGAACAGCTTGAAGTTGATCCACTTTTTTATCGTAAAGTTGTGTTTAGTAATGAAGCTCATTTCTGGTTGAAGGGCTATGTAAACAAGCAAAATTTCCGTATATGGAGTGAAAACAATCCTCAAGAAGTTCTACAGGTTCCATTGCACCCTGAAAAATGCACTGTATGGTGTGCTTTACATGCTGGAGACATCATCGGTGCATATTTCTTCAAAAACGATGCTGGAGCTAATGTTACAGTAAATGCTGCTCGTTACAGATCCATGATCAATGATTATTTGTTTGAAAATTTGAATGATATCGACCCAGAATTGTTTTGGTTCCAACAAGATTGTGCTACACCTCATGCTGCTAACGTTACAATTGATTTATTGAAAGAAAGATTTGGCAATAACATTATTTCAAGAAATGGTCCAATTAATTGGCCTCCAAGATCATGTGACATAACTCTACTGGATTATTTTCTTTGGGGTTATGTCGAGTCATTGGTTTATGCTGATAAACTAGAAAAAATAGACGCTTTGGAAGTCAACATAACTCGTGTGATTGGTGAAATAAGGCCTGAATTACTCGAAAAAAGGGTCCAAAATTGGTCTGGTCGAATGCATTTCCTCAGAGCTAGTCGTGGTGGACATATGCCGAAAATTATTTTTAAAACATAAATGTCATAAAATTATCTTCCAAATAAAAAAAAATTTGGATTCAATCTTAATTTAAATGTGTTTCATTTCATTTTAAAGTTCTATCACTCTAAAACCACCCGATGTTTGTGGAAACTTAATGGTAAAATCACAAGCCAGGCCATTTTCTGAAAATGTTAAAAAAGCCTACTTCCAATATTTCGTTGTTTTAATTGGAAAATTGCCGGACGACGTTAATTTTACAGAGGATCTTAATAATAATAATGATTTATTGCCATCAATTTACATGGTTCGTCAATAATAAATCATTTATAGCGAAAAACTCAAAAATTCCCCTACTGAATAAAATGCATTTTTAACTAAAATATCATGAATCCTCTTTTTGAAAACACGTTCTGGTGAGTCTTTTACGTCTGCAAGTAATTTATTGGACATTTTCATGTCCCAGTAGTGCCAGAAATTTCGCGTATTTTTCTTCCTGTGCAGTGGTGTAATAAAATCATTCTTATGTCTGGTATAAAATAATTGATGAGTCCCATTTTTTGGTATGTTGGATCTGTTGTAGTGCACG
This sequence comes from Megalocaria dilatata, assembly GCA_034642435.1. NCBI lineage: Eukaryota > Metazoa > Arthropoda > Insecta > Coleoptera > Coccinellidae > Megalocaria > Megalocaria dilatata. The sequence continues at coordinate 31,910,043 of CM067861.1, forward strand.
TATTTGAGGCACTCCTTTGTATAAAGGGATGGAAAGGTAAGTATCCCACTATTCATGAAAGTCGGCTTGCAGGATTCTCGGTGTCTTATTCCATAAATAATTCGAAGAGATTTTTTTGTAGAAGAAAAATCCTGGTAGCATCAGACGCGTTTCTCCACAGAAGTATTCCATACAATAGCAAAGTTTGAAAGTTCCTAAAATATGCAGTTCAGCTCATTTCGAGAGTACCACACTTTTTCAATCTTCTCAGAAGGTATAGCAACCAATCTGGACAGTTTGTCGCAAGTGTAATCACTATGAGCGGACCAACTCAATTTATTAAAAAAATTTGAATATCAAAACAAATTGAAATATGTTTATCTTCTACAATTTTAATTTCCAAAAGAATTTTTTTATTCAAAAACTTTTAGAATTAAATTAATGTCTAAAACAAGCACCGCTTACATTTAATAGACGTATATAATCAAAACTCAATATACAATGTCAAATGAAATTAATAACCTAACAGATATACGAAAGTAATTAAAATTAATAAATAAATATTCAAACGAGACAAAATTTTGTTTCTGGTTTTATCTTAAGAAATACTACTTGCCTTATAAAAACATGAACACACTTGAAGGACTTCCCAAAGAATATAATTTATTTGAAATATTTAATACATTTAAATATTCGAACAAATTATTTCAAAAAACTCTAAAAAATGTGCACTATATTTTCAAAAAACAAATATAATTCTAGATAATCCCTTCATCAGCCGTTTTTCAATAATCCAAATATCAAAATCAAAAACATAACCTACATCACTCACGTGTTAAAAGACTTAAGCTTCGAACTACAGATCAACTATATATTCAAGATTGATCTATGTTCTAACAAAATCAAAGAACAAAGTGAGTTATTTTAAGGTTTCCTAAATTCATTGACACCCCATAATGAGATTTATTGAAGCCAAAATATAATTATATATTATATATAGAATAAAATAGAAAGGCTTTTTACTTGATAGAAGAAATATAACAAAATTTGAATATCAAAACAAATTGAAATATGTTTATCTTCTACAATTTTAATTTCCAAAAGAATTTTTTTATTCAAAAACTTTTAGAATTAAATTAATGTCTAAAACAAGCACCGCTTACATTTAATAGACGTATATAATCAAAACTCAATATACAATGTCAAATGAAATTAATAACCCAACAGATATACGAAAGTAATTAAAATTAATATATAAATATTCAAACGAGACAAAATTTTGTTTCTGGTTTTATCTTAAGAAATACTACTTGCCTTATAAAAACATGAACACACTTGAAGGACTTCCCAAAGAATATAATTTATTTGAAATATTTAATACATTTAAATATTCGAACAAATTATTTCAAAAAACTCTAAAAAATGTGCACTATATTTTCAAAAAACAAATATAATTCTAGATAATCCCTTCATCAGCCGTTTTTCAATAATCCAAATATCAAAATCAAAAACATAACCTACATCACTCACGTGTTAAAAGACTTAAGCTTCGAACTACAGATCAACTATATATTCAAGATTGATCTATGTTCTAACAAAATCAAAGAACAAAGTGAGTTATTTTAAGGTTTCCTAAATTCATTGACACCCTATAATGAGATTTATTGAAGCCAAAATACATCCTGGATTACACCCAAAAATCTGGCGTTCGCTGGGTTCCCTCTACTTCCAAATGCAAACTCAACTGTTTTCTCTGTATTCAATTCGAGCCCATTTAAAGAGAACCATTTTTTCACTTCAATCAGGGCGAGCTTTAACCTGACAATGAAATCTTTTCCATCCTTCGATTTTATTATTATGGAGGAGTCATCGTAGTACAAGCATAGTCACAATTTTCGATAATGATATCATTCAAATACACCAAGAACAATACAATTCCCAGTATCGAACCCTGAGGTACTCCATAATTTCTTTTTCGGTTGACATAACGTCATTCCAGTGTACTTCCTGAAATCTTTGTTTCAAGTACGATTCCAACAGTTTTAGCATGTTTCCTCTGAAACCACAGGTCTTCAGTTTCTTAAGCAGGGTCACATGTGAGACGTCGAAAGCTTTACTTAAATCAGGCAGGAATTCATTCTAAGGGTTAAAACTAATGAAATACTACTCTGTCAAGAAAGTACCGGGAATTTTCAATTAAAACAACATTTTTACATTTAATCGTCAAAATTTATTGGGCCGCCTTCAAAATAGGCTCCATTTGCTCCAATACATCTATGCCAACGGCACTTCCAATTATCGAAACATTTTTTATAGGCGCTTTCCGGGATGGACTTTAGCTCTCGCGCCGAATTTTGTTTTATGGCTTCAATCGACTCAAAACGGGTGCCACGAAGGGGCAATTTTAGTTTTGGGAAGAGGAAAAACTCGCAGGAAGCCAAATCCGGCGAATACGGTGGTTGCTGAAGCACGTTTGTTGAGTTTTTGGCGAGAAAGTCAGTCACAATCGTAGCTCGGTGAGAAGGCACGTTATCGTCATGCAAAATCCATGAGTTGTTCGCCCACAAATTTGGCCGCTTCTTACGGATACGCTCACGTAAACGTTTCATAACGCCTACGTAATACTCCTTGTTTACCGTCTGACCCTCTGGAACGAATTCGTAGTGCACCACGCCACGGATATCGAAGAAAACAATGAGCATCACCTTCATTTTCGAGCGGCTTTGGCGTTGTTTTTTCGGTTTCGGCTCATTTTTTGCCACCCATTCCGATGATTGCTGGCTTGTTTGCATATCGTACTCGTAGACCCAGGTCTCATCACCAGTTATAATGCGTTCCATGAATGTAGAGTCGGAATTACAGCGATCCAGCATGTCTGAAGCAACCTGTTCGCGATGACGTTTTTGAAGAAAATTCAGGTCTTTCGGTACGAGTCGTGCGGCCACCTTTCTCATGCCCAAAATATCAATCAAAATCGTACGTGCGGACTCGTGGGATATCTTAAGATCATGTGCTATCTCTCTCAAGCTGGTACGACGGTTTTCCAGCACCCTTTCCTTAATTTTATCGAATTTTATTCGACCACTTCACGACCGTCCTTGAAGGCTCTGTACCACTGATATGCACGAGTTTTCGATAGAGCATTATCACCAAAGGCCTTTTGCAACATTTTCAATGCATCGGCACACGAAAATTCATTTGCAACACAAAACTTTAAACAAATTCTTTGCTCAACGTAATCACCCATAGTAAAAATCGGCACGCACTCTGACATCGACTGACTTAATCAGCTGTTGCAAACACACTAGTTGACAGATCCCGCTCAAGCTTGGCATAGTAATTAAGGACAGTGGTACCAACCTAGGAAAAAAAAATTTTACCTGCCTCATTGCCCCGCCAGATTTAACTCGATAATTCCCGGTACTTTCTTGACAGAATGTATATTTGATTTAATATGCTAATGGTAAGGAAAACGTTGGCTCTAAAGGTACCCGGTTCATCCGAGTAAGTATTCATCATTTTTTATATAATATTCAATTTTTTCTATGTAAAATGACATTTTTGTGAAATTTGTGTCGTTTCTCAAATATTTGAATTGGAAAGAGAAATCACATCCTCTGTGTAGTCGCATTTATTGAATTATCGAGTGTAGCGAAAGAAATTCGACGAATCTCAGACTTATCTAGAACACATTTCGCGGCAAAAATCACCAATTAACCCCCTGATCTCCGATATGGCTAATAGCGCAATCAAGCCCATGGTTTCCCATCAGATTCCATCTCCAACTTTTTGACCTACACACGATCCTAACCCACCATATCGAATATTAAATTTCGTACGGTATAATAACAAGGTTCCCTTTCATTGTTTGGCATTTTGTGGTCGTTAATACCCAACTATTTTATTAGGAATTCGAGATCGAGATAGCGGAGAGATTAAGGTTCATTCTACAATGCTCAGACCTACTTCAACTCTGTACTCCAATAGATGAATAAAATTCCTGCGATTATCTATCGGACCAGGAACGAGCAGTTTTCGGCTATTTGTTTGCTAATTAATGCAGAATGTTGTTGAATATATTGATGAAATTTTACATTTCTGATACTTTAATGATTACTACTGTAGTCGATTGGTCAATGTAACCGATTAATAAAATATTTTCGGGTAGTTCAATGAACTGGTAGGTCTAATAAACCGATACGATATTAACGGCAAAGGACGGTCTAATTGTTGTCTGTGATTTCCGAAATCAGGAAAAATTGAGAAATTTCATAGTTTCCTTCGTTGGTAGCAATCAAATGAAAAATAAAACGGGAATAAAAGTAACTCATCAGTTAGATCGGTCTTTCGATTTTCGACTCGCACCCGAATATTTGCAAGTCCCGCCGAAAAAGTCTTTAAATTCACAAAAAGTGAATGTTTGAGGTTATTCTTCCATGGTCGTTTACCATGACACTTACTGCTTTAATTATATCTACCGACGATAGGGAGATGAATTGAAAATAATCTAGCAAAGGTGCACAGGATCATATAAATTCTAATTGCAAAAGATTTTGGTTTACTATTTTCTAACATAAAAAACTTTTGAAATCATTTGACGAAAAAAATTACCAACTCTTCCAAAATTTCCAGAAAAATATCGGGTATTTCTTTTAGAGTGATAGAACTTTCGATAGAGATAACTGTGATTTGACAGAAGGTAGAAGCCATGTTGTTTTGACATTTGTGTTCAGTAAGCATTGACAAATTATCATGGAAAGACTCGCGCCGGAACAACGTTTAACAAATTGTTGAAATTTATTTTCAAAATAAGAGCAGCTTATTCGTCGAACTCTTGATAGATTTGGGACAATAATTTGGGAAATAATTATTTCATTTCTTTGAAACGCCATATTACGGAAATGGAGATACTCACAAAAATGTAGAGACATTTTTTGTAGAGAATTGGATGATCTACAACTTTTATCTGAACTATTTTTTGCTGTAAAACCGTTTAGCTGGAAAATGCAAAAAACTCAATTTTGCAAACTTTGCCATCGATAAAACTTTTTCCATAAGATGTTCGATGGAGACTTTTCGCAAATGATTTTTAATAATATTCTGAAAATTCATGCCAATTTTCAGCACTAACTTGACTGGACTAAAACCTATCAAATATAATATAAAATAGACGCCAAATTTTTGAAAATCCAAGCATTGATCCCAAAGAATATTTGAGTGATCAAATAATGACATCCCAAGGAAGACATAAAAATTGATCTTAGTCGCTTGACATGGGTTTATCAGAACGATTAATAAAATTACAAATGTGTATATAGATGTTCGATACAAATACCTCTAAACAAATACTTCCTACATGCTAGTGTATCTTCGGATTAGGATCTCGCCTTTGGTCATAACTATATGGAACAAAATCAATTTCAACTCCCATCATAACGATCTAATAAATTTATTTCCTTTCAGCTGGAGATTCAGACGTAGCAGTAGAACTCCGAGAAGAAAAATACGAAATACATATCGAACGATCGCATGCCGGTCTTGGCTTGTCCATAGCTGGCGGCAGAGGATCCACGCCTTTCAAGGGTGACGATGAGGGCATCTTCATATCCAGGGTAACAGAAGGTGGGCCTGCGGACCTAGCCGGACTGAAGGTCGGCGACAAAGTCCTGACAGTCAACGGCGTCTCAGTCCTAGAGGTCAGCCACTACGACGCCGTCGAAGTGCTCAAAGCCTCTGGTAATGTCCTCATACTCGAGGTCATCCGGGAGGTAACTAGACTGGTCAAAGATGTCAAATACCGAAGCGAACCCGTCAACTTGAACGTTACTCAGAAGACCGAGGTTAAAAAGGCGCCACCGTCACCTCTTCCACCAATAGAGGACGATAAGGTCCTCCAGAAGGTCCTCATCAACACCACGCTGATCCGTGACTCTAGGGGTTTGGGTTTCAGCATAGCCGGTGGCAAGGGTTCGCAGCCCTTCAAACTGGACTCCGACGCCATCTTTATCTCGAGGATAACGGAGGGTGGAGTCGCCCATAAAGATGGCAAACTAGCGATCGGCGACAAGGTCGTGTCCATCAACGGTGTTGATCTGACGGGCGCAACACACGATCAGGCGGTGGCTATGTTGACGGGTTTGGAGCGTTTCGTGAGGCTGGTGGTTGAGAGGGAGGTGGCAGTGAATAAGAACAGTCCGCAGGCCTCTCCGGGACCGCAGCAGAGTCCTAGATTGTTCGGGTTACCGAAACCATACACGGGGCTTTATTCGGCTAACAGTTATATGGCGAACAGGCCCGGTTATGCTGGATATAGGAGGAGTTATGATGGTGACAGAAGGGTAAGTTGAGTATGTTTAATGATTAAATTTAATTTCAATAATTTCGTTATAGATATATTAGATTTAGTTTCGACAGACACTGAAAGGTTTGTCAACCGTGGAGGTGCGCAATCTGTTCTATGGACCATTTAACATTAATAAATAAATGCCATCAAACGTGTCGCTACGCTTACTTACTACTAGGCAGTAATTTCAACCCTAATTAATATCACTAATTTAGTGATGCAAAAGGGCATCACCAACCTTCACCCTAGAGGTGGCTGAAAATGGTAAGAAAACGCGGCTCTATGGAAGGACCGCAGGCAGGAAAATCTGCGTGTGGCCTCAAAGCCCTATCCTGCCTTATGGAGGCGTCAACGTCACCATAGTCTTTTCTTATCTTAAAATATGGTTCACGTGTTACGAGACAAATACTTTGACACGTTCATTTATGATTGAAAAATTTACAAAAAATTACATTTTTTCTAGGTAATTCCCCTCACTATTTACACATTTTGTCCACCTTTCCGAAAGGTTTTTGATGCCGGTATCGAAAAATTCCTTGGACAGCCATGTGCGCACGAACCCCTCTACCTCGTCGTCGGTGTTGAACTTTTGACCTCCGAGGGCCTCTTTCAGTGGTCCAAACATGTGGTAGTTGCAGGGCGATAAATCCAGACTGAAGGGTGGGGGAGGGGGGGTTTTGTTCCAGTACCTTCCTCCCCAATTCCGATATTTTATCGAGCGTAAGACGCGCGGTTTGAGGGCGCGCGTTATCCTAGAGGAGAATCGCACTTCGTGCTGGAATTCTCCTCCGTTTCGAGCGATAAGCGGGTTTCACGTGTGTTTTCAGAAGGTTAGAGTAGTATGCAGCATTGATGGTACGTTGAGTGCGCAGGAAATAGACGTACAGCACGCCCTGCCAGTCCCAGTACACATTACCTTACCCGCGGACCAGTTTGTCTTCGCTTTGACTGGCTCCTTCTTCATCTACTACTTGTAGATGAGACACGTTGGCTTCGGCAGTGTAATAGTGTACCCATGTTTCGTCTGTATCACTACAGACGAAACATGGGTACACTATTACACTAGGAGAACGGTTTTTTAACGCGAATCTTCACAGATTCAGTTCAACAGTTTAGGAATCCATCGCGCCGTTATTTTGCGATATTGAAGGTGTTCGTGGATGATAGACTCTACACTACCAATACTGATGCCGACTTCAGCCGAAATGTCTCGAACATTCATCCTACGGTCCTCCAAAATGAGTTGTTGTACGCAGCGAATGTTGTCTGGTGTGACGCTGATTCGTGGTCGACGATCATGCGACTCATTCTCGACGGTTTTGCGGCCATCCTTGAATGCTTTGCCCCATTTAAACACAGCAGCCCTACTCAGGCACTCACTACCGAACTGCTTCTGCAAACGCACAAAAATATGCGTGTTTTTAACGTCTTCTACCACTAAAACACGAATGATAATACGTTGTGCAACGGCAATCGGCACTTGACATTCACTCATAGTCGTAGCACACGCGTGAAACACGTGGTCCGACAAAAACAAAAGCCATACTGTTCGTAAGAGACCCAGCTATCACATACTCAAGCCACGACCCTCGAAATATACATGCGCACCATCTACAGAGTTTGTCTCGATCATATTTGTACCACCCTTGTAGTCCAGTAGAATAGTCCGTCTTTTGAAAAATACCAAGAAATCTCGTCTTTTTTGGCAACCACTCAACCCTCAGTTTGAAGTTCATCAGAAGTATAAAACTGGAATTTCCCTCTAGATAGTGCTAGCCATCAGTTTAGGGACCCTAAGGCCGCTTCTGCAGCGCCATCAGCCCCCTAACAGCTGGCGAAGATTTTCAACACACAACAACTCAGTTTACATACACCATTATATTTTTCTATAACATTAAACACGTCGAGTTTTGCTCCTACAAACTTCGATTTGTGGACAGCATTGGTTTTCTATTATCATTTGAAGAAAACTACTGCAGAATCGTATCTACTCTTTGTCGAAGCTTACGGTGAACATGTTCTTGGTAAAACAGTGTTTCGATTGGTTCAAAAAATTCAAACAGCAGTTATTTTGATATGAGAAACGGAGAGCGTGGGAAACCACCTGTCCGATATCATTATTTTCTTGTCGCTGGTGTGATACTTAAATATTTCCATATTGATATTTTCAACCTAACAATTTTTGAGCTGTCTTTCGAATTTTTAAGTTTTTATTGCATCTGGACATTTGGCTTATCCGCTCTCACATGGCCTTAGAAAACATGGAAAGTCTTTAAAGCTCTTGATATATTTAGTGCCTATTAATTAGTTATATTTGAAGACACAGCATTGGGAATTATAATCTATTTCATTCATATTTCTTCTATAACCAATGAGAATGTTTATTTCACACATTCAGTGCACTCACAAATAGGCTTTCCAATCAATATCGTGAATTTCCTTCTTTTTGTTAAAAGGGATGCATTGAGACACCTAATCTTCAGTTTTTAATATACTGTAAACTCATAATCCTTTTCATGGTCACCCTTGTCGCTTGAGGCCTTTCGGTCCAAGATATTGCATTATTACTTCGGTAATAATCAACCCTTGTCGCTTGTGACCTTTCGGTCCAAGATATTCCATTATTACTTCGATAACAATCAGCCTTTGTCGTTTGTGGATTCGGCCCAAATTATTGCATAATTCCCGTAATACTCAAATTTGTCGCTTGTGTCTCCACACAAGATTATCTTGGTTACTATAAAGGTAGTAATCCACATTGTCGATTGCCAAAGTATTGACAAATTAACGTAAATAGAGGTCATTCTTGATAGAAGGTATATGAAATAATATAAATATTTTAAAAAATTTTTAAACAATTTTAAAAAATTTTGAATATAATCTTTTGGAATTAAATATGTAGAAGGCTAATTTTTTTAAATTGTTTAAAAATTTTTTAAAATATTTATATTATTGACAAATTCATTACATTTGTTCTTAGGTGATGAAAAATGGATATATTTTGATATTCCAAATCATGGGTGAATGCAGGCAAACTGCAACACCATTATTAGAAAAAAATTCGTAAAATACGAAATGCTTCTAACCTTACTCTGTTCTTCGATAATTTTCGTCTTTATTTCTCTCTCTCTTATATTTGGTTTTATGATTTATCTGTGGATCGTGATTTTGTTCATCAAATCCTGCTGTTCAAAGTCCATTATCGATTATTTCTAACTGATGATCGCAAAAACTCAATCTAATCTACCTTCGATTATCTTCATCAAAGATTACTGCAAACTATTTCCGAAGTGACTTGACTTATTTAAGATCTGTTTCGCTTCACGCTGAAACAATCTGATAAGGACATCCAATTTATTTGCACTTTTCAATTTTACTACTTCGAAGTCGGTTCTCACACATTGTCAGTCTGTATGAAATCGTAACTTTATTAATTTTTTTCTTAGAAATTGAAGCGTAAGTGATACTGAATCAGTATTACTTTTCACGATGGAGATGAACTTTTATCTCTTCGTTATAGAAAGATTATAAAAGTATTACGGTAGAGGAAATCTACCATCGAAAAGACTACCCTTAGAGAGCCAATTAATAGATTCCATATCTAAATATGTCGGTTATGTTTAAAACTTGACAAAATCGACGCAATGACTCCTGAGTTATCCTCAGAAATCCAGACGCAGTGTGGTTTAAAAAAATTTTCCTCTTGTCTTCTTTCGGCAAAAGTATATGAAATTTTTTCCAATTTATTCTTTTTACAAATCTTTCTTGCCAATATATAACGATGTATATGGAAAAGAGCAGGATGAAATCCTTTACAAGTGTTTTTAATTTATTCAGGAAGACAGTTCTAAAATTTGCAACAAATGACGTTTATTCAACTTTCGGACGACAGAACACAGAATGGTTTTTATTCATGTACATTCTGTCAAGAAAGTACCGGGAATTATCGATTTAAATCTGGCGGAGCAATGAGGCAGGTAAAATTTTTTTTCCTAGGTTGGTACCACTGTCCCTAATTACTATGCCAAGCTTGAGAGGGATCTGTCAACTAGTGTGTTTGCAACAGCTGATTAAGTCAGTCGATGTCAGAGTGCGTGCCGATTTTTACTATGGGTGATTACGTTGAGCAAAGAATTTGTTTAAAGTTTTGTGTTGCAAATGAATTTTCGTGTGCCGATGCATTGAAAATGTTGCAAAAGGCCTTTGGTGATAATGCTCTATCGAAAACTCGTGCATATCAGTGGTACAGAGCCTTCAAGGACGGTCGTGAAGTGGTCGCCCATCGACGGCTTCGATCGAAGATAACGTCGATAAAATTAAGGAAAGGGTGCTGGAAAACCGTCGTACCAGCTTGAGAGAGATAGCACATGATCTTAAGATACCCCACGAGTCCGCACGTACGATTTTGATTGATATTTTGGGCATGAGAAAGGTGGCCGCACGACTCGTACCGAAAGACCTGAATTTTCTTCAAAAACGTCATCGCGAACAGGTTGCTTCAGACATGCTGGATCGCTGTAATTCCGATTCTACATTCATGGAACGCATTTTAACTGGTGATGAGACCTGGGTCTACGAGTACGATATGCAAACAAGCCAGCAATCATCGGAATGGTTGGCAAAAAATGAGCCTAAACCGAAAAAACCACGCCAAAGCCGCTCGAAAATGAAGGTGATGCTCATTGTTTTCTTCGATATCCGTGGCGTGGTGCACTACGAATTCGTTCCAGAGGGTCAGACGGTAAACAAGGAGTATTACCTAGGCGTTATGAAACGTTTGCGTGAGCGTATCCGTAAGAAGGGGCCAAATTTGTGGGCGAACAACTCATGGATTTTGCATGACGATAACCTCTTCAAGAAATAATTCACAGATTTTAAATTTTCAGCTGAGCAAGCGCGCAAAAACTGCCGATTTCACGTCATTTTTTCGCCATTTTTTTCAATATGGAACAAATTTTTCATTTTCATTTTAATTCCCGAAGCATTACCGATTCTTTTCTTAATCTAAGTTAGATTAGGCGATTAAAATAGTATTCATACTAGTCACGAAAGATATAAAACACCAGATTAGAATTTGTTGTTTCTGTTTAATGTGACACCGAATACAAAACAATTTACAGTCCTCAATTATGGGAAACAACATTGTCTATTATCTAAAAAAATATAATTTCCTGTTGAACTTTTCAAATGAATATGATAGAATTGATTGGTGCTTTTTGTACTGATTACTCGGTGTTTGCTTTAGATATTATAGAAAAATGAAATAAATGAATGTGTATAGAGTAGACTTTTCCTTCACCATCGCCATAATAATATTAAAATAGAGATGGATATTGAATAAAAATACGTACAATTTAGACAGATGGGATCATCCAGTATTTTACAGAAAGTATTCTTCTTGAAAATGTCATTGGATATCAAAAAATACTTCATTTCAACATATTTTGTTGCGAAATGAAAGAATAATTACTGATATATTAATAGAAAAATGTCTAATATGTAAAATACGAGGGTGGTTCAAATATTATCGAGACAAACTCTGTAGATGGCGCGCATGTTTGTTTAAAAGGTAGTGGCTTGAGTATGTGATAGCTGGGTCTCTTATGAACAGTGTGGCATTTGTTTTCGTCGGAGCACGTGTTTCACGTGTGTGCTACGATCATAAGTGAACGTCAAGTGTCGACTGCCGTTGCGAAACGTATTATCATTCGTTTTTTAGTGAGAGAAGACGTTAAAAACACGGATATTTTTGTGCGTTTGCAAAAGCAGTTCGGTAGTGAGTGCCTGAGTAGGGCTGCCGTGTTTGAATGGGCCAAATCATTCAAGGATGGCCGCGAAACCGTCGAGAATAAGCCGCATAATCGTCGACCGCGAACCTGCGTCACACCAGACAACATTCGCCCCGTAGAACAACTCATTTTGGAGGACCGTAGGATGAATGTTCGAGACATTTCGGCTGAAGTCGGCATCAGTGTTGGTAGTGTAGAGTCTGTCATCCACGAACACCTTCAATATCGCAAAATAACGTCGCGATGGGTTCGTAAACTGTTGAACTTTGAGCAAAAATTAACGCGGTTGGAAGTTTGTCGCCGCTTACTGACCCGATACGAGGCGGAGGGGAACGGTTTTTTAACGCGAATCTGTGAAGATTCACTTGACCACTTCTTAACGGTGAATAACGACGGGACACAGGCTTGGTAAACACAACTATGAATGATTTTTTGACTTTTTCCCTAGTTAGAGACGAACTTTATATCGGTGCGATGCTCGATTTTCTTCATCATTGTGGCGTCAGTCATTCTGGTCGTCTTTCACTGAGGATACCTATAATAGAAAACTAATGATCGTAAATTAATGAAATTTTATATTTATACCCCTTAGTAAATGAGATAATTAGATTACTCATATTATTAGCAACTCACCCCGATATCGAGAATACATTGAACACCCCTCGTAGCTATCTAGGACATTTCTACACGAAATGGGTTAAACTGAAAAAAAGAGTGAATTGTGAGAGTGAAGAATAGTTTGACAGAAACAAAATTTTAGACTGAACAAACCTCGTATGTGGATTGCCATACGTACCGTTGTCAATATTTCACTTAATCTCCGGAAGGGGTCGTAATAAAACCGTAAAATCCATTATTATCTTCATTTCTTCAAGATTGGTGGTAGAATTTTTACAATCGCGTCAAAGATTATGAGGATATTTTGATGACTCCACCTCGGTCAATAAAACGTTTTTAGTTTTCTGCTTTTCATTCCCAGAGTTCTATTCTTGCGATTGCTTTCTGGGAACCGAAATCTAATCTTCATTCATTGTACACATTCTTGGCTGGCGTCGAATCTCCCTAATGAATTACGATGAGACACCTCATTGTGCCTATTGTTTCATTTGTGAAATTCCGAGGCTGACTCATCGGGGGATATCTCCGACAAATTCGGAATTTATGAATGAAATATGTTTCATTCATTAAACTTTCAACGCTGGGAAATGAGCCATTTTATCAATTATCGTTTCCTGAATTTATTGGCCGCTAGTTTTGCCGGATCTTATCGTAATAGCTTATTGTTTATGATGATTTTCTCTCGCAATATGGCGATATTTTTTTTCACTATAAATATTAGCATAGGTGATGATATCGGATGTTGCAGTACTCATTAAACAGTCTCAAGTGTAAATTGTGAGTGTTAATCACAGACAAAAATGAGATAAATGATGTTCTTCAAAACATAACAACATAACCTAAAAAGTCTTCTGTGGACAATTTCTGCGATATTTCTATACCTGTGCCAAAAGATTGATTTAAATTTAAGACACTTGCCAAATTAACGACATATATTAATATTCATTATTATATAACCGGAAGAAATCATGGAATTAAATAAATTATCGAATTCTTCATCAGTGAGTCAAGCCTAATCGTTTTAGAGCATTTTCGGCTTGAAAATCAACAATTGCAGACGCTAGCTATGTGACGCAAATGTGAACAAGGGAGAATCTAGGTCAGTTGCTATGGACATATCCAAGGCTTTCGATCGTGTCTGGCATAATGCTCTTTTAAATAAGTCATCTTCGTATAGTTCCCGAGAGTCTCTGCGAGTTGCCTCATTCATTTGGTGATGTCGGTTCCCGTGATTTCAATGTGAACGCTGGAGTGCCCCAAGGCTCAGTTTTGTAGCCCATCCTCTCTTGATCCACATAAACGATCTTCTTAGTACCACCGAGAGCCATATTCTGAGCTTCGCGGATGATTGCACGCCGATGTCTTCTTTCACCAGTTGAGTCTCACCTCTATAGAAGCCAACAAATCGATTCCCTGCACAAAGATCTTTAAAAAATAAATGAATGGGGGTCAACTGAACTTGGTACAATACCTCGAAGACCCAAACAACAACTTTCGCTCGAAAAACTCAGGTCGAGACTTCTGGCTTGATGATGGAAAATCAGGTGCTTCAGCGAATTGATTCCATGCATCTTCTTGTCGTGACTGTCAAGTTATCTTGTTTTGGCTATCTATACCATAATTAATGATGTGGATTTATACATTGTTATAAACAAAAAATGAAACCAAGATGAAGATAATTCTTAATTATTTTAAATAAAGATGTTAAAACCCGATCTTACAAAAACACATTTTTATTTCAGACTCCAGAATCATCTCCAAAACCGGAACTACCAAAAATAAACGGAATCGACGCCTCAAGACCGAAGACGCCGGTCATAACCGATCACCCTAAGCCGGCACCCAGGCGCCTAGCTCAGAACGAGCCTCAGCTTCCAGCATCCCCACCACCGCCGACGTCAGCGGCAGCGAACCCGTCGAAACACGTTACTCAGCAGCCGCCCGCCAACCACGTGCACCCCGGCGACGTCCCGCAGGCCAATCACAAAAAGGCCACGCCCACATCCTCCTTGGAGGGGGATGACGCACAGGTACTGCCGAGGCCTATCACGAACGAGGAGTTCCAAGCCATGATTCCCGATCATTTCCTTAAAAAAAATCCCTCGGTAAATGTTGTTACTCATCCCGAAACGGTCGGCCAGACCGTGACGGTCACGGTCAAAAGACCCGACCCCATTGAGCTTCCCCCGGCCCCCACGGGGCCCGGGAGGGTTACCGAAACCATCACGAAGAGCACTTTCACGGAAACGACCGTAACTCGCATCACTGATAACAAACTGGCAGTTCCGCTGATCGTCGAGGTATGCCCGTGTTGTTGCATTAACCATGTACCTTCCTCCTGTTCATACTCACTTGGCATGACATTCACTTTCTAACATCTCCGAACTGCACCTACGTGGAATGAGCTAGCACCCGGTCAAGTACTCCTTGAATTGTCATAATCTCGTTCCTTGCACTGATCTCCTTCGCACCTTCTACTACTAGATTAAATTGATTGGCTGCGTTATGAATTTTTGTTATCTATTATTTCATTTCACTTTTAAATATGTTATTCTACCTTTTGGTCTAACTTCATGTCAATTTTATACTTCCTAAAGTTTCCTTAATGACTAATTCTTCTGTTCCGATGTTATTTCTTGTAAATTGCCGGCGTACTGAAAAGTATCAAGCTATGGTAACAGGATTGTGTAACATACATCTGTGTATGGTTTACAACTGAAATTGACCCCTATATTATGGAGGTGAGCAGCAGTTATGTATGTTTCAAATCTTCCGTATGGTGCCGTTGAAGCAATACGTTGCATGTGATGGATCGGTTGGCTTTGTTCTCTTCAGACTGATTAAGGGGGACTCAAACACCCACTCTACTTATGTTTCCAGTCTGCTGCAAATGTTTTTGGATAGTCGACCAAGGTTGGTTAAGAGTACCTCGATTGTCTGACATGGATTTGCTTCCACTTCTGCCCTTAGCATGTTGTTATCTAATGTTGTTGGTCTTCCTAATCGATAGGAGTCAGAGAGATCTAAATTGCCGGATCTGAACCTAGAGAACCATCTGTGGCATTTACGAATGTCTAATGCACTTGGATAAACATCGCAAATAACTGTTGCATTACTATCTTTGCGAAACTCAAAAATTATACAATGCGGGATATGCTCTTCTGGTATTTGACTATTTCACCACAAATTTCAAAAAAAAGTCGAATATTTAAATGTTTAGAAGTGAATAAGTCACAATAACTTTTAAATGTCCTTGACACGACTTCGAATCACACAATGAGCTGACAAATGACAATCAAATATCGACATGCGCAGAAACGACATTACTCACACTCCTTATTGATGATATTTGGTACAGATCATACGAATTAACTGACATTTTAGCTTAATCGGATACGATTTGGGCATGAGGAAGGTTTCACTGCTTAAATTAGCTCTGTTTGGAATAGTATGACGTGTATTCACGTGCATAGATGGCGCTGGTGTTCAGTAAAAACTCTAGCATTCTTATACAGAGAAAATGTAGTTTAATTACATCAATTGGGCATTGATGGTACTGGTGATGAATCCAACAAAATTTGAATACATATTTACATACATGTATATATCTCCATAGTCGATACCTTTTTGCTCGATTTTAGTTGCGAACTTTACACAGATTTATGTTACATTATCTAAGTTCAAAGAATTTTCTGTTATCATTGACTCCTCAGATATTTCTTGTCATTATGGTTAGATCCTAAGGACTATATTATCTTCATGTTAAAATGTTTTTCTTTTGGACCAAGGGTTGATTTATGATTCTCTAACTCTGCTTCATACATTGTCTTTTGACCTTGTAATAGAATTATTGTACCAGGAGACGACATCCCAATCTTTTAACTGTTTTCTGTCTTGTTTTCTCGACCTAAAACTTCTAGTTTGAAAGTGATAAATCACTTCAACTTGACCAATTTCAGGCAGGAAAAAATTTTTGTTTAAAAACCTCTTGTCGATATGATGATTCATATGGTTTATTTTTTATAGTTGGAATTATCGGGTGCATCTTAGTTTCAGAGCTATTGATCTCCAAAGATCTTGTTCATATTCAATTAATTTTTTTCACTAAAAAAATGAATAACTCATCACTTTTAAACGGCTTATCCCTAAACCTTTATACGCAGTTCTTGAGCGTTTCCTCTGAAAAATATTCAATATTAAAAAAATTCCAACCAGTTGAACTGTAAAACTCCCAAATTTTACTGAGTAACCTATGTGAATGTGGTAGTCTGTTTATTCAGATGGTAATTCAACTGGTTTCACTTATAAAATTCTTTCCTTAGATGTTTCTTCATCTAAAAAGTGAGATTCTTTAACATTTGATTTGTTTAATTTGTAGATTTTCTTGAGTGGGGCATGTTGGAATGTAGTATTATTAGTAAAATTTTTTATTGAATATCTTTTCTGCTTTCAAGAAGTTCTGTAAATTCCATTTTTCCCTGTGTATTTTTTAATTTTTCATAAGTCAAGTTTCTTTTTCTCATTTTATTCTATTGACATCTTTTCTATTTCATATTTCATTTTTAGTTACATATCATTGTCTTTTCGTACTATTCTTTCTTTATCGAAGTGTGGTCATTTGAATCTTTTATTACATTTATATTTTCACAATGCAAAATATTGACCACTGACATGGGGATATTAAAATATTGAAAGTATGTGAATCCGTAATAAAGGAAATAAGTTTTAAACAACACAGTTGATTTAAATTTCACCTTTGTTTCAAGGACAGATTCAAGGTCAACAAACCTTGAAACCTCACAACTTTGTAACACTTCATAATTTTGCATTTCTACCAAAAAAATTGCAGCGAAAGATTGAAATAATCACCACTGTCCTTTCGAATGAATCATTGATGTATTTGTTCGATTAATTAATGAAAAAAAGTAAAGATTGAATCATACCATCTTTAGAAAATACCTATGCATCCCCATTATTGTGTATTATGTGATATATTTGGGAAGAGAGATTCTTCGTCTTCTAGAGTGCATGATGGCTTTTTTTAAATTTGTTGTTAACCTGAATATACAAGTATTTTGCTTAACGTATTGTTTAACCAGTATCTAGTAGTGGAGACTGAATATTACTCGATGTAGCTTGGTAGATGGTGTAGACGAATGTATGTAAGTAGATCAATTAATATTGGGCCTTTCAATCCAATAGATGGTCAGCCAGGATCCAGGTAAAAACGAACGGTGAATACATGGCTTCTCCTCCCACCCTATCCTGCTTCATTCGATCTAATCTGTACCTTCACTCTGCCATTTGTCACTACTCGCTCAATTCTGTTCTAGTTAGTAAGATGCACATCTTTTCACGTATTTGTAGCGTATAAATTGATCGATATCAATGAAACATTGGTTTAGAGAATTCCAGTAGAAGTTATATATAATTTTATGGGTATCTTTAGACACAGTAATATTACTTAGTTACGTAGTTTTAATGTTTAGGTATGATTTTATGGAAAAGTTTTGATATTTCATTTCATAATTATTAGTGAGTACTGGAATGTTGAACATTTGATTTCCAATTTTCAATATTAAATGTTTTTTCATCAAGTGAAATAATATAAATACTTTCAAATCGAATAGTTCTCAATATATAATTTTCTGAATTTTAGTTCATTTATCATGTTATATCAGAGCAGAGCAACTTGATTATTTTGAAATTCAATAAAAGAAAAACTAATGCAGATGTACATTTAATTCTTTGAGGAATCGAGTAAAACATGTAAAGTTTATGTTCACGCAATTTTAAATACTATATCAGGCAGATGGCATCTGTTATTGTCGATACATTATGTTAGTCTACTTTTCGAATTTCGTTCAATTCTTTCCAGAATATCGATGGATATGTTGGCTACAGCTTGACAAATGTTGTTCTTAAGATAATCCAGGGTCTTAGGGCAATCTTTGTATAATGTATAATAATTGTAACATTGTACAATGTATTTTACGTAGACCCATAGAAAATAATCACAGGTGGCTAAATGAAGTAACTGGCAGGTGTAGATCGCCCTTCAAGGAAATGAGGCATCCTGAGAAATGTTGCCGCAAAAGTTATTAACATACGAGATGTGTGCGTTGTAGCACCGTCCTGCTGTAATGACACATCTGTCACATCCATCTCGTTGAGTGTTGCAGAAGAACTCCTCAATCGGAAATAACGGTCAGAAGCCAGAAACGGTCCATTTGCTTTCTTCAAAAAAACCATGGACCAATTATTCCAACTCTCGATATTACACACCAAAAAATCATACGTTCTGATTATAGGGAATTGTTAATGGATTCAGAAAGATGGAAGTGAGTCTCATCATTGAAGAAAAAAGAACATTGCATTTTCTCAAGCAAGATCGCGTGGATTAAGTTCCTACGCTAGAGCTCATTTGTATGGATGAATTTCTTACTCTTCATGGAGAATCCACTTCTGAGAACAAACAGAAAACCCAGTAGCAGCAACATGTTTTCGAGTAAAGCGAGTGCAGACCTCAAATAAGCAAGTTGCTCTGCACCACTCTGTACTTTTATTTAATAATTAAGCAGTGTTTTGGTATGGACAAGCCTTTCATAAAGTATCCTTAACTTAACAGTAGTGAAATAAATGCCATATTATTATTATAATACTATATACAATAATATGAAAATGTAAACCAGTAGTTTCAATTCGCAGATCTCTTCAAAAATTTCCCGTTACCAAGGAATATTAATGCAGATTTATGATGTTCTCATTGCTCTATAAAATCGTTTAAATATCCTATAAACAATCTATTGAGAACAGCAGGTTTTTCAAATTCACATCGTAAAATATGGAATAAGAGACCTTACTACGGTTATAACTTTTTAATAATAGTTTCTATTAGGTTGAAAGTAGATTAAAGTTATAGATTCTTCATATTTGATAATATTTTTAGGATGTCACACTGAGCAAAGCAGAGGGGTCGTTGGGTTTCAGTATTATTGGTGGAACAGACCATTCCAGTATTCCTTTCGGTGCTAAAGAGCCCGGTATATTTATATCACATGTAAGTTTAAATTTGTTGTTATTAATGTATATAATGATAGTATTTTCTCTTTAGAATTCTGAATATGCTTATGTTTAAAATACATTTAGTAAACATACGTTTTTAACAATTTAAAAATGGCATTTTGGTTTTCTCTCATATTTCTTTTTGCGATCGAGTTCCAGGGAATAGCGTGCTATTGTTTCGCCGAAATGTCTGTTATTTCTCAATTTTCAGCCGGTAATGATCTAAAACGGCTAGGTTGGAGTTACTGATGCAGAATCCGAGGTTAAAAGTAATTCTGTTCTACCGACCGGTCGTAAACACGCTAACTTTCGAACGGAAAGAGTTAGAGCCTTAAAACTTTCAGGGAATATTTTAGATCTAAACGCCGCAGCTGAGTTCACTAATATGAAATGGGTCCATTAATTTCGCTGTTATTAACATTTGAAAATTAGTTATATTTTTCCCAATATTTTTCGAAACTGCAAGTTCGATCGATCTCAAATTCAGCATTTAGAAGAAGAATAATAACGTGCTTGTTCTAGCGACATTTAATGAAGATCGTATGATTAGAAGTTTAAAAAAAAATTGTTTGCGGATCAGCGCGTTGAGTGCTACCTTAATAGTCTAGTCAACAAGTGCCTTTTGGGTCAACTTTTTTCAGCGGTCTCCGAAAATTATGATCAAGATGTCATTCGATTCGGAATGGCATCTAGATGATTTTTGAGAAAAGTTCCGCTTGGAAAAATTGCAAAAGTTATTAACAATTAACTAAAAAAAAAAGAGGGTTTAGTTTTTTGTAAATATCTCAAAAACTAATAAAGATTTTTGAAAAAAAAGATTCAAAAAGAGGAGGAAATTTCCTAAAAAAAAGAGTCGACTCCCGGAATTGTAGTCCCAATATTAATAATTTTCCCAGAGGGATGAAAATACGACCGAAAACGGGTACTCTGGCTTTCAAAAGCCACGCCTACTTTGGACAGTTTATTAATAGAAATTATTTTAACAGATTAAATATGAAATTTAATAAATGAAAAAATTCAGGGGCATACTGGATAGATGAATGAACAATAATCCGCCAAAAAAAATTTTTGATCTCAATTTTTCAATTAGTTATGCAATAGTTAATTAATAATTTTTTTCTGATTGGACATGAACATTGCAAGTGTGATAATTGTTAAACTATTAACTTCAGATTTTTTTCCTCTCTTGGAGCAATTTTTGGAAGACTTCAGAATAGATCCCCGTTGGAAAAATTTAAAAATGTTTATTTTTCAGTTTTTTATTAACAATTTTCGTTGTTGAAAAAAATTGTTTTTCAAAATATTAATGGTCCGTTTTTATGTTGTAGAAAGCTAAATAGAAATATTTTTTTTTAATTTTTATCTCTTATTGTTTGAAAATTTGTTATGAACAAATGCGTTGTTTATAAAATATTATAATTGAAAATTTTTTAAGGAATATATCAATCTTTGATTCAAATAATGATTTAAAAAAAAAATTTTTCCCCAAAAAATTTTTTTATTGCTTAAAAACGCATTTGTTAATTAACAATCGTTTTCTCCCACTTCTATTAGGAGTACAAATAAAATTCCGCCGTTTTTTAACACAAATTAAATATTTATTATAGAAGAACAGTAATATAAATTTATTTAAAATATTGCCCATCATTTGCAACCACTTTTTCCCATCTCTCAAGCAGCATTCGAATCCCACGTCTGAAGAACTCCTTGTATTTTGAGGCTATCCACAAATCAACCCAATTTTTGGTATCCTCATAAGATGTGAACCGCTGCGCCGTCAGAGCATGTGCCATGGACCGGAACAGGTGATAATCGGACGGTGCAATGTCTGGTGAATACGGCGGGTGGGGTAACACTTCCCAATCAAGTGTTTTCAAGTACTTTTTCACGGGAGCCGCAACATGTGGACGACATTGTCATGCAGAAGAATAATTTTTTCGTGTCTAGATTAGTATTGAGGGCGTTTTTCCTTCAGTCTCATCAATTGTGTTCTATAGAGGGCTCCAGTAATTGTTTCGCTCGGATTAAGCAACTCATACACTACACCTAGCTGATCCCACCAAATACACAGCGTAAGTTTTTTTCCGTGAATATTCGGTTTTGCTGTTGATGTTGACGCGTGGCCAGGTAATTCCCATGATTTTCTTCTTTTTGGATTGTCATAATGTATCCACTTCTCATCACCAGTTACGATACGATGTAAAAAACCCTTTTTTTATGTCTAGCTAGCAGCATTTCACTTAAGCATAATCGGCGTTCAATATCTCTCGGCTTTAATTCGTACGGAACCCAATTTCCTTGTTTATGAATCATTCCTAATGATTTTAAACGATGTGAGACTGCTTGCTGAGTGACTTCTGATGTTAGAGCAAGTTCTTTTTGTGTTTGAGATGAATCTTCCTCCAATAATTCCTCCAATTCTGCATCCTCGTAAATTTATGGCCTTCCACTGCGATCTTTGTCTTCTACGTCGAAATCACCGTTTTTAAACTTTTGAAACCACTCTCGACACGTTCTCTCACTCAAAGCACCCTCACCATATGCTTCTACGAGCAATTGATGCGCCTCAGCAGCAGATTTCTTTAAATTAAAGAAGTAAACTAATATTTCCCGAAAATGACGCTTACTTGGCTCAAATTTTGACATTTTCAACTTATAAAAATTATATTTTACCAATATAAAATCAATGATATTAATAGGTTATGTTGTTCTTGAATGTCCTAACTATTTTTCGAGCCGGTTATCATCTGCGAAAGCTAACCGAAACTCCGTGCCGCGCCATCTACATTAAACGGCGGAAACTTATTTGTACTCCTAATAACTAATATTAAGGAACCATTTTTTCTTTAAAAAATTTGTTGCCTGTAAAGTCGGTATACGGGCGAAAGTTTTACGTGACAATGACTTTGAGTGGTAAAATAATTTTAATGTGAATATTCATTCGTATAGTAGGAAGAAGGATGAAATAATAGTAACAATTTAAAACATTTATTTATACAAAGAATTATATTTAAAACATTAATTTATACAAAGAATCTCGCACTGAATTTCATATTAACAAAATTTTATTTATCAATCAGTTGTTATAAGTTATTAATAAATTTAACTTGTTTTACATTGTTATAAATATAAAAACTAAATTTAAAAGTTAGAACATTTATTTAAATCACATTAATTGTTAATATCAATCGATTTTAATTCAAAGTGTATTTTCTAAAAGGAGAAAACTAATTCACATTTGATCTTTGAATTTGTAAATCGCGCGCTTACGACCTTGCGCAGTGATTAGTCGTCTCGGTTTGAATGTTTGAAAGTTTCGATTTGACAGGTTGGAGGTTAAACATTGTTATTTCAATTTTTTACATAGCAAGTCGCGCTCATTTTTTCAAGTTAAACAAATTATTATTGGTTGAGAAACGATTTCTACTACTTTTTTGATTGAAAACTACCACAACATTGTGATTACTACAACATAACCTATTCACTTATGTCTTAGTCATTTATTTCATCATGTTATATTATCAGTCTGAAATTATTTACCTTTGCTGTTTGAATTGTTGCGATGGACGAAACTACCTTCACATTATCACTACACAATCGTTTTACAATTAACTGGCAACGTGTAAACTTGTATGCAGGCGCCTAAGCGAAATAGAAGCGCAAGACATGAACCGGTGTGTATGCCTATCTCTCTCACTCTCTCTCTCGCTCTGTCTCTCTTGCTCTTAGGCGGGCTAACTGTGCTCGAGTGGAAGGGACGCGTGCCTTTCACTTTTTATGTCTGTCTCTCTCGCTCTTAGGCGGGCTAACCATGCCCGAGTGGAAGGGACGCGTGCCTCTCACTCGCTCTCATTGTGAGCGCATAACGTGAGCGGAGCGTAACGCAGTTTCTTGAAGTGTCACCCGGCAAACCAATTTATAAGACGTTGTCACGTCAAAATCATGATTTACTTTTCTTTTCCATATAAAAAAAAATTTTTCGTTTTGTTTAATGTTTCATTGTTTATATAATAAACAATTTGTTATAAACGAATAATTTTTACTTTATATTTTTTCCCTATTCTTCTTACTGCCACAAATACAGACATGATTTTTTTTATTAATTTTTTCATTATTTTTTATTAATTTAATAATAAAAAAAATTCGACGAATCCCATTGATCTGAAATTTGGGATTTATAAGGACAACGGTAACGCACATGTTCCTGCAAAATTTCACGAGTATTGTCTGATTCAAAAATTCAAAACAAGGACAAAAATTTTTTGAGCAGAGCACCGTTGAGCGGTAAAGAAACCAAAGCATCATTCCCATGATCAAGTATAAATTTAGCATTTACGTATTAAATAACGACAAGATGAAAAATACAAAATTTCGTGAAGATGGTGTAATTAGAAGACCAAAAAAAAAGTTCCTGACTTCACATCAGTGCTTTTCATTACCGTTTTCTTTATTTTGCAATATATTGTACAAATCTTTTGTAAAATACTTTTTTGACGTTTGAAAACTACTTTTGAAATAAAGTTTTATGGTTGTTATCATTCAGATGATGCAAATTAACATGGTTTTTAACTCTAGATGGTACCAGGAGGAACTGCATCTAACTCTGGTAAACTTAGGGTGGGTGATAGAATTCTTAAGGTAAACGGCACAGATGTAACACATGCAACCCATCAAGAAGCTGTTATGGAACTTCTTAGGCCTGGAGATACAATCACTTTGACAGTACGTCATGATCCTCTTCCGGAAGGTTATCAAGTGAGTAAAAATCGCTACTCGCATAACTAGCTCATTCCTCTACATATAGCATTATACAAAAGTTGTCAAAACAACCCATCTCACAAAAATTGTTTATGAAAAGTTGAAAAATAAGCCAAATATGCACTATCAATATTTTCATTTTGAATCTCGGCTCACTATCTCTCATTTTCTAAAAGTGAAATATTTGAGTCAATTTATTAATAATTTCTACAGAACAATTGGTCAATAACTCTAAACAATTTAGACATACCGAGGCCACAATTTAATGGATGCACTTTTTATGTGTTGGTTTAATTTGATGAGTTTTTTTCACTTCTGTTACATTTTGTACATAAGACAACTCTATTGCCTCATTCACTTGACCTAACATTTATTTGCATATAATATCTACTTAAATAACGAATCTAATAGCTAGTTGATTCTATTCATTGCTTTCTTTCTATAATTTCATATTATAATCTTTTACCACTTTCATCCTCTTTTCCAAGCAACTCATGATATCATATCTAGAACCGATGGTAAGTTTTCATAAGCTCCCTTCGCTGATCTCGATTTTGTAAACTGTTTTCACCTTGTTATTTGATTCATACCTGAATTAACCTGAATCTGAACTAAAAAAAAATCATTCAGTTTACTTCAGATGTTTACTATGAAGCTACGGGTGAAGGTGAATTTGATCGTTTTTGAGAACTTAATTTTTTATTTACAAAGAGTAATTTTTCGGTTGTCTTATGACTTTTTTCTTCATTAGGAATTGGTATTAGAAAAGAGTGATAACGAGAAACTAGGCATGCATATCAAAGGCGGCCTCCATGGACAAAGAGGCAACCCATTGGACAGATCAGATGAGGGCGTCTTCATCTCCAAGATTAATTCGGTAGGAGCTGCAAGAAGAGACGGAAGGCTAAAAACCGGCATGAGACTGATAGAAGTAAATGGTAGAAGTCTCCTGGGCGCCACCCACCAAGAGGCTGTGCATGCGCTGAGGTCTTGTGGCAACCGCATCAAGTTGATAGTATGTAAAGGTTACGACAGGGCTGATGTCGACAGGGCAGTAGCTGAAGGAAGGCTAACAAGAGGAGGATCTGTTAGCAGTAGATCGCAAAGCGTTAGCTCTTTGGACATACCAGATGAAGACATGCAACAGGTATGTTCACCTTAACTATGATATTTCATCATACTATCATATTAAAACAGTATGTGTTGTGGCAACTGACCATAGAAGAAATGCCATTTTTCAAAAGGTTTTTTTCATGGAGACTTGCATGAGTTTCGAAAGACTGATCTAACTAACAATAACATTTTCATTACCGTACGATTTCACGTTTATTTGCTACGCACACAAGAAAATTTGACATTTCTCAATTACACAGACAACAATTAGACACGCCCTCTCACCGCAAATGTCGTACCGGTTCATTTGACTTACTGGCTCAATGAACTACCCGGAAAAAAATTTCAATCACACTAATCGGGTGCTATTGATTTCTATATTTGATTACTTTATCTGTTGAAAACAGATAGACCCACATAATATCCCTAGATTTTGAGCACGTATATATGAAAACAGGGAGAATTTGGTCTGTTTTAATTCACTTTTATCTGTTAAAGGAACACCGTATGAAGTCTGAGCTCGTCCAGTTCGAGAAGGAAGAAGCTGAGCAACGTTTACGTCTTCCCAGCACATCAGAGGAAGACCTGTCTCTGATAGAACGTAAAGCGTCATCTCCGGCAGAAAAAGTGCTGGATGTTGTACGTGCAGTGGAGACACTAGCCCATCAGGGACCTCTTGAGAATTCCATTCCGCCCAAATCGCCTGTGAACTCTGCGGAACTTAAGACAACTACTGTAGTGATGAGCAAACATACGCTGGCTCCACAAACTACCACTGTGAGTAGGCATATTTTGTTGGAATAAAATATTGAGGACACACATAGTTGAAGAATCCTTTAATACAGTCTGATCAGTTCAATGTATTACGAAATTTTGTTAATTTCTTTTTGTGTGAGCCTTTTTTTAAAGTTTATTTTGTTAATAATATTTTTCGGTAACTCACTTTATCCCTTTTTAAATTTCCCTAAATCAGCTTAAACTGTATAAAAGGAGGAAAATGAGTAACTCCAATGTGTAGGAGGTTCATTTTTTCATACTTCACAAATGCATATTATTTCTCACATGAAAAGAAATATTTCTTTGAGTATGTGTGTTCAGTCATTAAATTATTTCTGTGTTTTACATGTGCTTATGTGTCTGAAACGTAGTTTGGTACAAGTTATGTGATGGCTTTTTGTTTTTCCCTGTAAATCTTCAAATCTTCCGGCATGTATGAAAAATCCATAAGGCAAATGCTTTCCTCATCAAATTTGCTTGTTTATTTTTTTGTTCTTATTGCATAGAAGCAAACTGTTATTGAAAATTGCCGAAAGAGCTGACTGTACACTTATGTATTATTTATGCACAAATTATTTAAATCATTATTTATTATTAGATTATTAATTAAACATAAACCACATCCTTCGAAATATATACAGTTGGTTGTTAAGGTAAATTTCACCAAATGATTTTGGATACTAACTTTTTATTCCCTATGTATTGGTGATGGAACCCTTTATTTAGTCCATATGAAATTGTTAATAATAAAAATTGTATGAAAAATAAATTTAGAAGTCAATACGAGTTTAAATCTAGGAAATATTCACAAAGAGGATTAATTAGGTATGAATTGAACCATTTTTATGACACTATTGATATATAAATTTGCAATTTCAGAAATGCTATAAAGGCTGCCTTAGATCTCTATATCTCTAGTGTACACACTAATAACTTAACAAGTTTGGGCACAAAATAGATGATACCTACGTACTTGTTAATGAGAAATCACTATAGTTTCTGTGACCGTTACATTGACACTTGAATCGTTTCTAGAAATATGAAGTGGGTTTAGTAAAAAATTAATTATTGGATGGAGTAGTCTGTTACTTTATGACATATGGAATAAATTAGAAAAAAAAAACACTCAAATATTTTAATGGTTTACACCATAAAGTCAAGTTTACTATGGATCATCATCAAATAATACAATGAATTTTCTGGGCATAATTTTAAATAAGATTAATAATGACATTTTCTTTGATATATTTAAAAAGCCCACAATGACAGATACAACCATCCTCAACTTTTCAAACCATCCAAACTCTCATGACCTCTACTGCCTATAGATGGATGATGTATCTATAGAGCAATTTCCATTCCCATAAAGAATATTGTGCTAAGAAGAAATACAATCAAACAAATAGCTGTTAACAATCATTTAAATATCAATATTAAGAATTATCTAGTAAATAAAAAAAAACAAAATTCATTTTAAAACAAATCTTACCCACTTTCAAAAAGTAAACAATAAAGAAAAATTTGTTAGACTAACATATTTTAGACCAATTTCACAAAAGATAGGTCAAATAATTTCAACAGCTAACACTCATATAAAATTTCCAACCTATTTTTTAATGTTGAAAACGAAAACAACCTTCTTAATAATTGGGAAGTTTTTAAGTTGTCGTAAGTTCGGTTGTGTATATGTAGCACAAACCACGAGTTTTTTCACAAAAAGGTTCAAAGAACATCAAGCATCGGAAAGATATCTCTAATTTTGCAAACATTTTTTTAGAAACAAGTCATGTTTTCTCAAAATTAGATAATCTTGAAATACCTGACCAAGCCGAAAGGCAAGAAACTAGACATCCTGATATCAATAGAGGTCTATAAAAATTACCATAATCCAACACTAAATCTAGTAAACAAGACGAGGTAATTCCCACTTTTTGAAGTTCTACACAAACCGAACTTCACCTTGAATATATGAAAATCTTTGAAATACAGCTTGTTATACACAGTTTGAAAATTTATTAAGATTATGAAACTGGGGTCACTGCATGTTCAAAAATAAAATAGTGATGGAAAATAAAGATTTATTCCATTCTTAAAACATTCATTAGTCGAAAAAATCAAAATCAAATTGTATGTATATATAATTCAATGTGAATTCGATGTATAATTAACGAATAGCTGTGTCTGTCAAAGATTTGTGAAAGAATTCAGGAAGATCTATTTAATATCTTGATGTTTCTAATTAAAAGAAAATGTCATCTTCATTTCTAAGCGATGTCATCGATTAAAAAAACAGTAATATTTTTAATTATGCCATCAGTGAATATCCTGATTTCATATTAGGTGTCTCAAGTAAATACAGGATGTTTTTGAAGATGCGCGTTTTTAACAAAAGTAGGACTTGTCAAAATTAAACATTTCACTAAAAATTGCATATATAAAAGGTAAAAACCATAAATTCTGAGAGACGCACTTCTACTAGATTCAACTTGACACATTATCGATAAAGATTTTCAACTGATTTATGCGGAATTGACAAAAACTTAACTTGATATTGAAGGTGAAAGAAAAATAGAGCAATTAGGTTTATTTAGAAAAGTTTCATATTTTTCTAGGGGCAAATCGAAGATGCACAGACAAAATTCTATGAAATACAACATGATTGTAAATATATTATATTTAAAAAAACTAAATTTCATTAATTGTAAATATTGCAAAACCTTAACAATTGTTAACTTGACTTTTGGATAAATAAGAAAAAGTTTCAAATGTGAATAACTACAGAAACAGTGGAGCGATTTTGCCCAACTACTAACTAACCTTATCGAGATATTTAGGCCTTAAACTTTATCTGTTGAGTGTTTACTAATGAACCAACTGGACAGAATTACTGTTAACCTTGGATTCTTCATCAGTGGGTCCAATGTACTCGTCTGAGACAATTTTCGGCTCAAAATTCTAAAATTACTGACATTTGGGAAAAATGATAGCGCACTGTTCCCTGGAACAAGCGTGCAAAAACTATGTAAAACAAACGATTTATGAATGTGTAGCAAAGTTATCGGAGTGTTCGCATGGAGCGAGTCTAGAAGCGTATTCATTTAATCGCTGAATTATTGTCGGCTCCAAATCGACAAAATAGCCATTTTTCGAAACTTTTTTGGAGTTATTTTGATAAGTCATGCCTTCCCCACAGGAGTTCATAGAGTACAATGATTACATTTGATATTTCAAGTTAATCAATTGTTTTAATTGAGAGTAAATCTTCATTTTTTTATGAAATGAAAGATGAAATAAACATATTATTGCTACTAGCATGGATTAGTGTCGAGGCATGGGCATGTTGTTGTTCAACTAAATAATAAATAAAAACGTATTTTTTTCTCAATTGCAGAGTGTGAAAATGTCTTCACCATAACACAAACTGTCAAGTGAAATATTGCTGTAAAATAAATTAATAAATTAATTTTTGTTGAGAATGTTTAAAATGAATGTTAATGAAATGTGATTTTGCTACTGAATAATAACCAATTGAATTATTTTCTAAATATTATCTATTGAATATAAATGATAATAATAATTTCACTGATGATGGTGCTTCACTTCTTCCCTTAAACATGAATATAATTCAATACCATTTTAATGTATTCAATTAAGGTTCCATTCAATTCTTACAAATATGCAGGGGTTATTAAAAAAAAATTCTTAATGAATCAACTATAGCAAATATACAGTGCTGTAAAATAAGGCCAAAATAATTTTCAGTAGTTAAATCACATAGTCCTAAACTATCCAATTCAAATAAAAAATGTGGTGCTCATATTAGCAGGACATTACTAAACAGATGTATATAAATAAGAAATAACAATAACAAGCCGTCAACTTTTGATGTCTCGTGTTCAGTGGCTTATATGTTCTAAAATGTAAGAATCCAATTGTTACTATTAAATTAAGTAAGTTAATCCATATCAAAAGTACCAAATTTCTATCGGAAAAATGTGTAGGTATTACTGCCAAATGTGGGTTTATTTGTTATGAATTCTTCAGTTTAAAATCATAGTATTTGCATTATATCAGAGTTGATCAATAAGTTCCTTTATTAAGAATCAAGATGCAAGGTTTCCACATTTTCTCAACATTTATACATCCCCTCTATTTACTTTATTCCTTAATATATGTGCCTGTTTCAGTTCAATGTCCATTTCATAAATTTTGTTGAATGTTATGATGACAACAGATCTGGCTCATCAAAAACAGATTTATTTAAGTAAAATCCCATATCTACGAGAACTGCTACTTAAGTTTTGAACTAGACAGATAAAAAAAAGTATTTATAATCTGAAATGGCTTTGTTGTTTGTCAAGATATCTTCTATTAAGATCAGTTCACTTTTGCATGCATTTGAACCAGTTTTCATTCCCATTGAGATACATAAATGCATCAGGCATTGAAGAACATTGACCTCGCAATTTATTTATTTAATTTCATTTTTTAACCAAGATGTTTCGAGTATCTGTAAACAACACAAATAGCACTTGTATAGCAGCACATTCTGAGTACTTTCATCATTAAAAATGTCAAAATTTACAATGACAATATCACATCAGAGTTGCAATTGTCTCAAAACATAAGTAGCAATCATTGTATTATTTGCTTTCAAAATTAGGAAACTAATTTGAGATGGACATTATTCAGCGTGAAATTTAATGTAATATTATGTGCCAGACAACTGTCATCAGCTACTTACCTGTCTTTAAAAACAGACACTTATTGATTGTTCCTCGTAAAACTTAAAGAATTGAGGTGCAAGGGGTTATTGATATATATATATATATATTATTTTTTTAAGTTACATAATATATTGGCTAAGAAAGTGTGTACAATTCAAAATCACTAAATTGAAGGTTTTGCATACTCATTAAAATACTGTCTTCTAATTTTCAAAATGAAAATAAGAAATTCTGCTTCTTGTTAATGTTTGGAAATTGAAAAACTTTAAAATGAATGTTAGGAACGATAAGCTTTAATCTTGAAAAATTACAAAATATTTTTTTCTATATCTATTGCGTTTCACATCGTTTTTTGAATCTATTTGTGCTAGTGTAAAAGTCAAAAAATTGAAAATAATGTTATTCAATCCTAAAAAAATAGAATAACCTGAATACAAAATTTATATTACCGAATAATGCGAAGATAATTCAAAACAGAATCATCTTCGGTAGTTAGATACCTATTATTTCATTTACCAAGAGGTTCATTACATTAAAATTAGAATTTTCGTCTTCAGAATGTAAATTAAATTTCTTGAATTAAATCAGAGTTAACTCGTGAGATAAATTTTGATGGAGAAGCTACCTTAAACGGTTTTCCTTCAAATAAGATGTTTCCTTAAGTTATTTCTATAGGAAATTCTCGATTATGTTTGAAATATTTATTTTCACATATAACCATTTGAAGGAGCATATAGCAACCTGGCCAATTATCCGTTGTCTCAAATTTTATATTTACTGTTACCAAAATAAAACATTGTCTATTTATTTATATCGATAAGGAGTTTACCAATGTGATTTTCAATGGCAAATATATTTTTGGTATAAATGTATTCGTCTCATTCCATTTATGTTCATGTTTTCGTTATGTTGTGTTCCGTTTGCTTGCTTCAAGGTGACAGGTGTCGAAGGCGTGAAGGTGAAATAATAACCTAAAAATTTTGACAGG
Source organism: Megalocaria dilatata (assembly GCA_034642435.1). NCBI lineage: Eukaryota > Metazoa > Arthropoda > Insecta > Coleoptera > Coccinellidae > Megalocaria > Megalocaria dilatata. The sequence goes on from CM067861.1 coordinate 31,942,200, forward strand.
GATCGCGACCCAGCAGCTTCGATGCTCAAGGGTTAGAAGAGGAAATAATTTCAAATGAAGAGAATAACGACAAGGGAAATGTAACGAAGTACTCCAAGCCGGTTCCTCCTCCAAAACCAACATATCCTTCCCGTCCCTCTTCTAATTATGACGAAGCAGGAAGCTTAAAACATACAGATTTTGATGAGGTTCCTGCTCAAATAGTTATTAAGAAACCGGAAGCGAAATGTACAGATAAGAGGCTTGTTATGAATCGTGTTAAGCTGGAAAAGATCGGGAGAGTTAAATCAATCGATGATCTCATATTACCCCCACCACCAGACTACTTCTTTTCAAGCGATTCTGATCAGAATGTTTCTAAAGAAAGTTTGTCTGAGCTCAATTCTGTTGTTCCGGTGAATGAAGTACATTTTGATGAACAGACCTTTAATTATTTGGAAGATAGAAACAAATCAAATAACTTGTCCAAAAGTTTCGATTCTTTGGATAGACGTGAAGTGCCCACTTCTCATCAGTATGAGATAAATATATATAATACTTTGCCACCTAATAACCAACAGCACCTCCCACAATTTACAAACTTTCAGTATCCGCAAGTGATGAATAGTCATAGCTTCGTACCACAGTTTCATCAAGTACAGAACTATTCAAACGCCCATACTTTCCCATTTAAAGATCCGAATATTGTCGGACTACCTGTAGCTCGAAGTGTTGAAAGAACCTATGAAAGGAGATTGAGCTCAAATCCATTCATTAATTGCACTTACAAGAGTAACCCTTTTCTGTTTGACGAAGATCAATACCAACAAGAAACCAACTGTAACTTTCAAAATGAACTTTCCATAGTACAGAATAATCCACCTCCTATTTCTTTTACTTCACCTTTGAATGACAGGAACATTGCCAATAATATTGACATTAATATAAATCATGGAAGAAAAGGAGATTCGATACATAATATAAATCTGGAATCTAAAATCAATAAAGTTGATAATGAAGAAGATTTACCCCCACCTCTGCCAAAAACTGCACCGCCCAATGAAGTGATCGGTGATTTGGATTTGCCGTCCACACAAGTTTCATATAAAATCCCTCCACCTCTACCCACAAGTCCTCCTCCACTCTACAGGATGAACCAACCCAAATTTCCTTTAAGAAAAATCACTATGAAGGGTTCTCAGAGCCAAGACGGCTTAGATGGGGTGGATTCACGAAAAAAATCCTCTCAATATGAACCTCCGATGGTAGACCGACCTAAATCTTTGATTTTCAATAAAAAATATGATATATTTGAAACGTCAAGTAAGGTATGTCAGTATCTACGTTTAATTTGTTTGTTTGTAGATGTTTTAGACTTAATGTAGGAACATTTGCCTGACTAATAAGAATATTTAATATATTATCATAAATATAATATACTAATTTTATATCTACTACCTTAAAAGTATAGAAGATTGAATAATAAGATTATAACGAAAAAATATTATAGATTAAATCATCTTTTATTTTTAGATGTTTGTAGTAATTCCTAAGTAACTATAGTATTTAAGTAATGGTATTTTTCTCTTCAATTTCTTTGCCATCCAAAAAATTGTACATGATTTAATTCTCATTTATTATTTTATTCATTGATCCATTGACAAAACAATTATAAAATACTAAAAGTAATGATTATTTTAACAGCCACCCACTTCTCCAAAAAGTAATACTGTAAAATCATCTGTGAGCGATAGGAAGAAGTTTTTCGAGACTGCAATGGAAGAAAGCCAAAAACCCAATAAGCCAGGTATTAGCATTTTCCTATTCTTATTCATGGCTAGCTGATGCCTTAAATTGATGTGTGAAAATGAAATTTATTTGAATAAAACAGTAGGACAATCAAGAAAGCCAGTGAATCATATATTTAACTGCATATAGAAATACATATTTCTCCCCTCGATCTGCATCGTTACATATTGACAAGAAAGAGTGAAAAAATAATATAATGAATCATATACTTTTCATACTTTTTCCCGAAATCAGATAAGAACAAAATTTTCAAAATTCTCATGATTTATCTTCACGAAATTATGCACAAGCCTTGCTTGTTTTTATTTGACATCTAAATACTAAATTTGAACTTTGAAAATTGGCCAAATTGGTCCAGCCATTCTTGAGCTAAGCAACAAATTTAGCCATGCATTTTTATTCATGTAGATTTCTTTCCAGAAAAAGTATTCAGTTACTTGAGCGCTGATGAATTGGAAAAATTGAAGGCCGAAGAGGACAAGCAGATCGCAAGAGATCTGAGTGCTCTGCATCTCACCTCTGCGGAGTATTCAGATAACGAGTCTGTGGGATCTCCGAACACAAGGTTTGTAGACTTATTGGGAACATTTCGAGCTCTGAATTCACGGAATTTTACGTTTTCAGGCCGTCCAGTGTGATAGGTATAGTGAGGACGGCCAAAGCGGAAAGACGTCTCAAGGACCAACTCAAAGAAAGTGGTCTTTTGACTGACGAAGACGAAGCAAACCTCTCACCGGCTGAATCAAGGCAGAAGAAGGCGGAAAAGCGAGCAGCGTGGCGGGCCGCTCGGTTGAAATCTCTCGAACAGGACGCCATCCAGGCACAAATGGTCATTAAGTCGATGACCGATATGGTGGATGCCAACGAAGTATCTAAAGGGACTTCCGATGAACTCACAGATGACGTAAGTGTTTTATTTTGATGTTTAGAAAAGATGTCGATGTCTTAACATGTAACTACTAACAAGGGTACTGATATTGAGTTTGTATCTATTATTTAGTAATTTATCAGTCGTTAGGCCGAAGCAAATATATTATCGTTTTTTTTTCTTTTTGTGTTTGATTGCTTTTTATTTACAGGCGCAGTTTTCGTATTCGAAATTAATCCTGCATACTAAATAGAAAATTAATGTCACTAAAACCGCAAAAATTCTTTTATATATTCTCACAGTTAAAAAAAATCTCTGGTGTACAAATAATTTAAAAAACTGCACAACTTACGTCTTGTTATTCTCTATATTTTACTATTTAACTATTCAACATAAATCTTGGGGAATTAGGTATGGTCTGACATAGTTCCAGTGTGACAAAAAAGTGTAATGTTTCAGTAACAAATATAAATGTAACATAAAAAAGGTCATAAGATATTAAAACTATGTAAATATTAAACAAAGCGGCATTATTTCGATTAGTTTACGGTTCCTTGTGTAAATTTTTTCATATCAAACATCTGCACATCTGTTTTTTTTTGTGCATGCTTTTATTTCAGTAAAAATATTTCAGAATTGGGCTGAAGGGCTTCGGTCGATGGCCTTTCACTGTGGTCAATAAAGAACGCTTATTATTATTATTATTTCAGAATGCGATTATACAATTTCCTTCTTAGCTTTATGGAAAATTATATCAGAGAATTGGATTGAATATTGTTTGAAATAAATGTTTGCCCTATCCGTTCCGGATATAGGCAATCAACATTGCAAGTTTCTGGTATACAAAGAAGTAAAATTACACAACTTCCTTTCGGCTTGTTATTCTTTAGATTTTATTATGTTTTATCATTTGATACACAGCTTGGAAAATTTCAACATAGCTTCAGTAGGTTAGACAGTAGACAGTAGATGTTTCAGTAACAAATAAATCATGAAAAAGATCATAAGATATTAAAACTATATTGAATTTGTGAGCGTAAAAAAATATCGAAAAATTATCTGATCAAATTTTGCTATTTAACATCAGATTCTCAAATTTTCTCTCTGAAGCATCAACAGAATTAAACATGCTATAGTGTGAGCCAAAATTATACTGTATAACTTAAAAAATAGTCATACTATTTTTAAGGTTATCATTATTTGTAAATCAACCAAAATCACTTAAATATTTGCACCCCAATCCTTTTTTTGTCGAATTTATTGAACTACTATCATACAAACACTGAGACGTGATTTTCCCACTAGATATTTGCTGAGGCACTTTTGTTACTTACTTTCCTCCATTTTATGTAACTAACCGCATTCATTAACTAACTCCGAACTGGACCTTGAACATGTCCAGGCCCCCAACCGTCCTTCCACTAACACCAATGGCGTCGTTGCATGCAATGTCAAGTTGAAGCCATCTAGCGACGACTTCCCGAAGCTCGCGGTGCGAAGCAAGGCAGAAAGAGACACTGTTGTCAGGGAGAGCGAAAAAGTATTAGATGAGCGAGTTATCCAGAAAACCGAGGAGTTCTTGGATGAAACCACAGGAGAAACAAGGGTTAGGACTGTAGAGTACGTGGAGAAACTTATCGAGAAAGAGGTATAGATTGGATTGATTGACCCATTCAGCATGACATGTTTTGCACTATGGTTAGTCTCTTTTAACACGTTTCAATGTAGTTTAGGCGGTGTTTATGGCAAAAACAAGTAGAATGTAGATGTAAGCAATCCCTGTTTAATGTTTTGGGTAACCGCAAAATTTAGACGATGGAGAATATTTCTTTATTATTTTGTCATAATTTTCCTCGTATACGTAGTGGTGGAACCACTACAATGAATTTAGTGCCTGTAGGAATTTTTATTCCTTATTTAATTCTATATGAAAATATGGAATATTTTCTAAACAATGTATCTTTGCATTTTATTTAATTATTTAGGATTTTAAAAATATTAGATTTTAAAATGAAATTTAAAATATTTAATTTGTTTTGGGAACTTTGATATTTGATTAAATGAGAAATAAAAAATGTTCACTTTTTTATGCCATATCCACTAGAAAAATTAATTCCCCTCTAAAATTATGGAATATTTTTCAATTTTTTTCAAGAAAACTTTTGTGTATATAATGTTTTTACTTTAAACTTTCTCTACTCTTGTTTTAATCGCATTTTTTTCAAGATGAATTGAAACTGGGTTGATATACCTGTTCTATACTATAAAATAGTTTGATTTGCTTTTTACCTGAGCAGCTTTGTTTCAAGTGGATAACTACACTAATAAATTAGAAATACTGCACATCTTTTTTCTTTTTGTGCATGCTTTTATATCAGTGAAAAATTAAGAATACTATCATACAATTTTCTTCTTAGCTTTGCGAATAATTGAATTCAAAAATTGAATTATTAAATAATGTTCGAAAGAAATTTTTTAAATTAAATTAATACAAGATGTTCTCAAAGGTGAGGTTTTTTTACACGATGTACTCATATTTACATTTACATTGCTTATGGAAAGTCCGAATTAAAGTTGCATTATTGTTATGAGACCAATGCATAAGTCACATTTTTTCGTATTAGATGGAAATTCTATAGATAAAAATCATTCATAATTTTTTGTTTTCCAAACTTACTGTTGTTCCAATTACTGTTTGTATGGACTGAGTAATTCTTAATGGTAATTTCTTAACCATTTTCAAAGTATTTTTCACAATTTTAGCCATTTTCTTAACAATTTCGTACTAATTCTGAACATTGTTAAAAAATTCACATAACCTCCACTTCTGAAAAAATCCTGTATTCTGTTCAATTTACATCGATAGAAAAAGAGTTCAAATAACCATTCTCAATTACTGCGATTCACAGTTTAAGTGAAAGACTTATTAAATTTCAATAATAATTTTAACACACAGGTTGAAACTGTCCGAGAAAAAATTATTTCTTTGGAATTGACAAAACCTTCACACTTAGAATTGGACCTTACATTTAATGGAAATAACAATAATGATGTCAAAGAGGAAAATGATAACGATGTAGATGATGACACAGTTTCTGAGCCACCGACTCCCACCAATAATGAAGAAAAAACACTGGATGAACATTCAACGAACGCAAATAAAAAGAAAAGAAGAAAAAAATCCAAGAAAGGAAAACACTGAATAGTATTGCATTGATCAGTATGTGAGAATTTCGTGTTATTTTTCAAATTGGTGTTAAAATTCTTATGGTGGATGGGTTTTATTAATAATTTTATGATGAATATCATCATTGTATTCCTGTACAGAGTATTTACATAATTCATGTATTTTTTAAATAAATCTGTAATTAGTTGTAGTTGATAAGGTCCAAAGCTTTTTTCATAAATAATTGAGAAATTTATATTTTATATAAAATTGTTCATATTATAAGGTGGTTTATACTATTTATTTTATACGATAACAGACAATATAAAAAATGCTTTGGAGAGAGACTTAAATTTTAATATATAATTACAATTGTCCTCTTTTTTTTTCTTCTTATTTCTTTGGTGCTATGATTCCTTCAAGTTGAGTCTGAAAAATATGTATTTGTTAAAAATGAGGTAAGATAATATTTATTTTTAATTTTTCCATGAATTGAATTGAAACAACTAGTAACTGTTTTTTCGAATAAAAATAAAATATCATAAAAATTAAAGATACAGGTTGAAAGGTTTATCCTTCTAAATATTTGATAGATTCGGTCTTTACTTGGTGGAAACTCATTTTAATTAAAAAAATGTATATGAGACAGTAATTTATTTCCACAAAAATGTTTGTACTACTACAACAATTGTTTCACCACGATGTGGCTTCTTCAGGTATTACATTGTACTGTCTGATGTTATTCAGTGTAACCGAGTTTAAATACTTTTTTAGGTACCTGACCAAATAATGGAAGCACAAGTAATAAAAACTAGGTGTTTATTGGAGTTTGCCGCTAAAAATGCCATTAAGGAAAAATATTCAGTAATGGAGAATGATCAACATCTGTTTGTTCGTTCAAAAGGATTTTACGGGCATTATACCTGTTGATTTCAAGAAATTCTAAAAGTGTTAATCTAGAACTTTGGCTTTCAACGTGGATAATTTCATAATTATTGTTGAAATTATGCCTGAATTCCTTAAGATGATTAGCATATGTCGAATGTACAGAATTGGATATATAACCGTTTTGGTGTTCTTGGACACGTTTCTTGAATGATCTACCAGTCTGGCCAATGTATACTGAAGGGCAATCTTTGCAAGTCAACTTGTAGACTCCGGATTTATTTTCTTTATTTGTAGGATCTTTAATGTTTTTTATGTAGGTACTAAGGTTATTAATTGTCTTAAAAGCCGCATTATAATTGAAACAACTTTTGAAATATTTAGCAATATTTTCAGATAATCCATTGACATAAGATAACGAAAAATATTTCTGTGTATTGTCCTCTTTTATGATTGGGTACACGAGATTTAATGCCATTTTCTTTTGTTTATTGAATACCATTTTGTCTATAAGAAAGGGTTTGTAACCGTTGTTTGACGCTATTTGTTTTAATAATATTTAATTCTTTCATGAAGTTTTCTGAATTTAAAGGGACATTCAATAATCTATGAATACAACTATTATATGCTGACATCTTTTGGTTGGTGGGGTGGTTTGAAGTTTTATGTATTGTGATGTCTGTATGTGTTGGTTTGTGAAAAATACAGACATCACAATACATAAAACTTCAAACCAGCCCACCAACCAAAAGATGTCAGCATATAATAGTTTTATTAATAGATTATTGAATGTCCCTTTAAATTCAGAAAACTTTATGAAAGAATTAAATATTATTAAACAAATAGCGTCAAACAACGGTTACAATCCCTTTCTTATAGACAAAATGGTATTCAATAAACAAAAGAAAATGGCATTAAATCTCGTGTACCCAATCATAAAAGAGGACAATACACAGAAATATTTTTCGTTATCTTATGTCAATGGATTATCTGAAAATATTGCTAAATATTTCAAAAGTTGTTTCAATTATAACGCGGCTTTTAAGACAATTAATAACTTTAGTACCTACATAAAAAACAATAAAGATCGTACAAATAAAGAAAATAAATCCGGAGTCTACAAGTTGACTTGCAAAGATTGCCCTTTAGTATACATTGGCCAGACTGGTAGATCATTCAAGAAACGTTCTGTACATTCGACATATGGTAATCATCTTAAGGAATTCAGGCATAATTTCAACAATAATTATGAAATTATCCACGTTGAAAGCAAAAGTTCTAGATTAACACTTTTAGAATTTCTTGAAATCAACAGGTATAATGCCCGTAAAATCCTTTTGAACGAACAAACAGATGTCGATCATTCTCCATTACTGAATATTTTTCCTTAATGGCATTTTTAGCGGCAAACTCCAATAAACACCTAAAGTTTTTATGACTTGTGCTTCCATTATTTGGTCACGTACCTAAAAATGTATTTAAACTCGGTTACACTGAATACCATCAGACAGTACAATGTAGTACCTGAAGAAGCCACATCGTGGTGAAACAATTGTTGTAGTAGTACAAACATTTTTGTGGAAATAAATTACTGTCTCATATACATTTTTTTAGTTTATCCTTCTCTCTTCAATCTACATCGTTAGATGTTGGCAAAAAATAATAGAAAAAGAATATAATAAACAAAACCTTATTTACTTTTGATACTTTTGCCCAAACAAGATGGGAAAAATATTTCAAAAATTCCAGTAATCTTCAGGAAATTTTGCATGAATCTTGTCATTTCACGTCTAAATAACAAATTTAAACTCCATCGGATTTGTACTTTCGAAAATATTTGAAAAATAAAATTTCAAATAAGGGTAACTCAGGAAACATTAAGCAAACTCTGTCCATTTTTGAACATAACTCAAAATCTACCATAAAAATTTCAAGTTCCTAGATCTTTTTTTGTTTGGAAATTAGCATTTTTATCTCCGGTTGTTTGCCCGGACAGCCAATCATCACAAAATTTGACAAAAATATTCATGTCATTATTATACACCTAATTACCTCATTCGATTTCGATAGGACTAGTAATTTTGGAACGATTTGAAAAATAAGAAAAGAATTTCAATTGCGAATACCTGCTGAACCGCTGGACTGATTTCGCCCATTTACGAACTCAATCAAGACATTTAGGCCCCAAACCTACCCTGAAAGTTTCATGCTTTTAGCTTTTTCCCTTCGAGTGTTAAGGGATAAACTAGACCAGCCGGACTTAAAATTTTTCATCAGTGGTTCCTACCTAGTCTTTTGAGACCATCTTTGAATCAAAATTCGAAAATTACAGACATTGAGCAGAACAATAGCATCCTATTCCGTAGAACAAGCGTGTAAATAGTTTTCGTTGTTTTGTTCAAAGTTTATTGAAAATAATAAAGACTAAAAATTTAATTTAATAAGCTTTTAGGTCGAATAAAAAAAAATTAAGGAACTTCAGTGGTGAAAATTCCCTTCTAGCAGTGATAACAGCTTGCAAACGACGAAGCATGCTTTGAATCACATACTGAGGAGTATTGTTCTATCCCACCAGTATGTATGAATTTCTGGGATTTCGCACATGTCTCCGTAAACATCTAAACATCTTGCCATCCAATCCCAAGCATGTTTTATCAAGTTTAAATCTAGACTTCAAACAGGGAAACAAATCTGGTGATTTAAACCTCGTCAAGATAAGCAGTAAACTAGCCAAGGAGTGTGGAGTCATGTATTATCATGCATAAAGGTCGCCTCTTATCCAAGAATAACCATGAATGGTACAACACGGTCTTCTAGAACATCTGTAGGGTGCTTATGAGAAGTCATACTCCCATTTTGGATAAAGACTAACTCTGCAAACTTCAAAAGATGTCCCATATCATAACAGCTTCCACCAAATGAAAGTCGCTCGGCAATACACGCTTGAGCACATCTCTTACACGTCTGCCTGAGACGAAGTCGGGATGCATCGGAAAACAATACACTATTCCAATCCTCTATCGTCTGAGCCAAATGTTCTCCTGGCAATTTATCAAGACATTCAACTCTTGTATTTACTAATTCCTTAACGAAATCAACAGGGTAAAGTGTTGTGATGAATAACATTATTTTTGGAGCAATTGTTTTCTCATCCTTCGTGTCTCAAAAACTAAACAGCATCTGATATAAAACAGCATTTCCGTTTGTCCATTTATAAAGTAAAAAATTTTTTCCTTCATCATTTAAAACATTCTTTCTCACATATTGCTTATCAAACAGATTATTAATCTAACAAAATTTACGGAATCGCCAAAAAGTCTTACCTTCAGCTGCATGTTTGTCTTCTTCAAGAACGCAATCTCCTCTGTATGCTTCCTTTCTTCCGCCATCCTTGTTTCGGCCGCCCTACGATCGGCTTGCTCCGCCCTCTGCTTCAGCTCTACGATCTGATGCTCGAGTTCCAGTTTTTCGTTCTTCAGTTGCTCCACCTGTGCCTCCAGGTCAGATTTGCCTTGCTCTGCCTGGAGGGCTTTGCGCATGCCAAATGCGATGCTGCTGCAGTATAATGCTTGATAGGCCTCGATAGTCATGCGCATTTCGTCTCTCACCCGCAGTAGTAGCAGACCTCTTTCAGCACAATTTATAGTCACCTGCCGGATGATCTCATCGAAACATTGGGTGTAAAGCTCTCTACGTACTGGACAGATGCCAGTTTCCCTAGCCTGCAGATGAATTTTATGCATTATTGAGGTCCTGTCACAACACATAGTATATTTATAATAGTATTCCTAGCTTGTAGTAATTGTTCTTTTATAAGCGGTTTTTTATAAAACTTAATATCGGTATACAGCTTACGAAAATCATTCGCGGAATATAGGATTTATAATGCATTAACAAGTGAAGCTATTGTGCCAGTCGCTCAGCACAAGAATAACTTCATTATGTTTACAAATGATGACGAATATTCAACTGGACTGCTCTTTGAATCGTTCCCTACTCTTTTCGACTGCCCAGAGTGCCTCCCATGGCATTATAGCTTGTCGCGCTGAGGACGCTTGTGAAATGGAGGGTTAAGTCTTGATGCCCAAAGTAATGCTATTTGCGCCAGCCACTGGACCCGTGTGGTGGAAGATCGACCGAATGAGGCCCTAGTTTTGCCATTATGGTGGAACGGAGGGCTGAGCAGCGTTTATTAACTCAGTAACAAGGAAGTCCATCGCAGCACAGGGCCTCTCCCTTAAAACTAGCGTACTCTACCCCATTGCAGTAAATCTCCGGATTTTTCTGTCCAATGGCCGAGTGCGTTTTGTAGCATACTGTGTTACCTCGGGAGGATGGATGCCCACAGGTGGTACTTGTACTGGACTAGGGAGGTATTTCGTTTATCTGTTCGCAGACACTCATGTTCGGGAAATCCTCATGAAATGTCTCAGAGTTTAGCGGGACTTGACAGTTCGACCGGCCTCGTCCTGAACCTGGATCTATTATGTGACATTTCAGGGTTTGTGGATCTCGACGAAACGGCTAGTCCGTTGGTGCTTGACGCCAGGATCAATCATTCACATGGGTTCATGGGTCTTGACGTACAGGCCGGATTGACGGTGCTCGTACCAGGATCAATTGAGGCATCAATCTTGGGATTATCTTAGTTCATGAGACTGCGTTCGGATGGATGGATAAGAAGCCCTTCCGGCGTGTGAGTTGCGGCCCAAAAACTCGGGTATACTGACAATGCAGAGCCAGTAGAGGTTGGATAGTGCTTCGCTGCTACCAGTCAGACGGTTGTAGGTTTTCGAACTGAAGCTCAAACTTGAACCTGGTGGGTTCATCTCTTCGGAGGGGTTCTCGCTTCGCACGATGATATGGCGTAATCCTTATCACACTTTCTGCCTCTAGGGGCAGATTGTGGAGACTGCTGAGTAGTCACTTCGTGAAAGAGCTACACTCACATGCCAATACAACTAACTGGTAGAATTCACGTACCTCGAGTGGGAAGCCCCCATGACATTGTAGCTGGGGGCGCTTTTCTATATTAGCATCCTAGTGTAGCGAATAACTCTGTGCTCCTCGTCCAAAAACCTGCCTTGCTCTGTCTCAGCTTAACCGGCGTATCAATAGAGGACCCGACCATTCTAAAGATTCATGAGTAACCCCGCAAAGTTCAAATAGGGCAAGGCATACAGCGTTTGACGACCAACGTTCCAAGCGGAACACATGGTCACTGGTGTCACAGGCAGAGCTGCGCATCACGCCTGTCTGATGAGTTTCAGATGCGCAGACTCCGAACGAAACGCCGTCTTGCGAATTAAAAGGTTGAAGCTCCCTCGCAACACGGCATTTTCTTCGAGAGCTTCACTAGTTTCATCCCGGTGAAATGGAGAATTAAGTCCTGATACCTAAAGTAATGTCACTCTCGCCAGTCACCGGACCCGTGTGGTGGAAGATCGACCGAATGGGGCCTGGCTCAGCCGCGTTGTTCAACTCAGTGACAAGGGTGTCCGTCGCAGCACAGGGCTTTACCCTTAAAACGCCTGGCCATCCAATTGGTGTTGGACTTGAGAGGGCAGTGGTTGAAAGTCCGCACTAGACCGACTAGTATTCCTTCTATCTGTTCGCAGCAACTCATGTTCAAGATATCTCGAGAAATGCTTCAGGGTTTAGCGGGACTTGAAGGTTCGACCGGCCTCGTCCTGAACCAGGATCGATTGCGAGACGTTTCTGGGGTTTCTGGATCTCGACGATACGGCTAGACCATTGATGCTTGAAGTCAGGATCAATTGAAAGACTTCACAGGGATTCGTGGGTCTTGACGTACATGTCTTGACACTAGGATCAATTGAGGCATTAAATCTTAAGACTATCTTGGTTCATGGGACTGCGTTCGGTTGGGTGGATCAGAAGCACCTTCGGAGAGTGAGTTGCGTCGCAAAACCACTTGGGTACTAATCATGAAGAGCCAGTAGAGGTTGGATAGTACTTCGCTGCTACCAGTCACGGTGTAGGTTTTCGGACTGAAGCCGAAACTCTGGAAGCTAGTAGGTTCTCTTCGGAGTGGTCCTCACCATGCGCGATGATAATGTAATAAAGGGTCTATGTTTTACTTAGAAATAAGGAAATAAATTTTGATCTAAAGAAGTCCATTAAAATGAAACTCGGGGACTTGAGAGGACCGCGGCTGATAAGCGGCATTAATAGTTGCATAAACAACGGGTGAGAATCTTAAAGCAACAATGTATTAATCAATAGATCAATTCATTCAAATTTGAACGAGGAGGTCTTGGGAACGGAAGTTCGCGAATATGATTTTAGTGCAGGCGACACAAAGGACTTCAAGGCTAAGATTGGGAATTCTCATTGAAGTCGAGATAAGAAACCAACAAGTCAAAAGATCTGGATGGTCTAGACGTGTGTAGGCGTTGAAACGATGGGAACTTAGAAAAAGCCGACGCAGGAAAATTTTGAGTAGGAGGATAGAAGCCAACGTTTTGGAAGTTCTAAAAAAAAGGGGTCGTCGTTAGGAATTGGTGACAGAGAGTCACTAATCGGTTCGTGGTCGGGATAGTTTAGCATTCAGGTTGAAAAATAAAGGGTTAAATTAAAGTGTTTGTTCTTGAAGGGGTGTTGTGCCTTCGGGGTAAGACCAACACCCCCGTGTATAGGGTTCAGCTATTGAACATGGTATCTGGTTTTGTGGATCGGTGTCACGAAAAAGGTAGGATTGTTTTGTAACCTCACTGCTGAAGAGTCTGGAAAAGGTGATTGATGACCATATCAGGGGGAAGGTGCTAATTGACAGTCCCCCTAGCCCTCATCAATACGCCTACCATGCTGGCAAATCGGCAGAACTTGCATTGCATAATTTGGTCGGAAAATTAAACCAATCTCTCGATAACCGAGAGACAGTACTAACAGCGTTTCTGGACATTGAAGGTGCTTTTAACAATACGCTGCCGGCTTCTCTCGCTGAGTCTGTCGCTGCCGGAGGAATCGACCCGCTAATCTGTAGATGGATACAGGCAATGCTATGCGGCAGAACAATAACGACCTCATACCAGGATGATGTCTTCGAGTTCAAGGCTGCGGCTGTCCGCAGGGAGGTGTTCTCTCACCCATTACTGTGGACCCTTTCCGTTGATGACCTGCTTACGATCATTTCGCTGTAGGGAGTCGACGTTCAAGCATTTGCTGATGACCTGGCAATCATAGTGAAAGGTAAATCGGAAGTGACGATATCGGCCGTCCTTCAAGAGATACTGAACACTATTGACAAATGGTGTATAAGGGAAGACATGTCTCTTAATCCGCAAAAGGTAGTTATAGTACCATTCACTAAAAAACGGAAGTTTAATGGTTTAGAACCGCCGACTATTCGTGGTGAAATAATACAACTCTCATTTGAGGCAAAATACCTGGGAATAGTCCTGGACAAGACCCTCAGCTGGAGTGCCAGAATGGGTTTCTGGACTTGCAGGCGGATCTGTGGTAAAACCTGGGGCCTAAAGCCCAGGCAGGTGTACTGGCTATAAACTATGGTAATCAGACCACGGATAGTGTATGGCGCTGTAGCGTGGTGGAAGAAAGGCCTACAAACGGTTGGCGAACAAAAGCTCACCCGACTACAGAGACAGGCTTGCCTTGCAATTACAGGTGCGTTTCGCACCACACCCACGGCAGCCATGGAGGTCCTACTAAATCTACCACCCCTGCACCTACTCGTGCAGAGGGAGGCGGAACGGACCACTCACAAACTATATCAACTGGCGATTGACAGGCCAGAGACAACAGTGATGGGAGGCTCACGACTGTTGGACGAGCTTTTAACGAACAGTATCCTATCGATGCCCTCGGATCTAATGTCAAAAGTCACGAGGCAAGAACGGAATTTCAATGTAATCATCTCTAGCCGGGACGAATGGACCCAACATGCTGAGGTTCTATTGAGAACCGACCTTGGCTTGTTCACAGACGGCTCGCGAACGACGAACGGAACAAGAGCGGGAGTCTATGAGAGCAAACCGAGAATCAACATCTCATTGAGTCTCGGTCAAAACGCAACCATATTCCAGGCAGAACTATTTGCCATTGAGACCGCGGCAGAACTGCTGATAAAACGGCAAATCCACCACGGTAAAATCAAAATATTTACTGATAGTCAGTCAGTACTAAAAGCTTTGGAATCCAGCTCTTGTACCTCAAGAACAGTCTGGAGTTGCCGCACAGCTTTAAACAGGCTCGGTATGTATAACGGAATCACTCTAGTTTGGATACCGAGCCACTCAAACTATTTGGGTAACGAGGAGGTCTGGATAGGGCCAAACTAAGAACACTTGTCGAAATTATGACAGGTCACTGCAGACTGAAAGTGCATTTGCACAAAATGGGTCTGGCTGAAGACTATGAATGCAGGCTTTGTCTTGAGGACACTGAAACAGCCATGCACATCGTCTCAGAGTGCCCAACGGTGAGTCGCATCAGATTCGAGGTCTTTGGCCAGGCTTTTATACCCCACAGCGAACTGAAAAAATTACCCCTGAACAAGATTATCGGTTTTATCCAAAAACTGGATCTCGTCTGTGAGGTAATATTAGGGGTGAACCACAATAGTCCGTGCGGACATAGTGGTAGGGTGGACAGACGCCCGCTCGCCATAAATAATAATAATACGGGGATGCGAAGAGCGGAAAAGCTGTTCCCCCTCGAATGGGAAGTTGACGGGTCCGAGCGATTTTCCACATTTTATTTTAAAGCCGGAAAATCGAGGGTGTTATGTTTTCGTATGGATATTTTGCATTGAATAATAAATATAATATTTTCATTTGATTTTAAAGTAATATTTATATCTAATTATAAAAAACTATTGACCACTTTTTCGCTTTATCTCTGAATATCATAAAGAATTATACTTTATAACTTCATGAGTAGGAAGAAAATTGGATAGTTAAATAATAGAAATAATTTAATCTTGAAAGCGTAACTGGATACTATGAAAAAACAAAAAAACAATATAAACTACTTCAAAAAAATATTTGATTTAAAATTTATATTTTCTTGACTGTTATGTTTTTTCTAATGAAAATAATTACCTGTCTCTGTTGTAATCTCATATCTAATTGTTCTTGTAGATTGACAACTTCCAATCTTGTGGCAGGATTTGTGGAAACTTCTTGCCTCCACATTTGCCCATCCTCCTCCCATTCTAAGGGTGGTAAAATTGTATTCAGGATCTCTTCAGTTTCTCTTTTAGCATCAGTTCCGGCAGCCACTGTTTTACCCTTAGTCGGAGAGTCATCCCTACCTTTTTCCTAAAATGAGACAATGCCTACCTAGTGAATATTTTCTTATATTAATATTGCACTATTTATAAATTGAATAATACAAGAAAACTGGAGCAAAATATCAATAACTCACTTTCTTCCGATCTTCATGCTTTGTAACTAAAGTGGGGTTGTCATATTTCACTAATGTGTTACTGGAAGGAATAATTCTTTCGGCCATTTATAGTGTTTAACAT
Source organism: Megalocaria dilatata (assembly GCA_034642435.1). NCBI lineage: Eukaryota > Metazoa > Arthropoda > Insecta > Coleoptera > Coccinellidae > Megalocaria > Megalocaria dilatata. Next base: position 31,958,418 of record CM067861.1, read on the forward strand.
TCAATGTTCAAATATTGACTAAATAATAACAAATATGTGACATTAAAATAATCACCATGGAAACAAAAGTTTTGTCAATATTATATTGAAGTGAGATCTCATTTATTCAGTAATAAGGATAATATAGCGACCACCTTCTTAGCTTCTCGTCCAGAATTCTGCTTTGTTCTGCTGCAGCTTGGGGTGTTTTATATAGAGGACACGACTAGTTTTAAACTACCTGACTGACCGTCCTCGCCGAGTTTAAATAAAAGATGGATGTTCAGCCATTATTATTACTTGTATTATACCAAGACAATCAGTTTTTTAGTAGATGAATACAGAGATCAAATAAGCTACCTCTTTGTGGGAGGTGGTTGGATAGAAAATATTACTAGATTGACTTATTTACGAACGGGGTGCGAATTAATCCTAGTCGAGCAGTCCTAAGAAGGGTACAGCCTTCGCAAAAATGGAAGGTCTAGGATGTTAATAAATTTTCTCTGTGATAATAAAAATGGTAATGAAACTCCATTATGGAATTTAAGAAGTATAATGATTAAGTGTGCCAAAATACAATAGTTTTATCAATCCTAAATTCAATAAAATTTAAATAAAGATGACTCACTGAATAATTAAGGAGAAGGCGATGCGGATCCCTCAAGCACTGCGAATCATTTATATAATTCTTAATTCTGTTTAAATTCTTCAAACATAATAATTACGAAGAGATATGTCAACCTACTTCTTAATTTCTGACTCTTCTTTAATTAGACAATTTCATCCTGAATAATATACCAAAATTTTTAGATACTTCTTACCCCTAGACTCTATGACCATAGATTCAAAACAAAACTGGGCACACGCGATTTTCTACAAGAAACAACCTATTTAAGACGAACAATAAACGATAAAGAACGACTACTGGTACTCTTTAATTCCTTGGTCCCGGAACTTAGCACTATATTCAATTTCTCTAATTCTTCTGACTCAATTCTTAAACTTAAAAAAAAAATTACTAATATCACTCAATATAATTATAATAATGCTAAATTCTGAGACCAATTCGAGCCTCGCACCGCGATCTTTTCTCGACGATCTAACTAGTTTTTCCGACGTGTCAAGACTCCCCAACAAACTCTGTTTTAGCCCATTTAATACCTCGTACGAGTCGATTTTCTTCTTCCAAATTTTTGATCCGCTGACCCGCTCGAAATTGCAACTTAGCACTTTTAAAAATTTCGTCTCTTTGTCGAGCCACACGTGTTAATTTCGACGTCAGCGTTTTTCTCTGGAACTTTCCGTTCATAAACTCATCTGAAGGAATATGTTTACGTTTCGTACAATCAGCTCTTATGAACTTTTTAATGTGTAGTTTGTTATTATAATATATAGGCCAGAGTAAAAGAATTTCCTTTCACGTAGCCGCTGTTCATAGGTGTCTCGAAAGCGAATTCCTAAGTTAAACATTAACTGGTCTGGAGTTTAGAATAAACAAATTAATTCAGGGGCATTGAACCTCGCGTTGATTTTGCTTTTGTCCACTGAATTAATCCCTGTATCCTTACAGTCCTTTCAGGAATTCTAAACCTTGTTGGTTTACCACAGCGTGGAGATTCATCATCGCCGATGACTCTAAGCCCATCATTGGAGTAGACTTCCTGAGCCATTTAAATCGTGGACGTTGGAAACCGACGACTCCTAGACGGAACCATCCAGCTCACCACGCGAGGACAGGTGACAGAGTGTGCAATCCCCGTAATCAAGATAACCATTGTACAAGCTTCTGTTCTTCTTCTCATAGACGATCGAACTCTTTCAAACACTCCCGGAATATACTGAATTGTTTCAGCCGTTACTATTTGGTAGTTGATCATAATTAAAACAAATTGTAGAAATTACTATGTTTTACTACCAATAAAAATATATATTACACATTTTCTTGTGACTCGAGTTTCGGGAAATGAACTATCCCATCATCAGACAACTGAAGACCTAACAGTGGTACAGAGGTATTCAAACAAAAGTTCATTCTTTAGAAAACAGTAATTCTTTTCGACAAAAGAAAATCTTTTTTTACATTTACATGTAGATTCAAATGAAAAGAAACTTGATTATTGAAATTTTCAAATTCGTTCACAATAAAAATAATTTAAAAAGTGGTTGTCTGTAAAGTCGGTTTCTGACGATAGTTGAACGTGACAACGTCTTAAGAAAATACTGATGGAATGGTAGCATTTTTCAAAAGAAAATTTTAATTTCATTTGTTTAATAGATTTGTATGTATATAGAGAAGGAGGTAATTGGAAATCACAATGAAATGGTCAGGATATGAGAATCCATTAACTTTTGCTAGCGGTGGCATCGATTGTTTGTTTAGTGACTTTCTGGAAGTGTTGCAAACCAGTTCATATTCTTCGCTGCTCAGTTGTCGATTTTCTTTGATAACCCAATCCGAAATTAGCTTCAGCTGTGCTGCAGTGATGGGTTTAAGGTCGTTTCTAAACCAAAGTCTGTCACAGACCAAGCAAGCGTAGCCAAAATCGTTGTCCAAAAAAGTAGATTTGAATCTTATGATTGATGATGACCATTTAGTGTTCCAAGTAGATTGTGCTTGAACTTCAATTTGATCTGAAGAAGTACTTGGTTGTACAGTAGTTTCTGCTGGTTCTGTTGCTAAAGTTTGACGTTGTTGGTCGGTAAATTGTCGTTGAGTATCAATATGGACGGTTTTTAACCTTTGCCCTGAACGAGATGAGGATGTAGTTGTCGCTTCTAGAGAACCACTGGCAATAACCAAGTTAGCAGCTTGGCGTAATCTGTTGTTTCGATCTCTTACATTACGTGCTTCTCTTGCAGCTGCTGCCTGTGCAGGAGTTTTGGATGCAGCAATCCGCTGTCTGTACTCACGTTGTATTTGTGCCCTTGTTTTTGGAGCAGCAGTTGTTGGTTCTGCAAATAGCGTCGCAGAGGTAGATGCAACAGCTTCTTGAACCTACATGGGAACAGGAATTGCAGGAAAGAGTGGCTCATTTGTGAGATTGACACGCTCATCAGGTTGATCTGCAGTGGTGGTAGATTGTTGTTGGGCGTGTTGTCGTTGACTTCTAGTTTGGACATTGTTCGACTCTACCCCTGAACGAGATGGAGATGTAGTTGTCGTTTCAAGAGAATTACAGGCAATAGCCAAGTTAGCAGCTTGGCGTAATCTGTTGTTGTGTTGTCTTTCGTTTTTCGATTTTCTCGCAGCAGCCGCCTGAGCAGGAGTTCTAGATGCTATGATACGCTGTCTGTACTCACGTTGTTTTTGGGCTTTCGATTTTGAAGCAGTGATTATTGGCTGCGCGAATGGCGTTGCTAAAGTAGAGGCTACAGCATCTTGAACCTCCGTGGGTTCACTCATCAAAGGTAGTGGCTTATTCGTGACATCCTCTAGTTCGTCAGGCTTTTTTTCCATGGTGGGATTGTAAGCGGTTCTGCAAAGTAAATCGTCGTTCGAAACAATTTTAAAAAAATATCATAAAATTTTTCCTTCTGAAAATCATTTTAAATTTAAAAAATAAAAATACAACAAAATACTTGAATAAAATTTATTGTTTAAATTTCTACTCAATTGTAAAAATTTTAATTTTGATTTTATTATTTTAATAATATAATTAAATTTTTTCAATTAGTTACTTAATTATTTTTGCAAATTTAATTGTAATTTGTTATGAAAAAAATTATTTAAATTTGGAAACATTAAAGTTTTCGTAAATCTAGTTTTTAAAAAGCCCGTCTCAATGTGTTTGATATAGGAGAAAATGTTCCCTTTGACGGATGGCTGGTCCAACCTGTCAATTCAGACACGTTGTGATATGTGGAAGATTTAATATTTATGTTTTAATTTTTTTAAATCATAGCTACGCTCGATAATTATTTCGATTGAATAGTAAAGCCATCGATTATTTACTCATCGAGAAATAGTTCTGATGACTTATTGTTTTAATTTTGTCAATTATAGCATAACCTACAATCGCTGCACTAGCGGACCGATGCTATTCATTTTAATGATGAAAGCACGAATATTCGATAATATATCACTGAATATATAATGAATATATAATTAATATCGAAAGAATCATTACCTTTATCGCTGTAATTATCGTTGCTATAAACAATTGACACCACATTCACTTTTCACTGCACTTGATACTCGATCAAAACATGTAAATGTACTATAGTATAGCAACTGTCCACGCAGACGCATCGCTCACTCAAGTAGGAGAGAGACGGATGTCGAACGCTGCCGATTCTGCTTCTTTGTCGCTCGTTCCGCGCTCTCGCTTGCACTTCAAGCCTTACATAGAACGCCTCAGAGCGACGTAACGCCGCATGAGTCATGTTTTTTCGTACGTGCAGCGGCTCTATCGAATTATAAGACGTTGTCACGTCAAAAATAATGAATGACTGTATGGAGCTATGTAAATCCAAATATTTGAGATGTACAACAAAATAACGTAAAAATAATGAATGACTGTACGTAGCTATGTAACCCCAAAAATTATTTGAGATATTTAAATGGGTACCATCTGTTTAACAACCTTCTTTGTCGATTGCCGACATTCCGATATCTGTTAGAAGGCCCCTCTTTTTTAACCCGGTTTTTTATCACGTTCCGCTTGTAAACCTCTATTAGGTGTTATCTAGAATCTATTGAAATATTCAAAATATTTATCACTTTTGTTTAAATACCTCTGTACCACTGTTAGGTCTTCAGTTGTCTGATGATGGGATAGTTCATTTACCGAAACTCGAGTCACAAGAAAATGTGTAAAATATATTTTTATTTGTAGTAAAACATAGTAATTTCTACAATTTGTTTTAATTATTCCCGGAATATGTATCAAACGCGTGATTTCTCAGTTCGTTTACGGTGTTCACTGGCGTTAAGTTTAAGCTTTCAGAAAGCCCCATAAAAAGAAATCTAAACTATTTATGTCTAGGGATCTGGCGGGCCATTACGTTCACCCCGTCCAATACATCTGTTTTCATAATTTTTATTTGAATACTCCCTAACCAAAACTTAAAAATGGGAAGAAAGAAGCACCGTCGTGCATGAACTACATTTCACGTTGTAGAATAAGAAGTAAATCATCCAATAACAAGGGCAAATCGTTTTCTAAAAAATGTCTGTATAATTGACCAGTAAGTCGACCTTAAAAAGAAGGGGACAATCAAATAATCGCCAATATTACCGCCCAACACATTTGATGAAAATTGCTCTTGAAAATGAGTTTCTCCTCAGCCCATATGTGTTCATTATGAAAATTTATAATCGAAGATCTTGAGAAACGGGCTTCATCAGTGAATAGGATTTGGCAATCAAGATGTAGATTATTTAATAGTCTATTGAGGTACCACTGACAAAAAATAATCCTGAGATGAAAATCTCGAGGCATCCTCTGAATGTGATAAGGATATCCCGCAAGATCTGCCAAACAACTTGATCACTTGCATTTAAAGTAACACTAATTTTTCTTGTACTAGTTCCTGCGTGTTCTTCTATTTCGTTCAGAACTGCCTCTTCGAGTAGGGGTGTTCTCACTGCACATTAATATTTTTCGTAGAAAAAGATACAGTTTCTAAAAGACGCCTGTGAATATGAGAGAACATTCGATGACCATGCATCACTCTATTGGGATAGCGTTCCATGTAAAGACGCTTAGCTTCTCTTGAATTTCCATTTACAAGCATGTCAGCTATTTCGGAATTCGTGAAATTCGGCATGTTTTGATATTAAATTGCAACCATCTTTACTTTTCAAAACACAGGAGTTAAATTTGACTTGCATTTAAAATAACACTAATTTTTCTTGTACTAGTTCCTGCGTGTTCTTCTATTTCGTTCAGAACTGCCTCTTCGAGTAGTGGTGTTCTCACTGCATATTAATATTTTTCGTAGAAAAAGATCCAGTTTCTAAAAGACGCCTGTGAATATGAGAGAAGATTCGATGACCATGCATCATTCTATTGGGATAGCGTTCCATGTAAAGACGCTTAGCTTCTCTTGAATTTCCATTTACAAGCCCATATGCATGTCAGCTATTTCGGAATTCGTGAAATTCGGCGTGTTTTGATATTAAATTGCAACCATCTTTACTTTTCAAAACATAGAGTTTAATTTGATGTGTCAAAACTAACAATGAATTTATTCATCACAGCTTACTAACTGAATTTTTATGACAATTTGGATTTTTCTGAGGATTTCGAGAAAATCAAAGAATTCAAAAAATGTTTTCTCTAAATAATAGATACGACAAAACTACAAGAGACCATAAATTTTAGTATAACAACAAAGCCTCTTTTTACAATTTTTCAAACTAACAATGGCTCACCAAAAAAAAGTTCTAGAGTAAAATAGGGAAGAGTGTTCCAGAAAAAATATCACCCTGTAGATTTGCAATCTGCATTTCACAAGGTGTAAACTCTAAATTGTAATATCTATGCCAAATTTCAGTTGAATGTCTTGTGAAATGCAGGTACTAGGAGAAAAAAACTTCAAAGAAATTCAAACTTCAACAACCTGTATCTCCAAAACGAAACGTTTGCGGTCCCATGTTTATGGGCATTTTTTTTTCTTAAAATTATTCAAGGAATCTTCCCTCTTCGTTTGTACCTCCAATTTAGGAACATCTGGTATATCAGTTATGTTCGAAAATTGGCCCAATGATTTCTGAGTTATTCTTATTTCAAATTTTATTTTAAAAATATTTTCGAAAATACGGGGTGGGCCATTCAAAATTTGAATATTTGATGAATATTTTTTCAGTTATGAGTTCATTAGAAAGGTTGAACCCTGAAATTAACGATTGAAAAACAATGACATATTCTGTTTCTTACCAATATGTCACGGTGCAGATCCAAGGGAGAAGGATGGAGCATTTTAACCATGTATTAATCATTTTCATGATATTTTCCGTTTCTTCAGAAAAAGTTCTAAAATTACAAAATTGACGTTTATTTTATTTTCAGATGACAGAACACAGAACTGTATGTTGTTATGTTGTTACTCATCACATGTAGCTTCTACAGGCATGGAAAGACAGTCGGAAACATAGAAAATTCAGTGTAAATCTCTAGACGCTCAGTGGAGCAGTGGAAGAATCAAAAAGTCAGCACTATGCGAAGACGAACAAATGACTGAAGCATCAACACTACGCACTGCCATTAAGAGATAACAATCCTTTATTCTTTCACTGCTCCACTGCATTCGTAAACACTGAATTTCCTATGTTTCCGACTGTCTTTTCCATACCTGTATAAGAAGTAATCCATAGATTTAAAACTTTTATGATAAATGCACTCTTAAATAAAGGTGCAAAAGCTTCAATCAGTGCTTTTCACCATTTTTTTTCTATTATAAATTTCCTAAAAACATAAATCAAAAATTCAAAAATAGATCATTTATTTAAAATAGATTTCTTTTCATTTCTTGCAAATATTTTACATAATTACAGTGTCTACTTTCATTAAAGTATTTCTCAATTGTGTTCAAACTACATTTAATTATGATGTAAAATTGTAAAAAAATTATGAAATATATAATCAACAATGTTAAAAATCGATCTTATACATAATTTGATTGATTAAACGTTAAATTATTTGTAAAATTGCCTAAGTTAATTGGGAAATTCTCAATTAAAACGTACCTACTCTCAACATTATAAAATACGGGCACAATTTTTGTCTTCCTTCCTGCGATTCAAACAAACTTTCAGCTATCAGCCGCATTACTGTATATGTTAAAGTTCCTACGTTTGAATCTTTTATGATTAGTTCTCACTTCTTCGTTATCGTTGATAATACTACTATCATCTTCACTTTTTCTCTTCAGCGAGTTGTCACTGATCGATGGTTCTGTATCAATAAAAAATAAATCCTGAGAATTATTCTTAGGTTCCGGTAAACTAAGACTGGACTTAGTCTTCGATATCGACAAAGAGCTATCTTCACAAATTGTATCATCTATAAAAGTTTGTTCTTCACTCGTCTCTTCTAACTTACAACCACTATTATTTGCACTTGTGTCATTAGTTCTCAAACTCAGATTAAATTCACTAAAACTGTGACCCTTTTCTTTGAGAATTAAATCGACCGGATCATCTACATTGAGCAATTTGCACAGATATGCTGTTTGGGGGTTTTGAAGTGGACCAGGCTGCTTCAAAAGTTTTTTTTTATCCGGGGTACTTACATTATAAGGCTGCGAAGTTTGTACAAAATTTTCAGGTACTGTAAGGTCATTTTCTAGTTTACTTAAAACTACATTTTTTTCTTCTTCTCTCGGTTTGAAGCAATATCTGAAAATTGTTACATTATTAAAGAAGTTATACATTTCAACAACAATTGGTGGTATTTTTGGGTTATCCATTTTTTATTGCAAATATACATTCTGTCAAGAAAGTACCGGGAATTATCGATTTAAATCTGGCGGGGCAATGAGGCAGGTAATTTTTTTTTTCCTAGGTTGGTACCACTGTCCTTAATTACTATGCCAAGCTTGAGCGGGATCTGTCAACTAGTGTGTTTGCAACAGCTGATTAAGTCAGTCGATGTCAGAGTGCGTGCCGATTTTTACTATGGGTGATTACGTTGAGCAAAGAATTTGTTTAAAGTTTTGTGTTGCAAATGAATTTTCGTGTGCCGATGCATTGAAAATGTTGCAAAAGGCCTTTGGTGATAATGCTCTATCGAAAACTCGTGCATATCAGTGGTACAGAGCCTTCAAGGACGTTCGTGAAGTGGTCGCCCATCGACGGCTTCGATCGAGGATAACGTCCATAAAATTAAGGAAAGGGTGCTGGAAAACCGTCGTACCAGCTTGAGAGAGATAGCACATGATCTTAAGATATCCCACGAGTCCGCACGTACGATTTTGATTGATATTTTGGGCATGAGAAAGGTGGCCGCACCTGGATTTTGCATGACGATAACGCGCCTTCTCACCGAGCTACGACTGTGACTGACTTTCTCGCCAAAAACTCAACAAACGTGCTTCAGCAACCACCGTATTCGCCGGATTTGGCTCCCTGCGACTTTTTCCTCTTCCCAAAACTAAAATTGCCCCTTCCTGGCACCCGTTTTGAGTCGATTGAAGCCATAAAACAAAATTCGGCGCGAGAGCTAAAGTCCATCCCGGAAAGCGCCTATAAAAAATGTTTCGATAATTGGAAGTGCCGTTGGCATAGATGTATTGGAGCAAATGGAGCCTATTTTGAAGGCGACCCAATAAATTTTGACGATTAAATGTAAAAATGTTGTTTTAATTGAAAATTCCCGGTACTTTCTTGACAGAGTAGTAGTTATGGTAGTACTCAATTTGACAGATGACAGTTTTTTGGAAGGAATTTCAATTTTATCCTATTGGTAGAGTGCACCTTATGAAGAATGACGATGTTATACTTTGTTTAGCAAGCATCAATAGTAATTACTCTTGATAAATTTGTTAATAAGGAAAAATTGTTTATTGTGTTGACTTGAAATGCATGAATCGATTAAACAGTGGAAGTAGATAGCACTTCTGGGAAAGCCTGCACTTTTCTTTACAAAGGTGAACTATTGGTCGACAGAGTTCAACACAAACTACCAAGATGAACATAAAATAGACTACTTTAGAAGTAATGAGAAAGAAGCATTATACATTCTGTCAAGAAAGTACCGGGAATTATCGATTTAAATCTGGCGGGGCAATGAGTCAGGTAAAAATTTTTTTCCTAGGTTGGTACCACTGTCCTTAATTACTATGCCAAGCTAAAGCGGGATCTGTCAACTAGTGTGTTTGCAACAGCTGATTAAGTCAGTTGATGTCAGAGTGCGTGCCGATTTTTACTATGGGTGATTACGTTGAGCAAAGAATTTGTTTAAAGTTTTGTGTTGCAAATGAATTTTCGTGTGCCGATGCATTGAAAATGTTGCAAAAGGCCTTTGGTGATAATACTCTATCGAAAACTCGTGCATATCAGTGGTACAGAGCCTTCAAGGACGGTCGTGAAGTGGTCGCCCATCGACGGCTTCGATCGAAGATAACGTCGATAAAATTAAGGAAAGGGTGCTGGAAAACCGTCGTACCAGCTTGAGAGAGATAGCACATGATCTTAAGATATCCCACGAGTCCGCACGTACGATTTTGATTGATATTTTGGGCATGAGAAAGGTGGCCGCACGACTCGTACCGAAAGACCTGAATTTTCTTCAAAAACGTCATCGCGAACAGGTTGCTTCAGACATGCTGGATCGCTGTAATTCCGATTCTACATTCATGGAACGCATTATAACTGGTGATGAGACCTGGGTCTACGAGTACTATATGCAAACAAGCCAGCAATCATCGGAATGGGTGGCAAAAAATGAGCCGAAACCGAAAAAACCACGCCAAAGCCGCTCGAAAATGAAGGTGATGCTCATTGTTTTCTTCGATATCCGTGGCGTGGTTCACTACGAATTCGTTGCAGAGGGTCAGACGGTAAACAAGGAGTATTACCTAGGCGTTATGAAACGTTTGCGTGAGCGTATCCGTAAGAAGCGGCCTTTGTGGGCGAACAACTCATGGATTTTGCATGACGACAACGCGCCTTCTCACCGAGCTACGATTGTGACTGACTTTCTCGCCAAAAACTCAACAAACGTGCTTCAGCAACCACCGTATTCGCCGGATTTGGCTCCCTGCGACTTTTTCCTCTTCCCAAAACTAAAATTGCCCCTTCGTGGCACCCGTTTTGAGTCGATTGAAGCCATAAAACAAAATTCGGCGCGAGAGCTAAAGTCCATCCCGGAAAGCGCCTATAAAAAATGTTTCCATAATTGGAAGTGCCGTTGGCATAGATGTATTGGAGCAAATGGAGCCTATTTTGAAGGCGACCCAATAAATTTTGACGATTAAATGTAAAAATGTTGTTTTAATTGAAAATTCCTGGTACTTTCTTGACAGAGTAGTAAATCATTGGACGATTGTCAAATAAGCTTAGGTACCAGCAGATATGATAACAGAAAATTTGGAAAAGACAAGAAGTTTTACATGGCGTGATTACTCACAATGAGGCAAAAACAGCATCATGCATTCAACTGAGTGCTCAACGAAGTTGAAGAAATAAACCTAAAGTTTTGTAACTGTGCTTAATCATGAAATGTAACATAAAAACAGACTTAAAGAAGAAAAAGAGTGTGAGTTCCATTTGCAAGCAATATTATGATACACACTTTGGATAATTTTCATCAATCAAATCGTAAATGAATGAATAACTTACCTTTCTTTACTATACGATCCAGGTAAAAAATTTGTCATAGGTTTTACACTTAGAAGGTGATTGGTAGTCATCAAAATAGTCAGCCACTCTAAATCGTACTTTATTTTGATATCTTCCTTCGCATCATGGGGTATGTCAAACACCTGAAGAAATCTCCGTCTCGGCAAACATTTATCGAGCGCCAAGAATTTCGTGCAACTATTATCTTCATGGGGAACCAAGGCTGCAAATTTACAGTGTAAATGAGCAGAAAACCAATATTTTGGTTTTAGAGTGTTCAGGAGGTCTTCACAAGGCTCACTACCTAAGTTTTTCTTTTCAATATCTTCCCTAAAATTCATCTTGGAATTAGTATAAGTAATATAAAGCGAAATTAAACTTATATACAACTTAAAACTTACCGAAAATGGGGTTTAAACCGAATAAGCTGTTCCTTATTTCCATAATCGGTAATATTAGAGGGCCAATCATGAGATAAAAATATATCAATAGGTTCTGACAGTTGTTTTAGTCGAAAAACTTCAAGATTACGAACGTGGTATACACTTCTTTTTGTACTATCATCATAAGGACAGATTTCAAAATGACCTTTCGAAAAATCTTTACTTTTGTAGATCCCAGAAATTCCTCCAATTTTTACACCTGCAACATTCACAACACCTGCATATCCCATGTAGTAAATTCTAGGCGCTACCCAACCTCCATAGGGTAATTCTTGTAAATAATTAGAGGCTTCATGATTACCGCCTATAAGAATAGTCAAAATAGGTGCTGTTTTTTCGCCACTATAATATCTGAAACATAAATATTGTAGAATTGTTTTCTTTTCATAATGCTTAAACACTTACTTATAAAATGAGCACATATCATAATATTTTGGAGGGACTGCCATGCAAGTGAGATCTTCCTCATTTCTAGAGGTTTGGAAATCTCCACAGCATAATAAGAGATCGATTTTAAAGTTTTCTCTTTCCTCTAAACATTTAATTGTGTCATATATCTTCTCTAATTCGCCATGGGCGCATCCTTCCACTGCTATCTTCATTTTGATGAATATCTTAGAATTAATGTTGATTAATAATATTATTGCAGGTCGATTGAGGTTAAATTACTGTCAGCACACACAGATTCATCTTCTCCTTCTTTGAGAAATCCAGGGTTATTATTATTGTTCTTTTTCTAATAGTCCACAGCAATTATTCTTCTTCGTTTTTGAATTTTCAGCCCAAGTATAAATCTATGTCCGTAATCTGTAAATAAATAGATTGAATATTGTAAATACCTTCAGTAGATTATTAATTTCAAAAATTATAGAACGATATCTTAGGAGATACATTTCCCGTTAAAAATATACAAACATTTACCATACTGTAGTAGTAGATATGCATTAATAGGTAATAGATATGATGACGATACAGTAGGATAAACCAAAGATATTCTGTGGAGATATTTTAAGATAGGAAGTCCTTGTTCGTCATAACCCTTGAAACTTATAAAATAAAACCTGATAAAATAAATTGTTGTGTTTATCATTACGTGTGCTACAAAACAATAACAAGAACTTAAAGATTGAAGAAATTAAAATACATTTATTCAAACAAATAACAACTGTATGAATGCTTCGAAATAACATTTGAATCAATGAAGTAAGTTATTCACTGAACAAATATCATTAAATGGAATTAAAATCATAATATGCTCCGAATATATAAAGAAAACTGGATAGTTTTATGTTGGATAACATGAGCCTTAAAATCCTATCCGTTAACACAGAGCTATAGATTATTAAACAAAAAATCACCAGGTATGAAGAAACAAAGAACTAGACGAAGTTTATTTGTAAAATCAGAACAATTTCCAAAATTTCATAAAATTCAAAGGAATTAAAAGATGGCAAATATATATTATAACTTTAAAAGATTTGGAAATTCTTGTTCTTCTTCTTCTTTCTAATTATTAAGCAATATTGCTTGTTTTTCTTCGCTTCTTTGCCTGTGTTCGTTTAAGTATGTAAATTATCACTCCACCGTTTTCGTGGTCTTCCTATACTCCTACGACCAATTGGTGACTTGTCTCTTGCCGTCTTTACAATTCTGTTTTCATCCATGCGGTCGATATGCTCATATTGCTGTTTCCTTTTCAGTACCCAATCATTGATATCATCGATTCCACACATTTCTCTCATGTTCTCACTCCTTACCCGATCAGTGAGTTTTTTTCCTGCCATTTTGCGCACCACTTTCATTTCAGCAGCCTCCAATATTTGACTCGTTCTCGAGGTCTCCGGTCTGGTCTCTACAGTGTACGTGAGAATTGGTCTAATCGTCGATCTGTAGATTCTAGACTTAACTTCAATTCCAATGTGCTTATTATTCCACACGATGTTGTTGAGACATGCGGCTGTTCTTGTTGCCTTCATAGCTTGTCCTCTCACTTCCGCCTCGACATCACCAAATCCAGATATCTCGACGCCAAGATATTTGAACCTCATCTCCTATTGTACAACCTGGTTATCAATTTCCAGCTTACATCTAAGTGGCATCTTTGATGTGGTCATGCATTTAGTTTTTGATGTCGATATAATCATTCCGAACTTTTTTGCTATTATGTTGAACTGATGCAGTAGTCTTTGAAGATCGTCTTCGTTCTCCGCGATCAATACTGCATCATCGGCGTAGCAAAGTATTCTAATTTCCTTGTTCCCAAACTTGTATCCTCTTAGCTAACTCCGCCTGGGGTTAGTTGCTGGGTGGATTGAGTAGCCTAGTAATTGCCCCTGCCGGTCCCAAGCCCGGATAAAGGAGGAGGGTTCTCAGGTCAGGTTAGCTACCTGCCTGAAGCAAAAAACCAAAAATGCTCACAGAACCGCAACTTTGCCTCGGAACAGGACTGATCTAACGGTAACGACCCATGCAAGGAAAAGGATCAGAAAAATTTTTGTTGTTTTTATATATTAAATTGAACATAAGAAATATCCTAAATACCTTTGACGATCACCGTTCCAAGCGGAATACATGGCCACTGGCGTCACAGGCAGAGCCTGCGCATCACGCCTGTCTGATGAGTTTCAGATGCGCAGACTCGGAAACGAAAAGCCGTCTACCGAACTAAGAAGTGGAAGCTCCCTCACAACACCGCATATCCACTGAGAGTTTCATTGGTGACCCCAACTTGATGGGGGTTTGCTTTAAGAGCGGACCAACCCATTCATTTAGAGGCCCCTTATTGCTCCTATCCATCATTCCGAGACGACTTTTCCTTTCGTTCCACAGATCCCCACTAGAGATGGCATCACGACCAGCCCAGTGGCGGACTGTCTCCTTGCCTGCTCCCAACGCCCTATTACCTCTATCGACGCTCACTGGAGGGGGAGTGTGTAGCGAACAACTTCTTCGCCTCTCGTCCAGAAACCTGCCTTTCTCTGTTGCGGTTTGACCGGCGTACCAATAGAGGACCCGGCCAATCTAAAGATTCGTGACTAACCGTCCCAGCCAAGTTCAAGTAGGGCAAGGCACAGCGTTTGACGATCACCGTTCCAAGCGGAATGCATGGTCACCGGCGTCACAGGCAGAGCCTACGCATCACGCCTGTCTGATGAGTTTCAGATACGCAGACTCGGAAACGAAACGCCGTCTCCCGAATCAAGAGGTGGAAGCTCCCTCACAACAACCGCATTTCACTCGAGAGCTTCATTGTAAAGGTTGTTTCCATAGACTTATTATCCTTAATAAGTCTATACTTGTTTCTCCATTAAATTGAATATACGGAATATTTTAAGTATCTTTGCTAGAGTATTAAATTTAAAAATGAATACACGATATCTTAAAAAATCCATCTCCATTCAAAGATATGCATACATTTACCATCATACAAAAACAAGAACTTAAAAAATCGAAATATACTTACTTAGACATATAAAAACGAATTATAATTTGTCATGTCAAATGTTGGCAGATAGGCAAAATTGCAAGTTAATAGTCTAAAATTTACAGATCTTTTCCTCGTAAGAGCACCAAAAAATTATATCAATGGTCAAATTACTGCATTTATTTCTATGCTTCCCTCACTTATCCCATAAATAAACGTTAATCTATGACTTAACCTATCTTTTGGGAGAAAAAGTCGGCTCTGCGTCAAAAAAAAAAAAAAATTTGGAGTTGTACTACTAAAAGAAATATAAAAACATGGCTTTAATAAAATCAAAATTTTCAGAAATGCCTAAAGACGCGGTATGTTTAAGTGAAACTGAAGCAGTTCGTTATCAAACGAAAATTTTGAAAGGTTGGAAAAATAGATCCGATGTGTAAGCTGTTACATAGATAAATGGAAAACTTTAGAATTAATTCTCTATAATTTCAGATTCGTATTCAATTACGGTACACTTGCATTGAGTGCTGCGGGCGCTTCAACAGGAGTGTACTTAAATAATTATTACAGAAATAAATTCAAATTGCACACTTTCGGACGAGTTATTACAGTTATACCCATAGTACTTTTGCCAGGATTAATGACGTATTTCCTCCACTGTGAAGTAAGATTGTGCATAGAACTTTGTACTATATTTAATAATGCAGGTGGTTCTTCCAGATCTAGTTTTGGGCAAGGCAGAATGTCCGGTTTGTGTTGAGACAAGGGCATCAAGTATACAGGCATTTGCTGGTTTCATTGTGCCTGCAACATTGGCAGCACTATCTTCATTTTCTGTAAGATTTTTCATTACCGTAATATATGAAACCATAAATTAAGTGATAAATATAATCTGTTATTGGACACTTGTAATTAACTAAATATTGAATGGAGTAGCCTTTAACTTTATGATGGTTCATTTTATTCCATTTTTAACTGAATATTTCCAGGTTTTCTGAAATATTTGAATTTGATTTTAGCTATCCCACACTCATGGAAATTATGATATCCCATATTTACACAAGGAACCCATGAAAGTTTGCAAACTGTATATTAAGATGACAAAACCAATAGTGAATGTTATGTTGGCTATAGTTTTAGGGCAAATGCTTCTAGCTTCAGTTGTTACTCACTTTGAAAATAAGTCGATAAACACTGTCAAAAGAAAACTGAGCGAGTTGGAATACAACTTAGAGCATGGTATTGAGGCTACCTATGACTTTTAGAAATGAATGTATTTATTGATAGTTTTATTAGTTAATAATAAAGTGTTTGCTCATTCTTTGAATTGTTATTCAGACAATTGTAATTGAAAACTGTATAAGACATATTTGATAGATTCGATCTTTACTTGGTGGAAACTCATTTTAATTAAAAAAATGTATATAAGACAGTAATTTATTTCCACAAAAATGTTTGTACTAATACAACAATTGTTTCACCACGATGTGGCTTCTTCAGGTATTACATTGTACTGTCTGATGGTATTGAGTGTAACCGAGTTTATATACATTTTTAGGTACGTGACCAAATAATAGAAGCACAAGTTATAAAAACTCTAGGTGTTTATTGGAGTTTGCCGCTAAAAATGCCATTAAGGAAAAATATTCAGTAATGGAGAATGATCGACATCTGCTTGTTCGTTCAAAAGGATTTTACGGGCATTATACCTGTTGATTTCAAGAAATTCTAAAAGTGTTAATCTAGAACTTTTGCTTTCAATGTGGATAATTTCATAATTATTGTTGAAATTATGCCCGAATTCCTTAAGATGATTAGCATATGTCGAATGTACAGAATTGTATATATAACCCCTTTGGTGTTCTTGGATACGTTTCTTGAATGATCTACCAGTCTGGCCAATGTATACTAAAGGGCAATCTTTGCAAGTTAACTTGTAGACAATTGCTTGTGGCATGTGGCCCGAGAGTGGAAAGTTGGAGTGGTGCCATTCAATGTTTAATTGTTACTTCGTATCTGGTTTATGTTGAAGCGTGTTTGGTGAAAGCGCGACTGGAAAATTTTTTGTTCAACATATGAAAATTGGAATGACAAAGAAAAGTAAAAGTTGGGCGATCTACATGGTGACAAGAAAAACTTAGGAAAAACTGAATCTTATAAGGATGCAGATGCAAATCCTAACGCAAAATACGCCATAGCGTGCCGTAAGTGGGGTCCAAATGTTGTTCGCGCCGATGAATTGATAAATTTGGATCACTGTCCTTAATTACTATGCCAAGCTTGAGCGGGATCTGTCAACTAGTGTGTTTGCAACAGCTGATTAAGTCAGTCGATGTCAGAGTGCGTGCCGATTTTTACTATGGGTGATTACGTTGAGCAAAGAATTTGTTTAAAGTTTTATGTTGCAAATGAATTTTCGTGTGCCGATGCATTGAAAATGTTGCAAAAGGCCTTTGGTGATAATGCTCTATCGAAAACTCGTGCATATCAGTGGTACAGAGCCTTCAAGGACGGTCGTGAAGTGGACGCCCATCGACGGCTTCGATCGAAGATAACGTCGATAAAATTAAGGAAAGGGTGCTGGAAAACCGTCGTACCAGCTTGAGAGAGATAGCACATGATCTTAAGATATCCCACGAGTCCGCACGTACGATTTTGATTGATATTTTGGGCATGAGAAAGGTGGCCGCACGACTCGTACCGAAAGACCTGAATTTTTTTCAAAAACGTCATCGCGAACAGGTTGCTTCAGACATGCTGGATCGCTGTAATTCCGATTCTACATTCATGGAACGCATTATAACTGGTGATGAGACCTGGGTCTACGAGTACGATATGCAAACAAGCCAGCAATCATCGGAATGGGTGGCAAAAAATGAGCCGAAACCGAAAAAACCACGCCAAAGCCGCTCGAAAATGAAGGTGATGCTCATTGTTTTCTTCGATATCCGTGGCGTGGTGCACTACGAATTCGTTCCAGAGGATCAGACGGTAAACAAGGAGTATTACCTAGGCGTTATGAAACGTTTGCGTGAGCGTATCCGTAAGAAGCGGCCAAATTTGTGGGCGAACAACTCATGGATTTTGCATGACGATAACGCACCTTCTCACCGAGCTACGATTGTGACTGACTTTCTCGCCAAAAACTCAACAAACGTGCTTCAGCAACCACCGTATTCGCCGGATTTGGCTCCCTGCGACTTTTTCCTCTTCCCAAAACTAAAATTGCCACTTCGTGGCACCCGTTTTGAGTCGATTGAAGCCATAAAACAAAATTCGGCGCGAGAGCTAAAGTCCATCCCGGAAAGCGCCTATAAAAAATGTTTCGATAATTGGAAGTGCCGTTGGCATAGATGTATTGGAGCAAACGGAGTCTATTTTGAAGGCGACCCAATAAATTTTGACGATTAAATGTAAAAATGTTGTTTTAATTGAAAATTCCCAGTACTTTCTTGACAGAGTAGTATTCTTAAGCTTTCTCTGACTTCATGGAGTTACTAGCTTTTTTTCTACCACAGTGACCTTTTCATAGGACTGTTGCATACTCACAGGTTAGCAATTTTTGGCTGATCTGCTTCATAAATGATGGTGAAACATTGCAAATGTTTTCCACAATTTTTTGCACACTGAGATCTTTTTTTCGTCCCATTCTACAAAAAAGTGGAGAAATGTAATTTTTTTTATTTGTTGAGTAATCTTATTTTTGAATTATGATGATTTTCAGGAAATAAATATAAAAACTTCATTGCTAATAGCTATTGAATACTCACCTCCTCAATTTAAATGTATAAAACAGAAATAATTAAGTTCAAAACACTGAAAATCACTCTGTCACTTCTCTAAATACAACACCAAACACTTTCAACTTGTTTTCTACTTGTTGCATGATCAACATCTATTACAGGTGTTATAAAAGCAAACAGCAACCCATGATACAAATTTGTATCATAGGTTGCGTTGTGTATGTTAACGTACTACTCGGTCAAGAAAGACCGGGAATTTTCAATTAAAACAACATTTTTACATTTAATCGTCAAAATTGATTGGGTCGCCTTCAAAATAGGCTCCATTTGCTCCAATACATCTTCCAATTATCGAAACATTTTTGATAGGCGCTTTCCGGGATGGACTTTAGCTCTCGCGCCGAATTTTGTTTTATGGTTTCAATCGACTCAAAACGGGTGCCACGAAGGGGCAATTTTAGTTTTGGGAAGAGGAAAAAGTCGCAGGGAGCCAAATCCGGCGAATACGGTAGTTGCTGAAGCACGTTTGTTGAGTTTTTGGCGAGAAAGTCAGTCACAATCGTAGCTCGGTGAGAAGGCGCGTTATCGTCATGCAAAATCCATGAGTTGTTCGCCCACAAATTTGGCCGCTTCTTACGGATACGCTCACGCAAACGTTTCATAACGCCTAGGTAATACTCCTTGTTTACCGTCTGACCCTCTGGAACGAATTCGTAGTGCACCACGCCACGGATATCGAAGAAAACAATGAGCATCACCTTCATTTTCGAGCGGCTTTGGCGTGGTTTTTTCGGTTTCGGCTCATTTTTTGCCACCCATTCCGATGATTGCTGGCTTGTTTGCATATCGTACTCGTAGACCCAGGTCTCATCACCAGTTATAATGCATTCCATGAATGTAGAATCGGAATTACAGCGATCCAGCATGTCTGAAGCAACCTGTTCGCGATGACGTTTTTGAAGAAAATTCAGGTCTTTCGGTACGAGTCGTGCGGCTACCTTTCTCATGCCCAAAATATCAATCAAAATCGTACGTGCGGACTCGTGCTATCTCTCTCAAGCTGGTACGACGGTTTTCCAGCACCCTTTCCTTAATTTTGTCGACGTTATCTTCGATCGAAGCCGTCGATGGGCGACCACTTCACGACCGTCCTTGAAGGCTCTGTACCACTGATATGCACGAGTTTTCGATAGAGCATTATCACCAAAGGCCTTTTGCAACATTTTCAATGCATCGGCACACGAAAATTCATTTGCAACACAAAACTTTAAACAAATTCTTTGCTCAACGTAATCACCCATAGTAAAAATCGGCACGCACTCTGACATCGACTGACTTAATCAGCTGTTGCGAACACACTAGTTGACAGATCCCGCTCAAGCTTGGCATAGTAATTAAGGACAGTGGTACCAACCTAGGAAAAAAAATTTTTACCTGCCTCATTGCCCCGCCAGATTTAAATCGATAATTCCCGGTACTTTCTTGACAGAATGTATATTCAAATAATTAACATTTCAATGCAATATTCGCAAAATTTTCACGGAGAGTCTAATAAAGTGGACAGGAACTGTACTTGCAGGGGCTGCCATATGCTTATGAGCCTCCCCAAACAGAATATGTTACAAAGAATAAACAGCCTGGTTGAAAAGATACAAATAAAAATACCAATTTTATTCAATAGTTTAGACTATTAAATATACAACCGATTGAAAACAAATCATTAAGAGTTTAATTAAAATCAATAAAGTTTAATATCGTTAACTAAATAAATAGCCTCATTGTCGCATCCACAAATCATCTTCATTTGATTAACATCAAAAGAATTAATCGGTTTGTGTAACCTGTCCATCAGAGTATACACTTCTAGTTTGTTCTTGAAAGCATCTGAAGCAAACCACATATTATTGTCATCTTTTTCCATCGGAGGTATCATCAAGTTTGATGATGATTTAGGTTTGATCGACCAATGCCAAATTTCGCCAGCCATTGAAGAACTGAACAGATGATCTGGATAGTCTGGATGGAATTGAATTTCGGTAACACTTTCGTTGTGAGCCTTCAGCAGGTTCACAGGGAAAGTATTTTGCCTTAAATCCCAAATAGTGATAGAACCTGACAAAAAAATTGATGTCAGTAATCTACTTTAAAACTTCCTCACAGAAATTATAGTAAATGGAATCCTAATTTGTAAAAGGACGAAGAAAAATCTTTGTATCTACTTTCCTGTCTTCTGTCTATAGAATAAAACATAATTTAATCAAGGAGTAAAATTTTGTTGTTGAATTTCTCTTTTTTTTTGTTCAAATAATTATTAATATATTATTCATACATACCTTCTTCATCCCCAGCTACTACCAAATGTCTTTGTGTTGGGTGATAAGTTAAACAAGTAGGAGCAACTAAATCACCACTTAGCACAAATGTACTTGATGGGTCTTCATTTTTCGACCTTAAATCCCATATTTTCATTTGTCCTCGAAGATTGCTGGTTAAAATTTCGTTATGTTTTAGGAAAAGTACACATTTTATTGAGCAACTATCTGCATTTTCTGAAAAACTTTCCTATTATTCTTCAAACTTATTGGCAAAAAAATTATATTCACCATAACTTCGAACAATGCTTTCAGAGGATAATGTTAGTAAGTTGATTCTACCATCTTCACCTACAGAAACAATATCTTGATCATAATTTGTAATAGCAGTGCATGGACTAGTTTCATATTGAAACTTATGTATGTTTTCCCATTGTGTGCCAGGTAAAATACTGATTTCACTACTTCTACTATAATTGATTTTGAATAATCCAACAGATCCTAGTGACGAAGAACAGACGAAAGTATCTGGAGATACAAACTGAAAAAAATTTCTCTTATTTAAAACAACTTATAATGATAAAGGCATGTACCATTGCTTCTGTGATATCTCCTTTATGTTCTATTTCTGTAACAGTGTAAGGATAAACTTCGGATTCATCATTTTCCTGAAAATCCCACAATTTAACCGAATTTTGCTCATCATCCCAACTACAAGTGATAAAGCTGTGAGAGTTATTAAAAGGATCTGGTCTCCAACGGATTTTATTTATTTTTTGAGAAACAAAAGTTCCTTGAATATTATGAGCCATTTTTCCAAAATGTTTTTCTGATAGAAAATTGGTACAAGAAATTTTTTGTTATATTTTAAAAATGTTAGGCTATGTTTTCAAAACTGCTTGATCACAGAATGGAAATATAGTGTCTGGAACGGTAAAATCACAGATTAATCTGTGGAAAAATCATCCTAGTTTTCACCTACAGTAATAAATCAGAGTTGAACATAGATGTTTAGTACTGTACCGACATGAAGTTGGTTGTCTGAGCCGGCTGAGTTCCGAAATACCCGATCGACTAGCAGCGTCAGAACTTACCAACACCGCCTGGTGGTGTTGAACTTATTACCTGAAATTCAATTCAAAACATTTCTTGTTTGCGATAGAATTACGATATTTAGAGATAAGGTTAAGTCAACATGGAAGCATGGGAACATAGACATTAGATTAGTTTAGTAGTCACAGATTTATATTTCAGTTTACTTCGATTCAATATATATTTTAAAAATTAACTTATTAAAATTCAAATTGAACCCTCCCTATTGAAACTAATCAAAATTAATAATAGTTAAATTTCAATTTACAATAAGAAAATTATAATATTAAATGTTAGCTGGTGCACACACAATACATGCAGCTATATACGCGGGTGCGTATGCAGACGACGCAATATTGATTTCGGACAACGAAGACGACCTACAGAGAATGGCACATGCATTCGATTTAGCAGCAAGAGAGTACAATATGAGCATATTAACAGCTAAAACCAAATCTTTAGTTGTCGCAAGGGAACCCATAAGATGTAAAATTGTAATAAATAATGAAATAATCGAACAAGTTTCGAAGTTCGAATACCTTGGGGTGGAAGTTTCTAATTGCGGAGACCTGAAAACAACTGTACGCAAACAAGCCAACAAAGCAGCTTATATATCGGGATGCTTACGGGATGTCATTTGGAAGAATAAAGATCTGAGATTGGACGGGAAAATCCGCATATATAAATCATGTGTTAGGCCTATTATGACATATTCTATCGAGAGCCGATACAGTGGAGACGAAGAGGATTCTAAGGACCACGGAAATGAAAACGTCAAGAGCAATAGCTGGGAAAACATTACTGGACAGAATACCAAACAGTCAAATGAGAGAGCGATGTGATGTTCAGGATGTTGTGCGATGGGGAAGACAGAGGAGAAGAGAGTGGAACCAGCATGTGAGCAGAATGAGCCCTCAAAGATTAGCCCGAATAGCGAGGGATTTGAAACCAACTGGAAAAAGACCACCAGGATGTCCCTTCAAAAGATGGCGAGACAGTTGGCAGTCCACATCACAAATACGGCTGCAGAACTAAACGAGAGGATGAAAAAAATCCTGAAGAAGAGGCCTAGGGCCTAATATAAGTAGAAGAAGAAGAAGAAGAATCTATGCTTACTCAGTATTCATGATTATTATTATTATTAATACACAAACAAAGGGAGGGGCGAACCCATAAACCCTAAAATTAACAAAATTTGTTGCCTCAGTAGTAAACATACCTCATTAAATGTCCAATAAAAAACCCGATAGCAAACTAAGCCAAAAAAAACAAATTTTCATTAATGTCTCAGCCAAACCACCCGTCCAATCCACTCTTATTAAACATATGATTGAACCATAAAGGTCGTATTATTTTTTGTAATCTGTGAATTGAACTACAGTAGTTCTATGGATTAAAATTCTGTCAAAAACTACTTTTTGAGGTTAAAGTGGTAAATTCAAAGATAGGATTACTAGAGAAGAAAGTTGAAAGGAAATAATGTCTTTATTTCCTGCCTATTCTGGAGTACCTGAAGCAAACAAGGATATACCTGAAGAAACATGGCTACAACAATCAAGTTATACTATTCCTGTGCCCCAAGAAACTCCCAAAATAGATTCGAATTCATCAGATACTGACGAAAATCCTGTTCCTGTTAAGAAATGTAAAAAGGAATCGAAGAAAAAACATAAGGATGATTCACTTGATAATGAATCATTTTATATCGATAAAAAAGCTACAAAAGAATTTCTTACAGTGAAAACTATTTCTAGGCCAGCAGTAGCAAAATATAAGATACGATACTACATGAAGACACAGAACAAACGGCGAAAATTAAAAAGATATTACCAAAAACTGTCAGTTGAAGATACCAAGAAAAGTGAAGATGTTGAAAAAAATTCTAATATTCAAGGTTTTGATTCGTTACAGCATGAAATGGAATTGACTCAAAAAACTGCGTTTTATAATAGAACAGTGTTTGAGGAACCAAATAATGTAGACATGTGGCTGGAATTTATAGACTATCAAGATGTAATATTCAAGTTTGAAAAGAATTATAAAAAGGGCAGTATAGCTAAGGGATTACGAGCAAATGCTGAACGCAAATTAAATATTTTAGAAAAAGCATTGTTGCATAATCCAAATTCTGAAAAATTACATAGGAAAAGGTTATATATTATGGTTAGTGTTTATCCCTCTGATGAACTTCAAAAACAACTTGGTGATTTCTTGAATAAAGACCAGGGAAATATTATTTTATGGCAAGGATATATTGAAGCAACACAATGTTCTATGTCCCATTGTAACACTTCTGCAGTGTTGAAACTTTACACCAGATGTTTATCTACTTTACATAAAATAAGAAGAAATTCTTTATCAGATTGTGCAATATTAGAGGAAAACATCTTGAGGATCCTCTATCAATGTGGCTTATTTCTGAAGCAAAGTGGACTTTTCGAACAATTGTGGACGTTGTTAAAAATGTACTTAGAAATGAATTTAGGACAGTTAGTACAAGGAAGTTTTGACATACCTCTGAACTTGAACGAGAAACAATTGTTGGATTTAGAAGATGTTATTTTCAAATCTCAACTTCCCAGTCATGAATTGTGGTTGAGAACTGAAAAACTTAGAGAATCCTATCATTGGTTACCAGTAACAGAACAATGCGAAGACCCTCAAAGAATTGTATTCGCTGAAGATGTAGTGGAACTGATTCAACCGATTACAATGCCTGAAAACACCTTTAGACTGACCGCAACAATTTTAACTCTCTTAAAGATACCATTGCTACCTTGCAGGCATACTACCATGCAACAATTAGGACTTGACTACGTACCATGGGCGTTAGACTCTGTAGAATCCGTACTTCCTATATTTTATCCCATCTATCCGATAAAATTAGATTTGGGAAATTTTTTAGCTGATTACCAACTTGCTGTAGGGCCCCAATACCTAAAAGTGTTTCCGGGACAAGAAGAATATTTGGTATTTATCTTGAGTGTTATGCAGAAATGTATAGATTTTCTTCAAGGGGAAGATAAAATTACTATTATTATCTGGTGGCTTAGGTTTCAGAGGTTATTAATAATTCTAAATGATAGAATCAAGTTACCGGCAAGCTTGAAGAAAACTATCAAATCAAATATAAAGAACCTGTTGAAAAAGCCTGAAAATAGATGTAACATATTATTCTATGTCGAGTATGCATTGATCGAGAAAGAGTTATATACCACAGAAAATTGTATTAAAATCTTAGAAATAGCCCAGTCTTTTGTTAAAGATTTCAATTTCGATCCTTCAAACATCAACACGGAACAAGAGCATAAATGTTACTTGATCAGAACCATGGTAGAAGTTACAATACTAAACGAACAAACTGAAAAAGCTGTCAAATACTTGATTAACTTCGTTCAAGGAAAATCGATCCAGTCTCAATGTGAAATTAAGGAAGATATCGTAGAACAAGCAGCTCTCAAATTTAAACACGTAACTTTGCAACTAGTATCTAAGATGGATCGTCAAAAATTATCCCCAGTTAAACATTTACTGCCCGTTTTCCTATGTGACTGGATTATTTGTAACGGCTGGTTTATTTACTTAACAAAAGGACCCTTAGAATGCGGGGTATACCTAGAAGATTTGCTGGAAAAATTGAACGAAGCGACCAGTGAAAATTCTCTTCAAAAAGAAATAATTTTTGAATTCTATGTAGCGACGATGTTTAAATTTTGTAATAGTAATCCGGGATATGGATTGTTCAAAGCTCTGGATGATGTGATGAGCAGAGCTTTAAAACTTTTCCCAAATAACCTATTTCTATTGTCAATACTCGCAAAAAGGCAATTTCTGTTAAATTCTCTGGGTCCTAAATTTTGGAAAACCAAGGAATTGATCTTGAAAAGTGGACACTCTTTGCCTGTTTTGGTGATGATTTCTATGACACAACAGACAATATTGAACCTACAAGAACTCCTATCGGACACTATTACAGGTGAGTAAATGATCATAATATTGAAGAAATAATCATATATTCCTCTTCAATATCATGGACTTTAATTGAATGTGGATAGAACAATTAAAACTGACATATAGACGGCTGTTGTTCGAAAAAATAACTGGTATGAAGTACCAATTTATAAAACTTTAATTATTATTATTATTTTTGACAACACTGTGTAGGTTAGTATTTATTTGAGAGTCATCATATTGCCATAATTTCTAATGATGGAAAAGAGATGACAAAGTACAAGGCAGAAGAATTATAAAAAAAATGAACTGAGAAAGAATAATCAGCTTCTAACAAGGCAAAGACTCTTCATGTAAAATCTATAACCCTGCTTTGTACCTAATATTATTTTAAGTAAGGTAGTTTTACAAATGTTTTGTTACTACTCACATATTTTGGCCCAATTTCACAAAAGATGTTCTGAATCAGGTTTTCTTTTTGGTTTGTGACTAAATTAAGTTATTTTTTCAGGTGAAACAATACGAATAGATACTACGTTTTTCAAAAATAAAGTTGTCTCCCTTTTCAAAGCTGCTACAAAGTCAAATATGTGTACCAGAAGATGTGGATTTATATGGCGTTTGTACCTACAGTTTGTTCATAAATACTTCGATCCACAGTTTTGCAGGCAGGTCTATTATTGCGCTGTTGAAGAATGTCCTTGGTTGAAGGTATGGAACTCTGTTAAATACTTTTTTGAATATTTCTAATAATTATTTCTATTTCTCAGGCATTATACATTGATGCTGCAATCTACATACCAGCAGAATTGGGACAAATTCAGGATCTTATTATAGAAAAACAGTTGAGACTTCATATAACGCCCGAAGAATTGGATGCCTTACGTGATTGAATACGAAAAAAAAATGTTAATTAACGATTATGTTTAACTTATTGTTAAGTACTATTATATATTTATACATATTTTTATGTTCACAATTGAAAGATGAAATATTTTCAGTACCTGATTTTTTGTAAATAAATTAAGTTACAGTAAATTATTTTTTCTTATAATATTTTGAAACAAAGTTATAGACTAAGATAGTGTCATTTTTTTAAACTAATTTGATATGTTTTCTGGAATGTCTAAAAGACAAATTTGATTCTCGAACGATGGACGTGGTTTATATGGACTTTCATAAGGCCTTTGACGAGATCAGTCATTCTGTTTTGGTTGGGAAGCTTGCAGAGTGGTATATGCGGGATCCTATTCAGTCCTATATTCTCTATAGATAGCAGTTTGTTTCTGTCAATGGCTATAAATCATCTATATACATCAATACGTCCGGAGTGCCACAAGGGTCCTTCTTGGGACCAATTTTATTCATAATTTACTTCAACGATGTAGCCTTTTGTTTCTCGCATTATAAATTTCTGATTTGGGGGTCACATTTGACTCTACGTCCTAGATTGGTGTTAACCAATCTAGGACGTAGAGTCATGGATGATTATACGGAAGCTCATACTCGTTTGATTGATCAACTTGATCCTTATTTCTTTCAGAGTAGCATGTTTTGACCGCTCAGAAATGTTTTTGTTTGTGCTGATGTGTAAAAGCTTGCATTGTCACGCTGGAGAATGATTCGTCTCCTGTGATTGGTTTCCCTAATTTTTCCAAACACGACATGTCCAGTTATTTTCAAAAAACAGGCGGCTATTTGCTTAGAAGTGCTTTGTGCTCAAACAACTTTTATTAGATTTGTCTTGGAGGACCCATACAGTCGATTATTGTTTAGTTTAGACGCATGACTCGTCGCCCATCACGATCTTATAGACGTCTTTTGAAGCACCGCAATTGAATTTTTTCAGAATTTATTTGCATCAATCGACACTACCTCCTTTTAAGTGACTCCAATTATGCAGTATCCAATGCCAAGAAATCTTTTTGACGGCCAAGTGATGTTCATGGAATATATGCGAGCGAAACTAATGAACAATATGCCTCAATCTCACGGTATGTCACATGAAGATTTTGCAGTATCAGTTCACATGCAGCATTGATGTTTTCTGGCACAACATCTGATTTGGGACTACCTTCAGGTAATTTCCTGGAACGAAATGCGACCACGACTGATTTAGAAAAACCAGTGAAACATGGTGTTTTATCACTAAAAGTTGAAACGAGTTGATTGATACACTGCTGTTGGTTTAATCCAGGTTGAAAGTTATAGAAAATCATTGCATGCAAATGTTCACGATTTATTTAATTTTTTTGACCAAATTGAATGTTCCAAGTATCTGTAAACAACACAAATAGTACTCGTATGACAAAACGTTCTGAGTATGTTCACCATTTAAAATGTCAAACTTAAAAATGACAATGTTAGATTTGATCAGAGTTGCCATATGGCAAAACTTAAGTAGCAATCCTTGTATAAAGAAAAAATCCAAAAAACATTAAAAAAATCGTTCACTAATCTAAAAAAAGGGTAAGAGAGTTCATATTATATTTTCAATTCATAATTTATTCAATTATGTACAAATTATACAATCATCTCAAAATCACAATAAATCTATTTTTTATTTTGAGGTGGGTTTACGACTTAACTACAAATTATCAAATAAGGACTAGTAAAATATATGACTATTTTCCGTTTGCTAATTCACATTTGGAAAATGTAATATGTACTGAGAAATCGAATAACAAACTAGAAAAACTGCGGTTTGAATAAACCTAAACACTAGGTTCGTTTGAGGCTAGATTCCAAACATTCCTAATTCACATAAGTGTATTAAAAAGATACTATATTTTTTCTATCACAGGACGAATGTTTTAAATTGAAAACTGAGTATTGCCTGTTCAAATTTCTTTGCATAGGTTAATTTGCGGTGATGCCCTGTCAAAAGAACAAGTGAACATATTGATTTGAAATTTTTAGAGAAACTAATCCCCAACTGTAATCAAATATATGGAAAGACGAAATTCTGTTTTTAAAATTAGAACCTGAATTTAAAATTTCTTAAATAATTCCTCCAACATAAATTATGTTGTGATTCTGAACCTAAGCCTTGATATTCAATATAGACAAAGCACAGGCAAAAAAATTTGTTAATACTGGGGGGTTGATGAACTATATGATAGTTACTGTTGGAAAATAAACAGTTGAGAAATTCAAATTTGTATCTTCACTTGTTCTCCATAATATACGTCTGAACGATCCAGTAGAAAGCTCATTCATTCAGGAGCAAAGAAGCATAGATATTAAGAAGAGATTTTTCAAGATCAAAAGCAGCTTATAAAAATTCCATATTCTTCCTGATATTTCATTTATTGAAATATTACGTCAGTTAATTGTTTTCAATAAAATCTTCAGAGAGAATCAATTTCGATTTTACAACCGAGAAGAACGTAACATCTCAGAATATCATACTACACTTTCGTCTCTCAAATGAAAATTGTGAAATAAGATATTGTTTTCATACAAAACGAATTTTGATTAAGGGTTATATAATTGATCAAATAAGGTAAGTTCTACCTTGTCAAAAATCCAATTTGTATTAAATTTCAACAGTATGTACAAGAATTTGGATGGTACAATTACAACAAGAAATTAATTTAAAGATGAACAGTATAAAACAATGAATAAACCTGTAGATCAAACAAAGGTAAACATAATTATAACGAAAGTCTGTAAATATTAGAAATAATGTGAATTTGATCTCATGAACACAAATCTATCTAGATTTTCCATCATAAAAACAATCACTAAACATTTTATAGTATTTTTCGAGATGGAGCCTGAAGTTTTGACTTTAGATTTGTGTGCAGGGAATTGTTTCTAAAACCAAAAAGTAATTATTAGTTATATTTACCGTTATTTGCCTAATAATACTGATATTTAATTTTCAAATATTTGTGTACTTTACCAGACATATTCTTGCACAAATTAAACATTGTAATAATCATCTCAAACTTTAAAACGAGGATTTTTAACATGTAGAATTACATATTCAGTATAACAAGCCTTATTCCTTTAGTCACTTTGTCTTTCATCATTTTTATGGCATGATGGTGGGAAGCAGCTTCAATCTTATTAATCTTCAGTATTCTTCATTAGGCTGAAAATATTTCACTTCGAATTATTACTAGAAATTACAAAATGACAAAAATGTAATCTATAAATTTCTGAATAACTAAACTTATCCACTGAAGGAGGAAAATATATAAAATAATTACTGAAATTTTTTTTTACGATCAAACATGAAATCAAATAAATGTTTTAATGCTCTTATTAGCAAAGCTGTAAGCACATAAAAAGCAATTTAGTTTACTAAGGTACAATACCAACACAGCTAGCATACAAATGGTTTTTTAAAATGAATTCTTTTCTTAACAGGACCTATAACTCATTCAATCAATCAAAATGTAATTTATTGGAACAAGATCCAAAAGGCCATCGGCTGAAGTCCTTCAACTCATTTAAATAAACTATTTCACCAAAAGTCACCCATAAACTGCCTTATTTATAAAGCCTTTCTACGACATATAATACATTCTATTAAATCTTCATTTTCATCGGACAATAGATGTTTTTTCCTACTATACTTTTCAGATACTGAAAGGTTTCAGCCGTTACTATTTGGTAGATGATCATAATTAAAACAAGTTGTAGAAATTACTATGTTTTACTACCAATAAATTGATGTTTTACACATTTTAAGTTGTCTGAAGATGGGATAGTTAATTCCTAAAACTCGAGTCACAATTAAATGTGTAAAACATCAATTTATTGGTAGTAAAACATAGTAATTTCTACAACTTGTTTTAACTACTATACTTTATTGGCAATCAGATTTGAAATCATTCCATTGACCCTGTCTCAAGTCTCTCATGGTCTTCGTCCCACTCTCCAACCAAATTGTGTCTACCTCTTTTTGTATAGGCATTTATTCCAAAACCTTCTTAGGTCATCCATTCTCTGTAGGTATCGATATCAGATTAGATGTTTGGTTTTAAGATCCTTGTACAGCATTTCTTCCACTCTCATTTATTTATGTATCTTTTTGTTCCTGATTTTCTGAAGGCATGATATTCTCAGATCATTCATTTCAAGAGCTTTCAGCCTTTCATTGTTTTCTGTTATTCTCCAAGTTTCAGCTCAATATGGTAAATTACTTTTTATTATTGTGTTATAGGAGTTATTTTTTTGCCAATGTCCCTATTATTTTTCTTGTTTGAACTATTCTATTTCAATTTCTCCGTTGTTGCTTCCACCTGACTCAAACATAAGATATTTATATTCAGAGCAGACACCTATCTCTTCATTATTTTCCAACCTAATATTTGTTGTATTTTTTGTTCCTATTTCGTCTTCTGTTCATTCAGAGTACCTAAATTTGATATTCCTCTTGTACTTTTCTAGTCCAGATAAAATAATAGCTTTTTTCCACTCCGTGGGTACTAGGTGTCTGTTTATGCATTTATTAAACAGGTTTGAGATATCTTGGAATTGTTAGTGTGCGCGCTCTTTGATCAGCCCAACAGGTATCCCTCTTGGACTACGAGATTTTCCATATTTTAATCTCTGTACAGCTCTTTTTACAGTTTTATTATTAATTTCCCTCCAATGTTCATTTCTCTTGTTATTGCTGTCACAACACTTGTCTATTTTATGTAAACAGCTGTCCATAATGTTTATGGAGATTGCATTAATGTATACTGTGTTCCAGCCGGGGTTTTCAGCTGGTTGATGAATTTCCAACATTCTGCTGTTTTAGGGCTCCCAGGTAAGAGTCGATGTCTTGGCATTTTTTGTTCCATACACTTCTTTTTGTAGCGTCTATTTTTCTTCTTGATTTTTAGCTGTTAACAATTTTATAAGCCATAATCTTCATGTCAATCATCCTATTTCATCATAACTTTTGCTCTTCTGGCCAGAAATATCTCCTGGTACTTCTATTGCCAATCTCTGCAAAAGCTTCTCTTATATGTATTCTATGTATTCAGGCTACTTATGTCCAGCAAATATTCATCTAGTCTTTTCTATGTTTCATACCTTCATCAAATATTTTATTCAGAGTCCACATCCTAAAGTTTTCTTCTTCCATTGTTATACCAAGGTCCTTTACTGTTTGTGTATTTGTTGTTTGGCGTTAATTATAATATTAATTTTTTACATCTGACAAATCGATGGAAATCAGCCTAGGTATTTCTTAAAATTGTCTGCACATGTACACAATAACATTTTCAATGTTGCTTAATAAGACAATAACCAAATATTGAACTGTTTCAAGCATTATATTTGCCAGTTGATCATACTGAAACAAGTTTTTAGAAATTATTACGATTTACTACTGAAAAATTCAAACTTTACACATTTTTGTAATTGCAGTTTCCAGATCCCATCTTCAGACAACTGGAGTAAAATAACTCGAAACCACTGTCACAGAAATGTGTAAACTTTGAATTTAAGTACAGTAATTTCTATAAACTTGTTTCAATAAGTTAACAGAAATATTTCTTTAAAATCCATTAGATGTGGTTGAAATCTACTTCGATCCATTCAAACTTCCGAAAATTCAGCATATGTATGTTAGATTCAGGGTAGGAATTATATTTTTGGGTAAATTGCTTTATTTTGACGAGTTCAACTAATGGAAACATCAACCTTTACAAACACCTGTATTAATACATACTCTAATTCTTCCTCAATTTGCCATGTGCAAAAGCTTTAAAATACATCCATGGAATGGTGATTGCTTGGTCTTGAAGAAGCCCACAACCTCTAGATCATAATGCCTTATAATTCTTTGTTATAATTATAAAAATGTCTTTTTCAATCGTAATTGAAATTTGAGACATTCAACAAGATATTAAAATAGAACCCATTTGGAATTATTAAATCCTATCCAGAATTAGAACAATTATTCATTTTCCGTTGAAGAGGTGTGGTACATTCTGTGTAATGCAAATAATAAACAAACTAATGCCAAAAAAGTATTTTCTCCCAGTAGATTCATTATTTTGTGTAGTTCAAAAGCTGTAATTAATGTATTAAAGCTATATGTTATATTATAATTGATCAGAAAATTGTTCAGCAGTAATGGGTACCTTTAAAATATTTCAAATAATATCTTAGATAATAGTGTAATTGTAACCAGACTTATTTGAAATATTTCGTTCTTAAAAGCGCAATAAAAAAGTTATGGAAGAAAAGGTCTTATCTAAAAAAAACCTTCTGCATTTCGAGATCTGTTCTCTTGTTTTATTGAACATAGCATCTAAAACATCCACCCATTCTATCTAAACTTTGGGGGTTTCAACCGTCATTTATCACTTTGAATAATGAATTAGGGATGGCGTACTGTATTTCTTACTGATAGCAGCAGTTGCTAAGTTTCAATTTTTAAATAATCCCCAACAAAAAAGCTTGGGTAGAAAGTTAAATAGGATTTCCATGGCTGCCTTTGATGTATTCCATTCACAAAGCTATAACTCTGTATTTTTGTAGGCGCTATTTACATTTCTATACATTTGTTTTAGGACATAAAGGGTGATTCAATATGTCCTTTTAAGTTTTGTAGGATGGGTTGTTACAAAACAACATGAAACGTTCGACATCAAAATAACGTTCAGAAATCCAAGAAAAAATTGTGTCAAAATTCTAGACAATATTGAAATTGTGAGATAAAGTATTCAAGATAATCTGAACTGATTGGATTCACCATTGCCAACAAAGTTGTGGAGCATTTTTAAAGCAATCTTTCAAATAAAGTATAAATAAATAATATTCCACTTTAAAATCCTAAAAAATTTATTGGATCACCCTTTAGATAACTCTGTACAACCAGTGTGCTAATCTCAGTTTGATTTACCAGTTCCTAAGTATAAACCCCAGAAGGCTGGTTAATGGGAAAGGTAGATAAGTGGATGTACGGGATGCTTAAATTCGATAAACGGCCAGATCTGAATTAAATTACACAGAATTTACTCACAGAAGCGATGAAGGGATCAAGTCTCATTCCAAACGAAGTCAATTATTTGCTATCATGACAAAAAGCGTCTGTGAGGCTCTGGCGTATAGTGGAATCTAGCTTTCGAATGCTGCGGTGAACCAGGTACTGAAGCGCTTTCTGACAATCTGCGAGGTGGGGGAATAGGTGGCGTTGGTGAGATGTACCTAAGAAACACACAGCCTCCGATTAAGAACAAACAAGCAGCATAGACTTATCTTAAAGTTATCAGCTTATAAATGTTGTTTAAATTCTGGAATGACTCATGTTACTTTCAAGGAACTGATAGCTTGGACAAGTTTAAGCAACTGATTTATTTTCTTTGTTACAATTGTTAGAAGTTATAGCAGTAGTTGGCGAGCTTTATTGTATATTTTCTAAAACTGCAAGTTACTTTTTGAAAGAAGCGGCAACAGAGCAATGCATTAAACTCAAAGAATATGGCCATATACTCATCGCAAAAATATTATAATGTTAATAAGCAAATACTGAGAAAAGCAAAAATGTTATATATTATACATCCATAAAATGAAATTTAAAAAAAATTGCAATACTTTGGTAAGACCAAAAACGTAATATGTATTTTTACGTAAGCATTAATTTCAATACAATCTCCTATTCATTCAAATTTCGATTTAATTTTTGGAATAATAATAATGCAACAACCCACATTCAAATTTTTGTTCTGGAGTACTCAAAAGAGGACTGTATCTCATATTTTTATTGCAGTTGAGTAGTTGGAGTTTAAGTCCACTTGATAGATTGAAAGGAATTTTTACCTTCGTGACAAACTAGGTGAAGCTAACGATCCATTTGAATCTAATATATTTTTCCGTATCGGTAACGGACTATCTCCATTCAATCTACTTAATCTAGGAGGTGGTTCTGGACTTTGATGGCGAGGTGATGATCTACCATTCTTATCCCCATTTAGTTGCAGTTTAATGTATGAAGTGAACCTCTTTTTCCCTGAAATGAGGAGAATCTTGAATAATTTTCAAATTATTCAAGCAACACAGAAAAAACACCTTTTAAAGTCAATTTATTCGGCCGAATAATACATGTTGAGTTTTTTTGATTGCTTAACCATCATTTTGATTGGTATGAATATACCAATGTTATCGAAGATGAACCTTTCTTCGAGTAAGAAATATCCAATAAATCTGGTTATGTTTTACTATCGAGAAATTGAATTGTTTGAATACCTCAACCTGCATGAATACTATGTAATAGTGGTGGTTTGTCCCTTACCTATAAATTTGAAAACTTACACGTATTAATCGAATATTTTATTATTTCATTTCATCATCCCTTCTTCTGGCACAATTTCTCTTTTCTTTTCGAAACTGCAGTCACAAAAAAAATATTTTCTGACAAAATATATTAATTAGTAAAAATTTATTTTAATTATGATCCCTATTTGCTTGAAGGTATTGGTTTCCACATACAGTATTGTGCGAATTAATGTGAACACTGACAGAAACATGTCCATTTAATATTCACTTCACGAGCTTCTTTTTTCATCATCCGACCAGGATGAAGAATAGAACCTTACCCTTATCTATAGGATCATGTGAGAATTATTCAAAATTTGTAAAACTATTGAATTCTCATCTATGAATAAATAAATATAGAGAGAGTATGATACGTGCTCTGTACAGAAACAGAGATGCCCAGTATTCACATTATTTTTATTGGAATGAAATGAGAAATTACTTTGTATTCTATCACTTTATTAATATAGTGATAGAATACTGAATTGTTTCAGCCGTTACTATTTGGCAGTCGATCATAATTAAAACAAATTGTAGAAATTACTATGTTTTACTACCAATAAAAATATATTTTACACATTTTCTTGTGACTCGAGTTTCGGGAAATGAACTATCCCATCATCAGACAACTGAAGACCTAACAGTGGTACAGAGGTATTTAAACAAAAGTGATAAATATTTTGAATATTTCAATAGATTCTAACATCTAATAGTGGTACAGAGGTTTACAAGCGGAACGTGATAAAAACCCGGTTAGAAAAGAGGGGCCTTCTAACAGATATCGGAATGTCAGCAATCGACAAAGGAGGTTGTTAAACAGATGGTACCCATTTAAATATCTCAAATAATGTTTGTGGTTACATAGCTCCGTACAGTCATTCATTATTTTTGCGGTATTTTGTCGTACATCTCAAATATTTGGATTAACATAGCTCCATACAGTCATTCATTATTTTTTAAATTATTTTTATTGTGAACGAATTTGAAAATTTCAATAATCAAGTTCTTTTCTATTGAATCTACATGTAAAATTTTCTTAAGATTTTCTTTTGTCGAAAGGAATTACTGTTTTCTAAAGAATGAGTGGCAAAAGTTGAATTTTTGTTTACTTTTCATTAAATTCATTTTATGTTCGTTGAAAAAGGTTTTAAACAGATGTTACTTTTTGAATATCTCAAATATTTTCGATTTAAATAGCTCCGTACAGTCATTCATTATTTTTAAATTATTGTTATTGTGGACTAATTTGAAAATTTCAACAGATTCTAGATAATCGAGTTTCTTCCCTTTTGATTCTACATGTAAAATTTTAAGATTATCTATTGGGGGAAAGGAATGACCGTTTTCTAGACAATGAGTGGCAAAAGTAGAATTTTGTTTATTTTTTATGAAACTCATTTTATGTTCGTTGAACCTCGTCTTGAAGGAACGTCCTGTTTGTCCTATATATTTATTACTGCACGTAGTTCAAGATAACTCATAAACTCCTGATTTGTGTATGTTTGGAGTAGGGTCCTTTGCGATAAGTAATACCGATGATAACTTGTTTTGCGTTTTGAAGGCAATATTGACATCTGATTTTGAAAAACTATTATTGGCCACTTTTTGACTTATGCTACCAAAGTACGATAGAGAAATAGAAAAAAAAAAAATTCATTTCTCTATCGTACTTTGGTAGCATAAGTCAAAAAGTGGCCAATAGTTTTTCAAAATCAGATGTCAATATTGCCTTCAAAACTCAAAACAAGTTATCATCGGTATTATTTAACGCAAAGGACCCTACTCCAAACATACACAAATCAGGAGTTTATGAGTTATCTTGTTCTACGTGCAGTAATAAATATATAGGACAAACAGGACGTTCCTTCAAGACGAGGTTCAACGAACATAAAATGAGTTTCATAAAAAATAAACAAAATTCTACTTTTGCCACTCATTGTCTAGAAAACGGTCATTCCTTTCCCCCAATAGATAATCTTAAAATTTTACATGTAGAATCAAAAGGGAAGAAACTCGATTATCTAGAATCTGTTGAAATTTTAAAATTAGTTCACAATAACAATAATGTAAAAATAATGAATGGAATACGGAGCTATGTAAATCGAAAATATTTGAGATATTCAAAAAGTAACATCTGTTTAAAACCTTTTTCAACGAACATAAAATGAATTTAATGAAAAGTAAACAAAAATTCAACTTTTGCCACTCATTCTTTAGAAAACAGTAATTCCTTTCGACAAAAGAAAATCTTAAGAAAATTTTACATGTAGATTCAATAGAAAAGGAACTTGATTATTGAAATTTTCAAATTCGTTCACAATAAAAATAATTTACAAAATAATGAATGACTGTATGGAGCTATGTAAATCCAAATATTTGAGATGTACAACAAAATACCGCAAAAATAATGAATGACTGTACGGAGCTATGTAACCACAAAAATTATTTGAGATATTTAAATGGGTACCATGTTTAACAACCTTCTTTGTCGATTGCCGACATTCC
The DNA here is from genome assembly GCA_034642435.1 of Megalocaria dilatata. NCBI lineage: Eukaryota > Metazoa > Arthropoda > Insecta > Coleoptera > Coccinellidae > Megalocaria > Megalocaria dilatata. The sequence goes on from CM067861.1 coordinate 31,996,418, forward strand.
GATATCTGTTAGAAGGCCCCTCTTTTTTAACCGGGTTTTCATCACGTTCCGCTATTAGGTGTTAGAATATATTGAAATATTCAAAATATTTATCACTTTTGTTTAAATACCTCTGTACCACTGTTAGGTCTTCAGTTGTCTGATGATGGGATAGTTCATTTCCCGAAACTCGAGTCACAAGAAAATGTGTAAAATATATTTTTATTGGTAGTAAAACATAGTAATTTCTACAATTTGTTTTAATAGTGATAGAAAATAAAGTAATTTCTCATTTCATCCAATACATTATTTTGCACAATACTGTATACTCAGAGGATTTAGTTTAATTTACTAAATATTTGAGGGAATATTTCTAAATACCTACCAGGATTATATTTAGCTTCTTCCTCCGCTTCTTTGGCCAGCTGCTGCTGCTTCTGCTGATGAATAAACCTCTGAAAGACTATAGGACTAGTATTACTACAACAACAATCCCCTTCACCCCCCTGATTCGCCCTTAAAGGCAAGGGCGACGTATTCGGCGACTTCCACCTGCTTTCGCTAACGCCCCTCTTCTGGGGGTATGGGGATCCCAGGGGGCTCTCTAGCTGCCTCCTCGGCAACACCGGAGAACCGAACTTGGTCACATCGTTCCTTAACAAACTAGACTGAGGCAAGGGCACCGGCGAGTCCCTCTTGGGCGAGGTCACGCCCAAGATGTTGCCTCCGAAACAGTTCATTTCGCACACACCGTTCATTAAGCCCTTCCGGTCGCCCAACGGCTGGGGGCTCCGGCCCCTGTGGCCGTTCAGAGACTGGAAGGCCTCGAGGCGCGAGCTGTGGGTTGTCCTTCCGTCGATCGAGTGGACATCGGACGATTTGGGCTTATCCGACAGCGGTCTGTAGGGGCTCAATCCTTTCCCGTTCGTCGAGATCATGGTTGGATATAGGGGAGGGTTGACCTTGGTTACCTGGGGCTGCTGGGAGGTGAAGAAACGACGGAAGGCTGACGGCGTTATGGTTTGTCTGGAACAGTGGGAAAGAGATGAGCACAGCTATCTGTCTCGCGAGAATGCTACTGGGGTGGTCTTATGAGTCGGTGACAAATGACAGTTCAAAAGGCTTTTAAATTTCAAAAAATAAAAAAAGAGCAATCTCATCGCAAGGATAATGCGATAAAATAAAATTCCAGCTAAAGGATACTACAATGAGCTGCAAAAAGACAATACTTGGAACATAATTCATTTTGCGCGCTTGTTCATGAGAGCAACGTGCTATCATTTCGCCTAAATGACTGCAACTTTGGAATTTTGAGCTGAAAATAGGCTCGAACCCGTCGACTCATTCATGAATAATTCGAGTGTTATGTTCTTGCCCAAATTCTCTATTAATTCTTTTTCAATCACAATAAAGAATCTCACGGAAAAGAAACTTCCACAGTTTTCGATGAATGGTTAAGTTTATCGATGAGTTCTCTAACTTTTTTTTTTACATGATGTTACATTAATATTTGTATAATATCATTAAAATTTACGAGTTTGGTGTTTTTATTGCACGCTTGTTCTAGAGAATAGTATGTTATCGTTTTGCTCAAAGATTATTTTGAAATTTTGAGCCAAAAATGGTCTCAAACAACTAGGTTGGACTCACTAATGCAGAATCAGAGTTAAAAAATAACTCTGCTGTCCGACTGGTCTATCTGTAAACACTCTTACTTTCAAACGGAAGGAGCCAGAGACTTGAAACTTTCAAGGTAGGTTTGAGACTAAAATATCTCGGTTAAGTTTGTTAATGGTCAGAATCAGTATAATTAAGTTATTTACATTTTAAATGTTTTCTTATTTACGGAAACCAAAGTTTGAATTTAGCGAAATATGGTCAAGAAAGCTAATGAAAATTTCAACAAGCGCACAGAAGCAACTGACTTCACGTCAGTGTTTTATTATTATTTTATTACGTTATTTTTATCCTGTCATGTTTAATCATTTTCCCATATCAAATCAGATCAACCTAACAAAGTCATTACTCTAAACAATTGTTTTTAATGATTGGAATCAATCAAATATAATATTTATTGTCCAAAAACAACGAAAACTTATTTTATTGTCAAATTAATATGTAAAAGGGAATATATTAAATGATTAAAAAGACATACTAGAAAAAAAAATTAAGAATTTTATATAATGACAACAATCACTAAATACAAAATAAATAAAGAATATAACATCTAGAATGTACAAACTTGATGTAGTAGGTTCTAAGGCCAGCACTGGATGTTATATTTCTTATTTATTTTTCCAAGTAAATCATGCTACTAATTACTGTTAAATTTTAAGCTCACAAAAAATAAGGAAGAAGTTGAAAATTTTCAACAAATTTTAGTTAATTAGTTTCAATCAAAATACTATACAACTTGCAATCAGAAAGAAATGATATTAAAATCAGATGTTCTCCAGTTGATTTTTATTATCAGACTTACGAAAGTGATCAGTAATATTCATTATTAACATACACTAGTAAAACAAAACTTCAAATAACCCGATAAAATGTTTAAAATACTAGGTATTGTCATTTATAGTGAAAATTTTGATTATTGGGGTACAGCCAAATTGATACCATATTGTACAGATACGAGGGTGGCTACTTAAGTTTTGAGATAGACAATAATAATAAAATAAAATTATTTCAATGTTTGAAATAATTTATTCGAATATTTAAATATTTCAAATAAATTATATTCTTTTAGAAGTCCTTTAAGTGTGTTCATGTTTTTAAAAGGCAATTGGTGTTCTTAAAGGTAAGATCAAAAACAAAATTTTGTCTCCTTTAAATATTTATTTATTAATTTTAATTACTTTCGTATATCTGTTGGGTTATTTATTCCATTTGACATTATATATTGAGTTTTGATTATATACGTCTTTTAAAGGTAAGCGGTGCTTGTGTAGACATAAATTTATTTCTAAAAGTTTTTTGAATAAACATTTTTTTGAAATTAAAATTGTAGAAGATAAACATATTTCAATTTGTTTTAATATTCAAATTTTAATAATAATAACTGTTCTTTATTGATAACAAGTTATTGACAAGTAATCAGCCTATGATAAATTCAGATTACATTTGGACGTACAAAAATAATTACAAATGTTTTAATATATAGTGTTAACAAAAAGTTTAGGAAGTTTGATCTTTGCTGACACAAAACAGTAGACTTCCAAATTAATTGTTTTGCTCAAAAAAAAAAAAAACGGTTCCTTTAAAATCCCACCAAACAAACAGCATTACCTTTTCTTGATGGATATTGGTGTTTAGTTTCAGGTTCGTATGCATAGCATGATTCGTCGCCTGACACAATCTTATATAGACGTTTTTGAAGCACCCTGATTGAATTGTTTGAACATTTCTTTGCAGTATAAGTTTTTTTTGAACAATTGTCAAATTATGAGGTATCCAAATCTTCAAGCAATATTGCACGTATGCATGTGGAACTAATAAGCAAGTATGCCTCAATTTTACAGTATTTCACATCACGATCTTGCATTATAAGCTCATGCATAGCATCGATGTTTTCTGGCACAACATTTTGGACAACCTTCACGAAATTAGTCTTGTAATAGGGTTCGGGACTAAATGAGGAAAACCACTGAATCACCATCACCAAATGTCGAAATGACTTGATTGGCACACTGCTGTTGGTTTAACCCATGTCAAAAGTCATAGAAAATCAGCGCCCGAAAATTTTAACGATTTAAATTCATTTTTTGGCCAAGATGAATGTTTCATGTATCTGTAAACAACACAAATAGCGCTCGTATGACAACATGTTCTGTTTTCATCATTCAAAATGTCATACTTTACAATGATAATATCAGATCTGACATATCTGAAAACTTAAGTAGTAATCCTAATATTTGCAACGAGCAAAAGATACAAGGATTTCTGTGCTTTTAAGGAAGGACTTAGGATATATATTGAACCAAAAGTGACAAATTCACTGAGAACTTTCTGTCGATGACTACCAAGCAAATTCCAAATCTAAATGACAACTTCAGGTAATTTAAACATCTTTCGGCAAACTTAAAAATTAGTAGGACAAAACAAAACGCCACTAACCATGCAACATACCTATTGGCTGTCCTATCAGCCTCGTCCACCGCCTCGACAAACCACTTTCCCACATTTACCTCTTCGGTCTCGTACTTTTTTATAAAGGCGTGCTTTTTCAACTCGCGATACTTTGGCCTACTCTGATGCTGCTTCCTCAAACTGAAAACGATATAACTTTCCATTGACCAAATTAATTCGAACATAAAAATTGATCTTTGCCAAAATTAGACGGAAATTGCACAACATTGCAAAACTTTAATTTCATACAAGAGGTTTCATTTTGAATTTCGTGCAATTTTTAAATTGTCAGAATAAAACGGCAAGGATATTGAGGTTATGAAAAATCAATCGATATGCATTCACATAATGCACAAAACTAGTGAAAATTCACGATAAAAATAGTGACCCTTTCATAGTGTTCGTACTGTCTTCTCACTCTGCTATAGTGAATAAATTTGACGGTCTTATACAAGTTAGTACTGTGAACAACTACTTAAACATCAACTTGTGACACTGTGTTGTGTTTTATAAGTTAAAGGGGTGACTGGACTTAATTTCTTCGAAAATGAAGCTGATACAGTGGATGGACTGCACTGCCAAACAATATAACTGATTTTTTTGTCCATTGTGGGGTTTAACACTATCTCTTTTTTCAAAGGTTTACTACAATGCTCTAGCAATGATCCAAATGCCGAAAGACAACATAACAGTTATTATTAGCGCAACAGAATTGCAATGATTTATTATTGTGAACTATGAGTTTGTCCTTTGGATTGAAATAAAAATATCTCTAAGCCAAACAGTATCCAAATCTATTATAAAGAAATAATCACGTATCTTTTTAAATTTTGGCACAAATTTGGATTATTTTGAACCTTAACTTATTAACATTCGTCGGTCTATCAATTTCATGCCCACAAACTAAATTTTTCAGATTTCTCCAAAGAAAAAAGTCATTGGGAGATAAATCTAGTGACCTGGGGGCCATTTGATCGTGATATTTGTAGAAATGATGATTTTCACTAATGGTTTTTGGTGGTTTATCAATCTTGCAATGCCTGCATATTCGTTGACACCCACATTTCTCGAATTTTTGAATTATTTTAGAAATAGCCGAACTAATTGTCCTATCTTCAAAGGCAACTGAACATTTCGAGTTACTTTATTTTCAACTGATATGGTCTAATGCATCTCACGTTTGATTGCGAATGAAAGCAGATTGCAGAGGCTTTCGATCGAAGCACCCCCACCCTGATAGTTGTCTTGATTAACATTGAATTTTGTATCTTTTCGACTGTCTTTTCCATACCTGTATGTTTCACTCTGATCTTCGGCTTCAACTCAGAATCCAAATATTTTAAAATGGAATAAATAAGAAATTACATTGTATTCTATCACTATTTTATTATTGAAGAAAAAGTGACCCGAGTTTCGTAATCTTAATACATTTTCAAACGTGTATAACAAGCTATGTTTCAGAGGTTTTTATATATTTAAGGAAGGCTTCGGTTTATGTACAACCTCGAAAGGTGGTGAATCCCACAGCTTGGCTTGTTTAATAGTATTGTTGTTACTGCTGGATTATGATAATTTTTATGCATTCCAAGATGTTTAGTTTCTTTCTTTTCAGTTCCAGGTGTAGTATTTCAAGATTATCTAATTCTGGGGAAACATGACTTGTTTTGAAAAATGTTTCACAAAATTAGAGTTATATTTCCGATACTTAAATGATGATAGATATTCTTTGAACCATTTTGTGAAAGTTCTCCCAGTTTACATATACGGAAAGGCAGTCACGACAATGCAATTTATAAACTCCCCAATTACTACATCGGTTCTTTGTGTCTTTAGCATTAAAAAATAGCTTGTAAATTTTACATGAGGGTGTGAAAGCTATTTTAATGTTAGTGGTCCAAAATATGTTATTATAACAAAATTTTTGTTATTGTTCTTTATGTTGTGTAAGTGGGATATATTTGTTGTAAAATGAGTTGTTTTTTTTATTTGTGAAAGAATTTATCATTTTTGGTTCAAAGTTGTAGCTATTTCTTCGGTTGTTTCAATTCCCGTTTTTGTGCAATATTATTTAAGGGAATAGAAAATGCTCTATGTATAATTGTTTATGAGAGTTTGGATCGTTTGAAAATTTAGGGAAGGTTGTATCTGTCGTTGTGAGAAAATTTATTCGATTATTTGATTGTACCCCCATAGTAGATTTGATATAATGGTATAAACTTTTAAGTTATTTCAGTGTAGGCTGGGCAAACCCCGAGAACTTTCACAAATAGGTTCAAAGAATATCAATCATGATTTAACTATGAGAAAGATCACTCCAATTTTGCGAAACATTTTTTCAAAACAAGTCAAGTTTTCCCACAATTAAATATTGTTGAAATACTGCACCTAGAAGCAAAAGGAAAGGAACTAGACAACTTGAAATTAGTAGAGATCTATAAAAATTAACATAACGCAGCAGTAAAACTATTATACGAGCTAACTGACAAAGAAACTGCAACACCCAGAAGCAGCTGTTTAAATTTTAAATTTTTTTTTTGATAAAACATAGATAGTATAGCATGGAGTAAATGATTGAAATTTGAAGACAAAAAAGAAGGGTTTACAATTTTTTTTAATAAATTTGTTAATAATGTGTTTGTACACCACAATTATCTATACACGCTTCCCAACACGTCTTGGCATTGATGCAATAAGATGGTCCATTTCTTCTTGAGGAATACTATGCCAAGCTACCTGTAGTTCATGTCTCAGAGCCACCAAAATCCGTGGGGGCTGGGGTAAATTTCCAAGCCTTCCACCCATGATGTCCCAAACATGCACTATGGGCGAGAGATCTGGGCGGCCATGGCAAAAGATTCACATGGGTCGCTTCAAAAAAGTTCAAACTAACTATGGCAACATAAGATTGAGCATTATCTTGCTGAAATATTGGATTCTTGAGCTGGTTAAGCTAAGGGAGAACATCTGGCTCCACTTTTTCTTGAAGGTAACGCAGCGCTGTCATGTTACCTTGAATAAAGACTAAAGGTGACCTACTTACATGCGCAATAGCACCCAATACCATAACGCCTACTGTCTGGTGTACATAACACTCAATATCAAACTGAGGTTCACGTCTTTCTCCCTGACGTCTTCTAACCCTTCTTCGGCCATCATGTGCACCCAAGGAGAATCGAGATTCATCAGAAAAGACGACCTGATGCCATTCTACATTCCAATGTTAACGTTCTCTGCACCACTGTAATCGTTGCCGGCGATGCTCAACCATCAGAGGTAACACAAGATTGGGTCGATAATGCTGCAGTCCAAAAGACCTTATCCGGCGGTAAACTGTTCGGACAGTTACAGCATGGCCTTGTTCTCCTAACTACTCATCAGTCAAAGATCGAGTTGTCGCAAATCGGTCTCTAATAGCCATAAGTCTTAGACGTCAATCTTGAACTTCATTTGTGCCCCTTCGACGTCCGATGCCTACTCTTCTTCGATTTTGGGCATTATCAAACTACTCTTGACAACATCTCATAACAGTAGTTGGATTTTTGTTCGTACGATTAGCGATTTCTCGAAATGACAACCCCGCCTCCCGTAGACCAATAATCCGGCCTCTTTCAAATTCACTTAGGTGGCGATAAATTCCGCGTACACGTGCTCTAGGCATTTTAACAACAACTAAACATCGACTTTGGATCTCCTCGAACAGCTGGTTTGTTGTAAAATTTAAAAAATTTGCAAAAAATGACTACATATTTAACTAACAAAAAATGTTCACATGAAAAGACCTTCACGTTTTTTTCCTCCAAATTTTAATCATTTACTCCTTGCTATACATATAACTATGTTTCACCAAAAAAAATTTAAATTTAAACAGCTGGGTGTTGCAGATTTTTTGTCAGTTAGTATACATAAAAACCTTTTAACATAACTTGGTACACATCATTTCGAAAATGTAGTAACACTACAAAAATCAGGTCACTATATCCTCAACAATAAAAAGTGATAGAAAACAAAGTAATTTCTTATTTATTCCATTTAAAAATGAAATATCATAAATTAAAAACATTTAAATGTTCCGGTACCAGCAAATATTGCTGATTTGGAACCGTGCTTTAAAAATATTTTTTTTTTATACATAAGTCGTGGGAACAGGGTTTTTGTTAATATTTTCTTGTTTTAAATAGTTTTTATTGAGCCTGTCCTGAATATTCTAATTTATTGTTTATTTGTATTTTTCTATATGTGTATATACTACTCTGTCAAGAAAGTACCGGGAATTTTCAATTAAAACAACATTTTTACATTTAATCGTCAAAATTTATTGGGTCGCCTTCAAAATAGGCTCCATTTGCTCCAATACATCTATGCCAACGGCACTTCCAATTATCGAAACATTTTTTATAGGCGCTTTCCGGGATGGACTTTAGCTCTCGCGCCGAATTTTGTTTTATGGCTTCAATCGACTCAAAACGGGTGCCACGAAGGGGCAATTTTAGTTTTGGGAAGAGGAAAAAGTCGCAGGGAGCCAAATCCGCCGAATACGGTGGTTGCTGAAGCACGTTTGTTGAGTTTTTGGCGAGAAAGTCAGTCAAAATCGTAGCTCAGTGAGAAGGCGCGTTATCGTCATGCAAAATCCATGAGTTGTTCGCCCACAAATTTGGCCGCTTCTTACGGATACGCTCACGCAAACGTTTCATAACGCCTAGGTAATACTCCTTGTTTACCGTCTGACCCTCTGGAACGAATTCGTAGTGCACCACGCCACGGATATCGAAGAAAACAATGAGCATCACCTTCATTTTCGAGCGGCTTTGGCGTGGTTTTTTCGGTTTCGGCTCATTTTTTGCCACCCATTCCGATGATTGCTGGCTTGTTTGCATATCGTACTCGTAGACCCAGGTCTCATCAGCAGTTATAATGCGTTCCATGAATGTAAAATCGGAATTACAGCGATCCAGCATGTCTGAAGCAACCTGTTCGCGATGACGTTTTTGAAGAAAATTCAGGTCTTTCGGTACGAGTCGTGCGGCCACCTTTCTCATGCCCAAAATATCAATCAAAATCGTACGTGTCGGACTCTCAAGCTGGTACGACGGTTTTCCAGCACCCTTTCCTTAATTTTATCGACGTTATCTTCGATCGAAGCCGTAGATGGGCGACCACTTCACGACCGTCCTTGAAGGCTCTGTACCACTGATATGCACGAGTTTTCGATAGAGCATTATCACCAAAGGCCTTTTGGAACATTTTCAATGCATCGGCACACGAAAATTCATTTGCAACACAAAACTTTAAACAAATTCTTTGCTCAACGTAATCACCCATAGTAAAAATCGGCACGCACTCTGACATCGACTGACTTAATCAGCTGTTGCAAACACACTAGTTGACAGATCCCGCTCAAGCTTGGCATAATAATTAAGGACAGTGGTACCAACCCAGGAAAAAAAATTTTCACCTGCCTCATTGCCCCGCCAGATTTAAATCGATAATTCCCGGTACTTTCTTGACAGAATGTATTGTATGTGTCGATATATTTGTGTAGAAAAATCTGTTGATTATATAGTCTGAAATATGTGATATAGGATAAGGGAAATTATGTTTATACTGTTACCTTTGTATATAGATGAAAATAAAGCATATTTGTTAAAAAAAAAAGACTACACATTTCAATTTTTTCAAATATTCTAAATATAGACTTATCAAACAATTTTACCAATAGAAGCTACACAATCAAACAAACTTTTAGGTTATATCATGAAATTTGTACCATAGATGTAGACAAATTATTCTTCCAAACATAATTACCAGAAATGATGCTTTATGTTCAGGCAAAACCGTTTGCCATTCTTAATGTTGACTATTATGGAAAAAATTGTTTTGGCAAAAAACTGATAATTTCTTTACGCTCATATAGCAGGTACTGTGGATTTCCACCAATTTGAAGACGGCTTCAACTAAGAAATATAACTTAGTTCTTCAAATAAATGTCAAACTCACCAACAAGACACAAAATCTTGAAAATCTGTGCTAAAACCCTTGTTCTTGGGAAGCGAAGGTGGATCTTGATTAATGACCTTCGCCAACACTTCAAAATCAGTCTTGCAGTCTTGATAGGGAAATACTCCTGTGGCCAATTCCACCAGGGTTATCCCGAGTGACCAGACATCGGCACGAACATCATAATCAGGATTCTCGGGATTTGGCTCTATCCTCTCTGGCTGCAAAGAAATAGCAAAGTTAACATCTTGTAGAAAAGAAAAAAAAACTGCTAATTTTACACAAAGCTTCATTTCAATAAAATGAATAAAATAAATGTTTTTTCACCATGTTTCATGAATATTCGATAAATTTTTAAGCAATATTTTTTTTTGTATTTCAATATTCAATGTTTAACCTGACCTAAAGTTACAAGTTAAAAACTTTCTCCCTTTCAGAGAAATTGTAACGAATGAAATTATCATTTGTGAAAGAACGTTCTGATCTGTTTTTTTTTAAACTTTTCAAAAATTAAAATTTTTTATGGTGAATAAGAAGTATGAGAAAGTTGGTTATCTATATATATAATCAAAACAACAATTCAACAAATATACAGTCCACAAAATATGTACAACGCCAAACAAAAACGATTGTGATCAAAATAAATAGTCACAAAATACCAAGATTAATCTAAACACCACATGATAAACTAATTGTGGGACGCTCCATTTATAGACTACTAATTGACACTTACAGCCATATAAGCAGCACAACCTGCACTTCTAGTTTTAGCCATTGAATCGACCAGTCTTCCACTTATACCAAAGTCGCATAGTTTAACGTTCCCCTTTTCGTCCAGAAGTATATTAGAAGGTTTAACATCTCGGTGCATGACTCCATGTTTGTCCTTAAGATAAGACAAAGCTTCTACCGTCTGAAAATAAGATTTGAATTACAGAAATATTGATGTTTTTTATCGTAAAGTAAAATTCAATATTCCGTATCCTATTAATGGGAAAAATATCAGGGAAAATGTACAATAAAATTACAACATTAGTTCGAAATTCGTCCAACTTCAGATAAATTTATTATTTAGATAAAAAATTTCATTAGAATTATAGCTCAAGTCGATTTCAAATTCTATGAGCAAACATAGAACCACATAATAATGTGCCCATTTTTTAAATGAATATACATGCCTTGGAAGAAAGTTCCAATATATATACATAATTCTTTAATTGAGAATTTTTGCCGTAATGTAAATTTATGTCAAATTCAAGTGATTTTTTTCTAAAAAAAGGGGGAACATGCATTACTCACAGCAACCGTAACTTTTCCGAGAATTCTTTCAGGTATTGGTTTCTTGAGTTTCTTCAGTAATTTATCGAAACATGTTGCCATCAATTCCATGCATATCCACACTTCAGATTCCATAATGAAGCAACCCAGGCACTGCACAATAAATTTACAATCATGACTTTTCAGGACAACTTCTATATCCATGATAATTCTCTTGTTCTCCTCAGAATTACCTGATCTCCTCATTTGCTGAAATAAAGAAGAACCAATTCCATTAACAGATCTAGAAAGTATATTCAACAAGCGTTTGACATAGCCACAAAGTAAGAATTGCCATGGAAATTTTTCTTGTTAATGAACTTACTTTCACAGCAATAATTTCATTGCTACTCTTATGTTTCATCTTGTATACATGGCCACAGGTTCCATGTCCTAATTCCTCAATAAGTTCTAAATCTTTAATATCAGTATTATATTCAACATTATTGATTTTCAACTTTCCACTTATTTTCATAATTTCCTTAAGCTTGGTTTCAGTCTCAATGTTTTGTTGTCTATTAATTGTGAACTTCAAGGCATTAGGCCTTGGAGTTACTCTTCTTGGCTCTCCAACTTCCATTGGTACTGAAAAAAAATTTAGGAATAACATAATTACAAAAATCGAAAAATCTGTATAATTGCACATCTAAAGATCAAGAGTGTATAATAATTGTACTTAGCAATGTTTGAACAACCGACTTTAGCATTTTATGCTACTGACAAAAAAAATGTTTAAAGCTAAATTTCAATAACACATTATTAAACTGAACGGAATATTAGAGTATTCATTGTCTTAGATATAGAATACAATACCTTTGTATTAAAAACATAGGTTATCAAACTGTCAAATAACTAGCCCTAGAGAAACAACTTTATATTTTATAATTGAGCGATAAAAAATAATTAAATCATGGTTATATTTGTACCAGTATTGAAGCTGAAGTTATCATAAATAAATAATGGTGTAATAAATGGTCGAAATCAGTTACACAATTTCTATAAAATGATAGGGCTTTAGATAAGGATCTCAAATGTCTTGTACTTACATGAAAGATTTCTTCGATTGGGGCTCGTCCCACCTCCAGGACTACTACGAATTCCATTATTTGGAAGGCCGTTTGGCTGCCTTATACGATTAAGCATCTCGTCTATTTTCTCTTGACTAGACATTATGAAATTTTTTAGCTATTCTTCGGCATTCAATATGATCACCTGGACTAAAATCCTTGGCATTGAGGGCACATTTTGGCCTTGCATTACATTTAATTTGTGTTTGTTTGTTGAGATTTTGAGCGAACAGTGGAATATAGACCATTCAAAGCAAATGACAAGTGACGTTACAATTTGATGGACAAAAATAAATTGACAAATGAGACAATCGGGTAGTAGGTGGATTCTCCTTGAGGTACGTTCAAGAAATAAGGCAAATGATTATATAATCAACTGAATGATAAGAATATTTCAGTTAATTACCATTTTTTCTTTTAAAATAATTTTCAAACATTAAACCATATTCATACTAACGATTTTTGTTGAACCATTTAAAAATACTATTAAAAACTCCATGCTTGATGAGGAAGAGGAAGAGATAAGAAGATTTATTTTTAATTTATAACTCTGCGAAAACTTATCAATTGAATATTTCCTATGAAATTTATCTTTCTACATAGAGGGTTAAACTATAGAAGGGAAAAGAAGATACAAATAAAAAAGTTCTCTATTTTTCTTAACAAAGCACAGAGATTAATTCGAAATAGCAACTTTGATCAGTTATGAAAAACATTGACCATCCTGAAATTTACGCGTAGTATTTTGATATAATTAGAAACCCAACTAAAAACTCAAAATGGGCGAAGAAGGATTAGGTGCAATTCATAAGATAATAAAAAATATCAACGATCAAGATGAGAGAATTTGGCGTCAAACTGCTGCAAAGAAATGTAGGTTGATTTAATCGTAATTTTTCACTGTAAGCTAGAATGTTCAGATAATAATTTTAACTGCTGTATTCACTTCATTTATATCTTCAAATCTAGATATGAAGCCTCATTCGTTGTTTTTTTAATACAAAAAATAAAAAAACGGCTTCTCTGTAGAATTGATTCAAATAGATGTATAGCTCACTGTATTGTATATATTCATTATTTAAATCTTTATTTCGAAGGTTTAAAAAAGGAAATAGAGAAAATAGAAGAACAGACAAAACGTTACGAAATACAAATATCGACTTTGAAGAAAGATCCTCTCTATGATAAAAGAGAAGAAATTGCACAATCATTGGAGGATAATATAAAAGAGTAAGTAGTTACAAAGAATAAAAAAGAGAGTACTAGATGCTCAGGTCACAAATTTGGCATTAATAAGTTTATATTGAAGCTCTGAAGTGAATGGGGTTCTTATGAGGGAGCTTCTACTTCTTAAATTGCGAGGCGGCGTTTCGTTCTGAGCATGCGCACCTGAACTCTCCAGACAGCGTGGTGCGCATGTCTGCCTGTGTCCATGCATTCCATGTTGGAATGGTCGTCAATCGCTATGTATTCCGTCTTACTTGAACCCGGCGGGGACGGTCAGTTGAGTATTGTCTGAACTCGTCGTGTCCTGTATATCTAATAATATCGTTGTTCAGGAATAACTTGTTGCGACATTCTGAGACATTGGGTTTTTGAGTCAGTTATTCAATTGTGGATCCACATTTTGTTCACTCCAAACACTCTGATTTCTCAAAAAAGTTCTATTGTTAACAATCTCTAGATTCAAATAAATGACATAAAGATAAAGTCGCATACATAGGAATGAAATATGTTAAATGGCAATCCAGATTAAAGTAAACAGGACCATCAATATAGTGAAATTCAGGATACATAATACAAATAATAATCACGTTGACATAACTTTATATCTTAGACCATCTCGGTCAACTTCTTTGTGTCTACACACAATTATCGAACAAAGATCAATGGCGTTCTATTTCTAACAAAGGAAAACTAAACACTCTGAAATCGGCGTCCAATCTGCAACTAAAAACAAACGCTATTCTTCTCGGAGTTATGTTTAAACAAGCAGGCATAAAATGCCCTATGTAGTTTGTTACGTTTAATTATCTCTTACTGAAATATGTGGATCTCTTCGAAACCAATAATTAAAGCAGAAATCATCCTTGAACACCGACCACAGAAGACTAACCTCAAAAATGTTGTTTTTGTGAGTCGATAGTTTTTTCTGCGATGGGACCTTTGAAAATCAATTGGTGAAAGCATTTTCATTCTCGTACCATTTCCTGTCTATGTGCTACGAATGGAAGTTAGCTCATTGATCGAAGTGGAAACTCATCGGATGGTCATGAAGCTTCACTTCTTGCACTAGTTGAACTTTGTGAGACTTCGTAGCGAAGTCTTTATGAAAAATTCACATCAGAGAAGTTCGAGAAATGTTCACTTCTTGAGCACGATGACGAGTTGATGTTGATGGATGCTCAAACACATTCTGGGCTACAGCAGCAATGTTTTCAAGTGTGTTCACTGGGCTAGAACGTGAACGGGTTGTTTAATCAAATAACGAACTAGTTTTCACGAACAAATTGATCCACAAATTGCCGTGAGGGCATTTCATTTCTATTGAAGTATCAACTTAAATTTCTAACAGTTTGGATAGAAGTTTCACCGTTTTAGAAATGAGTTTTTAATATTTCCCAGTTTTATTCAAGCGTAAATCGACCCATTTCGTTAATATTAAATATTAAACTAGCTTTCTGTCAAAACACGAATCACAGAAGTGTTGCCAGACTCGAAATAATCACTATTTCAAAATGTAAACTGTAGATGGCCCACACTTTAGTTTTAGCACATTGTTTCAAACAATCGCCCAGTATAGCTATACCAAAATGTATTCCTTTGACAAAGTCCCATCATTCCAGCCAAGTACAAACCCACAAATTGCTATCAGTCACTTTAAAAGCTAAAAACGAAGAAATAGAACGAAAATCCGAGGACATCAAGTCTTGGGACAAAAAATATAAGGAAGCGATAGCAGAACTCAAGGAAGCTTACGATCTCAGGAAATTCGTCTTAGAATCTACCAATCCAATGTACAAGAAGCTGCTGGAAATCGAGGCAGCTGAAAAAGTAGCTGAAGTGAGGTTGAAACAATTGAAAGCAACCTTGGAGAGACGTAAAAGAAGCCAGAAACAACTGGAATTCATAAAAAAGGAGGTATTCAACAAGACTATCATAAACTTCGCCAAAGCAGTCATCAGGAAGGAGAAGTACGATGAAGTGAGTAGTAAGTTGAAGACGCTTGATGAAAGGAAGAAGGAAATGGTGAGGGGTATGTTCGAGGCTCAGGAAGCATGTGAGCATTTTTATATTGTTTTCTGGCTTTCATACTGTCTATTGTTGACGACGAATAACCGTTATTAGTTGCTATTTGTTTAAGGAAGATCCTTTGACACTAGAATAAAGGAACACTGATGCTCTTTCTACAATAATGAGTTGTAATAAGATTTTGCATAAAGAATTCATTAAATAAACAAACTGAGTTATCTAATTCAACTCAATTGGATCTATTCATTTAGGGACCCGGTGGTTTTACCAAAAGTAATATGTTTTTTCATTGTACCCTTATCTCAAAACAGAAACCATTTAAATACAGTATGTTACCAAGTTTCGAACTAGTTGTTTATAAGCATTTGAAAAAGTTACTATGTAAACGAAACGCATCATGCGAGCAAGCCAAAATAATAAATAGAAACCGACATATATGTGTTTGTTTAATTAAGGTGTACAATGAATTTCTATCAAGTAAAGGCCAACATGATTCGAAAAAAAATATGAAAATGAAAAAAATTAAAGAAACCAAGAAATCTCTAAAAAACTATCAACCATATTGAATGACTTTTTATTTAACATATTTTTTCTTATTTTCAACAGTAAAAAAACAACGGGTAAGCCACACTAGGATACCAAGCGGCATGTTCACGACAAGGGTGAGTTAGTCTACCAACAAACTGAACCCACATTTACTGTTTTGTTTTTGTAATAGATTCCTAACTTTAATATGCATCAAGGAATGCCAAATAAGAACGAAAAAAGGAGGTTACCAGGTAGGAAAACATTCATAAATAATTAGTCTAAAATTTTAAATAAAGAAAGTTATAATTAAAATAATAAGATAAGAAAAACTTTGTATATTGCCTTCTGTAAACTTAATGAATTTGAGGAAAAATTCCTTTCAGTTAAATACACAATGCTGCCTCATTTTTGACGGCTTATACTGCTGAAGCTCTCAAGTGAATGGGGTGTTATGAGGGACCTTCAACCTCTTAATTCGGAGGCGGTGTTTCGTTCCGAGCATGCGCACCTGAACTCTTCGGATAGGCGTGGAGCGCTTGTCTGCCTATGACACCAGTAACCTCGTTCCATGTCGGAACGCTCTTACTCTGATCTACTTGAACCGGGCGAAGACGGTGAGCTTGGCATTCAGAGTAGAATTCTGGCCCAAGACGGGGCACGTCGCCACAGTGCAATAATTTTTCTTGTCTTAAAATTTAAGTATTTTTAAACTTCATACTTTGATTGCATTCAATACTTCCTCAATTTGCGAATATTCTTGAGATTGATTCGACCTATATATCACATATTTGCTGCAATTTTATTAGCGTTAAAAAACAGTATATTCACTTTTAAAACTTTTATTAAGATTTCTAGGTTCACTCTCACTTTAAAATAAACTGCTTCATTTCCCTGCTTCCTACCGCTGAATGTAATTGAGCTAGTACATTACCCATCATACAAATCTTTATTGAATAACAGCTAAATCCCATTTGACATACACAACACACCCATAGGCAATGGTTGGGCTCGCACCCACGATCTCCGGCACCGACATATGACCCTTATAACATTATAGTGTAGCGAACGACTTCTTCGCTCCCCGTCCAGAAACCTGCCTTGCTCTATCGTAGTTTGACCGGCGTACCGATAGAGGACCCGACCAGTCATAAGAATCGTGAGTAACCGTCCCCGCCAGGTTTAAATAGAGTAAGGCAATGCGTTTGAAAATCAGCGTTCCAAGCGGACGCATGGTCACCGGCGTCACAGGCAGAGCTTGCGCATCAAGCCTGTCTGATGAGTTTCAGATGCGCATGCTCGGAAACGAAACGCCGTCTCCCTAACTAAGAGGTGGAAACTCCCTTGCAACATCCGTTATCATTTAAGAGCTTAATTGGTGACCCCGACGTGATTGGGAGGGTTTGCTTTAAGAGCGAACCAACCCATTCATTAGGTGGCCCTAATTGCCCCCTATCCATATTTCCGAGATGGCCCTTTCCTATCGTTCCGCAGATCTCCGCTGGAGATGGCACCGCGACCAGCTCAGCGGCGGACTGTATCCTTGCCTGCACCCAACGTCCTATCCCGTGACCTATCGACGCTCACTGGAGGGGGAGTGTGTAGCGAACGACTTCTTCGCTCCCCGTCCAGAAACCTGCCTTGCTCTATTGTAGTTTGACCGGCGTATCGATAGAGGACCGACCAGTCATAAGAATCGTGACTAACCGTCCCCGCTAGGTTCAAATAGAGTAAGGCAATGCGTTTGAAAATTAGCGTTCCAAGCGGACGCATGGTCACCGGCGTAACAGGCAGATGCGCATGCTCGGAAACGAAACGCCGTCTCCCTAACTAAGAGGTGGAAGCTCCCTCGCAAAATCCGCATTCACCCGAGAGCTTCAATAGAAACGTCTTCTGGTTCATCTTCAATAATTTTTTATCCATGTGTGTCAGAAATGTACATTTTAATGATTTTCTCTTCAGTCTGTTTTTCAATTGGATCAAAAGGTTCTACGCAACTAAAGAACGGAATTTTTATTATGCTAAGACAAGTTTTATCCGAGGACGATTGTGATATCAAGTTTACTAGCAAGGTACTTTGCCACTCGAGCTGTTCATCAAAGACCCAGAAGTGCTACAACGCCAGTAAAATACAGTTTGTAAACTCTTTTGGTGAGGAAACAGCTTCTTAGCACCTGCTGAATGGCTTGTCAATGCCTTCAAGATGACACAGGTTTCCCAAGCACAATCAGAAGACGTCTCCATGAAGTCCATCTAACGCTTGTTCATAATGGTTCCACTCACTTGCGAACACAAGCGTCAAAGATTAGAAAGGGTAATGGAGTTGGGTTAGTACACTGGCGAGATTAATGGCAAACGTACTATTCCATATATTCAACAGTTACATATTCTTAACTTTTCGGCAGTTTACTTGGAACATTAGTCCTTGCAACGATCTTTGAAAATAGCAACTTCACACTTTCTATAATTCTCATTTTTTTATAGCAAAATTTTATTGTAATCAAAATTTATTATTTTTCTCAGATTTCATGCCAGAGTTCAACAAACTAAGGAAACTGAACGCTCCTGGAAAAGATCCTAAACAGCTAGAAAAGAATAAGATATCCGATGAGCCCAATTTAGAGGAAGAAAATATAGAACCAATTATTCTCCCCACTCCTAAAAAGAACCCGATACCTTCAACCAATCGAATAAATATCCTTAGCAATAAAACCATTTCTCTGCCACCCTTAAAAGACATTCTGACCAAGAAGAGATCATATTTGGACACTTCTAATAGAAGTTTCGCGGAGATTTCCTTTAACAAATCTCAGAATAGTCAGATAAACAGTCAATCTGAATCGGTAAAGAAATTGGATTCGACGTTTGAATCGAGCCAGGAAGCCCAGATTCAAGTTGGGAAGCATCAAAACGTCCAAACGACTCAGGTAGAAAGCGATGATAAAGGAAAACAATCATCTACAAATGCTGTTAACATCCCCAAACCAACTAACTACCTGAAAAACATAAAATTCACAGGTCAATTTAATAAATTTGACACGCCGAACAAATCAAGTTCATTTAACATTCAAAACAATCGAATCAATCTAGCTCAAAAAGCTTCTATTCTCAAGAGCCAGGTTTCTAAGAGGAACCTGAATGAAAGTTTTCAAGACGATGATTTGGATACGAGTCAAAGGAAAAAGGTAAATATTTTAAATAATTATGAACATCACGGTGTAACAGGATCTTATTTGAGCATAAGGAAAGTCTTCTTGCTAACTATCGAAACATCTGGTAGTAACCCTTTATCTAGGATGAGGTATAAATACTTCAGACCACGCATCATTCGTCGAGTGCTTGGTGAACTCAATTCCAAAGCAACTGGACCAGACTGGATTTCTACCGCTCAAAAAGTATCTGCCAGAGCTTATACCTGTTCTCTGTAAGATGTTCACCATAGCATACAATGAAGAAATTTTCTCTGACTCATAGAAGAATGCACGAGTACCGGCTATACCAAAGAAGGGGAGGAAGTGTTTTCCATCAAACTACCGCCCAAAAGCGATAATATTCATTTTGTCAGGAATCATGGAGGCCGCTATTAATCTCGAAATGGTTATATACCTGAAGAGCAAAGGTCTCATCAGTTACATACAGTTTTCGCAAACACTGATCAACAGCTGACCTCCTTAGCTATGGGACGCTAGAGTGGACAAAGGACTATTGAGCGCTATGGAGAATCTAGATTAGTTGCTCTGTAGATATCCAAGGGTTTCGATTGTGTCTGGTATAAAACTCTTCTGAATAAGTTATCTTAGTTGCAATTGACTCAAAAACTTCTGTTTATCAGAAGTACTTCTTCCACCGAACCGGCCAGTAGTGGTACATGCTTCCAGCTGATGTGTTTCATTTTCAAACGTGAATAACTGCGAAACTATTAAACTGATTTTGCCCATTAACGAACTTAGCCGCGGCATTTAGTCCCCAAAGCTTACTGAAAGTTTCAAGGCAGTAGCTCCTTTCATTCGAAAATTAGCGTGTTTACGTTCGGCTGGACAGAATTTATTTTGATCTCGAATTCTGCATCAGTGTAGTCGTTTAAGTCCATTTTAGGCTCAAAATTCGAAAATATAGACATTTTGGCAAATCGGGGATAAACTTGTTAACATAACTAGTTTTTGATTCAACTCATGATCCCCTGAGTTTGAAACTAGTTTGGGAAAATATGTTGAGTCATAGACTTATTAAGATAATAACTATATGATTAGAGTATAAGTATTACCAATTTTGTCTCAAAATACTAAGGTATATCCTAGTAAAATTCACAAACCATAAATGTTTCATGTTACTTGGCAAATATATGCAACCATAGTTAATTTATAAAATTTATCGATCTCAGGAGAAGAATGTGAACTTTGCAAGTCCTATACAACAACAAATAGAAATAAATCAGAATTCTACAGGCACAGGGACCAGTTTAAATTTATCTCCTTCGTTGAGTATAACTTCGAACAGAAATATTAACCAAATACAAGAAAATATGTGGATTTCTCCTCCCAAAGAAGATAACGGTGAGTACTTCCGATCAGAAAGATTAGCTCATTAATATTCTTGATAATTTTTAGGTGTATTCCAAATGGGAAGTCCATCTTTTAATTTCCAAGAGTCCAGTGAGTAATTTCTTTCAACATAAACACTAATCCATAAATAATGAGCTTATAGCGATAAAAATAATATTTTATTCCAGATGAAATTCACTCCTCTACAAATTCTCCTAACATACCTCAAGGTAAAAAATAATTGTTTCTCTTTCTTTAATATACTTTTCATGTATAATTTAACATTAAATTAGGTTTTGAATACTTTTTCTAACAGGTACTGTAGAGTTTATCGTTTTTCTCTCATTTTAAAGCTTCTATATTCGGCGATACAAACGCTGGAGACTCTTCATTTGGATTTTGTTTTGGTGGTGCATCTAAAGCTAGTGGTGGATTATGGGATTTGTTTGGATAATCTATGACACCTTTGTTGCAGTTAAATATTGTTACTTTGTTATTATTTTCAATTCACTTTCATTTTGTTCAATGTGGAACTTGATTTTTTAAAATTATTGTATCAAGAACATCTAAGTTCAAAATAAATACCATTTGTAATCAAGGGTAAAACATTCCATAATAGAGGCTGATGAATTTGAATTTCATATTATTCACTAATTAAAAAAAAAATAAATATACATAAAAATACTTAAAATTATACAGAGATGTGCAGTCTAAGCAAGCTTGTTTACATGAATGGAATTTGAATTTTTCTGTTCTAATTCATTGTTTTTTCTGATCAATGTAGTTCATTAAATACAAAATTTGCAAACAAAAAATTTAATGGTGAAAGAACTATCTAAGAAAACTGACCAGTCAAAAAAGTAAATTTCTTTAGGCTGAGTAAGAAAATTTTTTACTAGAAGGCATACTTGAATCAAAGTAATCTGGAAATTAAACATGAGATATATGATAAAATAATCAAACTTAAATAGTATACGATGGTGGGGAACTAAATGGTTTAGGTCCTGTCTAAGTAGAAAAGAAATTTTCTAATTAGACAGGTTTTGGCCACCATTTGGGTAGAATATGATGTGCCTAATATTGCATAAGGACACAGTAATAAAACTTAACTTGACATAAGGACAAAGAAGTAAAACCTAACTAAAACACAATTGAACTCATAATTCGCACAAGCTAAAAAGCTTCGGAGGAATCTTCACAGAAGATCTAGGAGTATCAGCATAATATCATATATAAAAACTTACTTAAAGAAACAATTATATATAAATTATGACAAATTAATTAAAGAACCATCTACTTGCAATCTTCATGATAAGGATCTAACATACGTAAATCCCTCCAAGTGGGTGGAAGATTTCCTCTCAAATGATTACCACATCTTTTACAGGGGGCATTGAACAAGTTTACATAACTGTGAAGCCAATGCATGAAAGATCTTACAGCCAGTTCGGGCATTGTAGGCGAATAAAAGTGGCACATGGCTGCATGACAATTTTCAGTTACTTTCTTGAATATTTTATATCTTGATTCTGTCCATAAGTCTGTTGATTCACTATGAGCTTTAACGACCACCCATTCTATCATGAGACCTTTAAAGGCTATCATAGCTTTGAAAACTCTACCCAGAGATGCTTGAATTACTGGATTTGGTACAAAAGGTCTATTACAAATTATGGTTACATCTGGAAGAAGTCTATCGATACTTGTGATAAGATTTTCTATTATTTCTGGAGGAACATTGTGAAGGCTAGTATGGGTTTTCCTTCTTTTTGTCCCAAATGTCTTGTAGGTCTTATTGAATGAATTAGATGAAAGTATGTTACTAGCTATTGTGCTATAGTCTCTTATTTTATCAGTCCATTTATAACTGTTTACTAAATGTCCATATAATTGTTGCCTTTCTAATGTTGTTTCTTGAGATAAATGTGTGCTGTTTCCTAAGCTGAAGGGTCCTGGTGGGGTAGTTAGCGTTGAGACTGCGTTTTCTACATCTCTGAGATTGTTATTGACAAGAGTGAGTTGATCTTGAAGTTCTAAAATGTATTTGTTTTCTTTGCCTTCATCTCCATGATCCGCTCGTAAACCGCTACTTAAGGATTCGAAGACACTACGTACATTTGAACGTAATACTTTCACATTTTTTAGTGCTACATTCAACTGTTCGATATCTCTTTCCATATTCAATGAAAATAGTAAAATTTATTTAAGAGATACAATTCAAGTATAATCTCTGAAATAAAATCACTAACACGTATGTTATTGGCGAAGAACACTTCACAATTTTTTTATTATAAATGTTCCTTTAATCTTTTATTATTGTTTTTCTTCTTTCCAAACTGTAACATTATTTGTCAAGTTGGACTTGTCAATGGACCACAGAAAAACGAGATTGTATAGATTACTTCAATAATCTGTGTCAATGGACTTCTTTCTCGTCCCCAACTGATTGAGGATCAATAGATGAAAAGTGACGTTTCATAGTAATTTCCCTTTCCTTTACAATGTGCTCGGCTGATCATCTAGATATAGAACAATCGGGATTAACGGGACGTAATTCATATGACTTTCATTTTCTTAAGATCTCGATAACTCTTTATATTACTATCATCAGGTGGGTGTAAGATGGATTATGGCGTCACTAGCGCCGCCTTATCACACCAAAGCTTAGAGCAGACATGCTTGCTGAGAATCGCGGGGTCGGACGCCCCCCAAGGGACGTGCTTATCCCCTTCGCAGTGGTTATTGGTAGCTGTCCGAGTTAACTTCGCACGGCTTCGAGGTTACTCAGATGACCTTGTGATTTTGGTGTGGGGCAAGCGTGCAGCCACCATCAATGAAAAAATGCACTTGGCTTTAACTTTTAACCAAGGCTCACAACTGGTGTGTAACTGAAGGGCTAAACATCAAAGGAAGACGACCCTTATCTCCTTAACAAAATGAGGAAACTGAGGCTCATAGATAAAAGAATATATTCTTGTTAATCTATACTGAGGCTGCAGGCTCCATCAATAGGAGAGGAGTAACACTTGACCAATAACTAACTTACTTAGGATCTCTTCTAGAACAGTCAGTCAACTTTTTTTCTCTAGTAGGATGGTCGATACATCATGGACTTCATGGATTAGATTTACAGGTCCGTCGGACCCAACTATCAGTTTGTAGCATTGATTCTCAAGGTGTACCACATGATGACCTTAAAATATCAGTTCACGCACAGCATCGGTGTTTTTTGGTACAATAGCCGATTTTGATGATCTTCACGAAATTCGTCCTGTAGCGAAGTAAACTCGGAAAACCAGAGAAACACGGTGGCTGAAGATGATGCTTCATCACCAAAAGTTGATCAGCACACTGCTGTTGGTTAAACCACGTTGATAGTCATGGAAAACCATTGCAGGGAAATATATGACAATGACAAGCACCTGTATGACAATGTTAGATTTCACATCAGTGTTTCCACGTATCCGAAGTTAAGAAGCAATTATTGTAATCGTGACCAATTATTTAGATAGGGGTAGAACAATGACGGAATCACTATTCATTATCGACTACTCTACAAGAAATAACTGTAGGGAAGATGTGGAGTCATTCAAAGGTATTTTGTTTTTGACTGAACACAAATCGCATATTGCTATGGAAATCATTCGTGATTTAGGATTCAAATTACTCTACCTCTCCCTCATTACCAAGTCTAGCTCCATCCAACTATCATCTCTTTTAAAAAGGTCATAAATTTTCCTCTGATAAAGAAGTGATGGAAGCTGTGAAAGGCTGGTTTGCAGATGATACAAATGTGTTTTTGGTAGGTGTAGAGGCATTGCATGTTCATTACAAAAAATATATCCAATTAAGAGGAACTTATAACAATATATTTTAATTTACAAATTTTGTACACTTTTGGAAAAGGCTAAGAAATTTAAACATCATCGTACAATAAAAGAACTCCCACACAACATCTCTAAAATGGACAGAAAGGATCACAAGGATGGATACAGAACATTTCAAGACAAGGAATTAAAAATGAGACTCAAATTAAAATGTAATACACATACAACTGTTTATTAAGACATGTAAATCAGTCCTCTTTTTTAAATGGACAATATACCTAAACTTTCGGAAGCAGGTGGTCTTGAAAACAAAACAGTATCAATAATATTGAAAAAAGAATAAAAACACAATAGTAATATTAGTAGATGAAACAGTAAAAAATGATTTGATAGATTAGTACGAGGTGCATGTTTTAAGATTTGTGGCAACACAGGATACTCGGATAGTGGAGTGAGGGAAAAATTGGATTCAACTGTTTCGGACTACAATATTCGTTCCTAAAATTACTAACAATTGAATCAGATCAATTTTCACTACAGATTATTTTCTACAAATCAATCGTAACGAAACCAGATAAAAAAAACCTATTTTAAAAGTGTCAAATTGAATATATGGGTCAAAAAACCGGGGGATTTCTGATGATGAACTTGAACAAAACAACTTGGAGAAATAAATTGTACATTCCTGGTGTTTCGTTGGTTAAATACATTAAAAAAAAAAGCAACTACAGAATAACGGCAAAGGACAATTTTATGATGAAAGTGTGCATGGGTGCCAAGTCTAAATTACAACAGCGGATAAAAGAACAATCTTCATTGAATTCAATATGAAATTTGGGGTCAAAATTTGAACTTGTTTGTCGGAATTCAATTGTCTAGCACCTGTTGTATAATTTTCATATATATACAAATTAAATATATAATCGATTACCAAAAAATTAAATATAATAACATAGAAGGATAGAATATTATAAACCAGAATTTAATTCCGTGTACAAACTAAACATTGAATTAAAACAATACATTTTCAGGTTTAATGAACGTCCTGTCTTAGAGCTGATTCATTGTGTTCTCAAAATGATCATTGTTTTTATAAAACAGAGTACATGCTTTTTGGACTCCTAATATTACTGCTAAAATACATCACAATGCAAAATGCACTTGCAGGAATAAAACATTATGATTGAATTATTATACATATAATAAAAACTCACTCGCTTCATGATTATCGGTTTTCGTACCACTGCATGAGCGGAGTACAATCCCCTCCATACCCAACGTGAGCAGAGCTAGCTGTTAACAGGTGCCTGCCCCCGCTCAAAGTGCCAAATCTATGCTTACACAGGAATGAATATTCTTTTTTTAATAAAAAAAAATAGATTAATAATGCACTGATGTGACACCTGGTATATTGGGTTTCAAAAGGACACAATTGAAAAAACATGTAACACATGCAGACTGAAGCTTAACAATACAAACACTTGGAGCTTCAACCTACATCAAGATTAACCAAAAATAGTAAGAGAAAAACTAAGCAAGCGCTAAACCCTACGATGAAATCAGACGCCAGACAAGGGCACGCTTGCCCTAACAACAAATCTCGAAAACATAAAAACGTAACTTCCACAATTTAATTTATAAAGTAATTAAAAAACAAATTTACATTTAAAAATTTTGAGAATTCCAACATAGTATAAGAGCATCAATCAACTCAACAAATATAAAAACGAATGCAGATAGGTAATTAATTAAATTAGTTAGATAAGGGACATCATTTTGTGTTGTTGCTGTTGGGATATGCTATGAAGAGGTCGTAGGTACACACCAGCAGGCACTAGACGTGTGCACACCTACTTGTAGCTAGACGAAGGGCCACTTGCACTCAGTTCACCGTGGGTTTGCACAGTCCGATCACTTAGCTCCAGGAGCTATAGGAATCCTGGTACCATGCCTGCTGATCTCCATTGATGTCCATTCCCAGCGGCTGTTGCTGCAGGGGCTGGCTACCCCAGTTGCTCTGATATCTGCGCTTTGTCTCCCCCTGGTTCTGGTGACCCCCGTCGAATTTTCGTTTACCTGCTGAAACATCACCTGCGCAACAGATAGAAAATTTGAAATCACCCAGGAAAAATAGCGATAGAGTTACAACCAAATAACGAAAGATTAATTCAGTAGTAACAATTTTTTATGATGAAAAAATAGCAATGAGATAAAGGAAAATTATATTCAAAGCACCTCGATGGACAAATTAAGAAAAAACAATTTTTTCGATCAGCCAAATAGTCGTCCCACTAAATGATCAATTTTGAGTAGATTGAGAACGAATTGAAGGCACATGAAGTTTCAATACTTGAATTTCAACAAACAAAAATTCTTGTTCCATTCAAAACTCTCCACAAGATGTACAGAGGTGTAAATCTCCCTTTCGATTCTTTTCAAGTTTTAAATAACTTTTACAACTTTGTGAGAAAATTGACGATATCGTTTACAAGAAATATTTCATAATTACATCGACATTACAACTAAAATCAATACTGACTCATTAGTTTCAAATAATTCATTACATTTGTGGGACCTGAAAATCATCATAACGATTGGTGTTGTGAATATACAAATTCATTTATACTTATAATCAATTAGTTATTTGGTTGCAATAAAAACTGGAGAGAAGAGAGAGATAAAAAATAATAATAAAAAACAATTTCGTCAATTTTCCTAACAAAGCTTCCAAAAATAATAAGAAAAAAATGCACTGGTTTTATTATAAAATATGCTTTTTAAAAAGGAAAGTGGTGGTATGGAAAAAGAATAAAAAGTGGGATACCTTCGGAAAATTATTCTCAATAACTCCCCTACCTCCATTCGCTGCAGTTACAACAAGACAACTATGCAACGGCTAACAAAACTGGAAGGAAATCAGGTATATTAGGATACAATTTGGTAGGAAGGGATTTTTTCAGGATTTCAAAAAGTTTCATCCAGTGCTACGATTTCATCATTTAACTCAAAATTTAATGTGTCTTGAAAACAATGATATCAGCAACTAAGATAAAATGTAATCATAACGAGTGTAAAATTTGTATTAATAAATTATAATTAAGAAAAAGAATTGAAAATTGATAAAATAAAAATGAATACCTTTAAATATGAAAGCATAGTGTGAAATTGAGCGAAAAAAGCATACACAAAGTATTTTGCGTTTAATCTATTGTGGATAGGAAATTTTTGATAAACAAAAAAATACCTGCAAATCATTGAAATACATGTACAGATTGTAAAAGTATTTTAGATTGTTCAAAAACTTACTAACAGGTTCTCCAATAAGAGGTTTAATTTCGACATTGAAAAAAAAAACCGAGTACATTTTAAGATAAATCAATGGATGTTTACTTCATTGTAAAAATGTCCTGGATAACTTCACGAATTCCATCTTTAAGGTCTTGTATCAAGTATGGAGCATTGGTATAGACCTTATCTTGTCCCAACAGTTCAAATTTTTTTCCCCAGTTTCACTATTGCCGGCCGGAGAAGGTGCTTCACGACGACCCAGAAGTACTTTAGTTTTGATAATTGTGACTTCAAAATTTTCACCATTTCAATACGCTGTTGAAGCGTGTATCGTTCCATTTTTAGTAGTTTTTGCTTGTCAAACGTCAAAAAATGACAGCTGCCCAGATAGCGAACTATTCAAAATGAATCCTCTTATTGGAAAACCCTTCACTTTATTGAATTTTTATCTTTTACCCAAGCCACTTTAGTCTTTGGACACGTAAAAAATGTGAATAAATCACTAGAAATTTAAAAAAATATAAAAAGTGTTCATCCTATGCTCCTAAAACTTTTTTGCTACCAATCCGTTAACTGTTGTACTTTTACATCTACAAAGCGAAGGCACTTTATTTTTGGTTAGAAGTGATACAATTTTGAAACACTTAATTTATATCATTCAAACATACTTGATAAAGATTCCTAGTACAGATAAAAAACCGAATATTTTGTAACCTTCAAAACAATATTAGATTCTGTCAAAAATTCATTAATGCTACAGAACATTTTGAAATGAACAGAGAATTAAAACCCTTATAAAAATATTACTTTCAATATGTACATTTATTTCAATGCTTTATTTGAAGACTTTTTCAATATAAATTTATAAGATTTACATACAGATGCAATATGAATAACGGAAAACAAAATTAACATTTCTCTGTTCCAAAATTATTTAAAACCTTTATTTGCCTTAAGGGTTGTAACAAAAGGTTACCAATCATTTTAAAATAAGAAAAAAATTATCGAAACCGCCTGTTACAGCCCACTGATCGCATCGAATTATCTTTTGCAAAATTTTGCAGATCTGAAAGCATACTGTTGTTTAGTTTCATAATACCTTCATGAAGCCATTGAAAATCGATGATTTAAGCCTCATATCAGGGACCCATTAATAGACGCAAGGTACTAGAAAAAAAATTATAGAATTATTTCAGACTAAATCAAAGAGGGATCCCATAAAAAATTTATACAAGCGAGAAAGAAACCTCAGTACTGAAAATTTAAAAAAAATAATAATTATATTTGCGACAGACAATAATAAGCCCCATTCAGATGCGAACCAATCAGATGAAGTGATGAAGCGTTTTCTTAGTGCATTAAGCTGCGTTACTGTTAATTAATGCGCAAATGCGGGCGTACAGACTCTAGACATGAACTTCAGGTCCAAAATCGAACACTATCCGTTCTTTCTTGTCTTTAGCATTTCTGATAGCCTGTATATCTGATGTATGGTTTTTATGTGTTAGATCTAAAGAAAGCTGGGGTGTGTAAGGTGAATAAAAAGTTTATTTAGGAGTGCTCAAATTTCAAACAAATTTCCAACATTATAGAAAATCAATTGTTACTTTGTAATATATCGAGATTGATGAATCTCGTTAAACAGTAGTTCGTTAAAATTCCTCTACCGATTGCCAGAAGCAATAATAACATGAATTTGATCAGACATTTTTTTAACTGAAAGATTTGCCTAGTCATCATTCCTAAATTATCAATCTATTATATACAGGTTATCCATTATTAATGGCGAAATATAGAGAACTTTAAATTGTTATTTCTAGATTTCTTAAAATGTAACATCTCGTATTTTTTCATGATAATGTAGAGAACTGAATGCCTCACATTTTCTCAGAAGTAAGTCACTACTGAGTTCAGCAGACACGAAAAATGACATCACAACTGAATGTTGAAAAAATGAACACAATAACTAACGGATATTAAAAATAGTTGAAACAATGAAACCTGAGGTAGAAATTATTCAGGTAATATTCGGTACAGCAATACTCGATCAATGATTTCTCATTGCTTTGGGATCTCTTTATCAATCGCATATCAGATAGAGTGAATTTAATCAAGAAATTCTTATAAAGTTTATCCAGTGATGACAAATTCAACCAGTTAAGTCAGTTGCAGCTGAGATTATGTTTGAAAACTCTGAATTTTTCCATTTCAAAAAAATCACGGGTTCGCCAATGTTTGTTTTGCACTTTGAAAGAAATATCTTAGCATAAACATTCATTTGGTCATTACATGCCAAGATTGCGTTAGAAAAGAGAGTTATCTGATTTGACCCAAAACTTAATCAACAAAACTATGACGTAAATTTCCAGTAGGGCAGCAAAATATGCTACACACCTGGAGGACACAAATGCTTTGTGATTCTGGACGTTGAATCGACAGAATGGAAACATTTAATAAGTGATTGGTTCTCTTTGGGACTTGGTAAAAGATAGGATCTACCTATTATTCGTAATATGGAAACTAATGGGACGATTGACTGTAAGTAATGTTGAGGCAAACATTTGGACACCCCATTTCAAAGTTGAGCACTCCCGATGGTCACTTAACCAAGACATAATCATTACCTGGTAAATTTCCCTTGGCGCGACCCACTCCACGAGCGGTTTGGCGTGGTGCCCCACGTACCCCTGCTGCTCCTCCCCGGCCCACTCGGTTGGCCGCTGCTCCACGGGCTGGGGGCCCACCTGCTCGGCCACGTGCTACCACCCCACGCCCACGGCCAGCCTGTCAAAATATCGATTATGTCCAGAAAAAAATGTTTCTCTTCGTTATAAACAAAAAAAAATTAAAAAATATCATAGGTATGATGCAACCGATAAATGTTCGATAGAGTACAGGGTTTCAAAAAGTTACGAAGATTTTGATCGTAAAG
The DNA here is from genome assembly GCA_034642435.1 of Megalocaria dilatata. Lineage (NCBI taxonomy): Eukaryota > Metazoa > Arthropoda > Insecta > Coleoptera > Coccinellidae > Megalocaria > Megalocaria dilatata. The sequence continues at coordinate 32,027,265 of CM067861.1, forward strand.
ATACAAAACTGACACAGTTGACGTTTCAATAGAAGAATGAACTCCCTTTTAAATATTATTTCATTCATATCAAGTGTGCTTCCACCACTCGATCAGTCTTGGAAAAGACGTTTCCACTTTTGCCCAAACAGCACAATGAAGGATTTACGAAGATCCATTCAAGGAACAAGAATAATATATTGAGCAGAAGACGAGTACAATTCTGATTAATAGATATTATTTTCCCCATTTCAGCATAATTTTATTATTTAAAAAAAAATACTGCAGAGTGGAATCACTGTTCGACATATAACAAAACTAATAAAATGACTAATTGACAGATATAATACAGACTGAATCTGGCGCTAAGTGACAAAATAAAAATTGCAAGTTTTACATAAAGGTTTATTATGTTGCAATGAAATAAAAAGAATAGTGAAAAGCACTGACGTTCATAGCACCATCTACGAAATTTTGCTTTAGCCTTCTTGTCCTTACTTTACGTCTACATCCTGAATTTAAATTCGATCCTACGACTATTGTTGTGGTTCTATGAGCGCTCGACGCTGCTATGCTCACAAAATATGGTTTGTTGAATATTTTAATTATACAATCCCCACGAAATTTTACAAAAACACGCGTCTCATTCTAAATACTGAAATTCAGATCGATAGAATCTGTGGTTTCGAAAATATTGGGAAAAATAAGAGAAACATTTCAAATGTAACTGTGGAACCATTAGAGGATTAATTATTGGTTGAGATATTTAGACCCCAAACCTACTCTTTTTTTTCCTGTTAGAAAGTTAGAGTATTTACAAACGTCTGGCCGGACAGAATTACTTTGGACCTAGCATTCTTCATCAGCGAGTCCAACCTAGTCGTTCGAGATCATTTTCAGTTCAAAATTAGAAAATTACACACATTTGAGCAAAACGGTAGCACTTTTATATGAAACACGCGTGTAAAAACCAAAATAATAATTTTTGCCGAATAGTTTTTGAAACGATCTTTGAAATTTTGATATTTTATAAAATGTAAACTATCAAATTTTCTGGGGAAGATAAAATTAATTTTTGATCTATTACAAGGTTTATTATTTTAGGTATTATCGATTCTTCAGCCTGAAAAATGAAGTGATACTTAAACGGAAATAGAGAAAATAATTTTTAAATATGATTATTATTACAATATATACTAAAACGTATTGTCCTTGCTGAGCGTCACTTTATCTCCTGCTTGAAAAGTAACCAACAATTTTGTAATACGAATAAAATCTAGCGTCACCTTCAAAAAACCCCGGACTTACTCCACATGCAATTGAAGTTTTCAACAATCCCTTGTTGATTGAACATGATATTAAATTAGTAATGCTGATAATTTACTCAAATAAAAAAAAAAAGATTTAATTCACAACAAAATATATAAAACGACATGGTCCAAAGGAAAATATTTTTCTAGACAAATGATTGTCTGAAAATAATAAAAATTTTGACTATACAAAAACTAGGCGAAACAAAACATTTTATGTCACTTCGTGTGAAATATCTAGTATTTGTTAAAAAGAAGGCACATTTTTTTTATTTTATGGTTAGTCTAGAAGCATGTAGTTTTTAGGCGACTAGAAGTGACATAAATTCAATTAAGTTTCAAACAATCCGGTTTTTAATATGCTTACCTCATTATCCTGATAGAAAGATATACAAATATATTAGAACACTCATATTTACATTTGTTTTCATAATACAGTATTGTAGTATAGAATAACCAAATAATAACCTAACTATTAGCGCTATTTAAATTGTTTTAGATCCGATATACCTATATAAAATCTGGAAACAATTGAATAATCTAAAATTTGTAGACTTCCTCTGACTGTTTCTAGACATGTCCAATGAAGAAATAAACTAAGATGATGACTAAGTGAATCGTTAAAAGAATTGGTATAGGACACCGAAACTAAAAAACAATTCAAATAGCAATGTTACACATGTTTGACGACAGGCATTATTGAAAATTCCGATTAAAATGTGGAAAATTAAAGTTGCATCAATTAAAAAAATAAAAAGGGCGTTCAAACGTACATCACATGCAAGTTCGATCCTTTCTACCAGTGAAAGGAGATGGATGTTATTTATTTCTCGCATATAAAATGAAAAAATATAGCTTTCGAACTAATCTTGAAACAAATAACATTCTGGTAAACAGGACGTGTCAGGAATGGGTATCAAAACAGATTGGTCAATCATGATGATTTCACGGTAATGTTTTGAATACGCTGGAATATGATTTTCAACCTAATGTGTATTGAAAACTAATTAAGAAGCTCTGGAATCACGGTCACATATTTTCCTAGAACATTCGCAAATTTTTTTCCTATAGACATAAAAATATGTTTTCATACACAGTAACTCTTTTGATATAAACAGGAGAAATTAATTCAGATGTTAATGTTAAAGTAACTTGATTATTTTTATTTCAGAAGTCCATTACCTGAATTTATTTGTACACAATATACCTTAGTATAGACCATCTAAAACAACAAACTTCAAATGAAATGAAAGATAAAGATCAAAATTACGAAATGGAATACAAAAAAATTTGTGAAAAAGTCCAGAACGCTAACATATCCTGAAATAGAAACAATTTTTATGGGTTGAAATTGACTACAGAAGGAGTTAATTTAATTGGAAAAATAATTGAACAAATAATTTGAAATGAAAATAGTTGTTGGAATATACCCTAAAACAGAAACAATTATTATGGATTGAATCTCAAATATTCATTCGTTTAAGTTTGGAATAAACAATGCATTTTTTGGAAAACTCCAGAAAAGCAGCTTAAGAATACCAAAGCATGTATCCAAATAGACATCAACTTATCCACAGTATTTAGTTAATCATTCGGAAGACAGAAACAGGTAATCGTGCTACAAAAAAAAAAAAAAAAAAACCATTCGACTAACTGTGAAAGCAGAAATTGTATTGAAGTTGTTCATGGAAACTCTTCAGTTAGTGTTTGGCACGTACCTACTGGTCTTAATTTATTACAGAGTTTCAGGGTAATATATCATTTCAATATGGTATCAGCATGACGATGCATCACTACATAGGAGGGAAGTACTTGTGAAGGCTTTCTGAATAGATGGATAGGTCAAGGGAAACCAATAGAATGACCACCTCGTTCTCTGGATCTTAATCCTTTAGAATTTTATTTATGGGAACATATAAAGCATCTTATCTATCACATTGTCTCGTCAACAATTACCTGATAGAATTCAAGATATAGCTAACCAGACAAGACCTAAATCTCACCCATGGCATCTTTAGTTCGATGTGAGGCTTGCATTCAAGTCAAAGGTGAATATTTCTAATAATAGTCTCACGGTTTGTTATTTCCATTCATCATATTTTTTTATCGTTAATTGATAAAGAAGATTGATAGAAAGTTCCAAGTTTAAACATAGTTCCAATAATATCTCAACTATTTTTTATATTTTCTGATGTCAAATTCAATCCATAATAATCCATTTTCATTTAAGTGCTTAATAATTTTTTCTAATTGATATATTTCAACATTCTTCGTAATTTTTATCCTAATCCTTCATTTGTTTTGCACTCATAAGGTATATCGATGGACAACCGAAGTCAAAACAATTAACATACATACATCCGTTATAAAAATATTTATAAATTTCGATTAAGAATATACTATTTTTAAAAATTCCAAAGGATTATTGTTCTTGTTACCAATTTTCCTTATATTTTAGGGAACAGTTTTATTATTTCAATTTCCTTCTCATGATTCCTACAAAAACATTTTCATCAATCAAAGGCTCACTTTTTATATTACTGTACCTATCAAATAATTCTGGAAGCCACTTTTAAGTAAAAATATATAGATCAATATAGTTCATATGAATTTTACAAACCTGAATTATAGAGTGTACCAATAAATGATGTAAATTGCAATATAAATTTCATAAATTCAACAAATTTTTCTTCACCAAAAAAAGAATAATGATGAAAAATTGGAAAATATTATATTAATCATAAAAAATTAATTTGATTTAAGGTAAGATACGGGATTATGAATTACGTCAAAAACTTACACTGTCATACAGAAAAATTTAGAATATAATAATTTCGACAAAAAATTTTGAACATACAAAATACCTGTGTGTATAGTACAAGAAATACAAAATTTCTTAATTTTCTGTTCTATGAAATGTGAGATCACAATTTTGATAATCCAATGCAACTGGTTCTACTCGAGGTTGCAGAGAAATAAATAAAATATTAAATGTATACAACACTATAAAGATTACAAAACAAACGAGGGGGTTGGCTATGCATTTCGAAATAATGAATTTTTGAAGACAGCTTGGCTTGTTTAAAAATTCTTCTAAAATTCACAACTAAACGGACATTTTTTACGAGTATTTAGATTACTAGACGTCTTAAGACCTTCGACCTCTAATACGACGATTTCTTCCTTGTGGATTGTTCCTTCTTACAAATGTTTGATTAATTACACGATTATTGATTCTTCTTTTGCGTGTAACTGTCTGGTACTGGCGAGGCTGCAAAGGAAGTCATATTCTGTATTCACAAATCGAATGGCGTATAAATAAACTTGCCACTTCTGTACAGAAACAGGACTACAGAGATTTTCAGGACTGCTAGAGGCTGGGCTCCCACCAGTAGACAATTTTGTGCACAGTTAGACTCGTAAGATCAATAAATCAAGAATTTGTTAAGTAAACTCTTCATTATACAGGATGTTTTTAAAAGTGGGTTGTATTTCAACAGGTGGTAGAACTCTTCAAAATGAACTATTTCAACAGAATTTTCTCATATAAAACTTTAAAAAAATTGAAAGTGGAAATCACCAATAAAATAGATCCTACCATTCTAACATATTGTCATCAAATAGTTTGAAAAGGATCGTATTCGATCTTGAAGGATTAAAATCTTTCACTCCAAATATTTTATACAGGAGATTTTTAATGGAATGGTATATTTTGACATGTTCTACCTTCTGTTGAAAAAAAAAACAGACTTTGAAAATATCCTGTAGGTACATCTTTGAATATAAACCTAACAGGAAAGAGGGCTTTAACACTCACTTTAAAAAATAAACTAATATATTGGTCCCCTGAGAATTACTGAATATTTTTCTTATTTTTTCGTCAACAAAACAAATCATATAGTATGTATTAGGTAGGTGTAGTGTAAGGCAAAAATGTTAGGTGAACCGGAAAGTAATATCGCCTTTTTAAATTAAATTCATAGGAATAAATTATTAATAAGTTTTTACTTTTAATCAATAATGCGATCACCTTCGTTATCAACAACCTTTTGCCATCTAGTGCGCAAATTTTTAATGCTGGACAGATTAAAATCAATTGGCATTTTTTTGGACATTATTCAAATTTATCACCACTAAGAATATGTAGCGATCGGAATAACTGGAAATCCGAGGGTGCGATATCGGACGAATATGGTGGATGAGGCAGTATCTTCCACTTCAATACAATAATTTTTCCAAGGTTCCTCTTTTAAAGTGCGGCCTTGCAGAATAACGCATTTTCCGTTGACAATCGCCCGATACTTTTCGATTAAAGATTGGTTCACTCGATCCAATTGTTCACAATAAAGATCTGTATATACATTTTGTCCAGGTTTCAGCATTTCAAAATGAACAACTCCATGTATACTCCACCGAAAACAATGTTGTTGGGTCTTCCTGATCGATAGGAGTCAGAGAGATCAAAATTACCGGATCTGAATCTAGAGAACCATCTTTGGCATTTACGAACATTCGGATAAACATCGCAAATGTTTTTGGTCGCAACTGTTGCGTTACTTCCCTTGCGAAACTCAAAAACCATACAATGTCGGATATGCTCTTCTGGTATTTGGCTGGCCATTTCACTCCAAATTTTGCAAAAAAAGTCTAATATTTAATTATTTAGAAGTGAACAAATCTCAATAACCATAAAATGTCTTTGACACGACTTCGAAGAACACAATGAGCTGACAAATGACAATCAAATATTGTATAATGCTCCCTCCTGTTTGTTTTATATTCAAAGTTTTGATCCACGAGTACACTTAATGCAAAACACCTAATAACGCATCTAGTATCGAAGATTTTGATTTCAGCAAGTAGAGGTTCTATAAAGTTTTGACATGGTGTCAAGACTTTTAACTTAGCATCCGTTTATATTTGAATGAATTTCAATAATTCATAACACCAAAAGCAGGGTGAGAACGAATTAATCAACAAGTTAAAAAAAAAAAAAAGATGCTCCTTCTGGGTTAGAATCTACAATGGGAATTCTCAATTTTAACATATTTTCAAGCAATTAAAACTAATTATTTCGTACAAAGAGTTAAAACCAGTTGACAATATAATTAAGATCAATCATCCATGTACTTGACTGACTGTCGTAGTTACAATAAACACAGAATCTTAAATGTCACTTTTTTGTCAGAATTCTGACATCCAACCAAAACATTTTCCGGTTATCACAATATATGAGAACCACTAATTGCTAAATATCAAATCCAAATCTTCAAAATCAACTTCTCATGAAAGAACACGCGTTTACAAACATCTTTACATTTACTAATTGAAAGATTAGACAAACATAAGTATAACAACCCAACAAATATTACATTTAATCTTTTATCCCTGTTAGAATAAAACCAGTTACATCGAATTTTTAGACATAAAAATTTTTGAATTATCCTAAGGTCTATGTTAGTTACACAAAAATCTTACTATTTTCTCCGTTTCATTCCGAAACTAAAGAAATTTATATTAAATTTGCCAGTGTATCACAGATAAAAATATCACAATGGAGAAAATAGCAAAAATTTCGCGTTAAGGATATCAGGGATTGTTAAAGTAAGGAATTGGTAGAAAGGATTTTAACAAACCTGTGTAGGACTGCTTACATCATAGTACACGCTGCTCGAATTCAACGTGCCTCCTTCTTCCAGTTCCTAAGTGTCAACATTACGATCAGTTTTACCAATGGCAACACTTAGCACTGGGTGCCCTTTTGTCAAGGTGTGTACGTACATCAAACGATTGAATAATGAATAACAAAAAAAAAAAAATAATGACATACACTCCGATGACAAAAGAAATGCGGAAGCTCTAGAAAAGGGTTATCCAAAGAAAAAGGAAAATAACAAAAATTAAATAAAAACAATATCAAAACAAAGCTGGGGCCATTTGAGTACTGGCCAAAGCCAAGCAAAGCAAAAAGCAAAGCTTCTAAAAGCTGAAACTATAAAGCCAAAGCAAAAAAAACTCAAAGCAAAAAGATGGCAAGTATGCACTTGACGACACTGCTGTAAAATAATAAAAACGGAAACATGGAAAGTTGAAGCAGCGATCTTTTCAACGCCTTCGTAGACAATACTTTAAATTTCAATATCTAAGAATAAGAGAGCAAAACTAGCTAAGTATTTATATATCATTTACCAATAAATAAATCAACAACTAACTACACAACATTTTTAATGGTGACTAGATCGAAATGGGCGTTCGATATGTGGTAGACTTCAAGAAATTCAACTGTAATTTCTCCTTTTTTGAAATCTTTTCACACGTTACCTGTTCCGATGCGTTTATCATTTAAAATATCGTGTAGAAAGGTGCATTCAAAACCTTTTCAGATAGGGAAATGTTTAATTGCTAAATAAAGATGAATAATCCACCGTAGTATTGTCTGCGAGCGTCTCAATTTAATTGCGATTCATTAAGCAACTCAGGTATAACAAAAAAAGTTAGTTTCGTAGCGGAGCTTTGTTTCCCTTGCCCCACTTGTTTGTTGTTGTTTTTTTTTCTTTTTGGATAACCCTGCAACTAAGAGCACATCATATCTGAGCCAGCCCATCGCGGCTGGCTTTTTTTTTGTGTATATGTGGGTGAGTGGTGACAGAATATCACTCTCTCAGCGTGACTCGTAATTTCGTTGTGTTGTTGAGCTTTTCCCGGCGCTGAATTTTGAAGTTGGCTCAGATATGATGCCTGTTTGAGTGTGGCAAGTGTTTCTCTTTATTTTTTTTAATTCTCTCTCTCACTTTCTTTCGTCAACGAGACAAGTTAGTGACTGGCGGGGGTTAGTGTAGTTAGATGCAGCTCGATTAGTGCTTGCGCAAGCTCACGCATGACACATACACGCCTCCAATGGGACACTGGCCACAATCAAACTACCGCAATCATAATAAGAAAAAAAATCTTGAAAAAAGAATTTCAAGGCCACCCACCGGTTGTGGTTGCCGCCCTCTCCCTCTTGCTTGTGGGGGTGCCGGCGGGTAATCGTAATAGTACTCTTCATACCGGTAATAGTCATCATAATAGGGATCGCTGTAGCCGCCTCTATAATCACCGTACCCGTAATAGTCCCCGTAATCGTAATCTATAAAAGATAATACAAAAACCCAATTTAGCCAACTAGATCCAATTGTAATGTGCCTGGAAAGATTTACTACTAAGAGCATGCCGGGAAAAGAGTCAAGTAACAATTCACGCAAATTATCATCTCTATATATTGCTTGTCACTCTCAATCTGTATTAATTTACTAGTTTTCATCAAAAACTATGCTAATCGAGAGAGTACCACTACGTAACTCTCCCATCTCTAATACTACACTCACTACTTTCATCTTCAAACAGAGCTGACCATTTCATTCTTGTGAATTCACCACATTATATATACACTGTTAAAATTCAAAAACATAATTTCAAAGACTTAAACCACACAACTTAGTACGATTAAGAATAAATAAAACTAAAATTATCAACACATGCTATTATTGAAAAAAATTAGAATGAAGTAAAAATTAAAGAATGAAACAAGTGAAGTATGAAAAAAATAACAAAAATAGGATGCAGTTTCAATAATATGCCTTTAGCATATCTATTATAACTTTTCAAAATGCAGCAGCTATTAGTGAAAATTTGGAATAAAGATTGATAAATATAGAAGACTAAGGATAGATTAGGAATAAAATAGAAGATTAATATTGGATGGAGTACTCCGTTACTTTGGTTTTCATTACTGAAGATAGAGTGATTTAAGTTTCATTGTATTTACTGCATTTTCAAACTAAATAACAATTTTTTTTTCAAAGGTTCAATATATTCATTGAAGGCTTGTATTAAATTTCAGGAAGTGGGGTTTGCCAAAGATCCATCTGCTTATTTAATAGTTTCATTTCTAAAATGTGTTTATTCTTGAATATTTCTAACCATTCCAAGATGTCTAGTTTTTTGCCTTCCAGATGTAGTGTCTCAGGATTATCTGATTTTGGGAAAAGATGATTTGTTTCGAAAAAAGAGATTTGGCAAAATTAAAAGTTCTCTTTCTGTTTCCCAAATGATGATTGATGTTCTTTGAATATCTTTTGAAAGATCTCCTAGTTTCTCCTATATATATACGCTATCATACTGATGACAATTAATTTATAATTATTAAGGCGGTTGCATTAAAAAAAAATTAGTGGATGTTGAGAGAGAGAAAGCAATTTTTATACTTCTTTTTGAAATTATTTTAGCTATTTTTTGTGAAATTGGTCCAAAATATGATAGTTTTACAAATTTTTTGTTATCGTTCCGTTTTGGAAGTGGGGTATAATTCTTTCAGAATGAGTAGCAATATTATTTAAGGGAATCGAAAATGCTCTATGTATCATTTATTCATATCTTTATAAGATTTAGGATGGCTTGAAAAGTTGGGGATGGGTTTTCTGAATGATAAAAAAAATCTCAGTATTATTCTTAATTAAAATTATGTCCAGAAAATTTATTTTGCTATTATATTGTAGTTCCATAGTACATTTGTCATTATGGTGCATACCATAATCTTCTTCACATCGGCACCAAAATATGATGTGCTTTGTGTGTGGATTTTAGAATTTTTCTTTCAAGGAAGGACAAAGATTTCAGTGAGAAGTTGGCCGAGAGGTTAGCCCATCTTTTTGTTTGTAAAAAAACAACAATTCGAAACAAATTATATCTTTCCAGAATTAGATAATCGTCTGGAAGAGAAAGCTAAAAAACCAGACATCCTGGAATCGATAGATATTCAAGAATAAGCACATTCTAGAAATTAAACTATTAAACAAGCAGACGGATCTTTGGCACACCACACTTCTCGAAGTTTTGCACAAGCCGATGCCTTCAATGAATATATAAAAAATCTTCGAAATACAATTTGTTATTTAGTTCAAAACTCGAGTCTTATTCCACTTAAAGGTTTATAAATATGAAGACCAACAAATACATCGGGGAAGAAAAATACGTTCCATTTAGTGAAAAGATTAAAATAAATTACCTCGAAAAAATTGTTAAAACTTATCCTATATACGTTGTTTCCATAATTACATCGACAGATTTCTTTTTCTAGCAGAAATTATTCTGAATTAATGTAGTTTTCTTATTCACTTTTAAAAACAGGATAATCTGTAACCCTTGCAAAATTATAACTTAGAAAAACTAAGTTCCTATTCGGTAGACATACGGAATTCTCAAATATTGTATAACATTTTAAAATATAAAGAAATAAATTGCAGGGACAAGAATGATATTAAGTTCCTTCAGAGTAGACGTGATTTAACTCAAAGTATATTGTTTTTTGATATTTTTTAAGGTTTTCATTTTCAAGGTTGAGAGAAGAGAATTGGGATTTTCAAACGTTGTCCTACAAAACCTGTTATATTTTAATTTGTATAGACTATTTTTTGTGGGGTTCTGTCAAGGATAAGTGTTACACTTATCATCCAGAAACGATTGATGGCTTCAAGCACAAAATCTAAGTAGCCATTCATGAGATTGAGCCCCAAATAATCGACAATGTACTGAAATATTAGGTTGAACAGATGGGGTACTGTAGCCAGTCTTGGCAGTCATTTAAATGATTTTTCATTCGTAAATATCAAAGGTTTAACCTGTCTAATAAACTCATAACTTTGGAAAACTATTCATTGGTTTATTTATAGCCGATAAAAATGCAAATTTTATATGATCCATCCTTTTAGAATGTTGAATAATATTTGAAAATTCCATGTCTATCAAATGAGAAACTAAAATATTTTTAATTTATTTTTTTTAAATTAAACAATCTAAGGGTTACAGAATGTTGTTTTTATACTTAAAATTAAGTATTAAACTTCATCAAATATAAACTACAAATTTACTTTTTATCTTATTTATTTCTTGAACACCATACCAAATTCTGATTTAATTTTATCTGTGAGCAGAATATTTCATGGATGGATAAATAAAAGTGTCTAGACAAAAGGTGTTTCCTGTCTTTTGCAGTTAACACACTGTAATTTTTACCTTGATCGCACATTTATCGTGTTTCATAAATGTTGAAAAGAAGTATGTCAGGATTTCTGAGAATTGGATGAACTTTCATAGTTCTCCCTTTTGATAAACCGCTTAAGTTTGTAGATGTACATATGGAGGGCTCATATATATTTTTGCACTATTCAATAAGTGATTCTTTATTGAAATGCACAAAACGTTATTGAAACTGGTTCTTAGGAAAAATCTTTCAAACGAACGAGATATGATCAGCTCTGTCAATGCAATCGAATAATAATATGACGATTGCCCCCTACACCATAGTGAATGTATACTTACCCCCTCTTCTGGCTGTAAGCATACATGAGATACAACACAAGTGATAGGAAAATTTACAAATACATGCATGTTAAGAGTCGGAGCCGCGTGCAAATGCTGTACGATGCCCTCGCCTTGCGGTGCCCCCGGCTGGCACATGCTCTCATCTAGCTCACACTATCATTCTGCATTCATCTATCAACTCTTTCTCGAAATTTTGCAGCTTCTCAGAATGAAAGCGAGTATGTGCTCTTGTTAAATTGGTGATGTTAGTGATAGTTGTTGTGCAATTTCTTTCAGCATTCAACCACGCTAGGATAGCTGCAGAACTTCCCTACCTGACATATACATAATGCTGGTTCGAACAACTTGAAGCTAAAGTTTGACACTGCGTACTAGTATAGATTTTGCAGTCATCATTCAGTAAATGGAAAAACTTGATATTCATAATGTGATGCAACACTTTCATTAGAAAGACCTCAGTCCAGCAATATTAAAATAGTTTACATAATCTCTACCAAAATGAAACATTATAGTTGTTGACCAAATGACGGTATTGGAATTCCATCGACTGAAGACAATTAAAAAAACTACATCCATTTTGAAAATCTAAGAAATTCAACATCATCAAGAAAATAGTATTAAACTAAAAGAGAATTTCGTATATTAAGTCAGGCATTTCTGAACTATCCTAGCACTTCTTTAAAAGATTTGTTTTATCAGTGGAAAACAAGATTTTCAAGAGAAATTCCAGAAGTTTGTAAAAATTTTGAGAAGCTGCCCTTGTCTCAAAAATTTCGATCGTTACAGAATCTCAAGTTAGTACTAGTTCTTAAAACCAGTTGTTAAATGTTAAAATACTGAAACCACTCCTAAATTTGTGAGAGTTATATACCACCTGGAAATTTACAAATCAAGCTTCCTGTTTACAACTGCAGACTCGAAATAAATAAAACATATTGTTAGTAAGAAATAATTTAAAAGCTGCACACAAGATACTGTTTTTCCTTCTTCTAAGTCCTTTCAATCGGATAAAATAAAAATTGTTAAATATTTAAGCACAATGTGAACGGTCCAAAAGAATCTTATAAAATAAAAAATCGTGAGACGTTACCCTTTCATATCTCTTTAAAACGTTCCTTCATCAGCATTCTCAATTAGCATACTTTTAATGGTGAAATAGTTACTTGACTAACAAGCAGACGAAAATTCATACTCCTCACAGTTCAGAAAATGCATCCCCACTTACCATAATCACCGCGACCCATCGATCTCATTCCGGGACCTGTTCTAGGTCCACTGGCTCCTGGAGGACCTCCCCTCATTGGCATTGCTGCGGGCATCATTCTGGAAAATTGAACCACATTAAGCTGCCATTTTAAGATGTCACAGTTCATCTGATCATGTATACTTTAAAGATTCATAACCTCAACTGTCATTTGTCAGTGTTTTACAACTGCCAAACGAAGATCTCATGTAGATTATCCATTGTTGAGAGAATTTAATCTCATTTCATAAAAGTTAGAATAATAGTAATAATTTCTTCTCTTGAATAATTGTTTTTACTTCTGTTGCAATTGTTCATAACAATTTATTTAAAAATTTTGAGTAATTTGTCAAAATAATATGGTGTTCAGATTTATCCTTACCCTCCTCTAACTTGCATCATTTGCATCATTCTTCTTTCTCTCGCTCTCAATATCTCTTCTTTCTTCTTTTTATCGGACGGCGGTTTTGCTAGGGACACTTCGATATTCGAACCACCCATTTCAGTCGAGTCGAGGGCATGCATTGCCTGTAAAAATTGAACCAGTTTAAACATTCATCTTAAAGAAATACGCGTTATTCTAACCTTTACTGCGTTATCCCGATCTTCAAAATGGATGAATGCATAATCCTTGATTTTCTTCACTCTTTCAACTTTTCCATGCGCTTCAAAAACTTCTTTAAGTTTTTCTTCTGTGATATCTTGTGTTAAATTTCGTACATACAGAACCTTAACTTTGGACATGGTTTGTTCGTCAGGTTCCTCCTGAGGATCTGCCCAGTCGACAATGATGTCGCAGCCCCAGACCTTTATTCGGCCCGTGCCAAGTCTGCGTTTGGCGAGGGAGGCGGCTTTGTGTGACTCGTACTCCAAGAAACAGAACCCACGGTTCTTCTTCTTATCGTCGGGCGAACTGTATATTATGACTTCGTTTAGTCCAGCTGAACATGGGAGGAAAACAACGTGGTTATTATGAGAAAGACCAGTTAAGATATAATGCGTTGCTGAGAAGGACACCGAGGTCCCTATGAGGTGAAGGGCGTGTGGCATACAGGACTGTTCAACCTAACAAGGATGTGTCTTCCTTAAATCTGATCTTGTGAATTGAAGAAGATGTTTCGAAGTTGCCCTCTTGCTACAGTTGAAATATTTCTAATCTAAGACCTCATTTTGGGGCAAGTTTTTTATCATGCATGGTAATCGAATGCTTTTTTGATGTGCTGAACTACTATTTACTAGAAAAAAGTTTTCAAAGGCGTAACTTTGTGTAAATTTGACCTTTTGAAAATTTTACAAAGGTTTATTATTCTAATTAGTGTGGGAGGGTGTGAAATTAACGGTTCTACCGCAATTTCAACATCTTATGTGTTAATTAATGACAAAAAAGTGTACAATCAGAATAATCTTGGTGTGAGAAAAAAGAATGAAACAATTCCTGATATCGAACTTTTACCGAAATGCAGGATGTTTTCAAATGAGATTTTTCTTAACAAAAGGTAAAACTCGATAATGAAATGAACCATTACCAAAAAATCGTGCATATAAAAGTTGCAAAAAAATAAGGGAGCCTTCAGTCCTCAGGGTACACATGAGTTTTTCCAATCCTAGTACTGTCATCTGCATGATATTCACTTTCAGGCCCCTCTTCCCCACTGGGCACTATGGGCACGTGCCCAGGACCCCGCGATCGAATGGGGCCCCCTTCTTTATCTATTGTAACTAAATAGTGTTTTCTCAAGGTCATAGGGGCCCCATGATCCTAATGTGCCCAGGGCCTCAAATAGTTTAAAGACGGCCCTGTTCACTTTAATGGTCAATTATCCCCCTTGCAAACATTCTTAATTACACAGTATGTAAATGTTATGTAAAATCAAAATAACCACTACTTCAAAATACAAACTCTATATGGTCCACGTTTATGTATATACATATGTTTTATTTATACATTTGCAAATACATATATTTTACAACAAAGTGAAAAAGGTTTTTCCTAGACATTAAAGAATATCTTATATTAATTATTATATAATGAAACGATTTAAATATATTATTTTTAATATATTGTATTATAGAATTTTCCACAAATAATTATGAATTTAATTTATGATTTCTATCTAAACAAGGTGTCTACTTTTAAAAGGGTCAAACTTCAAGGGGAGATCATACAAGTTATTTGCAACAAAAAATGTCATATAACACATGGGCGAAATGTTGAATTTTAACATTTCACGAAATATTTTAAGTTTTTCCATAAAATTAATTATACTTCAGTTATCCTTATAGCCTCATCAAATTTGACCACATATCTGGTAACTGCATTAAATTTACTACAAGATAAGAAGTTCTGTGTGCCAAAAAATTCTTATTGCAGGTGTGGTAAGGATTTTGAAATGAACAAAATCAGTCATATTTTTCCAATGGTTTTATAGATGAAAAATTGTTAATTATGGACATGTTTTCTTTTCAGGTTAGTGCACATATAAACTTTTGTTCTAAGTACTTGTCCTCTGCCATAATATCATGGCTAAGAAGATAACAACAAAAAGTTGAAATATTCCAAACCTATGCTCTATCTTGAAGCTCTTTTTTATTGAATATTAAAGTAATTCTTCTGGAAATTATGAATGTATCCGTCGAATTAAAAATAATTTAAACAAATAACTGAATTTTAATAATACAGATTTTATGAAAAAATGTGAATAAAATAGACTACTACTAATTATAACAATTGTTCGAAATGTCCACAGCCATGTTCAATACATTTCACACATCATTTTGGCACTGAATCTACAACACTGCGAAGTTCACAACATTTCTGCACAACACAATTTTATTCTTTCGATCAGATCCTCTCGAGTCTAAACGCGAATTTGATATACTTTTTCTTTCAAGGTGTTCCAGATATAAAAATCCAAAGGCGTAAGGTTGGGGCTCCTTGGTGGCCATCTTACCAAACTGTACCTACCAATCGATTGCACCCCAAAATATCCATTCATTAAGTCCCGTACATTTTGGCTATTATGAACTGGACAGCCTTCCATTTGAAACCAAACATTTTGTCTGTTAGCCAGGGGCATTTCATCTAATATGTCTGTTAAGCTTGGAAATGAGAAATAATAATTGCACGGGGGGGTTTCTCTTTTCCATACATGGCTATTTCGCAAATTTACCATACCCGATTTTGTGTAAATGACCTCATCAGTCCATAATATCCTATCGCCACCCCACTCTCCCTTATTCAGGTATCATCTACAAAATGTTAGTCTCGTCTCAGCATCTACATGTAACAGTTCCTGCACCTTTTTCAAATTATATGGATGTAACTTATTTTTATCCTCAATTTACAATCAATTCGACGAGTACTTGTTGTGGGGTCCTCCCAGACAGCTTGAAGTATAGCAGGTGCATACTGACTATTTCGACCACCTTCTCTGATTCGGAAACCACCAAATGAGCCTGTTTCACCAATCGCCTGAGCTACTTGGTTTTCATCTGTTGGGAAAACGCAAACTGTACTCTCGAACCGCTGCGCAAGCATTTCCATTAGTAATTCCATAAACGAACAACATATCGTGATTTTCGATGTTTGGAAAAACAGGCATAATTTACTCGAATTTTTCTACAATACTTATTATAAATTGGGTTAATTCGTTAGATTCAAGAAAATGTACTAACATCCAAAATTATTGAGCGACAGAAACTGTCAGAATTTAAATTCAATGTTTACTTTCATATTCAATCACAAGGAGCTTCAAGATTGAGCAAATTTCGGTTTTCGTTGTTATCGTCTTATCTATGATATTTTGGCAGAGGACGTATTTTAACTGAAGTATAATTAATTTTATGGAAAAACTTGAAATATTTTGTGAAATCAAGAAATGTTAAATTGAAGAATAACCATCCACATTTCAACCATGTGTTATAGGACATTATTTGTTGCAAATAGCTTGGCCCTTGCAGTTTGGCCCTTTTTAAAGTATAGATAGATATTATTTAAATAAAATTTAATTCATACTTATTTGTCTAATTTAAAATAATTTGTAAGTGTAATATTGATCATCACTTTTCTTAAATAATTCATTAGGCTTAGGACATTGAATTTGTTTAACATTTTCTTATGTATATATATATATATACATAATATGTTTTACGAAATAATATAACACTTAACCGTTGGTTTTGAGAAATTATTTCTTTGCAACTTTTATAGTGATTTTGATCAATTTAATCCAATTAATAAAAAAAAATAACTTGCCTTAAAAGCTCCCTATATAGGCACCTTCTGTACCCGACATATCGTCTCTACAATCCACAGAATAAGATTTATAAAAGAAACCGCCTTCAAGGTGTGAACTGCATGTGTCACTTCGTCAAGACGGACCTCGGTCTCCTTCTTAACATGTAGCGGCCCTGCCCTACCCATTGCTCAGGCGCAGACTAACGCATTCCAGGGTGTAAAGGGTGTTCTCAACTTACGTGCATGTTTGGAAAATTCTTCCAAAAGTTCATCTCGTTCACGGTTCTTAGGGATATAGCCCACGAATAACCGCTGATTGTTATAAGATATGGTTACGCCAATCTTTGAGCCAGCCCGCGGCTCATAATTATTCAGCTGCAAGAACAGTGGAAGGATAGCCAATTATGCCTGGGGGCAAGGGGGTGGGACGGGGCAAAAAAGGACTGAGCCCGGTAGTACGGCCGCCACTCTACCTACGTTTTGTCATTATTTGCTCAACTTTACCTGTCAATTTACCAAACTCTTCCAGTATCTCCTCTTTGCCTTTAGACTTTGGTATGTTGCCAACAAAAAGTCGAAGATTCGGTACACTAATGTTAATTTTCAGAGTCTTTCCGGGTTTGATTTCATGATTATCGAGCTGTGGGTCAAGAAAACATAGATGCCAGAATTTGATTTTAGTCATTTCAAATCTTAAAATTTAGTTTTTAAATTCATGTTTTGCTAAAGAACTCAATTTAGTTACCAAATTGATAATTTTGTATCAAAACATACACATAACCAATCTTACAGGGAATCGTCCAGCATTTTACAGAAATATTTATTCGCTACGAAAGTTCAATTACATCTAAATGTTATTTTGTTTGAAACAATAATAACATTGTTTCCTCACTATCTAGTTCCGATTTTATGATTTGAGAAGCAATTTTTCTGGGAAAGTTTGCTACAAGTTGAAAGAAATGTCAAAAAATGCACCTTATTGTCTGTGTTTCACAAGTAGTTAAAAAACCTAAGCAAGATTCATATTAATAGAATAATAGAATCGGGAAGTCTAAAAAAACAAGAGATCACCAAAGAGATGCAAGACGGTTTTTTCAGCTCTAATAGATATTCAACAAGTGATAGGAATAAGTATTCCAGTAGAAACAATTAGGAATCAAGAACTTCTTGCGAGGGAATTCTTATTAGGAGGCAAAGTTACACCACTGTTATCCAGACAAAATAAAATCAATTAGTAACTTGATAAGCATCAAAACGGCACAATAGAGGAAAATATCTCATTTTCGGATTAAACCAATATCAGTCTTGCACCTGATGACAACAAATCTGTGTTTTGACAGATGTCACAAATTTCATATTTGTTCAAGCCATTCCAAAATATAAAAGGACAAGTGATGTTCAGAGATGATTCCCTTAATTTCCAATGTATAACTGGGCAAAAGTATTTGGTAGAAATGCTTTTTTATTTACTAGATGTGAAAGTATGAAACCAGAATTTGAATTTTTTAACCACTAGAAACACTGTATTTTACCAAGAGCATAATGTTTATCGTAAGCTTCGACAAACGTTTGATGCGATTCTACAGCAGTTTTCTTCAAATGATAACGGAAAACCAATGCTGTGTGCAAATCATACTTCGTAGGCACAAAATTCAACATATTTAAGGTTATAGAAAAATATACTAGTGTATTGAACTTGGAGAGGGAGATGATGATGCGGCAGAAACGGTGTTACAGTTCTAAACTGATGCCCAGCATCATCTATAGAGAATATCTGGTTTCATACTTCTACATCTGGTAAGCAGACCAGTCTAATACACTTAAACCATCCGTTTTCAAGGTATCTATGGTGACTGTTAGTATCTCACTGCATACTAACAGAGTCGCCATAAATGCCTTGAAGACGGAAGGTTTGATTGAGAATGTTGAACTAGTTTACATATTTCCCCAACCTTAATCCCATTGAACATTTAAAGAAATGGGAAGAGGTGGAGCTCTCCAAAATGGCCTAGGAAACGCAGAACAATTGATTGAAGCATTTTTTTTAATAACTAGATTATTCCTTCATTAACATATTGACAACCTTATAAAAAGCATGCTCCTAAGAATTTTTGTTTAAATTTAGGTAAGAGGTAAAATTAGGATTATTAGAACTTCAAATAAGGCAATATTTTACTTAAAATTTCAGATTCTTCATAAAGTTACTTTATATTCGAAGAGTTTCATTTCACTCTAAAAAATTTTTGCAATAAAATATGTTCAAATAATTCTGATATCCAAAGAAAGCATTAATGCTTTTTTTCCTGTAAAATACTGGGTGATATCATATAAGGTTAGTTGTGCGTACGTATTTATATATAGTTACAATAAATGTTAAAAAAAAATTGTTCGATCATCATTCCATATTTTGTCTTCATTCAGCTGCGATTAAAATAATACCAAGACTTTTGATTCAAATAAACCACGATAAACAAAAAGGAATTAACCAAATTATGGAACGATGAATTCACCAAAAATATCTACGAAAATTGGCCATTCAAAAATTCCGGTATGCCTGAAAATTTGAAGAAATAAATATCAATAATATACAGGGCGACCGCTACATAAAACAACATATTGATGATACAGCAGCTGTAAAGATATTTCACAAATGATCTGTCAAATATGCCTCCTGAAAAGGTCAAAATTTTTCGAAGTCAACATTTCGATAGAAATACAATATTGCCTATTGTTATTGAAATTTCATATACTGGTTCTTAGAAGTATATTGAAACAGTAGTAAGTTTCTACCTGCCATTCATAGGCGTAGTAGAATGTTCTCTTACTAGATGGGGTACCAAACAACTGTACAGATGACATCAGTTTATACTTATTTTCCCACTTCTCTGGGAGTTTATGAATACCACGCCAAAAGAACAGTTCTTCTTTTGAAGTGAACCAGTTATCGAGCCATCTTCATACAAATATTTAAGCGTTGTTCAGCAAATGATGCCAACAGATATAATCGGATGAATAAGCCACATGTGGCTGGTATTTCCCAACTGAATGCCTCGAACGTTTCCCTGAGCCATTTTGCTGTGTGTGATAGAGCATTATCCTTTCTGTTGCCTTTTTCTAAATTCATGTAATGCTAGATTCAAATCAGTCATTTTCTGTTGGTAGTAATCAGTGTTTCACTATGTTCTACCAGCTAATAATACATACACCCTTCTGATCCCTCCAAACACAGAGCAATTAATCCGCTAGGTCTTGTCAATTTTGAGTATTGTCTTGATCGATTAAAGTTTGCAACCCGTTGTTTGCGAACTTTTTCGGTGGTTTCACACTATTTTTGTTTCTCACCTTAAAATGACCAATTTTGGATATTTTTAACCACTTCACTTACTAAGAGAATGTTCACCGTAGGCTCCGTCAACTATTCGATGCGATTCTGCAGTGGTTTTCTTCAAATTGTTATTTATATTAACCTAATACTTCTAGATCTTCTGTAAAGATCTCTCAAAAGTTTTTTCAGCTTGTGGGAGATGCTTCGATCGAAACGAACAGTGCAGAGCCTCGTTTCGATCGCCCCCACTGACATTGAGAGAGAACAGTCGTTTAGTCGTCATCGCATCACGCTGAGGTTTTGATTCTTCCACTGCTCCACTGGACGCCTTGATTAACATTGAATTTCCGACTGTCTTTTCCATATCTACATAATGCTGATCCATGGTCTTTCTTTTTCATGAATGGATATAACAATTCGTATATTCAGATACGGAAAAAATATCAGACTTTTGCCTGGAAGCAAAAATCTATTCAAGGCATATTTGTTCCAACCATTTGCAAATGAACCAACAACTAACACAATATGTAGCATTAAATACCTTCGCTCTGTATAAAACACACCACTGGTACCATTGACTCAAACTATACGTCGAACACAGCAGGTTACAGCTGAAGAATCATCATCGGGGCTACCAAAATGGAATTTAGAGAGAATGTTCCGGGTCTCAATTTTGCCGATACACCGCAAAGAGGAGACCTGTAAACGGAAACTTCAACAACAAAAAAACAATCCACCAAAGAACACTTGCCAACAGCCAAAAATCACGCGTGTGTCGATTCGACTAAAATTAGGGGGAACATAATTTTCTTAAAATAAAAAATTAGGGGGGAAATCCATGTATGAAGGGCTCTAAAAACGGAGGGAAGCTACAGGGGGAAAAATTCGGTATGTATCTGTAATCAATGCCGTTTTGTAGGGGAACTATTATATATTCACTAATCTAATGTCGGCTTTGATAACAGTTGCCACAATTCATCATAACAAATGTAATGCCAATGAATCAATTCAAAACAATGATATAACTTTTATTGTTTGATAAGAATCCAACTAATGAATGACTCAATTTTCAGACTAAACAAATTGAATTATGGATTAGGTAATCCAAACAACTTTTGTTTTCTTTTTGCACTTGAAACAAATCAACCAGTAGATGAATCAGTTAAGAGTATCAGAATATTTCACACAAAATAATGTTATATTGTAGAAAAGCTTCAACAAAAACTTATTCAAATAATATGTTGATTTCTATTTATTCTTAAGAGTTCGTCCTATGACGAGTTTTGTTACATAGCAATTTCTTCAAATGTTTATAAGCAACTAGTAAACAATTTGGTATTTAAACGGTTTCTGTTTTGACACAAGGGTATTAAATTTTTTATTACTTTTGGTAAAACCACCAGGTCCTTCGGTGAATAATAGAGTTGAAGTAGATAACTCGTTTAGGTTATTCAATAAATTCCCAGAATTTCTAAACGTTTAATTTCTAAACTTTCTATCAGGTTCAGCTTAAGACCCTTATTTATTTATGCATAATTTTAAATGCTCGCTAATATCATATTTCTCTGTTATTAGATGTTTAGCAGATTCAAAATACTCTCCATTACGATCAATACGGCGAAGGTTAAGCTTTCAATTTATTTTTGATCTGCGGTAATAAGAAGAATGCATTGTGGGTGTGCCAAACAAGAACTGTACGACAGACCATTTTCTTTGAAGTTCTTCATACGCAAACAACTTTTGCTTTATTTGGCTCGCCTTGAAAGATCCATGCAGATTGTTATTTAGTTTCGGGTTCAATGCATAGATCCATAATTTACCGCCTGTCACGATCTTATAGATGTTTTCTGAAGAACAGAGTTGCAGAACTAAACTTGTTTTGCTAGACCTTTTTTATTATATAAGGAATATTCCTTAACCCGTGGTGCTTGTGAACAGAAATTTTACTGGGCCAGATATTTCTCTGCATGATAATGCCCTGCGCACATGACATGAATCACCAGAAAATTCTTGGTAGAACATGTATGAATAGAAATTAACATATTTTTTCACAAATTTATCGACTTTTCTCTATCAGGCGAAGTACTTCTAGAGTTTAAGCATCAATAAAATGCACAAAATCAAATTTTTCTCTTGGGAAAATTCCAAAAATACTGGTCAAAATTCATGATTAAGTTTTCCCGACCTTGTATAGTTTCTGTATTCTGATCTCGCAAACTGATTCACCATGTTCGCTTTAGAATTTGGCTCGAAACTGATAACAACTAAAGGGGAACAAAAACAAACGACAACATAAAGTATAAGGTAAAATGAAGGAAAATATAGATAAGATTTCGTCGACATTCCTAACCAATTTGGTAACTAAAATTTAGGATTTCTACACATACCTGAGAACAAACTGAGATGAATAAACTTAAGAAAAATCCATTTCTAACTTTAAAATTCTCTTTAAAATGTTCTTTAGTCAAATATGTATTAAATAAGAGGCAGCAAATGGTACTAAAATAAATACTATCTACGAAAACATGCCAAAGGGCACTTTGTATTACCTTTTGTACAGCATTCCCTGCTGCTTCTCTTGTGGTAAAAGTAACAAAAGCATACCCTCTATTAGTGCCGGTCATGGGATCCATCATCAGTCTAAGGTCCCAAATTGTGCCGCATTGCTCAAAAAGTGGTATGAGTTCATCTTCAAACATGTCTTTTGGTATTTTTCCGCAGAAAACTTCACAACCAGAGCCAGGTGGTGCACCATCCCAATCGGGTGGTGGTCCACCATACTTACGTTGACCTTTAATAGAAAAAACATTGCATTTAGGCTTCAGCGTAGCAGTCAACGAATGCAACCAGAAAATGAAAATAATGACAAACTTCCATTTCTACAAGAATTTTATTGTAAAATACTAAAATTACTTTGTAGAGCACCAAAATTTCACTTTTCCGCGATCAGTATTCATCGGATTTTGACAAAAGCCCTGCAACTCCAAACAATTTAAAGTGCTCTACGATAAACATTGATCAATCTTACACAGAGACGTATTAAAAGAGACCCAATTATTTACGTCTTCTACTGAGGCTAACATTATATCGCTTATTATATACTACTAAGTCCTGTGCTGCCAAACTAATCATTTGAGAATGTTTCCTTTTAAAACTATCATTAGCATTCAAGTCTCACAATATTATTAATCTTATAAGACCTTGCTTTATTTATAAGTTGCAGTTATAGCTGCATATTAATATTTTATCAAATAAAGTTAGTTAATCATTAACCAATAAAAATAATAAACATTTTTCTCCTATGATAATAGCATGTACAAGAAATTTCTTGTAGAACGTGGCAACCCTGTGAATTAAGGGACCTAATCACATGAATTTCTGTCCCACTGATAGACCGTGTTGTCAAAGATGGTTCACCTTTTCTTTCTTCAAATATCAGTACATACATTCCGGAGTTTAAATTTTTATTGAACTATTTAGGGTAAATTTGGTTATAATTTATGGACAACATGGTTCGTCAATGTGAAATATGTAAAAATAATCAGAATTCCCATCCTCATTTATCCTATTACGGATAAGAAACACTTATTATACGCCCATGGTGTTATGAATTTGAAGAATATTGAATTTCTTACAATGTTACTAGCTCAGAACTCTCAGATTTGTTCATCCCCGTCGCACTAGTTAGTTCTGCTATATTCGTCTTTATCCAAACAATCTGAATGTTGGTCTCACAACAAATAATATTTCAACAGATGTTTCGTCTCCTTAAGACCATAAGTCTATGGTCTTACTGTAACACTTCTTTATACAGGACCAGTCTTTAAAGTGTACATTAATTTAAACAATAGATTCCTCTCATCAAATCAAGCAATTTTTTTATTTACCATTTGTTCAGATTCTTCTATCATTTTATAGAATTATTTACATAATTTCTCCTTTGAGATATTCAACGTTGAACATTATAAAATCTCAGAAAGTAGAGAAATTGCACTATATTTGTGGATCTGCTCCTGGGGCCTTGTGAATCAAGTTATACCCTTTTTCTATATGTTAAAACAATTATTCTGTGTCCTGAAGAGTGTGCTAAATTTTTTGAATTTATCCAAAGCATTTTTTGTTTGGAATTTGTTAATCATTTGAACCAAGAATATAATCTTTCAACTTATTTTATATCTCCGTTGCCGTAATTGCTTTTCTTTCATAATTAAGTTAATATAATTTATTTTATTCGAGTGACATATGCCAAAGCATCGAACACATTTTGACAATGCCACAGATTTAAAAAGAGGCAATCCCATAAAATTTATGTATTCAAAACATGTTCTCAAGTTTTTGGTACAAACAAGATGTAGATGAAGGTTTCACTATTTTGTTCTATTATACATCAGTGAATTTCATGACAAGATTTCCCCGAGATTTACTTCAATGGAATATGTCTGGCAATTTTCAGGGAATTCATAGAGTTTAATTAATGTGTTCACAGTGACTGAGTGATTTCATATAGTTTCTATACTAGTGTAGTTTATTGATCAAATTATTTGGGTTAATCCAATTAGATCAAATTAACCTGTACGACATTTACTTTTTTTCAAGTTTTAGTCTAAACCATTAGCTATAACAGATGTGAGGTTGTAATTTTCGGAGATAGTTAAAATGTAAACCTGTCGGCGGAATAATTGTAAATTAATAAATTGTTAAAATATTATTTATTTTATTAACTCTTACTGGAGCAGAAATTTACGAATGAATCCGACCCAACTGGAGCCTGTTTGGCATCTAAATGATTTTTTGTCATATCGGCAGTCTGTGAACCAAAAATTGTATTTTTCATGTTACCATTTTCACAAAATTTGCTACTTTTCACAGGCACTTAAGAAAATCGTCCATTTTCATTCCGGATTTTCCATGTGTGGGTTCATTTCACTCGACTATCTACTTTTCAGTAACACGAACACGAAAATTGTTCGGAAGTTCTTCACTCACAACTCTTCAGGTGTAAATCGAATTCCATCAAATTTTCCACTTTTATATATCTCTCACAATTATTTATAAATTCCTCGGCCTCGATTCTTCGATAGACGTATATTTTCACTCAATTCTGTACTTTTCAGTAATGCCAATGAATAATGTACATATACATACATAACATGAATGGAGTATGCGGTTGGCACTAGGTGAAATATAACAATTTTATTTCAAATAATTCACACAGTGAATTAAATTGGGAAACAAAAACTGTGGGAATTATTTTAAATAAAATTGAATAATGCACATATATCCCACGCTTGATTTTTCCGATAGGTCAATTTTACTCCATTTTTCATTTTCAGAACTTGAATGGGATCACCGTTTACTTGATATTCTAGAAATTTCGTTCCACTCTCCACCAAAACGGAGAAAATTGATGTGTGATTGATTGATGTGGTGAAGTTTGCACTATCCGAATTTCTGAAATAAGGTCGATTTTCACGTAAATTTTTCCACTGAAGATTGTTGAAAACTTTATTCAAAATTTCATAGACACTAGCGAAAATCCTTTAACACATAAGATCTATCCAACGTTAATACCGATCACTTATCACTAGGTTTCACGTCACTATTCGAAATAACACTAGAAAGAGTACATAATTGCGATCCGTTCTTTGTGCTCGCTCGTATAAAACTGACTAATTTTGAAACGAACGACCCCGGTCGTTGAATCACCCCTGACGCACAGTATTATGTAACTGACCGATCTAATATACTAGCAAAATATACGGGGTGCATCCGAAAATGTATCGGTAGGTTTACTTACGATTTGAACTTCAAATATAGAAAAACATTATTTCGAGCTGATTTCCTAATTATAATTAATCCAGAGAATAAGGAAAAACTACCAATTAATAATAATTGATCATAATTAAAACAAAATTTTTATTACTGTTTCACTACCAACAATTTTTAGATGTTTTACAATATGTAAGGTTTACATTTTTGCCAACTAGTTTCGAACTTTTGTTCATCTTCAGGCAACTGACCCCTATGCACATAGTACAAGATATTTTATGTAGATTCAGGTACAACGTAGCGATAATAAAAAAGTGAGAGTTACAGGAATTTTGTCTCGACCAGATGATAAAAAAAATAAAAATTTTTGGGTAATTATGAGGGTAGGATGTTATTTGAATGCATTTCAGTAAATTTGTGGTTGGATCCTTCGCATTGAATAACAGAGACGACAACTTATTTTCTGGTTTGAAAGCTATTTTGATACCAAGTTTTAATATATTATTGGCTATTTTTTCACTTATGTCACCGAAGTACGAAGGAGAAATGAACTTTTTGGTTTTTTTATGTTTTAATAGAAGGGTAAATTTGGTTCATGGCTATTTGGGACATTTTGTGTTTCATTTTCCTTGTCCAAGAACAACCGTGAAGTTGAAATTGATACTATCAAAACAATGGTTTTAGTCATAAGATAATAGAAAAAATAATTAAACACAAAATGTCCCAAATAGCCATGAATCAAATTCACCCTTTTATTAAAACAGAAAAAACCAAAAGGTTCGTTTCTCTTTTGTACTTCGGTGACATAAGTGAAAAAATAGCTAATAATATATCAAAATAGCTTTGAAACCAGAAAATAAATATTGTCGTTTCTGTTATTCAATGCGAAGGATCCAACCCCAAATTTGCTAAAATCAGGAGTTTATGCGTTAACATGTTCAATTTGCAATAAAAAATATATAGGTCAAACAGGACGTTCATTTTATACAAGGTATAATGAACATCGAATGGATTTCGCAACACATTGCATCGAGAATGGCCACATATTCCCAACAATCGATAACCTAAGTATTACATGTGGAATCAAAAGGAACAAAGCTCAACTATATGGAGTCCATTGAAGTTTATAAATTAGTGCAGAAAGATATTCTTGAGATAATGAATGATCAAACTGATCTATGTAATTCCCAAATTTTCAATGCATTCAAATAACATCCTACCCTCATAATTACCCAAAATTTTTAATTTTTTCCAACATCTGGTCGAGATAAAATTCATGTAACTCTCACTTTTTTATTAACGTACTTGAATCTACATAAAATACCCTGTATCATGCGCTTAGGGGCCAGATGCCTGAAGATGAACAAAAGTTCGAAAATGTTGCAAAAATGGAAACCTTACATATTGTAAAACATCTAAAAATTGTTGGTAGTAAAACATAGTAATAAAAAATTTGTTTTAATAATAAAATATAACATACGTCAAGTGCTAGCACAATTCTTATTAGGAGAATTCATTTTACATGAAATCGTACAATATTCAATAAATTTTGTTATCAGATTTGTTTCATTCAATATATTATTCAGTTGTATTAATAACTTTCTGAGAAAAATGAAACTAATCCATAATTTTCAAAAAATCATTATATTTTCAGAAAATAAACTTGTCATTCGTAGAAAATTTTCCAGAGTTTTTTTTTTTAAATTCCTTATAATTAAAAGATCAAATGAAAAACACGTTTCCAATTTGTCATAAAATTTTTAAAATTCATATTTTCATACATTTTTGATGTTTGAAATTCAATTTTTACCGCTCGTCCTAGGGCACATCACAATGCCTATATTGTTTCGAATTTTTAGCTAAAAATGAACGTAATTTATTACAATCTACATGCAAAAGAAATAATTCGGGGTCATGTTCAATTTTGCTTCCAATTGATCGTTCGCTAGTACACCAGCTTTCGAAAGAGACTGCAGGGTAGGCTTTAAGATTGAATAGGAAGATCAAGTTCACAAATGGGTAAAATTCTTCCACTGGATTCGACGATATATCCATGCACGCTATTGTGTGGCCAAATATCTGTAATTTTTTAAATTTAGGCCGAAAATGATTAAGTAGAACTCACTGATGAAAAATCCGGGGTCAACATTAATCCTGTCCTTTTGTACTTTTCGAGCGGAAGGACTTAGAGGAGTTCGTTACTGGGCAAAATCGGTCCAATGGTTCCGCAGTTATCCACATTTAAAACTATCTCTTGTTATTATTTTCCCAATAGTTTCGAAACTATTGATCCGATCGAATTCAAACTTAGTATTTAGCTGTATAATAACGAAAGGAAAAGTTGAAGCAAAGTTTCGTGGGGTCGTGCAGTAGATACAAACACTTTCGGGTATGAAAGGTTTCGATTTCTTTCTTTGGAACTGATCTTGATTACTGGGTGCCCTTCTTTTAGAAGACACTAAAGTTGAGTCAACCAAGCCATTTATTATACAATTTCCCTTCTGAAATCTTTGGCGGTCATCTTTGGCTCGTTTGTTTCCATTATTTTATGAATACTGTATGAATTTATGAGAAAGTAGAAAAAGATACAGTGCCGCCATTTATTACTTTGGCGATCTATTTTGTAACTGGCTAGGAGTTGATCAAACTTGTCAACTCCATTCATGTTAGCATTATAATCAGCTTTCGGACAGGGAATTTTCACGATAGTTCTTAGTTCTATTTCTTTCTCTCCGATTCACTTCTGTGCAATATTCTGGGGATCATAATAATTGGACAATATGTGTACACATCTTTTCTCTTTCCATTTGAAAGCCGATAACTTGATATTACTAGTATGACAATCAAAATCACCTCGCTTTAGTTCCTTATCTGATTTGAAGCATAGTGAAAATTTTCGATTTACATTTACAGTTCCAACAGTATGTATCGGGTGTTTTTTTTTAGAGTAATAGAACTTTAAATTGAAATAAAACACATTTGAATTAAGATTGAAGCCATAACCTTTTTTTATTCGAAAGATAATATTATGACATTTATGTTTTAAAAATAATTTCCGGCATATGTCCACCACGACTAGCTCTGAGGAACCGTATTCGACCAGACCAATTTTGGATGTGGTTGATGCACAGAGTCCAAATCTAGATCAATAACACTATAACTTACAGCAGCGATATTTTCTTCTGTACGTACAGTTCTTTGTCTTGTTGTTGTTGCATCGAGTAGAGAAAATGTTGTCTGAAACCTATTGATAGTTCGACTAATAAGCTGCTCTGAAGGACGATTATGTAAACCATAAATTTCACAAAGTGCTCTATAAGTTTGGCGAATAGAACACTGAGTTTGAAAATAGATTTCAACAATTTATAAACTTTGTTGCGGCGTGAGTCTTTCCAAGATAATTTGTCAATGCTTACTGAACAGAAATGTCAAAACAACTTGGCTTCTACCTTCTGTCAAATTACAGTTATCCCTATCGAAAGTTCTATCACTCTAAAAAAACACCTAATATATCCATTTTTTTCAAATCCTGCATTAGCTGAACACTATTGAAATAATTGTCGAAATAAAGTCTGTGGTTTTTCCTTTTAAAACCTTGCATAAGCTTTGTCACCACTCTAGAACCAAGACTTGCCTCTTTCTTGGCATTTTCGTTAGTCTTTTTTCATAATTATCCCAAAGAGGTGGCTGCTGGGGGTGAGGGGCATTTTTCAACATTTCAGAGCTGAAGTTTCGAAACCTGAATCGCTGTCATATTTACATCCATCACAATCTCATGTTTACTCGAAACTTCAAATGATTCTTCTGATTCTGATGGCAAAGATTTCAAGTCTACGACAGGGTCATATAAAAATTGGTGGTTCATATTATCGATCACCATCGCCAAGAGCTAAAAAGCACACTGTGAAACTTTTAAACCTATTTTTATTTGAGCCGAATCTCGACAAAATGACAAACGAAAAAGTGTTTTACTTGATGATAGGAATCTATGGTTAAAATAAATGTACAGCTTTAAAACTTACCCTGTATTCAATAATCCCTGAATCCCATACATACTTTTGATGATTCTTTGGTTATACTCGTAATTTCAGTGAAGACAGTGAAAAAAAAGACAATCCTTCGGTCTTCCTTACCTGTTGTAACGTCTAAGGTATAACCAGTTCTATCTAAAATTTGCTTAATCTTCTCCTCGTCTGGTCCCTTGGTGGCGGGCGTTGGTGTTGGCGCAGCAACTCCCTGACTGGAACCAGCCCGGCTCTTCTGCCTATATGTCTTCATAACGCCACACAGATAAGCCGATTTATTTGATACATGTTCCAGATTTGAATCCAGGAACTGACCCAGAACGTTGAGCGCCCCGTCCACGGGAAACTCCTTCAAAGCGTCCAGTGCCCTCTCATCGAGGTCGACGTGCGCCAATTTGCCAGTCTTGTAGATCTCATCGAGTTTCGCCGCCACCTTTTCGTCGAGGCCATACTCGATCAGCTTCTGGTAGTCCTCGGTCTTTTCAGAATCCGTTTCGATCTTCATTGGCTCTTCCGACACTTCACCATTACCTTCAGCCATAGCTGAAAATGGGAAATAATAGAATTAAGCAAATAAAAAAAAAAAATAAGATCTAGAAATAGAAGCAGTTAATTTTTTAACAGTAACGTAAGTGTCCTTGTTCAACATTTTCTCTTACGTTTTGTAACCTACTTCTATAGATCTTCGCCAGAGCTTAGTATATGATTAACATGTAATAAAATAACATCTGAAATGTTACAGAATGTAAGAGGAAATGTTGAACAAAAACACTATCAGTGTTTAAAAATGAACAGTAGGCGACTTAAACATCTTGTGAAACTTAATGCACTTCAACCATCACTTCCGACGAGTTTTTTACAACGAAACGAACGCCAAACATAATTGTTTCAGCATGAATAGAATTGCAAAACTTCTTGAGAATTTGCGAATTTGCAATCAATAGAGATGTCCTCTGAATTAAAATTGAACCGTCTTGGCGTTTTCCGGAAAAACTCACACTTACGTAAATATCCAGCTGGACAGTTTTTGTGGGCTACCCGGAATAAAGCTTTCAAACCAAAGAAGTTTATGAAGTCACTGGAAGCCCCACGGAAGAGTATAAAAAAAACTTATGAGATTCTTCTAAACTACTCTTTAAAGTTCAGAAGCTTTGTTAATTTTCAATAGCTTCTAAGAAAGGACTAGATTTTGGTTTATCTTTTTCTCGAATAAAAATATTCGGAATCGTGCAACCAAAAATTTTCCAACCGCCGAAATCTTTCACGTTTCTACTTAATATTTTCCCAGCGCTTTCGCACATGAAACTCCACTAGCAAAACAAAATTTAAGACGAATTCTCAGTTCGATAATTCAGTCCACTATAAAAATTGCGAACACTCGAAATTATATTACGAAATTTTGCACGAGCTTTTTAAAATTGAATAAAATAAAAAATGTCTTAGAAAAAACAGTTTAATTTAGTAGACACAGAATTAATTATCATTAAACATCAGCAGAAGGAATACAATAATACAAAGAAAATACAAAATATTAAATAAATACTTGAATCAACAATTAATGATTTTTAATAAATATTTTATATTTTCTTTGTATTCTTTTATTTCTTTTGGCGGTGTGTTACGAGTCGTAATTCTATGTCTACTAAATTGAAACTGTGTTTTCTAAGACATTTTTTATTTAATTTAAATTTTAAAAGTTTTTGGTAATTTTTTTTTATAAAATTAAAATTTGTAGTGGAGGTTAGCAGAATAAATCTGTATGATATTTAAGATATTGTAATAAGCCTTCTATCAAGTAAAAAAAAAACCTTTTTATTATTCAATAACTATGAAATTATTATCCATGATTAAATTAAAAGTACTAAAATGGCACTTTTGGAAGCGGTAGAAATTAAAAGATACAAGAACCTTAAAATTCCGCTCAACGAGCACACTGATCGCCAGATATCTTTTGTTGAATATTTTTACTTAGGGAGGTATTTCTGATATTTTTCCCCCTGTATATTTTATGGTTATTTGACTCTCTTTTTTCGATTATTTTTCTTTGTCGGTATTTCTCTAAATTAATGGTTATTCGTATCCCTTTCTGCATATGTTTTCTTATCTTTATTTCAGAAAATTGTTAGTTATTTGTACCTCTTCTTTTTTTAAGTTTCAATAGATATATAAGAAGTGAAGGTGTAATTTTCAGAGTTAGGACAAAATGTAAACCTGAAGAAACAGTTGTTAATAATAAATTGTGGAAATATTTTTTTTTATTTTATTTTAATTATTTTTTCACGTCAAGCTTTCAAACATTCAACACAGAAACACAAGATTAATTTTTTATGAACTTTTTAATAAATTATTCTCGATGATTAAAATAAATTAGAAAAACATTTTTCAAGGCGATTTCCGTTATCATTTCGCAATTGACCTCCAGAAATGGCAACGAAATACAACTTTCAGTTCACGTTTTGAAAACTTACAATTATAAGAACTGGATTAGGAAATTTCATATACTTGCTTTTCCAAAACGAAGGTTAATGAATTGGTACAAAGTTGTTGCAAACAGCATAGTTTTATAATCCAAATGCATTTTAAGGGTTGAAGATTGTTGGTAAAAATAGAAAAAACTATTTTTCGGGAACAAACTAACAAGTTTATCAAGTAGAATGTGAAATCAAAACTACAACAGATTCAAATCGGAAAATTTTCGAAATCATAATTCTACTTGAAAATGATCAGATCCATTCAATTTTTCTGATTCATGCCTACCCTCTACTTACTTACATTTTTCAACTTGTTCGACAATTTTTCAATCAAAAATCCACTTTCAAATCGAAACCTGATCCACCAAGTAGCGGAACTGTAACTGTATTAATTTTTCAGACTGATTTCAATCGATCTGATCGATTGGAGAACAAATTCAGACGATTTTGAATCTGATGAATGACAATTATTATGACGGATGTTTTGAAAAAACGTCATTTTCAAATTTACATTTTATTTTTTCTGGAAAGATGATGCAAACATTTGGGAATAAAACCCGATGAATCGATAACAAAGCGATGAGTCAACAACCACAGAGTTCAAAAAAACATGAAAAATCGTGAAAACTAATTTTAACAGTTGGATTAATGACTAAAGCAATTAATATTTACGCATGCTCCGTTCACCCCTAGTGTTCGGAGAAGCAACAAAGATATTGAGCATTTGGGATGCTCTATAGTAGAGTTAACAAACCTAACTCCGTCGAGAGGAAATATTTCTTAGTCTACAACAGGTTGTTAAACGAACAGCTGCAACACTTAAGAACATACTTCAAGGATGAGGCTGCCACGCCGAAAGTATCTATATAACAAAATCATGACATGGAAGAAAAAATTGATTTTACCAAACCCTGACGAATCTAAATTAATAATAATGTTTGACCGTCAACTATCAGACAATTCACCAATCATCAGAATGCTTCAACCTAATATAAAACCAATCTAAGACGGAAAATACTTACACAGTGAATGATAATACCAACTTTAAAATACTTTTCTATAACAAAAAAAGAGAAATATTTGCTAGATCAAAGCACTTTCGATCTCTCACCTACAAAAAACACGGCATAAACCACACAACAGCTTCAAGAGTCTATCAAACTAGATGCAAACCGATCTAATACAACAGTAGAAAGCCCACCCTCAATAATATCGAAGTTGCAAAACGCAGTAGTTTGAGGACTTTGAGTAAGATACGCCATCCAGGAAATTCACTCCATAGCCCACCAAATGACCTTTATGAAGAAATGAAGATAGACCCGATTCTGAGTAGACTTAGGAAAGAAATTTGTGAGCAGATCACACAACCTTCCAAATCCTCCAATTGTTCAACAACATCCGAACCAAGAACAAAACAAAAGAAAATACCCGATCAAACCCCTAATGGGTGCAATAAGAAAGATTTTCGGTAGATGATATAGATAACACCATTAACTTCACACTTCAGGACGTGGTAAGATGGTCAAGAAATCGAAGAAGAGAATGGAGAGACCATGTGGATAGAATGCCAGATGACAGGTTGGCTAAGATAGCAAAGGAAAAAAGGCCCAATACTCCTAGACCACCTATAAGATGGTACGAAAGCTGGTCTTCATAATTCCGACTGCGCCTGGAAAACCATTGATGCAAACACAGAACCTTAGTCCTAACGTAAGGGGAAGAAGAAGAACATCACACTTTGATTTTTTTTTCTTCAATAAATATGTACACTTCATTAAAAAAATGTATTTCATACTGGTAGAAAGACGCGAGTCGTTAGCTATTTGCTAGACCCATAAATATCTTTTCTTTCTATCTCTAAAATACATCAAGAAACAAATGCAATCCAGTCAGTAATCAGATAGGGGAAAGGTTCAAAAATTGAGAGAACTCCTTATATAGAAAAGACGAGGTCGCCCATGGAATATGTCATTTCTGGGTCAAACTTACCTCTGAAATATTATTTCCAGAAACGAAGAGCTTCCTCCCAGTAATTCAAGATCAGATTGTGCAAAAAGAACTGTTGGAAATACATAACGAAGTGAGGACCCTAAATGATGTCGATATGGATGCCTAGCATAAGAATCGATACAACATATCGCAGATCGCTGAAGTAAACGAAAGACAAAAATTTTTACTATAAAAAATTTACTTATTGAGCATTTTACAAAACTCCTTCAGTCACATTAAAAATATTTCCCATTAAATGCGCATTTGTAAAGTCCTTTCCCCACTGTTTGAAACAGTTTGGAACAGTCCATCTTTGATATCCTGCAGTTCTTCGTGCGAAGCCTCCAAATCATCAAAAACGTTTACCACGTACATTTTTTTCGAATTCTCGGGAATAGGAAAAAGTTACACGAGGCTAGGTCTGGCGAATACGAGAACGACAGACCACACCTAAAGGGATTCAATCGAATTTTTTAACCTATGAGATGGAAAGCAACAAATTTGACGGAAACACGTCTCACTTGCAAATCCTCCTAAAACAACGATTCTGTTCGAGTTTTTGGCGAACTTTTTCAATGTTTCAAGATGTTGAAGGCAGTCCAGAACTAGTACGATCTTCAACACTCATCTAACCATGTTTAAGGAGTCTAAACCACTCAAAAACTTGTATGCAGCTCATAGCATACTCTTTAAAAGCTTTAAAGTGTTTGGTAAGTTTTCTGTTGTTGATTTTTCAAGTAGAAATTCTTTCTTAAGAAACAACACCCTAGTAAATATATGTGATTGCCAGAACCAATTGTATTCTACGAATACCACAAACGCTACTAAGATCGTACTGTGCTGAGAAATCGCGGAATAATTTGGACAAATAGTGGTTAAGAATGGACAATACTAATTGATGAGAACGATCCCCGTTGAAAATAGACGGAAAGATCTTCAAATGAGAAGAGAGTGGTAACTATCATGTCAATCACTGGAGTAGTTCCTAAAAATCTTGATATTCACATCAAGAAGCTGGGATTGAACCAACATCTCTTCAAACTAATGCAGAAGGTACTTGGTACTGCAAGAAAAGCGGGAACATTTTTGAGAAATGATGGAGAATTGAAGAATTTCAAAGGAAACTCGGAAGACACAATGCCAGCACCAATAAAAAAAACCAAGGACTAAAAAAAACAATAGACTGAATGTAAGAAAAAAATCTGAGACGGTCACATTCTTCCATGGTTCCTTGAAACTTAAGGGTATAGTGACATCAAATGAAAGACACTACTCATGGATATTCATTCATCAACAAAAAGAAGCACTTTGACCACTGACCGAATCAAACTAAACACTATCAACCAACAGTATAAAAACATCGTCAAATTGGCAAAATCCCAATAGCGAAATTATTTACTCCTACATGTTATTTACGATTCCCACCTGAGTTGTAGGCAGGCGATCAACAAAAAACGCCTATTCATCTCCTCTCAACATTTCTTTACACTGAATAGACAGTTATTCAAAACACGCAATTCGAACATAAACTAGAGCTGGAAATTTATGGAACATGGTGTAGTCAATTATTATCCAGTATTATCCTGCGTTTCAAGCTTTAGATCCCTATAGATTCAATACGAGAGGTGTAATTTTTTTTGTTGTTGCAGAAATCCTTCGTGGAGGACCATGAACCCCGAGTTGTTGGATAAATTTTTCGCTACTATATACGGGGATTTCCAATAAGAGGTTTTATTTTGAATAACCCGCCATCTAGGCAGTTGTCACTTTCGAAGCTATTATCTTTTGACATTTGATAAGAAAAAACTACGTCGTTAGTAAAAATTATGAAAATTTTGCAGCCGCCGTTCGCGAAACTAAAACGCTTTTTAGACTTATTAAATTTCTGAACTATCAATTAAGTTAGGAAAATTTCTAAAATCGATTCTCGATGCGCTCATGGATCTTAGTTTTGCCTAACATTTTTTGTCATGAATACCTAACAAACTATCTGCATATTCCGATCAAGAAAATCTGCAACTAACGTGAATTGTTCAGTCAGATGTAGCGGTGTTGATATTTACATTGAAATAGATATTTTGTTAGGTGTTGCAGCAGTGTTTCTAAGGAGTTTTGTTCCGTTTGATTCAAAAAACATTTCAATAGATTTAATGTCGGACAATTAATCCACTAGCCACTATTATCTGTAATATGTATATCTATTTGTGCTGAAAAATAAACTTTCATTGTTATGAAGTAATCCATATGAAATTAACGGGAAATTAGGTTCAAATAAAATTTGTTACGTTACTATTCTATATATCCTCAAAAATCCTAGATGATTATTTCCTTATAAAATACAGCAATTCTATGTCCTCCGTCTACTAACGTATTCATTTCTTTGCTGTTCGATTCCAAGGACCAAAGAACATGACAATTCAACAAGGTACTTCAATTTTTTACAATTTCCCTTCAACGATTAACCAAAAAGCTTTAAAATACAGCAGTAGAAATTTTCTGGTTTCCACGCATATAATTAATTTTGCTTATTTTATTTACCGGTATTTATACTAGTCCTATTTAATCCAGTTCATGATTTCCCGCCTTGCTTTAATTTTATTTATTTCTGTTTATGTTCTGTGACAGTTAAGTTTTAAACCAAGTCAATTTATACAATTGACACTAAAAAATTGGGAAAATGTATTTTTTTGAATTTAAACAGAGTTAGAAAACAAAAGCCTACGAGATGTATTTAGTAAA
Source organism: Megalocaria dilatata (assembly GCA_034642435.1). Lineage (NCBI taxonomy): Eukaryota > Metazoa > Arthropoda > Insecta > Coleoptera > Coccinellidae > Megalocaria > Megalocaria dilatata. The sequence continues at coordinate 32,064,714 of CM067861.1, forward strand.
TTGAGCATTGAAACCTTCATATAATCCGAGACGATGTTGTTTTTTAATAGATGTAAAAATCATAAAAAACTTTTAGCACAAGGGAGGTTTTCAAATTATTCATTTTTCATTTATAAAGACTTACGTGAATTTCAGCATATAAAAACAAAGTATATTACGGACACTAAAAATTAACCAACGATAACAAATATCGTTTCAGTGAAGTGAATACAATTCGAGTATTCGTTGCGCTTGAAATTTAATGGTGCTCCAGCATTAAAACCGCCAAATACCGTCTTTACTACAGACAGACGTCAAGCTACATAGCGTGACCTCGATATTTTGGCGGGAGCCTATAGAAATAGAGACAGACTTCGAGAGTGCTTCGACCCTGAGGAAATACAAGTTCTTTTATTTGCGAATGGAATATAACCTTATGGTCCCAATGAAATGGGATATCGAGCAGGTAACATGCCGCATTTAGTCGAATTTTTATTTAATCACAACCAGAAAAATATTAATGGAATCACTAGAAAATAAAACTGTTTTAGAATAAGTTTTTAAATGAATCTGAGAGTAATTTAAAAAGGGTTTACTGTAATTTTGCACGCAATATAGCTAAAATTCTGTGTAAGCAGTTCTAATTTAAATTCTATGGCTAAGTCATGCGATTAAAGAACGATTTCAGAGACTAAAAGCTTTTAAATTCTTGTGTAATCAATATACAAAAGAATACATCCAGTTGATTAAATGATTGATTAAAATGATAAGAAAATCCAAAGCATTCATTTAAACTAACACTGGGAGAAATTACGTTAGAAATAGTAACAAGCATGTGAGAATTACGGTTGGACTGCATTTTATGCCATTATGAACGAACGCATCTTTAGCGCATGTACCGTGTCCAACTGTTAACGTTAATTGCAATTTACCTGCAAACTACTCGACTTTCTTGAAGGTTACAAGTACTTTCCTCTAAACATTACTTGCCTGAGACCAATATCGAAAATATGCCGGTACACAATAATACAATTGCGCAGGCTTTGAGAAAAACCGGCTTCAAATCGAGAAAACATTTCGATTACACTCATACAAATTTGTAAATAACGTTACTCAAATCTCATTTTCAAAATGAATATAGTCTTTGGACTGGTAAAATCACTACTCATGTACCAGATACACTTTGGGCGGTTTCCTGTTGTTAGCCAAAGCCTCAATACAAGCACACAAGCATTCCACATTTCTCATTAATTTACCCGCGCTGTCACCAAAATTTTAGGATAAAACGAAGTCAAATTACTTACCGGACCACAAAACACTAAGCAATCAACACAAATTTTTACATACAAGTCCAAAATATCGAAAATTTCACGAAATAAAATGGCGGCCGTAAACTCTAATGCCTACACAAGTCAACGTGACGTGCCGGTTAGTTTCGCGTATTTTCGCGGAGTGCGCATGGTTAACGTGTTTTAGCCTCGAACCGATGCGCGCCTTCAAAGTAACGACGCCATTAGGCCGGTTTCACATCGGCTGTTTTGATTCGATGACAGGTTAGATTATAAATTTGAACGGGGACTATTCTAATTAGGGCCTAATAGAGTTTGGGAATGAACAGGTGATTAGCGAGACATTCAAGATGTTAAGGAGATTTTATAGGAGGCGACAGTAAAAGTAAAAAAGTTCGCGATGTCCTATATTGTCAAAATTTCTACCTGCTTATGAAAAAGGTTCAATTTATTAAACTTCATATAAAAATTGCATAGAAAAGGTATAAAACATAGTTACAAGAACTAACGGTTCTATGCATTCTTTCGTCAGAAATAAGGTGATGAGAATTTCCAAGTTTTTCGTATAAATTTCTATGAATAAAAATGAAAAAAAACATAATTCATTTGACTTGCTAAAATGTAATTCACTACAATAAATACTCCTGAATTGTAGAATTTACAAATTCGTGATACATTACAGAATTGCATGGCTTGAACCGAAGCGAGACGGTTTTAAAAAACCGCGCGCTATTAATAACATTTATTGTTATCTGGGAGTTGTTCAAGTTTTCCGTTGCTAGGGAATATTATACAATAATAGCTTGAATAGATACTCACCAAGTTTTAACTTAACGTAGAACTAAACTTCAAAAGAAAACACAGAACAATATAAAAGTACATAAACACAACAAATAACATAAATAAAATGTGTTATTTCAAAAATAATGCCATTAAATTTAGGAACAATTCAACCTTGGCTATACTTCGGTTTCAAATTTTGAATTTTCATGTGTGTTAACCGAACATTCGCGGCGCAGTGCAATTTGTCACTGCACACTGCACTGAATGGCGCTGGCAACGGTGAGTGCACTCCGCGAATTCCGTTGTTTCGCGAATATGTAATCGCCACGTTGTCGAACTGCGCGGTTAATCCTTTGGATCGAGAAAAGGGGTAATTGTACGACCGGCTTTTTGAATTAGGTCTCGAGTAGAATGAAGGGCATTCAAAAAGCCGGGAATAGGAAAATACGGAGGAATGAAAGGGGGGCTGTGTGTTTCGAGGCGATTCTGCGAAATAAAACAATATCCCGTTGGTGAAATATTTCAATTCGATTGGATCCATTTCCATGGGCTGCATTGTAGTGAATATGACTGCTTATCCGTTTGAGGGATATCAGTTACAAAATACGTATATCAAAAGTGGTATAAAATAGAAGCGGTTATTGATGGAAATAAATTGATATCGAAAATCCATAGTAGTGGAATATTATCCAGAATTTAAGTGAATAATCGAACTACACACTTACATGGATTCACCCAGTATTTTTCAGATACATTTTTTCAGCAAAATATGAGGGATTGTTATTTTTACTGATAAAAAATGTTAACTTCGTAAATAATAATAGGTTGCGGAAAAATACTTCTTTTGTCTTTTCGGTTTTAGATATGATCGCTCGACTCAAAGTGGAGCCTTACATTTTGTTGAGTTTTGCCTATGAATGCCTCGACAAGGGCTCATATGTCGCTGGATTATTTTTTGATTTATTTCGAGCATTGTTAGATAAATGCTATAATTTTGGATTTATGGGCGTGTTTAGACTGGATTCGTAGTTTTCTTCAGGATAGAACTGCGTCCGTTTCTAGTGAATATAATATGAACTGAGGTATGCCCCAAGACTCTGTTTTAGGACCAACTTATTTATGTTGTTTATTAACGACCCTCCATTGAATCTGAGAAATTTACTCTTTGAATTGTCCAAGTGTCGGCACATTATATCTCAATCTGTCAGATTGATTCTGTTCGCTGTTACGAGCGAGGATCTTTGAGAAACTACAAAGTTTGTGTGAACTGCTAGTACGGAGCTTTGTATAGTCTATCTTTATATCTGATGGAAGTTATTTCCAACTTGGAGGAAATCACTTAAAAATCGTATCAAAACAACCTGTTACCATTACAAATTCCAAATTTCCCACGAGAATAAGGGTTTGGGGAGCAATATCTCAGCGTGTTGATGATACCATTAATAGTGAAAAGTATTTTGGAATTCTAAACGATTTTCTCCTTGGCGCAATATGTCCAGAGGGGTGCGTTTTCAGCAGGATAATGCAAGATGCCATACTTCGGCTTATAATCAAGCTTGGATACAAGAACACCAAGTGACAACCATTTCATGGCCAGCAGCTTCACCAGATCTCAGTCCCATTGAAAACATATGGAGACTAATGAAGATTGAAGTTGAACGAGCAGTGCCACGAAATGAAGATGATTTAATTCAGTCAGTTTTACAGTACTGGACTACAACAATCATGGAGGTGATCTAGTTTCAAGTGTACCTCGACGTTTAGTCAAGTGTTTACAGTTAAATGGAGGTTGTGTAAGAAAATAAGATGAATATTCTGTTATAATTTTCTAATTCAAATAAATACTAAATAATTACAATCAAGCTTTGTTTTTTCCGGATACTTTCAAGACTAACTATAGTTCACATAACACTAGTACACTCTATGTCAACCAGAATGTTCGCAAATATCAATCTAATACTGATTAAAATTTGATTATCAGTTTCATTATCCGAATATCATCAAAAAATAAAACTTCCCAGATATTAAGAGGAAGTTATGTTTGTTTCTGCAATAATGTGATGTCTAATTTCCCTAACCAATATCCTGTGATAACAGCTAGTTCTATGCACTCTTCAATCATTTTTGTGATGATTTTATAATTAATTGCTGTGAAATTTCATCGATCGATTCAATTGAATATTTTACCGAAGAATGTTAGGCTGCTTCTTCTTTAAAAAAAGAACTTCCAGACTGTCATCAGACCAAGAAGGGGTCAGATCTTTCCCATCCACATCGTATCCGATTCTTCTTTTCAATTTTTACCGAAATACACGTTTAGCGTCGTTCCCAGACCTCCCCGTTCCTTCTAATTAAAAATCTTCGCAGGTGTCCAGCTGATCCACCCTGTATGATGTTGCGAAAGACTGTATATTGGCACCTAAACCGATTACTTCTACCTGCAGTTATCTCAACAGTCCCAGTCCCCTTCAAATTTGCATGAATGATATTTCTTTCATCGTATTCTTTATTAACATAACGTCTACAGCATCTCCTGACAGGGTTAGAACTGCTGATCCACTGGCGTAGATGACATTTGGGGAGAAGACTGTAACAACTCTGAGTACCTGAGAATTAGAAAAATATATCTGTTGTTTAAATGTTTAATACTCTGAAGACATCGAATTCTTGTCATATGATAAATAGGAAGGAAAATGAAATATAATTTCCAATTTACACTCTTCAGGTCTCTACTTTTAAAAGGGCCTAACTTCAAGGGGAGATCATACAAGTTATTTGCAACAAAAAATGTCATATAACACATGATCGAAATGTTGATGGTTATTCTTCAATTTAACATTCCTTGATTCCACGAAATATTTCAAGTTTTTCCATAAAATCAATTATACTTCAGTTATCCTTGTAGTCTCATCAAATTTGACCACATATCTGTAAACGGCATTAAATTTGCTACAAGATAAGAAGTTCTGTGTGCCAAAAATTCTTGTTGCGGGCGTGATAAGGAGATGAATATCACGATTCTGAAGTGAACAAAATCAGTCATATTTTTCCAATGGTTTTATCGATGAAAAATTATTGATTATGGACATGTTTTGTTTTCAGCAAAAAATACCTCATTTATCTTTCCAAAGATCAACTTTTGTGCTAGCTGCTTGTCCTCTGCCATAATATCATTACTAAGAAGATATGAAATATTCCAAACCTAAATTGAAGCTCCTTGTGATTGAATATCAATGTTAACATTGAATTTAAAATCTGACGCTTAATAATTTGGGCTATTAATACGTTTTCTTGAATCTAACGAATTAACTCAATTTATAATAAGTATTCTAGAAAAAATCGAGAAAACTATGCCCGTTTATTCAAACATCGAATACCGCGATATGTTGTTCATTTATGGAAGTTACATACATATTGTTTGAAAATGGTGCAGAATCTGTTACCTGTAGATGCTGAGACGAGACCAGCATTTTCTAGGTGGTACTTGAATAATTTAGGAGAGTGAGAGGGCGATAGGATATTATGGACTGATGAGGCCACTTTCATGAAATCGGGTATGATAAATTTATGAAATAGCCGTGAATGGAAAAGAGAAAACCCCCATGCGACTATTGTTTCTCATTTCCAACATGAGTTAAGGATCAACGTGTGGTTGAGAGTCATGAGAGGTGAACTTTTCGGACCAGCGATACTTCCCGATCGCCTTAACGTTGAAGAATACATTACATTAATCCAAAGCAGCTTAACAGACACATTGGATGAAATACCCCTGGCTAACAGACAAAATGTCTGGTTTCAAATGGATCGCTGCCCAGCCCATAATAGCCGGAATGTACGGGAGTTAATGAATGAATTTTTTGGTGTACAATGGATTGGAAAGTACGTTCCGGTAAGATGGCCGCCAAGGAGCCCCGACCTTACGCTTCTGGATTTTTATGTCTGGAACAACTTGAAAGACAAAGTATATCAAATTCGCGTTCAGACTCGAGAGGATCTGATCGAAAGAATAAAATTTTGTTGTGCAAAAATGCGTCAGAAACGTTTTGAATTTCGCAGTGTTGTAGATTCAGTGCGAAAACGATGTGTGAAATGTATTGAACAAGGCGGGGACATTTTGAACAATTGTTATAAGTGGTATAGTAGTCTGTTCTCTTTACAATTTTCAATAAAATCTGAATTATTAAAATTTAGTTTGTTGAAAACGTACTAATAGCCAAAATTATTAAGCGACAGAAACTGTCAGATTTTAAATTCAATGTTGACTTTGATATTCAATCACAAGGAGCTTCAATTTAGGTTTGGAATATTTCAACTTTTCGTTGTTATCTTCTTAGTCATGATATTATGGCAGAGGACAAGCAGCTAGCACAAAAGTTGATCTTTGAAAAGATAAATGAGGTATTTTTTGCTGAAAACAAAACATGTCCATAATCAATGATTTTTCATCGATAAAACCATTGTAAAAATATGACTGATTTTGTTCACTTCAGAATCGTGATATTCATCTTCTTACCACGCCCGCAACAAGAATTTTTGGCACACAGAACTTCTTATCTTATAGCAAATTCAATGCCGTTTCCATATATGTGGTCAAATTTGAGAAGACTACTGGGATAATTGAAGTATAAATGATTTTATGGAAAAAGTTGAAATATTTCGTAAAATCAAGAAATGTTAAATTGAAGAATAACCATCAACATTTCGACCATGTGTTATATGACATTTTTTTGTTGCAAATAACTTTTATGATCTCCCCTTGAAGTTTGGCCCTTTTAAAACGAACGAAAAAGCACCCTAAACATCTGAAATTAATTTCTAAAATATCACGTATGACATAGTCCGGTCGCGAATTTGTTATCACACGCCGTCACTGGACCCCCGTACGTACCGAAATCTGCATAAAACAAATGTTTGGACGCGGCTGGGAACTTTCGCGCTTACTACCTGGCAACGTCGCATCCGTCTCTGTACAAAAAGAACGCGGGGTTGGCATTCTGGTTTAACCTGAGCCAAAGGCGGGGAGACTGTTCATTCTCTTATTGCAAACCAGTCTGGAATTTCATACAGCTATCGTTTTTTGTTTCGGGGACTAGGGAAGGATCTCTCTTGTACCTCGTAGACACTTCTGTTTTCTTTCGCTTGTCTCTTCTATCGGGCATTAAATGTTTATTATGTTGGTAATACGCAAAACGGATGGAGGGGTCCGAGTCTCCTTTCCCGGGGATTTCGGCATGGTCCTGTTCTGGACCTGGATGATGGATTGTCCTGTGCAAAATTCATCATATTGCCACTTTGGTAACGGATATTCTGAAACGGGAGGCAGCGAACCGGGTCTAGAGGGAGTAGAGTTGGCTAATCTGTGTTCCGCACTAAGACTAGAAGATAAGAATTCCTTCACCTTAAATATTCCGTCGATTTTTACGTTCGTTATTAGTCTTTACTGAGATAGGAGTCTTCAAAATCAGGTTTTAAATTCATTTCGTCAACTGTCAATCTCCTTAAATAAAATATGAAACGTTTCAATGGAACTATGTTAAAATGGCGAAAAACAGTGACGTGACGTCGAAAACTTTTAGGCTATTGTTTAAGATTCCATTTCGCCTGAAAATTTCAAATCTTCTTAAAGCAGCTATATATGATGAGTAAAAACACAGAATCCTGTGTTCTGTCATCCGAAAGTCAGATAAACGTCAATTATTTCAATTTTAGAATTGCTCTGCTGAAGGAACGAAAATGAAAATGATATTTTCAATGGCCTTCAATATCCCTATTATGATGCAAAATATAATAGATGTTTTTCCAACGGTACAGATCTTATTCAGAGGAAATTGCCAGAAGCAATCGTATCACGAAATTAATCAGAAATTAAAAAAAAAAATATTTGCCTAAATGATCAACCTGTCATATACAGGTGTCCGTTATTAATGGCCAAATATGAAGAAATTCAAATTGTTATTTCTCGATTTTTTCAAGTGTAATATCCTGTTTTTTCACGATAATGTAGAGAATTGTATACTTCACAATTTCTTAGAAGTAACCTTAAGGTTATTTTCACTCCTTCGTTCAGCAGGCACAAAAATTGACATCACAACTTATTCAGAATCCTGACACGTGTTTCGGTCTTTCGCCAATCTTCAAAGGAGTACAAAAAGTAATTAAACTTAAAATTGAAACAAAGTTCTTTTATCACACTTTGCACATCTGTGCATTTTTATGACGTATCGAAATAACAGCATCCAATATAAGGGTGTTCCCAAAGAGTATTTGGGAATTTGTTAAATTCTCCTTTTCCTCAATGGATTTTTTGACTGATAGAATCTCCAAATAGTCCATCAATTTACCGTAATTCTAGAGGTGCTTAATTGTCTTACAACTCGGGTTGTGTACTATACTTTTTCCACAATAGAAATCAAAATCAAGAACTTTCGCCAAAAAAGAATTGTTCAAATACCTCTGTGAAGCACCAGATGAAATATTTTTAATGAAAAAAGTAGATAACACTATTCATTACTCTGTAAATGTTAATAAGCTATTTTATTGACAGGTAGTATTAATTATGGGAGTTTTCGGTGCGTGTAGACGAGATGAACTTGTGAAAATGACCATAGAAGACATTGAAGACAAAGATTCGCTATTAATCGTAAAAATTCCTGACTAAAAAACAAGAAAAAGTCGTATCTTTACTGTTACCAATAGTGAAGAACTTGATTTTTATCATTCTACAGAAGTATATGTTGCGTTGAGATCATCAGATGACGACACTATGTAGTCTAATTCTAGGATATCGTAACGGAAAATGCTCTAAACAAGTGGTGGGAATGAATATAATTGGAAAAATATTCTGTGCAATCGCCCAGTATTTGAATTTGTCAGATTATAAATTACATACAGGTCATAGTTTTTGTCGCACGTCAGCTACTCTTTAAGATAATGGAGGCGATGATGTCATCCATCTGAAACGTCATGGCGGTTGGAAAAATTCTTCTACAGCCGACGGATACATTGAAGAAAGCATAAAATTGAAACGGCGCAGAAAATCTTGGGTAAAGATGAATCATCTAAAGTACAAATTGTTGAATCAGTAAAAATGGCGGAACATACAATTTCAAACTCAAGTAGACTTTCTTCAGCGTCTGGAATTGTCATAAATAATTGTAAAAACTGTATTTTTAATTTTCATTCATCAGATTAAATAAATTTTTTGAAGTATGTGAACTGCTCGATTGTAGAAAAAATCTTGTGTATAATTTGAGCGCAAATTCTTTATCGATTTCAAGAGATTTCCGTGCAACGAAGGCGTCTGTCTCTTTCAATCGTCAATATATCATTTTGCGCTCTTAATACACAAATAGCTCTTTTCTACGACCGTATTCTCCGTATGAAAACTTAGGATTCTAGTAAGTGACGAAACGTCAAAATGTGCGCGACCTTATATTCGTTTCCATGGCAACTAGTGAGGGGTCTATCTTATTGGTTATACGCCGTGCGACTTACTTTACAGGTGCTTTCGTATTGGTTGTTGATCGTACAGTTTTATGAAGCACAGTGCGTAAATAGACAATTACAGAGTTGGTGAGTTGTACGAATTTCATCATTTTCTGTAGGAGGAGTAGAAAAAACTATTAAACGAGCAGACCCCACTTATCGAAGTTTTGCACAAGTCGAAGACTTCAATGAGTTTATAACCGTAGAGACACAACACTCTCTTATATTTAGTAATAAAAAGTGATAGGAAACAAAGTAATTTCTTATTTCATTCCATTTTTGAGATTACTGAATATGAAGCGAAGAAGAGAAATACCGACTTCAATTAAGATAAGAAAAAATTAAAATGAATTTAATCGTTGGGGTGGTGACCGCCATAATGGAATGATTATTTTATAGTGGTTATTTAGAGTCTGGCAATACTTCTGTCATTCGTGTTATGACAGAAAGTTAATTTAATCTTTGACATTAACGAAATGAGCTGATTTACGCTTGAACAAAACTGGGAAATATCAAAAATTTATATCCAAAGTGGTGAACATTCTATCACAACTGTTAAAAATTTACGTTGCCCATTTAAAGGTATTCAATCCGGTCGATCCGGCTGGCCTCTCCGGATTAAAAATTTTCGGGGGTAATGAACTATTGAACAAGCATGTAAAAGCTACTGACTACACGTCAGCGCTTTTCATCATTTTTGTTGAATACATACTATCCCGTTCTTTCAAAATTAATTTTGAATCTTCATAACATTCATTACATTAATACAAAGCAGCTCAACGGACATATTGGATGAAATGCCCCTGACTAACAGACAAAATGTCTGGTTTCCAATGGATGCTTATAAAAGCCGGATTGTACGGGACTTAATGAATGAATATTTTGAGGTGGAATGGACTGGAAGGTACGGTCTGGTAAGATGGCCACCAAGAAGCCCTGACCTTACGCTGTTGGATCTTTATGTCTGGAATACTTTGAAAAAATATAACAAATTCGTGTTCAGATTCGAGAGGATCTGATCAAAAAAATACAATTGTGTTGTGCTGAAATGCATCAGAAACGTTGTGAACTTCGCAGTGTTGTAGATTCAGTGCGAAAACGACGTTTGAAATGTATTGAACAAAGCGGTGGACATTTAGAACAATTGTTATAAGTAGTAGTAGTCTGTTTTTTCACATTTTTTTCATTAGATCTGTATTATCAAAATTTAGTTTATTCCTTTGAATTATTTCGATTCGACGGATATATTCATGATTTTCATGAGAATTACTTAATATTCAATCATAAAGAGCTTCAAGATAGAGCTAATTTAAGTTTGAAATATTTAAACTTTTCGTCGTTATCTTCTTAGCCATGATATTATGGCAGATGACAAGCAGCTAGCACCAAAGTTGATATGTCATTCGAAAGCACACTAAATGAGGTATTTTTCGCTGAAAAGAAAACATGTCTATAATTAATGATTTTTCATTGATGAACCTAGTGGAGAAATATTGATTTCCTTACCACGCCCGCAATGATATTTGTTGGCACACCTAGCTTCTCATCTTGTAATAAATTTAATGCCATTTCCAGATATGTGGTCAAACTTGGTGAGTCTACAAGGTTCACTGCAGTATAACTGATTTTTTGGAAAAACTTGAAATATTAGAAATGTTAAATTGAAGAATAGTCATCAACATTTCGACCATGTGTTGAATGAAATATTTTTTTTTGCAAGTAACTTGTATGATCTCACCTTGAATTTTGGCCATTTTAAAAGAAGACATCCTCTATATATATATGTTGAAGAACGTTGGTGAAATGCAGGAGCTTTGTCTAACTCCTTTATTCGTCGTTAATTCCCTGGCCCGTTTTCCGTCTACATCTAATAATAATAATAATTGTTGTATCGATATAAAGCTTGAACTAAATATCTTGGTTATCCTTATTCTTTCATAATTTCCCATAGTTTACATCGGTTTAAGCTGTCAAAATCTTTTTCGAAGTCGATGACGCTTATATGTGTTTCTGGATTGTATTCTCTATGATCTGTTGCATAATGAATATTCCATCTATTGTTAATCGACCTTTCCTGAAATACAGTTATTCTTCTGCCAGTAATGCTTCTGTAATAATTCTCAGTCTGTTATTCAGTATACTGGCATATGCCTATTTTGCAAGCTGTGTCTAGTAAACTAATTTCACGATAGTTCTGTGGATTGTTCTTGTCACCTTTCTTGAACAATGAGATTAATTTTGCTCTTCTCCAGCTGTCGGGGGTGATTTTATTTTTCCAACACTTGTTATAGAGATGCAGGAGTCTCATTCGATTTTAAAATTGTAATCTCAACGTATCCTGCTTCAAGTTTCAGATTCTACTCACTTTACCGGTATCTATTTATCCGATCAGTAGCTTGTTCTATAAAGCGCATTCACCATTTCCATTGCTTTAGCTACGCACCGATAGATGCCGCTAAAAGTAGTTATATGTTTTCACAGGCTTTATTGAGATATATTTGATTTTATTCTATCAAGTTTCTTACGAAACAGAAGAAATACACAATACCTATTATTTACCTATTCTGTAGTTACCATCATTCATGATAATGATTCTGTTACTACTATGTTATACATGCAACATCTAATTTGGGATCGTATCCACCATTTTTAAACAATTTGGGGATGAATTTTGAGCTGAAATCAGTTTAGCAATTATTTTTACATGTTATTTGTCCAAAATTGTAGGACAGGCTAAGAAAGTTTTTTATTCGATCATTAAAATCTATTATTCAGATAACACGAACAAGAATATTTTTAGGGTCTTTGATTGTTTCGGTGTTTACCGATTCTGCGATGGAACAGGAGCAGGTTAGTCTTTTAAACTGTTGCTTCTGAATATCTGGAAATATCGAATCAAAATGAATGAAATATGACAAGGTTTGGAATATTTCAACTTTTCGTTATCTTCTTAGCCATGATATTATGGCAGAGGACAAGCAGCTGCACAAAAGTTGATATGTCATTCGAAAGCACACTAATTGAGGTAATTTTTGCTGAAAGAAAACACATACATAATTAATAAATTTTCATCCACAAAATCATTGGAAAAATATGACCGATTTTGTTCATTTCAGAATCGTGATATTCATATTCTTTCCACGCCCGCAATAAGAAATTTTTGGCACACAGAATTTCTTATGTTGTATCATATTTAATGCTGTTTCCAGATATGTGGTGAAATTTGATGAGGCTACAAGGATAACTGTACATTCTGTCAAGAAAGTACCGGGAATTATCGATTTAAATCTGGCGGGGCAATGAGGCAGGTAAAAATTTTTTTTCCTAGGTTGGTACCACTGTCCTTAATAACTATGCCAAGCTTGAGCGGGATCTGTAAACTAGTGTGTTTGCAACAGCTGATTAAGTCAGTCGATGTCAGAGTGCGTGCCGATTTTTACTATGGGTGATTACGTTGAGCAAAGAATTTGTTTAAAGTTTTGTGTTGCAAATGAATTTTCGTGTGCCGATGCATTGAAAATGTTGCAAAAGGCCTTTGGTGATAATGCTCTATCGAAAACTCGTGCATATCAGTGGTACAGAGCCTTCAAGGACGGTCGTGAAGTGGTCGCCCATCGACGGCTTCGATCGAAGAGAACGTCGATAAAATTAAGGAAAGGGTGCTGGAAAACCGTCGCACCAGCTTGAGAGAGATAGCACATGATCTTAAGATATCCCACGAGTCCGCACGTACGATTTTGATTGATATTTTGGGCATGAGAAAGGTGGCCGCACGACTCGTACCGAAAGACCTGAATTTTCTTCAAAAACGTCATCGCGAACAGGTTGCTTCAGACATGCTGGATCGCTGTAATTCCGATTCTACATTCATGGAACGCATTATAACTGGTGATGAGACCTGGGTCTACGAGTACGATATGCAAACATGCCAGCAATCATCGGAATGGGTGGCAAAAAATGAGCCGAAACCGAAAAAACCACGCCAAAGCCGCTCGAAAATGAAGGTGATGGTCATTGTTTTCTTCGATATCCGTGGCGTGGTGCACTACGAATTCGTTCCAGAGGGTCAGAGTATCGGAAGAAGCGGCCAAATTTGTGGGCGAACAACTCATGGATTTTGCATGACGATAACGCGCCTTCTCACCGAGCTACGATTGTGACTGACTTTCTCGCCAAAAACTCAACAAACGTGCTTCAGCAACCACCGTATTCGCCGGATTTGGCTCCCTGCGACTTTTTCCTCTTCCCAAAACTAAAATTGCCCCTTCGTGGCACCCGTTTTGAGTCGATTGAAGCCATAAAACAAAATTCGGCGCGAGAGCTAAAGTCCATCCCGGAAAGCGCCTATAAAAAATGTTTCGATAATTGGAAGTGCCGTTGGCATAGATGTATTGGAGCAAATGGAGCCTATTTTGAAGGCGACCCAATAAATTTTGACGATTAAATGTAAAAATGTTGTTTTAATTGAAAATTACCGGTACTTTCTTGACAGAGTAGTATACTTGATCTTATAAAAAAACTTAAATTATAATAATTATAATTATATTATAATAACATAATATAATAAATAAATATAATAATTATAATTATATTATAATTATTATAGTTATTATAATTATAATAACTTGTATGATCTCTCCTTGAAGTTTAGCTCTTTTAAAAGTAGACACTCTGTATGTTTCATTTAACTAAAGTTAATTACTCTGAGTTTTGTCCAGACTTTTAGAGGAGAAAATTGATCCACACTAGGTAGGTGCTTAATGCATTTTGCTTGAAGATAACGAAGCGAAAACCTGAAACAAAACCACGCGTAATGGGGGTTTAATTTTTCCCATTTCGTTCCTCTACCGTGAAAATTAACCCCATTGGATGACATCATTCTCACGTACCCCTTGTTCAATGGACCGTCGTGGAATATCTCGCATGTCTGGGAAACCTAGGCGAGCAGTAATGAATTGGGTAATTTTGTTAATACCCCCTGTCAGCGTCCACTTTAAGGGCTGAAAGATGCCAGTGCTGGGCTGTAATTCACGCTGGTCAACGGAAGCCACTTGATTAGGCGGATCAAGCACAATCTGATTTTCTGTAATGAGTGTCTTAATTGAGCGACGTGAAGGGACTTGGACGTATTAAGAGCAAAGAAGAATAATTTAAATACAATATACAGAGTGGGAACAAGAGAAGCTATTTTCAATTTCCACGTTCCTCGCAAAAATGTTATGATCAACGCAAAGATCTTCACAATTGTTTCGTTGATTTTAAGGAAGCGTTTGACTGCGTGAATTATGGCAAATTTTTGAGTTCTTTGGGGAGATTGGACTGGATGGTAAAGATCTAAGACTTCTGAGGAATTTGTACTGGCAACAGTCTGCTCAAAGCCAATTAGATAATAACTTGTCCTCGAAAATAGTCAACATCTGCTGAGGAGTGAGACAGAGGTGTATATGCTGTCCCCTCCACTTTTTAATGTTTGAATACTTACTTGTGGAAGCACTCAAAGATTGCACTGACGGAAGAAAACATATTAGGAGTACAAATAAGTTTCCGCCGTTTTTTAACACAAATTATGTTTATGAATCATTCCTAATGATTTTAAACGATGTGAGACTGCTTGCTGAATGACTTCTAATGTTAGAGCAAGTTCTTTTTGTGTTTGAGATGAATCTTCCTCCAATAATTCCTCCAATTCTGCATCCTCGTAAATTTTTGGCCTTCCACTGCGATCTTTGTCTTCTATGTCGAAATCACCGTTTTTAAACTTTTGGAAACAATTTTGAACCCGTTCTCTCACTCAAAGCATCCTCACCATATGCTTCTACGAGCAATTGATGTGCCCCAGCAGCAGATTTCTTTAAATTAAAGAAGTAAACTAATATTTCCCGCAAATGACGCTTACTTGGCTCAAATTTTGACATTTTCAACATATAAAAATTATATTTTACCAATATAAAATCAATGATATTAATAGGTTATGTTGTTCTTGAATGTCCAAACTATTTTTTAAGCCGGTTATCATCTGCGAAAGCTAACCGACACTCGGTGCCGCGCCATCTATAATAAAACGGCGGAAACTTATTTGTACTCTTAATATATCAACAATTCGTTATGCAGATGACACTGTTTTAGTTGCTGACATTGACATAGGTGTACAAAACATAATAAATTAAATAAATATCACATGGAAAAAATTTAATATGGCAATAAACATCAGCAAGACAAAAGTAATGTCAATATCCCGTAGTCTGAATTCTCTGGGCCTATACGAGTTGGTGGAGTTATACTGTCTAGAGTTTATCGTTTTAAGTAACTGGGCTGTTGGGTTGACTCAATGACTTTGAAATAAAGTCCAGGATTGTGCAACCAGGAAAAAATGTCTTCAAGCTCAAGAATATTCTAACCAATCAATAGTTAAATGTCGACATACGCCTAAGACTCACAAAATGTTACGTCTGGTCTAATATTAATATACGGAGTAGAAACATGTATCGTACAGAAGCATTCGAAATGTGGACATATCGAAAAATTCTGAAAATTCCATGGACATCACACAAAACTAACGTAGATGTCTTAAGAAACATACATAAAGATTGAGAACTCCACACAATAAAAATAAGAAAGACCGCTTACCTTGGCAAAGTTATAAGAAATAAAAAGTATTGCCTATTACAGCTTATAATTCAGGGAAAATAGAAGGAAGACGTGGTCTTTGCAGAAATAAACTACCATGGATGCGGAATATCAGAAACTAGTCAGGCTTCAACTTTGATGACCTTATTAAAGCTGCTATCGAGAGACCTTTGATGACGTCGAGCGCGGATCCAGGGGGAGGTCATGACCCCCCCTGGGCTGAGTCTAGGTTGACAAGTGATACTTTTTCTATTCTTATCGATTAAACTTCTAAATCTAACTCAACATACATCAGCAAAACTGAGAGTAGATGAGTAGATTGATGTTTGCAAGGAAATCATTCAGGAGGCAATATTACAGAAAGTGAAGGAAGCTAAATACTTTTCAATTTGAATCATTCCTAATGATTTTAAATGATGTGAGATTGCTTAATGAGTGACTTCTAATGTTAGAGCAAGTTGTTTTTGTGTTTGAGATGAATCTTCCTCCAATTCTGCATCATCGTAAATTTTTGGCCTTCCACTGCGATCTTTGTCTTCTACGTCGAAATCACCGTTTTTAAACTCTTGAAACCACTCTCGACACGTTCTCTCACTCAAAGCACCCTCACCATATGCTTCTACGAGCAATTGATGCGCCTCAGCAGCAGATTTCTTCAAATTAAAGAAGTAAACTAATATTTCCCGCAAATGACGCTTACTTGGCTCAAATTTTGACATCTTCAACTTATAAAAATTATATTTTACCAATATGAAATCAATGATATTAATAGGTTATGTTGTTCTTGAATGTCCAAACTATTTTTTAAGCCGGTTATCATCTGCGAAAGCTAACCGAAACTCCATCTACAATAAAACGGCGGAAACTTATTTGTACTCCTAATATAATAATAAAATCAGTTTATTTTTCTTCGAAACCGACACGGCAATAAAAAATCGGAGCCACTTACAGCTCACGAGTTTATTGTCTCTTTCAAGATGAACTGTTATTGCCCTACGAGCACGTGTACGTCCCAGAGAATTATTAGTTTCCCTTATCTATTCACTTTGCCGCCCCGCATTTTGCCACATGTGATTTAAGCATTCGTCATCGATACACACTTACCTCATGTTATCGGTTTTTGTATCATTCTCGTTACACAGTTTCAATATTCAGTTCAAAATATTCACTAAGTTGTGCGCATCGAAACAATTGTATATACAATATATATGAATAGTTGCGAGAAAATTTAGGGGGTGATTCCCTATAAAAAATAGGGTGGTTCTTTCATATAAACTTTATTTTTTTAAGTCCCTCCTGCTTAGTTACAGCCCCCTAAAGGTGGTGGTCGAAAAAGAATTTAAAATTTTTTTAATGACGAGCCAGATCAAAAAATAATTGCAACTGAATAAAAAATGATCAAAACTAGTAAGTTATCATAACAGAATGACATCCGCCCACTAGATTCTACTTCGGAAATAATTCCAGCCTCAACGACTCAAGCTATCGTGTTGATAAATTATTTTTTTTCTCAAAAACCTTGAATTTTAGCAAGAAATTCCTTATTTGTTAAGAATGGATCAAGCTATACAAAATAATTTTTTTTGTTGTGAAATAGAAATATGGAAAGAAGTTTATTGCGGAAGAAGGTTTAGGGGTGGCTTTTTCTGCCCCTTGCAATCATAGGGGAACACCACCAAAAATTTTTTTGAGTACCTTCTCGCCCGCATAAAATGTCTGCTTGATTTCATTCTTGTCAGTTTTTTGGTTTTTAAGAAAAAAATTAAAAAATGTTTTTCGGGCGCCATCTTTAGGGGGCTGTAACTAAGCAGGGGGGACTCAAAAAAAATTAAGTGTATATGAAGGATCCTATTTTTTGACAAGGAATCACCTTTTCGCAACTATTCATATACACCCTGTATATTGTTTGATGTGCTTCATTTAAATTCCAGTTTAATTGTGAGGGCAATTTCGATTTGAATTTATGAGGTAAGGACAAAAGGGTAATCAAAAAATATAATTATCTCTAACAGTGAATATTAAAAGCAGATTTAGTACGTTAGTCTTCTACAATTTCAATTTCAAAAATTTGTTTTAAAAACCTTGTAGAATTAAATTAATGTCTTATAAGCACTGCTTATATTAAATAGACGTATAGAATTAAAATTCCTTATACAATATAAAATGGTATAAAAAAAACCAACAAATTGTAGACATTAATTTAATTCTAAAAGTTTTTTGAATAAAAATTTTTTTTGAAATTAAAATTTTAAAAGACTAACAGATTAAATCTGTTTTGATATTCAAATTTTGTTATATTTCTTCTATCAAGTAAAAACCCTTTTTCTATTTCATTTTATACATAATATATAATTATATTTAGGCTTGAATAAATCTCATTCTGGAATGTCAATGGTTTAAAGAAAACCTTATAATACCTTACAGTTTCTGTGATTCTTTGACGAACTGACTACCTGGATTTTTAAAGTTAGTCTGTTTCAAACAAGTTCCGTGTTACACTCTAAGGTATGATATACTGATTGTTAGTTGATTTTGATATTTTAAGTATTATCTAGGGCCTATGAAGAGATTATCCGAATTCTAATTGTTTTTTGAAGATATAGTGCATGTTTTGAGAGATTTTTGAATTAACTTATTTGAATATTTAAATATATTAAACATTTCAAATAAATTATATTTTTTGGGAAATCCTTGAGTTGTGTTTTATGTTTTTGAAAAGGAATTGGTTTCATTATGGTAAGATCAGAAACAAAATTTTGTCTCCTTCAAATATTTATTTATTAATTTTAATTGCCTTTTTTATATTGGTTGAATATAAGAAAAACAAATGTTAACTTCCGCTATTTTATTGATTTTCACAACAATTGTTTCGTCATACCATGACTTCATCAGGTGAGTATTTAAATTGAGGTATACAATGCAAAACATGACCTTAAATACACAACTCTGGTACAAAAATAGAGGGGTGGAAAGAGAGGTATACAATTAATGAAAAACATTAAGTAGTGGGGATCTATTTAAATCTATTTGATCATTCAATAAAATTTGTCTTTTATTATATCTATTGATTTCTAAAGTTTCTAACAGATTTAGTTTCTGACTTTTGTTTTCAATATGTAATATATCATAGTTCACATTGAAATTATGGCCAGTCTCTAACAAATGGTTGGCATAAGTTGAATTCGGTTTATTATTAATGTAACATTTTTCATGTTCTCGCATCCTTGTCTGGAATGAACGGCCTGTCTGTCCCACATATACACATGGGCAATCACTACATGTTAACTTGTAAACTCCTGATTTTTTGATTTTATTTATTATTTTTTATCAAGCTGCCTAAAGAATTAATAGTTTTAAAAGAGATGTTATATTTTTCTTTTTCTTTTTCAATAAAATAGCGGAAGTTAACATTTGTTTTTCTTATATTGAAGATGAATTTCCATCAAGTAAAGACCGAGACAATCAAAAATTATATTGGTTGGTTTATTTATTCCATTTTACATTGTATATTGAGTTTTGATTATATACGTCCATTAAATATAAGCAGTGCTTATTGTAAACATTAATTTAATTCTAAAATTTTTGTGAATAAAAATTTTTTTTAAATTAAAATTGTAGAAGACTACCAGATTTTGATTATCAAATTTTTTTAATACTTGAAATATTAATTTATTTTTGTTATTATCGATTCATTCCATATAGCTTGTGCTCTTTCAAACCTTCACCTTTTCGTTACCCAGGACGTTTCTCCACAAACAAATCAGAAAGCACCGATGATGAATCTGCACGTCCCAGTTGTACAGACTCCCTTTTTCAAACCCTCAACTTTCCGCAGATAAACAACCACGATACTGGCCGTCTCCATTTCGTCGAAAACTTCTTCAGGAAGCTCGAATCTCGTGCTTTTCTAAGCGCTCGGATTCGGATAATAACAAGACCCCATTCATACAACCCCAGGCTACTAGATCGCTTCTCGAAATATGCATAAGGGGCAAACAACGCGAAAAAGCGAAAGCAGGAAGTCCTGCAGGTTTTGCAGTCGCATTCGATGCCGAGTGGCTCGTTGAATGCGCTCTTTTCAACGGACACGGCAGCCCGTCCTGAGCGGGGCCTTCGAGTAGGAGATTTATTGGGGGGCGAAGTTTTAAGATTGGTTGGCGGCGCCCCCGCAAATGAATGAGTTTTCAACAGTTAAGATATATATCTTACAATTTACCACGGGCCTTCAAAATGTCCGATTTCTACGGAGACATATTTATTCGGTGTAGAAAGTTTTCAGGGGGGCTTTGCAAACTCGGGAACGTCGAGGGCCTTGTGGTGGGAAGCTGGAATGGATAAGTGGTGAGATTGGTGAAGTCCTGACTGTTATTTGTTTCTTAAGTGCTGTGTGCAAAGCCGAAAGTTCGATTTTGGAGTTGACGAGATTCTTTAATTCATTTTTATTTAAAAAAAATTAACACGGTTTTCATGTTCCACAATTAATTCAGAATCCTGACACGTGTTTGTGTCTTTCGACCATCTTCAAAGGAGTACAAAAAGGAACTAAACTTAAAATTGAAAAGGCTCTTTTATTACACTTAGGATATCTGCGTATTTTCATGGCGCATGGAAATAACAGCATCCAATATAGTTGCCAAAGAGTATTTGAGAATTTGTTAGATTCTCATTTTTCTCAATGGCTTTTTGATTGAAAGAATCTCCAAATAGTCCATCAATTTACCCTCATTAACATTATATAGTAGAGTGACATCTTTCTCATTAAAAAAATGAATATTTTCCATACAATGTTCTGCAAAACAGGCTGAATTCTGTTTTTTCAAAATAGACATCCTATGTTCTTTGATTCTATGTTGTTAACATCGGCCTGTCTGTCCTGTATGTGTAGCATTACGATTATCACAATTAATTTGATAAATCCCCGATTCGGAAACGTTGAATTTCCTTTCTTCATTGTTCACCAACATCTTTGCTTAATTATTTCTATTTACTGCTAAAGAATTAATTCCCATTTTATGAAGAACATTAGAGATCCTACTGCTGAAACATTTTATATAAGCAATTGAAAACCATATTTTCTTCTTTTCATAAGGATCATTTATATTGATATATTTTTTTCTAAATATTGTGGCAAGTTTTCTTATAAATCATTTTATCAATGATTTCAGTTCTATAGCCATTGTTCACGGCTATAGCTTCAATTGTATTGACTTCTTTTCGGAAATTGACTTCGTTCAACGGGATGCTCAAAAGTCAATGAATGAAACTATGGAATGTTGATATTTTAATTCGCCATGACTGATTGGATTTTGAATGGATTTCTAAAAATGTCGAATTCGAACTTATTATTACTATGACTTATATTAAGATCTAATCCCCAGAGTTCCACAATTTGGGCCTTTCAAATATGTCTGATTTAATTCCTATAAACTTAAACGGGCCTAAACATCAGTTAGGAAACGAAAATATTCGTCCCTTAGATTTTCCCTAGAAACCCATTAGAACCATTTCAGCCGTTTCAAGACGACAACAGTCGAATGTCGTATCGGAATCTACCTGGGCTACCTTTTCGAGCCTAAATTCACTCTCTAATCCAGCAAGTTAGTCAAAAAGGTTCAGTTGGAGCCATTTCCTCGACCAAACGGTCACGCAATATCCCCTCTTCGAAGTTAAGTTCTGATCCCACGCACATTCTCTAGAAGTTAGTTCTCTTAACTTATGAAACACTTATCTCTACTCTTGAACTATTTCATATTCACTTTAACCTTCCAAGGAAATCTCTCTCTAGTTACCCATACCACACTAAAGGCTTGGAAGTGAATGTATTATCTGCATTATTTATTTGTAATGAGATATTAATTTGTGAAAAGTGAACCCAAAAGTGAAACCAATAAAATTGAAGTCTGTGAAGTGAACAACAATCGAAAAAGCTCAAAGAAGAACTATTCCACGATCATGATAGTGTTTTCAACGCATTTAGTGTCAAAACCACATCGAAACAACTCTCTCAATTTGGGTGAATAATTCAAATCTGTAAACTTGTATTATATGTATTTAGGTTGTGAATAAAGCATTAAAGTCTAATATAAATCCCTCTTTCACCACCATTTGAAGTATGCTTAACCAAGCATTTCCATACTAATTAGTTAACGTTTAATCAATTATTACTTACGAAGAATTCAAAAAGGCTACATAGCAAGCAATTCTTTACAATAATTTTTCAAAGTAATGAATCATTCAGCTAGAAGTAGACTCAATGTACTTCCCATTGGTAAGCCATTGATTTGTTCAAAGAATTTATTTTTGAATTTAAAATAATTATTTTCTGAACACATTTCTATAATTTTGCCAAGATTTTCTTTATTATTTTGTGAGAGATGACTGTTATTGATCAAAGTTTTGAATAGAAGTGAATAGGCTTATCAAGTCGAATGAGATGAATTTACATTTGTTTGGTAAGGTAGTATATTCTAATATCTTTATTAATTCTAAAGAATTTTTAACAGTATACGGAGAAGTTGTTATGGACGGAATATTTGTAGCCAAATCTTTACATCTTTATGTAATTTTGGCATTCCATAAAGAAGAGGTGCTGTAGGATTCATGACATTTAGATTTTTTAGGTTTTTAACACATAAAATATTCTTGTAATCATTGGACAATTGTTTCACCGATCTGTGAAAAGGATTTGCTGGATCTGATTTAACTTCTTTGAAATGATCTGATTTTATTAAGTCTTCCATTTTGGTTTTATAGTTTGTGTTTGACATAATGGTTGTGATATTTTCTTTATCTGTTTTGCTTACTAACAATCTATGTCATTAGTTTATCCACATATCAGAAAAAATGAAAAGTTTATTTGCTTACCATACATAGGACCAAAATCTGCACCAATAGCTAGATATTTAAAGAAAAAACGAAATGTCAATATCTCATATAAAACAATAAATTCTTTAAGTAAATTAATAAAAAATAATAAAGATATCGTCAATAAGAACAAGAGATCAGGCGTATATAGGTTAAATTGTGGTACATGTCCATATGTATACATTGGTCAAACGGGTAGATCTTTTGAGAGTAGGATCCAGGAACACCGGAATTCATTCGTTAAGAATAAATCAAACTCCACTTATGCCAGACATCTACAAGAATCCGGACATGATTTTGACCATAACTTCTCTAAGTTCTCTATTTCGAGAACATTATATATATTATATATTTCGAGGCATTATAAAATGAATATTTTGTTGAACGACCCAACAGATGTGAACCGTTCTCCGTTGTTGAACCTTTTTTAATAAATTCCTTGTAAACTTCATTTTATCACGTACTTTTAGTGAAACTTGTATTTAAGGAGAAAGATTTTGTAAAAGTAGTTAGTTACCATACTCACCTGACGAAGTCAATATGTAATTGACGAAACAATTGTCGTTGAAAAATGAAAATAAGCGGAAATGAAGTGTTTTACTTCAAATCATTAACAATAAATACCTCTAAGACTTCGTGGTATCCTCATTTGAACACACTAACTTTAAAATACAAGGTATTCTATGTTCATCACACAAAGATAAATTTTATGGTCTTAGTTAAACCACATGATATTTATATAATGAGATTTTTTTTGAAACCTAAATATAATTATATATAAAATAAAATAATGAGAAAAGGTGTTTTACTTGATAAAACGCTTATTTCAAAATTTGAATATCAAAACAGATTCAATCTGTTAGTCCTATAATTTTAATTTCGAAAAAATTCATAATTGTAAGATCAGAAACAAAATTTTGTCTCCTTCAAATATTTATTTATTAATTTTAATTGACAATTTATATTTGTTGGGTTATTTATTCCATTTGATATTATATAATAAGTTTTGATCTTATATGTCTATTGAATATAAGCTGTGTTTATAAGACATTAATTTGATTCTGAAAGTTTTTGAATAAAATTTTTTGAAATTAAAATTATAGGAGACTAACAGATTAAATCTGTTTTGATATTCAAATTTTGTCTGATATTGATTCCGGATTGGAGGCTAACGTTTGTATGTCTCTTAAATTATACTTATCTGGGCAATATTTCAGTTGTTTCTCTAATACATTTAATTCTATTTAATAAAATCCAACAGAAAAAATAAACGAAAACATTATTCGGAAAAATAAAAAGCCAATAAAAATACAAAAAACTAACTAAAACAAATTGTAGAAATTACTATGTTTTACTACCAATAAAAATATATTTTACACATTTTCTTGTGACTCGAGTTTCGGGAAATGAACTATCCCATCATCAGACAACTGAAGACCTAACAGTGGTACAGAGGTATTTAAACAAAAGTGATAAATATTTTGAATATTTCAATAGATAACACCTAATAGTGGTACAGAGGTTTACAAGCGGAACGTGATAAAAACCCGGTTAAAAAAGAGGGGCCTTCTAAAAGATATCGGAATGTCGGCAATCGACAAAGAAGGTTATTAATCAGATAGTACCCAAATATCTCAAATAACTTTTTGGGGTTACATAGCTCCGTATAGTTATTCATTATTTTTACGTTATTTTGTTGTACATCTCAAATATTTGGATTTACATAGCTTCATACAGTCATTCATTATTTTTTAAATTATTTTTATTGTGAACGAATTTGAAAATTTTAATAATCAGGTTTCTTTTCATTTGAATCTACATGTGAAATTTTCTTAAGATCTTCTTTTGTCGAAAGGAATAACTAATTTCCAAAGAATGAGTGGCAAAAGTTGAATTTTTGTTTACTTTTCATTAAATTAATTTTATGTTCGTTGAAAAAGATGTTACTTTTTGAATATCTCAAATATTTTCGATTTACATAGCTCCGTACAGTCATTCATTATTTTTACATTATTGTTATTGTGAACTAATTTGAAAATTTCAACAGATTCTAGATAATCGAGGTTCTTCCCTTTTGATTCTACATGTAAAATTTTAAGATTATCTATTGTGGGAAAGAAATGACCGTTTTCTAGACAATGAGTGGCAAAAGTAGAATTTTGTTTATTGTTCCTGAAACTCATTTTATGTTCGTTGAACCTCGTCTTGAACGAACGTCCTGTTTGTCCCATTTATTTATTACTGCACGTAGAACAAGATAACTCATAAACTCCTGATTTGTGTATGTTTGGAGTAGGGTCCTTTGCGTTAAAAAAAAACGAACAAATTATCGTCGGTATTTTTTAACGCAAAGGACCCTACTCCAAACATACACAAATCAGGAGTTTATGAGTTATCTTGTTCTACGTGCAGTAATAAATATATAGGACAAACAGAACGTTCCTTCAAGACGAGGTTCAACGAACATAAAATGAGTTTCAGGAAAAATAAACACAATTCTACTTTTGCCACTCCTTGTCTAGAAAACGGTCATTCCTTTCCCACAATTCCTTTCGACAAAAGAAAATCTTAAGAAAATTTTACATGTAGATTCAAAAGAAAAGAACTTGATTATTGAAATTTTCAAATTCGTTCACATAAATAAATAAAAATAATGTAAAAAATAATGAATGACTGGTATGGAGCTTTGTAAATCCAAATATTTGAGATATACAACAAAATAATTTAAAAATAATGAATGATTGTACGGAGCTATGTAACCCAAAGAATTATTTGAGATATTTAAATGGGTACCATCTGTTTAACAAACTTCTTTATTTTTTATGAAACTCATTTTATGTTCGTTGAACCTCGTCTTGAAGGAACGTCCTGTTTGTCCTATATATTTATTACTGCACGTAGAACAAGATAACTTATAAACTCCTGATTTGTGTATGTTTGGAGTAGGGTCCTTTGCGTTAAAAA
This sequence comes from Megalocaria dilatata, assembly GCA_034642435.1. NCBI lineage: Eukaryota > Metazoa > Arthropoda > Insecta > Coleoptera > Coccinellidae > Megalocaria > Megalocaria dilatata. The sequence continues at coordinate 32,090,705 of CM067861.1, forward strand.
ATACCGATGATAACTTGTTTTGCGTTTTGAAGGCAATATTGCATCTGATTTTGAAAAACTTTGGCCACTTTTTGACTTATGCTACCAAAGTACGGTAGAGAAATGAATTTTTTTTTCCTTCAGTTTTTATGATAGGATAAATTTAGCTCATAGCTATGTTAGATAGTTTCTGTCGAATCAAATTATCTATTATAGTGGGGTTGAAACCGTTGTTCGCGGCTATTGATTTTATAATTTGGACTTCAGCTTCGCGGTCATTTTTTGATAAGGGTAATGCAAAAGCTCTATGGATCATCGATTGATACGCTGATATTTTTTGTGAAAATGGGTGATTGGAATCAATAGGAATACATATATCAGTGGATGTGGGTTTTCTGAACACGTTGAATTCTATTTTTCTATTTGAGTGTGATATCGAGAGGTCTAAAAATGTAATACTCTTTTTCGACTCTTTTTCTAATTTGAATTTAATTTTTCGGGTGAATATTCAAGAAATTCAAAAATTGACTCAGTTGTCTGGATGTTCCGGAGAACACGTGAGAATATCGTCTACGTATCTATACCAGAAATGAATATTTACAGGTAGTTTCGAATTGAAGATTTTATTTTCTATTTCTGACATGAATATGTCTGCAAGAAGTGGACTCAGTGGTGAGCCCATAGCTAGGCCGTTTAATTGTTCGTATATTTTATTATTAAATTGAAAATAGTTTTTGTGCAGGCATTGTTCTAAAAGGGCAATGAAATCACCGTGTATCACGGGATTTACATGTGATTTTTCAAGAATTTCTGAAGCTAAATGAATGCTATCATTTCTCGGTGTATTTGGAAACATATTATCCACATCCAGGCATACTAGGTAGGAATTATTTGGTAAAGAAAAATTTTTTAACTTCGTTGTTAATTCTATGGAATTTTTTATTGTGTATTTCGGAGTGAAATTAGTAAGCTTTTTAAACATTTCATTTAATTTTTTCTCTATTTTATAGGTAGGGCTGCTAATAAAGGAAACGACTGGGCGAATTGGTGCATCTTCTTTGTGAGTTTTTATTAGACCGTAGAGTTTTGGTGGGCTAGGATTCATATTTATGAGATGATAATTTGATTTAAATAAGATGTCTGACACAGTGATTCTCAATGATTTTTGAATTTTAGTCGTCGGGTCAACGGGAGTTTCTACGATATCTTGATTTTTAATGAAATCATTCATTTTCTCTATGTACTTCGATCTAGAAAGGATAACTGTGGCATCTGATTTATCTGCTTTTGTGACGGTAAGATCATCGGATTGAATTTTTTCTTTTATGGATTTTATTGTATTCAAAATATTATTGTTAGTTATGTTTCTGTTGTTTCTAAGGGTTTTTGAAATTTTTGAGGTGATTTTATCCACCTTCTCCGTATATTTAAGTGCAATATCTTCGATTTACATAGCTATGTAAATCGAAAATATTTGAGATATTCAAAAAGTAACATCTGTTTGAAACCTTTTTCAACGAACATAAAATTAATTTAATGAAAAGTAAACAAAAATTCAACTTTTGCCACTCATTCTTTAGAAATTAGTAATTCCTTTCGACAAAAAAAAATCTTAAGAAAATTTTACAAACGAAAAGAAACTTGATTATTAAAATTTTCCAATTCGTTCACAATAAAAATAATTTAAAAAATAATTAATGACTGTATGGAGCTAAGTAAATCCAAATATTTGAGATGTACAACAAAATAACGTAAAAACAATGAATACGGAGCTATGTAACCTCAAAAAATTATTTGAGATATTTGGGTACCATCTGTTTAATAACCTTCTTTGTCGATTGCCGACATTCCGATATCTGTTAGAAGGCCCCTCTTTTTTAACCCGATGTTTTGTCACGTTCCGCTTGTAAACCTCTGTACCACTATTAGGTGTTATCTATTGAAATATTCAAAATATTTATCACTTTTATTTAAATACCACTGTACCACTGTTAGGTCTTCAGTTGTCTGATGATGGGATAGTTCATTTCCCGAAACTCGAGTCACAAGAAAATGTGTAAAATATATTTTTATTGGTAGTAAAACATAGTAATTTCTACAATTTGTTTTAATTATGATCAACTACCAAATAGTAACGGCTGAAATAATTCAGTATCCAAAAAAACTAACAATAATCTGAGGAAACCTACTGCGTATTTTCTCCTCATTATTTCGAATATCCCCGAAGATTTATTTTTTGCTGACATTTATTACAACCCTCTTTTTCTATGACGAAATTATACCAAATCTATGCTATATACCCCAGCTATCTTCAGCCGAGAATGTGGAAAACCACTTTGCTCCCCAATATCTCTATAGACATTTTCGATGTATCCCATAATGAATGATGCCTGGGAAATATCCCCTAGCTCCAATTTATTTGTGCATCACTTACCTGTCTTCGCTCGGAAATATGGACCCGTTTATACTCCCCCCCCACACCGATTTTTCCGCGTTTCCTTTGTTTTCCCGTCTTGACCTGCTTCTTCCGCCATACTGGCATATGGGGCTGAAAAATTGCGAGCTATTTCTTATGGGTTATTAATCCGAGAGATTTCGCTTTTTTGTGTAGCAAATACGAGTTGAAGCTGACGCTAGGCTGCGTAGGGGGCATATGCTGTAATTTTTCATCTAGAACTCTTCGGACTTTTACTTTGAAAACTTTTTATATACGCGTTCATGGAGTTCGTTTTTCAGAGGGACTCGACAGGGGGAAACAAGTCACGGGGAAGTCTGGAGAAAGGTTCTGTTGAACGTGGATTTCGGCACAAGTTCTGGTAGAAACTGGTAAGAAAAATGCTTTAGGTTTTACAAGGTGTTATTTCCCGTCTGAAATATGAATCTCCTCCATTCCCTTCGGTTATACTCGAATTAACTGATTTTTACAGGTTTTATCAAAAATCGTAACACATATCAATGTTATTATAGAAAATGAAATAGTGAGGAGAGGGGGTTTTTATTTGATAGAAGGTGTTTACAATATCTAAATATCACACAGATTAATTCAGTTAAGCTCACTAAAAATCCTAATTTTATATGAATTTATTTCTCAAAAAATTTTGTAAAATTAAATGAAATAAATATCTTAGAACACACAGTTTCAATTTAGTAGACAGAAGAAATGAACGTATCGAAAAAAATATAGGATATCAATTTACAATATTAAATAAATACTTGAAGGATACAAAAGTTTATAAAATTGAAATTTGTAGTGAGTGAAAGAATTACGTGGTATGTAGATATACCTTTTTGAATTCTTCTTTGACTTTAAATTCAGAATTATTTATTCTAAATTCTACAATATATATATATATATATATATATATATATACAAAAACTATCAATATAAAATATTTTTCAATGTCTCTGAAAAAACCTTTTTACATCCCGACTTGAAACGTATTAATACAAATGTATTGACAAAAACTATATAAGTATGTTACATATCAATACAAGAAAATCCACTATTCCGAAATTATCCAAAATTCTCAAAATAAAGGATCAAATACACATAAGTGGACGAGAATTCCAACATTTGATAGCTATTTCTAGTCCAATAATGTTTATTTGATCCTTTATTTTGAGAATTTTAGATAATTTTGGAATAGTGGATTTTCTTGTGTTTGTTTGTTAATGTAGATTTTGTGTGAATGAACTTAATTATTAAATTATTATATTATATAGTTTTTGGTAATACATTTGTATTAAAATGTTTCATGTCGGGACATTGAAAAATATTTTATATTTATATATATGTTTTCAATTTAATAGTTTTTGTATATAGTTTCAATATATATTGTAGAAGTTAAAATATATAATTCTGAATTTGAAGTCATTTAAATTTTACTTCTATCAAGTATTGACTCACATTCAAATTGAATTCTTTTTTGTGATTGATTAACGTCAATCACATTGTATGCAAATCTAGCATAAGAATACTTCAATGGGATTGAAGAGATCTATTAGACTTTAATTGGTTTATTTACGGCCTAATAAATATATTAAAATCGTGCAAGTTTGAGTTAATAACCCAAATTGAGGGAGCTGTTTCAATGTAGTATTGAACTGTAATTGTCGTGAAAATACTATGTTCCTCGTAGAGGAGTAGATCGATGAGCTTTTCTACCGTATTTCACTTTACACATGTACTATCTAATTACAAACAAATGATGTAGATGATATATTCCCTTCCAGGCCTTTTAGTGCATTATGTGTTATTAAGAGAGGGTGTTCCTTGAGACGTTAGAGTGAATGCGAATATAAACTTATTCAAGAGCAGAGACAGAAAATATGTGATCAGAACTTACTTGTTTACCCAGAGTGTGTGCGCGCGTGTGTGTGAATATTGCGTGACCGAAGCACAAAGAGAGGGACTGTGTGTGTGTTTCTAGGCCGATTGCCATCTTTTCGATTTTTCTTTCCCGAGTGTTAAAGGGATACTGTTATTAGATGCTTAGCACAGACCCAAAAAGTAGGTAGAACTCGACGGTAGGTATCATTCTTCCCCGAATTTGCGTTGGTCTATTTTCGTTTCTAGTACTACCGTCCCATTTAGATTTCTAGAAAAAATTGAGACATTTTTGAGAGGCTCATATTGCTGGACCCTGGGAATGTTGTTGTAATGCACCTGCTCAGTAAAAATCAAAAATACCTTGTTTGATTTCGTAGAATTCGAACATTGAGGTTAACAGAATTAATTTGTGTGATATTAAATATATTGTAAAAGCCTTCTATTAGGTAAAAACCCCCTTTTTATAAATTTTTTTCATATATATAAAAATTATATTTTTGGTTGTCACTCATACACATGGTATCATTTGGATATAACTGAGTCTTTAAAAATACTTTACAAACGTTCAATTTCTATGGACGAACATGGAATACGTAGGTTTTAATATTTAGAAAAAATCACAATTCTATGTTTGTCGAAAGACACATGTACTGAATTGTTTCAGCCGTTACTATTTGGAAGTTGATCATAATTAAAACAAATTGTAAAAAATACTGTGTTTTACTACCAAAAAAATAAATATTACACATTTTCTTGTGACTCGAGTTTCGGGAAATGAACTATCCCATCATCAGACAACTGAAGACATAACAGTGGTACAGTGGTATTTAAACAAAAGTGATAAATATTTTGAATATTTCAACAGATTCTCGGTAAAACCTTATAGTGGTACAGAGGTTTACAATCGGAACGTGATAAAAAACCGGGTTAAAAAAGAGGGGCCTTCTAACAGATATCGGAATGTCGGCAATCGACAAAGAAGGTTGTTAAACAGATGGTACCCATTTAAATATATCAAATAATTCTTTGGGTTACATAGCTCCGTACAATAATTCATTATTTTTGAATTATTTTGTTGTATATCTCAAATATTTGGATTTACAAAGCTCCATACAATCATTCATTATTTTTTACATTATTTTTATTGTGAATGAATTTGAAAATTTCAATAATCAAGTTCTTTTCTTTTGAATCTACATGTAAAATTTTCTTAAGATTTTCGTTTGTCGAAAGGAATTAATTACTGTTTTCTAAAGAATGAGCGGCAAATGTTGAATTTTTGTTTACTTTTCATTAAATTCATTTTATGTTCATTGAAAAAGGTTTTAAACAGATGTTACTTTTTAAATATCTCAAATATTTTCGATTTACATAGCTCCGTACAGTCATTCATTATTTTTACATTATTGTTATTGTGAACTAATTTGAAAATTTCAACAGATTCTAGATAATCGAGTTTCTTCCCTTTTGATTCTACATGTAAAATTTCAAGATTATCTATTGTGGGAAAGGAATGACCGTTTTCTAGACAATGAGTGGCAAAAGTAGAATTTTGTTTATTTTTCCTGAAAATCATTTTATAATCGTTGAACCTCGTCTTGAAGGAACGTCCTGTTTGTCCCATATATTTATTACTGCACGTAGAACAAGATAACTCATAAACTCCTGAATTGTGTATGTTTGGAGTAGGGTCCTTTGCGTTAACAAAAAACAAACAAATTATCTTCAGTATTTTTTAACACAAAGGGCCCTACTCCAAACATACACAAATCAGGAGTTTATTAGTTGTCTTGTTCTACGTGCAGTAATAAATGTATAGAACAAACAGGACGTTCCTTCAAGACGGGGTTCAACGAACATAAAATGAGTTTAAGGTAAAATAAACAAAATTCTACTTTTGCCACTCATTGTCGAGAAAACGGTCATTCCTTTCCCACAATCGATAATCTTAAAATTTTACATGTAGAATCAAAAGGGAAGAAACTCGATTATCTAGAATCTGTTGAAATCTTTAAATTAGTTCACAATAACAATAATGTGAAAATAATGAATGACTGTACGGAGCTATGTAAATCGAAAATATTTGATGTATTTAAAAAGTAACATCTGTGTAAAACCTTTTTCAACGAACATAAGATGAATTTAATGAAAAGTAAACAAAAATTCAACTTTTGCCACTCATTCTTTAGAAAACAGTAATTCCTTTCGACAAAAGAAAATCTTAAGAAAATTTCACATGTAGATTCAAAAGAAAAGAACTTGGTTATTGAAATTTCCAAATTCGTGAATCGTGAATGAATGACTGTATGGAGCTTTGTAAAACCAAATATTTGAGATATACAACAAAATAATGTAAAAATAATGAATGATTGTACGGAGCTATGTAACCCAAAGAATTATTTGAGATATTTATCACTTTTGTTTAAATGTACCACTGTTAGGTCTTCAGTTGTCTGACGATGGGATAGTTCATTTCCCGAAACTCGAGTCACAAGAAAATGTGTAATATATATTTTTTTCGTAGTAAAACATAGTAATTTCTACAATTTGTTTTAATTGAAAGACACATGGTTATTAATTATTTTTATTTTTTGGATACAAAGTTGGACTGAAGAGTTATCGACGTGGGAATTCCAAATGACCTTTTTTAAGATGTACTGCATGTTTTTGGAATTTTTTTGAAGGAACTTATTAGAGAGTTATTTTCGAAGAAATTCTTGAGGTTATGTGCATTGTTGAAGAGGAATTTGGTTTTCATAATATATCGTTACGAAATAAACATTTGCATCCTTCAAGTATTTATTTATTATTTTCAATTAATATTCTATATTTTCTTTGGATTTCTTTATTCCTTCTGGTGCTGTGTAATGAGTGTTAATTCTATATGTCCCGATATTGAAACTGCGTTTTTTAATACATTTATTTAATTTAATTTTACGCGAACAGCTTTATTTTCGCTCATTCATCAATATACAGGGCCCTGTAATAGTGCATTGCGCTACCATAGACTTCTTAGAATTTTCATTCGACATCAGGTTTCTTGTATTTTTATTTGTGCATCTCGTGAAATTATTTTATAATATACAGGGTGTTTCTTAAAAAAATATTCAACGAGTAGATGGTTTTTTAAATGGATCATTGTGTATATATTCATATATTTTCAATGGCCTTCAATATCTCTATCATGACGCAAAATATTAGCTTCTTGTCTTCGTTAATAACCAATTTCATTTTTTTTCCTGTACTTGAAATCTCCTGTCTCTACAAATGAATTCAAAAGCTACCGAACACTCGATTATTTGGATGTTTTCTCTCGGGGTATTCTGCAGCATACTATATAAGAAAAAACGTTTTGAGAAGATAAATTACCTTTAATTTTGTAGAAATAACTGAAACTGTTAATTATAAACTTGATTCAAAACAGTATGGGGGTCTGAGTAAGAGAAAATGAGTCATCGATATCATCTATCGATGTATTAGTCATTAACATTTCAGTTTCCCTACCTGGACCTTTGCAATGACTGGACGTGTTAACTTTATAAAACCTCGTCCAACTTTTTCCTAAACTTGGTTTAATATTAATATTCATCTGCGTTAAAACTAATCATAATCGTTCACATACCTGCAAATTTTCGTACGTGCTATCTATGGAAAGTCACCAACGGCTTGTAGGAAGACTGATTATATTGATTACATAGTTGAATTATGAATCCAACGTTTCCTGCCAAAAATCTTGTCAAAACTGACAAGTGCTACATTGTCCGTCAGAATTTTACCATATTTTACAAATCGATTTTTAAATAGTTATACAAACAGTTTTTACAATTTTAATTTGAAATGACTGGAAACAATAACAGCAAGATAGTGGAAAATGTGAAGGTTTACATAAGGGTGCGTCCGCTAAACGACAACGAATCTTTAGGAAACAAAAAGGGTACAATTGAGATCAACAAGGATGAATGTAGCGTCCTCTTGAACAACAACGAGTATAGAGAATTCGAGAAGCTCTTCAGATTTCATAAGGTTTTTCCTGAAGAAATTAGCCAATTGGAAATCTATCATACTGTAGCAGCACCTATAGTGGAGACAGTCTTGAAAGGGTACAATGGCACAATATTCGCTTATGGACAAACAGGATCCGGAAAAACCTACACCATGGTTGGTGACCATTCCTCCAAAGAGCTTCAAGGAATAATACCCAACTCTTTCTCGCAAATATTCAGTCAGATTGCCGGTTCATTCGAACAAAAATCGTTTGTAGTCACAGCTACATTTCTGGAAATATATAACGAAGAAATTAAGGATCTTTTGTCTCCAAATTCTGAGAAAAAGCTTGTTATACACGATCATAAAACTCACGGATCATTCATTAAAAACCTTTCAGGTTTCACAGTCAATTCCATAGACGAACTGAGAAAGTTATTTATCAGAGGTAATAAAAATAGAACCACCAAGTCAAACACCATAAACGTAACAAGCTCTAGATCCCATGCCATATTCACCATAATGATCGAATCTAAGAATCACAGTTCAAACGTTACAACGTTTGGGAAACTTAATTTCGTTGATTTGGCAGGATCTGAGAGACTAAGCCGAACAAAGGTTACTGGTGATATGTTGAAAGAAGCAAGTCATATCAACTTATCCTTATCTGTTCTTGGAAACGTAATATCAAGCTTGGTTGATGGGAAATCTTCTCACATCCCTTACAGAAACTCCAAACTAACAAGACTGCTACAAGACTCTCTTGGTGGTAACTCAAAAACAGCCATGATAGCAACTTTGAGCTTAGCAGAAATAGACTACGATGAGAGTGTCTGTACTTTAAGGTACGCTTCCAGGGTAAGATATATACAGAATTATGTGAGTGCTAACAGAAAAAAAGACAGTTTGATCGCATCCTTCGAAATGCAAATACAAGAACTTCAAAACAAAGTCCAAGAAATCCAAGAGGATCAAGAACAGAAACGAAAGAAGCAATACGAGATGAGAATGAAGGCTGCGGAAAAAAAGAAATTGCAAGTAGAACTCCAAAACACCGAAAATATCAAACAAGAACTGATGAACAAGATCGAGATGCTCCAACAAAAAATAATAGTGGGTGGCGTGAATCTGCTGGATAAAGTAGAAGAACAGCATTACCTACTGGAACAGACTTCTAGTGAATTGGTGGAGCTGAACGAAAAAAATAAGGTGTTGGAAGACATTTTGGACGAGAAAAATACGAAAAGACTTGAGTTGAAACAAAGTTACTCGTCACTGCAAGAGGAGAATGATGATTTGGATAAACAGATTTCAAAAGTACAAGAAGAATTGAAGATATTGAGAGAAGAACAAGGTAGACAGAAATCTGAACATAATTTTGAAATGGATAGAAGACTAGACCAAAAGAAAGCCTTAACACAAGACATAGCCCTTTACAATTTAGTATTGCAAAATATGATACCAAAAAGATACAAGAAAAAGATTGAGAACAATATACACTACGACAAAGAAGAGGATGAATTAAGGTTGAGACATGTGGCGCACGCAGGTAACAACATACCCAAAAAATTCGAGGAGGATGAAAAAATGAAAAGAATGATGCCATGGCAAATTAAATCACCCTATATGATTTCGGGGAAGAAAAGGTGGAAATGAAGTTATATTTTGAATCATATTCAGTTTTATTTCAATTTGTACCGTTTTATCTATTTTTTATACACCGTTATACTTTTCTGCTTTAATTGAAGGTTGAAGTTATATGAGTAAATGATAGAATAATAAAACTTTGAAACGATGGGTGATTAAATTATTCTCTCTTATACTCATCAGGTCTTGACAGCTCGGATTTTCGTGATCAAGTTTCTTAGTTATCAGATAGAATAGGTACCATTGATTATCCGTTAGCTCCAATGTCTTTCTGAGTTGAGGTTGCTGTCTGACTAACTCGTTCACACAACCAAAATTTTTCCTGAAGACTATCCCTTTGGTCATACGCAGATATTTTGCTGCACAGTGGACTAGCGAATAAACTTCCAATCTTCTTGCAGCTTGGGTGATAGTCCTCGCTTCCTCTAGGGGTTGTAAAACTATACTAAGTCACCGGTGTTAAAACCTCTTTAGGACACTTTGGTGTCGTAACGGGTCATACGATCACTCGCCACCTGGTGATTCTGTCTAACTCTTCCGTCAATATAATATGATCTTCCCTTCAGACAGCTCACATATTCTTCACCAGCTATCTCTCGCCTGGTTTGCATTCAATATCGAGATCGCATGGCAACATTATGCATGCTGGTGTTTCTCCTGTCGGTTCTTGTACTGACGGACTGTAAGCTATTGTGAACAGATGGGGGTATTTGTCCCAGTATCTTAGATGGTCAGAGACTACCTTGGTCAGAGATTACCTTGGTCAGAGACTACCTTGGTCAGAGACTACCTTAGTCACATATTTCCCACAGTTTTATTCATTCTATCAACCATGTCATCTGACTGTGGATGAAGAGATGTTGCCTTGATATTACGTATACCTAATAATTTGCACATGCATCGGAATAGGTTCTATATATATATATATATATATATATATATATATAGATTCGAAGTTTCGTCCCTGGTCAGAGTGCAGCTTCAATGGCACTCCAAAACGTCTGAACATCTCTGTTATTAGTACATCTACAATTGTGATGGCTTCTTGATTTTGAATAGCATAGGCCTCGACCCATTTAATAAGTAATCAATCGCCATCAATATTATATTTGTTTCCTTCCACAGTTTCTGGAAATAGGCTTGCAATATCGTTCTAAGGGACTACCTATGTTATATTTCCTCATAGGTGCTCTACGACTTCTTCTCGGTCCGTTCGCTGAAGCACCAAACTTGCAATTCCGGTACTATGCCTTTACCTCATCCTTACAATGGACCCAGTAGAGACCTTTTCTGATGTCTTTTTGATACCAAAATGTCGATCAGAAGTTCCATCATGTAACCTTTTCAATACTTCATATTATTCTGCTTCTTGTGGTTATCAGCTGAAGTCTCATTCCCGTAACATCATCGCTCTCTAGAGATCTCTTCAGAAGTTCATCATCTAACATGAATTAATCTCACTGCTCCCAGTAGAACTTGATTTTATGATTAAGATCATTTACTCTTTTCCAGCTTGGCCTTTGCCCTTTTATTCTATCTATGAGAAGTTTCAACTTGATGTCCTTTTCCTGGTCTTTCTTAAGGAAAGCCATAAGCCTTTCTAGCTGTCAATCGTTATTCACGAACGTTATTCTCAAGCATTGCACTTTTTCCTTATCGATTTTGTCTTCTTTGGCTAGCTTCTTACATCGTCTGCGAATATATCCTAATCCATAATTCCACCATAACAGCAAAACAATTGATTTTATTTAAATATTAACAGATATATTCTGTTAGCCTTCTACATATTTGATTCCAAAAAATTATATTTAATATAATAACTTCAGGAATTAAATTAATGTCATATAAGCACCACTTATATCAAACGACATATGAAATAAACATTCATTATAAGACATCCAAATGAGATAACAAAATCAAATAAATATAAATTATTAACAAAAATCCTATAAATTAAATAGTTGGGAAGACAAAATTTTGTTTCTGCTCATTCCTCTTATGAAAACAGATATCTTTCAAAAATGTTTAACATAATCCTAAGAATTTCATCATATAACTATCTTTCTTGGAATATTCAATATTATTGAATATCTAACTAAGTTACTTTTTACAAAATCTCAAGATATGTGAAAACAATACGTTTTAAGAAAGACTTTGCTCGTCAGTACCCAATAACATTCAAAAAATATTATATAACACTAATCAAAAAAAAAAATATTTACTCACCTTAACAATCTAGAAACATCTTGGCAAATGAAAACTGAGAATTTAAATGGTGTCTCATGTGACCTCCAACAAATAGTTCGGTGGTTTACCATAGATTTTAAAGATTGACCGTCAATTTAACGGCCTCTGTTATAGCACAAGGAAATCTGTTTAAAGAATGGTAAGGAAACCAAATATTTATATATTATGAATAAAATACAATAAATGGAGGTTTATACTTGATAGAAGGTATATAAAATTTAAATATTTTAATATTAACAGATATATTCTATTAGCCTTCTACATATTTAAATTCAAAAAATTATATTTAAGATTATATCTTCAGGAATTAAAATAACGTCATATAAGCACCGCTTATATCAAACGACATATAAAATAAACATTCATTATAAGACATCCAAATGAGAAAATAAAATCCAATAAATATAAATTGTTAACAAAAACCCTATAAATTAAATATTTTTAGTAGACAAAATTTTGTTTCTGCCCTTCCCTCTTATGAAAATAGATATCTTTCAAAAATGTTTAACATAATCCTAAGAAATTTATAGAGATTTTTCATATGTGGATACGTGTCTGGAAGACTTCACTTCATATAGATTCGACGGAATCAATTGGGGCATCTCTTGTATATGTAAATGAAATTGAATTTGTGGTATTATTTCGATTTTTGATTTTGATTCTTAAGATATTGACTAAAGGTATTACGTAGTAATTCTTCTTATTTCAATGTTTATAAAAACCTTCATTAGTATGATTCATTTCACTTCAAAATTATTCAAAATTTTTCACTTCATTTCTTCTTATTCGTTTTTTCGAATGAAAAGGTTTTTTTAATTAATATTTTTCATTAAAAAAAAGTATTCCCTCTAAGAGAGACAAATCAAACTACTAAGGATATTGTGATTAAACAAGAAAAAAGTGAAGTTGATCAAAAAATTGTATTTTTTCACTTTGCATATTTAAAAAGAATAAAGTTTCTTTGAACGAACTACTGTGAAATAATCTCCATAAATATAAATTCAATTGGCGTAAAACTCAGATATAGATGATTATAAAGATATCAAGAAAGATATAATAGTAAGAATGTATCATAATTTTCATCATGAAATTATATTACTTGAAATATTGAATATTACTGAATATCTAACTAAGTTACTTTTTAGAAAATCTCAAGATATGTAAAAACATCACTGAAACACACGTTTTAAGAGAGACTTTGCTCGCCAGTACCCAATCACATTTAAGAAATGTTAAGGAAACCAAATAATTATATCCATTTTTTTTCATTTTATTCATAATATATAATTATTTGGTTTCCTTAAAATTCTTTATACAGATGTCCTTGTGCTATAACAGAGGTTGTTAAATTGCCGGTCAATCTTTAAGATCTATGGTAAACCACAAAACTATTTGTTGGGGGTCACATGGGACACCATTTAAATGTTCAGTATTCATTTGCTAAGATGTTTGTAGACTGTTGTATTTTTTAAATGTAATTGGGTACCGACGAGCAAAGCCCCTCTTAAAACGTGTTTTTTTAGTAATGTTTTTACATATCTTGAGATTTTGTAAAAAGTAACTTAGTTAGATATTCAGTAATATTCAATATTTCAAGTAAGATAGTTTAAAACTTAGTTAGATATTCAATAATATTGAATATTCCAAGTGAGATAGTTTTATGACGAAATTCTTAGAATTATGTTAAACATTTTTGAAAGATATCTATTTTCATAAGAGGGATGAGCAGAAACAAAATTTTGTCTACTGAAAATATTTAATTTATAGGATTTTTGTCAACAATTTGCATTTGTCATATTTTGTTATCTCATTTGGATGTCGTATAATGAATGTTTATTCTACATGTCGTTTGATATAAGCGGTGCTTATATGACATTAATTTAATTCCTGAAGTTATAATATTAAATATAATTTTTTGAAATTAAATATGTGGAAGGCTAACAGAATACATCTGTTAATATTGAAATATTTGAAAAATTTTAAATATATACCTTCTATTAAGTATAAACCTCCATTTATTTTAGAACAATTGAAATAATACCTTATTTCTAAGATATTATTTCAATCGAATTTTAAAGAAAACTTCTAAATTTCAAAATTATAGACAAAAAAAGTATAAAAAATAAAAATCATAGAGAGAAGCATTCCTAAAATTAAAAGTTACTGATAAAAACAATTCTAAAATGTGATGTTTCATTGACTTTCCCTTGAAAGAAAACAGAATTATGTGTTTTGTTCTTTATATGTAGCTACTTCAAGAAATAATTCACGGGTTTGACATTTTTAGGGAAAATCCATTGTTGAACAAGAGTCCAAAAGTTTGGTCTTCCACGTCAGTGTTTTTCACCATTTTCCAATATTGTTCTTTCATTGAGCACCTTTAAAATATGCCACTCTTTAAAGTTAAGCAAGTTCTGCTTTCATATGGATAAGCGTTTTATCCGTTCGAAACAACAAAATTCTGTATTGCTGACTTTTTTCAGTTCGAAATTGTGTCGAACAAATTACAGAAATTCAATAATTGGACCTCGGTCCATTTTTATACTGCGCTCACATCACGATGATGCTTGTTATAATCAAAACACGGGAATGCTGTGTTCATTCGCGAATAAACAAGGTTCGAATACTCGTTTTCAATAGAAAAGAGTGCTTTTTTTTCGATACGAAGCTAGGGGTGGGCATTATAAAATAGAACCTTCAAAACAGACATTTGCAGAAAACGAATATTTACGTTTCCAGATAATAACATTTGAGAATATAAAGCATTTGATTATTCATGACAGAGTTTCGCATTCGAATCTAAGCTTGTGAAATTAAATCGAATACAATATACAGTTATTTATCTACCCAGGGTGTAAATGGATGTTTATGCCCTAAGGCGACGATCTGACAAACTCGAGCGCCCTTGACCCGAGCGCATGAATCTCTACTAGATATATTGGGTTGTTCGGAAAGTAATTTCGTTTTTTTTTTGGGAAAATGAAAGACTATTTCCGTGTAATGAATGAATATTTTATTACATTAAATTGGCCATTTTGGTCCAACACCTTTTGCCATCTTTCTGGCAGTAGCATGATTCCACGCTCATAAAATTGTTGGTCTTTGCTGGCAAAAAACTGATACAGGTGATTTTTGACTTCTTCATTTGAAATAAAGGTTTTACCGTCCAAAAAAAAATTGCAATGACCGGAACAAATAATAATCCAAAGGCGCCAGATCTGGATAATATGATGGGTATAGCAGTGTATCTCATTCAAGCTGTAAAAGCTTTTGGCCAATGACCAAACTTATATGAGGTTTCGAATTTTCTTGGTGGAACACTATACCTTTTCTGTTGATTAATTCTGGCCTTTTCTGTTCCATTATCATTCAGTTCTTCCAATTGATGACAGTAGAGTTCCGAATTAATTGTTGTGTTATCTGGTAAAAGCTCAAAAAAAACGATTCCTTTAAAATCCCACCAAACAGACAAAATCACCTTTTTTTGATAGATATTGGCTTTCGAAATGCTTTGAATCGGTTCATCTTTTTTGCTCCATGATCTCTTGCGTTTGACATTGTTATATACCACCCATTTTTCGTCTCCAGTAATGATGCGCTTTAAAAATGGACCATTTTCGTGACGTTTCAGAAGCGAATCAAAGAAGTCAACGCGACGACACAAATTTCTCTCCGTGAGAACATGCGGAACCCATATATCGAGCTTCGAGGTTAAACCCAGGCCTTTCAAGTGGTCATAAGCAATTCAATTCGATAAATTTAACATCTCATTGATCTTACTTATTGTTATTCGCCGATTTACATCAACTAATGCCTTTTTCAGCTTCAACCAGCCTTCCGGAACGTGCTGCATCTTCGACATCAAAATTGCCGGATCGAAATTTGCACATTAGTTCTGGCACTGGTGTTCTATCAACACATCTTCTCCATACACATCGGTTAATTTCTTTCTGACTTGAACAGTATTTTTATCTTTTCTATAGTAAAAAAGTAAAATATAGCGAAAATGCTGCTTATTGCTCTCCATAATAATATTAATAATAATATATTTAATTCAAAAGTTACTGTTACAGATGTTACAATAAGGTTGAATTCGTCACCAATTATCAAGTACATAATTCATTCTGTATTAAAAAATCCTAAAAATTCTTCCAGTGAATAGGGTTCATATTGAAAATTAATTAATAATAAAGAGGGGTTATAAATCTGTCAAATGTCCGGCAAGTTTTATCAAAAATTTTGGCGGTATTTTTGAATCGTATATTGGTATCTTTCAGCTATATTTCATGTCTTGGTCTCAATTACAGTATGAGTCACAATATCAATTATTAGGAAGGTACGGATCGAAAATATTAGTGAAAAGAATCTGAAGATAAATTATTTTTGATTAAACACAGTATATTATTTCCAATATTCATGAAAATTACACCTAACAAAAATAAACTAGCATTTGCAACTATTTATAATCTATTGTTGAAGAGTAAAGATGACAAATTCAGAAGAATTACTGTGTTTGAAATGAACTAATAACAGGCAAATACGTGCAACTCCCGATAAATTTTAGCTTATCATATTGGATTATCATATTCCTAGGCGACTAGATCTGAGGAACCGCATTCGACCAGACCAATTTTGGCCCACTTTTTCGTTCAATTCAGGCCTTATTTAATCAATAACACGAGTTATGTTGGCTTTTAAAGCGTCTATTGTTTCTGGTTTATCAGCATAAACCAATGACTTGACATAACCCCAAAAAAATAATCCAGTGCAGTTATGTCGCATGATTTTGGAGGCCAATTAATTGGACCATTTCTCCAAATAATGTTATCGCCAAATCTTTCTTTCAAAAAATCAATTGTTACGGTAGCAGCACGAGGTGTAGCACCATCTTGTTGGAACCAAAACACTTCTGGGTCGATACCATTCAAATTTTGAAACAAATAATCATTGATCATCGATCTATAACATTAGCTGCAGCCTCATTTTGAAAGAAATATGGACCGATGATGCCCTCTAGCGTGTAAAGCACACCAAACAGTGCATTTTTCAGGATGCAATGGAACCGGCAGAACTTCTTCAGGGTTGTTTTCACTCTATGGAGTGAAAACAACGGCAATTTTGCTTCTGTCAAATCACAGTTATCCCTACCGAAAGTTCTATCACTCTAAAAAAACACCCGATATATACATAAGTGAATCGTAAATATTTTCTAGTTTTTAATGAATTACCATACGGATCTATTTAAAATTTTCGGTATATTTCGGCAAATGCACTTTAAGAGAAGCTGAATATCCGAAAATGGAGAAAGCCTTTAACAGATGGTTTATTAAAGAGATGGTTCATGAAATAGATGGTTTATTTAACAGAAGGAATCAAATTTGCCTAGAACAGGAGAAATTATGAAGCATAAAGCTCTTCAGCTTCATGAAACCTTGAAAAATGGAAATGAAAAATTTATCGCGAGTGATAGATGGCTGAACAAATTTAAGGTTCGTTATGTTTTTAGATTCTTGAAGATTTGTTGAGAAAAATCAGAGGTGCATAATATTAGCCTATTCCAAATTGAATTGTTTCAATTAATAGAGAAATTTGAGATCACTCATGACAATGCGGATGAGACTGGATTGTACTGAAAATTATGTCTGTAACGAGTTCTTAAAAAACTGCACCCGGTCTCAAAATATCAAAGCAGCGAAATATCGGGTGTTTTTTTTTAAGTAACAGAACTTTCGTTCTGTGATTTGATAGAAGGTAGAAGCCATGTTGTTTTAACATTTCTGTTCAGTAAGTATTTACAAATTGTCATAATCGTCCATCAGAGCAGCTTATTCGTCGAACTATCGATATATTTCGGACAACATTTTCCTTACTCGATGCAACAACAACAAGAAAAAGAACTGTACGTACAGAAGAAAATATCGCTGCTGTAAGTCATAGTGTTAATGATGATCCAGATTTGTCTATTCGTCGACGTTCACAATAAGTTCCACCACATGGAAAATTTTTCGTGAAGATCTTGGTCTACACCCATACAATATCCAACTGGTTTAAGAACTAAAGCCACTTGATCATAAAAAGCGTCGTTTGTTTGCCGGTTGGGCCCTAGCACAGCTTGCAGTTGATCCAGTGTTTTATCGTAAAATTGTGTTTAGTGATGAAGCTCATTTCTGGTTGAGCGACTATGTAAACAAGTATAATTACAGTATATAGAGTGGAAACTATCCTCAAGAAGTTCTGCAGGTTCCATTGCATCCTGAACAATGCACTGTATAGTGTGCTTTACACGCTGGAGTCATCATCGGTCCATATTTCTTTAAAAACGATGCTGGAACTAATGTTACAGTGAATGGTGCTCGTTACAGATCGATGATCAATGATTATTTGTTTCAAAATTTGAATGTTATCGACCCAGAAGTGTTTCAACAAGATGGTACTACACCTCATGTTGCTGCTGTAACAATTGGTTTATTGAAAGAAAGATTTGGCGATAACATTATTTCGAGAAATGGTCCAATTAATTGGCCTCCAAGATCATGCGACAAATCTCCACTGGATTATTTTCTTTGGGGTTATGTCAAGTCATTGGTTTATGCTAATGAACAAGAAACAATAGACGCTTCGGAAGCCAACATAACTCGTGTTATTGATGAAACAAGGCCTGAATTAGTCTGGTCGAATGCGATTCCTCAGAGCTAGTCGTGGTGGACATATGTAGGAAATTATTTTTAAAACATAAATGTCATATAATTATCTTTCAAATAAGAAAAAATTGTATTCAATCTTAATTTAAATCTGTTTCATTTTAATTTAGAGCTCTATCACTCTAAAAAAACACCCGATAGAAAGCCTACGAACAATTCAGTATAAAGCAGTGAATGCTCAACTATCAGCCAAGAAAATGCAAACAAAAAAACTTCTTATTTCAAATGACAACTTTTTTTTTAAACAAAAGTTCAACATCGAAAGCTTTGTTTTCATCTAATATCTTTAATCCTAAAAACATTTATTTCATGTCTTTTACACAGCTTCCACTAGTGTGAACAGCACTAAAATATGAACAAGCAAATTTTTTTTGTTTTAATACAAGCGCGAGTCTACTGTATTTAAAAATTTAGCACATCCCTGTTAATTGATTTTACGTGAGCGCTTTGGCTTGAAGCTCGGAAATGCATCGGGTTGAATGTAGAGGCCCTTTTTTCGCCCCTGTTCGGAAGTATAGACATCATAAACCTCGAAATCTGTAATTCTATAGACCCTCCTATATACACACTGGGTAACGATGTTTATCTCGTTATTGGAGTTGTTTATATGAGATATTATCTTCTGATTATGGGTTAGTGTCCTTGAACTGTATCCACACAAAAAAAAATGTTAGGAATTCTAGTAGAACAATAGGTGTAGTGTAAAGAGATTTACAGTGTGGTCCAACGAAAATACCTCGATTTTACGGCTTTAACCCTTGTGTTAGTAACCGGGTACCCGGGTACCCACCGCGGTGTATTTGTATGAATAGCTTAAAGAATATTCAATATTTTATTTTAAGCTCTCGAATCGTCGTTCTTTAACTCAAAAGAAAGCTAGTCGTGAGTGCATTTAATGTATCTATTTTTTATTCTTTTTTTTATATAAGCTTAAACTTCAGCTATCGCCCCATTGGCAACCGGATACCCGGGTACCCACAATGGAAAGAATAGAAAATAAATTGAAAATGGTTTCTATAAATGGTTGCAACTAAATTTTATTGAAAAAATAAAGAAATATTACATTTTTTCATAATTAATGAAATTAAACCTGACATTTAACACATTGTATGAGATTAATTGAGTGCTCATCACATACTGGCTGGTGACAATTGGCACAGCTCTTACGAGTCTTTCGCCGTCTTTTTATTGGCAAGGCATTGCACACATGACAAGATCCTATCACTTTTTTTCTTCCGGTTTTATCTTTTTCAACCACCGGACCAGGATTTATCTCGATTGTTTCTGCTAATGCATGACCTAAAATACTTTCAACAGCAATCTTTGTTGAGAAGTGACGCATTATTTGCGGATTCGCCGTACGGTGTTCAATCATCGGCAATGATAGTTCTTCACTTAGCTTCCGCATAAATTGCCGGAATAGTTTTTGATGTTATGGTTATTGTTTCTTCTGTTAAAACTTATGTTTTTATCCGAAATGTATGTTTGAAAATTATATCTGTTCACCCAGATAAGCTTTTTAGATCGAAATCGTTTGCATTTTGAAGTAATTTCGACTCTGGCAACACTTCTGTCGTTCGTTTTCTGACAGAAAGTTAGTTTGACATTTGACATTGACGAAATGAGTCGATTTACGTTTGTACAAAACTGGGAAATATTAAAAACTCATTTCCAAAGTGGTGAATCTTTAGAAACTTACGTGGAAAATTCAATAGACATAAAATACCCTCACGGCAATTTGTGGATCAATTTATTCGTGAATATAATGCTCCTCTATTCATTTTCCGAAATGAAAAATGCAGAATATTACAGTGGGAGAAAATTACACCCTATGAATATTGGTCCTTCGATCGGTATTCGTTCGGGTTTGATTATATTTACTGTTTATTTGCGCCTGCGGCATCTTTCAGGTAGGAACGAATCAATCCTGAGTATCCTTCGTATCCTCTACCAACATAACAGTCGTTCCGTAACATACCATATTATTGCAGGACTATAAAACTAGACGCCAACCGCGTCGGATCGTCTCGTAATCCCGTCGTTCCTCCAAATTAGCCGGCAGAAGGAAAACATTCCCGTCATATCCGCCACTTGGTGATACATTGAAGGATGTCTCTGTTTCTCGCGAAACCTTATGGCCCGCCAGGGACGCCCAACGTTCAGAAATTCAGGAAACTCCAATTTTCCGCGCTTCCCGCGAATTCAGAACGGCAATGAAACTTCCGGCGAGAAATAGAATTAGGAGTTACCTTTCTATTACCTTGGAATAGTGTAGAGGGGTTTGGGTTTTTAACCCAGTTTATGATACGGCGAAACTTAGAAGGAAATTAAGTTTCTTATCTGTGAAACTCTTGCTATTAATGTTGCGAAAATGGGGGTTTCCTCTTCCTTGTTCTCTGTGATTAAATCTCTTTTCCTTTTTTATATGTGCATAGGAAATATACAGCTATGAAAAAGGCAGTCGGAAACATAGGAAATTCAATGTTAATCTAGAGGAGCACGAATGTTCAGTGCAGCAGTGGAAGAATCAAAACCACAGTGCGATGCGATGACGAATAAACAACTGTTCTCTTTCAATGGCATGGGGGATGCTTCGATCGAAACAAGGCTCTGAACTGCTTTCAGTTCAGCAATCAGAATCATTCGCACTTCAAACGTGGAAATCGTTAGATCATTTCGTTTGAAAATAAACACGACAATCTTATTCAATTGTATGCGAAGAATTTATTTGCCACGATTAATAACACAAATAATTTCCTCTGTGAAATTGAGTACTTAGGTTCTTTATCAATTAAATGTTCAAATAATCCACCTTGTTGAGCCAAACGGTAGCCAAATCTAAAGAGGTATAATCTCATATCTCTGAGCAGATTCGGCATAGTTGCTATTTTGGCACAAACTTGGATTATTTTGATCTTAATTCATTTGTATTCGTCGCTCTATCAATTTCATGCTCAAATATTGGATGGAGTAGTCCGTTACTTTGTGATAGTTCATTTTAATGGAATGAAATAAAAAATTACTTTGTTTTCTATCACTTTTAATTATAACTGATATACAGTGACTCGAGTTTCGTAGTGTTTACTACATTTTCAAACTGAATGAACAAATTAGATCTCAACTATTATATATGCTGATTGTAGGCTTCGGCAGAGCTTCGAAGAGAGGGGTTTTCCAAAGTTCCGTCTGTTCGTTAAGTAGGTTTATTATTGGTACGTGCCTCTTATATTTTTCAATTTCTATGGATTCCAGGATGTCAAGTTTTTTCCCTTTCGCTTCCACGTGCAAGATAACAAGGTTGTTCAATTTTGGGAACGTGTGATCTGTATTGAAGAAATGGTTCGCAAAATTGGAATTATTCTTCCGGTTCCTAAAAGCAGATTGATGCTCTTTGTACCTTTTATGGAAAGGTCGGCCCGTTTGTCCTATATACACACTATTACACTTTTGACAACTTAATTTATACACTCCAGAATTATTCAGTCGGTTCTCTTTGTCTTTCGGATTAAAAAAGAGATTAGAAATTTTATGGGAGGGTGTGAAAGCTGTTACTATGTTAATTTTTGACAAAATTTGAGCTATTTTTTGTGAAATTGGTCCAAAATATGTTAGTTTCATGAATTTATTGTTACTATGATCTGATTTGGAGATGGGGTAAATTTGTTTACGAATTAGTTGCTTTAGTTTTTTGTTTATGATGGAATTTATATTTATATTTATATTTATATTTATATTTTTGGTTTCGAACTGATTTTTTGTGGCTATTTGTCTGATTGTATTCAATTCCCTCTTTAGCGTAATATTATCTGAAGGAATTGAAAATGCTCTATGTACCATTGATCTATAAGCAGCTAGTTTATGATTGATCGGATGGTTTGAAAAATTTGGTATTGTTGTATCAGTTGATGTGGGTTTTCTATATATATCAAAGGAAATTTCATTATTACTGTTAATTAAAGTTAAATAAATAAGTAATTAATAAGTTAATTAAAGTTAAATAAATAAAGTAAAATAAATAAGTTAAATAAATTTTCTGGACATAACTTTAATTAACAGTAATAATGAAATTTCCTTTGATATATATAGAAAACCCACATCAACTGATACAACACCAAATTTTTCAAACCATCCGATCAATCATAAACTAGTTGCTTATAGATCAATGGTACATAGAGCATTTTTAATTCCTTTAGATAATATTACGTTAAAGAGGGAATTGAATACAATCACACAAATAGCCACAAAAAATCAGTTTGAAACCAAAACTATAAATTCCATCATAAACAAAAAACAAAAGCAACTAATTCGTAAACAAATTTACCCCATCTCCAAATCAAATCATAATAACAATAAATTCATGAAACTAACATATTTTGGACCAATTTCACAAAAAATAGCTCAAATCTGGTCAAAAATTAACATAGTAACAGCTTTCACACCCTCCCATAAAATTTCTAATCTCTTTTTTGATCCGAAAGACAAAGAGAACCGACTGAATAATTCTGGAGTGTATAAATTAAGTTGTCAAGAGTGGAATAGTGTGTATATAGGACAAACGGGCCGACCTTTCCATAAAAGGTACAAAGAGCATCAATCTGCTTTTAGGAACCGGAAGAATAATTCCAATTTTGCGAACCATTTCTTCAATACAGATCACACGTTCCCAGAATTGAACAACCTTGTTATCTTGCATGTGGAAGCGAAAAACTTGACATCCTGGAATCCATTGAAATTGAAAAATATAAGAGGCACGTACCAATGATAAACCTACTTAACGAACAGACGGAACTTTGGAAAACCTCTCTCTTCGAAGCTCTGCCAAAGCCTACAATCAGAATATATAATAGTTGAGATCTAATTTGTTCATTCAGTTTGAAAATGTAGTAAACACTACGAAACTCGAGTCACTGTATATCAGTTATAATTAAAAGTGATAGAAAACAAAGTAATTTCTTATTTCATTCCAATTTCATGCTCATAAACCTAACTTTTCAGATATCCACAAAGAGAAAAATCATTGGGAGATACATCTGGTGATCTGGGGGCCATATGATCGTGCCATTTGTAGAAATGAGACGGTCTGAAAGTCGTCCTGGGATATTGTGTCACTATCTTGCGTTGTGACTTGGAGAGCCATCCTGTTGAAACCTGAAATTATCGGAATTAATTTTTTTTTTAAATAAATAATATTTGCGTATGGAACTAAAGAGCTTACCAGCACGTCATCAATCAGTGAAGTCAGCGTCAGTAAAGAATATAGAGGTTTTGAACCAATTTAATTTCGATAGTGATCACAGACTTCTGAGGTTGTCCATTTGAGTAACTGGACAAAGGAATAGAAATAAATGGTTCAAGAAAAATAAAGTGTTGAGAATCGAAAACAAGGACAAACACAAGTTTAAAACTGAAATAACAAAACTTTACATCATCTAGAGGAAAAACAACAACTCGGTTACTACGCAATACTAAAAAAACAATAAGAACAAGCAACCAAAAAAAAGTAAAGAAACAATTGATTTGATAAATCTTAGGGAGGATAAAAAGAAACTCAGAGAACTCAGTGATAGAAATGGAGTTGAATACGCTGAACTTAACCTGAAAAAGAACTATAAGAAATGATTTGGGAAAAAGTAAATATGGAAATGTTGAAATGATAATGGAATCCTCCAAATCCATAAAAAAATCAATAAAGACCTATTACAAGGAAAACCATGGCTTCAGAAATTAACAAGTAGTGGGGGAGAAACAACTGGAAATAGAGGAAAAGTACTCAATATTATCGCCCGATCAGCTTAATGTCAACTGTCTACAAAGTGTTGTCAAAAATCATCTTGAGCAGAATAAGCAACATTTTGGATGAAAATCAACCACCTGAGCAAGCGGATTTAGAACTGGCTACTCAACTATGGACCACCTATTCACTGTAACCCAGGTCATTGAGAAATATAAAGAATTCAACAAAAAATTGTATTTAGCATTTGTAGATTACCAGAAGGCCTTTGATACATACTTATCTTATAAATGCTCTAATCAATCAAGATATACGAAAACCATACATTCATATCCTACAACAAATTATCACAATTGCTCAGCAAAAATCAAACTTGAAAATGTAGGAAAGCCCTTTAAAATCGAAAAAGGTGTACGTCAAGGAGATCCCATTTCTCCAAAGCTATTTACAGCATTGTAAGGGCAAATATTTAGAACCTTTAATTGGGGAAATAAACAAGGCATCAAAATCAATGGAAAGTATTTATCTAATTTTAGATTCGCGGACGATATCGACCTCTTTTCAGAAAGCCAAGAAGAACTTCAACAAATGATGAATGACTTGAGCCAGGTCGTTTCTTTTACAAATCATCAAAACAAAGAGATTACGAGATAAAGAGAAGAATTGAAAACGCTTGGAATCAGTATTGGTTAATTGCGTTTATCCTGAAGGGTGACTAGTCATGAATATCAAGAGTGAAGTGATGAATATTTGTTTACTGCCTGTTCTATCATATGGCTCCGAAACTTGGTCCCTGACTGAAAACAAGCACAAAAGTTGTCAAAGAAGAATGGAAAAAAGTTTAATAGGAATCAAATTGAAAGACCGAATAAGAAATGTAGATATCAAAAGAAGAACACAAATAAAAGATGTAGACAAAGAACTGTTCAAGAAAAAGTGGACTTGGGCTGGTCATGTAGCAAGGATGTCAACTGAAAAATGGACCAAGTTGGTGCAGGAATGGTATCCAAGAGATGGTAGAAGAAGCCGTGATCGTCCAGTAATAAGATGACAGGATTCTTTTAAGGAAAATAGAGGAGTATTACGGACACAAAACACTCAAAATAGGGAACAGTGGAAGAAATTTGGAGAGGACTTGCTTCGGTTGGAGATTGTACGAGCTCATGATAATGATGACTGAAGAGTAGCCTAAAAGCTATAAAACATGCAAGTCTGCTACTTATTGAAGCCCGATGATCAAGAAAACCTTTCGACTGTATTTAAGTTTTAAACTGTTAGACAGATGCAAGTTGCACTATCCCGATTCGGAAATTTTCTGTTTACTATGCCCATACGCATTATAATATTTTTGAATGAATATCCGTCGATTCAATTCATTCCCTTGGCCATATAATGACGTTTCTTCAGAATCTGAAACTCAAGAATTTGAATCTCAATGAAATATCTGAGAACAAACATGGTTGTCATGAGTTATCAAAATCTGCTCTTATATGTCCATTTAAATAATAATAATAATAAATAATGAAGTTTCTTTATTTTCTACAGGTATATATCCAGTTACAGAAAATCTTACAATAAAATAGAAAGGCTTTTTACTTGATAGAAGAAATATAACAAAATTTGAATATCAAAACAAATTGAAATATGTTTATCTTCTACAATTTTAATTTCCAAAAGAATTTTTTTATTCAAAAAACTTTTAGAATTAAATTAATGTCTAAAACAAGCACCGCTCACATTTAATAGACGTAAATAATCAAAACTCAATATACAATGTCAAATGAAATAAATAACCCAACAGATATACGAAAGTAATTAAAATTAATAAATAAATATTCAAAGGAGACAAAATTTTGTTTCTGGTTTTATCTTAAGAAATACTACTTGCCTTATAAAAACATGAACACACTTGAAGGACTTCCCAAAGAATATAATTTATTTGAAATATTTAATATATTTAAATATTCGAACAAATTATTTCAAAAATCTCTAAAAAATGTGCACTATATCTTCAAAACACAAATATAATTCTAGATAATCCCTTCATCAGCCCTTTTTTTCAATATTCCAACTATCAAAATCAAAAACATAACCTACATCACTCACGTGTTAAAAGACTTAAGCTTCGAACTACAGATCAACTATATATTCAAGATTGATCTATGTTCTAACAAAATCAAAGAACAAAGTGAGTTATTTTAAGGTTTACTTAAATTCATTGACATTCTATAATGAGATTTATTGAAGCCAAAATATAATTATATATTATATATAAAATAAAATAGAAAGGCTTTTTACTTGATAGAAGAAATATAACAAAATTTGAATATCAAAACAAATTGAAATATGTTTATCTTCTACAATTTTAATTTCCAAAAGAATTTTTTTATTCAAAAAACTTTTAGAATTAAATTAATGTCTAAAACAAGCACCGCTCACATTTAATAGACGTAAATAATCAAAACTCAATATACAATGTCAAATGAAATAAATAACCCAACAGATATACGAAAGTAATTAAAATTAATAAATAAATATTCAAAGGAGACAAAATTTTGTTTCTGGTTTTATCTTAAGAAATACTACTTGCCTTATAAAAACATGAACACACTTGAAGGACTTCCCAAAGAATATAATTTATTTGAAATATTTAATATATTTAAATATTCGAACAAATTATTTCAAAAATCTCTAAAAAATGTGCACTATATCTTCAAAACACAAATATAATTCTAGATAATCCCTTCATCAGCCCTTTTTTTCAATATTCCAAATATCAAAATCAAAAACATAACCTACATCACTCACGTGTTAAAAGACTTAAGCTTCGAACTACAGATCAACTATATATTCAAGATTGATCTATGTTCTAACAAAATCAAAGAACAAAGTGAGTTATTTTAAGGTTTACTTAAATTCATTGACATTCTATAATGAGATTTATTGAAGCCAAAATATAATTATATATTATATATAAAATAAAATAGAAAGGCTTTTTACTTGATAGAAGAAATATAACAAAATTTGAATATCAAAACAAATTGAAATATGTTTATCTTCTACAATTTTAATTTCCAAAAGGATTTTTTATTCAAAAACTTTTAGAATTAAATTAATGTCTAAAACAAGCAACGCTTACATTTAATAGACGTATATAATCAAAACTCAATATACAATGTCAAATGAAATAAATAACCCAGCAGATATACGAAAGTAATTAAAATTAATAAATAAATATTCAAAGGAGACAAAATTTTGTTTCTGGTTTTATCTTAAGAAATACTACTTGCCTTATAAAAACATGAACACACTTGAAGGACTTCCCAAAGAATATAATTTATTTGAAATATTTAATATATTTAAATATTCGAACAAATTATTTCAAAAATCTCTAAAAAATGTGCACTATATCTTCAAAACACAAATATAATTCTAGATAATCCCTTCATCAGCCCTTTTTTTCAATATTCCAAATATCAAAATCAAAAACATAACCTACATCACTCACGTGTTAAAAGACTTAAGCTTCGAACTACAGATCAACTATATATTCAAGATTGATCTATGTTCTAACAAAATCAAAGAACAAAGTGAGTTATTTTAAGGTTTACTTAAATTCATTGACATTCTATAAAGAGATTTATTGAAGCCAAAATATAATTATATATTATATATAAAATAAAATAGAAAGGCTTTTTACTTGATAGAAGAAATATAACAAAATTTGAATATCAAAACAAATTGAAATATGTATCTTACAATATAATTAATACCAAGAAAAATAAATACAAAGGTGGAATTTTTCGAGTGTAACAAAGTCTAAACACCAAAACATATTCAATCCCAAACACCAAAATATTCTTAAACCAATCATAACACTTCGTTTTAGCCAAGTAAATACTCCAAAAACCTCCCTCTAACAGAAGCAAAACTATCACAATTTATATCGCAACAACCAGAAATCTCATTGAACAGCGAACACATATGCCTTATAGGTGACCGAATAAGAGAATTCGTTCTAGGAGTACTCAAGTAAAATATATGATTGGATCTAGAAGGCAACTTTGGAACCAGAAAATTCACAGATGCAAGAAGATCAGGACAATCTATGTTACCATACAAAAGGTTATGAAAAAACTTCAGGGATAATAGCTTAATACTGATTTCAAGTGACACGACTGCGAACCTATCCAACAAAATGATCTGATCGAGACTCCTCACTCGGTAAAGACTATCCTCCCTCCAAACTAAATGTTTCAGAAATTTCCGTTGCACAGATTCTAAATGACGACGATGGATGTTATAAATAGGGTACCAAATAATACAGCCAAAAATTATTCTGCTTTTAACCAATGAGACAAATAATTTTAGAAGAGTTCCAGTGTTCACAAAGCATCTAGCATTGCGCACAATAAAACCAAACACCTTGAAAGCGGAAGATAAAACAGAGTTTATATGAGGGATGAAAGTTAAACGCTGGTCGAATATAAAGCCAAGATTGCGCATCTCGTCAACCCTACTCGAAACAGATTCACCAATGGTATAATCAAAGTATACATTATCGATCTTCCTACTATATGTAACAACATTGCACCCATCAACATTCAAGCTCCATCCGTTCACCGCACACCAATCTGAAACAGCACTGAGTCCCATCTGTAAGTTGATACAATCATTAACGGTCTTTATTTCACCAAATATTTTCAAATCATCGGCATACATGAGTTAACGAGTACCAATGGAATCCATCACATCATCGACGAAAAGGAGAAACAGAAGCGGGCCCAAATTAGAGCCCTATGGTACACCAGATCCCGCCAAAACTCAAAAGAAGAGTATTTGATTGATTCGGTCTTGGCGGAAACTCATTTTAATTAAAAAATATATATGAGACAGTATTTTATTTCTACAAAAATGTTTGTACTACTACAACAATTGCTTCACCACGATGTGGCTTCTTCAGGTATTACATTATCTGTCTGATGGTATTCAGTGTAACCGAGTTTGAATACATTGTTAGGTACGTGACCAAAAAATGGTAAGACACAAGTTATAAAAACTCTAGACGTTTATTGGAGTATGCCGCTAAAAATGCCATTAAGGAGAGATATTCAGTAATGGAGACTTATCAACATCTGTTTGCTCCTTCAAAAGGATTTTACGGGCATTACACCTGTTGATTTCAATAAATTCTAAAAGTATTAATCTAGAACTTTTGCTTTCAACGTGGATAATTTCATAATTATTGTTGAAATTATGCCTGAATTCCTTAAGATAATTAGCATATGACGAATGTGCAGATTCAGATATATAACCCCTTTGGTGTTCTTGGACACGTTTCTTGAATGATCTACCAGTCTGGCCAATGTATACTAAAGGGCAATCTTTGCAAGTCAACTTGTAGACTCCGGATTTGTTTTCTTTATTTGTTCGATCTTTATTGTTTTTTATGTAAATAAGGTTATTAATGGTCTTGAAAGCCGCGTTATAATTGAAACAATTTTTGAAATATTTAGCAATATTTTAAGATAATCTATTGACATAAGATAACGAAAAATATTTCTGTGTATTGTTCTCTTACAATCGAAGAAGAAAAGAACTGAAGTATTAATAATCTTGACCTCACAATAACAAGACTAGGTAATTTACATGATTTTAGTATTTTTCACAAACCCACACATACAGACATCACGATACATAAAACTTCAAACCACCCCACCAACCACAAGATGTCAGCATATAATAGTTTTATTCATAGATTACTGAATGTCCCTTTGAATTCAGATAACTTTTTGAAAGAATTAAATATTATTAAACAAATAGCGTCAAACAACGGTTACAACCCCTTTCTTATAGATAAAATGGTATCCAATAAACAAAAGAAAATGGCATTAAATCTCGCATACCCAAGCATAAAAGAGGACAATACACAGAAATATTTTTCGGTATCTTATGTCAATGGATTATCTGAAAATATTGCTAAATATTTCAAAAATTGTTTCAATTATAACGCAGCTTTCAAGACCATTAATAACCTTAGTATTTACATAAAAAACAATAAAGATCGAACAAACAAAGAAAATAAATCCAGACTCTACAAGTTTACTTAAAAAGATTGCCCTTTAGTATAAAATGGCCAGACTGGTAGATCATTCAAGAAACGTGTTCAAGAACACCAAAGGGGTTATATATCCGATTCTGTACATTCGACATATGCTAATCATCTTAAGGATTTCAGGCAAAATTTCAACAATAATTATGAAATTATCCACGTTGAAAGCAAAAGTTCTAGATTAACACTTTCAGAATTTCTTGAAATCAACAGGTATAATGCCCGTAAAATCCTTTTGAACGAACAAACAGATATGATGCTTACCCTGGCAGTGTATTTTGGCGGTGTATATGATGAGACAGCTGATGCTGATAATGAGTTTATTGGTCAGAATTTGATTCATGTCAACGCTGTTGCTGTGCAGGACGTTCTTTTCGCGTGTTGGAAACTGAGTGCAAAGGATAGAACCCTGTCAGGGTTCCAAGTTTTATGGTGAAGGACTGCATTCGTGTATTCGTGGAACCATTGTGTCATCTTTTGAATATAATTGTTTAGACAAATATATATCCAACCGTTTGGAAGATTGCCAAAATTGTACTTGTGTTAAGAAAGGGGGATGGAGTTTTTCGTATGATCTACCAGTCTGGCCAATGTATACTAAAGGGCAATCTTTTCAAGTAAACTTGTAGAGTCTGGATTTATTCTCTTTATTTGTTCGATCTTTATTGTTTTTTATGTAAGTACTAAGGTTATGGTCTTAAAAGCCGCGTTATAATTGAAACAATTTTTGAAATAATATTTTCAGATAATCCATTGACATAAGATAACGAAAAATATTTCTGTGTATTGTCCTCTTTAATGCTTGGGTATAAGGGATTTAATGCCATTTTCTTTTGTTTATTGGATACCATTTTATCTATAAGAAAGGGGTGGTAACCGTTGTTTGACGCTATTTGTTTAATAATATTTAATTCTTTCAAAAAGTTATCTGAATTCAAAGAGACATTCAATAATCTATGAATAAAACTATTATATGCTGACATCTTTTGGTTGGTGGGGTGATTTGAAGTTTTATGTATTGTGATGTCTGTATGTGTGGGTTTGTGAAAAATACTGAAATCATGTAAATTATCTAGTCTTGTTATTGTGAGGCCCAGAAAATTAATACTGTGGTTCTTTTCTTCTTCGATTGTAAGAGGAGAATACACAGAAATATTTTTCGTTATCTTATGTCGATGGATTATCTGAAAATATTGCTGAATATTTCAAAAATTGTTTCAATTTTAACGCGGATTTTAAGACCATTAATAACCTTAGTACTTATATAAAAAACAATAAAGATCGATCAAATAAAGAAAATAAATCCGGAGTCTACAAGTTGACTTGCAAAGATTGCTCTTTAGTATACATTGGCCAGACTGGTAGATCATTCAAGAAACGTGTCCAAGAACACTAAAGGGGTTACATATCCGATTCTGTACATTCGACATATGCTAATCATCTTAAGGAAGTCAGGCATAATTTCAACAATAATTATGAAATTATCCACTTTGAAAGCAAAAGTTCTAGATTAACTCTTTTAGAATTTCTTGAAATTAACAGGTATGATGCCCGTAAAACCCTTTTGAACGAACAAACAGATGTTGATAAAGTCTCCATTACTGAATATCTTTTTTTAATGACATTTTTAGCGGCAAACTCCAATAAAAATCTAGAATTTTTATGACTTGTGTTTCCATTATTTGGTCACGTACCTAACAATGTATTTAAACCCTTTTTTAATACAGGTATAATTTCGGCAATCATCTAAACCCTTTGATATATATTTGTCTTAACAATTAGATTAAAAAGATAAAGAATACACGAATGCAGTCCTTCACCATAAAACTGGGAACCCTGTCAGGACCGACTGTATCCTTTGCACTTAGTTTCCTCGACGCGAAAAGAACGTCTTGCACAGCAACAGCGTTGACATGAATCAAATTCTGACCAAGAAACTCATTATCACCATCAGCTGTCTCATCATATACACCACCAAAATAAACTGCCAGGGTAAGCATCATATAAGGATCGAGTTGAATAACTGAACACTGAGAATTATTTAAGCTTAAAACTTACAATGCTATCAATATCGATAGAATATTACCTCGGAAAGCCAGTTGGCGGGATTTTCCACGACTCTAACCTTCAAATCCGCATCAAAGATACCTTGTATTCAGAGTTTGATCGCCGAGTAATCGGATCAGACGTTCCCAGCACTAACGCCATCTAATCCGAACTTATCGAAATGTCCCTTCATTACTCCCGAGTCCCCAAAGCCAAAATTGATTCCCTCGGATCAATTTCGTCCTTCGGCTCACGTACAGGTTGCAAATAACACAACTTTCCTCCTTCAGGCTGCGAGGGGAAAAGAACCGATGTGGCGAATGGGAGTGGAATTAAATTTAAATTGGTAGTGGTTTGCCGCATCAAAAACGCGGGGGTCAAAGACAAAATTGCAGTTTTAATATCGTCGCATGATGTTTCTCCGGAGTGTGGCTTTTTGATGTATTCTTAATTGGAGGTTTTGTTGTTTTTATGGTTTCATATTTTTTGGCCCGTCTAGTGTAATTGGTTGTATGGGGTTAATCGAGTTGTGCTCTTTGTGTTAATTTTCCGTTTTATCTTTCGAAGAACAGTCGTGCGTGGCATGCATGTTCACTTTATTAAACAAAAGAAATTAAACAAAACAACAACGAATCATAATAACATGAACATTTGGTAATAATAAATTTGAGCGGTTTCTAAGTGCCTTCCTTTGGCGGCGATACATAGCTTCGGACGCTTCTTGAAATTTTCAGGCGTTAATCGGTCCCATTCCCGGCGCAGGGATTGCTTCAGCGACTCCAAACTTTTGTCGTGTTTAGTACACGCCCTGAGATCCAAAATTGACCACAAGCTGTAGTACATTGGGTTGAGATCCAGCGAATAGGGCGGCCATTCTGCAGATGTGATGAAACTCGGAAAATGGGTCTTACGCCATTCTTGCGTCATTTTCGTTTTGTGAGCCGAAGCGGAGTCCTGTTGAAAGGTCAAATGGGTGTCGCCGAAGCGCTGCTGGGCCCATGGATGTTCTACGGCCTCGAAAATGTCACAGCGGCAGACTTTTTGATTGATTTTGACGCCTTGATCGACGAAAATCAAGGGTGTTTTGCCGCTAGCACAAATTCCGCCCTAGACCATGACGGATTGCGACGTACCGCGAGCATCTGCGGACCAGACTCTGTCGTTTTGGTGGTTGTGGGATTGTTTTACGGTTAAAAGCTTCCTGTGAAGAGAATGCGCTCCCATCGCTGACCGGCGGCGAGATGAAGGAGTTGGCGGCACCTTTGGAGTCGTACGCGCTTGTTTTCATCCGTGAGGAGTTGAACTTTTTGGAGCTTGTATGGCTTGAGGTTGAGTTCCTTTTTGGACATTTGACGAACGGATTAACGGTGGATACCGGTCTCACGGGCTATTTTCCTCAAGGAGACCCTCGGATTTTGATTGACTCGCTCATGACGATGTCGCGATTGCTAGGCGTATGGACAGTGCGTTTTCTCCTAGGTCCTGGATGACGACCATCATGGTCAAGCTCCTTGAAACGGTAAATTGCATCGAACACGGTTTGTCGAGGCCCATTGAGCAAACGAACAATTTCGTATTGATGCTTACCTTGACGCAACAGCTCCAAAATTGCAGTACGTTTGCTTCACATTCTAACACTCTGCAAAATAAAGTGATATCAAACTGAAAATTCACATATTAGTACAAGAAAGTGTAGAGAATCTAATAGAATAAAAATTATTCGGCTGCGCCGACATACTTTTGTTCCAGAACACAGTAAAATTTGTCCGAAGTTTTTCTTGTCACCCTGTAATAGGAAAGGTAGATCTGACGAAGTATGTAGAAAATTTTGATCGCTGATAAGGTTTGTTATTGGAAAACATACCATCTTGGTGCCTTATTTTTGTACTTGAAATAGATCTTCTGGTGTCTTTATTTATTTCCATTTTATATATTGAAGAAATCCGTACACTTAACAAATATACGATTACATTGACTTTAGGACTATTAAATCTGAGGGGTATGAGCTATGGGTAACAGAAGTTCTTTGAATAGATAAAGGACAAATTGAAGGGTTTTCCAATAAGATATTTCATTTTAAGTATCTCGCTATCTGGACAGCTGTCACTTTCGAACTGTCATCTTTTTGCATTCGACAAGTGAAAACTGCGCTATTACAATGCACTGAAGCTGTTAAAGTGCTCTTGGGCCGTGAAGCACCTTCCCGACCTTTTAAAGCTGTGTGGCAACTCCAGACTGTTTTCGATGTACAACAGCTGAATTCCAGAGCTTTTAGTACTGACTGGCTATCAATTAATATTTTAATTTTGCCGTGGTGGATTTGCCGTTTTATCAGCAGATCTGACGCGGTCTCAATGGCAAATAGTTCTGCCTGGAATATGGTTGCATTTTGACCGAGACTCAATGAGATGTTAATTTTCGGTTTGCTTCCATAGACTTCCACTTACTGATCTATACACTAGAATAACTTGATATGTAGAGAAATATTTTTTAGCCCTGAACAGATATTCGAGCTTATTTGCAGCTGATTTCGCAACGTCAGACACATATTCACCCCAACAGACCGAAGAGTTGACAGTCCCTCTAAGAATATGCATGGAATCACTTGGCCGAAGCATCTGCTTTTTCATCATAAAGTCAGAAGTTACGAACTGAGTTTTTCGAGAAAAAGTTGTTATTTGGGTCTTCAAGGCATTGAAATATCGTTTATATTTTGGAGATCTTCGTTCAGGGATTCAATTTGCTGACACCTGTAGAGGTGAGACTCAAGGGTGCTCAAAGGTTTGTCACTGGTTAAAGAAGACATCAGATTGTTTACGTTTATCAGGAAGAGAGCGGGCGACAAAACTGAGCCTTGTGACGCGCCAGCGTTCACGTTGAAACCACCGGAACCGACTGCATCCACGACCACATTAATGTTCCTTTTTCTTCTTATGCCAATTTTCCAATATTCTTAGAAGAATTTTGTGGTGTATTGGTATCGAAGGCTTTCTTCAAATTCAGAAATACCCTTAAGCAAGGCTTGTAGTGATCCATTGCTTAATAAATATCTGAAGTCAGAGGACCAATCGCATCCTATATTGAAAGGTTGGGTCAAAAGATGAATTGACGAGGAGGAAGAAATTCATCTTGTCATCAAATAGCCTTTTGCATCCACTACTGAATATAGGAACCAACCCCATCCAAGATCACATAAATATTCCTGTTGGTGAGAAAACTCCTCATCCAATCGCAAAGACTCCTGGGTAACATACAAAGATAGCTTATTTAGAAGAGCTTTATGCCAGACACGATCGGAAGCCTTTCATATGTCAAGGGCAACTGACCTAGATTCTCCATAGCGATAGCCCTTGTTCACACTGGCATCACACAGCTAAGGAGGTCACCTGTTGATCGATGTTGGCGAAAATCACATTGGTGTAGTCTGCACACTCTTCTACGAATCAGGGAATATTCCTTTCCTGCATGACCTAGTGGACATCGTATAGAGAACAGGTTTAAACTATGGTGAACACTTTTTGAATACAATGCCAGGAATCCTTTTGGTCCAGTTGCTTCCTTGAATTGAGTTCACCAAGCATTCGACGAATATCCGCGAGAAGAGATCAATCAAAATATTTACTGATAGTCCGTCAGTACTAAAAGCTTTGGAATCCAGCTGTTGTAAATCAAATACAGTCTGGAGTTGCCACACGGCTTTAAACAGGCTCGGTATATATAATAGAATCACTCTTGTTTGGATACCGAGCCACTCAAACTATTTGGGTAACGAAGAGGCAGATCAGCTGGCGTTTACTGGAGCCACGCTGCCATTCCTGGGAATATCACATGACATGGCTAAATGGAGGCAGAATGAACCCAAGAGTCTTTTTGGCTGAGTCATCCAAAAGATGGCGGACCTAGCGCTAGGTCTGGATAGGGTCAAACTAAGAACACTTGTAGAAATTATTACAGGTCACTACAGGCTGAAAGCGCATTTGCACAAAATCGGTCTAGCTGGAGACATTTAATTCAGGCTGCATCTTGAGGACATTGACACAACCATGCACATCGTCTCAGAGTGCCCAGCGGTGAGTCGCATAAGATTCGAGGTCTTTGGTCAGGCTTTTATAGCCCAGTACGAACTGAAAAAATTACCTTCGAACAAGATTATCGGTTTTATCCAAAACCTGGATCTCGTCGGGGAAATATAAATTAGAGGTGAACCACAATGAACCCTGCGGATGCAGTGGTAAGTTGGGCAGACACTCGCTCATTTTAAATAATAATAATAATAGCATTTGGCGAAGTTGCAAGTGCATCTTCTTCTATCAGAGGGGGAAAACTTGAATGAGAGAAGTTGTGGCCAATTTCTCTGCCATTGACCAAACCTGGCGAGATCCACTGGGACAGTCTATGAGCTCTGCACCATAAACCATGAACATGATTAAAAATTTTTTTTCTCAGTTGTATGCTGTTCTAGAATGTATCCCTCATTTTTCCATAAGATGCCGAGCCTATGGCTATTGTTCCCTGAAAGTCGCAAGTATGGTATCCATTATGGAAATGTCAAATTATAAAATGTGCAAAAATACTATTCTGGTATTCTTTCACAGACGATCCCGCCAACTTTCAACTCGTAAATTTCTCTTAAACGGCGCCCTCGTCCAACCTAATTATTTTTCATCAACGTCAAGAACGAAAAAGGCATCTCAGCCGCCTTTTAAGTATTTTTCCAATTTAAAATCAGCGCTCGCATGCTCAATTTCACCCATTTTCATACGAAGTATCAAAGGATCCCAGTTAGCGGAGCCGAGAAAATACTCGCGGTCGGCTCACTTCTAAGGAATTTAATAACTTACGTTG
This sequence comes from Megalocaria dilatata, assembly GCA_034642435.1. Classification (NCBI taxonomy): domain Eukaryota; kingdom Metazoa; phylum Arthropoda; class Insecta; order Coleoptera; family Coccinellidae; genus Megalocaria; species Megalocaria dilatata. Next base: position 32,128,327 of record CM067861.1, read on the forward strand.
TAATGCGGGATATACTCGTATCAAAAAGAAATGAGATTTAATCGCTGCCAGAGGAGAAGCGACGAAAGTCTCATTTTTGCAACAACGATTGCAAGAGTTTTACAGATAAGAAACTCAATTTCCTTCTAAGTTTCGCAGTACCGCGAGAGTAGGTTATAACGCACCTACCTAATCGATAGTTTTCCAGGTAATAATAGAAGGGGAAAAAATCCATCATTTCTGCGTGAACTTGAAGACTTTCTTTAACATGTATCCGATTGTCCGATTTAATCACCGTTTTGTTCTATAATTTGTTGCCCTTTTAAAGGTAGCTTCATAATGCCTCTATCATAGAATTGGTCCTTATAGGCAAAAAACCCAAGAAATCAATTTTCACAATCTTCACTTGACGCCAGTTTCTTATTACTCAAGAAGTTTGCAATGCGGGAAAAAGATGAAAAATTAGAAAAAATTCTTTCCCAAAAAAAAATTTCAAAAAATTTTCTTCAAAAAAATTTTTTTTTCACCTAAAATAGGTGACCAACAAAAAATTTCTTTTCTTTAAATTTCCACCCAAAAAAATTTTGAAAAACTTTTCTCCGGGAAAAAAAGATTTGAAAAAATTTTCTCCAAAAAAAATTTTTTTTTCACCTTGAATAAGTGACCAAAAAAAATTTTTTTTTTTAATTTTCACAAAAAAAAATTTGAAAAATTTTCTCCCGACAAAAAAAATTTTTTTTTCACCTAAATCACCAAAAAAAATTTTGAAAAAATTTTCTCTGGGAAAAAAAAAATTTCAAAAAATTGTCTCCCTAAAATAAGTGACCAAAAAAATTTTTTTCTTTAAATTTTCACAAAAAAAAATTTGAAAAATTTTCTCCCGAAAAAAAATTTTTTTTTCACCTGAAAAAGGTGACAAAAAAAATTTTTTTTTTAATTTTCACAAAAAAAAATTGAAAAATACTCTCCCGAAAAAAATTTTTCTTTAAAATTTTCAAAAAAAAAATTTTAAGAATTTTCTCCGGAAAAAAAATTTTTTTTCCACCTAAAAAAGGTGACCAAAAAAAATTTTGAAAAAATTTTCACCCAAAAAAAAATTTGAAAAAATTGTCTCCCTAAAATAAGTGACCAAAAAAATTTTTTTTAAAATTTTCACAAAAAAAATTTGAAAAATTTTCTCCCGAAAAAAAAATTTTTTTGTCGCCTAAAACAGGTGACCAAAAAAATTTTTTTAAATTTTCACAAAAAAAAATTTGAAAAATTTTCTCCCGAAAAAAATTTTTTTTTCACCTAAAAAAGGTTACCAAAAAAAATTTTGAAAAAATTTTCACCCAAACAAAAATTTGAAAAAATTCTCCCTAAAATAAGTGACCAAAAAAAATTTTTTTTTAAATTTTCACAAAAAAAAATTTGAAAAATTTTCTCCCGAAAAAAAAAATTTTTTTTTCGCCTAAAATAGGTGACCAATAAAAATTTTGAAAAAATTTTCTTCCTAAAATGAGTGAATATTTTTTTTTTAAATTTTCACAAAAAAAAATTTGAAAAATTTTCTCCCGAAAAAAAAAATTTTTTTTTCGCCTAAAATAGGTGACCAATAAAAATTTTGAAAAAATTTTCTTCCTAAAATAAGTGACCAAAAAAATTTTTTTTTTATTTTCACAAAAAAAAAATTGAAAAATTTTCTCCCGAAAAAAAAATTTTTTTCGCCTAAAAAAGGTGACCAATAAAAATTTTGAAAAAATTTTCACTCAAAAAAAAATTTGAAAAAATTGTCTTCCTAAAATAAGTGACCAAAAAAATTTTATTTTTAATTTTCACAAAAAAAAATTTGAAAAATTTTCTCCCGAAAAAAAATTTTTTTTTTACCTAAAAAAGGTGACCAAAAAAAATTTTGACCCAACAAAAAATTTGAAAAAATTGTCTCCCTAAAATAAGTGACCAAAAGAAATTTTCTTTAAATTTTCACCCAAAAAGAATTTTGAAAGAATCTTCAAAAAAAATTTTTTTTCACCTAATATAAGTGACCAAAAAAAATTTTTTCTTAATTTAAAGAAAAAAAATTTGAAAAATTTTCTCCCGAAAAAAAAATTTTTTTTCACCTAAAAAAGGTGACCAAAAAAAATTTTGAAAAATTTTTTTCCACCTAAAATAGGTGACCAAAAAAAAAATTTCTTTTCTTTAAATTTTCATCCAAAAAGAATTTTGAAAAAATTTTCTCTGGGGAAAAAAAGATTTGAAAAAAAATTTTTTTTTTCACCTAAAAAAGGTGACCAAAAAAAATTTTGAAAAAATTTTCTCCTAAAAAAAAAATTTTTCAATCGCTTTGTGCCAGGCCCCGTGGATGCATTAAAACTTGGCAACCAATCTCCTTGGAGTTACTTAAATATTTTAATATTCTGGCGAGTCACTACAGACCTGTGTGGCCTGGCGTTATCCTTATAAATTGTGCTTATAAATCATTTATTTAATTCTAAAAGTTTTTGAATGGAAAATTTTTTGAAATTTGGTTTTCCTCACTCATTTTATAAATGTCGATCAATACAGCCATCTACCAAAAAATAATGGATTTCTGCACCCCATCCTTCTATTAACAGATTTACTTTAGCATTATCAAATGAAATAAAGGCAATACTATCAAATGTGACAAATTATTGAAAGTATTAAAGGTAATATTTTCACAATAGAAACGATAGACTCAAGAACGCTACGAAATCATTAGAATTGATGGATGTTCAGCCACATTATGGGCTACAGCAGCAATGTTTCGCTACTGGACGAGAAGGTGAACGGGTTTTTTTTATCAAATAAGGATCCAGTTTTCCCGAACAAACTGATCCACAAATTGCCGTGATGGCATTTAATTTCTATTGATTTTTCCACGTAAATTTCTAACTGTTTCCCAGTTCTGTTTAAGCGTAATTCGACCCACTTCCTTGATGTTCTATTAGACCAACTTTCTGTGAAAACACGAATGACAAAAGTGTTGCCAAACTCGAAATGACCACTACTTTAAAACGCAAACTCTAGATGGCCTCCTTCACTTTTTGCCCCATCCGAACATTCTGGTGGCAATTCTTCATCTCTGTCATTACCATAATAAATGTCGAGTGGAAATTAAAACATTCGTTTTGTAAATCCATTAGTTATCACCGTCTAAGAACCTTCCCCATCCAGCGCATCGTTTTCCCATTCAGGAAATTACAAGGGAAATTTGCATTTCTCGATGAATTAGGACGACAATCGAGTTTGTAAATTCTGTATAAACAGTTTTCGCATTGCTCATTCAATATGCTCAAAGGAATAATGAGGACAAACCAACGTTTTACAATACGTCTGGCAAGGATCCTACTCCCGAATTCATCATAATACCGGGAGAACAGTTTTTATAGGGCTATGTTGGTGAAAATAAATAATGCACCCACAAAGTATGTGCTTGGTCAGGACCGGCTGCAACTGTTTTAATTATTTCCCTTCCTTTTAGAGATGCGGAATAAGTATTTTTATTGGTACACACATTTTATTGGTTAATATAAGAGAATCTAAGTGTGACTTTTTCTTCCTTTTACGTTAGGACTTAGTCCTATGTTTGCATCAATGGTTTTCCAGGAGCAGATGGGATAGTTCTGGATAGAATCCAAAAGTTGTAACAAATGCTTGGTTGCTGGCTCTAAACATGAGAACAGTATTCGAGTCTTGATCGGGTCTAGACGTTATACAGTAGAAGAGCCTGATCTGCAGAGAAATATTTCCTAGACTTGAACAAATATCCCAGCTTATTTGCAGCAGACTTTGCAATGTCAGTCAAATGTTCCCCCAGCATTCACGCCAAGAAGATGCATGGAATCACTTGGCTGAAGAATCTAGTTTTCTACCATAAAGTCAGAAGTCACGAACTGAGTTTTTCAACTCAGTTGCTCAAAGGTTGGTCACTGGTGAAAGAAGACATCAGCTTGCTATAATCCGCGAAGCTCACAATGGAGTTCTTGGTCGTACTAAGAAGATCGTTTATGTTTATGTATAAGGAAGAGGGTGGGCAACATAACTGAGCCTTGAGGCGTTCACATTGAATCCACAGGAACCGACATCATTTACTACCACATGAACGTTCCTATTGGTGAGAAGACTATTCATCCAATCGCAGAGACTCCCGGGAAAATCATAAGAAATGTATTCAGAAGAACCTTATGCCAGACATGACCGAAAACCTTGGATATGTCCAGAGCAACTGACCTAGATTCTACATGGTGTTCAATAGCCTTTGTCCACACTCGTGTTACATGTTGATAGGTGTTTGGGAAAACCATATTGTCTGTCACTGGTGAGATCTTCGCTGTTCAGGTATCGAACCATTTCGAGTGATTGATAGCTGCTTCCATGACTTTCGACAAAGTGGATATTATTGCTATTGGGGGGTAGTTTGATGGAAAACACTTCCTCTTCTTCTTTGGTATAGGCTCCACTCGTGCATCTGCATTTTTCTGGTGCTACCTCGCGCTCGTACCTACAGCGGACTTTCAATGTGTCTGGCAAGATTTAAAAACCAATGAAACTATCCTGATGCTGAGACAACATTGTTTTATAGGTCCCTAAGTAAAATATATAAAATTTAGCTTTTATACTTTAACGAAAGTATAATTATAATTCATTACAGTTTAGTATAGTAGGTGGTAGCAACTGTAAAAAGTATCCGGCAATAGATAACGTGATTTCTAAAGTTATACTGACGAAAATATAAAGGAATTGAGGTTCAAACATGGCATTTAAGGCACTATTTTATTCACCTTTAGTTCCTGTGACCTGCCCAAGTAATCACAACCCTGTGTATGTTGGAGACATACACAGAGAAACTTTTAGCTTTTATAACAAGACGAAGGCCTTGCCGTCGTGGACTTTGGCTTTATGATACTCTGAACATATAAAAAAAAGTGTGAGCTTTAGTATCCACAACTAAGTAACACTTGCTTCCGTAACCATCTTTTTCTCCAGATTTGTGCCCCAGTGATTTGTACCTATTCGCAAACCTGAAATAAATGCAAGAAAGGTATCGGAAAGTTCGAGATGCGCTGTATGATCCTATATATTTTTTTGGAAGACAATGTGGATAAATATAGTTCAATTTGATTATCAAACCAGAAACTGTTCAGCCTATATGTTATAGAAAATAGAAATATAGATACTATGGCCTACAAAATTCTGGACACTGAGGTCCTACGAATCTGAGCCGATCCTGTCTCTCGTGAATTCATTCGCGCGTTTCATAAAGGTATATACTTAATTTATGACACCTCTAAAACCTCATGAATATTCTGAACGTTATTTTTATATTTCGTCTTGCTTCGCAAAATTGAAACATAAACTGAGGAGTTGTGAGAAAAATGCTTGATGAAGTGGTGGAATTATAAATGGGTATTTTCCATTCACGATGGAAGCCATGCATCTTTCAGGGAAAACTGAGATGGCAAATATCTGCGTGCTCATTTCATCCTGAAGGGAATCAGTTATATCAGCATTTCGAAAAATTTGATCAATCAGGGTATATAAGCATTAACTGAAAAGTGTCACTCCAAGACCTACTGATCTCAGATACCTACGTGGTACAATTTTGGTGTCACCAATCGAAAAAATTGCAGTTTCATAATTTTAAGAGTTTTTGCATGCTTGTTCTAGGGAATAGCGTGCTATCGACTTGAAACTTTCAGTCTGATAAAGAAAATGTATGTACTGGATTATATGGGGCTATAATCAATTTAGAGAAGGCTTTGCCATTTCCTAAATTATTATTATTATATTATAAAAGAAAAATATGTGTTCACAATCCTGGAATTTTAATCAATCATTAGCTTGTATGTATTGATGGAATGATAATTGAGCAGGCAGAGAATCTCAAAAAGTATCAAGTTGCGTTACTATTCACTTCAAAGAAATATACTACAAACCACAACCTCATCGTACTTTATTCTGATGAATGCACAGGACAAAACAGGAACATTAAAATAGCATTGACTTAATTAAGGCTTGTAGAGGATCTACAAGTATCAAAATGAATCCCTTATATATAATAAATTTAAAATATTTTTCAATGTATCGGAAAAAAACCTTTTTTACATCCCGGTATGTAACGTATAAATGAAAATGTATTAAAAAAAAACAAAGACAAATACAAGAAAATCCACTATTCCATAATTATCTAAAATTGCGAAAATAAAGGATCAAATAAAAATAATTTAACGAGAACTCCAACATTTGATAGCTATTTCTTTAGACCTCTGCAGAAATGTATTGAATTCAGATTCAAATTTATTACAAGATCAAAATTTAACTCAACCAATAAGATAAAATCTGGAACTCGTTCAATTATTTTAATTTGATCTTTTATTTTGAGAGTTTCAGATAATTTTGGAATAGTGGATTTTCCTGCATTTGTTTGTTAATATACATACTTATATTGTTTTTGTTAATACGTTTGTATTAATACGTTTTATGTCGGGCTGAAAAAAGGTTTTTTCCGAGACATTGAAAAATATTTTATATTGATAAGGATATCATTTTGATAGTTTTTGTACATAGTTTTAATATATATTGTTAGAATATATAATTCTGAATTTAAAGTACAGAGATTGTTAGGTAAATGGAGGAGCGTTCAACAAGCCCATAAAATTTTCCAACTTCAAGTCAGTGCTTTTACAGAGAAAAATTAAAGAAATATTAAATTTAATATACAGATGATATAAAAACTGTTCAATCGACAAAATTTGCTACGTAATTATTTATACACTTTGAAATAAACAATATAAAATTATGTATTTTATTGTCGATTTTAATCACTGTAGTGATTTTCATAGCAGTTATGATACCATGTAGTTTTACATTCCAGAAGTATTTGAGAGTGAGGTAAGAAGTAGCATGATTCCAAAAGTTTTATTGATATTCTACACTGTTCCTTTGGTATATTCGACATGTCAAGGTGAGATTGTACCTTTTTTCATATATCTGAAATGTTCTTGTGTAAGAAGTACCACTGATCTCTAGAAATATTCAAATAAAATATAGCGATATTTTAAATTTATTCAGAATATTTCATAATGAACACCTAATTTTAGAGAAAAATGGGACCCACTTGAAATTGTGTGATGTCCCCCCTAATGAAGAATTCAAAGTGATGAGAAATGGAAGTAACGTATATCTTAGAATTGACTCGGAAGGCAAGTATTCATTTAGTTTCAGAATAGTGACAGTAAGAAATATAGTCAGTTACAATCGACCAGATGTACTGGAGAATAAGAATTTAGAAAATCTTAAATAAATAACCAGCAGATTAATTCAACCCTCTGCAAATTTTAATTTTGGACAATATATTAAAAATTGTAGAAATTAAAATAAAATAAAATATGAGACATTTTTTTCGGCTATAATTCTCCACAAATTTTTATTTAAAAAAAATTTTTGTCTTGTATTTTCGAAAAGGATTTAGTTTTCATAATTGTAAGATCAGAAAGAGAATTTTGTCTCCTTCAAATATTTATTCATTCATTTTAATTCACAATTTATAATTGTTGGATTATTTATTCCATTTGATATTAAAAAATTTGAATATCAAAACATTACGAATTTTGTAATCCTTCTATCAAGTAAAAAACCGTTCCTTATTATTCCATTTGATATTATACAATGAATTTTGATTTTATTTGTCTATTAAATATGAACTGTGCTTATAAGACGTTAACTTAATTCTAAAAGTTTGATATAATAACTTATTATATCAATAATAATGACAGAGATGTTCAGTACCATAAACACTTCCATAAGCACCGAAATAGCTCACTTGGTTGAGATCTCACAATATTTTGTGCTGAAAGGAATGTGATGCGAGACTTTGTTTTTTTTAAATTTCGTGAATTTTTTAGCGGATATAATAAACATTGGCCCTTAATTTAAGTCCTGTTTATTTCATAATCTTTTTTAATCTTCTATATTTTTATGAAATTTTCAGACATTCATGTGCGCGATATGACCAGACCTCTGACAGAACTAGGAGAACAACATTATCATTTTGTAGTATACTTAAAAGTGAGTAATATTACCTGAAATATTTAATTGAATCAGTCTTAACTTGATAAACATCCATATTGAATTCTGATTTTCACAAAGTTTATTGTTATTATAATGTAACGATCGTTTCGATAACACAGTAGCATCTTCAGGTAGGTTACATTTTTAAATAACTAAATGTGTTTTCGAAATCGGCGTCTATTTATATCAGAGTAGGTACAAAATGTTTTTTATTAATCACTAAAACTCAAAAAAATGGGTCTCTAGAAATTCCAGTTAATTTTAAAATTTTTAACAAGGGAAAGTTTTTAAGGTTGAGATCTATTCCGATTTTATTTAAATATTTTAATATTTACAGATATATTCTGTTAGCCTTCTAAATATTCAATTTCAAAAAATTATATTTAATATTATAACTTCAGGAATTAAGTACTACCTATAACAAACGACATATAAAATAAACATTCATTATAAGACATCCAAATGATATAACAAAATCCAATAAATATAAATTGTTAACAACAATCCTATAAATTAAATATTTTGAGTAGACAAACATTTTGTTTCTGCTCATCCCTCTTATGAAAACAAATATCTCTCTAAAATGTTTAACATAATCCTAAGAATTTCATCCTAAAACTATCTAACTTAGAATATTCAATATTATTGGATATCTAAGTTACTTTTTAGAACATATCTCAAGATATGTGGAATTATTACTAGAAAACAAGTTTTAAGAGAGACTTTGCTTCGTCAGTACTCAATTGTATTCAATAAAATATAACATCAATCAACAAAAAGTATGTACTCACCTTTAAGAATTCAGCTTCTTGGTAAATGAATACTGAGCATTTAAATGGAGTCTAATGTGCCTCCAAATGAATAGTTTTGTAGTTTACCATTGATCTTAAAGATTTAAAGGCAATTTAACGGCCTCTGTTATAGCACAAGGATCATCTGTATAAAGAATGTTAAGGAAACCAAATAATTATATATTATGAATGAAATAAAATAAATGGAGGTTTATACTTGATAGAAGGTATATAAAATTATTCAAATATTTTAATATTTACAGATATATTCTGTTAGCGTTTTACATATTTAATTTCAAAAAAATATATTTAATATTATAACTTCAGGAATTCAATAAATGTCATATAACCACTGGTTTGATAAGAAGGATGAGCAGAAACAAAATTTTGTCTATCCAAAATATTCAATTTATAGGATTTTTGTTAACAATTTATATTTATTGGATTGTGGTATATCATTTGAATGTCTTATAATAAATCTTTATGTTATATTTCGTTTGATGTAAGTAGTACTTATATGACATTAATTTAATTCCTGAAGTTTTAATATTAAATAAAGTTTTTTGAAATTAAATATGTAGAAGGCTAAAAGAATATATCTGTGTAAATAATAAAATATTTGAATAATTTTATATATATTTTATTTAATTCCGATTTTGCTGTATTTATGTAGTGACTAACATAACTTTCTGTATTTAAAATTATATTTATTTTTGAGGTATGAGGCAATTTTGTCAGAAATGTTATTAGTATATTTTAATAAAATGTATTTAAAATTTTCTTTTGTATTTGGATATACCATATTTCAAGCAATTTGTTATTTTCATTCATCAACAATTAATCTGTCAGTGTAGGATCTTAATCATCATCAAAAGCTATCTGTATGATGATTTGAGCTCTAAAATATAATTTTTCTCGATTCATGGGTATATTAACTAATCTATGTATCATAAAGGGTCTGTCAATGGAAACAATGGGTCTTTCAAAAAAAAATATTTTGTGAGGATCTTGGGTGATATGAACTGGGTGATAACTAGTTCGAAAAAGCTCCTGACTTTACGTCAGTGCTTTTTTATTTTTCTTTACCACTACTTATTCTAATTTTTTATAGGTAAACTACTTCAACGCATTCAAATTCTGTAGCAACCTTGGAATGAATCTTCTGAACATTGAAACGAAACAAGAGAATGATTTGCTTGTTGACCACATAAAACAAAATTGTAAGTATTCAACTGCATGCTTAGGTTACAGAAGAATGGATTTGTGAAACTGGAAACGAGACAGAGCAGAATGGAGTAAAAATTCAAAACAAATTTTACATGAAAGTTTTTCTTCCCAAATTCAACAGAGAAAATGGGAAAAACTTTCGAAAAAAAACTATTTATTTTGGAACATTGAATAAAGTACTCCAGTGCTTCGTGGTACATTTCGAATGGAATAAGGAAATAATTTCTTTATATTTTATCCTGATACTCGTGGATCTCCTGTGAAGAGTCCTCAGAAGCTGGGCGAGTTTTGGTAATAGAAAGTTAGACAAATCGGGACAGCGTAACTTACATCTGTATAACAATTCTACACTCGAACAAGCCTGTTAAGGTTTTGATAATGCGACTTGACTTCTTCACAGCTGAAAATATACAACAAAATGAATATTACAAAATATTCAACTCATACTAGAGACTCACCCAGTATTGATTGTTGTAGGCTAATGGTGTAAACAAATCATTGAACATACAGTGTATGCATGAAATTGAGTGAACATTCACAATCCCAAATAATAAAATTGTCAAAGAACAATAAATACTTAAGAAATCAAAAAATTTGAAAAATAATTATGTCGAAAAGTTAAGATACTTGAGATATAATAACCTAAAATAATATAAAATAACAACAGACGTATTCGAATCCGAAAACAAAATACATATATTTATTTCATTCCTTCTCTTCGTTGCCCTCAATTGGTCTGGTACATCTTTTATAATAAATATCCTCATAATCTAACACCTTGACATTTTCAATATCAATTCATTAAAATGATGTTTGGCTAAAGCTGTTTTATCCATCTTATTACAGTGCTTAGTCTGGCAATCATACTTGAGTTGTCTAATTCTATTTTGAAAATATTGCTTAGTCTGTCCTATATAACTTATATCACAGTTCACGCAGGGAACTTGGTAGATTACATTGGACCTTTTGAGAAAATAGTTTTCTAAACTAAAAGATAAACCGCCTTTTCAAAAATGTAATCTACCAAGTAACCTGCTTGAACTGTGATAAAAGTTATATAGGACAGACTAAGCAGTATTGGCAAAATAGAATAACACAACTAAAGTCTGACTGCCAGGCTAAGCACTGTAATAAGATGGATAAAACAGCTTGAGCCTAAAATATTTGTAATGAATTACATGATCTTAATTTTGAAAATATCAAGGTGTTAGATTATGAAGATATTAATCATGTATCAGCGAAATGATCTATATAAATATTAACTCTACAGTAAATGATAAAACAGACATACAAAATTTAATTACGACATATATTAAACCTTCTCAATATGTATAAGACCAAAAGAGGCCAACGAAGAGAAGGAATAACATAAACATATGAATTTTGAAAAACCAATTTTAATGTGAGTCAATATTTGATAGAAGTAAAATTTAAATGACTTTAAATTCAGAATTATATATTCTAACTTCTACATTATATATTGAAACTATATACAAAAACTATCAAATTGATATCCTTATATATATAATAATTATAAAATATTTTTCAATGTCTCGGAAAAAACCTTTTTATATCCCGACTTGAAATGTATATATACAAATGTATTAACAAAAACTATATAAGTATGTATAGTTTTTGTATATAGTTTCAATATATTGTGTGGAAGTTAGAGTATATAATTCTGAATTTAAAGTCATATGTATTTTGTGTTCGGATTAGATTTCGTCTATTGTTATTTCATATTATTATAAGTTGTTTAATCTCAAGTATCTTCATCTTTCGATATGATTATTTTCAAAATTTTATGATCTCTGATGTATTGTTCTTTGACAATTTTATTATTTGGGATTGTGAATGTTGACTAAATTTCATGCATACACTGTATGTTAAATGATTTGTTTACACCATTAGCCTACAAAAATTAATTCTGGGTGAGTCTTTAGTATGTGTTGAATATTCTGTAATATCTTGTTAAGTCTTAATATAGGGTGTTTTTTTTAGAGTGATAGAAATTTCGATAGGGATAACGGTGATATGACAGAAAGTAGAAGCCATGTTGTTTTGACATTTTTGTTCAGTAAGCATTGACAAATTATCATGGAAAGACTCACGCAGTAACCACGATCACAAATTGTTGAAATTTATTTTTAAAAATCAGTGTTCTATTCGCCCAACTTATAGAGCACTTCGTGAAATTTATGGTTTACCCAATCCTCAATCAGAACAGCTTATTCGTCGAACTATCCATAGATTTTGGACAACATCTTCTCTACTCGATGCAACAAGAACAAACAAGACAAAAAACTGTACGTATAGAAGAAAATATCGCTGCTGTAAGTAATAGTGTTAATGATGATCCAGATTTGTTTATTCGTCGACGTTCACAACAAGTTGGACTCTGTGCATCCACCGCATGAAAAATTTTGCGTAAAGATCTTGGTATATACCCATATAAGATCCAAATGGTTCAAGAACTAAAGCCATTTGACCATAATAAGTTTGTTGTTGCTGATTGGGCCCTAGAACAGCTTGAAGTTGATCCACATTATTATTGTAAAATTGTGTTTAGTGATGAAGTTTATTTCTGGTTGAACGGCTATGTAAACAAGCAAAATTGCCATATATAGAGCGAAAAAAATTCTCAAGAAGTTCTGCAGGTTCCATTGCATCTTGAAAAATCCACTGTATGGTGTGCTTTACACGCTGGGGGCATCATCGGTCCATATTTTTTTAAAAACGATGCTAGAGCTAATGTTACAGTAAATGGTGCTCGCTACAGATGGATGATCAATGATTACTTGTTTCAAAATTTGAATGGTATCGATCCAGAAGTATTTTGGTTCCAACAAGATGGTGCTACACCTCATGCTGCTACCTTAACAATTGATTCATTGAAAGAAAGATTTGGCGATAACATTATTTCGAAATGGTTCAATGAATTGGCCTCCAAGATCATGCGACATAACTCCACTGGATTTATTTATTTGGGGTTATGTCAAGTCATTGATTTATGTTGATAAACCAGAAATAATAGACGCTTTGGAAGCCAACATAACTCGTGTTATTGATGAAATAAGGCCCGAATTACTGGAAAAAGTGGTTCAAAATTGAACTGGTCGAATGCGATTCCTCAGAGCTAGTCGTGGTGGAAATTATTTTCAAAACATAAATGTCATAAAATTATCTTTCAAATAAAAAAAAAATTGGCTTCAATCTTAATTTGAATGTGTTTTATTTCAATTCAAAGTTCTATCACTCTGGAAAAAACACCCGATATATAGACGAAACGTCGCATTATTAAAATGTTGTGATTGTGAAAGGGCTGTCCTAACCTCATTATTCTTTATTTGATTATCTTAAGTTTTTTTAAATTTTATTGAGAACCTATGGAAGTTAGGGACTTCAGAAGTCAATATTTTCATTTAAGAATTTTTTACAGGGTTATTGCGGTACTTAAAGATCACTATCGATTTCAAGATGTTCACTTGAATTGCCACTTGAATGGGTATCATCGATTGTTGGCACTTACGCAACAGACGTGCATATTTCGATGTTAGATGTGCAATGCTCTAATGCTTAACTAATGCAATGTACTCCCGCACTATATTCACCTCATATGGGAATGCCAGAGCTTAGAACAAACACTAGTGACATCTATGAATGGAACTTTTTGCACTAGTTGAACTATAAAAGCTTTCATACTGAGGTCTTTATGCAAAATTCTCATCAGAGAACACGATGACGAGTTGATGTTGATTGATGTTTAGCCACATTCTGAGCCACAGCAGCAATGTTTTCAGGTGTGCTTACTGGATGAGTTGTTTCATCAAATATCGATCCAGTTTTCAAGAAAAAATGGATCCACGAATTGCCGTGGGGGCATATAATTTCTACTGAATTTTCCACGTAAATTCAAACAGTTTGGATGGAAAATTAACTTTTTGGTAAATGAGTCATTAATATTTCCAGTTTTGGTCAAGCGTGAATAGACCCATTCCATTAAAGTACAATATTAAAGTAATTTTCTGTCAAAACACGAACGAAAGTAGTGTTACCTAACTCGAAATAACCACTACTTTAAAATGCAAACTCTAGAAGGCCCATCTTTTATATCACTATTAAGCAAAAAAAGAACTTTATATATTTCAGATGGGACCGCTAAGTTCTTCTGGACAGCAGGTCAGGACTTAGGAAGCCCTGGTGAATTTGCTTGGCTATCTACTGGTAAACTTCTCAGTTATACAAACTGGGCACCAGGACAACCAGATAACATAAACAATGAAGAACACTGCTTGTTGCTCAGCAAAGAACACGATTATTCTTGGGAGGATTCCAATTGCTGGGGTAGACATTTTTTCATTTGTGAAGTAGCAACCTGTCCTTACACGTGTTGATTGAATAAAAAGAGAATGATCAATTTTATTATTTAATATTGCATATAATTTTTGACATCTCCTACCAGATAGTTTTTTTTCAATATCTCGAAAAACTAACTTCCTAGGCGGAGTCGTAAATATACAATAATGATTTGAACTTCCATCCAAAATTTCATAAGAATACAAGAATTATCCCTAATATTTTATAATAATCTCTAAATCATTAAACTGTATGATATGAACTAGCAAAAAGAAACTCCTGAGTTAACGTCAGTGCTTTCCACCTTATTTATTTAATTTATTTGATTGATACAGACTTTACTTGATGAAAACCCATATTAAATAAGGTGACCCTGATTTTCACAAAATTTATCAGTAATATATGCTGTTAACACAGGATATATATTATTTATTTATCAATAAACGTTTTGGAACATCAATAATAAGAACACGTATCGGGTGTTTTTTTAGAGTTATAGAAATTTCGATAGGGATAACTGTGATTTAACAGAAGGTAGAAGTTATGTTGTTTTGACATTTCTATTCAGTAAGCATTGACAAATTATCATGGAAAGACTCACGCCGCAACAACGTTTAAAAATTGTTGAAATTTATTTTCAAAATGAGTATTCTATTCGTCAAAGTTATAGAGCACTCCGTAAAATTTATGGTTTACATAATCGTCCATCAACGCAGCTTATTTGTCGAACTATCGATAGACTTCGAACAACATTTTCTCTACTCGATGCAACAACAACAACAAGACAAAGAACTGTACGTACAGAAGATATAATGATCCAGATTTGTCTATTCGTCGACGTTCACAACAAGTTGGACTCTGTGCATCCGCCACATGGAAAATTTTGCGTACAGATATTGGTCTACACCCATACAAGATGCACTTGTTTTAACAACTAAAGCCATTTGACCCTAATAAATAAGCGTCGTTTGTTTGCTGATTGGTCCTTAGAACAGCTTGAAGTTGATCCACTTCTTTATCGTGAAATTGTGTTTAGTGATGAAGCTCATTTCTGGTTGAACGGCTATGTAAACAAGCAAAATTGCCGTATACGGGGTGAAAACAATCCTCAAGAATTTCTGCAGGTTTCATTGTATCCTGAAAAATGCACTGTATGGTGTGCTTTATACGCTGGAGGCATCATCGGCCCATATTTCTTTAAAAACGATGCTGGATCTAATGTTACAGTGAATGGTGCTCGTTACAGATCGATGATCAATGATTATTTGTTTCAAAATTTGGATGGTATTGACCCAGAAGTGTTTTGGTTCTAACAAGATGGTGCTACACCTCATGCTGCTACCGCAACAATTGATTTATTGAAAGAAAGATTTGACGATAACATTATTTCGAGAAATGGCCCAATTAATTGGCCTTCAAGGTCATGCGACCTTACACCACTGGATTATTTTCTTTGGGGTTATATCAAGTCATTGGTTTATGCTGATAAACCGGAAACAATAGGCACTTCGGAAGCTAACATAACTCATGTTATTGATGAAATCGGGCCTGAATTACTCAAAAAAATGGTCCAAAATTGGTCTGGTCGAATACGGTTCCTTAGAACTAGTCGTGGTGGGTATATGCCGGAAATTATATTTAGAACATAAATGTCATAAAATTAATTATCTTTCAAATAAAAAAAATTTTGGCTTCAATCTTAATTTAAATGTGTTTTATTTCAATTTAAAGTTCTATCACTCTAAAAAAACACATGATACATATCGGCGTCCCATCAGACCACGTCCTTCTCATAACAGATATAAAAATAAAGATTACTAAAAGGAAAAGGTTATGATAGACGAAAGCATCAAATATAAAGTAAGGAAAGAATTGAATGAAACAATCAGCCAGGGAGGCAATCCTTATAACTCATAGAAAAACATAGAATAAATAATGATTAATACTACAAAAAAGGAAATAGGATACAAACAAAACATCAACAAGAAGAAATGGATGACAGAAGAAATATTAGCAATGTTTGGAGAAAGAAGAAAAAACAAGAACCAAGGCAGTCGAGACAAATATAGAACGTTGCAAAATACTATAAGAAGAGCAATAAGATCGGCAAGAATAAATAGGTGAAGGAATAGTGCGAAGAAATAGAACGTTTACGTTCTATTCTGATGTCTATAACCTTCACAAGAAAATAAAATAGGCAGCTTGAGCCTATAGAAAACAGACAAGGGCAAATGGCACAAGACAACGCACAGAGGAAAGCTATCTGTGAACGATATATTGGCAACCCCTTTGCAGATGAAAGGCCTCAGTTAACAGACAACCTGGAAAATGATTTGTTCGAACCGTCAATTACAATAGAAGAGATGACTAGAGCAATATATGATTCGAAAGAAAATAAAATGGTTGGGCCAGATTGAGTACCTGCTGAACTGCTCATGTTACTAGACAACGAAGGTATTAAGATACTTCAAAGGCTTTTCAACCAGATCAACAACACAGGAAATTTCCCAACCAAATGGCTTGCATCTCTTTTCGCCCCAATTCCAAAAAAACAACGTAACAAGACATGAAAACCACAGACCAACCAGCTTGATGAGTCACACTCTCAAAGTATTCCTGACAGTCATTCACTACTGAATTTCTAAAAAATGCATAAACCTTATTGGATCCTCTGAATTCATATTTAGAAAGAGGCACTAGTCGCAAGCAAGGTATTAGTTCAGAACTGCTACGATCAGAGAAAATATGTAGTAATGTGTTTCACAGACCACGACAAAGCTTTGACAGAGTGTGACATCATAAACTCGTTCAAATACTGAGGCGACTTGATATAGATCAGAGAGATATACGCTGCATTGAAAAATTGTACTGGAACCAATCAGCTGCAGTTAGGATGGACAACGAAGTTACAACTCCCACTCTTGTTTAACGTTTACTCTGAAGACATCTTCCAAGAAGCTCTCAAAGGGCAACAGTTGGGCATCAAAGTAAATGGCACGTGGATCAAAAATATACGTTATGCAGATGACACTCTCCTGATAATAGATAACACGAATGACCTTCCAAAGGATCCTGGACATAATAGGAATACACAGCCGACCATTGGGAATAAAAAAGACAAAATTCCTAAAAGTTACCCGCAAACCAGATGAGTTTTAGAATGCAAAACTATCATACAATAGTGAAGACATAGAACGAGTTAAAAAGTTCAACTATCTGGGAACTTGGTTATGTGAATACTGATCTGTCTAACTAATGGTACGAATTTGTGGAATTACTTTTGTTGTTGAGAAAACTCTTCAGATGTCTAAGACATTACACATAAAAATGATGAATCGGGAATTTATAAGTTAACCTGAGGTGATTTCCAAAAAGTTTACATAGGACAGACATGGAGAACTTTTCGACAAACACTTCTGGAAATCAGTTTTCAACATTACATATTTTATATCCAGAGTGGTAGCGTTTTCAGCAGGATAATGCAAGATGCTATACTTCGGCCTATATTCAAGCTTGGATGCAAGAACACCAAGTGATAACCATTTCATGGCCAGAAGCTTCACCAGATTGTAGTCTGATTGAAGACTAATGAAGATTGAAGTTGAACGTGTAGTGCCACGAAATGAAGATGATTTCATTCAGTTAGTTTTACAGTCCTGGACTACCATCAAATTATGGAGGTGATCTAGTTTCGGGTGTACCTCGACGTTTAGTCAAGTATTTACAGTTAGCTGGAGGTTGTTTAAGTAAATGAGATGAATATTTTGTTATAATTTTCTAATTCAAGAATTAAAAATATATACTATTATAAATAATCACAATTGAGCTTTGTTTTTTCCGGATACTTTCCAAACGGACTATATATCGAAATGATGAATTTGAATTCTATCGTAGGCCCGTTGCTATGGTTTCGGTAGCGGAAAACTTCTTTGAATCTTCTTATCATACGCATTCTGCACGAAGTACTACATTTCAGATCAATCTGATTTGTAGTTTCCAAAATATGGGGAAAAATGTGAGGAAATTTCATATGGTAGTAATTGTAATACTATGGGACTGATTGTGCCCATTAACGAACTCAATTGAGCTATTATGGCCTTAAATCTATCGTGAAAATTTCAAGTCTCTGGCTTATTCCGTTCGAAAGTTAGTGCGTTTACGTATGAACTGGACGGACAGAATTAGTTAGTATTGACCTCTATTCTTCACCAAAGTTCAAACTTGTCGTTTGAGAAAATATTTAGGGGTGAAAACATGGAAATTAAAAACATTTGGGCAAAACAAAAGCGCAAAAAATAATGTACTTATTATTATTATAATACATATTTTTCCAAGAAGAAAAAACCGTTTTCGTGAAAACATGCTTTTCACTTTTATTATTTTAAAATTCCCCTAAATAAATTTTGCATTAAATCACGTTTACGCTGTAACTTATGGTGTGGAAATTAATGATCATAAAATAATTTAGTACAACATATAACTTTCAAATATGAATTATCGATTAAAAATACAGAAATGAAATTATTTTTCTTATTGAAATGTTACTATTCATACTAATTGTCTTCTTTTTAGGTGAGCTTAATTAAATTTCTTGTAGAATTTGTGTCATTTATTGGAAATTCAAAATTAAAAGTTGTTTTTCTTCAGGATCATCATCTTCGGTTGACAACAGAAGATTAGTGGACAATGGGACACATTACTTGTTAGAAGGAATATTCGAAGGGTCAGGTTTTGTTAATTCGCTAGGTATGCATATCGAGTGCTAGGCAAAAGGCATTGAAAATGAAATCATTTTAACTCATTTCCGAAAATTTTATTCAGAAACTGATGTTCATTTTCAGGAAAAGATTTCCTGAAAACTAGTATCGTTGTTCGAAGTCAAATTTGTGGGTTTTATCTTGGCAAAAGTTCATAAGTTTTTTATTTATCGCTAAATTTTATTTCTATTACACTGCAGAAAATAAAATTAGGGTCATCTAATTTTTTTTGCATCTTTTTCGGTTATTACGTAGTTTACTAACTTCACACTTCGTCGTGATTGCTTGAATAAAAAAAAGCATTCGCTCTTCTAAGTTCTTTGAAAATCACGAGAAATAAGAATTCAATTTAATATGCTTTTAGGCCATAAAAACATTTAGAACTTCATTGTTAGAGAGTATTCCCTTCTCCAGCAACGAAAAGAGCTTATAGATGACAAGGCATGCTTTGGATCAGATTAATTAAACTAATTTGATTATATTAAACGAGTTCGGTCCAGTTCTTTATCTCAAAAATACATTCAGTTCAGAAGATAATGAATTGATAAATTAATAAGAATTTTGTTCATCACTGCACTCTCAGGTAATTTCCGAATCCTTTCTCGGAAAAACTTCTTGCCTTTTCAGGTTAATTTTCGATTTTTTCGAAACAAAAGAAGCGCTGACCTGTCAAATCGTGTTGCATCCGTTGAAACAGCCAGTAGTCAGAAGAAGCAATATCCGGAGAATACGGCAGGTGCGGTAAGATATCCCAGTTGATCGTTTCTGAATATTTCCTGACATCTTTCGTGACGTGAGGCCGAGCGCTGTCATGCAAAAGAATAACTTTATCATGTCTGCCCCTATACTCTAGTCGTTTTTACCGTAATGCACGATTCAAAAGACGTTATTGTAGTCTGTACCGATCAGCCGTAATGAAATAACACATGAATGTTCAGCTTTGGCGTTGATGTTGAGATCCATGCCAGCGATTGATCGGGCAAAACGTAGTATTTTTTTTCGGGTTGTCGTAGAAGATCCACTTTTCGTCACCAATCATTACCCGGTGTAAAATACCCTTTGCCGTTCATTTCCCTGTCTTTTATTGAGAGACCAGTTGAAATTGTTGTTACAACTGGAGACTGGATCTTCCACAGCCGCCTCATTTCGTAATGCAACAACAGTTTTCATAGTAATTTCAACACTCACCATGAAAATACAAGTCAATCCTTCAATTTTTAATAGACAATTAAAACGATTGAAACAAAACATATGCTAATAATGTCCCGTAGGAATTAGGCATTTGTCTAAACGAAAAAAACTTTTTTATTCCAGCTCTGTTTGTTCGCTTAGATCTATTGAACTGTTTAACGGATTTTAATGCAGTTTTCAGCAATAGATATAGTGATTCAAGAGGAAGGTTTATACATGAATACATACATATTATAGTGCAGAAAAAAAAATTCAAAGATTTGTAATGTGATGTCGTAACAAACATATTTTTGTGCGCTTAAATCGCAAACGCTGGCTAAACCTTACGAGATATCGAATAAACGTACTACGGAATTCTATATCTTAAAAATATCCATAAAAATGTCTGATGATATATCGGGTGTTTTTTTTAGAGTGATAGAACTTCAAATTGAAATAAAACACATTTGAATTAAGATTAAGGCGAATTTTTTTTATTTGAAAGATAATTTTATTATATTTATGTTTTGAAAATAATTTTCACTACGACTAGCTCCGAGGAACCGCATTCGACCAGAGCAATTTTGGAGCACTTTTTCGAGTAATTCAGGCCTTATTTCATCAATAACACTGGTTATGCTGGCTTCCAAAGCGTCTATTGTTTCTGGTTTATCGGCATAAATCAATGACTTGACATAACCCCAAAGAAAATAATCCAGTGGAGTTATGTCGCATGATCTTAGAGCCCAATTAATTGGATCATTTCCCGAAATAGTGTTATCGCCAAATCTTTCTTTCAATAAATCAATTGTTACGGTAGCAGCATGAGGTGTAGCACCATCTTGTTGGAACCAAAAGACTTCTGGGTCGATACCATTCAAATTTGGAAACAAATATTCATTGATCATCGATCTGTAACGAGCACCGTTTACTGTAACATTAGCTCCAGCATCGTTTTTAAAGAAATATAGACCGATGATGCCTTCAGCGTGTAAATCACACCCTACAGGATGCAATGGAACCTGCAGAATTTCTTGAGGATTGTTTTAACTCCATATACGGCAATTTTGCTTGCTTACATAGCCGTTCAACCAGAAATGAGCTTCATCACTAAACACAATTTCACGATAAAAAAGTGCATCAAGTTCAAGCTACTCTAGCACCCAATCAGCAAACAAACCACGATTATTATGGTCAAGTGGCTTTAGTTCTTGAACCAGTTGGATCTTGTATGGGTGTAGACCAAGATCTTCACGCAAAATTTTCCATGTGGTGGATGCACAGAGTCCAGCTTGTTGTGAACGTCAACGAATAGAGAAATCTGGATCATCATTAACACTTTGACTTACAGCAGCGATATTTTCTTCTGTACGTACAGTTCTTTGTCTTGTTGTTGTTGTTGCATCAAGTAGAGATAATGTTGTTTGAAATCTATCGATAATTCGACGAATAAGCTGCTCTGATGGACGATTATGTAGACCATAAATTTCACGAAGTGCTCTATAAGTTTGGCGAATAGAACACTGATTTTGAAAATAAATTTCAACAATTTGTAAACGTTGTTGTGGCGTGAGTCTTTCCATGATAATTTGTCAATGCTTACTGAACAAAAATGTCAAAACACTATGGCTTCTTCCTTCTGTCAAATCACAGTTATCCCGATCGAAAGTTCTATCACTCTAAAAAAACACCCGATATATTTATCCCCAGAGGATAACCCATAGTTACCATTTTTATCTTTTACATATTGTGTTATTTACCAAGCTATTTTATATAGAATTATCCATTTTGTTCTTCCGAAAGTAAACGTAAATGAAACACTTTCATTTTGAATATCTATCAAATTTTCATTTCAATATAATGCTTGTATCTTACCATTATGTGTGGAATACACCATCATTCAAATATCCTCCGCGTGATCTCTTACAGGACTCGATCATTGTGAGGTAATTTTCGAAGACCCGTTACAATACATTATTACTCCTTATCCAATTAAATACATTACATACGTTTAACATTTAATGTAGATCAAAACTGCTCCTAACAGCATTTCATTAAAATGGATATTTTAGAAAATATGAGAGAATTAAAAAGCGGAGGCTGGCGTCTTGGTTGGATGCGGTCGGCGGATGCAAGGTGAGCCTATAAATATTGCATCGATGGCCGTGTGAAGCCCTGGCGGGTCGCTAGTTCACGATAAAATCATCACATACGTCACCTACGTTACAACCCAAAAAACAAGAGATTCCTAAAACGAATGCAAATTACAGGGTGACCCTAATTTGTGCAGTGGATGAGTTGTTACGATTTGCTGACAGAATATTGGTTTAATTGTTGACAGGAACATCTGCATTTCGTAGCCAGGCTTTCAGTATTCCACTCGTGAAATTAGGTACCCAATTTTATTTGTTCTCCAATTACTTTCAGGTAAATTAATTTTTTGCTATACAATATTTTGTCTTCATCATTTCCCGGGTTTTTTTGTCCATGCATCGACTGTTTTGCAACGTAACCGAAATTAAATGAGAGAGTTTAATCGAATCGGTCCTTACTTGATATAAATTCATTTCAATTGATTGAAGTACAGTAGACTCCCGATATAGTGAACTTATTAGTGCGCGCTTAGTTCACTATTGTGATTTGTCCACTAAAGCGAAGTTCAAATGAAACAACATTGTTTTCTGGAATGAACAACAATTTATTTTACTTGGTATGATACATAGGAGTTTTTACCACCTAAATTTGATGTTTCAAAGTTTTGTGTCAAAAAATGAGGTGATTTTCGATTGATTCTGCGATTTGTCTCAAATTATGTAGGACTAGTAGTGTGGAGTAGTCAATACTCCGTCCACCATATCATCTCATTCAATGATTTCAATGCATTTGATGTCTTAATGGCTTGTAGATTATTCTCTAAATCTTTATCTGGTACATCATTATCCTCACTTTCAATGAAAATTACAGCTTTCTCTATATCTTGAACGTAATCTCTGTTCCACTAATCAGCTGCTTCAATTTCAACGTCAAGATTCACATGACGTAACAAATTTTTAATTTTTGTCGTCACATGGTCCATTTCCCCATTACAGCATCGCAACTTCAATACAGATAAGGGAATGTTTTCTTTATCATCGGAGTCTGGTGCTTCCTCCAATGGCGATAGTATTTTGCTCCAACATTTCTCGATAACATCCGGTTTCAAAGAATTCCATGCCAAAATTAAACTAACAATTGCATCTTTTAAAGAGAGAGATTTTAATGCCATTCCAATACAGTATACGTTGTCATTTAGGATGCTCGCCAACAAACTCTTACGGTAGAAATTTTTGTTAGCCTTATCACATTCTGGTCCATGGCATGTACGTAACGAAAATTGAACCATCGGCACTTCTTAACTCCTCCGCTGGCGGATGACTTGGCGCATTGTCCAGCAAAAGAATTGCTTTAACAGGAGGCTTTTTGTCAGTCAAGAATTCTTGAACTTAAAACAATGAATCCAGCTTGATACCCTTAAATTTTAAACAAATGGTGGCAACTCATCTCTGGAATGAACATTTTGAAGAACCATTCCTTGAATATGAATCCAGTCATCCAAGCTCTTTTGAAATTTCTGTAATGTACTGGACAATTTAAATCACGGATCGATCGAGGATTCCTTGCTTTTCCAATGACTAGTGTCTTCATCTTATGATTGCTGCCTGCATTTGTACAGGCTAGGAAGACAACCCTTTCCTTTTCTGTTTTTCTTACTGGAGCTGTCTTCTCCTCAAGACCTACATATATTTTGTCCGGAAGCAATTTCCAGTATCGGATTCATCACCATTATAAATCTGCTCCTTCAATAGCTAAAGTTCATCCACTGTCTCAAGCAAAGTCTTTTTAAATGAATTGGCCGTCTCACTTGCAGATGACAGTTTTTCTCCTGAGATTTTAAGATATCGAATTCTAAATCGTTTCTTGTACCTTTGCAATCATCCGCTCCTTACATTTAAACATGGAGTTCTTTTGTATTCTTCGTGCGATTTTTTTGCTTTTTATTTAATTATAAAACCTGTGACTGAAATGTTTTTCTCTTTGCTTTAACAGCCACCGATATCAAGCGTTTTTGCGTTTTCCATTCTAGAGCATTCAGATAACCTCAGAGTTTCAATTTTTCCTGGTCCCACGTAAGTATTGATGATCTTCTTCAAACTATTCACTCTTCTATTTCGAATTGCACAAATGGTAGACTTAGCTACACCATATTTTTTTGTTAAATCCTTTACTCTAACACCTTTTCCCAACTTTTCAACTATTTCATCGTTTTGACTAAGCTTTAAATGAATCCTGGCCATATTTAAGCTTTCTCGAAAACAGGAAATAATTTGGTACCGCTTTGCCAAAGAAAATGCCCAAAAGTAAACAAAAGAAAAGGTTTAACAATCGTTTTCTTAATAAGAAAAAAATGAAAATAAAATATTTAAATAAAATATTTTAATATTTACAGATATATTCTGTTAGCCTTCTACATATTTAATTTCAAAAATTTATATTTAATATTATAACTTCAGGAATTGAATTAATATCATATAAGTACAACTTATATGAAACGACATAAAAATAAACATTCATTATAAGACATCCAAATGATACAATAAGGATCCTATAAATTAAATATTTTGAGTAGACAAAATTTTGTTTCTGTTCATCCCCCTTATGAAAGCAGATATCTTTCAAAAATATTTAACATAATCTTAAGAATTTCATCATAAAACTATCTTACTTGAAATATTCAATATAATTGGATATCTGAGTTACTTTTTAGAAAATCTCAAGATATGTAAAGACATTACTAAAAAACAAGTTTTAAGAGAGACTTTGTTGCGTCAGTACTCATATTATTTGATAAAATATAACATCAATCAACAAAAAATACCAAGAAGCTTTCTGAATTGTTAAAGGGGAGAAAATATTTTTTGTTGATTTTATCGAACAATATGATTGAGTACTAACGGAGCAAAGTCTCTTTTAAAACTTGTTTTTCAGTAATGTTTATACATATCACGAAATTTTCTAAAAAGTAACTTAGATATCCAATAATATTGAATATTCTAAGTAAGATAGCTTTATGATGAAATTTTTGGAAATATCTGTTCTCATAAGAAGGATGAGCAGAAACAAAATTTTGTCTACTCAAAATATTTAATTTATAGAATTGTTGTTAACAATTTATATTTATTGGATTTTGTTATATCATTGGGATGTCTTATTAAGAATGTTTGTTTTATCTGTCGTTTGATATGAGTGCTACCTACCTATATGACATTAATTTAATTCCTCAAGTTATAGTATTAAATATAATTTTTTGAAATGAAATATGTAGAAGGTTAACAGAATACACCTGTAAATATTAAAATATTTCAATAATTTTATGTACCTTCTATCAAGTATAAACCTCCATTTATTTTATTCTAATCGTTTTCTTGTTATGAATTGTCAAATTCTTCAGGTTCACTATTTAGTGGCTTCAGTTGTTCATTGTACCAATGCAAATAATTATTCGTTCACCATTTGGAGTAGTTCATTATAGGTATTGTTCACCATTTCGAGAGTCAACTGTATTTCAAATCAAAATTAAAATTTTCGTAATTATTTAATGAAATAAAGCAACAATATTACCCACCAAGAGGCTATATACATTCTCACACCCAAACAGTTAAGATGTAGAACCTTATGAAGCCACAGTGTGACGAAACAATTTTTATTCATCAATAAAAACTTGTGGAAATTCAATTTTATATACTATTCATCATTATGTTCATTTCTCAGTAAAATCTCAATGCATGAAATGGATTTCACTTTATGAGTATGATTTTACGTGATCAAGTGATCAGGTTGAATTGCAAAATGGTTGATCTATGTGTCTTTTGCCCTATCTTGCTGGAAATAAACTGAACTTATGTTTACAGCTCAACTTTTTTGAAGCGTTCAGATTCTGTGAAGATTTCGGTCTGAACTTGATGTCGGTGGAAACGAAAGAAGAGAGTAAATATATATTAGAATTCCTCAAAAAACAACGTGAGTATTCATCCTGAGCAATACCAATCATTCATACTAATTTAAAACAAACATGTAGAATATTCCAAACATTCCACTATAATTGCACCTTGTGACTATTTTTTTCCCAACTGGGATTTATCATCTTCTATTTTGAACGTTTGCTTTGATGCCAGTTGCAAAAATTATAAAAGGTTGCAACTCCTTGTTAAGGTCGTTCTCTTCTTCTCTAGGCAGCTTTTGGACAGATGGAGAAGGGATGTTTAATATATACTAGTAACAGGGGAAAATAATGAACGGTTATTTGGGAAATAAAATTCAGCAATAAGATTTTTTGCCACACAGAACTTCTTATCCTGTAGCAAATTTAATGCTATTTCCAGATATGTGGTCAAATTTGATGAGGCTACAAGGATAACTAAAGTATAATTGATTTTATGGAAAAACTTGAAATCAAGGAATGTTAAATTGAAGAATAACCATCAACCTTGCGACCATGTGTTATATAACAAAATTTGAATATCAAAACAAATTGAAATATATTTATCTTCTACAATTTTAATTTCCAAAAGAATTTTTTATTCAAAAAACTTTAAGAATTAAATTAATGTCTAAAACAAGCACCGCTCACATTTAATAGACGTATATAATTAAAACTCAATATACAATGTCAAATGAAATAAATAACCCAACAGATATACGAAAGTAATTAAAATTAATAAATAAATATTCAAAGGAGACAAAATTTTGTTTCTGGTTTTATCTTTAAGAAATATTACTTGCCTTATAAAAACATGAACACACTTAAGGGACTTCCCAAAGAATATAATTTATTTGAAATATTCAATATATTTAAATATTCGAACAAATTATTTCAAAAATCTCTAAAAAATGTGCACTATATCTTCAAAAAACAAATATATAGATATAGTGCACATTTTTTAGAGATTTTTGAAATAATTTGTTCGAATATTTAAATATATTGAATATTTCAAATAAATTATATTCTTTGGGAAGTCCTTTAAGTGTGTTCATGTTTTTATAAGGCAAGTAATATTTCTTAAAGATAAAACCAGAAACAAAATTTTGTCTCCTTTGAATATTTATTTATTAATTTTAATTACTTTCGTATATCTGTTGGGTTATTTAGTTCATTTGACATTGTATATTGAGTTTTAATTATATACGTCTATTAAATGTGAGCGGTGCTTGTTTTAGACATTAATTTAATAAAAATTGAATAAAAAATTCTTTTGGAAATTAAAATTGTAGAAGATAAACATATTTCAATTTGTTTTGATATTCAAATTTTGTTATATTTCTTCTATCAAGTAAAAAGCCTTTCTATTTTATTTTTATGTGTTATATAACATTTTTTGTTGCAAATAACTTGACACCCTGAATAGAAGCACTTTTCGAATAGAAAAAATCAAAGCGTTTCGGGGAGGCGTATACTATAAAAACTAAAATTTAGTGGATTATTTCACCTAGAGCTAAGCCATCCAAAGTCCGGTCGACACGATGTTTTCCAAATCCGTAATAAAAACTTTAGAAAAGACAAGAAAGCGCATCTTCTCAATTTGTAACTTGCTGGTTTTTATGGAATAGTTCATTACAGTTTAATTTTTCTCCTGTTGAAGATTATTTACCCCCGAAAGCATATGTTTGTAATACTTCACTGGAAATACACTCTGACTAGAAAATCGAACTAACCGAAATGAACAAATCCAATTCAATAATCATTCGTTTGATCTCAAAAACTATATCCCAGATTTGTTTAATCGCGAAGTTAGTTCGGTTTCGAAACTACGGTTTAGGATGAAATCGATGTGATGATGCATAATAATGTGTATTCCAGCAGTAAATGACCTGGATTGCATGTAATTTCGTAAGGGTAATCAATTCATAATTACGGACGCAGCTTTGAGCTATTAGTTATACAGTACCCTCCTAAAGACCCAACCGTTTTTGGGTTGATACAATTACCACTAGTGGGTGAGTGTTCACTCTACCACTGAATTAGATTAGACAATGAATGTTGTTAACGATTTAATTTACTCTTGAGGTCCCACGATGATTGAAACCAAAATCGCTAACCCACCACTGCGAAGGTTATGATGAAAATATGAAAGAAAATTAAACAAAGACACTCAAATTTGCGCTAGCGATTTTGTGCTTCCGCACATAAAACATCAAACTTCGTAAAATGCCTCATAGTGCGCCAATGAAAAGAAATAAAACTTGTCTTTTATGAATGAATCCCAAATTGTTAACCTGATAGTGAAAATGCAAACTCTTACTCCCTATTTATTTATTTCAACTTTACAATTAAAATAGTGACTCTTATTTACAATAAAATACAAGTTTGCGGTTAGCTCGAGGTCCGAGATTTACGTAAGGACTTATCTTTGAGGTTTTCCTGGAATATTGTTCTCCAAGGTGTCCGAATGATATTGCTTTCTCCAAGAATAGTTCATATTCTGCATATAATCAGCAGGTGTTAAGTGTCAAATTAATCCAAATGACCAGTAGAGCGTCCGGAACCAAGATGGTACGGTAATAAGATTCTCTAAATCCGGCACAAGGAAGATTGTCTGGTATTAAGATAATCCAAGCAAAAAGGCACTCCAGCCAAATTGTTCAGTTGTAAGATCATCCGGTACTAAGATCTCTGGTACTAAGATCTTCGGTACTAAGATTTCCGGTTCTAATATCTCCGGTACTAAGATCTTCGCAAAGATCCCCTGTACTAAGAACTCCGGTACTAAGATCTCCGGTATTAAGCTCTCCGATACTAAGATCTTCGTTACTAAGATTTCTGGTTCTAAGATCTCCGGTACTAAAATCTCCGGTAGTAAGATATCCGGTACTCATTTTTCCTTTACTAAGATCTCCGGTACTAAAACTGTGAATTTCAAATCTTAAAGATAGTGCCTGGCAACACGTGATCTCACTCCCAGTGAATCTAGATATTATTAAAATTATTTGTAAGTTAATCAACATGAGATGAAATATCCAGAACACAGGAATAAGAACACGTTATTAGATCATGAGCATGAGAAGGGATATTAAATGCATAATATAGTAATAAAGCATCATGTTTACCTATGTAACCCGCAGAGAATGAAACAAATAAAAAATAATAATGGCCATTCACAAAAAAAGAAAATATTTATCGGAATCTACGTGTGACTTACCGCCTTCTGATTAGACGTCTTATAAGAGACAACAAAAATTCCATATTCCACGATTTTCATGGATTATGTACGTTAATTCGATAAAAATACCACTATGTGTGTCTTTGTGTAACTTCACAATACGAAAGAAAGAAATCTGGGAAATTCTACGCTTCTTGAAAACAATGAAACTCTACAGCGCATGCGATAACAGCGTCGACTTTCATTGCGGAAACTCCAAACTTTTTAATGGTCTTAGTTTAATCACATTATTGTGGCATTTTTGAGCGATTGAAATTTAAATCAACAGTGGAGCGTTTTTTAACGTTACATGATATCTCATGCACCCCTTTCTCAAACTGACACAGGTGATCCCAAGCTACAGCTGCATACTCGAGAGTTTCTAAGTTCATTGCTATAGCTCTTTTCATATTAGCTTCTAATGACGTGGTATTCTTGAGTTTCTTCTAATTCCTACCATTTTTTGTTGAATCTTATCTGGTTAGGTTGGCAACAAAGCAATGGTCGATATTTGCATTCAAATGAATCATGCTATTTTATAACTTTATCGATAGTAGCCAAATAGCTATCGACCAAAATCTTCCTGGTAGTTATATTCATAGTTAATGTTAAATAAGGTTTATTGTATGGGAAAAAGCTTTTCAGCAGCTATTTAACCGATAGGAAATAGCGTGTCAGAATTGGCGACTCGTTAAGCTCGGAAACAACTATATCCTGTGGAGTGCCTCAGGGCACTGTGTTGGGTCCATTGAATTTAATCTTATACATACATGGTGTTTTCGAATTGGATCTTGGTGGGGAGGTATGCTAATGATACTGCGATAATTTTTAGAACGGAAAGCTGGAACATACTCAGAATTGTATATGTCAGCATTGGGCATAGCTCTTAACCAACAAATTTGACGCATTATTGTCATCATTGCTATCTCGGGTTTTTACTCAAAATTTGACACCCCAATAGACCCCCGAAAGCTGAAAAAGAAAAAAAAGGATATCTGGAAAGGAATAATAGAGAACCTGCGTCAGTACAACCAAAGCGGAACTCCCGCTCCAAAAGGGATCGTCATGTCGATCGCAACACTCAGCTGCATGAGCAGAGTGTCCCTATTTGATGGTTATGAAAGACCGTAGCACAGAAACAACACAAATAACAGCTTTCCAGCAGGGATCTCCCTCTTCAAGAGGACCGCTGTTGCTGTTCGACTATTAAAAGAGAGGCTCCGAGGCATCGTAGAGAAGTAGTTTAAGAATCCAAAAATTGGGCCGAACTTGAGAACGAGAAGAGGCTGAGTCTTCCCAGATATTATAGAAAGCGTCCCAAGTTTCCCCTTGTTCTCTAGCCAGCGCTCACCGTTCCTAGGCTAATAATGGGAGAGCAATAAAAAGTCCGCTACTACAAAGAGTCGTAAGTCTCTTTGTTCCACCTGAAGCGCAGACCATTCAAGGGCTGAAACGGGGGTGGCATTAAGTTGGCGGCGAGCAAAGAGCGAATCCACCCAAGTCGAAACGTCATAGTCTCATTTTTTCCTCCAGCGGACCATTTTGGACCCCGCTGCGGATAAGTGACGAAGGTTGGAAAGCCTGTGCCGAGATTCAGCAGGGTTTCGTCTTCGCCCGTGAGGTGACAGTTTTGCTCCTAGTAAGCTCAATGAGGCAGGAGAAAACGACGGGTTTCAACCGAGCTTTTCTGCTCATATGCAAGTTCCAGGAGAGACAGAATGGATTACAAAACTTTAATCGGTCGCAGGATAGCATGACTCTGTCCTCCATTCAGAACCACAACTACCCTGTACGATTCCAAGTTTTGTTAAAGGATAGGTATGGTTGTGAGACAACATGATGGCATGTGCAATAAAGAAAGAAAGGAAAATAGGAATAGGAAGCTTCTGCTTTAGGCATAATGACTTTATCCTCCATTTCACCGAGATGAAACTAGGATTCCAGTCATGATAAGCAACCCCACCACGTCAAGATACAGAGATAATTGGGAGGCGAGTAGCGAGGACAGGCATACATGTTATCAAATTGAAGTTTGGTGCTAGGGTACTGACCATCAACTTTGGTAGGACTGTCCGTTTGCCTTTCTCCTGATGCAGAGACGTTTGTCCTTTCTTCAGATCACTGGACGTCGATGGTTCTCATATCAAAGAACGCGAGACTGTGAAGTATCTTGCAGTGGTCACCGACGGGCATCTCAGATGGAATAAACACTGTTTGTTGTGAAGTCTGATGTATAGATTCGAATACCTGCAGGATTTTCTTGGAGAGATACGTTTGAAGATGGTCTATAATTTGTTGATAGGTTCCAAAATTTCTTATAGAATAGCATGAGGATCGGCAGTGAAAAAACATATTCACAGTGTAGAAGTTCTGCAAAAAGCATTTTTAAGGATCATTTTGAATAAACCAAGGCCGTATCCATCTGATTAACTTTTCTCGGAGTCTGGTTTCCTTGATATGAGACAAATTTATTGTCTAAGAGAATGTTGCTCTGTATTCAAACTTTGATCCAACCTTCGAGTGAGAACAAATAAGTGATACATAAGAAAAGTGAATAACTATTTCGAAACGCCCTTTGCTTCGGAATCGATAGGACAACGAGGATATTCTTATCTTATCCACGTTTTTTCAAACTACTTACCAAACGATATTAGCCTCTCTAGTAGTATGGTTGTATTCAGGAGAAGATTGAAGTCATTCTGGATGGCATGATATAGATATGAGATCCATCGTCTGGTTGAGATGAACGTTTGGACATGTTTATACATTGAGAATTTGTGCAAACTGTGTTTAATTTTTTTCGTTTGTATAATGTTTGGGAGGTGATAATAAAGTCGACCACTATGTTTTTTTAAAATAATTTCAGCCATAGACAGTCTCTTTTTGCAGCTATCTGCTTAATAATATTTAATCCTTTGGAAAAGTTATCTGAATTCAGAGGGACATACAATACAATACAATAGTTTATGAATAAAACTACCATATGCTGACATCTTTTGGTTGGTGGGGTCATTTGATAAAACTTCAAATCACTCCCTTAAAAGATGTCAGCATATAATAGTTTTATTCATAGACTATTGAATGTTCCTCTCGAAATAATTTAGTATTATTAAAGAGGACCTTCAAACAACGGTTACAAGCCTTTTATTATAGACGAAATGGTATCCAGTAAACAAAAGAACATGGCATTAAATCTCAATCATAAAAGAAAACAATACACAGAAATAGTTTTCATTATCTTATGTTAATAGATTATCTAAAAATATTGCTTAACATGTCAAAAATAGTTTCAATTACAATGAAGCTTTTAAAACCAAGGATCGAACAAATGAAGAAAATAAATCTGTAGTCTACGAGTTGACTTGCAACGATTGGCCAGAGGAGTAGATCTTTCAAAAAAAAATCCGAGAACACCAAAGAAGTTATATATCGGATTCCGCACATTCGACATATGCTAATCATCTTGAGCAATTATAAAAAAAAAAAATAGAAAAAGGCTTTTCACTTGATACAAGAAATATAACAAAATTTGAATATCAGAACAAATTAAATATAATATGTTGTCTTCTACAATTTTAATTTCAAAAAATTTTATTCAAAAAACTTTTAGAATTAAATTAATGTCTAAAATAAGCACCGCTTACGTGTAATAGACGTATATAATAAAAACTCAATATATAATGTCAAATGGAATAAATAAACCAATAGACATACGAAAGTCATTTAAATTAATAAATAAATATTTAAAGGAGACAAAATTTTGTTTCTGGTCTTACCTTTAAGAACACCAATTGCCTTTTAAAAACATGAACCTTAAGGTCCTTAAAGTGTGTTCATGTTTTTAAAAGGCAATTGGTGTTCTTAAAGGTAAGACCAGAAACAAAATTTTTTCTCCTTTAAATATTTATTTATTAATTTTAATTACTTTCGTATATCTATTGGTTTATTTATTCCATTTGACATTATATATTGAGTTTTTATTATATACGTCTATTACATATTTTGGCTTCAATAAATCTCATTATGGAATGTCAATGAATTTAAATAAACTTAAAAATAACTTACACTGTTCTTTGATTTTGTTAGAACATAGATCAATCTTGAATTCTAAAGTTGGTTTATTTTCGAAGCATTCATTGTTACCACGTGTGCGTTGTGATATAGGTTAGTTTTTTGATTTTGATATTTGGAATTTTATTTAGGACGGATGAAGGAATTACTTAGAATTATATTTGTTTTTTGAAGATATAGTGTTTTAAGAGATTTCTGAATTAACTTATTCGAATATTTAAATATATTAAATACTTCAAATAAATTATATTCTTTGAGAAGCCCTTAAAGTGTGTTCATGTTTTTAAAAGGCAATTGGTGTTCTTAAAGGTAAGACCAGAAACAAAATTTTGTCTCCTTTAAATAATTATGTATTAATTTTAACGACTTTCGTATATCTATTGGTTTATTTATTTCATTTGACATTATTTATTGAGTTTTTATTAAACGTCTATTACACGTAAGCGGTGCTTATTTCAGACATTAATTTAATTCTAAAAGTTTTTTGAATGGAATTTTTTGAAATTAAAATTGTAGAAGACAACATATTATATTTAATTTGTTTTGATATTCAAACTTTGAGCAATTATGACATAATTTCAACAATAACTATCAAATTATCCACGTCGAAAGCAAAAGTTCTAGATTATCACTTTTAGAATCTCTTGAAATCAACAGGCACAATGTCCTGTTGATGTTGACAGATCCCCATTACTGAATATCTTTCCCTAATGGCATTTTTTAGAGGCAATTTCCAAGAAACACCCTCAGTTTTTATGACTTGTTGTTACCATTACTTTGTCATGTACTTAACTTCAAACTCTGTTACACTAGACACCATCAATCAGTACAAAGTAGATACCTGAAGGAGCGACATCGTGGTGAAACAAATGTTATATTGGATACATTTTTGTGAAAATTTATATACTGTCCCTTATTTTTTCAATTCAAATGAGTTTTCACCAAGTAAATACCGAATCAATCAAACATGTAGTGAAATATGTCATTTAATTGAATTGAATGAATTTTTAGTGAAAATAGTGACCAATTTATGGACTTCTGGTCAGGACTTGGGAAAAACTGGTGAATTCAGTTGGTTAGCAAATGGAAACAGGATCAACAACCTTGACTGGGAAAGAGGACATCCTTTTATTAATGAAACATTCCACTGCATACAGGCAAAGAAAACCGATACAAGTCTGAAATTTGTCAATAGTTATTGTTGGAGCACAGCTGATTTTTTGTGTGAAATGAAATCATGCCCACCTGCCTGTGTTGATTAAATACAAATAATTGAAATGTTAATACTTTATTTACTATTTAATATTATGTTGAAACTTGAGGATATCGTTCATTTTTTGTATGCCTTAAAGAAAATTTGGATTAATACGATCTCATCCCATAATTGAATTGGAAGTACTGACTTCCTATTGCTATTTATTTGTTACGCCACTGGTAATAATTTCCAAATATCGGTCTGCACTTATTACCACAATGTTACAAATTCTTTGCAATAGCAGAGTGGCGCAGTGGAAGCGTGCTGGGCCCATAACCCAGAGGTCCGTGGATCGAAACCACGCTCTGCTAGAATAACTTTTTAACATAAATGAAAAATTTGCAGCTTTATTATTTTTTCAGCTGTTCAAGTAGTAACTCTTATTGTTGTAAATTGGTATTATACTTTTTTCTGAAATTAATATAGGAGACTTTCCACTAAAATTTTACTGAAAAGTTGCGTAAATATTGAGTTGAGTTGCTTTTTCTTTCATGGAAAGTCACGAAATATTGAAAAGTATCGGATGTTTTTTTTTAGAGTGATAGAACTTTTGATAAGGATAACTGTGATTTGACAGAAGGTAGAAGCCAGTGGTCAGTGGTATTGAAATAAAGGTACGAAACTTTACTACTTCGTATAAACCAAAAATTGCTTAGAATTGTTCTACGCACGTAGGTAGGTCTTTTAAAGTACTAATATTTTTCTGTGATAGGTGGAAAAAAACCTTGAATTAAAAAAAAATATATCCACTGATACACACTGCCTCAGACTCACGAAAAAAATTTGACAAGCAGTCTTCCAATTAATTATTAATGAATTAAAATGAACTTTTGAACTATTATACGTTACGTCTTTAAATTTGAAAAATTTTTAATGAATACAAATAATCAATAAAATTTTCATTTCTGAAATAATAACCGCATACCGTATTTAGAAGT
Organism: Megalocaria dilatata; assembly: GCA_034642435.1. Taxonomy (NCBI): domain Eukaryota; kingdom Metazoa; phylum Arthropoda; class Insecta; order Coleoptera; family Coccinellidae; genus Megalocaria; species Megalocaria dilatata. The sequence continues at coordinate 32,164,174 of CM067861.1, forward strand.
GAAATAATAACGCTCGCATATTCGTGCAATATTTCATCAGGATTGTATCGGGTGTTTTTTTAAAACAAACCTTCATGTTATTATGTTTCTTTTTGCTCAAAATTGTATTTAAGGAGACCCATTTTGTAAAAATATCATACTCACCTGATGAAGTCAAAATGTAATTGACGGAACAATTGTTGTGTAAACAATAAATATTAGCGGAAATAAAATGTTTTACTTTAAATCATATACGATGAATTTCCGTCAAGACCGGAACAATCAAGAAAATAAATTAAATGACATAAATCTAATAACAAAATTTATTGAATACCCCTCGTACAATTTCAAGTCGAAATAATGTATTTCTAGATTTGAAGTAAAAATCTTAATTAAACTTACCAATATACTTTCGGATGCACCCCGTATATGTTGCTAGAATATTGGACTGGTCAGTTACATAACACTGTGCGTCAGGGGTGATTCAGGGCATGGTCACACGTTTATGGAAGTATTTAGTAAGTTTTATACAAGAGAGCGCGAAGAAAGGATCACAATTATGTACTCCTTCTAGTTTAATTTCGAATAGTGACATGAAACCTAGTGATTAGTGAGCGTGGTTAATGTGGTACTACATTCGAATGTATTCGGTAGGATATATCTTACGTGGAAAATGATTTTCGCGAGTTTTGGTGGCGATTTTAACGCAATTTCTAAAATATCAAGTAAACACAGTGATCCTATTCAAGTTGTGAAAATGAAGAATGGAGTGAAATGAATTTATGGGAAAAATCAAGCATGGGGTATGTATGTACAGTATTCTTTGGCGTTCGTGAAAATTACTGAATTGGATGAAAATATACTTCTATCGAAGAAGCAAGCCTGGAAGATTTATAAATAATTGTCATAAGTGTTAGATAAAAGTGGAAAATATAGTGAAATTCGGCTTTCACCTGAAGAAAATTTGGCTTCAATCTTAATTTAAATGTGTTTTATTTCAATTTAAAGTTCTATCACTCTAATAAAAAACACCCGATACAATTTGAAATTTCTAGAGTATCTTCATCATATATAATATACCGACAAACAGTGTTTAGTGAATGCATTGCAAATAATTGGGGAAAATTTAAATTAGTAATATTATTTATTATTTTGTTTAATTGAGTAGAAGTTTTGTATTTGAAGAATTATTTATTTTTTAGTGCTTGGATCTGGAATGAGTAATTTTCAACAATTATTCAAACTTTTCAGTGTTAATTCTATTAATTAATATTATAAGGAATATGTTCATAAGGTCATGGTAGCGATGACCTATATATCAAGTGGATTTTCTGGAAATTTACTTAGTCTATACACAAATTATATGTTGATTAATGAATGTTTTCTCTCCTCGAAATGTCTGATATCTACAAACACCATATTTATTCGTTTGGCAATGAATTATCGACTTGGACAAAAAAACCTCTTTATAAAACTTTAATTTTTTTCACTCGAAAAACTAACTTGTTATTCTGATTTTCACAAATTTTTATTGTTATTTGATACGATTGTTTCGCTATCACAGTAGCATCTTCAGGTAGGTGGTATCTAACTAAATTTTTTTTCGAAATCGGTTGATATTCATTTTATAGTAGGTACAAACATTTTTATTGAGCACTAAAACCAAAAGAAGTCTGTAAATTGCGACTCATCTGAATATGTTTAACAAGGGTGAAATATTCAAATCTAATTGTTCGTTAAGTACTATTCTTATTTTGTTGTCTTAATTTATTTCTAGGAACTCTAACAGGTTTAAGGCGTAACTTTTACTTTCTATGTGTAAAATTTCAAAATTATGGTTGAAAGTATATCCTGTTTATAACATATGGTTCGAATAGGTGGAATTACTCTTGTTGTTGAGGAAAATTTTCAAATGTTCGCAAATTCTATGGAGGTTAACTTATAAACTCCCCATTTATCATCTTTATGTGTGATGTCTTTATTATTTTTAATGAATTTACTCCGGTTTGAAATAGTTCTGAATGAAGTTCTTAAATCATACTGATTTTTGAGGTATGTAGCAATTTCCTCAGAAATACCATCAGTATATTTTCAGGAAAATGTATGTTAAATTTTCTTTTATATAGGGATGTACCATATTTGAAGCTATTTTTTCATTTTTATTCACCAACAATTCATCTATTGAGTTTATCCATAGATAACCTGCGGTGATTGCCCAAAGCTTCACATTGGACAAACTGGAAGAACTTTTCGACATAGAATTTGTGAACATTTGATATATAGTATCCGGAATTTATTATTTTTCATAATTTTAATATACTTATTTTTCATAACATTCTAGGACAAAAGTAATGTATAAAATAGTTTGTGCAGATAGTTGGCTATGACGATAGTTTCATGGCAACACTATTTGTCAAATATTGTTGATTCCCAACAGGTATACAATTTATGAAATAATATCGCAACTAGAAAAAAGAAAACAGGTAGAATGTATAGAAAAGGTTTTCGAAACATTAAAAAATCAGTGCAATGGACTGAACTGGGAAAAAGTGTTGTATATGAGACAATAATGAGGATACAAAATCGCATAGACCAGTTTCAGGAAGACCGCGTAATATTAAAGGAAACAATTTAAACGCTTTATTGGCCTTAGGACTATACAATACGCGCCTGGGGTTTCGCAAATTGGCTAACAGATTTGGAAATCAACGAAATATGAAAGTATGTCCAGAACCCGTCCGTATGTCACTGAAATGACCAGGCTATATATCAAGGAAACAAAAAAAAAATTATTATGACACTTCTACAAATGGAACGAAGGATAGAACTTTGTCAACGTTTTCAAGAAGATAACTTTAATAATGTCTTCACATCTGATGAAAGTTGTTTCCAACTTGGTGGAAATCACTATAAAAATCCTATCAATACAACCTGTTACCGTTTAAAATTTCCAAATTTCCCACCAAAATGATGGTTTGGAAAGCAATATCTCAGCGTGGTGCTTCGCCTCTCTGTATAGTTGATGGTACCATTAATACTGAAAAGTATTGAGGCATTCTAAACGATTTTCTGCAGGATAATGCAAGATGCCATACTTCGGCCTATACTCAAGCTTGGACGCAAGAACACCAAGTGACAATCATTTCATGACCAGCAGCTTCACCAGATCTTAGTCCCATTGAAAACATATGGGGACTGAAGCAATTTGAAGTTGAAGAAGCAGCGTCACGAAATAAAGATGATTTAATTCAGTCAGTTTTACAGTCCTGTCTACGATTACCAAAAATTGTGGAGGTGATCTAGTTTTGGGTGTACCTCGACGTTAAGTCAATTGTTTACAGTTAAATGGAGGTTGTATAAGTGAATGAGATGAATATTTTGTTGTAATTTTCTAATTCAAGCATCAAAAATATATAATAAATAATTATAATGGAGCTTTGTTTTTTTCCGGATGCTTTCAAGACTGATTATATAAGGAAAATCATCGTTACGAAACAAAGTTTGTATCCTCCAAGTATTTAATCAATATTTTCAATTGATATTTCATATTTTCTCTGAGTTCTGTTATTCTTTCTGGTGCTGTTTAATGAGTGTTAATTCGATATGTCTACTAAATTGGAACTGTATTCTCTAAAACATTTATTTTATTCGATTTTAAATATTAATATTAAATATAATTTTTTGAAATTAAATATGTAGAAGGATAACAGAATATATCTGCAAATATTTAAATATTTTAAAAATTTTATATACCTTCTATCAAGTATAAACCATAATTTTTTCTATTTTATTCATAATGAATAATTATTTGGTTTTCATAACATTTTTTATACAGATGGTCCTTGTGCTTCAAGGATTTCTGTTAGAGAATTTTTTAATATATTTGTAAAATTTAAAAACTCAAAATTACATAAAATAAAGGGAGGTTTATACTTTATAGAAGGTATATAAATTTATTTAAATATTTTAATATTTACAGATATATTCTGTTAGCCTTCTACATATTTAATTTCAAAAATACCTTCTATCAAGTATGAACCTCCATTTATTTTATTTTATTTATAATATATAATTATTTGGTTTCCTTAACATTTTTTATACAGATCGTCCGTGAGCTAGAAGAGAGGCCGTTAAATTGCCTTTCAATCTCTAAGATCAATGGTAAACCACAGAATTATTTATTTCGATTTAACATTAGACTCCATTTAAATGTTCAGTATTTATTTGCCAAGGCGCTTTCTGAATTGTTGAAGGTGAATAAATATTGTTTGTTGATTGATGTTATATTTTATTGAATGATATGATTGAGTACTGACAAAGCAGTCTCTTTTAAAATTTGTTTTTTAGTAATGTTTTTATATATCTTGAGATTTTCTAAAGAGAAACTTAGTTAGATATCCAATAATATTGAAGTAAGATAATTTTATGATGAAATTCTTAAGATTATATAAGAAAAACAAATGTTAACTTCCGCTATTTTATTGATTTTCACAACCATTGTTTCGTCATACCATGACTTCATCAGGTGAGTTTTTAAACTGAGGTATACAATGCAAAACATGACCTTAAATACACAGCTCTGGTACAAAAAATAGAGGGGTGGAAAGAGAGGTATACAATTAATGAAAAATATTAAGTAGGGGGGATCTATTTAAATCTATTTGATCATTCAATAAAATTTGTCTCTTATTATATCTATTGATTTCTAAAGTTTCTAACAGATTTAGTTTCTGACTTTTGTTTTCAATATGTAATATTTCATAGTTCATATTAAAATTATGGCCAGTCTCTAACAAATGGTTGGCATAAGTTGAATTCGGTTTATTATTAATGTAACATTTTTCATGTTCTCGTATCCTTGTCTGAAATGAACGGCCTGTCTGTTCCACATATACACATGGGCAATCACTACACGTTAATTTGTAAACTCTTGATTTTTTTGTTTTTAGGAATGATGTCTTTATTATTTTTTATTAAGCTGCCTAAAGAATTAATAGTTTTAAAAGAGATGTTATATTTTTCTTTTTTCTTTAAATATCTAGCAATCTTTTCAGATTTTTGGCCTATGTAAGTTAATGAAATGAATTTGGTTCCGCTTGAATTTTGAAATTTTGTATAAACAAGTAATATTGCTCTCTTGTAATTTATTTTATCAAGTAAATTGTCTACAATTAACGGATTGAAATCATTATTTAAAGCTATTTGTTTAATCGTTTTATACTCTTTGTCAAAATTTTCTTTCGTCAAGAAAATTTCTAGTCAAAATTTTCTAGTCAAAATTTTCTTGACGAAAGAAAAAATTTTGGCAAAAAGTATAAAACGATTAAACAAATAGCTTTAAACAATGATTTCAATCCGTTAATTGTAGACAATTTACTTGATAGAATAAATTACAAGAGAGCAATATCACTTGTACTACTACTACTACTACTTGTATATCCAAAATTTCAAAATTCAAGCGGAACAAAATTCATTTCATTAACTTACATAGGCCAAAAATCTGAAAAGAGTGATAGATATTTAAAGAAAAAAGAAAAATATAACATCTCTTTTAAAACTATTAATTCTTTAGGCAGCTTATTAAAAAATAATAAAGACGTCATTCCTAAAAACAAAAAATCAGGAGTTTACAAGTTAACATGTAGTGATTGCCCATGTGTATATGTGGGACAGACAGGCCGTTCATTCCAGACAAGGATACGAGAACATGAAAAATGTTACATTAATAATAAACCGAATTCAACTTATGCCAACCATTTGTTAGAGACTGGCCATAATTTTAATATGAACTATGAAATATTACATATTGAAAACAAAAGTCAGAAACTAAATCTGTTAGAAACTTTAGAAATTAATAGATATAATAAAAGACAAATTTTATTGAATGATCAAATAGATTTAAATAGATCCCCCCTACTTAATATTTTTCATTAATTGTATACCTCTCTTTCCACCCCTCTATTTTTTGTACCAGAGCTGTGTATTTAAGGTCATGTTTTGCATTGTATACCTCAGTTTAATTACTCATCTGATGAAGTCATGGTATGACGAAACAATTGTTGTAAAAATCAATAAAATAGCGAAAGTTAACATTTGTTTTTCTTATATTGAAGATGAATTTCCGTCAAGTGAAGACCGAGACAATCAAAAATCTTAAGATTATGTTAAACATTTTTGAGAGGTATCTGTTTTCATAAGAGGGATGAGCAGAAACAAAATTTTGTCTACTCAAAATATTTAATTTATAGGATATTTGTTTACAATTTATATTTATTTGATTTTGTTTCATCAATTGGATGTCTTATAATGAATGTATATTCAATATGTTGTTTGATATAAGTAGTAGTTTTATCACATTCATTGAATTCCTGAAGTTATAATATTAAATATAATTTTTTGAAATTAAATATATAGAAGGCTTACAGAATATAGCTGTAAATATTAAAATATTTAAATAATTTTATATACCTTCTATCAAGTATAAACTTCCATTCATTTATAATTTTAAAGTTTTTGAGAAAATTTTTTTATGAAATTAAAGTCTGTAGTGAGGTTAGAAGAATTAATCTGTGTGTCTGATATTTAAGATATTATAAAAGCCTTCTTTCAAGTAAAAACACCCTTTCTGGTATTAAATTCTGCTTTTATGAAGATGTTCCCGAATTTGTTGACCCACCAAAAACTTTTTCTAGAAGATGAAGTCGGTTAAATTATTATTGGACGTAAACTATTCATAAGAGATCTTCAGCACAGGAATAACAAGCGATGGTTTCGTTCTGTTCGGAAATCAGACGATTAATAATAATGTAAGTAACATGCGGAAGGAAATATGGCATACACAAATTAATTGTCAGTATGTTTAACCCGTCATATCAAAGTGTTATGATTTCTTTGTTTGAAAAATAGTCAAAAAAATAAACCATCCAAAACTAATATCCCTTCAACATTTCCCTAAATCTTACCTCATCCAGAAAATCACTGTGGTGGGGAACAAACCTCATTCAATAAATTAGCGGCTTCCATGTTAAATATGAAGCCTTCATAACCATCTGAACTCGTCCATTTCCTCCCGCAGTATATTTGCAGAAGTTCTATCTGTCAGTGAGAAAAATCATCAAACATTGTAACTATTTCTCTGCACACCATCTTCCCTCAATTAACGCCTTTAATCACGGAAGAAGCAAGGGAAGTAGTGACGCGCAAGCGTGTAATCCTGCGAAGCAACAAATTATTCCCGCATTAGTTCCGAAGTGAGAAAAACAGCGGTTGCGTGATCATTTTTAGGAGCCCTGCGTCATTAGAAACATCCTTTCTTTCGACAGTGTTTAATCTGGACGCTTGTCAGTTGATTTACTGTCTTAGATATCGAGATGAAAAATTAGTTCGTTATTCTTCGGAGAACTATTTTCTGATCACTGTCTAATGAAGAGTAATTACAGGGTGACAAGAAAAACCTCGGACAAACTCACTTCACTTTATTAAACAAAAGAAATTAATTGAAATAACAACGAATAATAATAGCATAACATTTGGTAATAATACTGAAGGGATCCGGATCCTCTAAGGATCATACTAGTCACAGAGTCCCTCATAGATTATATAAATTCCACCATTAGTCATTGTATTTACCCGCGTTATTTCTGTGTCAGAATGCTCTGTGGCGCTGTAACTTGACACGTTTGTGATTAGTTAGAATAACAAAGGAGAACAATGTCTATGATAGATTGGGCCGTTGCTTGGTAGAAATCAGTTGTAATTGTCATTATAAAATAAAACACTTGTTTACATTTTCTACTTTATTTTTGGTATTGACGTACGTTTCGTCTTTGCTAGAAAGACTTCATCAGAATACCGCAAATCTAGCAAAGACGAAACGTACGTCAATACCAAAAATAAAGTAGAAAATGTAAACAAGTGTTTTATTTTATAATGACGAGAACAATGTCCTTATAGCGTCCCCATTGTATTTGAATTGGATTGAAATAAACCTCCTGAGCAACTTAGTAACATATTCGAGATAATAGTAATTACAACAGTGTCCCTTGGTAACTCTTAGTAAGTAAACTTCTTTTAAATGCTTCTGATTAATTGCATGCTTTACATTTTTAAATACCACCTTTGTGTTAATGTGAAATTAATGACTGCACGCTCGTTCATTGTACTTCGCTTTCCATTCTTGTATTTTTGCTTCGCCGTTATTTAATCCAACCGGAATGTTTTAACTAAATTGCATTGCCTTTGTACATAACTAAAGCGACCCTCACAAGTTTTCTGTTTGTATTGTATACTTTCTCTCGGTGCCTGATTGCTTTTTGCTGTATTTGTAAATGGTGGTTCTTTATCTGCGTAATACTTGCTAATAGGGATTTGTAATTATCTTTTCTTATTAATTGCGGTGCTTGTCCTGGATACCCATTTTTTTGTTTGTTCTTATTGTAACGTCCATTAACACGCCTGGGTGATGGGGTATTGTATCTATGTATTATGTCCTAGTCAGTTTGTGTTACCTATTTGTCATATGCATGTGCCCGCTCACTTTGAGAGATTGTATTCCATAAGAACCAGTGGCGTTCTTTAGGGTAAATTGCTGGGGAGTCCTGGTAGAGGACAACATATCGTATAGAGAAAGTAAATAACTCCAGATATCCAACGCTACTTTGAGAATGTGTGAGTGATTGCTAGATAATTGTTCCGAGGTATTGTGATATCCCCAGGGATTAGTTTACGTGACCCTTCATGTGGTGTTCGGTTCGTTCTTCAGTAATATCTGAGCCTTCCTGGGCCTTGACCACCCCGGGGAGGCCAGATACAGTTCCTTTGTTAGTAACTTCTCCGGTCGACTCGAATTATGTTAGATTCCCTCTTCAAGGAGATCTCCTGGGCATGCCACAATTACCCTTACCTTACTGTCTATTTAAACTTACCCCTTGTAATTGAGGTTCAGCACTGATTACCGGAAGTACAGTTGAAGGTGCGCATGCTGGCTGTATCCCCTTTTAATGCATAACTTTACCCTTTCCGCTGCATAAGAATGATATCTGATTTGAGCGAGTACCGACCTAACAATATGTAGTAATAAGTCATTTAGACCCGGGGCGCTATTGGTTTCACTGGACCGCTTTGCGAACCACTGCGTAGAGTATATTTAACCAAAGGCTGATGAATGTTTCCATTTATTGAGGGTTGTTGCTTTTGAACATTATTAATAAAAATATATTATTCTGGTATTACTGTGTTTCGAATATTTGAACCTCCCGTCACTGTTTCCTTGCTCTTGTTAGGTGTAATTTGGGTTGCCTACACAACGTAACATCCTATTCGCCCGCCACTAGACGATCACGATAAAAAGGTTAGGGCTCTTTAGATTACTTCGTATAATTGCAGATCTCCGTAAACCCCTAGATCTTTTAGAGTACTCTGTAAGGTACGGGATAGTTCAATAGATTTAGGCAGTTTCGAAGTGGCTTCCTTTGGCAGCGATACATAGTTTCAGAAGCTGCGGCAATGGGCCGCAGCTCTTCGGTCGTCAGTCGGTCCCATTCCTGGCAAAGGAGTTGCTTCAGCATCTTCAACTTTTGTGGTGTTTAGCACACACCCTGAGCTCCAAAATCGACCACACGCTGTAGTCCAATGTGCTGAGAACCGGCGAGTAGGTCGGCCATTCTGCAGATGTGATGAAACGCGGAAAATGGGTCTTACACCATTCTTGCGTTATTTTCGTTTTGTGAGCCGGAGCGAAGTCCTGTTGAAAGGTCCAATGCGTGTCGTCGAAGTGCTGCTGGGTCCACGGAAGTACTACGGCCTCGAAAATGTCGTCTTGATTGATTTTGACCCCTTGATCCACGGAAACGAGGGGTGTTTTGCCACTGGCGCAAATTCCGCCCAGACCGTGACGAATTGTGGATTTTGAAGATGTTCGACGATGCCGACGTACCGGCTCTGCGGACCAGACTCTGTTGTTTTGGTGGTTATGGGGTTGTTCTACGGGAAAAAGCTTCTCGTCTGTGAAGAGAATGCGCTCCCTTTTTAACCGGCGGCGAGACAAAGGAGTTGACGGCACCTTTGGAGTCGTACGCGCTTGTTTTCCTCCGTGAGGAGTTCAACTTTTTGGAGCTTGTATGGCTTGAGGTTGAGTTCCTTTTTGGACATTTGACGAACCGATTCACGGTTGATACCGGTCTCACGGGATATTTTCCTCATGGAGACTATTGGATTTCGATCGACTCGCTTCTTGACGATGTTGCGATTGCTAGGAGTATTGACAGTGGGTCTTCTCCCACTTCCTGGACGTCATGACCAAGCTCCTTGAAACGGCAAATTGTATCGGACACGGTGTGTCGAGGCATATTGAGCAAACGACGAATAATTTCGTATTGATGCTTATCTTGACGAAACAGCTCCAAAATTGCACTACGTTTGTGTGACATTCTAACACTCTGCAAAATAAAGTAATATCAAACTGAAAATTCACATATTAGTTCAAGAAAGTGTAGAGAATCTAATAGAATAAACATTACTTGACTGCGCTAAGATACTTTTGTTCCAGAACACAGTAAAATTTTTTTCATGTCACCCTGTATATTGATTTTACCCTTAACTATTTTTAAAACTGTTTGCCTCCAACCTCCATACCCCTTATTCGCTTTATTAGACTCACTCCAAAGAACACTGTTTTATTGGATGGCGAATGAGTAGTTGATAGTTGATTATTAGATGTATTTTTTTATGTTTGACCGGCCGAGACCATAGGAACTTATGCCGCAGACGGTTCATTTGCTTGCTACGTCGCTGCCATAGCCACATAATACCGGGGGCGTCCATTGTATTCTCGGTTTCGGGAAGATTTGCTAATAATGTGAGTAATCTGATGATCTTATTTACTAATGACACTATCTGAGGAAATAAATATAAATATTGAATTGAATCAGTCCCTACTTGGTGAAAATCCATATTTAATAATCTATATATATATATATATATATATATATATATAAATCAATTGCTGTTCGTTAGTCTCGCTAAAACTCGAGAACGGCTGAACGGATTTATCTTATCTTGGTCTTGAAATGATCGTGGAGGGCTAGGGAAGGTTTAAAGGGTTCGATTAATGGCCGGGAAAAGTCTAAAACAGCCCTTTTCTGTTTTCCATATAAACGTTTTCTAACGTAACTAAAGTAATTAAGATACCGTTATACCCCAGGGAGTAGCCCGATTTGGTCAAGTCGATTTCTCGAAACTTCTCTGTAATATACAACATCAAGAAATCTGCAGCGTACCTATATTCGCCTCCCATAGCATAATATATAGATTTATGTTGAAATGGGTTCATTCAGTTCATGCAGAAGGGCATACTTGACTCACTCTTGTGAAATAATTTTCAAACAGAGCAGTATTTCCGATTGTTTGTAACGTACCGAAGGCAAAAAATTTTATTCATTTTCAAGTCAGATTCTGTCATGCAGTGAATCTGATAATTAGTTCAAATATATCCGATTTAATTCCAAGATATGAGCAAAATCCCGAATGTTGAAATTCCCAGTATTATACCAATGCCCAATAAAATAATATTGGGAATTTCAACATTCGGGATTTTGCTCTTATAAAATGTGGGGTATAATGGTATCTAAATTATTTTAGTTGGTAATTAATGAAATAAGAAAAATCTTATGATAAGTTATCAATTACATTTAAATGATAAAGTGATAGTTTTGTATTTTCAAAAATTCTCCCCGTTTTGTTCAAATACTTGATAATCTATCTATCTAATTAAGTTTATATTACATTTTATTTGTTAATAATAAAAAAATATTATTATAACTTAAAAAAATAAAATTTTATTACGATTCCTTCACTAATTAATCGAAAGGAACTTCGTTCCATCCGGGTGTCCCTTGACAACTCTAATTTTTTATAATATTCAAGTATGTACTAATATATATATATATATATATATTAAACAAAGAATCAAGTCAATATCAAATTTAAACATTATAAATAGCCAGTATTTCAAAAAAACTCAGTTTTGTAAGTAAGCAACATGATGTGTCGAAACTAATAATAAAACTTCATGCTTCATTCAAAAAATGATTTTTTATTGAATACAGATTCGTTTTGTTTGTTTTGACATTATTTTACACAAAAGTTTAGGACTTTTATTGATCGATTGAGGCAGTATGAAGTCTGTCCGGTTAGCTAATATTTAAATAATCTTCAATTTAAAAATAAAATTTATAAATATGAAAACGGTTTGATTATGGAAAAATCCCCTATGTCCTTTATTAGTAGAAATATTCATGGACAATATTGAAACTAAAATTCACCAAAATCCCCATAAGAAATACTTTTTATATTAGTATAGATATGAAAACGATATTTTCTGTTGCTTCAGAACAGACAGACTTTTAAAAAGATTCTTTTCATTTATCAATGAAATACATCTTTCAATAACATTCACTATGGAAACCGAACATAATAATTCTATTCATTTTCTTGATTTAACTGTTACTCGAATAAATAATTCACATGATTTCTCAGTATTTCACAAACCAACCTATACGGATTCTATTATACACAATAAATAAAACCAAACCATCCTTTAAATCAAAAATTATCAGCATTATATGATCCATAGATTAGTTAATATTCCAATGAATCGAGAAAATTATATTTCAGAACTTCACATAAATGAATAGCTATTATTAATGACCATGATCCTACGTTGATAGACATTGTAGATGAATAAAAATAATAAAATAGATTTAAATATGGTATATCCTTACATAAAAGAAAATTTTTAATCCATGTCCTTAAAATACACTAAAGGTATTTCTGAGAAAATTGCTACAAACCTCAAAAATAAATATAATTTAAGAACTTCATTTAAAACCAATTCAAACTTGGGTAAATTCATTAAAAATATTATTATTTTATTATTTTTATTATTTTTTATTATTGAAATGCGTAAATTCATTAAAAATAATAAAGATAAATTGGGGGTTTATAAGTTAACCTGCGGTGATTGCCCTAAAGATTACATAGGACAGTCTGAAAGAACTTTCCGACAAAGAACTTGTGAACATTTGAAGAGTTTCCTCAATAATAAAAGTAATTCCACATATTCTAATCATTTGTTAGAAACAGTACATACTTTCAATCATAATTTTGAAATTCTATATATAGAAAGTAAAAGTTATGCCTCAAACCTGCTAGAGGACCTTGAGATAAATAAACTCAATAAAATTGGAATATCGCTTAATAAACAATTAGATTTAAACAACTCACCTCTGTTAAATATATTCAGATAAGCTGGAATTTGCAGAGACACTTTTTTGGGTTTTAGTGCTCAATAAAAATTTATTGAACTTACTGTAATATAAATAGCAGCGGATTTCGGAAACAAGCTCAGTTACTCAAAATGTAAATTTGTATGATGATGCTAATGCCACTGCGAAACTATTGTTGTAAACATAACAGTAACAATTTGTGAAAATCAGAATAACCTTATTTAAATATTATGATATAAATATAAAATTTCACTAATTTACGATCATTAGTTTTCTAGGTATCCTTAGTGAAAGACGACCAGAATGACTGACGCCACAATGATTAGGAATATCGAGCATCGCGCCTTTATAAAGTTCCTCACTTAGCAGGGAAAAAGTGAAGAAATCATTCATGAAGTGATGATTGATGTTAACCGAGACTGTGCCCCGTCGTTATCCACCGTTCAAAAGTGGTAAAGTGAATTCAAAGGAGGCAGTGAAAGCATTGAAGACTACCCTCGCTCGGGCGGGCCAGTTAGCGGCGCTACTGAAGAAAATGTGAAAAAAGGAAAAAAGCTGGTACTTGAAGATGCCAAAATAAAAATCGAGATGTTGACAGAAATGACAAACCTATCCTTCATGACCTTCTTAACCTCTCAAATGTCAGTGCAATATGGGTACCGAGAATGCTGACCGCACTCAGAAGACTGCAAGTACGAGTCGAATGCTGTAAGAAGTTTTTAGAGCTCTGTAAAGAAGCTGTAAAGAAGCTCTGTAAAGTATACTATTTTTTACCCACTGGTTACTGGGGATGAGACGTGGTTTCATCACCATGACCCTGAGAGTAAACAAGAGTCAATGTAGTGGATTGAAAAGGGTGCACAGCCCGCAATGAAGTTTAAAGTCACCCCACCCGCTGAAAAATAATGGCTACATTCTTTTGGGATTGTAAAGGTATTTTACTGATACAATACACTGAAAAAGGTGAAAGCATCACAGCCGCATCATACGCAAACACTTTGCATAATTTAAGAGAAGCAATTAAGCGAAAAAGGCCAGGAAAACTCACAGCGGTGGTGACTGCAGTGTAGGAGTGTGGCTTCGAAGAAATTACTTATCCTCCGTGCACTTAATTTCCAGTGACTAATAGCTATTTCCAAATGTGAAAAAATATTTTCGTGGAAAGCGATTTTCCGACGATAAATAGCTGAAGGTAGCAACATACACTGGGAAGTTACTAGGCTAAAGGGTCACATACACTGCAAAGACTAATATCGTGAGTTTTTAAAAATTTTTGAAGTGGAAAGACATTGCCATTTGGAAAATTAGGAATAAGATAAGGATTCAGTTAAGATTAAGATTGGGAAAATTAATTAGCTTCAAGGATTTCTGTTCGAAAATTTTTAAATATATTTGTAAAATTTAAAAACTTAAAATTAAATAAAATAAATGGAGGTTTATACTTAGGATAGAAGGTATATAAAATTATTCAAATATTTTAATATTTACAGATATATTCTGTTGGCCTTCTACATATTTAATTTCAAAAATACCTTCTATCAAGTATAAACATCCATTTATTTTATTCACAATATATTTGGTTTCCTTAACATTATTTAAACAGATGGTTCTTGTGCCCTAACAGAGGCCGTTGAATTGCCTTTCAATCTTTAAGGCCAATGGTAAACCACAGAACTATTTATTTCGAGTCAACATTACACTCCATTTAAATGTTCAGTTTTCATTTGCCAAGACGCTTTCTGAATTGTTAAAGGTAAATGAATTTTTTTTGTTGATTGATGTTATATTTTATTGAATATGAATATGATTGAGTACTGACGAAGCAAAGTCTCTCTTAAAACTTCTTTTTTAGTAATGTTTTTACATATCTTGAGATTTTCTAAAAAGTAACTTAGCTAGATATTCAATAACATTGAATATTCTGAGTAAGATAGTTTCATGATGAAATTCTAAAGATTATGTTAAACATTTTTGAAGGATATCTGTTTTCATAAGAGGGATGAGCAGAAACAAAATTTTGTCTACTCAAAATATTTAATTTATAGGATTGTTGTTTACAATTTATATTCATTGGATTTTGTTATCTCATTTGAATGTCTTATAACGAATGTTTATTTAATATGTCGTTTGATATAAGTAGTACTCATATAAAATTAATTTAATTCCTGAAGTTATAATATTAAATATAATTTTTTGAAATTAAATATGTAGAAAGCTAGCAGAATATATCTGTAAATATTAAAATATTTAAATAACTTGAAATGATTTTTATTTCAATCATGAAAATTACAAATTCAGGAACCTAACACCCCGAGACAGAAAATGAGTAGAGACAAACATGAAAAAATTAAAAAAAAAAATCATAAATTCAAAATAAACATCAGATTTTGTTGGATTCATAAGAATAAAAATCAAAAATAAACCAAAAGGTGTTTCTATATATTTTCTAATGATCATTCAGTTTTTTCAAGTAACTCCCTACTGATGAGATTTTGGGTCCGAATTTATCAGGTTCTTTCTCTGAAGAATGTGCTCTACATTCTTTGAAAATGGAAAATAAAAAAGGCGTTTTCGAATTATTATATATGATGAACATTTTTCGGTGATGGAACTTGTGATTCTTAAACATTCAATTGAAACATGCATGTATTGGGGTTTTTTTTAAGTGATAGAACTTGAAATTGAACTAAAACACATTTGAATTAAGATTCTTTAATTTGAAATATAATTTTATGACATTTATGTTTTAAAAATAATTTCCGGCATATGTCCACCACGACTAGCTCTGAGGAACCGAATTCGACCAGACTACTTTTGGACCACTTTTTCGAGTAATTCAGGCCTTACTTAATAAATAACACGAGTTATGTTGGCTTCCAAAGCGTCTATTGTTTCTGGTTTATCAGCATAAACCAATGACTTGATATAACCCCAAAGAAAATAATCCAGTGGAGTTATGTCGCATGATCTTGGAGGCCATTTAATTATACCATTTCTCGAAATAATGTTATCGCTAAATCTTTCTTTCAATAAATCAATTGTTACGGTAGCAGCTTGAGGTGTAGCACCATCTTGTTGGAACCAAAACAAAAAAGTGGATCGACTTCAAGCTGTTCTAGGGTCCTATCAGCAAACAAACGAGGCTTATTATGGTCAAGTGGCTTTAGTTCTTGAACCAGTTGGATCTTGTATGGGTGTAGACCAAGATCTTTTCGCAAACTTTTCCATGTGGTGGATGCACAGAGTCCAACTGGTTGTGAACGTCGACGAATAAACAAATCGGAATCATCATTAACACTATACCTTACAGCAGCGATATTTTCTTCCGTACGTACAGTTCTTTGTCTCGTTGTTGTTATTTTTGCATCGAGTAGAGAAAATGTTGTCCGAAATCTATCGATAGTTCGACGAATAAGCTGCTCTGATTGGCGATTATATAAAGCTTAAATTTCACGAAGTTTTCTATAAATTTGGCGAATACAACTGAACACTGATTTTGAAAATAACTTTCAACAATTTGTAAACGTCTTTCCATGATAATTTGTCAATGCTTACTGAACAGAAATGTCAAAACAACATGGCTTCTACCTTCTGTCAAATCACAGTTATCCCTATCGAAAGTTCTATCACTCTAAAAAAACGCCCGATATAAGGTGATGTCTAAATAATTTGGTCACCAATTCATATTTCTTTTGATTCTTCATTAGTTAGTTTCCACCACATGTGATGATGATATATACAGGGTGTATATGAATAGTTGCGAAAAAATTTAGGGAGTGATCCCTTGTCAAAAATAGGGTGGTCTTTCATATGAACTTTATTTTTTTGAGCCCCCTCATGCTCAGTTACAGCTCCTTTGAGATGGCGGCCGAAAAACAAATTTGAATTTTTTCTCAAAAATCAAAAGACTGAGAATGAATGTACCTAGATAAAAGTTCATGAAAACTAGTCAGTTTTCATAAAAAAATGACATCCGCTAACTAGATAAATTCTTGTTCGGAAATAATTCCAGCCTCTACGACTCAGGCAATCATGGTTGATAAAAAATTGTAGAAATTACTATGTTTTACTACCAAAACATATATATTACACATTTTCTTGTGACTCGAGTTTCGGGAAATGAACTATCCCATCATCAGACAACTGAAGACCTAACAGTGGTACAGTGGTATTTAAACAAAAGTGATAAATATTTTGAATATTTCAACAGATTCTCGGTAATACCTAATAGTCGTACAGAGGTTTACAATCGGAACGTGATAAAAAACCGGGTTAAAAAAGAGGGGCCTTCTAACAGATATCGGAATGTCGGCAATCGACAAAGAAGGTTTTTAAACAGATGGTACCCATTTAAATATCTCAAATAATTTTTGGGGCCACATAGCTCGGTAGTCATTCTTTATTTTTACATTATTTTGTTGTATATCTCAAATATTTGGATTTGTTTTAATTATGATCAACTACTAAATAGTAACGGCTGAAACAATTCAGTATCACTAGAGAATATTCTTTTTTAATTCTCTCAGTGACTAGAAGACGAACAAAACTGCTCTTAAAAGTTATTTTTATCTCCTAATTCCACCAGAAATGCTCTCTACATTCAGTTGATTTCATGAACAATCTCAGAAGTTTTTCAGATGGAATTCGGTGAGGAAATTAAATGAAACGGTCGGAAAACGTTTATTACCAACAAAAGCCCGATCTGAAAGGCAGTCGTCAGTTCTTTCGCTCGTAAACGTATGGAAATTAAGTAGGTCCCTCCTAATAGATGCAGCGCAGAATTCGGTCCAACTATCCTCGTAAATTTCCCGTAAGAAAAAGGATTATTTCGCTGCTGTTGTGATTGCGCGGTCCTCTACTTCCGTACGGGGTTAATCTTACCCCGGTGCAGGGGAGTGCTCAGTTTGGGGAAATTCATTAAAATAACCGTTGAGTCGACGACTTCTAATTTTCCAAATCTCCTTGTTTACTCTTTTAATTGAATATGTAAGGGTGTAATTAGCTGTTGGCGCCGACTTGATTCTCGTCTTACGGATACACTGCGCTTCTCTGGAGATTTCGATTTGGTAAATTGGTTTCAAGGTTTTAGTGTAAGGATTTTATCGAGTGTAGGTACTGGGTTGAGTCGGGAAAATGTTAATGTTCGAATTCAGTATGTTTAGAAGAGCAAAACCATTATCTTGAAAGTCAAATGAAATTTCCACTGAACACTATAGTGGTTTCAACATATTTGGTAATTTGGTTAATGCGTTTATCAATATAGAGCTGAATGTTTATGAAAATGAAATATTAACAATAATTGCAAAAATTCGAGAATTCACGAGCTTCTGCGCGCTTGTTCAGTAGTTGCCCTGAAAGTTTAAAATTCTTGAATTATTTCTTCAGAAAATCATGGAGGAATAACATCGCTTAGTTCGGTCATGAAACTCTCCACTAAAATTTCAGAATCTATAATCTACAGGTGAATTCTACCAGAATAGTTATTGGTTATTTGAGGAATGCCTCTTATCCAAGTGACTACCAAGCAGTCTCCACAGTCCACCCCTAGAGGTAGAAAGTGTGATAAGGATTACGCCATATCATCGCGCGTGGCGAGAACCCCTCCGAAGAGATGAACCCACCAGCTTCCAGTTTGGGCCCCGACTCGAAAGCCAGAACCGTCTGACTGGTAGCACCGAAAGCACTATCCAACCTCTACTGGCTCAGCAGGTCAGTACCCGAGTTGGTTTGAGACGCAACTCACCCGCCGGAGGGAATTCTTATCCATCCACCCGAACGCAGTCCCATGAACTAAGATAAACTCAAGATTGACGACTACAATTGATCCTAGTACGAGCACCGTCTAGCGGAATATACGTCCTGACCCACCGAACCCATGTGAAGTCATTTGATTGATCCTGGCGTCAAGCACTAATGGCGGAGCCATTTCGTCGAGATCCACAAACCCTTAATTGTTACGCACAGATCCAGGGGCCAGGACAGGCCGGTCGAACCGTCAAGTCCCGTTAAACCCCGAGTCGTTTCATGAGAATATCCCGAAAATGGGGGTCTGCGAACAGATAAATGAAATACCCCCCTAGTCCAGCATGCGGACTTTCAACCACTGCCCCCTCGAGTCCAACACCAATTGGGGTGGCCAGGTGGTACAAGTAACACCTGAGGGCAAGACCACCCCCCGAGGTAACGCAGTATGCTACATAACGCACTCGGCCATTACACAGAATCCGGAGATTTATACTGCGATAGGGTAGAGTACGCCAGTTTTAAGGGAGAAGCCCTGTGCTGCGACAGACTCCCTTGTCACTGAGTTAATCAACCGGGTCAGCCCTCCATTTCACCTGAGTAAAACTAGGGCCCCATTCGGAAATCTTCCACCATACAGGTCCAGTGACTGGCGTGAAATGGCATTACGTTAGACACCAAGACTTAACCCTCCAATTCGCCGGGACGAATCTAGGGTCCTAGTCAAGAGAGCGCCCCCATCACGTCAAGATCTAATGCCTGGGGGGCGTCTATAATCTACAGATACATAAAGATCTACAGGTCAACATTAGATTATATCTTTCTATTGAGACAAATCACCGTAAAATCAATAGAAACAGAAAACCCGCCTTCCTTTGCTTTATACATCTTACCAAGGTATAAAGAATTGCTTGGTATAAATTCGTTCCAGAGGGTCAGACGGTAAACAAGGAGTATTACCTAGGCGTTATGAAACGTTTGCGTGAGCGTATCCGTAAGAAGCGGCCAAATTTGTGGGCGAACAACTCATGGATTTTGCATGACGATAACGCGCCTTCTCACCGAGCTACGATTGTGACTGACTTTCTCGCCAAAAACTCAACAAACGTGCTTCAGCAACCACCGTATTCGCCGGATTTGGCTCCCTGCGACTTTTTCCTCTTCCCAAAGCTAAAATTGCCCCTTCGTGGCACCCGTTTTGAGTCGATTGAACTCATAAAACAAAATTCGGCGCGAGAGCTAAAGTCCATCCCGGAAA
Source organism: Megalocaria dilatata (assembly GCA_034642435.1). Lineage (NCBI taxonomy): Eukaryota > Metazoa > Arthropoda > Insecta > Coleoptera > Coccinellidae > Megalocaria > Megalocaria dilatata. Next base: position 32,184,436 of record CM067861.1, read on the forward strand.
GCGCCTATAAAAAATGTTTCGATAATTGGAAGTGCCGTTGGCATAGATGTATTGGAGCAAATGGAGCCTATTTTGAAGGCGACCCTATAAATTTTGACGATTAAATGTAAAAATGTTGTTTTAATTGAAAATTCCCGGTACTTTCTTGACAGAGTAGTACAAGTGATATTTCTTTCTTGTAATTCATTTTATCAAGTATCTATAATTAACAGATTAAAATCATTATTGAAAGCTATTTGTTTGATGGTTTTATATTCTTTGTCAAATTTTTTTTTTGTCATAGGTATGTTAACCATACTATTATATGCTGATAATTTTTGTGAAAATGGATGGTTTGAAGTAGAATGAAGCATACTATCTGTGTGTGTGTAGGTTTTCTGTATATAGAAAAGTCGTGTCTATTATTATTTTAGTGATTTTCAAATCTTAGAAATTGATGCTTTCAAAATTTGAATATCAAAACAGATTAAATCTGTTAATCATCTACAATTTTAATTGCAAAAAAATTTCATACAAAAAACTTTTAGAATTAAATTAATGTCTAAAATAAGCACCGCTTACAAGTGATATTTCTTTCTTGTAATTCATTTTATCAAGTATCTATTATTAACAGATTAAAATCATTATTGAAAGCTATTTGTTTGATGGTTTTATATTCTTTGTCAAATTTTTTTTTTGTCATAGGTATGTTAACCAATCTATAAAGCATACTATTATATGCTGATAATTTTTGTGAAAATGGATGGTTTGAAGTAGAATGAAGCATACTATCTGTGTGTGTGTAGGTTTTCTGTATATAGAAAAGTCGTGTCTATTATTATTTTAGTGATTTTCAAATCTTAGAAATTGATGCTTTCAAAATTTGAATATCAAAACAGATTAAATCTGTTAGTCTTCTACAATTTTAATTTCAAAAAAATTTCATACAAAAAACTTTTAGAATTAAATTAATGTCTAAAATAAGCATCGCTTACGTTCGATAGACGTATATTATCAAAACCCAATATATAATGTCAAATGGAATAAATAAACCAACAGATATAAGAAAGTCATTGAAATTAATAAATAAATATTTAAAGGAGACAAAATTTTGTTTCTGATCTTACCTTTAAGAACACCAATTGCCTTTTAAAAACATGAATACAACTTAACGACTTCTCAAAAAATATAATTTATTTGAAATATTTAATATATTTAAATATTCGAATAAGTTAATTCAGAAATCTCTCAAAACATGCACTATATCTTCAAAAAACGTATAAAATTCTAGGTAATCTCTTCTTCGGTCCTAGATAATATTCCAAATATCAAAATCAAATAACTACAACTATATCACAACTCACACGTGTTTAGGATGGATGCTTCAAACAGACCAACTTTAAAATTCAAGATTGGTCTATGTTCTAACAAAATCACAGAACAGTGTAAGTTATTTTTAAGGTTATATTTAAATTCATTGACATTCCATAATGAGATTTATTGAAGCCAAAATATAATTATATATTATATATAAAATAAAATAGAAAATGGCTTTTTACTTGATAGAAAAAATATAACAAATTTTGAATATCAAAACAGATTAAATCTGTTAGTCTTCTACAATTTAAATTTCAAAAAAATTTTATTCAAAAAACTTTTGGAATTAAATTAATGTCTAAAATAAGCACCGCTTACGTTTAATAGACGCATATAATAAAGCATCCATCCTAAACACGTGTGAGTTGTGATATAGTTGTAGTTATTTGATTTTGATATTTGGAATATTATCTAGGACCGAAAAAGAGATTACCTAGAATTATATTTGTTTTTTGAAGATATAGTGCATGTTTTGAGATATTTCTGAATTAACTTATTCGAATATTTAAATATATTAAATATTTCAAATAAATTATATTCTTTGAGAAGTCCTTAAGTTGTGTTCATGTTTTTAAAAGGCAATTGGTGTTCTTAAAGGTAAGATCAGAAACAAAATTTTTGTCTACTTTGAATATTTATTTATTAATTTCAATGACTTTTCTATATCTGTTGGTTTATTTATTCCATTTGACATTATATATTGAGTTTGGACTATATACGTCTATTAAACGTAAGCGGTGCTTATTTTAGACATTAATTTAATTCTAAAAGTTTTTTGAATGAAATTTTTTTGAAATTAAAATTGTAGAAAACTAACAGATTCAATCTGTTTTGATATTCAAATTTTTTTATATTTCTTCTATCAAGTAAAAAGCCTTTTTCTATTTTATTTGATGCTATCATTTGAAAATGGTCTGATGATTGCATTATTCGTTGGCATAAGTGTGTTATTTCGAAAAGGACCTACTTGCAAGACCATACAATAAGTTTCCACGATTAATACTCATGTTTTGACACTAAAGTAAAGTCCTACCACACCTTGAATAGAAGTCTGGGAAATTCTGTAAAATTCTGTCAGAAAACTTGAAACGTACAGACCTGGGGGTACTCTCAGAAACAAGGCTTATTGAAATTCTTCATAAGTCACCGCAGCCAGACAAAACTCCTTTAACGCCACATCAATAATGGACGAAGTCGCAAAAAGCAGAAGTTAATTTTTAATTTTTGATGAACCGACTAGCGAAGAACCAGGTATGGGGACGAAGTTTGCAAACAAAGGCCCCAGAATTTGCACTTTCTTGTCGCTTTACTCACTTCCAGGGAGGGTTGATACGTCAAAGGGAGTATTTAAGTGACAATCTTTCGAGAGCTGTGCTACAAAAGGCCCGGAATTGCATGCAAAACGATTCATTGCGCTCGACCTGGCTCTTGGAGCCCGACGTTTTTTCCCGATACGCTGATTTCGTTACCGTGTGAAATAATCCGGGGATAACTTGATTTTCCTTTCTTATCCTTCATCGCAATGACGAAACTATTGATTTAATCATATCGCCGTTACAAAAAATGGAATATTTCAAAGGAAAAGGGAGAACCCAAACTTCGGTGAATTTTTTCGGTTTTTTATGTTGGAGACCTAGCATTATCGACCAAATGCCATCTCAATCGTGAAATAGTATCTTTTTGATTGATTCGTTTTCATTCTGATGAAAATTCGTTTGAAAGCAATACAATATGCTTTAATTGAATAATACATATAGACAGATATGGAACAGACAGTCAGAAACATAGGAAATTCAATGTTTATCTAGAGGACCATGAATTTCCAGTGGAGCAGTGGAAGAATCGAAACCTCGGCGCGAATAAACAACTGTTCTCTCTCAATGGCAGTGTTTTTGCACTGCTTTCAGCAATCAGAATCATTCGCCCTTCAAACGTTTGTTAGACCATATCGGTTGAAAATAAATACGACAATCTTATTCCATTGTATGCGAGGCATTTATTTGCCACAATTATTGACTTCTTCTTTTTCGCCATAACCGGATTGAAAATAACATAAATTCTACAAAAATAGGACATTCGAAAACACAAACAAATTCTAAAAAATGCGAAATCGAAGGTCAACAAATTCAATTTATGTGTTCAAATAATCCACTTTGTTGATCCAAACAGTAGCCAAATCTATTATAAAGAGGTAATCTCATATCTCCGAGCAAATTCGGCATAGCTGCTATTTTGGCACAAAGTTGGATTATTTTGAACCTCAATTCATTATCATTCGTCGCTCTATGAATTTCATTCCGATAAAACAAATTTTGCAGATATCCCCAAAGGAAAAAATCATTTGGAGATAAATCAGGTGATCTGGGAGGCCGTTTAATCGTTCCATTTGTAAGAATGACACGGTGCGAAAAAGTTGCTGAGATATTGTGTAACTACTTTTGCGTTGTCACTTCGACAGCCATTCAATTGAAACCAGTCATCACCGAAATTCATTGGTCGGACCGTCGGAATAATTTGATTCTCTAAAAGCTCCAGATAGTTGGAGCGTTTAGGTCGCCATCGATAAAAATGGCCCTATGATGTAATTCCCCGGTATTCCTGTCCAAACCTTAAGCTTTTGGGGATACTGGATGCGCACAGGAATACCCAGATGTTTATTCTTCCTAGACCAATTTCTATGATTGTTTCGGTGTTTACTTGACGGAAATTCATCTTGATAATATGAATAAAAACAATATTCTAATTTCTAATGTTTTATTAACACTACGATCGTTACGTCATACCATGACTTCTTCAGGTGAGTATTACAAGATACTGAGTATACCATGAACAAGAACTTCATTTTATAGTACCTGGATATAACAAAAATAGAAGAGGGGGTGAAGAGAGTTTTACAATACTTTTGGGAAACTGAAAAATGGTTCAAAAAAGATTCAACAAAGGGGAGTTACTTAATTCTGTTTGGTTATTCAATAATATTTTTCTTTTATGATATCTATTAATTTCTAAAGTTTCTAACAAGTTTAATCTAAAACTTTTGTTTTCTGAGTGTAAAATTTCAAAGTTACTATTAAAACTATGTCCTGTGTCTAGAAGGTGCTCTGCGTAGGTTGAATTTCCCTTTTTCTTACAATAGCATTTTTCATGTTCCCTGAGTCTCGTCTGGAACGATCTTCCTGTCTGACCAACATATACAAAATGGCAAGTACCGCAAGTTAACTTATAAACACCTGATTTCTTGTTCTTAGATGTTTTATCTTTTTTATTTTTTATTAGTTTTCCTAGGGAATTATTCGTTTTATAAGAAATTCTAAAATTGTGATTCTTCTTCAAATATCTAGCTACCTTTTCTGTTTTTGGTCCCAAGTATGTCAACGAAATGTATTTACTTTCAATTGGATCATTATTTATGGGATATACTAATTTCAAGGCCAGCTTTAATTGTATTTTTGTGAAAAGATTCTCAATCAGGGGGACGTTGAAACCGTTGTTCAACGCAATCTGTTTGATAATGTTATATTCTTTGTCAAAATTCTCACGTGACATGGGTATGTTGGCTAATCTATATAACATGCTATTGTATGCTGCTAATTTTATTTCAAACACGCCTTAAAATAGAAAATTAGAATAATTTTAACTGAAGTAGATATTTGTAAAAAAGTAGATTATTTCCAAAGAAAAAATTGTCAATAATTTCCGCAAAAATTTACCAAGTGTTATACCATTTTGAAATTCTTACTGAATGCGCCAAATTTTGACGTCACTTGTAAAACTCGCGTACTTTTTCAGTACAGTCAGTTTAAACCGGAAAAACTTTTGTTTGAATTTTTTTTTTGGAAAAAATGTCTCTTTTTCATCGAAGCAGAAGCAACTGGTTTTGAAAGTTTGATAACAGTTAAGAGAAGCATTATTCAGGGTTATATAACAATAAAACAAGGTGTAGAATTTTTTGAATTTTTTGTGAATATTGAAAGCAGACCACAGATTTTTTTAATATTTTTTTGACAACCAGTACGACTTGCCTCGTTACCCAGTTCCGGCTTGACGTTGATTTCTTCATTTTATGGTTATTTATATCTTCTTTTTTGGCCTTTTTTTCATTGTCGCTATTATTGTGAGTTGATGGTTATTTGTATCCGTTTTTACATATGTTTTTCTCATCTTTTTCTCCGAAAACTGTTAGTTCGTTGTATTGTCTCTTGGTTTTCAGCTATATAAAAAGTGAATGTGTAATTTCGAAAGTTAGTTCAAGATGTAAACTTGACAAAGCCATAATTTGCGAAACAATTGTCGTTAAATTATCGAATTGTGGGAATAATCTACATTATTTTATTTGACTGATATTAACTTTCATCAAGTAAGGACCGATTCATTTGAATTTTTATCATAGTCTGCTGATTTGGTTATCTTTGAGAGTTATTTCAAGTTTAAGTTGAATTTTTGTATGTGGGATTCTTTCTCTGAAAAATTGTTTCTTTTCTGGTTATATTCTCTTTTGGATGGAGTAATAATAGGATTTCCTTTGTCAGTTTCAGTCCAATCCAATAGATATTAATATTATTTTTAAACAAAGATTTTATTTCCTCCTCCTATCCTCCAACCCCTCACTCAAAACTACCAAGAAAAACAAGAAAAATCGCTGCGACTACTCAACCAGGTAATTCCGGTCCCGATATGAAGATGGCAAAACACCGCACAGTTACAGAAACTAGACGTTCATAATGGCCCGTGCCAAACTAACGACGAGCACGCTCACCACGGTTCAAATTTTCAGTTTCAGCGTCGCTATTCCGACGTCAACTCTCTTGATCCAGTCCCTCTTTCAGCCCGCGCCGCGCCAGTCGACCATTCCAGAGAGATACCGAGTTATTCCCGACTCAGTCGCGGCCAGATCCCGGATCGGAGCATCAGGGAGCTGCCTCGATATGTTGATCCTAGTGTCGTGTTTTTGTTTGGCCGTCCTCCGCGTGTCCGCGGAAAACAGGACGGACCCGGTGCTGCGGCAGGATGTCTGCTCGCCCAATAAGCTGACGGTGTACAAGATGGTCCTTCACACCTTCTGGTCCAGGACCACCTTCCCCAAGCACTATCCGGACTGGAGGCCGCCGGCACAGTGGTCCAAAGTTTTCGGTAAGTCGTCTTTGATGTGCCGCCGGCGGCGCTTTGATGTTGTTATCTTCGCGGTGAAGATTGATGAGGCGATGTCGTCCCTTGATGATTCATGATTCGCGTGAGATTGCCGTTACGGCGAGAGGAAGCTGGATGAAGGATGAGGTTTGGATTGTGATTAGGTTGTGCATCCTTCCGATGATGTTTCGGTGTCAATAATCTCTGGGAGGTTGCGCTGGGAAATAAATCGGTTGAATTGTTTAGTCATACGTCCGATGTTTCATATTATATGCTCGGTTATGCCAGAAATGATTGATAAAGTGATTAACACAGTTTGGAAGTCTCCTTGGTCAAGGATGATTCAGTGCCTTGTACAGGGTTATTCATTTTGTGCTTCTGAAAGTAAACGCGAATAAAACACTCTTTCCTTCAGAATATAGATCAAATTTTCATTTCAATATAATGCTTGGATCTTGCCATTATGTGTAGAATAGAACATCATTTAAATGTCATCCGCGTGATCTCTTAATCGACTCGATTGTGAGGTAGTTTTCGATGACTCTCCGTCACATTTCGGGCAATACCTCACCAATAACTTGACGGATGTTGGTTTTCAGATCGTCAATATTCTGAAGATTATCGGTATAAACACGATCTTTCGTATAACCTCACAAAAAAAAATCGAGAGGCGATAAAGCACAAGATCTTGGTGGCCGATTTACATAGTCGAAACGAGAAATTACGCCTCCTGGGAATTTTTCTTGCAATGAAGCCAAAACGGGTCGTATTGTATGGCTTGTTACACTATCTCGCTAGAACCACATCTCTTTCAATTCCATATCATTAATTTCTGGTCAAAAAAATCGGTAATCATTGGGCTAAAGGGATGAGAATTGACGGTTCTACTACATTTTCAAAGAAGTACGGACCTATCACTCCACCGGACCAAATTGCACACTATACAGTGACTTTTTGTGAATGTAATGGTCCCTCAGCAGTTACATGAAGATTTTCACTGCTCCAGATGCGTCAATTTTGCTTGTTTATGTAGCCACCGAGTGAAAAAGGTGCTTCGTTGCTGAAGAATATTCCATGCGAAAATCGTCATCCTTAGGTTGTTGTTCAAGCTCCCAATTGGCATATGTTCTATGCATTCTATGGTCAGCATGCTTTCGCTCTTGTGTCAAGTGAACCTTATAAGGTAGAGATGCAAAATACGCCATAGCGTGCCGTAAGAGTGCCCCAAATATTGTGCGCGCCGATGAATTGATAAATTTGGATCTTCTACAATACTTTCACTAATAGTACAAAGATTTTTGGTCGAACGTGCATTTCGATGATGTATGGGCCTTAAGACAACAGATCCAGCCTCTTCGAACTTTTCCACTGTGTTACCAATTGTACACTCAGATGGACGATTATGTCGATCTGCCCGTAATGCACGAAACGTACTTACTACAGAATCATTGTTTCTGTAATAAATTTTCACAATTTTCACACGTTGTTAACTGAATGTGGAATTTCGGTTTTGGAGAAGTCTATGAAGAAAACTTCATTAACTTCTGTAAAATCGTTTTCTTCTTCTTCTACTTCATGGACTTCTGTAAAACCGAAATTCTACATTTAGATAACAAAAGCAAAAAGTTGGAGCTACTCGAATATCTGAATATGTCTTCGGCTCAATTTAATCGGTCCGTTTTTCAGCTCATTTATTTCGAAAGATAATTAATTAAAAAATAATCAAAATATTGCCAATCACTTACTGTTTACTTCTTTTTCCCATCTCTCAAGTAATTTCCGAATCCCGCCAGGAAAAAACTCCTTGTCTTTTGAGGCAATCCAATTTTGAACTTAATTTTCAATTTCTTCGAAAGAAGTGAAGCGATGACCTACCAAATCGTGTTGCAGCCATCGAAACTGCCAGTAGTAGTCTGAAAAAGTAATGTTCGGGGAATGTGGCGTTTTCATGCAAACGAATAACGTTATATTCCGGCCGTTTTTCTCGTAATGCACGGTTTAAACAAAGGACCGATAACCCGTAATGGAATCATCAGTTTTTAGCAGCTCTTAGTACACAACGGCATCTTAGCCCCAAGATCCAATTTTCGTCACTAGCTACTATCTAGTGTGAACAATTTTTTATTTGTTGACTTTGAAGCAGCTGCCTATAAGAAAATAATTTCTTTTCCAGATCTCTTGGTTTCAATTCATAAGGAACTCAAATGCGTTGCTTTTGAATGAGGCTCATATATTTTAAAAGTATAGAGACTACTTGTTGGATCACGTAAGTGCCAACTCATTCCGTTAGACTAGGATCTGCATCGAATAATGTCTGTAATCAATCGTGTTCGAGTTTTTTTGACTGTTTCGAGCGATGTCTATCTTCAACGCTGAAATCACCACTTTTGAAGCGCTGAAATTATTCACACATGACTTGTCAGTTCGAGCATTGTCACTATAAACTTCCAAGCATATGATGAGCTTCAGCTAAAATTTTTTCCAATGAAAACAAAAATTTTGAACCTCCCGCAAATTCTTTCGGGCCACATGAAAGATAAGGTCTACATCAATGCTCCACAATCGATTAAATACCTTAACTATGGAATTCATGAAGTTATCGAGGGCATAGTGCCTCCAATGTGCGAATTGGTCATGGAAATTTTTATGAAAAGGATATGATTGATATCGTTTTCTATTGTTAATCTTCCTTTTTATTATGGGATAAACATCCATTGATTTCCCTTAAAATATACTCGTTTTTTTTAAATTTCAAACTGAAACTTTTCATAATTAAAACAAATTGTAGAAATTACTATGTTTTACTACCAATAAAAACATATATTACACATTTTCTTGTGACTCGAGTTTCGGGAAATGAACTATCCCATCATCAGACAACTGAAGACCTAACAGTGTTGCAGAGGTATTTAAACAAAAGTGATAAATATTTTTCACTTTTGTTTAAATACCTCTGTACCACAAACATTTTTGAAAGATATCTGTTTTCATAAGAGGGATTAGCAGAAACAAAATTTTGTCTACTCAAAATATTTAATTTATAGGATTTTTGTTAACAATTTATATTTATTGAATTTTGTTATATAATTTGGTTGTCTTATAACGAATGTCGTTTGATAATAAGCTTATATGACATTAATTTAATTCCTGAAGGTATAATTAAATATGTAGAAGGGTAACAGAATATATCTGTAAATATTAAAATATTTAAATAATTTTTTTAAAGGATTTTGAGCAAGTTGTTTCTGAAGAAGTTCTTGAGGTTGTGTTTTGCATTTTTGGAAATGAATTTAGTTTTCATAAAACAAGGAACGAAACAAAATTTTGTACTCTTCAAGTATTTATTTAATAATTTCAAGTTGACAATTCATATTTCTTTGAATTTCTGTCATTCCCTTTGGTACTGTGTAATAAGTATTTATTCTATATCTCTACTAATTTGACACAGAGTGTTCTAAAGACATTCATTTAGTTTAATTCTAAAAAGTTCTTGAATATTTTTTTTTTAAATTAAAAGTTGTAGGAGGTTAACAGAATAAATCTGTATGATATTTAAAAATTTGTGATGACCCTGCTATCAAGAAAAAACCTCTTTTTATTATTTTCTGTATATATAATAATTATATATTTTGGTTTACGGTTATTATATATTATCATCTGGTTTTAAAGAAGTCCATAAAATACCTTGCAAACTTTATGTAAATTCTGTGACAAACATAGAATACGTAGGGTGTTTAAAATTCACTTCATTTTAGTCTTTGTGCAGCAAACAGCATTCAGTTGGTTTGGTAAGATATTTTTTGTTGATTATTTTTATTTTTCAAATATGAAGTTGAGCTGACGAGTTACATTAATTCTAAATTGTTTTTTAAAGATGTTCTGCATGTTTCAGAAATTTTTTTGAAAGATTTTGAGCAAGTTGTTTCTGAAGAAGTTCTTGAGGTTATGTTTTGCATTTTTGGAAAGTAATTTAGTTTTCATAAAACAAGGAACGAAACAAAATTTTGTACTTTTCAAGTATTCATTTGATAATTTTTATTTGAAAATTTATATTTCTTTGAAATTAGATTTAGTTCATTTATTTCTAGAAAGATTTTAATTAATTTTTTTTCAAATTAAAATTTCTAGGGGGTTAATAGAATAAATCTGTGTGATTTTTGAAATTTTTCAATCGAAGCATAATTTGCATAATTTTTGTTTCTCATCTTAGTTGAATTCCGAAATGTAGGTTGAGCTTCATTCTACTTAATCAGGGTTGAACAAGAGTCCGAAAATATTTGCCCTTAAAGTCACCAAATGTCAATATTTAACATTTCATCGAATTACTGATTTCGTTAGTCACCTCAACTCGAGATTCATCCTGAAAGCGAAAATCTTTTCGAAACCTCAGGGACAAAGAAAGCGAACCAATCTATTCATTTCATTATTTATTGATGAGCTGATAAAGAATGGCGCTTAGAGTAGGTCCTTTGTCCCAGTTAATTACTTCTTCTTCCTCAATGATCTTGAAGTTTCCGTAAGCTAATAATCTATTTATGTTAACTTTTCCCCATCCATTTTAATGAGTTTTCATCCTCGGCATAATTGTCAAGACGAATAATATAGTACGTTGAACGTCACTGTAGCGGTGAATTCTTACTCGTACTTTTGTTATTCAGCCTTCCGAAAAGTTCATATTTTAGATATATTGTTTTTATTTGTTTTAAAAAATAGTGTCCGATTTGGTGGATTAATTGCTGAAAATTAAAGATCTTGTTGTCTGGGTCTTCCACTAAAGTGTTCAGTTTTATGAATAGAGGGTTTTCCAATAAGAGGTTTTATTTTGAGTAGCCATCTGGGCAGCTGTCACTTTTGAAGGTATTAACTTTCGACATTTGACAAGTAAAAACTACACCATTACTAAAAATGGAAAGATACACGCTTCAATAACACATTTGAATTGTTAAAATTCACTACAAAAATGGTGAAAAATTGTGTCGTAAAGTACATTCTCGACCGGCAATAGTTAAACTGGTGAAAAACTTTGAGCGACGTGCGCGTCACTCAAGAACAACTTATGTTGTAGCCCGTAGTGTTGACAAAAATCCAGGTTTGTCGTTTCCTCGCGATCTTTGGAATAAGGCATTCCACAAACGACCTTACATCGTAATTTGCATAAAGAATCAGGTCTTAAGGCTTTAAAGTGCAGTTAACACAAGAACTCAAGCTGGTCAATCACCAGCAACGTTGTATCTTCGCTGATTTGTTCCTTCAAATGCATCAAAATGATAACTACGTTAGTAAAAAGAATGGAATTGGAAAATATTAATGTAGACGATGTTTATTTTCAACAAGACCAAGATCTTGTGATCTAAATTTAGAATTTTTCCTTTGAAGGGCTATGCCAATACTCCACAATCGAATCAAGACCTTGAAGATAGAATTCGTAAAGTTATCGAGGATAAAATTTGAATATCAAAACAGATTTAATCTGACAGTTCTCTACAATTCTAATTTAAAAAATAAATTATTTAAAAAGTTTTAGAATTAAATGAATGTCTTATAAGCACGGCTTATATTTAATAGACGTATAAAATCAAAACTCAATATACAATATGAAATGAAATAAATAAACCAATAAATATAAATTGTCAATTAAAATTAATAAATAAATATTTGAAGGAGACAAAATTTTGTTTCTGATCTTATCATTATGAAAACCAATTCCTTTTCGAAAATACAAAACATAATTTAAGGACTTCTCAGAAAATATAATTTATTTGGAATATTCAATATATTCAAATAAGTTAATTCAAAAATCTCTCAAAAAATGCATTATACCTTAAAAAAACAATTAGAATTCCGGTAATCTCTTCATCGGCCCTAAATAATATTTAAAAATCAAAATCAACCAACAATAAATATAACTTACCTAAAAGTTATCCTGGAATTACTGTTTGAACAACTAACTTTAAAATCAAGATATTCTATGTTCGTCACAAAAATCTCAGAAGGCTGTAAGGTATTATAAGGTTTTCTTTAAACCATTGATATTCCATGATGCATGTTTTGAGAGATTTTTGAATTAACTTATTGAAATATTTAAATATATTGAATATTTAAAATGAATTATATTTTCTGAGAAGTCCTTAATTTATGTTTTGTATTTTTGAAAAGGAATTGGTTTCCATAATGGTAAGATCAGAAACAATATTTTGTCTCCTTAAAATATTTTTTTATTAATTTAAATTGACAATTTATGTTTGTTGGGTTATTATTTATTCCAGTTAATATTGTATATTGGGTTTTGATTTTATACATCTATTAAATATGAGCCGTGCTTATAAGATATTAATTTAATTCTAAAAGTTTTAGACTGAAAATTTGTATGTGTATCCTTTTCCATTGTTAATGGCATACCTTCCTTCTTACAACGAACATCCATTGATTTCTCTTAAAATATAGTCGTTTTTTCCAATATCAAAATGAAACCTTTTATTGGAAAACCCTTTATTAGATAGAATTACATGAATGAATATGTATATTCAAATATTTAATGAAGGGTTTTTTATTTTCCGCCAATAATAATGTCATACTGTTCGTCAAAAGTTAAGGATTTAGAAGTTTTCTGAAGATGAAGAATATTTTCCGTATCAGCTTAATATCTTTTTTCAATTACATAATTTTACAACGATTATAAAAACGTCTTCTGATTCGTTGTGGAGCAAGATTTTATAAGGTTTAATCAATTTCTTTCAACATGTGCCAGAAATGGACATTTTAATTATTTTCTCTTCAGTCTTAATTCAATAAGATCAAACGGTGATGAAGAATCGAATTTGCATTAAGCTAAGAGAAGTTTTATTCGAGGACGATGCCAACAGAGCACTTAAGATACTTCAGGCTGGTGAAACACAAGTGCAAATAGCAATTTTCTTCAATGGTAGCGAAAGTGTTTACTGGAACGGTACATTGCCACTAAAACTCTTCGTCAAAGAGACATAATAAAAAGCTTTGAATCCACAATAATATTCTGAAACTGCTACAAAATATATTGCAGATTATATACCAAGATATCAAAATAGGTTGTTCGGAAAGTAATTTTGTTTTTTCCCGACAGAGGATTTAATTCTATTTTTGCGAACCCAACTTCAAAATTAAGCCGCATAAACATAATATGTTTTGAGAGCTAATACAGCAAAGCTTGTGTACAAAAAAGTTCAAATAATTCTAGGCAGTAGTTTTTGGTTGGTGCCCTTTTAGATATAGAGAGCAATAAGCAGTATTTTCGTCATATTTTATTTTTTTACTATAGAAAGGATAAAAATGCTGTTCAAGCCAGAAAGAAATTAACCGATGTGCAAGGAGAAGATGTGTTGACAGTACGCCAGTGCCAGAACTGGTTTGCAAAATTCTGATCCGACAATTCTGATGTCGAAGATGCACCACGTTCCGGAAAACCGGTTGAACCTGATAAACACACGATAAAGACATTATTTGATGCAAATCAGCGAATAACACCACGTCTGATCGGTAAGAGGTCAAATTTATCGAATTAAACTGTTCATGACCACTTAAAAGGTCTGGGTTCAACATCGGAGCTCGATATGTGGGTTCCCCATGTTCTCACGGAGAGAAATTTGTGTCGTCGCGTTGAAGTCTGTGATTCGCTTCTCAAACGTCACGAAAATGATCTTTTTTTGAAATGCATCATTACTGAGGACGAAAGTAGAAATCATGGAGCCAAAAAAGTTGATGCTGTCTGTTTGGTGGGATTTTGAAGAAATCGTTTTTTTGAGCTTTCACCGGATAATACAACAATTAATTCGGAAGTCTAATCAGCTGGACAAAATGAATGATGCACTTCAACAGAAAAGGCCGGAATTAATCAACTGAAAAGGTTCCAACAAGATAATGCGAGACCTCATACAAGTTTGGTCACTCGCCAAAAGCTTTTACAGCTTGAATGGGATACACTGCCAAACCCACCATATTCTCCATATCTGGCACTATCGGATTATTATTTGGTTTGGTCATTGCGAAATGTTATGGACGGTAAAACCTTTACTTCAAATGAAGAGCTCAAAAATCATCTGGATCAGTTTTTTGCCAGCAAAGACCAAAAATTTTATGAGCGTGGAATCATGCTACTACCAGAAAGATGGCAAAAGGTGTTGGACCAGAATGGTCAATATATTATTTGATAATTAACGTATTATCCTTTTAATACGTCTACGTTCACGACAACCCAAAAGTGCTTTAGGTTTGCGTACTGTGACTGCAACATTTTTACCATTTTTGTGAAGAATTTTAACAATTTTAATGCATTGTTAATGCGTCCTTCTTTTCAGTTTTAGTAATATTTTAGTTTTTACTTGTCAAATATCAAAAAAATGACAGCTTCAGAACTAGCAGCTGTCCAGGTAGCGGGCTATTCAAAATGAAATCTCGTGTTGGAAAACCCTTTATTTGCCGAGGCTAAGCTTGAATGAAGTTTTCAAATTCTACTTTTTCCATTAAAATAACAAAATAAAATAATAAGATGAGGTGTTTTACTTGATAGAAGGATTATTACAAAATTTGAATATCAAAACAGATTTAATCTGTTAGCCTCCTATAAATTTTAATTTCAAACAATTTTATTCAAAAACTTTCAGAATTAAAATAATGTCTTATAAGCACTGCTTATATTCAATAGACATATAAAATCAAAACTCATTATATTATACCAAATGGAATGGAAAACTCAACAAATATAAATTTTCAATTAAAATTAATCAATAAATATTTGAAGGAGACAAAATTATTGTTTCTGATCAGAAACAAAATATTTATTCATTAAATTTAATTGACAACTTGAATTTGTTGGTTTTTCTTATTTCATTTGATATTATATAATGAGTTTTGATTTTATAGGTCTATTAAATATAAGCAGTGCTTATGAGACATTAATTTAATTCTAAAAGTTTTTCTATAAAATTTTTTAAAATTAAAATTTATAAGAGGCTAACAGAATGAATCTGTTTTGATATTCAAAATACCATTAGCCATATTTAGAATTATAAGACGAGAATTTAAGATACATATTATTGAGAATTTTAAATAGTTTCTCTCAGAGATAGTTAATTTTCTAAGATATATCGACAAAAAACTCACTGAAAAAGTACAGAATATTCTAGAAAATATTAAAAATTTAATATACCATACTAAACTGAGATTTTAACAATGTAATAATACGTGATTTCGTCCAAATTCCCCAATTTTTTTCTACGAAGAAAATTGGATACCAGTAGCTGGAAGAGTTTGGAATTGCTGGTATGGACATACCCAATTGAAAAATTTATATGCAAATAGCGGCATATTTTTATCGGAGCAAGTATCAAATCGGAGAACCGAGGAGGAAAGTCTGTGGAAAATTCAATTAACTTCAACAAACCGCTTGTTATTGAGACTGATAAAAGCCAGATGCTCCTTAATAAGTAACTCTGCTGTATAAAAAGATATCTGGGTCCTCATATCCTGGAATTCAGGTCGTATTTTTTACTCATATCCAGCAACTTTGAACGTAAATTGCGAAATATCAGATTGGAAGTGGCTATCCTTCGAATTTTTCAGTGAGGTCATTTAGTGGGACATTTAACATCTTTCTTTTTCGTCAAACACCGGTTTAATATTTCCTAATAATGAGGCTTAGAAATCGTGCAGCGCAAACATCTTTCTTTGACCTCAGTTTTCACATTTCGCTTTTTGGATGTATATAGGACTTATAAATCCGTTTTCTGTTTAATTGAGTCAGTCATTACTTGATGAAAATCTGAACCTAGTAATTTCAGACCATTCGTAGCTCGGAATTAAAAAAATTAAAGATATTTGGGACAAACGATAGCACGCTGTCTCCTGAAACTAGCCATCAAAAAGAGGATTTTTTTAATTCAAAATTAGTGAAATTTAATACTAAGAAGAGGTTCTTTACTTGATAAAAGAATTATTACAAAATCTGAATATCAAAACAGATTTAATATGTTAGCCTCCTATAATTTTAATTTCAAAAAATTTTATTCAAAAAGTTTAAGAATTAAATTAATGTCTTATAAAAACAGCTTATATTTAATAGACATATAAAATCAAAACTCCTTATACAATATCAAATGGAATAAAAAACCAAACAAATATGAATTGTCAATTAAAATTAATAAATGAATATTTGAAGGAGACAAAATTTTGTTTCAGATGTTATATTTATGAAAACTGATCCTTTGCAAAACTACAAAACATAATTTTAAGAACTTCTCTGAAAAATAATTTATTAGAAATATTTGATATATTTAAATATTTGAATAAGTTACTTCAAAAATTTTTCAAAAAACAATTTTAATTCAGATAAGGTCTTCTTCATTCCAAATTCACATTTAAAAAATAAAATCAATTAACAATTGATAACTTAATCCTTAGATAATATGTAATTACATAATAAGTTTTGATTTTATATGTTCATTAAATATAAGCTGTGCTAATAAGACATTATTTTAATTCTAAAAGTTTTTGAATACATTTTTTTGAAATTAAAATTAGAGAAGGCTAACAGATTCAATCTGTTTTGATATTCGAATTTTGTAATAATCCATCTATCAAGTTAAAAACCTCTTCTTATTATTTCATTCTAGATAGAATATATAATTATATTTAGGTTTTAAAAATTTCATGTGGTTTAACTAAGACCATAACATACCTTACAAGCATTGTGTGATTTTTGTGATGGGCATAGAACATAGAATACCTTGGATTTTAAAAGTCTATAATTTTACTATGTTCAAACGAGGATACCAGGTCTTCATCATGTTAGGAGTAAGTTATTTATTGTTAATTGATTTTATTTGTTAAATGTGACATTGGACTAAAGAAGACCTTATCTGAATTCTAATCGTTTTTTGAGGATGTGATACATGTTTTGAAAAATTTGTGGAATAACTTATTTAAATCAAATACATTTTTTTTTGACAAGTACTTAAAATTATGTTTTGTATTTTTGAAAACGATTTTGTTTTAAAATAAAATAGAAAAAGGCTTTTTACTTGATAGAAGAAATATAACAAAATTTGAATATCAAAACAGATTTAATCTGTTAGTCTTCTACAATTTTAATTTCAAGAAAATTTTTATTCAAAAAACTTTTGGAATTAAATTAATGTCTATAATAAGCACTGCTTATATTTAATAGACGTATATATTCAAAACTCAATATACAATGTCAAATGGAATAAATAAACCAATCAATAAAAAAAGGCAATTAAAATTAATAAATAAATATTTGAAGGAGACAAAATTTTGTTTCTGGTCTTACCATAGTGAAACCAATTCCTTTTCAAAAACATAAAACACAACTTAAGGATTTCTCAAAAATATAATTTATCTGAAATATTTAATATATTTAAATATTCGAACAAGTTAATTCAAAAATCTCTCAAAACATGTAATATATCTTCAAAAAACAATTAGAATACGGATAATCTCTTCATCGGCCCTAGATAACATTTAAATATCAAAATCAACTAACCATCACTGTATCATACCTTATAACTTAACACGTGAACTTGTTCGAAGAGACTAACTTTTAAAAACAGGTTGTCAGTTCGTCACAAAATCACAGAAAACTGTAAGGCATTCTATGGTCTTCTTCACACCATTGACATTCCATAATGAGAATTATTCAAGCTTAAATATAATGTATAAAATAAAATAGAAAAAGGCTTTTCACTTGATAGAGGAAATATAACAAAATTTGAATATCAAAACAGATTTAATCTGTTAGTCTTCTATAATTTTAATTTCAAAAAAATTTTTATTAAAAAAAAAGCTTATTGTAGACATTAATTTAATTCTAAAAGTTTTTTGAATAAAAATTTTTTTGAAATTAAAATTGTAGAAGACTAACAGATTAAATTTGTTTTGATATTCAAATTTCGATTTTGTTTTCATAAATATAAGATCAGAAACAGAATTTTGTCTTCTTCAAATATTTTTTTATTAATTTTAAATGACAATTTATATTCGTTGGATTTTTTATTCCATTTGATATTATATAGTAAGTTTTGATTTTATATGCCTGTTAAATATAAGATGTGCTTATAAGACGTTAATTTACTTCTAAAAGTTTTTGAATGAAATTTTTTGAGTTTAAAATTATAGTAGGTTAACAGATTCAATCTGTTTTGATATTCAAATTTTATAATAGTAAAATTTAATTTGGTGTTTATTTATTTATTCCACTGGCGGAAACTTTTCCTTGTAGAATATTATGTTTACTTATTTCAAAATAAAAAGTTTTATCGATAAAAGGTTACGTATATATATAGTCCGTCTAGAAAGTATCCGGAATTTATTATCATATTTTTCATAATTTTAATATACTTCTTTTTTGTAACATTCTAAGACAGAAGTAATGTATAAAATACTGTGTGCAGATAGTCGGCTATGTCCAAAGTTGCATGGCGATACTATTTGTTTTTAAGAAAATAATTTTGATGATGTCTTTATCTTTGATGAATGTTGTTTCCAACTTGGCGGAAATCACTTAAAAATCCTATTAAAACAACCTATTATCTTTCAAATTTCCCATCAAAATAATTGTCTGGGGAGCAATATCTCAGCGTGGTACTACGCCTCTCTGTATATTTGATGGTACCATTAATAGTGAAAAGTATTGTGGCATTCTAAACGATTTTGTTCTTGAAACGGCGCATGCTTTATATACAGAGGGGTGGCGATTTCAGCAGAATAATACTAAATAATCACAATTGAGCTTTGTTTTTTCCGGATACTTTCTAGACGGACTATATATCTTCATGTGTGATAATAAACATCATTATTATCATATGTTCCTGGTTTCAGAATGATCTGAAAGTATAACACTGGTTAAGAAAAATTAACTCGTCTCATATGAACCTTAACGACGATCTTAATTGAATCGTATCTATTTGGTAAATTATAATTAAGGTCTAACTAGTATAGTTTGTTGTGGGTTATTCCACATTTCGAAGTTCGAATAGGTGTGAATCCAACTCGGAGGACCAAGATGTTGACTGTTCGAATAGGCAATCAAGTATATTCTGAAGTAGGGTCCCTCAACCAACCACTTAAAATTAACTATTATTGATTCTCAGTCAAATTAATTATAAGTTGACTGTCTTTAGGAACTATCTAATTTACCTTTTGAGTATTTAAAATAATGTCAAATATTTCCACAATTTATTAATTCGCCAACGCTGTGGTTTCTTCAGGTTTAAAATTTGAACCTACTCTAAAAACTAAACGTATTCTAATTATAGAGCTATAAAAACATGAAAAAAGGGGGTACAAATATCCGTCAATTTCCAGAAATACCGACAAGGAAAAATATGCGAAAAGGGATACAAATAACTATAAAATGTTGCGGATAATCGGAAATATCTTGAAAACAGAAAATATTCAACAAAGGAGATCTGACGACATGTTTTTGGTAGTTGAGAAGAATTTTAAGGTTCATGTACCTACTAATTTCTAATGGTTCCAAAATTGTGAGTCTAGTATTTTCAATTTTATCATGGCTAATTTCATAATTATTGTTGAGATTATGTCCAAATTCTTTCAAATGATTGGCATATGTTGAATGCGAGGTGTATCATAATTGAACTATATTGGTTATTTGATACAATTTGTCTAATGATATTCAATTATATAAAAATGCGATTTATAATTGTGTAAATCAATCTATTTTTGGCTATATCTCTTAAATAAGTCTCTCTATTTCGGGTTTTTTTGTATATTCAATTGTATTTCCATTATTTCATATTTTTAGTTGACAATTTCTATATATTTATATGATATCTGAATATTTGATAGATTCGGTCTTCACTTGGTGGAAACTCATTTTAATTAAAAAAATGTATATATGACAGTAATTTATTTCCACAAAAATGTTTGTACTGATACAACAATTGTTTCACCACGATGTGGCTTCTTCAGGTATTACATTGTACTGTCTGATGGTATTGAGTGTAACCGAGTTTATATACATTTTTAGGTACGTGACCAAATAATAGAACCACCAGTCATAAAAACTCTAGGTGTTTATTGGAGTTTGCCGCTAAAAATGCCATTAAGGAAAAATATTCAGTAATGGAGAATGATCAACATCTGCTTGTTCGTTCAAAAGGATTTTACGGGCATTATACCTGTTAATTTAGAACTTTTGTTTTCAACGTGGATAATTTCATAATTATTGTTGAAATTATGCCTAAATTCCTTAAGATGATTAGCATATGTCGAATGTACAGAATTGTATATATAAACCCTTTGGTGTTCTTGGATACGTTTCTTGAATGGTCTACCAGTTTGGCCAATGTATACTAAAGGGCAATCTTTGCAAGTTAACTTGTAGACTCCGGATTTATTTTCTTTATTTGTACGATCTTTATTGTTTTTTATGTAGGTACTAAGGTTTTTTGAATATTTTTCCTTAATGGCATTTTTAGCGGCAAACTCCAATAAACACCTAGAGTTTTTATGACTGGTGGTTCTATTATTTGGTCACGTACCTAAAAATGTATATAAACTCGGTTACACTCAATACCATCAGACAGTACAATGTAATACCTGAAGAAGCCACATCGTGGTGAAACAATTTTTGTATCAGTACAAACATTTTTGTGGATATCTGAATGTATTTATAAATTATTGTAATTATTATGGATCATATTGTGATTCAGTGGCTGATGAATACAAACCCACGTAAAATGGCAGCATATCACAGTAGTATTGGTTAACGTATCTATAAATCACGATAACTTTTTATAGATATATTAACATTTTTATACAATTATGAATCGCTTTTTATATAATTAAATATCATTCGACAAATAACGGCCATAGTTCTATTATGATAGACAATATTTTACACAAGAAACTGGAGAAAATTACAATGATTCTAGTTTTTCCTGTTTCAAGAGATTTGAGTAAAAAATATAAATGTATTTTTTATTCCTCACGTTAATAGAATATTAGATAATATTGCCAAGTATTCCAAAACAAAATTTGACTCGAATGTACCTTGAAGTATGGTTAATAACAAAGATAAAGTCATTAAATCTGGAGTTTATAAGCTTATTCGCAATAATTCTATTGTATGTTAGTATATACGTATATATGCCAGTCATTTTTATGAATTTGGACATAATTTCTGTGAAATTGCCTCCTATATATTTCATGATCATTTTTATCCCTTTTTTGCATATTTTTCCATATCGGTATTTCGAAAATTGATGGATATTTTATCCATTTTTCGCATATCTTTTCTTATCTATATTTCCGAAAATTGTTAAATGTTTGAACCTCCCTTTTTTCAAGTTTTAATAGCTATATCAAAAGTGAAGGAGTAATTTTCAGGATAAGTTGAAACTATAAATCTGAAGATTGGCAAAATAATTGTTGTGCATTAATAAATTGTGGAAATACTCTTTATTATTTTATTTAAGTTCAATGAATTTACATCAAAAGTAGACCGTTTCAATTGAATCAAATCTTTGAATTCAATTTAATTTCATGAGCTTATCGCAAAAATTCCAACTTATGACTGGATTGAATATACACACATCGTCAAAAGTCTCCCCCCCCCCCATAAACCTCAACTTGTTGAATGTAACATGACAATTTTTTGTGTGTTGAATCTTCACTATCTTATCACTTAAATGAAAACAATAAACCAGCAAATAATGCTTCTTGTTCGGGAGAATACAGGTGTATTCGAAGTTAATCAGTTTTCAGCGAATAACGAGAGTTGTAATATTGAGAATTTTCAGTGGAAAATGCCGGAACATCCAATTTCGCAGTTTTACCGGGCAAGAATAGTACCACATCAAGAAGCTTTGTCGAACCGCCAGATTGCACAACGTTTGAATATTCCACGGGCTTCAGTAAGGCGCATAGTGGCCCTTTTCCTAGAAACCGGCAGCGTTGCCCGGAGACCGGTGCCTGGCCGACCCAGAGTAACATCTGCAAGGGAAGGTCATTATATCACAAATTTTACTCGAAGAAATCAAACGGTTTCTGTAACAGCCCTTCGAAATGATTTTCTGAGGACCTATAGATGGGTAGTCTTAATTAGTACCATAAGGAGACGGTTGCATTCCTCAAATTTAAGGGCAAGAAGACCTTTGAGAGTACCTTGGCTATCACCTGGACATAAAGCTACTCGTCGGCAATGCGCAGAACAACACCAAGACTGGCTTTTA
This sequence comes from Megalocaria dilatata, assembly GCA_034642435.1. NCBI lineage: Eukaryota > Metazoa > Arthropoda > Insecta > Coleoptera > Coccinellidae > Megalocaria > Megalocaria dilatata. The sequence goes on from CM067861.1 coordinate 32,207,163, forward strand.
TCACAAGGCGCAATGTACTTTTTTCGGACGAGTAACGATTCGGTTTACAGTGTACAATGAATTTGAGGATAGTTTCATTTATCAGGATGATAACGCTCCACCACACCGTACACGAAGGGTTCAAAACATTCGTCAAGGGAACAATATCCAGAGAATGAACTGGCCTGCAAACTCACCAGACATGAATCCAATTAAGCACTTATGGGATTACTTAGGGAGACCAATATCCAATCGCCAAAAACCACCTTCAATTTTTCAGGAATTGAGTTAGGCTCTTCAGGAAGAATGGAACGATATGCATGAAAATTTCAATAATGACGTTGATTCGTGGGATGCCTAGGTGTATTCGATAGTTGATCGAAAGAAGAGGTAATGATACGGGCTATTGAATTTGGATTCAGTTGTGGAATCACTATAATTAATTGAAAATAAATAATCGATAAATTTAGATTTTTTATCATTTTTCCTATTTTGTCTCATTATGCATAAAGCAAACAGTAACAAACAAAAATTTTCTATCAAATATATTTCATTTGAAATAAAGGAAAACATTAATCTCATTTCCAGAATATAGATTGTTTATTACTTGAGAAACCTGGGGGGCCAAGGCTTGTGTGGATTTGAACTTCTTTTTAACATTTTTAAATTAGTTTTTCTCTTATAACATAAGAAGTTCTGAGTGAAGAAATAGTGGTGTAATTATCAGCGAGGTTAAAATTTTGTTTATTACTGAGTACATAAAAAAATTTATTTGTGCAGGTAGTTCTTGTAGAAATATTCAATTCAAATGATGCTAAAATAACATTTGTAAGGTTGTATAGATGCTTTCCCACACTTCCTTGAAATTCAGAATTCAATTTCGTAAATTTCCTGACGCTATTCACATCCGTTTTCACGTTCATTCTGAGCTCCGCACTGCAACGATATTGTGTAGATATTGTGTCATATATTTTTAAAGATGCTGCCACGGAATCGAATCTCAAATGGCGCCAACTGTTTGGCAATGTTATTATTGTAATTCGTTGCGAGTACCTCAACGCTGTTTCTTTCTCCCAATTTGCGAACAATAATAAATGCGTCATGCTGGCAAGCTGACAGTCTCTTCTAGCTAAAATAAATATCAATCTTCAACCTTGTTACATATTCGAACGGTTTTTATGCTTCCTAGAATGAAGTTCGTTGAGATGCTGGTGGAAATGTACACAGGTTGCGAATCGCTAATTAGTGGCGCGTTTTGTGTAATCCTTGTATATTTAAAGTAAAGAGATTTAATTTCGAATACCCCGCTATCTAGGCAGCTGTCAGTTTTGAAGCTGTCATATTTTTATATTTGACAAGTAAAAACTTCGCCATTACTAAAAATGAAACGATATACGCATTAACAACGCATTGAAATTGTTAAAATCAATTACAAAAATGAAAAATTTCATCTGTTGGGACGAGTTAGTGATGTGAAGAATCGAAACCGTGTGCGTCGCTCAAGAACAACTGAATATTGCTGCTGTAGACCGTAGTGTTGACGAAAACCTAGGTTTGCCGATCCCTTTTCGGAATTAGGCATTCCACAAACGACTTTACACCGTGTTTTGCATAAATATTTAGGTCTTATGGCTTTTAAAGTTCATTTAAATATTTTAATATTTACAGATATATTCTGTTAGTATACATATTTAATTTCATTTATTTTATTCTATTCATAATATATAACTATTTGGTCTCCTTAACATTCTTTATACAGATGCTCCTTGTGCTGTAACAGAGGCCGTTAAATTGCCTTTCAATCTTTAAGATCAGTGGTAAACTACAGAACTATTTATTTCGAGTCATCATTAGAGTCCATTTAAATGTTCAGTACTCATTTACCAAGAAGCTTTCTGAATTGTTAAAGGTGAGAAAATATTCTTTGTTGATTCATGTTATATTTTATTGAATAATATGATTGAATAATATGACTGACGAAGCAAAGTCTCTCTTAAAACTTATTTTTTAGTAATGTTTTTACATTAAATTGAGATTTTCTAAAAAGAATTTTAGTTAGATAACCAATTATATTGAATATTCTGATAAGATAGTTGTATGATGAAATTCTTAAGATTATGTTAATCTTTTTTGAAAGATATCTGTTTTCATAAGAGGGAGGAGCAGAAACAAAATTTTGTCTACTCAAAATATTTAATTTATAGGATTTTTATTAAAAATTTTTATTTACTGGATTTTGTCATATCATTTGGATGTCTTATAATGAATGTTTATTTTATACATTCTGTCAAGAAAGTACCGGGAATTATCGATTTAAATCTGGCGGGGCAATGAGGCAGGTAAAATTTTTTTTTCCTAGGTTGGTACCGCTGTCCTTAATTACTATGCCAAGCTTGAGCGAGACCTGTCAACTAGTGTGTTTGCAACAGCTGATTAAGTCAGTCGATGTCAGAGTGCGTGCCGATTTTTACTATGGGTGATTACGTTGAGCAAAGAATTTGTTTAAAGTTTTGTGTTGCAAATGAATTTTCGTGTGCCGATGTATTGAAAATGTTGCAAAAGGCCTTTGGTGATAATGCTCTATCGAAAACTCGTGCATATCAGTGGTACAGAGCCTTCAAGGACGGTCGTGAAGTGGTCGCCCATCGACGGCTTCGATCGAAGATAACGTCGATAAAATTAAGGAAAGGGTGCTGGAAAACCGTCGTACCAGCTTGAGAGAGATAGCACATGATCTTAAGATATCCCACGAGTCCGCACGTACGATTTTGATTGATATTTTGGGCATGAGAAAGGTGGCCGCACGACTCGTACCGAAAGACCTGAATTTTCTTCAAAAACGTCATCGCGAACAGGTTGCTTCAGACATGCTGGATCGCTGTAATTCCGATTCTACATTCATGGAACGCATTATAACTGGTGATGAGACCTGGGTCTACGAGTACGATATGCAAACAAGCCAGCAATCATCGGAATGGGTGGCAAAAAATGAGCCGAAACCGAAAAAACCACGCCAAAGCCGCTCGAAAATGAAGGTGATGCTCATTGTTTTCTTCGATATCCGTGGCGTGGTGCACTACGAATTCGTTCCAGAGTAAACAAGGAGTATTACCTAGGCGTTATGAAACGTTTGCGTGAGCGTATCCGTAAGAAGCGGCCAAATTTGTGGGCGAACAACTCATGGATTTTGCATGACGATAACGCGCGTTCTCACCGAGCTACGATTGTGACTGACTTTCTCGCCAAAAACTCAACAAACGTGCTTCAGCAACCACCGTATTCGCCGGATTTGGCTCCCTGCGACTTTTTCCTCTTCCCAAAACTAAAATTGCCCCTTCGTGGCACCCGTTTTGAGTCGATTGAAGCCATAAAACAAAATTCGGCGCGAGAGCTAAAGTCCATCCCGGAAAGCGCCTATAAAAAATGTTTCGATAATTGGAAGTGCCATTGGCATAGATGTATTGGAGCAAATGGAGCCTATTTTGAAGGCGACCCAATAAATTTTGACGATTAAATGTAAAAATGTTGTTTTAATTGAAAATTCCCGGTACTTTCTTGACAGAGTAGTATGTCGTTTGATGTAAGTAGTACTTATATGACATTAATTCAATTCCTGAAGTTATAAAATTAAATATAATTTTTTGAAATTAAATATGTAGAAGGTTTATAGAATATATTATATCTGTAAATATTAAAATATTTAAATAATTTTATATACCTTCTATCAAGTATAATCACTACAGAGCTATGATTAGTTATTTTTTATAGCTGGAATTGGTAGATATTGATATGGACGACGTTTATCTTCAACAAAACAGCTCTACATGGCACACAAGCAACGAAACAATCGCAATTTTGCGAAAAAAGTTTCCTGGCCAATGCTCCACAATTGATTCAACACTCTAAAGATGGAATTCATGAAGTTATCGAGGGTGTACAGTCGCAAATGTGCGAATTGAGATATAATAACATAGATATAAACATTTATTATAAAACCAACAAAACCAAAAGGAGACAAATCTCAAAATCAGGTGTTTACCAAATAATATGTGGAACCTGCTCAAAAACGTATATCGGACAAACCGGAAGACCTTTTCATACTAGAATAAAGGAACACGGTCGTTCCTACCTCAATAAAAAGTTGGACTCTGCGTATGCGGAACATTTAATAAAAGAGAAACATGAATTCGATGAAGGTTTCAAGATTTTCCTCACGAAAATGAAGGTTTAAAATTGTACCTGTTGGAGAGTTTGGAAATAAAACATTCTTTTGAATGACCAAACAGAGTTATCCAGTTCACCTTTATTGGATCAATGGAACTAAGGACTCAGTGATTTTACCAAAGTAATAAGAACTTTTTATTGTACCCGTATCTCAAAACAAAAAATATTTAAATAGAGTATGTTACCAAATTTTAGACTAGTTGTTTATGAGCATGCGAACAAGTTACTATGTAAAACGAAACGCGTCATGTAAGCAACTTACTTAGACAGTGTGGTCCAACGAAAATTTAACACCTCGATTTTCCGACTTTAAAATGAACATGTGGAAAATTGCTCGGACCCGCCAATTTCTGGATCGAGGGAGAACAATTTTTCCACCTTTTTCATCCCCGTATCTTCAACCCCCTAATGGGGGTGAGCAAAATCCCTTGATTTTGAATAGGGACGAGTGGTGTTGCGATAACTTATTTTGAAGATTGTATCGAGTTCTATCTGACCCTAAAATTTCGCTTCAAAATATCGATAATGAAATAACTGCGAAAATAGTGAAAGAAGCAATGTGGAATTTATTTCGAGAATATTATTCGTATCCGACACATTTCAAAGGTATTTAGTAGTTATTTTTTGTCTGAAAAAGTAGACGGACCATGTTTTTTATTTACCTTAGTCTATCGTGAATTTTTAAGAACGTTACAAGTGTGTCAAAGCGGGTGTAAATTTGTGATAAAATTAAAATGATATTTTCCGTAGAAGAAAGGGTTCAAAGGATAAAATTATTTCTTGGAAATAACGACTCTGTGCGAACAACAACGGCTTTATTTAACGAACGACATCCTGGAAAAAATGTATCCTCTGCTTACGTGCAACTGGTTGCCAAATTTGATGCTACTGGTTCAGTCGGAAACAAAAAGAGGGTGCATGAAAGACGAAGAGAGGGACGTGGTTGTCTTAGGTCATGTAGCAATGGATCCGACCTTGAGTACTAGGAAATTGTCCGATGTATCTGGTGTTTCACGCACAACAATCATGAGAATCCCGAAACAACATGAATTCCATCCTTATAAGATACGATTTGTTCAGGAACTGGAAATGATGATCCCGATCGCCCATTACAGTTATGTGAAGTGGTCTGTGAAATGATTAACGGTAAACAAAATTACATGTTCAATATCTGTTCGAACGAGGGTTCATTTTACCATAACGGCATTGTAAACCGGCATAACAGTCGGTGTTGGTCAGATGAAAATCCAAGATTATTTCGTGAGGTGCATACTCAGCATCCCCAAAAATTGAATGTCAAAGCTATTGTAGTAGAATTATTTTATTATTATTTTACCTTAACGGCATGTAAACCTGCATAACTGTCGGTAGTGGTCAAATGAAAATCCAAGATTATTTCGTGAGGTGCATACTCAGCATCCCCAAAAATCAAATGTTTGGACGAGTATTTATGGAAATTACATAATCGGCCTATTTTATTCCCGAGAATCTCACTGGCCAAATTTATTTAGATCTATTGGAGAACGCTATTTATCCAGCCCTCGTGTAAGTATTGGAGAATGCAGAAGACCATCAAACGATCCTTTTCCAACAAGATGGCGCACCACCTCATTTCGTTCACCCGGCGCGTCAGTTCTCAGATGAAAATTTTCCTCATGTCTGGATTGGAAGAAGGGTACGTATTGAGTGGCCACCCAGATCATCTGATCTGGCTTCGCTGGACTTATTTCTATGGGGTCACCTGAAATCCAAGATTTACGCTACCCAGCTTGAGTCACTGGATGATTTGCGAACTCGGATCATTAATGAATGTCCCCAAATTACACTTAAAATCTTTAGTAAAGTACGTGAACGTTTTTAGCAGAACCTACATTAATGCATGGAAGTGATGGTGCCCATGTCCAGCATTTAATGAACTTATCACAAAAGTAAGTACTCTTCTATTATTTTACCTGTAATTTCGTTATCGATGGAAATTTTGAAGCACAATTTCGGGATCAAATAGTACTCGATAAGATCTTCAAAATGAGGTATCGCACCCCTTAGCCCTATTCAAAATCAATGGGGTTGTGCTCACCCTCACTAGGGGGTTGCAGTTACGGGGATGCGAAGAGCGGTAAAGTTGTTCCCCCTCGAATCAGAAATTGACGAGTCCGAGCGATTTTCCACATTTTCATTTTAAAGCCGGAAAATCGAGGTGTTAAATTCTCGTTGGACCACACTGTATATACTACTCTGTCAAGAAAGTACCGGTAATTTTCAATTGAAACAACATTTTTACATTTAATCGTCAAAATTTATTGGGTCGCCTTCAAAATAGGCTCCATTTGCTCCAATACATCTATGCCAACGGCACTTCCAATTATCGAAACATTTTTTATAGGCGCTTTCCGGGATGGACTTTAGCTCTCGCGCCGAATTTTGTTTTATGGCTTCAATCGACTCAAAACGGGTGCCATGAAGGGCAATTTTAGTTTTGGGAAGAGGAAAAAATCGCAGGGAGCCAAATCCGGCGAATACGGTGGATACGCTCAAGCAAACGTTTCATAACGCCTAGGTAATACTTCTTGTTTACCGTCTGACCCTCTGGAACGAATTCGTAGTGCACCACGCCACGAATATCGAAGAAAACAATGAGCATCACCTTCATTTTCGAGCGGCTTTGGCGTGGTTTTTTCGGTTTCGGCTCATTTTTTGCCACCCATTCCGATGATTGCTGGCTTGTTTGCATATCGTACTCGTAGACCCAGGTCTCATCACCAGTTATAATGCGTTCCATGAATGTAGAATCGGAATTACAGCGATCCAGCATGTCTGAAGCAACCTGTTCGCGATGACGTTTTTGAAGAAAATTCAGTTCTTTCGGTACGAGTCGTGCGGCCACCTTTCTCATGCCCAAAATATCAATCAAAATCGTACGTGCGGACTCGTGGGATATCTTAAGATCATGTGCTATCTCTCTCAAGCTGGTACGACGGTTTTCCAGCACCCTTTCCTTAATTTTATCGACGTTATCTTCGATCGAAGCCGTCGCTGGGCGACCACTTCACGACCGTCCTTGAAGGCTCTGTACCACTGATATGCACGTGTTTTCGATAGAGCATTATCACCAAAGGCATTTTGAAAAATTTTCAATGCATCGGCACACGAAAATTCATTTGCAACACAAAACTTCAAACAAATTCTTTGCTCAACGTAATCACCCATAGTAAAAACCGACACGCACTCTGACATCGACTGACTTAATCAGCTGTTGCAAACACACTAGTTGACAGATCCCGCTCAAGCTTGGCATAGTAATTAAGCACAGTGGTACCAACCTAGGAAAAAAAATTTTTACCTGCCTCATTGCCCCGCCAGATTTAAATCGATAATTCCCGGTACTTTCTTGACAGAATGTATGTGTATCATTTAAACTGAAGTGTACAACGAATTTCTATTAATTAAAGGCTTAATTAAAGGCCAACAGGATACGAAAAAAAATAGATTCATTTTTACTCAACTCATTATGTTTGAAAATAGGCCAAAAAATATTCGGCAAATGTATACGCGTTAAGGACAGTCACCTCTAACTCTATTCATACTCTCCACTCCTTAATCCTCGAAGAAAATGTAGTAACCGCACTTTGATGGTCACTCTTTATACTGAAACGGCCGTCATGCGGCCATAATCTGTATAATGTACGAGTAGTTCTATCCGGATCAGACTGAACATTATTGGCCGTCTCTGGAATACATATTAGCACCCTTGCCATGGATATATTTCTGGATGAAAGCCTTGTTCATTATTGTTCCCTCGGGGGCAGGTACATACCGTATTTATTAAGGGTGTGTTTCCACTGTACGCCTGGATTCCTTGAAGGTGATCATATTCCTGGAACTGTTGTAGAGAGTAACGAGGCATTCTTGGAACTTGTTCGATTCAATCGATTATTGCTTCTGGGAATATTGGGGTAGCTGCGTAAACATAGGTAGATAGACAACTAAACGCAAACAACCAAATTGTAATTGAATTATTCGATGGCTCAATGAAATAATCTGGTCATATATTTGATTTAGTCGATCTATACTTGATGGAAACACATTTTGTGAAGTTCATTGAGAGGCCTATAAAAAAATCAGATTTTTGTGCCGAGAATTTGAGGAATGATTAACACTGTACTTGAAGAGCTTAATCCAAATATGAAATTAGTTTTTCTCTATCTGCTCTTCTCTTTCAGATACATCAACTTATCTATTCGCATTTGATACAGTAACTCATGATAAGCTATTAGAGAAATCTGAACGAATTAGCATAAGAGGGAAAGCTTTAATGTTGATAAAATACTATTGATCGGATAGAAAACAAAGGACCATAATAAATGTATCATACGTTTCTTACCTCACGATGAGGACCGGAGTGCCTCAAGGTACAGTTCTGGGGACCCATTCTTTCCTTGATATATTTCGATGAAATGTCCTATTCTAAGCTCATGACACGGTTTTGATAACAGCTACTGATCAACGAGATTTCACAAAAATTGAAATTCGCTCCAGCCACATTTCGTGACTTAAATTATACCAGTCATTGTCAAAATAAAAAAAAAACAGACAGAATTAAATATCTGGGAATTCTTATTGATCACCATTCAAGGTGGATCCTTCTTCATATTAATTTATAATACGAAGACCACGCGAAAAATAAGTTTCTGAGATATTGTCACACAAGATAAGGAATGAGATATTTAAAATTTGTATTTCGATCGACTACAAATAAGGAAATGATGAATATTTTTTCAATATAATAATAAGAACAGGTTTTTTACTTGACAGAAGGATTACTACAAAATATGAATACCAAAACAGATTTAATCTGTGAACTGTGAATTAATTTCAAAAAATTTATTCAAAAACTTTTAGAATGAAATTAATGTCTTACAAGCTCAGTTTATATTTAATAGACATATAAAATCAAAACTCATTAAATAATATAAAATGGAATGAAGAACCTAACAAATATAAATTGTCAATTAAAATGGATAAATTAATATTTGAAGGAGACAAAATTTTGTATCTGATCTTATATTGATGAAAACTAAATCCTTCTCGAAACTACCAAACATCATTTTAATACTCCTCAAAAATAATTTATTTGAAATATTTAATATATTCGAATAAGTTACTTCAAAAATCTCTCAAAACATGTATCACAATCTCAAAAAACAATTAGAATTCAGATGAGGTTTTCTTCAGTACAACTTCACATTTAAAAAATAAAATCAATTAACAATAAATAACTTTACCTTAAGACCTCGTGATATCCTCGATTGAACACACTAAAGTTATAGACCTTTAACATCCAAAGTATTCTATGTTCTATGCTTATCCCAAAAATCACACAAAGCTTGTAAGGTATTTTATGGTCTTAGTTAAACCACATGATATTTATATGACATTTTTTAAAACCTAAATATAATTATATATTACATATAAAATAAAATAATGAGAAGAGGTTTTTTATTTGATGAAAGGATGTTTTGGGAGATTTTTGAAGTAAGTTATTTAAATATATTGCATATTTCAAATGAATTATTTTTCAGAAGTTCTTAAAATTATGTTAATTTTTTAAAAGGATTTAATTTTCATAAATATAAGATCAGAAACAAAATTCTGTCCCCTTCAAAAATATTTATTTATTAATTTTAATTGACAATTTATATTTGTTGGGTTTTTTATTCCATTTGTTATTATATAATGAGTTTGATTTTATATGTCTATTAAATATAAGTTGTGCGCTTATAAGACATTAATTCAATTCTAAAAGTTTTTGACTGAAATTTTTTGAAATTAGAATTATAGGAGGCTAACAGATTAAATCTCTTGTGATATTCAAATTTTGAATTATTTTTCTTGACATTTACGAATGGAAAATAATATTATTTAAATACCCGCCACGATTGTCTAAGGTACCCCTAAGGTACCTGATCAATCCAATTTTTCAACAACATCGATTTCGTGTTTCATGGCATCAATCGTTTCTGGATGGTTAGCTTAACACTCACCTTAACGGATCCTCACAATAAATATTCGGGGTTAAAAATGAGCTTCATCGCTAAAGATGATTTTTCTGGAAAAATTATCATCTTCGACTATGCGAACATTAGTCCATTGAGAGAAGTGGCAACGCATCGGATGGTCACGAAGCTTCACATCTTGAAGTAGTTGAACTTTTTAAGTCTTCATAGCGGTGTCTTTATGAAAAAGTCTCCTCAAAAAAATATTCAGGTCTTGAGCACGATGAGGAGTTGATGTTGATGGATGTTCAGCAACATTTTGGGCTACACCAGCAATGTTTTCAGGTGTGTTCACTGGACGAGAAAAGTGCTGTTTTATCAGATAATTGTACACTTTATAAATCATTTTTGAATATTTCCCAGTTATGTTTACGGGTAAATCGACCCATTTCAATAATGTCAAATATCAAACTAACCTTCTGTCAAAACACGAATGACAGAAGTGTTGCTGAACTCTGCAACCTGCAATGCTTCTTAAATATACTGACTTGGACCTCTTTTAATTTGACAACTTTGTTGGTGGCTGATTAGGGGATGATAATAACGTGAATGTGCCATCCAGCTTATAGACTTCGAAGTAAGGTTAAAAAGTGGAAAAACCCAAAACAAAATAATATCTTCTTATAGTCTGATAAGGTTGTGAAAGCTATATTATACGTGGGTAAAAAATATACCTTTGCAAAGTACAAACTTTTATGTTCCAAATAAGAAGCAAATATTGGGATCATAAATTCCCAAAAAACGCCTATAGGTATTATTTGAATTACTTCGTACCGATCAGGGAGTTTCTTTTACCGTTTTCATTAACTTATGGAAACCAATATCTTTTCTTATCGCCAAATGAAACAATTTTGACAACCAGTCAGTGTACTCGTTGAAAATGATACGTGTTTGATGGGGGAGAAAAACCGAATTCGAAGAATAGAACAATCATTATAACGCAATAATTTTTAAGAATTGTCGGAATTTTTATTTACTAAATGAAAAATATTAGTGATCCTTAGTGTCCGTTATCATGTGTCATTCATTTATATAATACGAAGGTTGAAAATTTTCCATTTTCGTCCTATTTTAGCTATTAATTATTAATGCTGTTACTGTTCTTTACATCACCTTATCGAACGTACTTGCCATTTTATCTGTGTGAAATGGAGTTGAATACTTGGATGAATTATAAAACATACCATGCACCCAAGAAAACAATTTCCATTCAAATAGACAGCAGAGCTTTGTGAAACTCTGCGTGAAACGATAATGAAAGTTTAGGATTCGCCATTAGAAAGGACGACGTGTGGTTTAATTAACAACAAACCGGAAAGAACGCCAAAGCGTGAAATGGTTTTAAGACTCACTTCAAATACAGAATCTGTACGTTTCATGGAAGCTACCTGCAGGTTAATTTTATCCTGCTAGCTTTGAATCAGTGGAAATTACTGTTTATATAAAAATCCTGTCTAGATCCCAGCTTATCTTATTTCGTAATGTATCGGGTGTTTTTTTAGAGTAATAGAAATTTCGATAGGGATAACTGTGATTTGACAGAAGAAAGAAGCTATGTTGATTTGACATTTCTGTTCAGTAAGCTTCCACAAATTATGATGGAAAGACTCACTCAACAACGTCTACAAATTGTTGAAATTCATTTTAAAAATCAGTGTTCTATTCGCCAAACTTATACTTCACTTCATGAAATTTATTGTTTACATAATCGTCCATCAGAGCAGCTTATTCGTCGAACTATCGATAAATTTCAGACAACATTTTCTCTACTCGATGCAACAATAACAACAAGACAAAGAACTGTGCGTACAGAAGAAAATATTGCTGCTGTAAGTCATAGTGTTAATGATGATCTAGATTTGTCTATTCGTCGACGTTCACAACAAGTTGGACTCTGTGCATCCACCACATGTGAAATTTTGCGTAAAGATCTTGGTCTACACCCATACAAGATCCAACTGGTTCAAGAACTAAAGTCACTCGACCATTTAAGCGTCGTTTGTTTGCTGATTGAGCCCTAAAACAGCTTGAAGTTGATCCACTTTTTTATCGTATAATTGTATTTAGTGATGAAGCTCATTTCTGGTTGAACGGCTATATGAAGAAGCAAAATTGCCGTATATGGAGTGAAAACAATCCTCAAGAAACTCTGCAGGTTCCATTGCATCCTGAAAAATGCACTGTGTGGCGTGCTTCAAACACTGGAGGCATCATCGGTCTATATTTCTTTAAAAACGATGCTGAAGCTAATGTTAAAGTGAATGGTGCTCGTTACAGATCGATGATCAATGATAATTTGTTTCAAAATTTAAATGGTATCGACCCAGAAGTGTTTTGGTTCCTAAAAGATGGTGATACACCTCATGTTGCTACTGTAACAATTGATTTATTGAAAGAAAGATTTGGACATAACAATATTTCGAGAAATGGTCCAATGAATTGGCCTCCAAGATCATGCGACATAACTCCACTGGATTATTTCCTTGGGGGTTATGTCAAGTCATTGTTTATGCTAATAAACCAGAAATAATAGACGCTTTGGAAGCCAACATAACTCGTGTTATTGATGAAATAAGGCCTGAATTACTCGAAAAAGTGGCTCAAAATTGTTCTGGTTGAATGCGGCTCCTCAGAGCTAGTCGTGATGGACATATGCCGGAATTATTTTTAAAACATAAATGTCATAAAATTATCTCTTAAATAAAAAAAAAATTGGCTCCAATCTTAATTTAAATGTGTTTTATTTCAATTTAAAGTTCTATCACTCTAAAGAAAAACACCCGATATATGGAAAATTCACTTATCAACGACACACATGTTTCCATTTCTACCTTGTTTCAGTGGAACTGATGTATGTTTAAGAAATTCTTATTGAAATTCCTTGTTTGACTACGAATTAATTCACATTTTCAGGGTACTCATCTTTGAACAAATTAAAAACAAGATGTGCAGTTCGTCGCACTTATTCAGGAAAGACCAGGGAACAGATGAAAACGCTATTATCAAAAGATAATGTTCAAGTCTCATCCAAGAAAATTTGTCACTGGGTAAACTCATTGTTTAACGAGTAGTGCGGAATTTTGAATAATCCATGGCATCATTTCCAGACCAAAGAATTTCAGTTAATATCGTTTATCTAAGGTTTTCAGAGTACCAATTCTGACAGGTTTGCTAACTGACATAACCAGATGAAAATTTTTTCCATTTTATTATTGAATTTTCACCATTTCATTACGTCGTTGTTCATCTCACCAGTGTAACCGCTTCATTGCCCACTCTTACCTTTGACGCTTGTGTTCGCGACTGAATGGAACTCTTCTTATTAGGCATCTCGATGTTAGATCGATTTCATGGAGACGTCTCCTTACTGTGCTTGGGAAAACTGAAGTACCTATGGCAGTTCGAAGACGTAGCCTTGCCATTCAGCAAGTGCTGAGAGGCTGTCTTTTCAACCTGCTTCACAATGAACCGAGGACCTTTCTGTGATCATTTAAAGCTTATGTAATTGAAATGAAATACTAAGAAGATAGGGAAAACATCAATATCCTCAACTTTTGACGAGAATTTTATTTTGAAACCGTAGGACTAATTTGAAATTCAAGTTTATTTAATATTTATTCGACTTTTTCTTATCACATCACTTAACTAGCTATCGAGATTTTAAATGCAATCATTAATTTTATTCGAATTGCAATTGTCAGCAATCAATTCTGCGATATTTATGGCGGTTCGTGATCTCATAAATCATATTCTTCCAAAAGACATCGACATTGTTGACCAATTTGCCCTTAACACGATTTCAGACGACTCTAAATGACTCATTAATTTAGATTCTTCTCGATTTGATGCTATGTGTCCCAATTGGATGACACATCGCCCTCCTATAAAGGAGTCAACAATTTTTAATTATCGACTGCAATGTCCGTCTTCGTTAAACTGATGATCGAATCAATTCCTGAAATAAGCTCGGGTTCCTTTACACTGTCTAAAATAAGCTACACGAAAAGCTACGTAATTGCCAATGAAATACATCTGTAACAGTTTAACACGCCAACATTCCTCCTGAATAGTGAAATATTTGTGTGTGTGAAAGTTATAAACGGAACTGGATGATATTTTGAGTTTCCAAGTGGAGAACAATTGAATGTTTTGATTGACAATGCTGTCACTCGATTTGAATTTTGTCGAAATATTATTGAGGAAATGTTATTTAAATATTCTATGTCATGACCTCTGGCATCCAAATGGGAAATTACTTATATAAATATAAAGTATACATACATTTATTGAGTTTTTTTCTTGAGGAAGATTGATATTCAATTTTGAATATAACACCGGAAGATTCAGTAATCTGTATAGAATTATTTGGTTTTTGTAAGAATTGCCTCAGAAAAACTATTTCAGTAGACATATGAAATTTCAAAAATATAAAGGAATCAAAAGAAATGAGAAACTGATAGGAAATTATGGTTAACTAAAAAAATAAAGCAATAATAAAGGGTTTTTACTTGATAGAAGGATTATTACAAAATTTCAAAGAAGTTGTTGAGGTTATGTTTTGCATGTTTGGGAAGGGATTTGGTTTTCATAATACAAGAAACGAAACAAAATTTTGTATCCGTCAAGTATTTATTTAGTAATTGTAAATGATAATTTATATTTCTTGAAATTCTTTTATTCCTTCTGGTACTGAGTAATGAGTGCCAATTCAATATGTGTACTAAATTAAAATAGTTTTTTTTCCAAGACATTTATTTAATTCAATTCTGAAAAGTTTCTGAATAAAATTTATTTTTTAAATGAAAATTTGTGGAAGGTTGACACAAAATTGTATCTGTATGATATTCAAAATTTTGAAATAATAGAGATTATTTTAGATAAAACAAATTGTAGAAATCCCATCATCAGATGGTCTGATGATGGGATAGTTCACTTCCCGAAACTCGAGTCACAAGAAAATGTGTAATATATCTTTTTATTGATAGTAAAACATAGTAATTTCTACAATTTGTTTTAATTATGATCAACTACCAAATAGTAACGGCTGAAACAATTCAGTATCTACAGATTATTTCCATGATTCATTAATTAACGACAAATGTTCAGCCAACACTGCGGCTTCTTCAAGTTTACATTTTGAACTAACTCTGAAAATTACGCTTTCACTTCTTATACTAAAAATTTGAAAAAAGAGAAGAAACAATCAACTTACAATTTCCGGAATTAAAGATAAGAAAATCATATTAAAACGTGGATAGAAATAACCATTTCTCACAGAAAAATAGATAATAAAGAGAAATATGCGAAAAAGGATACAAATAACCATAAAATATATTGGGGCCAATTACTGGACATACCTCACAGATCTTGAGACATCTGTTTGGTTGTTGCGAAGAATTTTAAGGCTTTTGCAACTATTAATTTCTGCTGATTTCAAAACTGTGACTCTGGAAATTTTAATTTAATTATAGATAATTTCATACTTATTGTTGAAATTATCTTCAAATTCTTTTAAATAACTGGCATTTGTTGAATGCGAGATGTCTCACGTGTCACTCCCTGGGTGTTCGTGAATTCTTTTCTTAAACGATCTGCCTCTTTGACCATAGGCAATCGCTTCAAGTCAACTTATAGATTCCAAATTTATTGTGTTTATTTGTCTGATCTTTGTTGCCACGCACCTATATTCGCCCTGCATAGAGGCTCTAATGTATTGCTAAGCAAGAGCGCCATCTAATGCACGCGTATATGAATACGCCACATCAGGCCAAGTCATACTCGTTATCGGGTGTTTTTTTTAGAGTGACAGAACTTTCGATAGGGATGACTGTGATTTGACAGAAGGTAGAAGTCATGTTGTTTTGAAATTTCTCTTCAGTAAGCATTGACAATTTATCATGAAAAGACTCACGCCGCAATAACGTTTACAAATTGTTGAAATTTATTTTCAAAATCAGTGTTCTATTCGCCAAACTTATAGAGAACTTCGTGAAATTTATGGTTTACATAATCGTCCATCAGAGCAGCTTATTCGTCGAACTATCAATGGATTTCGGACAACATTTTCTCTACTCGATGCAACAACAACAAGACAAAGAACTGTACGTGCAGAAGAAAATATCGTTGCTGTAAGTCATAGTGTCAATGATGATCCAGATTTGTATATTCGTCGACGTTCACAATAAGTTGGACTCTGTGCATCCTCCATATGGAATATTTTGCGTAAAGATCTTAGTCAACACCCATACAAGATCCAATTGGTTCAAGAACTAAAGCCACTTTATAGACGTATAAAATCGAAATTCATCATAAAATATCAAATGGAATTAAGAAAAATCAACGAATATAAATTGTCAATTAAAATTAATAAATAAATAAACATTTTTTGTTTCGTTGCAGGCATGCGTACTGAACTCTTCAGATAAACGTACGATGCCCTGTTTGTTAAAAAATGTATTGTTTTCTGATCCTTTTCTTTTGAAAACTATAATAACTTATACATTTTGTAACAAACAGGGCTTCGTACGTTTGAAGAGTTTAGTACGCATGCCTGCAACGAAACAAAACATGTTTATTTATTTATTAATTTCAATTGACAATTTATATTCGTTGGTTTTTCTTAATTCCATTTGATATTGTATGCTGAATTTCGATTTTATACTTCTATTAAATATGAGCAGTGCTTATCAAGACATTAATTTAATTCTTAAAGTTTCTTTAAGGAAATTAAAATTGTAGAAGACTTACAGATTAAATCTGCTTTGATATTCGAATTTTCCAATGGCAAAAAATTTGAAAAACATCTTATAGACCAATCTTGCAAAAAATTGCTCAAAAACTTTCAAAAACTAACATTAAAGCAGCTTTCATACACTCACTTAAAATTTTCAACCTCTTTTTAATGCAAAGGGCAAAGACAACCGGTTGAATAATTCTGGAGTTTATGAATTGAGTTGTCAACAGTGCAGTAGCGTATATAGTGGGTGTTTCTGAGGATTTCAAGAAAATCGTTCAAAATTTTTTTCAGTAACAGATATGAAAAAAAAAAGAGACCTTTGAGTTTAGTATAACAACAAAGCTTTTCTTTTACAATTTTTCAAACTTACAGTGGCCCATCAAAAAAAATTCTGGATAATATTTAAATAAAGTTATTCTGATTTTCACAATTTTTATTGTTATGTTTACAACAATTGTTTCGATATCACAGTAGCATCATCAGATAGCTTTACATTTTGAATAACTAAGTTTGTTTCCGAAATCCGTAGCTATTTATATTAAAGAAAGTTTAATAAATTTTTATCGAGCAGTAAAACCCAAAAAAGGCTGTCTGTAAATTTCAGGTTATCTGAATATATTTAACAGAGGGGAGTTATTTAAATCTAATTGTTCGTTAAGTAATATTCCAATTTTATTGTGTTTATTTATCTCTAGGGATTTTTACATGTTTAAGGCTGAACTTTTACTTTCTAGAAGTAGAATTTCAAAATTATGGTTGAAAGTATGTCCTGTTTCTAACAAATGGTAAGAATATAATAGTTTCTTTTATTATTGAGGAAACTCTTCAAATGTTCACAAATTGTATGTCGGAAAGTTCTTCCAGTCCGTGTACTGTCTTTATTATTTTTAATGAATTTACTCAAGTTTGAATAGGTTTTAAATGAAGTTCTTAAATCATATTTATTTTTGTTCTGGAGTAAAACAGGGAGAGTGTTCCAGAAAAAACAACACCCTGTAGATATACAATCAAAATTGGCATGTCACATGGGGTACACTCTATATTGTAATATGAATATTGAATATGTAATATTCAAGTTTCAGTTGAATATCTTGTGTTATGAAGGTACTATGGAAAAAAAACTTGGAAAAATTCAAACTTTAACACCCTGTAGCTCGAAAACGAAACGTTTGCGGTCCCATGTTTATGGGAATTTATTTTTTTTAGAATAATGCAAGAAATCTTCCCGGTTCGTTTGTACCTTCGATTTGGGACAAACCGGGAGATCTTTTCAAGAAAGTTTCAAAGAATTTCAATCCTTTAGGAACCGGAAAGATAACTCTAATTATTCGAAACAATTTTTCGAAATCAATAATTTCTTCTCAGAATTGGACAATCATGAAAGATTACACCTGGACGCGAAAGAAAAAAACTAGACATCAGGAATCCATAGAAATATTTAAGTACAAGCACGTTTTAGGAATAAAACTATTGAATGAGCAGACGGACTTTTGGCATAGCTCACTTTTCAAGGTTTTGCACAAGGGGAAGCCTGCAATACATGCATACAATTTGTTTTATTCATTTTGAAAATGTAGTAAACACTACGAAACTCGAGGCAATGTATATTCTGTTAATAAAAAGTGCTAGAAAACCAAGTAATTTCTCAGTTCATTCCATTGAAAAATGAACTATCACAAAGCAACAGACTACTTCATCCCATAGTCTTCAACGGTGTCTGCAGAACAACTCAAAACCCGAAGAACACAAATAAGGTACATTTGATAAGCACCGATGGCAATTCTGTTTTATTTCTGTACGAGCATCGTGACGGACGTCCTCGAATAGAATTGTGGAGTATTGTGGAAGAAAAGTTTAAAATAGTGCCGACAACTCTGCGTGCACTATTTTCGTTCGACAGGTGTGGCAGACGTGTGGCTCTTCTTACTGAACTTCGCGGTCGAGGGGCAAATCGGCCAACAAAACTGAACGAAATGACCTAATTTGTATTTGGACTTTGCGAAAATCGCCAAGTTGTGCGGTTTGCCACCGTAACATCCTGAAGGTTTGCATCGCTCGTTAAAACCAGGATTCCCACAGTTAATATTCGAGCAACAAAGCGGAAATTTGGTGGGTTCAGTGGCGGTTAGTCAGGTTATACAAGGAAAGCCTACAGTTAGGAATTTACATAATAAAACATTCACACCAAATGATATGAGTGATTGTTAAAATTAGAAAATTCCACGGTGTCCAATACACCACATATACCTGTGATCAAATCCCTTCAAAATTCCATTTCCAATAAAAAATTTGAATCGGCAAAGACCATATCTGAGTACACTAATAAATCAGTCGACAATTCACTTGATGCGACGCATACAGGTCGTAAAAACTTCAATAGAACGTTTGCCCATAGAGTCAAACAATTGTCAAAATACCGTACTTCGAAATTCTCATTGTGTTTTAAAGTACCAAATGTTGCAGCAGAATTACGAAATAAATAAAATAAATAAATAAATACGAATAATCAGGACGATTTGTTAACGAAACATAAATTATTAATTAAGAAATTTATCCAAATATTCCCTATTTTCGTCGATAGACTATTTATTCGAAAGATAAAATACTACCTATTTTGTTTTGATAATTCTACCAAACTTTGTACTTGTCAGGAATTATTTATTTTATTCACACTTTCGGAATCATATGAATCACAAGAAAGTCTCTTGTCATGTTTTCATATTATATAACTCCTCATTTTGGAGGAATTGAAGAAGATACGTTAGAATCATTCACAACATTAATTAGTTAGATTCGCTAATGTTGCAATAGAAATATTCTTAATTTGAATATCAAAACAGATTTAATCTGTTAGTCTTCTACAATTTTAATTTCAAAAAATTTGTTCAAGAAACTTTAAGAATTAAATTAATGTCTTTATAAG
The DNA here is from genome assembly GCA_034642435.1 of Megalocaria dilatata. NCBI lineage: Eukaryota > Metazoa > Arthropoda > Insecta > Coleoptera > Coccinellidae > Megalocaria > Megalocaria dilatata. Next base: position 32,227,078 of record CM067861.1, read on the forward strand.
CATTGCTCATATTTAAAAGTTGAAAGACGTATAAAATCGAAACTCATTATACAATATCAAATGGAATTAAGAAAAGCCAACGATATAAATTGTCGATTGAAATTAATAAATAACTACTGGACTCTTCAGACAAACGTACGAAGCCCTGTTTGTTACAAAATGTATTGTTTTCTGATATTATATTTATGAAGACTAAATCTATCTCAAAAATATACAAAATAATTTTAAGAACTACTCAGAAACCAGTTTATTTGAAATATTTAATATATTTAAATAAATTGCTTCAAAAACTCCCAAAACAAGTAGCACATCCTCAAAATTATTAGAATTCACAGAAGACCAGTTCAACTTTACATATAAAAAATAATAATAAAATCAATTAACAATAAATAGACTTACCAAATGCAGTCTCTGGAAATATATGATTTAAGGAACATTCAACTAGGTATACTAATATCCAAGGTACTCTATGTTCTATGCTTACAACAAAAACACACAAAGTTCATAAGGTACTTTAATGGTCTTAGTTAAAAACATTCAACACTGTATAATAAATTTCTTTATTTAAAAACCTTATATAATTATATAATATGTATGAAATAAAATAATAAGAAACGTTTTTTTACTTGATAGAAGGATTATTTCAAAATTTGAATATCAAAACAGATTTAATCTTTTAGTCTTCTACAATTTTAATTTAAAAAAATTTGTTCAAGAAAGTAAAGAATTAAATTAATGTCTTTATAAGCACTGCTTAAATTTAATAGACGTCTAAAATCGAATCTCATTATACAATATCAAATGGAATTAAGAAAACCCAACCAATATAAATTGTCAGTTAAAATTAATGATTGAATGAATATTTTTTTCATAAATATAAGATCAGAAAACAATACATTTTGTAACAAACAGGGCTTCGCATGCCTGGAACGAAACAAAAAATATTTATTTATTTATTAATTTTAACTGACAATTTATATTCGTTGGCTTTTCTTAATTCCATTTGTTATTGCATGAGTTTCGATTTTATACGTCCATTAAATATGAGCAGTGCTTATAAAGACATTAATTTAATTCCTAAAGTTTCTTGAACAAATTTTTTGAAATTAAAATTGTAGAAGACTAACAGATTAAATCTGTTTTGATATTCAAATTTTGAAATAATCCTTCTATCAAGTAAAAAACCGTTTTTCATCATTTCATTCTACAAATATTCTTGCTATTGAAATAGAATCAATGTTAAATTCGCGTTCTTATTACCTATGTTTTTTGAAACAAATGAGCACCATTATAATCCTTGTTATTTTCTTATCGATGGTACATTGATATATTTTTCCACGAAAGTAGCTTGTATATATATCTTCGAATTCTGGTCGACTTTGTAACTATATCAGTATTTCTTAGTAATAATGATACAGAAAATGTATAATCAACCATTGTTTCAGTGCCACTTATGTATTTTAGCTATTGATTTTCTTTGTTGTTTGTAATTGTTATTGTTATTTCACTGCCATTTATGTAATTCATTTTATTTTATGAAGCACTTGTGTATCTATATTCATGTATTGATTATTTCGTTTTTCGCAATTGTTTTATTTAGTTATTGTTTTCGAGTAATCGTCACCCTTTTAGTTTTTGAACGTGATCGTTCAAGGGGGAGAGTATGTTTCGTCTCATTAGAGACGGCCATGTCGTTCGGCATTAGTTTGTCATCGATACTTAGATATTTCAAGTTGATATTGCGATCTAGCAGTTTTGAGATTTGTTTAGAACTGTTTAGTTCTACTCGACACTTCAGATTATTTGTTTTCTAATTATTATATATGGCCTTAAAAAACATAAAAAGTCAATTAGAGATTTGGATATATTTATGCCTGTTAATTTCACATGACACAGCATTCGGAATTATAAACTGACTATCCTTCTTTACTTGCATTATTCTTATAATTTTTCTGTAACCAGTAAGTACGTTTATTTCGTTCATTCAGTCCACCTCCAAATGGACATTCCAATCAGTTACGTGAGTTTCCCTCCTTTCATTAGAATGGATGCATCGAGCACCTCTAACGTTCAGTCTTTTGAACAAACTGTCAAAACATCATTATTCGAGTAATAATCAAACTTGTCGCATGTAGCCGTTGCTACATCATGCACTATCATTCGGATAATAAAATTTGTTGTACGTCACTTGTGACATTTCGGTCCAAGTTATCGAGGTTATTATTGTTAATATAGTAATGCAGTCGATTGCCAAAGTATTGGCAAATTCATCACATTGTTTTTTGTGTAATAATCATACCTTTGACTTGGTTTATATACAGTAAAGAATTATAGTTCGTTGTTATAATAGTGTATTACGAGTGTTCAACTTTAATTCCTTATCATTTTTGTTGGTTTATTTTATTGGATAAACAAAGCTACTTCATCATCGAGATAACTACATACAAGTGCCCTTGAAGTAAAACTATTCATCAAATACGTCATAATATACTCCACTTAACCCATCGAAATTAATCTCTTAAATTTCTCAAAGAATGTCAATCGCATATGATTCTGCATGTTCTTAAATTTGGAGATTTGGTTCTTCCCCTTCTAGGTTTATTTGTACTTACCAAATATTGTGAACATCCATTGTACCTCGTGTCAATGGCCTAGATGCTGAGACACGTTAACATTAAATAAAAAAAGAAATTAATCATCGAGGTTAATTAAATTGCAATTGCCTGTTATTTCAAAATACTGAATAATAGGAAAAAAACTGCGATAAACTAAGTGTGGTACGTAACAAACTGAATTGAATGTAAAAATTTTATAGTTGTATTCAAGTGTGTTTTAATCACATTTCTCTTGTTAAGAAGAAATCTTCAAAGAAAAGCTTCGTAGCAGTAATTCGAAGAGATTAAGAAATCGATTCAGGACGATAAAAAATTCAATGGAATTGACGGAACTTAAAAAAATCAACGGGGGGCATATCAAAATGTAGAGAAAAATTCAGAAAATAAAATTTGATGTAGAAATCTCTTGGTATATGACCCTAGAGAAAAAATGAATGAGAAATTATTTTCTTAGAGCAATGTCAAAATTTCAGGACCTAGTTGAAATTATTGAAAAAATTATTACATAAATAGAGCTGCCAAGAAAAACAGAGGATAAGGGGTGGGTCATTTAAAATTAGCATTTTTGATCGGCGATACAAAAAAAATAAATGAATATTCTTTCGATGTTGTGAGTTCATTAGAAAGGTTGAACTTTGCCATTTACGAATGGAAAACAATATCCTTCAAATGACGACTGATCACAGTACCCTATTCGATCAGGACAATTTTTCAGTACATTGTCGATTGTTTGGGGCTCTATCTCATGAATGGCAACTTAGATTTCGTTCTTGAACACGATTTGAGCCACAGCAGTAATTTTTTCAAGTGTGCTTACTGAATGGGTTCTTTTAACAAATAACGATCCAATTCTCACGACAAAATGATCCACAAATCACAGTGAGGGCATTTCCTTTCTATTGACTTATCTACGTGAATTTCTAACAGTTTGGTTACAATATTTTGAAAATGTGTTTCTAATATTTCCCAGTTTTGTTCAAGCGTAAATCGAACCAATTCGTTAATGTCTAATATAATTAACTAAAGGTGACATCGGTTCAATGAAATTTTGATGCCGGAATTCATACATTTTTCTGGATATTTTCTTGGTTCTAACTATGAGAGGTAGCTGAATTTTACTCGAGATGTTGCTTAACACCTGAGTTGATCAAATCAGACACACTTTTATTGAATACTGAAACAGCTGGTATGAAATTATCTGAAAATAGCAACTCAGCAGGGGAACTAATATTTCGGTGCTTGCTGTGTTGTATAAATTCGGATTTGGTCTAGGACTTCTTAGACGATATTAGCAGAATCTCAGTGAAATTGGTACGTAAGTCATTTGATATTTTTATTTTATTTCTATTCAAGAGTAAGTGGTTTCGTTGATAAAGATATTAAAAGTTGTGATGATAGTATAATTTGCAGTTTTAATGATAAGTTTAGCAAATGGGATATTGAGGAGTAAATTTCCTTAGAAATTTTTTAGGAAGATGTGGACTCAATTTAATTTTTGTAATTAACCAGTCAACAAGATACTCGAACACCCATCCATATACTTAGTGGTCAATTAATTTGTACTTCCGATTTTCGAATCGTTTTGGCTTATATATGGAAATCCATTGTACACTTTAATTAAATAATACAACATATATGTTGATTTTTATTTATTATTGTGAATTCCTCAAATGACGCGTTTCAGTACATAGTACCAATGCTTATAAACAACTAGTCTAAAATTTGATAACATACAGTATCTGAATGATACTGAATTGGTATTTGGTAGTATTTGGTACTTGATCATAATTAAAACAAATTGTAGAAATTACCATGTTTTACTACCAATAAAATTATAATTTTTTTTGTTTTTTGTTTTTTTTTGTTAGGTCTTCAGTTGTCTGATGATGAGATAGTTTATTTCCCGAAACTCGAGTTACAAGAAAATGTGTAAAAAATAATTTTATTGGTAGTAAAACATAGTAATTACTACAATTTGTTTTAATTAGTATCTGAATAGTTTATGTTTTGAGATAAGGGTGCAATAATGTTTTTTATTACTTTTGGCGCAATAGAGGTGAAGTATAGTATTCGGAATTCATTATTCTTCATAATTTTAATATACTTCTTTTGTAAAATTCTGAGGTAAAAGTAATGTATAAAAAAAGTTGTGCAGATAGTCGCCTATGGCCAAAGTTGCATGGCAACATTATTTGTCAAATATTGTTGATTGTCAACAGGTAAGCAGTTTATGAAATAATGTCGCAACTAGAAATAAGAAAACAGGTAGAATATTTGCATAGAAGAGGTTTTCTAATCGTTAAAAAATTAGTGCAATTGACCGAACTGGGATAAAGTGCTGTATATCAGACAATAAAGAGGATAAAAAATGGCATGGATATGAGGCATAGGGCAATTTCAGGAAGACCGAGTAAGATTAAAGAAAACAATTTAAACGCTTTATTGGCCTTAGGATGACATAATCCGCGCCTGGGGTTTCACAAATGGGCTTACAGATTTGGAAATCAACGAAATATTAAAGTATGTCCAGAAACCGTCCGTATGCCACTGGAAAGACAAGGCTTTGCAAAAGGAACAAAGGATAGAACTTTGTCAACGTTTTCAAGAAGATAAATTTAATGATGTATTTATATCTTATGAAAGTTGATTCCAACTTGGTAGAAATCACTTAAAAATCCTATAAAAACAACCTGTTAACGTTCAAATTATCAAATTTCCCACCTAAATAATGGTTTGGGGAGCAATATCTCAGCCTGGTGCTAGACCTCTCTGTAAAGTTGATGATCATTAATAGTTAAAAGTATTGTGGCATCTAAATGATTTTCTCCTTGAAACGGCGCATGCTCTTTATCCAGAGGGGGTGTCCTTCCATCCAAACTTGGATGGAAGAACACCAAGTGACAACCATTTCATGGCCAGCAGCTTCACCAGATCTTAGTCCTATTGAAGACATATGGGGATGATTGAAGTTGAATTAGCAGCGCTACGAAGTGAAGATGATTTAATTCGGTCAGTTTACAGTCCTTGACTACAATCACCAAAAATAATGGAGGTGATCTAGTTTCAGGTGTACCTCGACGTTTAGTCGAATGTTTACAGTTAAATGGAGGTTGTATAACTAAATAAGATGAATATTTTGTTATAATTTTCTAATTCAAGAAATGAAAATATATACTAAATAATTACAATTGAGCTTGTACTTTCCGGATACTTTCAAGACGGACTATGCATAACTCAGTTTGGCCATTCAATAAATTCCCAGAATTTCTCAATCTATTCATGTCTAAATTTTCAAACATATTCAGTTTTAGATTCTTATTTTCTCCATGTAAAATCCTAAATTGCTAATCAAAATCATGTTTGTCTTTTATTAGATGTTCCGCAGACGTAGAATCTGAGTTATTATTGTGTGTTCCTTCATTTTAGTATCAAAGGACCTTCTGGTTTGTCCAATATAAGAATTTGGGCACCTGATGAATGTAATCTGTTCATTTTAGGTTTAGAGTTTTTTGAAATTATCCCTGATGAAGTATTGGTTCTGAAATATACGTTTATGTCTATGTTATTGAATAATTTCTTTATTTGTAGAGATAGTTTAGCGTAGTCGGTAGGGGAATTGAATATTTTCCGATTTTTAGCTCATAGTATATTTTGTAAATGGCATTTTTATACAAGGTGCCAAAAAAAAAGTATCGGGTGTTTGTTACTTCGATGAAATAAAAACTACTTGAAATAGAAAATGAGTTTATTGTTAATTTTAACAACATAAAGAGGAAAATTATTTGGAAAAAAGATGTTATCTAAATGGTGACCAATACGCTGCTAGCACTCTTCTAATTGGGAACGAAGATTGGCGATCACACGCTGACACATAGCTTTCGATGTTGCTGCCATTTCTGACCTGATGTTCTGATTCAATTATGTCAGGTTCACTGGATTATTTTCATAGATAATCCCCATGCAAAATACTCAAGTTAGCCGAGGTCGGGGCTTCTGGGAGGCCAGTTGAGGTTACCCCTACGCGAAATGACTTTATTAGGGAACAATTCCTTAACAGCTTCCATTGCTTGATTTGATGTATGGCAAGTGGCCTCATCTTGTTGAAACCACGTTCTTGAGTTAAAACCTTGAAATTTCTGAAACTCTGGACCCAAAAAGTTTCGCAGCATATCGCAATAATGGTTACTATTCACATTGAGTGGTTGGCCTCGTCGATCTTCATGAACATAAGGAGTGATTATGCCTCTAGCAGACATACCGGCACAAACAACGACCTTTGGGCTATGCAAGGGTCGTTCATGCTTTCGTCTCAGATTTTCCTCTGACCAGTACCGACAATTTTGTTTATTGACATGACCTTTCAGATAGAGTTTGCTTCATCACTGGAGAGTATTTTATCGAAATTGTTGAACGGCCGTAACATTTCGTTGGCAAAATTCAATCGATTGGCATGGTCTGTATTCTTGAATTCTTGAACTAATTGTAGGCTCTTGAATTCAAATCTTCCTTCAAAATCATATGCAAGAAGGATTTTTTGATGTTTAATGATTGACCTCGCTTTCGGATGGATAAAGACGGATTTTGAGGAACTGACGCCTCCACTTCTCGAATCGTTTATTAGTCGCGGACTGAACGAGGGCGACCAGTGTTGTTTGAGAAGAGCTTTTGGGAATTGTTATATCTGTAGGAAAGGTTTATACAAAATAGAGAACTTATGTTTGTTATTGACTCTAGTTATTGTTGAATCCAGATAATTTAATGGTTCTTCAGTTTCTACCTCCTATGTAAACTCAATACTTTTATGTGATGAATTGAAGTAATACAGAAAACCTTCATGTTGTCTACTGATTCCTTAAAGCATACTGAAGATGGTACTACTTTGTAACTTAACGCTTTCCGTGAGCAACATACTATAATAAATAGAAATAAACAAATATGTGTATCTGTATCATTAATCTACTATTGAATTGTACTTTTGATATTTATATTCATTGGGAACGTATCTTGTAAGCCTAAAAAAGGATAATTCATTAGTTGAGAAGGGTTCATTTCACTGCTCATTATGAAGTTAGCTTCAAAATGTTCAAATGAGCCCGAGTCGCTACTGGATGGTTTGTTATTTTCCCCTGGATGAGGCAGCGCACGAAGTTCTGGCAGAAGTATTACGATATGTTAACCCCAAGTTGACTGCGCGGTTTCAAACTTTTTCGAAATTAATTAGTGCTGTTAGGATTTCCGTTGCAACTAGGAAAGAACAGATCGATTAAACAATCCGTCCAATATCTCTACTACACATAACAATTTGAATCATCCAGTTATTTACTGGTAAAAGTTGAATTCGATACAAATGTTATTATATAAAATATGAATTTAGAGGGTATTTCATTAAGAATGATAGGATTTCAATTAAATTAACAATGGTTAGACATATTCACTTTATTCTTGTTTATTCTGATGCTTGAGCTTCAGTTGATATCGTTCAAATGTCCACCATGGTTTCATCGAAACTTATGCACCCTCGTGCTTCTTTTTGTTTACTCTGTGCAATAATTTCGGCTGTATTTTGCCAATAGTTTGACTTTCTCCAATTTATTCAAACTCTGCGGCGTTTGGCATTGACTTATGCTTTCACATAGCTCCACAGAAAATAATTCAGAGGTGTCGAATCACATGACCTTGGCGGTCAATTCACAAATCCTCATCGTGGGATGATCCTATTGTCAAACATTTCCCTCAGTAAAAATAGCGAACATCAGCTATAAGGCATCTAGCGACATCTTGTTGGCACCACATCTCATCACTATTAAGTTCTTCAAGTTCTGGCTATAGAAATTCCAGTTACATGGTCCTATAGGTGTCACTATTAACAGTTACGGCTGTTAAATACTCATTTCCGTGCCATGAACCACACTACACAGTGACTTGTTCGGAATGGAAGGGAATTTCATGTGAGACTTCTGGGTTGTCTTCGTGCCAATAACATTTGTTCATTAACCAAAGATGTGCCTCGTCTGGGAAGATTTTTTTTTGGCCAAGTGTTTAAGTGCTCAGTCAGCAAACTCTCGACTCAATTTGTGATCATTTGGCTTCAGTTCCAGAGTCAATACGACTTTATATTCCCACGCAATATTCTTCCAGTTGACGTCAGTGAAAGCCACAGTTGTTGAAATGGTCGCGAAATTGACAAATTTGGCGCATCAAGAACACAGGCCGCTGCAGCTGCAATGTTCTCCTCACTTCGCACCTTTCGTGATCTTTTTGGTAGTTTATGGTCTTGTAAAGTTAACTCACGTTTAAATGTTTTCGCAGAAATTGACAAAAATTGAAAGGAATCACTTATATAATATTAGAAGAGAAGTGGTACCTTTCATTTCAACGAAATGACTATATAAAGGAATTTCTGTTCTGAAACATCTGAAATATGTACGAGAGTGGTTCAAATATGATCGAAACAAACTCTGTAGATGGCGCGCATGTATGTTTCGAAGGTCGTGGCTTGAGTATGTGATAGCTGGGTATCTTACGAACAGTGTGGCATTTGTTTTCGTCGGAGCACTTGTCTCACGTGTGTTACGACCATGACTGAACGTCAAGTGCCGACTGCCGTTGCGCAACGTATTATCATTCGTTTTTTAGTGGGAGAAGACGTTAAAACACGGATATTTTTGTGCGTTTGTGAAAGCAGTTCGGTAGTGAGTGCTTGAGTAGGGCTGCCGTGTTTAAATGGGCAGAAGCATCCAAGGATGGCCGTGAAACCGTCGAGAATGAGCCGCATGATCGTCGACCGCAAACCAGCGTCACACCAGACAACATTCGCCGCATAGAACAACTCATTTTGCAGGACCGTAGGATGAATGTTTGAGACATTTCGTCTGAAGTCGGCATCATTATTAGTAGTGTAGAGTCTATTATTCACGAACACCTTCAATATCGCAAAAGAACGGAAATAACGGAGTTCCTAGACTGTTGAACTTTGAGCAAAAATTAACGCGATTGGAAGTTTGTCACCGCTTACTGACGCGATACGAGGCGGAAAGGGATGGTTTTTCAACGCAAATCTTCACTACAGACGAAACATGGGTACACTATTACACTCCCGAAATCAAGGTGTCAAGTAAAGAGTGGAGGAAGAAGATGGAAGGGGTGCCAAAGCGAAGACAATCTGGTCTGCGGCTAAGGTAATGTGTTCTGGGACCGGCAGGGCGTGCTGTACATCGATTTCCTGCGCACTCAACGCACCATCAATGCTGCATACTACTCTAACATTCTAAAAACACACATGAAACCCGCTTATCGCCCGAAACGGAGGAGAATTCCAGCACGAAGTGCGATTTTGTGATTTTTTTGTAAATTTTTCGATAATAAATAAACGTGTTAGAGTATTTGTCCCGATCATATTTGAATCAGTCTCAACATATAAAGTGTTTCAGGTAGGCTTAGAGGGGCTAAATCGTTTTTTTTTGTGAACTGCTAGTATGAAGCTCTGTACAGTGATGTAATTTAAAAGTAATTATTATAAATGTTGATAAAGCGGAATGCATTAATTTAACACTCAATCGGTGAAGACCATGAACTCGCTATTTGGATACAGCAATTCCACCAAATAACTGCAATAAGTTTCTTGGTATCCACATCGACAGGTATCTGAACTGGAGCTGTTATCATCAATAAGAAGTGTGAGCTATGGTGATAGAAAGTTCTACAAATCGAGACAGTGTAACATACATCTGTATAACAATGCCATACTCAAACAAACTCGATAAGATATTTGCACGTTACAAACGCAGAAAAAACTTCTGTTTAGGTATGGATTTTGACGAACTGACTCCACAACTCATTTCTTCGTCGGACTGAACGAGGACGGTCAGAGTGTTGAATTTTTACGCTCGTACGCAAAAGCACCATACGCTTTTTGGACAGGCTGTATTAAGACACTTTTGTTAAAATTGTTATAATTCAGCTGTGAGCCCACATTTGGGTATTGAATGGCCTCTATGTGTTTTTAATAAATAAATAGATATAAATAAATGAATATCTATGTGATATTATTAACATCACCGCGTTCCTAAATTTCCGTTATTCTGATGTCAGTCTACTCCCAGCTTTATTACCTTCAGATTGCACCCTTTCATTCTATTTGTAACTCTTGCTGGTTGCCTTCGATCACCTGGAGTTATTAAGACGCTAGAGTGGTTCATTTTTCTAAAGAAAATAATAAGCCTTCTTTTAGTAAACTTTTTAGTCTGTCTTGTCATTTCCATATCTTAACACAGAACAACCCCTGCTTGCACTCGCTCCAAACTGTCATCCTTTTGATTTCATCCCCGCTAAAGTAACTCCCATTAGCGTGTTTACGAGGGCGTCGGTCCAAGAAATAAATAATTCGCTGAAGACCCAGCCATATCCTGTTTTCTGCGGCATTACGACGGGGTCCAGGAAGCACCTAGGGATGGCGTTGCGTCCTTAACAGATCCGGGCGGGCGTCGAAAATAAAGCTGAATCAAAGTTGGTGTTTGTTGCGGTGATTCGCGGGCGACAAAGGTTGAAACTTCCGATGCTCTCTTATTCACTTGGCCGTATACCAAGAGATAACAACGTCGCCCTTGCTCGAATCGATCATCGGGCTGGCGTGAAAAATGGTACCTTAAATTACGTGTTCTATATTTCGAGTTTGTCGCGGATTTGCGATTTTGTTTGGAGCGTTTGACAGTTCGCGAAAAAAGGGCGATTTGAAACGTGAACCTAGGAGGGTTTAAAGAACTTTGTAATTCGTTTCGTTTCTAAACTTTTCGGGTACTTATTAGGAGTAGAAATTAAGTCGATCCGTTTTCGGAAGATGGCTCTGAAATCTTTAAATTTTAAAAGATTAAGAAGAGAAATAGGCTAAGTAGAACCAGCCAGTATAATGTAGCCACAGCGTACTGAAATAATTGTTTCATTACAGGGAGACAAGAAAAACCTCGGTCACACTTTTTTTCATTCAACTTTATTGAACAAAAGAAATTAAACAAAACAAAAACGAGTAATAATAACATGAACATTTGGTAATAATATATTTAAGCGGTTTCGAAGTGGCTTCCTTTGGCGGCGATACATATCTTCAGACGTTTCTTGAAATTTTCGGCGATAGGCTGCAGCTCTTCGGATGTTAATCGGTCCCATTCCCGGCGCATGGATTGCTTCAGCGACTCCAAACTTTTGTGGTGTTCAGCTCATGCCCTGAGCTCCAAAATAGACCACACGCTGTAGTCCATTGGGTGGAGATCCGGCGAGTAGGGCGGCAATTCTGCAGATGTGATGAAACCCGGAAAATGGGTCTAACACTATTATTGCGTCATTTTCGCTTTGTGAGCAGGAGCGGAGTCTTGTTGAAAGGTCCAACAGGCGTTGCCGAAGTGTTGCTGAGCCCACAGAAGTACTACGGCCTTAAGAATATCGCAGCAGTAGACTTTTTGATTGATTTTGAGCCCTTGATACACGAAAACCAAGGTTGTTTTGCCGCTAGCGGAAATTCCGCACCAGACCATGACGGATTGCGACGTACCACGAACCTCCGCGGATCAGACTCTGTCGTTTTGGTGGTTGTGGGATTGTTCTACGGTGAAAAGCTTCTCGTCTGTGAAGAAAATGCGCTCCCATCGCTGACCGGCGGCGAGACGGAGTTGGCGGTACCTTTGAAGTCGTACGCGCTTGTTTTCATCCGTGAGGAGTTGAACTTTTTGGAGCTTATATGGCTTGAGGTTGAGCTCTTTATTGGACATTTGACGAACAGATTTACGGTGGATAGCGATCTCACGAGCTATTTTCCTCAAGGAGACCCTAGGATTTCGATTGACTCGTTCTTGACGATGTTGCTATTGCTAGGCGTATGGACAGTGCGTTTTCTCCCACTTCCTGGACCATCTTGAAAAGCTCCTTGAAACAACAAATTGCATCACGGTTTGTAGAGGCACATGAAGCAAATGAACAATTTCGCATTGACGATTATCTTGACGAAACAGCTTCAAAATTACACTACGTTTGTTTGACATTCTAACACTCTGCAGAATAAAGCAATATCAAACTGAAAATTCACATATCAATACAAGAAAGTGTAGAGAATCTAATAGAATGAAAATTATTTCACTGCGCTAAAATACTTTTGTTCCAGAACACAGTAAAATTTGTCCGAAGTTTTTCTTGTCACCCTGTATAAACCTTTTTGTAGAAATTAAAATACTGTCTCTTGACAGTATGACAGTATGAGTTTCCACCAAGTAAAGACCGAATCAATGAAACATTTATGTGTAGATGACATAATCGTATACTTTGAAGGTACAAGTAGACAATCTGAAGGTTTTCTCTTTTTATTATTATTACTTGAATTCATTAAATGAAAGTATTGAGTTTACAATGGAAGTTCAAACTGAAGACTCATTAAATTATTCGGATTCAATAATAACTACAGTCAACAACAAACATAATTATTCTATTTTCATAAACCTTCTCATACAGATATATTAATTCACAAACACTCGTTTCATCCAATTCAACATGAATTATCAGCATATCATGGCATGACATATATTATCAATATTTTCTTTATCTCTGAATAATTTCAATCAAGAAATAAATGTAATTAAACAAAAAGCAATTGATGAGGTTATTCGTCATCAATAATAGAAAGTATGAGCCAGAAAACAACGTAAAATTGCTATTTACCAAATATACCCAAGCTGAAAACTGAAAGCATATACAACTCATCTATGGTAAACAATCACTACAAATAAAGAAATTCCCCAATGACATGGACATAAACATATCATTCAGAACCAATAACTCATCAGGAATAGAATAAAATAAAATAAATGGAGGTTTATACTTGATAGAAGGTATATAAAATTATTTAAATATTTTAGTATTTATATTCTGTTAGCCTTCTACATATTTAATTTCCAAAAAATTATAAGTAATATTATAACTTCAGGAATTAAATTAATGTAATGTAAGTACCACTTATATCAAACGACATATAAAACAAACATTCATTATGAGACATCCAAATGATATAACAAAATCCAATAAATATGAATTGTTAACAAAAATCATATAAATGAAATATTTTGAGTAGACAAAATTTTGTTTCTGCTCATTCCTCCTATGAAAACAGATTTCTTTAAAAAATGTTCAACATAATCTTAAGAATTTCATCATAAAACCTTACTTAGAATATTCAATATTATTGGATATCGAACTAAGTTACTAAGTTTACATAGAAGATATTAAAAGAAAGATTGGTAAATTTAGAAGTCAGGAATGAGTGTTTGCATGGAATTTGGATCATTTTTGAAGCAGATTCCATTTCTATCTACTACTAGATTCCTTATTTGGTACTTTTTCCTCATATTGCGTCTCTGCATGTTTGGAGAGGGTCTTTGAGCAGAATATCGACAAGCGTTAAAATAGAAATTCAATGAAATATTGTGCTTTTCGGAACGGAAAACTGAATTTTTCCAGTGCTGTATTTTTATCGATAAAATTAATATCGTCCCGCTTTCCATTTATCTAGTTTTTCCATGGAAACAATCCCTAGGGCAATATCAACTGAATATACCGTCACTTGTCATAAGGAATGATTGATACATATAAATTGTCGGATGAAATAGATATAACGTTGTTTCGAATGAAATTTCATTGATTCATCAAGCATAGCAGACGAGAGGTTGCAGCGTTTTGATGATGCAAACTTTAGATGTTTGATATGTTGGTCTGTAAAAAAACTAGGTTGAATGATAGTTTATGGGAATATTCGAATCTTTCTTATCTTGTTATTTGTATTAGGCAATTTTTTCTCAAATATTTTATTCTAACAAGTTACGCCCCTAGACATGAAAAGAGTAAACTTTGAAAATACCAGTATAAAAAGAATTCATGCAGAGCCTTGTTTCGATCGAAGTACTCCCCATGCCACTGAGAAAGAACAGTCGTTTACTCGTCATCGCATCGCGCTGAGGTTTTGATTCTTTCACTCCTTCACTGAACACTCTAGATTAACATTGAATTTCTTATGTTTCCAACTGTTTTTTCCACACCTGTATGTTGATTTCTATTTATTTTTGTGAATTGCTTACATGACGCGTTTCGTCACATAGTAACTTTTTCAAATGCTTATAAATAGCTGGTCTAAAATTAGATAACAATCAACATTTTGATGGTGTCTGTTTTGAGATATGGGTACAATCAATTTTTTTATTACTTTTGATAAAACCACCGGGTCCTTAGGAAAATAGGTTCATCATAGGTGAATTAGATAACTTAATGCAATAAATGCCCTGAATTTCTTAATCCGTTCATTTCTAATCATTCTAGCAGTTTCAGCTTCAGACCCTTATTTTCTTCACGCAAATTCTTGAAAAGCTCATCAAACTCATATATCTCTTTTATTAGATATTTGGCGTACCTAGAGCCCAACTTATTATTGAGGTGAGAGCATCGGTGTTCTCTTATTCTACTGTCAAAAAACCTTCCAATTTGTTCTATACCAATAATAAGTTTTGGCAAGTACCACATGATACTTGATAAAAACCTAATAAATGTGATTTGTTCTTTTTTGGTTCAGAGTATTCGGAAATTTTGTCTATGTTATTGAGCAATTCCTTTATTTCTAGAGGTGGTTCACTATTGTAGGTGAGGGAATATTTTTCGGTATTTAGCTTCGGATATATTTCGTAAATGCCATTTTTATATTTGAATATTAAAAAAAAAATTTGAATATTAAAACAAATTGAAATATGTTTATCTTCTACAATTTTAATTTCAAAAAAATTTTTTATTCAAAAAACTTTTAGAATTAAATTAATGTCTAAAACAAGCACCGCTTACGTTTAATAGACGTATATAATCAAAACTCAATATATAATGTCAAATGGAATAAATAAACCAACAGATATACGAAAGCCATTAAAATTAATAAATAAATATTTAAAGGAGACAAAATTTTGTTTCTGGTCTTACCTTTAAGAACACCATTTGCCTTTTAAAAACATGAACACACTTAAAGGACTTCTCAAAGAATATAATTTATTTGAAATATTTAATATATTTAAATATTCGAATAAGTTAATTCAGGAATCTCTAAAAAACATGCACTATATCTTCAAAAAACAAATATAATTCGAAGCAATTCCTTCTTCAGTCCTCAATAATATTCCAAATATCAAAATCAAAAAACTAACATATATCAAACCCTCACCACGTGTAAAGGACTAATGGTTCGAAACACAGATCAACTTTATAATTCAAGATTGATCTATGTTCTAACAAAATCAAAGAACAGTGTGAGTTATTTTTAGGCTTATTTAAATTCATTGACATTCCATAATGAGATTTATTGAAGCCATGTAAGCGGTGCTTGTTTTAGACATTAATTTAATTCTAAAAGTTTTTTGAATAAAAAATTTTTTTTTCAAATTAAAATTTTAGAAGATAAACATATTTCAATTTGTTTTTATATTCAAATTTTGTTATATTTCTTCTATCAAGTGAAAGGCCTTTCTATATTATTTTCATTTTTATATTGTTCTCTGGCTATCATACTGCCTATTAATGATGACGAATAAACGTTATTACTTGCTATTTGTATAATTAAATTCAATTCTTGATTGAAATTATTCGGAGATGAAGGAATTGTTAATACTCTATGTGTCATGCTATGATATGCTGATAATTTATGTTGAATTGGACGAAATGAGTTTTTCAGAGTTGTTATATCCGTATGAGAAGGTTTATGAAAAATAGAAAAATTATGTTTGTTATTTATTCTTGTTATTGTTAAATCCAAATAATTTAATGAGTTTTCAGTTTCTACTTCCATTGTGAACTCGATACTTTTATTTTAAGAATTCATGTAAAGAGGAAAACTATCTACTGGAACCTTTGAAGCATATAATGATGTCATCTACATATTTGTACAAATAATAATAATGTAATATTTTAATTTCTCACTGCCAACTTGACTTTCCATTCTGAATAAACAATACACTTTTTCTCAACTCAGGAGTATGCAGATATTGCGTTGTACTCTGATAGAAAATCCAGAAAAGCAGCTCGAGAATACCGAAGGAAGTATTTGAATAACACAAACTGCCCACACTGTTTTTGTGTGACAATCCTGCTCCAAAAAAAAGCCATTCGATCAACTTCATTGAATGAAGAAAATGTATTAGATGCTTTTCATGACAACACTTCAGTTAGTGTTGGACGTGCAGCTACTAGTCTTCATATGTCACCGAACTTTTTATGGCGTGCCTATAAATACTATATTCATTTCAGAAACAAAATGTACATGCTCTTTATTCTGGAGATACCTCACAACGGTTAGAATTTTGTCGATGCCTACTTTAACAACGTGAACAAAATAATATAATAGATTTATTTCATTTGTCATGTTGTCTAACGGGGCTTGTGTTACTATAAGTACTGTATAAAACCAATCATAACGAACATGTGTGAGCATTGCAAAATCCACATGCCATTAGACCACGACGATTTCAGCAAAGTTTTAGTGCCAACGCTTGAGGTGGAAATTTTTAACAATTATTTGATGCCAGTACATATTAAGAATGATAGTTTGAATTGAGGTTTGTATGGAAGTTTTCTGGGATACAACCTTTTTGAGGTCATTGATAGAGCCTTACATTTTCGAAAATAAAAGATTGAGGAAAAAAATCCATCAATTTTTCGTGAACGTCAAGACTTTATTTAACATTTGCATTTAAAAATTCACACAGTGTTTATGTTTCACATTTTATTCAGAATACTGACACGTGTTTCGTTCTTTCAACCATCTTTAAAGGAGCATAAAAGTAATTGTTACTGTAGTCCGAGGAGATAAATCTATTCGTGGATACCATACATGCTGTAAAGAATTGCTTGGTATGTAGAGATTCCTTCTTGAATTCTTCCTAGTAATTGATTGAACGTTAACCAATTAGTAAACAAATTTTTGGTTAAGTATACTTCAAATGGGGTTGAGAGAGGAATGTATCGGGTGTTTTTTTTAGAGTGATAGAACTTTCGATAGAGAAAACTGTGATTTGACAGAATGCAGAAGCCATGTTATTTTGAAATTTCTGTTCAGTAAGCATTGACAAATTATCATGGAAAGACTCACGCCGCAACAACGTTTACAAAGGTTTAAATTTATTTTCAAAATCAGTGTTCTATTTGCCAAACTTATAGAGCACTTCGTGAAATTTATGGTTTAGAATTGACTTATTGAAAGAAAGATTTGGCCAAGACATTATTTCGAGATATGGTACAATTGATTGGCCTCCAAGATCATGCGACATAACTCCACTGGATTATTTTCTTTAGGGTTATGTTAAGTCATTGGTTTATGCTGATAAACCAGAAACAATAGACGCTTGGGAGCCAACATAACTCGTGTTATTGATGAAATAAGGTCTGAATTACTCGAAAAAGTGGTCCAAAGTTGGTCTGGTCGCATACAGTTTCTCAGAGCTAGTCGTGGTGGAAATATGCCGGAAATTATTTTTAAAATATCAATGTCATAAAATTATCTTTTAAATAGGTAAAAGTGGCTTCAATATCAATTTAAATGTATTTTATTTCAATATAAAGTTCTATCACTCTAAAAAACACCCGATATAATTGGCTTTAATGGTTTATTTTCAGCCTAAATACATATATTACAAATTACAAGTTGAATTGTTTACCCAAATTGAGGGAGTTATTTCAGTGTAGTTTCAACTCTAATTGCGGTGAAAACAGTATTTTGTTCGTGGAATAGTTCTTCTTTAACCTTTTTATCGTTGTTAACTTTCACCGAATTGACTTTTATTGGTTTCACTGTTGGGTTCACTTTCCAGGAATTACTATCTTATTACAACTAAATAATGTAAATCATACATTCACTTCCAAGTAAAATGCGAATATAAAATAATTCAAAAGTAAAGAGATGTGTGTTTTTTCTTGAGAGAAATTGAAATTATAGAACAAAACTGTCCATATTTGACCCAAATCTGACAATCCGAAACATGCTAAATAAATTCTTGAATTTTACGCAAAAATAATGGATTTTTACCCCAACCCTTTATTGAACCTGTTCATAAAATCTATAGCGTTTTCAAGAGTAGTCTCATTTCGATTCGAATTAAATAAAATTGAATCTGTATGTAGTCAAACATATACTTTGATGCGGAAACAATATCCCTTGTGCAAAATTCAGAGCGCATCATCAAAGCTAACATACTGTATTTTCATTCTTTCATTATGCTATATTCACTCCATCAAAACCCAGTGAAATGAGACAGGATCTAGGGGCGATATCCCGACTTGCTTTATATTTATGAATTGTCGGTTCACTTGAAGGGACTCCAATCAATTATTAACAGCTTTCACTGGAGGGAAATCCAATGAACTCCCCCCATCTCGACTCCAAATTGAAATATGAGGATCTGGAAACTTCCTGGACACGGGGAACAGGGTAACGCGACCCTTCAGCGGCTTGCCGAAGCGAATTCGAGTCCCAGAAATTCAACGCAACGTATTTCACAATTTCGCGAGAAGTTTGAACATATATTCATATGTTGCCGGGCTCCAAAAAAACGATTTGTAAACGTCTGACGGTTCATATTGTGTTCTGGTTGCGTTGAGGCGGAATCTGGTTATGAAGGGAATGGATGTCTGGAATATATTCCGTCTCGGGGGGTACACCGGAATCAGATTTGCGAAATTGGAGGGAGGAGTTGGGAACCCGTGGTATATTGGACACCTCAAGAGAAGAATGAAATATCTGCAGGATGAATCTATTTGATAACAGAATCATCATTAAACTTGTTTGTTCGAAAATTATACATAAATCATAATCACCACGAAATCAAAATATAACACATTCAAACTTTGTATCATGCTGGCCTTCACCTGGCATAAATCCATTGTACTCTTAAGTTAAATGAAACCTATAAGAGGAGTGTTGAATATATTCTCGGTATAGGCATGAAAGAACATTCAGAAAATTTTGAAAAGGTTTTATTTTTCAATGTAGTCTTCTAGAATTTCAATGCATTTGTTAGATCGAGAAATGAGCTTCACTAAATCTTGTAGAAATATTCTTTCGACTTCTCCTCAAAGTAGGTATTAATTGCTAACTTCAGTTGTTCATCGTCGGGAAATCCCAAATGTCGCCTTCCAGGACATTTGGGAATAGGCAGTAGTCACTGGGGGCTAAGGAATGTACGTTTTTTTGCCCCCAGTGACTACTGCCTAAGGAATGTACGTTTTTTTGCTTTTTCTATATTCTTAGACTTTTAGCGGGGGTCTCCCCAAAAAAGAATAACAAAGTTAAGAGCACTATGGAAGTGGTCGAAATATGAAATTCTTGCAGCTTCGGGTTCTACTAGCTGCATTATTTTCCTTATAGTATAGGTTGTCCTTGATAGTTTCGGAACCAGCATATCGATATATTGTGAGAAGCTCAGATTTGGCACAAGTGTAATACGGAGAAGTCTCAAGGAACAATCAGAAGATGGCTTGGTTTTGAAGAGAAGCCACTGGGTTCTATTGATGTTCATCATCATTCCGTTTGCATCAAACCAGTACTTTGTATTTTCCATTATTTTATTTTCTTTCAGTTGTAACTGCTGGTTGTCCACTGAAACAACAGGTACCGTCGGCAAAAAGGACTGTCTGATCCGCTGTAAAATTTGCTGGCAAGTCATTCACGTAAATTACAAACAAGATGGGTCCAAGTATAGATCCTTGCTGGATTCCATGTTAGACTCTTTCCCAGGATTAGGATTTTTTGTTGCAGCAAGTTTCCTGCATTCTAGTTTGACATAGCTCTCGAATACCATAAAGTTTCTCAAGTTGCACTGAGTGGTCGATACTATCAATTTGATAGGTCGCATGCCTGCAGAGTGCATTTATTTTTATTATCAAATGATTCACTTATCTTTTTCAGGACTTCAGTGAGAGCTGTTTCCGCTGATCTATTTGCCAAAAAGCCATGTTGTTGAGTGCAAAAAATTTTTTGTTTATTGAAAAAATCGACCATTCTATTTCTTATGAGAAACTCGAGTAATTTCGACAATACAGGAAGAACCGAGATCGGTCGATAGTTTTCAGGAGAGCCGGAATCGCCTTTTATAAACCGGTATATTCTTGCTTTCTTTAGTTGTTCGGGGCATTTTGAAATTAGAGAAGTATAGGTTACTTCTATAGAACATTACATGTTTTAAAACATAAGTTATAAAAACATTCCATGTTCTTTTAACATAAGTTATAAAAACATGCTGAGCTTGTGAACAAGAGCTCCAAAAAATAACACCGTAGGATAAGAGAGACTGGAGGTTTGCGAAACAAATCGCCCTCAAAATGTTTCATAATGTTGCCCCCAGTTCAAATATCTGTCAACAGATATTCCGAGAAGTCTTGTACTTGAGTTTGTTCTTATCTCATTATCGTCCATTTTGATGCTTTTAGGGTAAGCCATGTTGGATCTAGTATTGGAGAAGAACAGTAAATTTGTTTTATCGGAATTTAGGGCCAATGCATTGCCATAAGACCAATACTTAATTTTCGAGAATGCAGTTTGTAGTCCAACTGTCATCTGTTCAACGTTGTGGGATGAAAACATCACCTAAGAGGCGTCAGCATATAAGAAAGTATCCATTCCCAAATCCTCTAAGATCTTTTTTTGATCGGTAATTTTTGTTCAAAGCTATCTGGAAGGTCGTTATCATAGACGATGAATAAAACTGGACCCATAATAGTACCCTGTGGTATTCCTGCAGATATTGTTAATGCATATGAAAAGGCGCTTTCATCCCTAACATCTGGAACAACTATCTGTTTCATATCCTTCAGGTAACTTGAAATTAGCTTCATCGGAACACCCCTAATTCCATTCTCCCCCAGCTTCTGTAGTAGAATTTCGTGATCAACACAGTCGAACGCCTTCGAAAGTTCGACGAATAATCCTGCTAGTATTTTGTCATCCACAAGAGAAGAAAAAACCTTCTGTGTATATTCGAACACTGCTGTTTTCGCACTTTTCCCTTTAGTGAATCCGTGCTGACTGTTGGATAAGATGTTGAATTTTTGGAAGAACTTCAGCATTCGGTTCACAAGAACCTTCTCGAAAATTTTAGCGAATGATGTAATCAAGCTTATCGGTCTGTAATTGGAAAGATAATCGGGGTTGCCCTTCTTGTTACAGGGTTTCACTAAAGTTATCTTTAATGTATCGGGAAAAATCCCAGTTTCAAAAGACGTATTTATGATGAAGCAAAGTGGTGTAACTATTTTCGAAATATGGTGTTTTATTACAGAAAAAGGAACATCGTCATATCCGGAGGAAAAATTTATTCTTCATTCGATTCACCATCGATAACACCCCATTTTCATCGACGTCAAATAGGTAGAAAGATTTTGGATGATTTTTTCTACTTACATATTTTGGTTTGGATGTAGATGCACGTTTCAAACTTGGTTGGTTTTCATCAGACAATGTATGCCAATAACTACAAATCTGACAAGTATCTATATTCGTTATATAGAGAGACACTAAGATATTAATCATACACTAGCGCCCTCTAGAGTGAACTAATTCAAGTAAAGAAGCGTATTCTCGATATTTTCAAGTTACAATCGCAGAAATAACTTTCTTCATGCTCAATATCAGAGCATAATATGCCGTAATGCTCATTGTTAGCATATTCATATTCAAATAAATTAATTCGGCTTATCTGTACCATATATAATCAATAAGGATTGTGAGCTATGGTAATAGAAAGTTCCACAAATCGAGACAGTGTAACATACATCTGTATAACAATTCCATACTGAAACAAACTCCATAAGGTTTTGTTGATCACAGGGGCGAATTGTAGATATTCTCACGTTTCAAACATGGTTGGTTTTCATCAGTACAATGTATGCCAATGATTACAAATCTGACAAGTGTCTACATTCGCTATATACACTGAAATATTAGTTATACACTAGCGCCATCTAGAGTATGCAAATATACATATCGGGTGTCTTTTTAGAGTGATAGAACTTTCGATAGGGATAACTGTGATTTAACAGAAGGTAGAAGCCCTGTTGTTTTGAGATGTCTGTTCAGTAGTCATTGACAAATTCTAATGGAAAGACTCACGCCGCAACAACGTTTACGAATTGTTGAAATTTATTTTCAAAATAAGTGTTCCATTCGCCAAACTTATTGAGCACTTCGTGAAATTTATGGTTTACATAATCGTCCATCAGAGCAGCTTATCGTCGAACTATCCATAGTTTTCGGACATTGTTTTATCTACTCGATGCAACAACAACAACAAGAAGACAAAGAACTGTACGTTCAGAAGAAAATATCGCCGCTGTAAGTCATAGTGTTAATAATGATCCAGATTTGTCTATTCGTCGACGTTCACAACAGGTTGGACTCTGTGTATCTACCACATAGAAAATTTGAAGATCTTGGTCTACACCCATATAAGATCTAACTGGTTTAAGAACTAAAGCCGCTTGACCATAATAAGTGTCGTTAGTTTGCTGACTGGACCCTAGTACAGCTTAAAGTTGATCCACTTTTTTATCGTAAAATTGTGGTTAGTGATGAAGCTCATTTCTGGTTGAACGGCTATGTAAACAAGCAAAATTGCCACATATGGAGTGAAAGCAACCCTCAAGAAGTTCTGAAGGTTCCATTGCATCCTGAAAAATGCACTGTATGATGTACACGGTGTAAGCATCATCAGTCCATATTACTTTGAAAACGATGCTGGAGCTATTGTTACAGTGAATTGTGGTCGGTACAGATCGATGATCAATGATTATTTGTTTCAAAATTTGAATGATATCGACCCAGAAGTGTTTTGGTTTCAACAAGATGGTGCTACACCTCATGCTGCTACCGTAACAATTGATTTATTGAAAGAAAGATTTGGCGATAACATTATCTCGAGAAATTATCCGATTAATTGGCCCCCAAGATCATGCGACATAACTCCACTGGATTATTTTCTTTGGAGTTATGTCAAGTCATTGGTTTATGCTAATAAACCAGAAACAATAGACGCTTTGGAAGCCACCATAACTCGTGTTATTGATGAAATAAGGCATAAATTACTCTAAAAAGTGGTCCAAAATTGGTCTGGTCGAATGCGGTTCCTCAGAGCTAGTCGTGGTTGACATATGCCGGAAATTTTTTTTAAAAGATAAATGTCATAAAATTATCTTTTAAGTGAAAACACAATTGGCTTCAATCTTAGTTTAAATGTGTTTTAGTTAAATTTAAAGTTCTATCACTCTAAAAAAACACCCACATATCTTTGCGAGTTAATTCTTCTTTTTCTTTCTTGATCATAGGCATGTTTGTCTGTTCCTTGTCCGTTATTTGTAAAGTTTTTAGTCGATTTTATCGCTCCACCTCTTCCGCTTATTCAAGTAAAGAAATGTATTCTCGATATTTTCACGTTACAAGCGCAGAAAAAACTTTCCTCATGCTCAAAATCAGATCAAAATATGCAGTAATGCTCATAATTAGAATATAGTATAATATGAATTATGGCATTACTAAAAGAATTTCAAAAATTTCAATGCTTTGTTGGAGTGAGTATCGTTCCATTTTCAATAATGGCGTAGGTTTTAGTTGTCAAATGTCAGAAGATGACAGCTTCAAAAACATTCAAAATGAAACCTCCTATTGGAAAATCCACGAATAATTCCTGAACATACCTGTACATGTTGCACTAATATCCCATTACAGTCCCCTCCTATCCGATGGACTAATCCAATCCTAAATTCAACTATCCCGAAATTAGTGGAACGACTTCCAACTTGAGTTCATGCGATTAACTCCCACGAAGTGCGAAATTGCCTGCCTGATGATTTCATAATATAAACATGCAGCTGCCTTTGCCGTATGATTTCCTCCGGTTTAACTCGGACTCAGATTGCTTTTGCTCCAGGTTGAAATTACTGGTTGAATTAAGACGCTACCGAGTTCCCGATTGTTCAATCCTGTTTCATTATTTAGTTCATATCGGTGCGATAGTCTGGTGAGATGTATTTCGATCTTGGTGACATTCCGAGTAGTTACAAATTCAGCGCTTGAAGTACGTTTCGAGAACTACACTGCTCAAAAATTGAAGATGATAATTTGCGTACATTTACTGATAAATAAAGAGAAATAAAAAGCTATTTTGTATGTGTACTGATGTTTTCATAGGTTAACCTGCCATAAGCAATACTGCTTCAGAATGACAACATAGTAGTGAAATTAACAAAATGAACATTCTGACCTGGTGAAGTCTGCAGGCTTAAATGGGTTTCTTCCATTAGAAACACCTTGAATCACAGTTTGATATCGGATGGGGCCTCCTCTAGTTCTTCGTAATGCTCTTACTCTTTTCGGCATTGTATCAATGAGGTTATCAATGACTGCTTGAGGATTCTTTTGCCAAATGTCCGTCAAAGCATTGGAGAGCGACTGTAATATTTGACGTGGGTCTTTAAGTGATGTAATTGCAGTGACATTGCAGACCAGACATGTTCAATACAATTTTGGTCAGGTACATCAGTGAGCCAATCCATTCTGTTAATGCTATGCATTTCTATGGGGTCGTTGATAATTTCTGTCTGGTATGGATGGGCATTATCGTCGATATCGTAAAATTGTCATCATGGACTGTCACAAAGGGAATAATAATTGGTTCTTGAATAAGGATAATAAGACATGTGCTCCCCATTAAAAGAAATGCGTCTCCGAACGCATACTGAGCCGTTGACCCCGTTCTAACCACATCAACATATATATACAGACGAAATCTGAACTCAATCGTGAACACGTGAATTCTACCATTGTATGGGCATGTAAGCGTAGCTCTAGTGACTAGTTAGCAGTGTCTACCAGTTTGCCTCAAGAGGCAGAAAGTGTGATAAGGGTTACGCCCTATCATCGCGCATGGCAAGAACCACTCCGAAGAGCTGAATCCACTAACTTCCAGTTTGGGCTTCAGTTTGAAAACCTACAACCGTACAACCGTATGACTGGTAGCAGCGAAGCACTATCCAACTTCTACTGGCTCTGCATGGTCAGTACCCGAGTTTTTTGGGACGCTGAAGGGGCTTCTTATCCATCCATCCGAACTCAGTCCCATGAACCAAGATAGTCTCAAGATTGATGTCTCAATTGATCCTGGTACCTGTACCTCAAGACACACGAACCCTTGTGAAGTCTTTCAATTGATCCTGGCTTCAAGCACCAAAGGACTAGCCATATCGTCGAGATCCTCAAATCCCAGAAACGTCTCGCAATCGATCCGGGATCAATACGAGGCCGGACAAACCATCAAGTCCCTCTAAACCCTGAAGAATTTCTCGACATATCCTAAACATGAGTGTCTGCGTACAGATAGAAGGAATACCCTTCCAGAATAGTCCAGCATGTAGGCTTTCAACCGCTGCTCCCTCAAGTCCAACAGGCCAGGACGTACGAATACTTTCCGAGGGCCTCCACACTCCCGAGGTGAAACTAGGGCCCCATTCGGTCGATCTTCCACTACACGAGTCCAGTGACTGGAGCGAATAGCATTACTTTAGGCATCAAGACTTAACCCTCCATTTCACAGGGATGAAATTAGGGTCCTAGTCAAGACAAGCGCCCCCAGCGCACCAAGTTATAATGCCATGGGTTGCGTTCATCCGTGAAGAGGCAAACTCTCCATCTGTGCGCGTTACAGTTCTCATATTCAAGAGCCTAACGATATCAGCCTGGTGCTCCCTACCTAATCGCGGGTGATGGGTCTTCTTGGCATAAAATTGAAATTGTGCAACCTATTGCAGATTGTTTCATCAGAAACTATGCTACCGGTAGCTTGCCGGAATATGCTTTCAATTCGGGATGCTGCGAAGAAGGGATTTCGTCACGTAGTTAACCGTATTAGCCAATCTTGTACGACGGTTGTAGCTTTTACTCCTTCAGCCCCATGATTACATGTAGCACTTCCACTAATACTGAGCGATTCCACGTTTTACTAACTATACTTTGTAAAACCCGGAGGCGATAAGCAACTTCTTGAGTTAAATCTTCATTTAACCAACACTCTAATTGTTCAAGTTGGATGGATTCTAAACGCCTGTTGAACTCGTGACAATTAATCCACAGCTGATACTACACAACACCAGACAACACATAATCGCATATACGGACCACAAAAAGAAACCTTTTCTAGTTTATTAGCACAATGATACTCGTTTAAGTCATGTTTCAGAACCTTTATAAATTCGAAAGTTATACAACAGTTAAACCGGTTTCATAGGTGAAATTGTTTTACTAAATAAATAAATAATTGAAATTTTATTGAATTTCCAATTGACAAAGAATTTCAACTCAAAAATAGAATATTATCTTCACAAATGTAAGGAAAATTTCAATAATTTATCAATTTGCATATTCTGTAATTACTGATACTTTTCTATTTTTCAATTCATTGATAAATTTTTGGAATATTTCGAAACTTAAACTGAGTACATTGCAGAAATCGAGATGAAACGTATTTTTGTTGTCCATTTCCAATATTTGAATAATTGCAAATATCAAATCGAAATTAAATCATATTGTTCTTTGATAGAGAATTATGAACAACATTTAATACGAATAAATTTGAAATTCATTTGGTAATTATGGCCGGAATCTGATTTATCTTTCCAATCCTATGAACCATCCCAATGTAAATTTACAGGCCTGTATTTACTATTCTGTGTTGAAATTAGCCGGAACATATAATTTTCAGAGCGCTTGTTAAATATATCGACCTCATTTTTGCTGTAAGTTCGTATTGCTCTGCATAGTTAATGCGCGCGATTTAAGCTCCATTTTTCATACAAGGAATGTGTTTAAATAGCTGTTCTTGAAGTCATATCCTTTTTTCCTCAAGTTTCTGATGCTGCAACAGCATTATGCTTTTTTGTGTTAGCTCCAGAGAACAGCGTATATCAATTTGCCTGAATGACTGTATTTTTCGAATTTTGAGCAGTGTAGGTTTGTGGTCTGAATATCTCAGATGAGTTCGTTAATGGTCAGAATCGATTCGATAGTTTCGCGGTTATTCACGCTTGAAAATTCTTCAGATTCTCCGAATATTCTCGAAATTACGAGTTCGATCGATATGAAGTTCAGTATTTGGCCTTAAAGAAATAACGCACATATTCATGCCAAATTTGATGAGGAATATATGATAAGAAGTTCCGAAAGAATATACTACTCTGTCAAGAAAGTACCGGGAATTTTCAATTAAAACAACATTTTTACATTTAATCGTCAAAATTTATTGGGTCGACTTCAAAATAGGCTCCATTTGCTCCAATACATCTATGCCAACGGCACTTCCAATTATCGAAACATTTTTTTTAGGCGCTTTCCGGGATGGACTTTAGCTCTCGCGCCGAATTTTGTTTTATGGCTTCAATCGACTCAAAACGGGTGCTACGAAGGGACAATTTTAGTTTTGGGAAGAGGAAAAAGTCCCAGGGAGCCAAATCCGGCGAATACGGTGGTTGCTGAAGCACGTTTGTTGAGTTTTTGGCGAGAAAGTCAGTCACAATCGTAGCTCGGTGAGAAGGCGCGTTATCGTCATGCAAAATCCATGAGTTGTTCGCCCACAAATTTGGCCGCTTCTTACGGATACGCTCACGCAAACGTTTCATAACGCCTAGGTAATACTCCTTGTTTACCGTCTGACCCTCTGGAACGAATTCGTAGTGCACCACGCCACGGATATCGAAGAAAACAATGAGAATCACCTTAATTTTCGAGCGGCTTTGGCGTGGTTTTTTCGGTTTCGGCTCATTTTTTGCCACCCATTCCGATGATTGCTGGCTTGTTTGCATATCGTACTCGTAGACCCAGGTCTCATCACCAGTTATAATGCGTTCCATGAATGTAAAATCGGAATTACAGCGATCCAACATGTCTGAAGCAACCTGTTCGCGATGACGTTTTTGAAGAAAATTCAGGTCTTTCGGTACGAGTCGTGCGGCCACCTTTCTCATGCCCAAAATATCAATCAAAATCGTACGTGCGGACTCGTGGGATATCTTAAGATAATATGCTATCTCTCTCAAGCGGGTACGACGGTTTTCCAGCACCCTTTCCTTAATTTTATCGACGTTATCTTCGATCGAAGCCGTCGATGGGCGACCACTTCACGACCGTCCTTGAAGGCTCTGTACCACTGATATGCACGAGTTTTCGATAGAGCATTATCACCAAAGGCCTCTTGCAACATTTTCAATGCATCGGCACACGAAAATTCATTTGCAACACAAAACTTTTTATTCTTTGCTCAACGTAATCACCCATAGTAAAAATCGGCACGCACTCTGACATCGACTGACGTAATCAGCTGTTGCAAACATACTAGTTGACAGATCCCGCTCAAGCTTGGCATAGTAATTAAGGACAGTGGTACCAACCCAGGAAAAAATTTTTTACCTGCCTCATTGCCCCGCCAGATTTAAATCGATAATTCCCGGTATTTCTTGACAGAATGTAAAAATATTACAGAGGACTTGGCCAATTGACTTCAATTGAAGTACTGTTACGAAGTATCAATAATAATTGAACTCTACATATCTTTTTACAACACATCACATTTACTATTATGAGTATTAGATGGATTCGCTTTTTACTTGATGGAAATTCATTTTCAACTAGTAATAAACAAGATTCAATTTCCACAAACTTGTAAATGCAATTTAAAAATGCGACTTTCCCATTGAAAAACCCACTTGTAAAAAGTTGATTGTAAATTTCAATAAATGTTGAAAAAAATGTTGGCCACAATATTGTGCTATTGAACAGCTAAACCGAGAATGTGCACTAATAATAGTGTAACATAGTAATTTCGGCGTTAACATCTTACATAGTTGAAAATGAGAACAACTGGGAATTTCCTCACAATGGTATGTTGATGATTTCTGTTGATAAAGAGTTCCCCATTTTCCGAACGCAATCCCAATTGATAGAACCACGCACGATAACGATAATCCGGAAAATCGCAAGGAAAAGTGGACGTTAACGAATGGCAACAAGTTCCCGTCATGTTTTCTAATCAATGTCAGGATCTTTACCGAAGAGCACAACAACAAAATGTCAAATGTTACACTTATCCGTTCTGCACGAGAAGATCTCACGTAGACGAAAAAATCGGCCTGTAGCGAGACTAATGACGTTCCTTTTCGAACTTTCGGGAACTTCAATTAACTTTTCCGACACATGCGTTGAATTTATACTGAGGTTTTCAGGGTTTTGTTTAGATTGTTTCTGAAGATTTTAGTAGATGAATAAAAAATAAATAATAAAGGCATAAATTAATTAATCTTCAGTTCCCATAGCAAACTCTCATAACTACACATAAATTTCCAATAGGATTCATTTTGATATTGAAAGAAAAGAGTATTAAACTAAATAGTTCATGAAAATAGATCCTTTCCACAATATATTATTAACGACAATTGTTTCGCCAACAGCTTTGTCAAGTTTACATCCTAGCTCTAAACGTTACACAGCACTTCTTATACAGGTGTCCCAGAAGTCGACGTCAGACCGGAAACGGGTAATATGCTGAATCATAGTAGTCATCAAAAAAATATTTAAAAAAATCTAAGTCGTGTACTTCTAAAATTATATTGCATTTTTCATTATTCGGGAGACGGCACAACCTGGGATGATTTTTGAACTCCTGTTGCTACAATTTTTCACTTTCTTCAAATTTTATTATTTCTATGTTATCCCGAATAGTGCTTCTGTAACCTGTAATCTTCAATTCTAAGTCAATTACACCAGTTTAGAAAATAATGTCATTTTTTGCGGAACCAAGTATTCAAAATTAATTCGCACAACTTTAACTGACTGTAATGAAAAAAAAACTGTACTACATCAGTTTGGCAAATAGCCACAGTGTTGTCAAAAAAATTGTCGTTAATATTAAATTGTGGAAATAGTCCCATTCATTTTATTTAATTGAAATAAATTTCCATCCAATAAGGATCGATTCATTTAAAAAAAGATATATTTTTAAAGAAATCAGTCGATGCTTATTTCATTCTAATTATTTAAATAATTAAAAAGAGACAGTATTTTTATTTCCACAAGAATTATACAATACAACAATTGTTTCACCACGCAACTGTACATTTATTTCTTTTGATGTACAAAATTCATTCCCTAGTATACCTCTAATAGAAACAATACAAATGGTAAAAAAAATATTGATTAAAAATAACAACAACCCCATTTACCAAACTTGACGCTACTGGTTCAGTCGGAAACAAAAAAAAGGTGCAAAATTTTGTCCCCTTCAAGTATTTATTCAGTTGATTTAATTGATAACTTATATTTCTTTGAATTTTCTTTTTGCTTTTGGTACTGAGTTTAATTCTATCCGGTGTTTTGTTTTTAGAGTGATAGAACTTCAAATTGAAATAAAACACATTTGAATCAAGATTGAGGCCAATTTGTTTTTCATTTGAAAGATAAGTTTATGACATAAATTTTTTGAAAATAATTTCCCGCATTGTCGACCACGACTAGTTCTGAGGAAACGCATTCGACCAGACCAATTTTGGACCACTTTTTCGAGTAATTCAGGCCTTATTTCATCAATAACACGAGTTATGTTGGCTTCCAAACCGTCTATTGTTTTTGGTTTATAAGCATAAACAAATGACTTGACATAACACCAAAAAAATAATCCAGTGGAGTTATGTCGCATGATCTCGGAGGCCAATTAATTGGACCATTTCTCGATATAATGTTATCGCCAAATCTTTCTTTCAATTAATCAATTGTTGCGGTAGCAGCATGAGGTGTAGCACCCAAAATACTTCTGGGTCGATAGAATTATTCAAATATTCATTGATCATAGATCTTTAACGAGCACCATTCACTGTAACATTAGCTCCTGCATCGTTTTTAAAGAAATAGTGACCGATGATGCCTTCAGCGTGTAAAGCATACCATACAGTGCATTTTTCAGGATGTAATGGAACCTGCAGAACTTCTTGAGGAATGTTTCCACTCAATATACGGTAATTTTGCTTGTTTACATAGCCGTTCAACCAGAAATGAGCTTCATCACTAAACACAATTTCACGATGAAAAAGTGGATCAACTTCAAGCTGTTCTAAGTCCAAGTCCAACTTGTTGTGAACTTCGAAGAATAGACAAGTCTGGATCATCATTAACACTATGACTTACAACAGCGATATTTTGTTCGGTACGTACAGTTCTTTATGTTGTTGTTGTTGTAGAGAAAATTTTGTCCGAAATCTATAGATAGTTCGACGAATAAGCTGCTCTGATACACGATTATGTAAACCATAAATTTCAGGAAGTACTCTATAAGTTTGGCGAATTGAATACTGATTTTGAAAATAAATTTCAATAATTTGTAAACGTTGTTGCGGCGTGAGTTTTTCCATAATAATTTGTCAATGCTTACTGAACAGAAATGTCCAAACAACATGGCTTCTACCTCCTGTCAAATCACAGTTATCTCTATCGAAAGTTCTATCACTCTGAAAAAACACCCGATATATATCTCCTAAATAGACACATTGTGTTCTTAAACAATTATTTAAGTTAATTCTAGAATATTGGTTGGAGTAGTCCGTTACTTTGTGATAGTGCGTTTTAATGGAATGAAATAAGGAATTGAATGAATAAGGAATTTGTTTTCTATCACTTTTTACTATTACTGATATACAGTGACTATAATAATAAAAAGTGATAGAAAACAAAGTAATTTGTAGGAGGTTGGCAGAATAAATCTGTATGATGTTTAAAATAAAAAAAAAAAAAAATTATGGTCAGGGTGTTCTTCCGTTAGTTTTCAGATTATGGATGGAAAAAAAGCGGATTCCAATTCGTTATCTGCCACTTTTTATATTTACTCGAGAAAGCTATTTATTCCGCAAATTATTCGGTAATCTGAGTTCAACCACGAATACACCTTTAAATTAATGTTGTGTTGCATCATCCGAAAATATTTCCCTCCGTCATAACGATATCACAAAATTCGCTGACGAAAATTAGCCTAATTGAGAGATTAAGGTTCGAAA
The DNA here is from genome assembly GCA_034642435.1 of Megalocaria dilatata. Classification (NCBI taxonomy): domain Eukaryota; kingdom Metazoa; phylum Arthropoda; class Insecta; order Coleoptera; family Coccinellidae; genus Megalocaria; species Megalocaria dilatata. Next base: position 32,259,822 of record CM067861.1, read on the forward strand.
TAAGCAGGGCTGGTAGGTACTTAGGTAGTAGCCTCAAAAACACTGTAATAATTATAATCCAGGACCCTCTTACTCGAGGGGGAAATGAACCTATCGGATTAAGAAATTATTTCACCCTGGAGGAAGGTGGATTACATCTGCCCTAGAAACTCGATAGGCGAAATACTTCTGGAACAAGTTTGCTTAATGAATTGGCGATGGATCTTGGAGATTCGAACTGATTCCAAGCCTGAAGTTTGAAGGAAAATGGAGATTCCGTTGATCCACCGAGGAGGACGGTCTCCAATTATATCGGAGTAAGTTTGATTGGTCTTGTTTACCCTCTGAATTTTTTATCGTCTACATATTTCAGCAATGTCTTAGGACTAAAAATACTCTGAAAACCTAACGAGCGTGAGTTTCTTACTGTTACCATATATTCTAACTGTGGATTACAACATATGTCTGTTGGTTTCATAATAAAAGATATTTATTTTCATGAAAACTTGAACAAGTGTTTCAAATATTCAATTGAATCAGTCATCGCTTGATGAAAACCCATATTAAATAATATTGAGTAGAAACCAGTTTCTATTTATATTAGAGAAGGTGAAAAAATTTTTATTGAGCACATATACAGCGTGGTCCAATGAAAATTCAACACCACAATTTTCCGGCTTTAAAATTAAAATGTGGAAAATGGCTCGAACTCGACGACACCAACCTATTGGTAGGAGCAAAAGATCATCATCATCAAGACATCACAGCTAAAAATTATGAAGTTTAAAACTAACCTGCGGTGATTTCACAAAAGTTTACATAGGACAGACTGAAAGAACTTTCTGTCTTAGAATTTGTGAACATTTGAAGAGTTTCCTGAATAACAAAAGTAATTCTAAATAGTCGACCCATTTGTTAGAAACAGAATATACTTTCAACAAAAAATTTGAAATTTTACATATAGAAAATTAAAGTTTTGCCTTAAACCTGTTAGAGTCACTAGAGATAAATAAATATAACAAAATTGGAACAATTTATACCATTAATATCTGTTGAGTGATTAAAAGTCCGTGAAACCCATTAAGAGCTTACAGAAATATTTCGGGAATCCTCCAAAGAGGATAGAATATTCAAAACGATAGATCTTCTAAATATCATTTGATCCTAAATGATTTGAAGTAAAACACTTTATTTCTGCTTATTTTTATTTTTCAACAACAATTGTTTCATCAATTACATATTGACTTCGTCAGGTGAGTTTTTATTTTATTGTTAGTTTTACAGGTACGCTAGGAAATAGGTTTTAACGCCAAAAGACATAAGTTTAGCACTGTCTGGGATATGAATATTCTTTATTTTATTTATTAGATCATATGAAATTTTTATCGATAATTTTGCCTGAAAATTGGTTTCTTTTTGAATAATTTTAATTAATTCTTTAGGCAATTTATAACGGAGCTGTAACAAAGAAAACTACTGGTCTTATTGGTTTGTTCTCTTTATGTAACTTAACTGAATATAAAATTGGTGGTTGAGGGTTCATTTGCAATGATTTAAAATTTGGACTTTTTTCAAATAGTGCTGTTGAATAGTTTATTACTGTTTTCACTTGAATTTGGTATTTTGTAGTAGGATCTTTCTTAATAATTATGTATTTATTAGGATCTAAAAATGAGGTTTTTTTTGGTTATATAATCATTTCTATTGATTAAAATAGCTGTATTTCCTTTGTCAGCTCTAGTAAAAACTACATTGTTTTTTAAAGTTTTTTTCCGTATTGTTCCTACCGTAGTATTAAATGTGTTTTTATATGGCGTTGGTCTATTTTTCAAGATACTAGTTAAATTATACCTATCTATATCTGAATTTTGATAACCTTTTATCGCATTTTCTGAATCTACAGCTAGATATTCTGAGAATTTCCGATTGTTACTATTGAAATTAAATTTATAACCTTTTTTCAATAATTCAATTTCATCTTTAGTGAATTTAGCATTAGATAAATTTCTGAATTTAGGATAAAAAACGTGATCCGAAAATATTGTTTTTGTTTGCAACTTAAGATTTGATATTTTTTTTTGGTTACTAAATTCTTTAATTTTTTCGTATGCGTCAAATATTTTTTGTAAATGATGATGTTGATATTATGTCTAATATTTCTATCAAGGTCATCGAACAAGATATCATGCAGTCTACGGGTCAATTCTGAATGTACTACCTTAAGATATACATTGGATGTATCTCTCTTCTGATATTGTAGTTTCATATCCACTTTCAGCCAAGTTTTTATTCCCATTATTCTTCCTTTCTCTGCTGCTGGGCTTGTATTCTTGGTTTTGAGATTTATGTAGTTAGGGATGACCTCAAGTTCTAAGCATTTGGTGAAAAACCAAATGTTCTGCGTGGATCTTCTGCAGTGTAGTATCAATTTTGAGTACCATGAGACCAATGAACTGGTATCAGCTTGAATCAAATTCTTGATTGTTTCGGTCTCTACTTGACGAAAATTCATCGTAAATGATTTCAAGAATCATTTGATCCCCCTAAAAATTCATCATTTTCTATTTTCTTCTAGGTATTAGCAAGCTTTTAAAATAAGAGATTTCATTTTGATATTAAAAATCGAGAATATATTGACAGAAATCAATGGATGTTTATTTCATTATGAAGCAGAAGATCATCAACATAATAATATACAAAATTTTCAATATCATACAGATCTATTCTGTAAACCTCCTACAAATTTTAATTTGAAAACATTTTTTAACTCAAGTACTTTTAGAATTGAATGTCTTCGAAAAACACTGTTTCAATTTTGTTGACATATAGAATTAACACATTTCACACATTAACAAAAGGAAATAAAAGAATTCAAAGAAATATGAATTATTAATTGAAATTACTAAATATTCCCTTTATGTACTGTGTTATACTATAGTTTGGTGTATAGTGAATTTCAACATCAGTGCGTTGTTGAAGCGACTATTTTCAGTAATAACTTGTTAAATGTCAAAGGATTGCTTTTACCTTATAGCGGCCTATTCATAATTGAACCTCTGGAAAACCCTTTAGTTGGTAGCAATTGAACTTATGAAATATCATATCCATTCATTAGTTTCAGTTAGACCGACTTCCAACATACAAATTCCATAAAATAATAAGAAGAGATTTTTTACTTGATAGAAGAATTATTACAAAACTTGAATATCAAAACAGATTTAATCTGTTAACCTCCTATAATTTTAATTTGAGAACAATTTATTCTGAAACTTTTAGAATTAAATTAATGGCCTATAGGCACTACTTATATTTATTAGACATATAAAATCAAAACTCATTATATAATATCGAATGGAATAAAAAAAACCCAACAAATATAAATTGTCAATTAAAATTAATAAAAACATATTTGAAGGAGACAAAATTTTGTTTCTGATCTTATATTTGTGAAAACAAAATCTTTTTCAAAAATACAAAATATCATTTTAAGAACTTCTCCAAAACTAATTTATTTGAAATATTGAATATATTTAAATATTTAAATAAGTTACTTCAAAAATCTCTCAAAACATGTACCACGCCCTTAAAAACAACAAGAATTCAAATAAGGTCTTGTTCAGTCCAACTTTACATTTCAAACCTAAACAACAAACACTAAAATTAGAAACCTTTAAAATCCAAGGTATTCTTTGTTCTATGCTCATCACAAAAATTACACAAAGCTTGTAAGGTATCTTATGGTCTTTTTCATTTATTTATTATAATTTTAATTGACAATTTATATTTGTTGGGTTTTTCGATTCCATTGGATATTATAAAATGAGTTTTGATTTTATATGTTTGTTAAATATGGGCATTGTTTATGAGACATTAATTTAATTCTAAAAGTCTTTGAATACAAATTTTTTAAAATTAAAATTATAAGAGGCTAACAGATTAAATCTGTTTTGATATTTAAATTCTGTAATAATCCTTCTATCAAGTAGAAAACCTCATTTTTTCATTGTATTTTATATATAGTATATAATTACCTTTAGGTTTTAAATTTCATTATATAAATATCATGTGGTTCAACTAAGATCATAAAGTACCTTACATGCCTTGTTTGATTTTTGTGATGAGCATAGAACATAGAATAACTTGGATTTTTAAGGTTTCTAATTTTAGTGTTTGTTCAAACAAAGATAACACGAGGTCTAAGGGGTATGTTATTTAATGTTAATTGTGTTTATTTTTTAAATATGGAGTTGGACTGAAGAAGGCCTTATTTGAATTGTCTTTCGAGGATGTACTACATGACTGACATTCGATCGTTGTTGTTGTGACCTTGACGTTTGAATCGCTGTCTCTCCTCCCGCATTAACCAAACGTTGTATGTGTTTACATAGTTCATTATCTGGTGCAGGAGCGCGTATTTTGAAAATAACGAACCTTTCATATCGCGTCCATTTCCTTGATCCCGTTTCAGACCGTGGCCTGCCTTTTCTGTCTGAAGCCTTCCTTAAGGGACCAAGGAAGTGAAGTGTGTTTTTCCCTTCATCCTTGTTGTTAGTTAGATATACCTCGATATGGATGAGAAAACGGTCCAGTTTATTTTGGAAAAAATAGAAAACAGTAAAACTGAAATTAAAAATAGTATTCTAGCCTCGGAATCTAATATATTACTGGAAATTGGAGATTTGAAGTTCAGGATTCGTCAGCTTGAGGAGGAGAATGATCTTTTGAAAGCAAGGATTGACCAATTGGAGAAGAAAAACAGGGAGAATTCCATTGTTGTTTTTGGTTGGAAGCAATCGAATGAAGATATTACCTCTGCCTTTGTATGCAGTGAAATTAAAAAACTTTTGGGGGTTGAGATTGATAATAGGGACATAAGTGACCTGTATGCTTTGGGGAGAAAACCTAATCGTCCGGTAAGAGTTCAATTGGTTTCCCATCTTAAAAAGATTGAAATAATTAGGAATTGTAGACAACTAAAGGGAAGTGGTATCGCAATCAGAGACGATTTAAGTGTGGAACAACGCAACGAGTATCGCGCTTTGAAAGAACATCTGATCAAGCAGAGAGAAAAGGGATTAAATTGCTACATAAGGGGCTCTAAACTCATTCTAGAGGATAAAGAATATACACTTGGCGAGTTACAAGAGTCACGTGAGCTGAACGCCAGACCTAATAGTACTCCAGCGACTCCCACACCGAACAGCCATCCTGTTCGGAAGGATTCTGAGCAACGGATTGGGGTTCAGACCCCCAAAGTTCTTGAGAAGGGTTCGGGGAGCAAACAAGCCAAAAATCCAAACTTGTCCGATAAGACCTCTAAAGGACAACCAAATCCGCAAAACTACAACAGATTGCGTTCCAGCTCACGACGGAAGTAGTTTCATTATATTGAGCAGCCTATTTTTTGTGTGAGTGCATTTTTTTTTGTTTTTTCTTTCTTTGTTATTTCTTCTTTTGCTTGTCCTCCTTTGGGGACACCTTTTTCGTGTTCGGAATGGACCCATTCATCAGAGAATATGGGAACGAGCCTCCCCCCGCAAGAGTGATTTCGGATTTGGATGATTTTGTACTGGATGAAAATGCACCTTTCAATATCCTACATCTCAATATAAGGAGTATTATGAAAAATATGGATGAGTTGATGCTGTTCCTGGACAGGCTGAGGATGGATTTTCATGTTATGGTGCTAACTGAAACGCATCTTGTGCATGACTTGGATGTGCTGAAAATAGATAGTTTCAATATTTTGTACAATGCTGGTAGAATCAACACGAATGATGGTGTCATAGTATACGTCAGAGAGGACATCAGCTGTTCACATGCAGTAAGAAACTTAGGGGACATTAAAATATTGGAGGTTAGTACAAGTATTGGAGCCAATAAAATCTGCTTAACAGCAATCTACAGATCTCCAAGTACCTGCAAAAGACAGTTTAACGAAGATCTTCATGGATATATTCAATCTATGGCGGGAAATGATATACATATAATTACAGGCGACATAAATATAGATTTGAAATCTGATTCGGTCTCCTCAGAGGAATACAAAAATATTCTCGGTGCTTCCGGGTATGAATCATATATGAATGAAGTGACTAGACGTCGCAGCCAAACTTGCCTCGATCACTTCTTCGTTAAAACTAATCAAAATAGGGATATTCGATCTTATGTCTTCCAATATGATATAACAGATCATGACCCCATAGCATTGACCGTGAATCTACCCAAAATATCAACGAGGGAGCACATACAGGGTGGACAGTGCAAAAAATATATAAATTATCCCGCACTCAAAGACGCTTTGGGGAGGGAGACTTGGGAAGAGTTTTATTCTTCACAAGATATTGATGCCATGACTGAAGCGTTCATCAGAAAACTCAATGTGCATGTTGGGGATCATACGAGCAGCGTGAGGGTTAGAAGACATAATATAGGGAAGAAGAGATGGGTTACGTCTGGAATCCTAGCATCAATTGTTAAGAAACAACAACTGTACCGGGAAGTTTGTGGATATCCAAGCAATTCTATTCTGAAGAAGGAATATCTAGTCTATAAGAACAAGCTGTCCAAGTTGATAAAGGCTGCGAAAAAAACATATGCAGAAAAAATGATTAGAGACAACATAAATCAGTCAAAGGCCCTGTGGAGGACTGTTGATACCATCTGTAATCGGACCAATCCTCAAATAAAAATAGGTAAAATTATATCAGCAGACGGCGAGACACTGGTGGAGAAGAAGACCATTGCTGAAAGTTTCAATACGTACTATGGTGGGTTGGGCCAAGCATTCGCAGAGAAGATCGAGATTCCAAAAGATTACCTAGAAATTGATAAAGGGTTAGATATCTCCATGTGTCTTTTTTCTACTGATGCGAAAGAAGTTCGTGAGACGATAATGCAATTGAAGGAGGGAAAGTCTCCTGGGTATGATGGCATTCGGGCAGAAACTCTAAAAAACGTATCCGATGAGCTGAAGACGCCTTTAACTCACCTAATCAATTGCTGTTTTAATGAAGGAAATTTTCCTAAATTATTTAAAATTGGAATCGTGAAACCCTTATACAAGAATGGTGACAAATTGAAGATGGAAAGCTATAGACCAATATCGTTGATCTCTAATATTGCAAAAATCATAGAAAAACTATTAAAAACAAGAATAATGAGGTTTTGTGAGAAATATGAGATCATTTCACAGCACCAGTATGGCTTCAGAGAAAATAGGTCAACCGAGGATGCAATCCATCGCTTAACATCTTACATCTATAACTCTCTAGATAAAAGTAAGCCATGCCTATGTGCCTTCATTGACCTTTCCAAAGCTTTTGATACCGTGTCACACAAAAAGTTATTAAACAAATTATATAACTACGGTTTCAGGGGAAAAATTTACGAGTTACTCAAAAGCTACTTAACAGATAGGGAACAGATGGTAAGCATTGATGGGGAGTTGAGCGAGCCAATATATGTGACCTACGGAGTTCCTCAGGGTACTGTGCTCGGGCCAATTTTGTTCACGTTGTACATTAACAGCTTACTGGAGATCAAGGTGAGGGGTAGAATTCTCAGCTTTGCGGATGATACAGCTCTTTTCTGTGAATCAGATACATGGGAGTCTTTGAAATCAGAGGCTCAGATGGACTTTCGATGCTTGGAGGAATGGTTCAGATTCAATGCGCTGACTCTCAATCTAGAGAAAACCAAATACTTGCCCTTCTCCTTGTACTCGGGTGGCTTGCCGAATATGGGACCTCTGATTGTGGGGCCACGCTCATGTGTTCCGGAAGTGGAATCAGTTTCATATCTGGGTGTGGTGATTGATCGACATCTTAGATGGGACCTCCAGGTCAAGAATGTTACTAACAAGCTAAGAGGAATATTATATAGAATAAGATATTTACGAGACTACCTTGACCTGAGGCATCTGCGGTTGGTGTATTTCGCACTTGTCCAGTCGCAACTGCAATAATTATTGGTTGGGGTGGAGTTGGTGACACACACCTGGAGAAACTGAATGTTGTGCAAAGGTGGATTTTGCGTGTTATATATAAGAAGCCACTTACATACTCTAATGAGGGATTGCACAGGGAATCCGAGGTGTTCGATGTGAGGCAACTCTTTTGCTGGAATATCCTAGTCAACACCAAAAAGTCGAGGATAGCATCTCATCCCATTGTACACTGCTACAACACGAGGGAGAAGAAGAACTCTATGAGGGTACCTTACTGTTGCAAAACAGTAGGACAGAGGCACTGCGACTTCCTCGCCCCCAAGCTTTACAGCCAACTCCCAACCAACATAAAAAGTCTGAATAATATTAGTTTGTTTAAGAGAAGAACGAAGAGATGGATTCTCTTTTTTGGAAGGGGGCGGCTGCATGGTTTCGTCAACCAGAGGTAGGAGATCGGGATTGGATGGGGAGGGAGAGGAGATGGAAGAAGGTTTTATGTTGCTTACTGTGTAATAGTAGTTATCATGGATTTTGTTTTTATTTTTGTTCACTTACCACTTAGGAGATAGTCAATGTATGTAGCATCACGTACAAGCGATAGTTTCCAACTAAAGCTTCTGTGATGTATCACCCATTTATTCACCTTATTATGTAACCATCTCAGTGAATAAATATTATTATTATTATTATTATTTGTGAGATTTTTAAAGTAACTTATTTAAATATATTAAATGTTTAAAATAAATTGTTTTTGGAGAAGTTCTTAAAATTATGCTTTGTATTTATGAAGAAGATTTAGTTTTCCCAAATATAAATACAGAAACAAAATTTTGTCTACTTCACATATTTATTTATTAACTTTAATTGACAATTTACATTTGTTGGATTTTTTTATTCCATTTGATAATATATTATGAGTTTTGATTTTATATGTCTATTAATTATAAGATATTGATTTAATTCTTAAAGTTTTTGAATGAAAATTTTTTGGAATTGAAATTATTGGAGGCTAACAGATTAAATTTGTTTTGATATTCAAATTTTAAATACAAATCTCAGGGTTCTTTATCAATACATTCTAATGAGAAACTTTCTGAAAACCTAAACTTATTGTTAAATTTTCTTAGAAATACATCGAATAATTGAAAACGTGCGCTTTGTCTATCCAGATTCATCCGAACGGAAAAAAACCCTCAGAACGGGATGAGAATATATTCCCTTATCCCTGTAAAGTAGGAAGAACCCCGTACAGTATCTCGTCTTCCTGGAAATAACTCATTACACAAATATCCCGCCGGGCCATAATGAAAAAACATTCAATTTCATCTGCAGACTTCATGCGGACTGTATATCGAATTGAAAATTTAATTCGGTTGGGTCCGCGTTCATTTTAATTAATTTGTGGAGTTTCCTCCGCGACTTTATTATTTTCAATTCCTAATCTGCAAGAGACAGAGCGCCGGTTTTCGTATTTTTCGTAGTATTGTATCCCTTGAAAAAAGTGAGATGATTAATGGATCCTTGTAATATTTTGTTAACACAAAATATTGTGGTTACTAAAATTGCCTTAACAACACCTTACATTTAAAATTCAATAACATCAGCTTACAGACACATCCTCAACCAAAATACAATCTTATTCCAAATGACAGATCTATCTATCTTAAAATAACAAATCCTACAGAGATTTTGGAAATAGGGAAACTTCTCAAAAATAAACATACTAGTGGAATAGACGAAATACCCACAAGTCTTATTAAACTACCCCTACCTGAAATGAATGGCCTCCTAGCACACCTGGTAAACCAGTCGTTCAAACAAGGCAAGTTCCCGGAACAATTAAAATCAGCTATCATAGCCCATATTAAAAAAAGGAAATCCTGAAGAGCTAGGAAACTACAGACATATCAGTATTCTGCCAAGTTTTTCAAAAATATTAGAACTGATAATGTGCTCCAGAATCACAGAATTCCTGGATAGTTGTGATTTTTCAGTCACACAACACGGATTTCTGAAAGGAAAATCTACCCAAACAGCCATAAATTAAATAACAAAGAACATATTGGAACTGTTAGAAGGAGACAACTTAGACCATATTTTTGGATATGTTAAAAGCATACGATTCAATAAACCAGGAACACCTGCTGAAGAAACTTCAAGCTTATGGGATAAGAGGAAATGCATACAAGTAGATTGAATCATATATATGCAAACGAAAACAAAAAGTGAAAATCATCAAGGAAGGAGAAAATGCTAAATCCACTGAGCTGATAAATAAGAGAGGGATAGTACAAGGATGTGTATTGGGGCCACTTCTAGTCCTAATATTCCTGAATGATTTGGAAGATGTAGCAGATAAAGATGAAAAATTGTTCAATTATGTGGACGACACCCAACTATTGGTAGGAGCAAAATATGAGAATACATTAATTCGTGCAGGAACCAACTTCTTCAATAAGACAATAAGACACATGAATGGCTACAGAAGAACGAATTGACCCTAAATGTTGAAAAAACCAACCTTATAGTTTTCAGTACTAGCAGAAGTAATGAAAGCGAACCAACCAGCATTACTTCAGAAAATAGGGTTATAAATATCAATTAATATTTAAATAATGTTATTCTGATTTTTCACAAATTTTTATTGTTATGTTTACAACAATCGTTTCGCTATCACAGTAGCATCCTGAGGCAGGTTTACATTTTGAATAACTAAGCTTGTTTCCGAAATCCGTTGCTTTTTATATTACAGTAAATACAATAAATTTTTATTGAGCACTAAAACCCGAAAAAGGGTCTCTGCAAATTTGCAAATTCCAGCTTATCTAAATATATTTAACAGAGGTGAGTTATTCAAATCTAATTTTTCGTTAAGTAATATTCCAATTTTATTGTGTTTATTTATCTCTAGGGACTCTAAAAGGTTTAAGGCATAACTTTTACTTTCTATATGTAGAAATTCAAAATTATGGTTGAAAGTAATTGTCCTGTTTTTAACAAATAGTTAGAATATGTGGAACTACTTTTATTATTGAGGAAACTCTTCAAATGTTCACCAATTCTATGTCGGAAAGTTCTTCCAGTCTGTCCTATATAAACTTTAGGGCAATCACCGCAGGTTAACCTATGAACCCCCGATTTATCATCTTCATGTATACACTCTTTATTATTTTGAACGAATTTACTCAAATTTGAATTGGTTTTGAATGAAGTTCTTGAATTATATTTATTTTTGAGGTATGTAGCAATTTTCTCAGAAACACTTTTGGTGTATTTTAAGGAAATGTATTTGAAATTTTTTTTTATATTAGGATATACCACATTTAAAGCTATTTTATTGTTTTAATTCATCAACAATTTGTCTCTCAAATTAGGATCATAGTCATTGACAATTCAAACTTGAGTAAATTCATTAAAAATAATAAAGACTATATATATTAAGGTGATAAGTCGGGGGTTTATAAGTTAAGCTGCGGTGATTGCCCTAAAGTTTACATAGGACAGACTGAAAGAACTTTCCGACATAGAATTTATGAACATTTGATGAGTTTCCTCAATAATAAAAGTAATTCTACATATTCTAACCACTTGTTCGAAACAGGACATACTTTCAACCATAGTTTTGAAATTATATTATATATATAGAAAGTAAAAGTTATTCCTTAAACCTGTTAGTACCAGAATATTTAATCATTTACCAAATAATATTAAGAACATAAATAATTTGAAAATTAGGGTAAAATCTTTGATTATAAAACTTGAGCCTCATGAGGTCGGAAATTTTCTCAATGTCACATTAGAGAGCTAACCAATTAGTTTTATTTAGACAATATTTCACTTCAGATGAGCATCTTATCTGTAAACCTTATTTGAAATAAGGCAGTTTTATTATTGTAGTATCTCGCCAGACCATAGGTACAATTTTTGACGTAAAATTTAGAACTCGTTTAAATAACTCCAGAAAAGCGGTAAACTCAAATAATATAGACACAATCTTAAAGATAACTGATGTAGGGTGTGAAGTAGCTTTACATGGAATGCACCTGGTTATAACAACATAACAAGGAAAATACAACGTTCCGAAGTTCATTATGAAATCAGGAGTATTAACAACCACTGCTTGAGTACCGTATACTTCCTAGCAGAGTAGAAAAAAGTAAAAATCCACAAGCACAACACAGACTATAAGCAAGGGTCTAGGTATCGGTCCATCACTCTCTCACTAATTTTAGAAAGAAAATTTAAAAAAACCGTTAAAATTCGTCTCTAAAATTCAATTAGAACATCCTCCTTTCGCAGTTTGAATTCAAGAAAAATAATTCAACCATCCATTCATTACCAACCACAATGAAAAAGTTCACAAGCCAGCAGCTATATTCATGGACATCAAGAAAGAATTTTATAGTGTATGGCACGATGGCCTTCTGCAAAAACTACACAATTTAACACCCCAGTTAATCTACAGAATATTACAGACAACTTCTGACGGGACAGAAGTATAAGAATTAAAATCAACAAGCATTTCTCCGCATCGTTTGCTTCCCAATAAGGTGTACCACAAGGCTCCCCATTGTCACCCCTTTTATACAATATTTACGTACACGATACTAGAAAGAAACAGAAGAACTGAAAAGTTATATCCTCCAATACGCTGCTAATACAGCTCTCATAAACCACAGCAAAAATCTGTAAAACCCAATGAAAAACTACAAAACCCATGTACCAAATTCAAGACATTGATGAAAAAAGGAGAATTCCACTAAGACCTGACAAATCTTAGTTAATAATATTTGGCCATAAATTATCGAACAATTCTTCAACCATCAGAATGCTGCAGCATAAAAATATAAAAACCAGGCAACACACTGAATGAAATTCAGAATTATTTCATTGAAATGAAATGCAGAATTATATCTAGAAACTTCTGAACTAATTTTTTATAACCTGGATCATAAGCACAGCGTTAAAACAAATCTCCTACTACGTGTACAAGAGGAAAATCTCATGATCCTTTGGGGATCCTCTGAATGAACGTGGAAACAACTAATTTGCATATCAAGTGTAACTTTTCATGCATTTTTCAAATATACTCGACTCAATTCCGTCCTGTACATTATTGACCTCTTCAGCACCTAACCAACGGAGTTCTCAAATTATTCAACTTTCTCTTCATATCGGGATAACACATCGAGTTTAATGAGTTCCAGAAGAGCGGAGGGTCCTAAAATTGAGCCTTCTGGTGCTGCTGTAGGCATGAACTCTGCTGAACTTGCCACATCTCTCGATTAACGACAGAATAAAGTAGCCAGAACAAAGGGCGACGGCTGACAAAATTTACTACAACGTATTTCCCAATTCTGCGCAAACTTAGCATATATATATTCATATGTTGTTAGACGCGAAAGCCCAGTACATTACATCGAGATATAATGAGAGGGTGCATTCTATCGAGATATATTCATGTAATATTCACAGAGATAGTGACTGTTGATACTTTCATTTGTTAACACTGAGGAACAAATTAGGATTAAAAAAAATACTGTACTAGTTTAACATAAAGTTTTATCATTTTACAATGAGAAATCTGATTTTTGGGTGATAATGTTTACAAACTGCAACCCTTTATTTTCATCCCTTACAGGGAATGAATTTGGCTGACAAACTTGGAGAATCATCATTGAACTGCACCCAATTTTTGCAACTGGTATCTCAGACATTAACTCTCCGAAACTTCTACAAATTTAATCTAGAAAATTTTTTGAAAACTTTTCGAAATTAAATTAAATTAATTGTCTTCGAACATTGTTCAATTTTCAATCGATATGTTTGCACACCCTAGATGACGCTAGTGCATGACTAATACCTTATAGAGTTTGTTTGAGTATGGAATTGTTATACAGATGTATATTACACTGTCTCGATTTGTAGTACTTTTCCTTACCATAGCTCATACTCCTTATTAATAACTATTAAATGAATGGAGTATGCGGTTGGCTCTAGGTGAAACATTATAACAATTTTATTAAAAAAAAAAATCACACAGTTTTTACGTTTCACAGTTTATTCAGAATCCTGACACGTTTTTCGGTCTTTCGACTATCTTCCAAGGAGCACAAAAAGTAACTAAACTTAAAATTGAAAAGGTTCTTTTATTACATTTAGGACATCCTCGCAGAGCATCTGAAGCTCTTCAAAGAAAGAGCAGATCGCTGGGCTTCTTCACCGTTGTTCACTTTCACTGAGTTCAATTGGGTTCACTTCACAATTGTATTAAATTAAACATAGATAATATATTAACTTGTATGCCTTTTGAATACGGTTTTGTATTAAAACGAGAAGGTGAACGAAAATGTTCCTTGAGATTGAACTTGTGTGACTGAGTGCGAATAGAGTTCTTTTTTAAAAGCGCGTAAGCTCTTTGTGTAGCCTGAGAGATAGGAGATGTGACGTCCGCCACAGGAAACCGGTTATTCCTTTTCTTGAGTGAATGTTAGCGAGTTGATGCATTGACTGTAACTTGAGTGAATATTTTTTGCGGTGGTTTTAACTTGAATGGATGGAAGCGATATTCTGCGGTGACTGTAACTTGAGTGAAGAGCAGAGAAATACTGTGGGCCTCGAGACTGACTGGGGTTATATTAGGGAGACAGGAAAAAATTCCTATGCGACTAATGTTGAAGCGACATTTATCTACTTGCTTTTTGGTTGATTACTATCTCATGAAGATTTCTACGAAAATAAAAGGTTAAGTTTAGAGATTTTTAGATGGTGACATTATTAAGGCCGGAGGAGGTACAGTTCCAACTACCTGCGAAGTAGAATACCTTGCTCAATTTCGAAATAGAACAAGGAGTTTAATGGATCCGCTTCTCCTGTTCCTTCGACCAGTTGAAGTATTTACCATGGACCATACTGTTTTGTTCTGGATAAGATCAGCATGCAATATGAGTTTCGTGTTTCTTATGAGCGGATTATAGGAATATTCAGCTGATTCATATGAATTATGGGAACTCTGCCTTTAAAATTTCAATGTAATCAGTGTAACATAAATAGAGGTCAATTCTTGATAGAAGGTATATAAAATAATATAAATATTTTAAAAAATTTTTAAAAAATTTTAAAAAATTAGCCTTCTACATATTTAATTCCAAAAGATTATATTCAATGATTATAACTTCTGAAAATAAATTAAAATAATGTCGTATAAGTACCACTTATATCATGACATAAAATAAACATTCATTATAAGACATCCGAATGGTATAACAAAATCCAATAAATGAAAATTATTAACCAAAATCCTATAAATTAAACATTTTGAATAGACAAAATTTTGTTTCTGCTTATCAATCTTATGAAAACCAATATCTTTCAAGAATATTCAACATAATATTAAGAATTTCATCACAAAACTATCTTACTTAGACTATTCAATATTATTGGATATCTAACCAAGGTACTTTATATAAAAACTCAAGATATGTAAAACATTACCGAAAAACAAGTTTTAAAATCGACTTTGCTCATCAGTATTCAAATATTCATATTCAATAAATATAACATGAATTAATAATATATATTCAACTCACCTTTCACTCTCCAGAAAAAGTTCTACTTAAATGAGACCTTTAAATAGGTATTCACTACACACAGAAATATCTCTGTGGTTTAACCTGATCTAGAAGATTGAAAGACAAATTTAACGGCCTCTGCTATAGCACAAGGACTATCTGTATAAAGAATGTTGAGGAAACCAAATAATTATATATTATGAATAAAATAACATAAATAGAGGTCAATTCTTGATAGAAGGTATATAAAATAATATAAATATTTTAAAAAATTTTAAAAAATTAGAAAATTATTTTTAAAATTTTTTAAAATTTTTTAAAAATATTTATATTATTTTATAAACCTTCTATCAAGAATTGACCTCTATTTATGTTATTTTATTCATAATATATAATTATTTGGTTTCCTCAACATTCTTTATACAGATAGTCCTTGTGCTATAGCAGAGGCCGTTAAATTTGTCTTTCAATCTTCTAGATCAGGTTAAACCACAGAGATATTTCTGTGTGTAGTGAATACCTATTTAAAGGTCTCATTTAAGTAGAACTTTTTCTGGAGAGTGAAAGGTGAGTTGAATATATATTATTAATTCATGTTATATTTATTGAATATGAATATTTGAATACTGATGAGCAAAGTCGATTTTAAAACTTGTTTTTCGGTAATGTTTTACATATCTTGAGTTTTTATATAAAGTACATTGGTTAGATATCCAATAATATTGAATAGTCTAAGTAAGATAGTTTTGTGATGAAATTCTTAAGATTATGTTGGATATTCTTGAAAGATATTGGTTTTCATAAGATTGATAAGCAGAAACAAAATTTTGTCTATTCAAAATGTTTAATTTATAGGATTTTGGTTAATAATTTTTATTTATTGGATTTTGTTATACCATTCGGATGTCTTATAATGAATGTTTATTTTATGTCATGATATAAGTGGTACTTATACGACATTATTTTAATTTATTTTCAGAAGTTATAATCATTGAATATAATCTTTTGCAATTAAATATGTAGAAGGCTAATTTTTTAAAATTTTTTAAAAATTTTTAAAAATATTTATATTATTTTATATACCTTCTATCAAGAATTGACCTCTATTTATGTTATTTTATTCGTAATATATAATTATTTGGTTTCCTCAACATTCTTTATACAGATAGTCCTTGTGCTATAGCAGAGGCCGTTAAATTTGTCTTTCAATCTTCTAGATCAGGTTAAACCACAGAGATATTTCTGTGTGTAGTGAATACCTATTTAAAGGTCTCATTTAAGTAGAACTTTTTCTGGAGAGTGAAAGGTGAGTTGAATATATATTATTAATTCATGTTATATTTATTGAATATGAATATTTGAATACTGATGAGCAAAGTCGATTTTAAAACTTGTTTTTCGGTAATGTTTTACATTCTTGAGTTTTTATATAAAGTTCCTTGGTTAGATATCCAATAATATTGAATAGTCTAAGTAAGATAGTTTTGTGATGAAATTCTTAAGATTATGTTGGATATTCTTGAAAGATATTGGTTTTCATAAGATTGATAAGCAGAAACAAAATTTTGTCTATTCAAAATGTTTAATTTATAGGATTTTGGTTAATAATTTTTATTTATTGGATTTTGTTATACCATTCGGATGTCTTATAATGAATGTTTATTTTATGTCATGATATAAGTGGTACTTATACGACATTATTTTAATTTATTTTCAGAAGTTATAATCATTGAATATAATCTTTTGGAATTAAATATGTAGAAGGCTAATTTTTTAAAATTTTTTAAAAATTTTTTAAAATATTTATATTAATCAGTGTAGATTTATGAGCTCACGGTTAGCAAGAATTATGTTTGTTTTGATTATAGTGAGCGGTGAATTTAATTAAAATTTGACATAAATCTACTCACAGTTGTTAGTTAACAGGAGCATTTAGAGTTACTAGGCCAGAAATTGGAAAAAGTCATTGATTTGTTGAATCCTCTTACTATGAGTTCAGTTTAACACAAATGGTGTTTTTCCTCTGGACTGACTACATACACAGGTGTAAAACGATAACAACCCTTCGACAAAATTCAGAAACGTCACAAATGATTCTTTCGTCCCCATTACATTCTGTATATCTACAGCTACAACAGACTTTGGAACAAAGCTTTCCCTGGCGTTAGGGTTCAAAGTGATACGAGAGGGTACAGTTGTAGCAGGCGCTTTAAATCGAAGTCCATAAAGCTAATTAGAAGATCACCGTTCCACTTCCGAAACCCGTATCTACTATTCTCGAATACAGAGAATTTCCCTTTTTACCTCGACAGCGTTTTATCTCAGGTTGAATATAGCCAGAATGCCTATAAATTGACATCTGATTCGGGTTTATTTGGGACTGATGTGTCAATTTTTTTTCAGTATATTTAAGGATGTAGATATGGAAGAGTTTCGATGACGTTTCCAATAAATTGATACTGACAATAGATTACTCGTATACCATGAATATTCAACACGTTTTTCGAAATGATGAACTTTTATAAACAGTGCCCTCAAATGAAACGATATGTGAAACCTCCAATTAGATATTTCAGATAAAAAAATCGCACTTCAGTATAATGCACTCACATGAAATCGATTTCGTTTCAGTTACGGATACAATTAAAACATCTAAGGATAACCCAACTCGAAAACTCGATCTCAAGTTGATCTAGCATAATTTTGCTAATTCTAACATGCACGGAACTAATTAATTCCTCCTAAGTCAAACAGGTTGAATTTAAACCCCGTTTCTCTAATCACCGAGTAGATTTATATTTCAAACTGACCTAGTTCCTTGAACATTCAAATTCGAGGCAACTTGTTTTAGTTCAAATAGGCGACTCTTTGTTTTTATCTTTATTTCACTATTAACGTTTGTTTCGTACTGCGCTTAGTTTACCGTCGTTTTCTGTTTATTATTTTTGTATTAGAAAAAACAGAAGCAAATTTATTAATGCAATGATTGATGAAGTGTGGCGGTGTTTAACTTCAAGAAGCACTTTGTATTGAGTTATCACTATTATGAACAATGTTGTGTGGCAAAACATAAGTGTCTCTATGCAGGGCGGATATAGGTGTGTGGCTGTGTTGCATTTGTCGGCATTACCACATTGCTTTGAAGAGTAGCTAAGAATCTATGAGTCATTCATATCTGCTGCTTATGTCTGACGATCAAATAAACCCATTCGACTGTATTTAAGTTTAGAACTGTTGATATTTTATTACTTCAAATCAGATTATCTATTATAAATGTATAGTGAGCAAACAATCAGAAATAAAATATCCCAGATATCAGTTCATTTAAATTTGCACATCGTCAAACGGGTACCAGTTTCCAATTTCTTCAATGGAAATGTTACTAAAAACGTTCTCTTTCAAACTGGATCAGATGCCAACTTATTTTATACGGCATGGTGGCTACAAATAAAGAACTAAAATAAAATGGCCTTCTGGTCAATCCGAAAATATCGACTTTAGTCGCCCAATATAATTCCTGAATTAAAATCTAAGGTACTCATAATTTTCTCCAGGTATAAACAATCCTCCGAATAATAAAAATTAACTGATGATGAATTTTTTGAAAGAAAGTCCGCCAAACCAAATTATGGCTCATTCAACTCCACTAAGTCATCATTCAATATGTTCAACTAAAATGTTCAAAAATGAACGTCGACATCGTCGGTAAAGAAAACATAACTACGTCGCAACTCCACGAAAAGCCCAGCGCTTCTGGCGGAACTATAACGATAGATGGATGTGTACGTCAATATTTCAAAATGCCCGAATTTTAGTGGCGAAATTAAAGTGTGATAACAGACGTATATATATATATATATATATATATATATATATATATATATATTTGTATATATATATATATATATATATATATTTACGGGATAAAGTTAGATCATAAATCTATAACTAAATACTATCTATTGCCGTCTTCTCGTCATCCTTCTCCATACCTCTCTATCTAGAGTGTCATCACATTCTATATGACGGACCTCCATTGCTTCTTTTATTGTTTCTTTCCAGGATTTCCTTGGTCTACCCCGTTTTCTTCTACCGACAGGAGTCCACTGTAAAACCTGCTCGGCAACTTATCCTTCCCCCATTCGAAGCATATTTTCAAACCATTTTAGACTTCTGTTTTCTATCCGATGTAGTACTGTCTGCTCGGCCTTCATAATGTGTCTTATTTCGCTATTAGTTCTTCTTTCCATTCTTGATATACCAGAACTTCATCTGAGGTAGCCCATCTCCACTGTCTGAATTTTTCTCTAAGAGTCTGCAGTAAGTGTCCATAGCTCTGAGCCATATAACAGTACTGATTCAAACAGTGTTCGGTTTAGCCTTTTTTTGATTTTGTAGTAAATGTTTCGATCTCACCAAAGACCTTTATCATAAACTCCACCTAGGAGTCTTGTTGAATAACAACCTGGCCATCAGCGACGCTAAGTAAGAAGGATTTTGCATTACCAATAGGCACTACCATCCCCTTGCATCTCCTCTACTAATATGTAAGTACCACTTCGGCATAGGATTAAAAAAGCAGGGAGACAAGCTGCATGCCTTTCTTAAACCCTTTGTGATCTTCATAGGGACCGAGAGTCTATGTCCGATTTTTAGATGAGATTTATTTTCTCTGTAGACTTCTTTGATAAGTTTGAGAAGTGCTGCATCTACTTCTAGGGTTTCGAAAGCTTGTCAGGTGTTTTTCGAGGTATTGAGTCGTAGGCTTTCTCAAGATCTAAAAACGCCAAATGGATTTCTTGGTTTACCAAAATCTTTTTTTATATAACCTGCTGCGGAATGGAGAGGTTGTCCATGCAGGATTTTCCAGATGTGAAGCCGTTCTGGTCCTCTGATATTTCATGGCCAGTGCTATCTCTCAGCTTTTTCTGGAGAATTTTCCCAAACCGTCGAGCCCCTGAGTCATTACGGTTTCATTTTTCACTGAATCATTACAGGTTTTCTTTTTTGAAGATGGACACTATGTGAGATACTTTTCATTCCTCAGGCAATTTATTTTTCTCGCAGCATTGATTGAATAGGTCAATTGACCTCCGGGTGCCATACTTCAACAATTCAGCTGGAATATTAGCTGGAACTGGAAAACGTCCTTTTTTCATTTCCTTAAGACCTTCTTCCTCATCTTTCTCATCTATTGACATAAAAGAAACAGCACTGCCGTCATCCTCTTCTTCCGCCATGAATTCAGGTCTGTTCCATGTCCATTTTATTGGGAATTTTGTCAGTTTGGTTGCTTTTCAATTGTTTGATTGTGTAAAGAACTGCTTGGTATACATTCTGTCAAGAAAGTACCGGGAATTATCGATTTAAATCTGGCGGGGCAATGAGGCAGGTAAAATTTTTTTTTTCTAGGTTGGTACCACTGTCCTTAATTACTATGCCAAGCTTGAGCGGGATCTGTCAACTAGTGTGTTTACAACAGCTGATTAAGTCAGTCGATGTCAGAGTGCGTGCCGATTTTTACTATGGGTGATTACGTTGAGCAAAGAATTTGTTTAAAGTTTTGTGTTGCAAATGAATTTTCGTGTGCCGATGCATTGAAAATGTTGCAAAAGGCCTTTGGTGATAATGCTCTATCGGAAACTCGTTCATATTAGTGGTACAGAGCCTTCAAGGAAACCGAAAAAACCACGCCAAAGCCGCTCGAAAATGAAGGTGATGCTCATTGTTTTCTTCGATATCCATGGCGTGGTGCACTACGAATTCGTTCCAAAGGGTCAGACGGTAAACAAGGAGTATTACCTAGGCGTTATGAAACGTTTGCGTGAGCGTAACCGTAAGAAGCGGCCAAATTTGTGGGCGAACAACTCATGGATTTTGCATGACGATAACGCGCCTTCTCACCGAGCTACGATTGTGACTGACTTTCTCGCCAAAAACTCAACAAACGTGCTTCAGCAACCACCGTATTCGCCGGATTTGGCTCCCTGCGACTTTTTCCTCTTCCCAAAACTAAAATTGCCCCTTCGTGGCACCCGTTTTGAGTCGATCGAAGCCATAAAACAAAATTCGGCGCGAGAGCTAAAGTCCATCCCGGAAAGCGCCTATAAAAAATGTTTCGATAATTGGAAGTGCCGTTGGCATAGATGTATTGGAGCAAATGGAGCCTATTTTGAAGGCGACCCAATAAATTTTGACGATTAAATGTAAAAATGTTGTTTTAATTGAAAATTCCCGGTACTTTTTTGACAGAGTAGTATATTTATATCTTTTTGAATTCTTCCTTGTAATTGATCAAACCTTAACCAATTAGTATGCAATTTCTTGGTTAAGCATACTTTAAATGGGGTTGAAATAGAGGGATGTATATTAGACTTTAATGGTTTATTTACAGCCTAAATACATATATTACAAATTTAGAAGTTTGATTTGTTCACCTAAATTCAGGGGGTAGTTTCAACTCTAATTGCGGTGAAAACACTATCTTGTTCGTGGAATAGTTCTTCTTCGAGCCTTTTCACTGAATTCACTCTTATTAGGTTCACCTTTTTCAAATTACTATCTACTTACAAATTAGTAATGAAGAGTGAACAGATTGTTCTCCAGACTTCTGTACTGACTCTCACCCGTTGACATTTTGACTTCTCTGTTCTTTTGTTAATGTCACTACAGACGTGTAACTTCTATAAAGAATCTAGTTTCATACCACAATATAATAGAATGGTATAATAGCTCCTATTCTATCCCTGACATAAATAAATTTCCTATATTATCACCTAATGTCCCCTACTCCACAACTTTGCTCACGATACCGAACTGAATAATTAACTACGGGCAGAGTATGTAAGGATACGAAATCACCATAAACCAAGGCAAATTTGATGCTGTTTACATATTTTGGTGAACTTCGTGGCAATGAATTCCACATTCCTCTCTTAGCATAAACGAACTATAAAGTCCTACTGCCATCCTGATCGTCACAACGCTAGGACGGCATTCCGCAACGGTCCCTTAATTTGCATAGTGCGATATCTATATTTCGCCATCGTGAGTAATCTCTGCATGACCGTTATTGGGAATCATAGCTCGTGTGTAATGCAGAAATGAAATATGCTGCGGACAGCAAAGAAATATGGCCGAGGGTCGTAGGTCGCAAAAAAGGAAACAGGGGTCCAAGGATGAGCTTCCGGGATATTCATGAGTAGAGAGGTTTTTGCTGGGATTCCATTCCGCAATGATGCAGAAATGAAAACTTTCCATAAAATGAATCATGGAGGATGAAAAATGCAGTTGAAATGTCAAGAGCGAATTTCAGTAAATTCTTGAGATTAATTTCTGAAATTACATTTAGCGCACAGATCCACCAATAGTCCAGTCAAAATAGACAAAAAGAGTTATAATTCAACCAACATTCGCAAAGAGCTGAAATTTGGTATGAGCCTTAAATAAACAACTACAAATGAAATGTCGATCCTTCATCTATAAAAATTGTTTCAAGGACAAAGGTGAAACATTCAGGTTTTTCCATTTTTCTCTGATACGGTAATTTTAATCGTAACATTATGCCGAACAAAAGTTGTAGATCATACAATTCTATAAAAAAAATATTCGAATATTTTTTCGCTTGAGTCACCATTGGTCAGATATAGCGGTTTTAAATGTTGAAAAATTCAATGATATTTCTTTGAAATTAACTTTATTATTATTTGGCAAAGGCCCAAGAACGTTACTTTGAAATGATCACAATATGGCAGGAGGCGAAACACCTAAACGATTATACCACGTCGTTAAGAGTATATTCACTTATCAATACGCCGTAACTATGGGAAATTCACGGATTTTATTGGTTCTTTAAAACATGAGTTATATAATCAATATAAAATATTTTTCAATGTCTCGGAAAAAACCCTTTTACATCTCGACATGACACGTATTAATACAAATGTATTAACAAAAACTATATGAGCATGTATATTAACATACAAATACAAGAAAACTATTCCGAAATTAGTTAAAATTTTCAAAACAAAGGGATGAATAAAAATAATTGAACGAGAATTCCAACATTACCTTTTTTTTTATTTGAAAGATAATCTCATAAGATTATTTTCGAAACTTAAATGTCATAACATTTATGTTTTGAAAATAATTTCCGGCATATGTTCACTACGACTAGCTCTGAGGAACCGTATTCGACCAGACCACGTCTGGACCACTTTTTCGAGTAATTCAGTCCTTATTTAATCAATAACAAGCGTTATGTTGGCTTCCAAAGCGTCTATTGTTTCTGGTTTATCAGCATAAATCAATGACTTGAAATAAACCCAAAGAAAATAATCCAGTGGAGTTTTGTCGCATGATCTTGGAGGCCAATTAATTGGCCCATTTCACGAAATAATGTTATCACGAAATCTTCCTTTCAATAAACCAATTGTTACGGTAACAGCATGAGGTGTAGCACCATCTTGTTGGAACCAAAACACTTCTGGGTCGATAACATTCAAATTTTGAAACAAATAATCATTGATCATCGATTTGTTAGGAGCACCATTCACTGTAACGTTAGCTCCAGCATCGTTTTTAAAGAAATATAGACTGATGATGCCTCCAGCGTGTAAAGCACAGCATACAGTGCATTTTTCAGGATGCAGTAGAACCGGCAGAACTTTTTGAGAATTGTTTTCACTTCATATACCGCAATATTGCTTGTTTACATAGCCGTTCAACCCGAAATGAATTTCATCACTAAACACAATTTGAGGATTAAAAAGTAGATCAACTTCAAGCTGTTCTAGGTCCCAATCAGCAAACAAACGACGCCTATTATGGTCAAGTGGCTTTAGTTCTTGAACCAGTTGGATCTTGTATGGGTGCATACCAAGATCTTTACGCAAAATTTTCCATGTAACGGATGATGGATGATGTGATGAGTCCAACTTGTTGTGAACGTCGACGAACAGACAAATATGGATATCATTAACACTACTTACAGCAGCGATATTTTTTCTGTACGTACAGTTTTTTGTCTTGTTGTTGTATCGAGTAGAAAAAATGTTGTCCGAAATCTACCGATAGTTCGACGAATAAGCTGCTCTGATGGACGATTATGTAAACCATAAATTTCACGAAGTGCTGTATAAGTTTGGCGAATAGAACACTGATTTTAAATAAAATTACAACAATTTGTAAACGTTGTTGCGGCGTGAGTCTTTCCATGATAATGTGTCAATGACTGAATACTGAACAGCAATGTCATAACAACATGGCTTCTACTTTCTGTCAAATCACAGTTATCCCTATAGAAATTTCTATCACTCCAAAAATAACACCCGATATCTGAACATTCCAACCGTCAGTTTTCTGAATTTACTATATATATATTTCTACCTTACTGTTGCCCCTAAATAAATGGCGGGCGACCTGAGGTTTGTATTTTGACAATAAATGAAATTATTATTCGACATTAACGAAATGATTCGATTTATGTTTCAACAAAACTGGGAAAAATCAAAGGCTCATTTCCAAAGTGATGAATCTTCTATCTAAACTTTCTAAAATTTTTGTCAAAAATTCAGTAGAAATGAAGTGCCCTCACGTTAATTTGTGAATCAGTTCGTGAAATGAATTGGGGTTACTTATTGTATGCTGAACAGCATACTAACGTTTTACCCAAATATCTGTAATTATGTGCAAAAATGATCACACTGATGAAGAGTCCAAAGTCAAAAATGATTATATTCGATTATTGCACTCTGGAATGTCCGTAAACACTCAAATTTTCATTTGAAAGTTCTTCTTATTTTCCTAATGATTCTCAAAAAGGCGTTGCGATCAACAATCAGATGGGAAAAAGTAATTTCTACGCTTGTATGCATGCCAATTATTCTAGGGGGTTCTCTAATAGTGACATCCAAATTCTGACAGATGATAGCGACCATATTGTTGAAGCTAAATCTCTCAAATTGGCAGTCGTTTATTCAGTCTCTTTTGCTAAATCACCATGGAGAGATATAGTATTCAACAATACGTGCAAATGAAAGAATTGGCCTATTTATTCTCAGTGTGGTGGGTGAATTGGAGTCCTTTGGTTCAGCGAACAATGCATCAATACCCGTATGATGATGAAACGAAAGATCTGCTCAAAACTTCGTCGCTGTCTTCAAGAGAGTGGAGGATTCCACGTCACCCATAGTAAAAATCGGCACGCACTCTGACATCGACTGACTTAATCAGCTGTTGCAAACACACTAGTTGACAGATCCCACCTAGTAATTAAGGACAGTGGTACCAACCTAGGAATAAAAAATTTTACCTGCCTCATTGCCCCGCCAGATTTAAATCGATAATTCCCGGTACTTTCTTGACAGAATGTATAAATTTATTACTCTGATTCGAAAATTACGAACATTTGAGTAAAACGATAGCACGCTGTTCCCTGGAACGAGCGCGCAGAAATTTTGGAAGTAGCTGGGAGTATTAAATGGGGAAAGTACACAGCATGTCACCCTACGGCAACGTACCCAAAGATTCGAATACCCGGCCAATTCCGATCGAATTTCCGTCAATCCAGCGAATTATCCCGACGTTTCGCCCCTTGGCGCGTCGATGGCAGTAAACAAATCGAGGTCGGAAAATCCATCCGAAAATTTTCCGGGAAAAACCGACACTGGCGCCCAACAAAACGTTCATCATTCAATCCGATCTACCTCCCGGAGAAAAAGGGAAAATTGAATCTTTATAGTGTACCTGTTTCAGCGACCCTCCCCACCTCGCTTCCTATATTGAAAAATTGAGGAAGTTTCCGGGTTACAGGTCCGTATTCGAAACAGGATGTCGTAATTTACGATTGTTTTTTCCCAGCAATGATTTTCAATTGACCAACTCTACCCACTACAGCATCTTTTTTTGAATCTTCAATGTAAATGCTCAAAGACATTCTTAAACGAGTCAAATGGTTCAAATGACGAAGTTTCCTGATGGTAAACCTCGAATCAGTTCAATATATCGGGTGATTTTTTAGAGCGATAGAACTTTGAATTATGAAGTCAAATTTCTTTTTATTTGATAGATAATTTTATGACATTTATATTTTAAAAATAATTTTCGGCATAGTTCACCACGAATAGCTCTGAGAAACCGCATTCGACCAGACCAATTTTGGACCACTGTTTCGAGTAATTCAAGCCTCATTTCATCAATAACACGAGTTGACATAACCGCAAAGAAAATAATCCAGTGAAATTATGTCACATGATCTTGGAGGCCAATTAATTGGACCATTTATCGAAATTTTCGCCAAATCTATCTTTCAATAAATCAATTGTTACGGTAGCAGTATGAGGTGTAGCACCATCTTGTTGGAACCAAAACACTTTTGGGTCGATACAATTAAAATTTCGAAACAAATAATCATTGATCATCGATCTGTAACGAGTACCATTCACTGTAACATTAGCTCCAGCATCGTTTTCGAAGAAATATGGACCGATGATGCCTCCAGCGTGTAAAGCACACCATACAGTGCAACAGGATGCAATGGAACCTGCAGAACTTCTTGAGGATTATTTTCACTCCATATACGGCAATTTTACGATAAGAAAAGTGGATCAAGCTGTTCTAGGGCCAAATCAGCAAACAAACGACGCTTATTATGGTCGAGTGGCTGAACCAATTGGTTCTTGTCCAACTTGTTGTGAACGTCGACGAATAGACAAATCTAGATCATCATTAACACTATGACTTACAGCAGCGATATTTTCTTCTGTACGTACAGTTCTTTGAGTTGTTGTTGAGTAGAGAAAATGTTGTCCGAAATCTGTCGATAGTTCGACGAATAAGCTGCTCTGATGGACGATTATGTAAACCATAAATTTCACGAAGTGCTCTATAAGTTAGGCGAATAGAACATTGATTTGGAAGCAAAATTTCAATAATTTGTAAACGTTGTTGCGGCATGAGTATTTCCATGATAATTTGTCAATGCTTACTGAACAGAAATGTCAAAACAACATTGCTTCTACCTGTCAAATCACCAATATTTTAATGTTTGAGACTAGATAGAATTATAGTTTTAAATATCAAGCTACTGTACAAATATTAATTTGAAGAAATGTTTCTGAAACATTTTTGACATTTAAATCAAAATATTTCAGAAACACTGTTTCTAATCAACTTGACACATAGAATTCTCAAACATTATACAACTCTCAAAAACAAAGGAATTCAAAGAAAATGTAGAATATTGACAGAAATTACCTAGCAAATTTTAGACGATACAAATGTTTTTAGTTAATCTTATGAATAACAAATTTTATTCCGAAAAATTTTCCATGTGAATTCGAATTTATTGTAGAAAAAATTGCATATTCTCCAGAACCGCGTTTGAAACTCCTGTCCATCATCGTTACTCAACTTGTTTGGATAATAAATGATGATACATTTGGCATCAATTCTTACATGACTTGACAATTATATATATGAAAAGTTGCGATAAAATTTAGGCGATGATTCCTTGTCAGAAAATGGGGTGGTCTTTGATATGAACTCTATTTTTTTGAGCCCCCCCTGCTTAGTTATAGCCCCCTAAATATGGCGCCTGGAAAACAGTTTTTAATTTTTTTCTTGAAAATCAAAAAACTGACAAGCATAAAATTAAGCAGACATTTTATACGGGCGAGAAGGCACTCGAAAAAATTTTTGGTAGTGATCCTCTATGATTGCAAGGGGTAGAAAAATCCACCCCTAAACCTTCTTTCCATATTCCTATTTTACAATAAATAATTAATTTTGGATAGCCTGATCTATTTTTAGCAAATAAGGTCTTCTCTAATTTCTTGCTAAAATTCAAGGTTTTTGAGAAAAAAACATAATTTATCAACATGAGAGCGTGAGTCGCAGAGGCGTGAATTATTTCAGAACTAGAATTTATCTAGTAAGCGGATGTCATTTTGTTATGACAACTGACTAGTTTTGATAAACTTTGATTCAGTTACAATTATTCTCAGTTTTTTAGTGTAAAAAAAAATTAAAAACTGTTTTTCGCGCGCTATCTTTAGGGGGCTGTAACTAAGCAGAGGGGGCTCAAAAAACTAAAGTTTATATGAAAGTACCACCCTATTTCTTGACAAGAAATCCTGAATATTTTCGCACCTATTCATATACACCCTGTATAGGTTATTCTACATCAATGTCTAGGGGTTATGAATGAATAAATCGGTCTATCTCTTCTTAGTGTGAAATAAACTCAGACTATGCTATATACAGTTTATTTAGAAGATTGAAATTATACTTAAACGTCTTAAAAATACAACATTAACGACCCTCGTCTGAAACGTTCACTCTATTAACGAACTGATCTGTCTGTCAACTACCTTCTCCGCAAACTGCCGCGAACTTTTCTTCGCCAACTGCTTCTCTTTGACTGACTGCTTCTTTCTGACTGCCACGAACTCCCTTCTCCGCTGGCGATCGTGAACTAACTGCTCTTCTAGTGGACGCTTCCGCTCCTCACTTATACTTAAGTCGTAGCCGTAGGCAGCCACTCGACTTCCGCTTATTGAATAACTCTTATATACTATACCAGGAAACTGTTGACGTTTATGGCTCTGCAATAAATGTCTACTCTTGATAACCATTTAATATC
The DNA here is from genome assembly GCA_034642435.1 of Megalocaria dilatata. Taxonomy (NCBI): domain Eukaryota; kingdom Metazoa; phylum Arthropoda; class Insecta; order Coleoptera; family Coccinellidae; genus Megalocaria; species Megalocaria dilatata. Next base: position 32,288,962 of record CM067861.1, read on the forward strand.
CCATAGTAATACGTCCCATTTTGAACATCTTTAAGCGGCATTGCTGAAGGACAGGAAGTGCTTTCGATCTAACCGCTATGAGAGGGCAAATATTTCCAGATTAATTAACTCAGGTTAAAATTTCCGTAACACATGTCTGAATTAACCCATACACGTAAAGTTCAATCTATTAATTATTTATACATGTCATTCACAAAGTAGAAACTAAATTTCTACTCTTAAGTAATTGAATTCCTGCATACATAATGATATGCTCTTTATATCATCTCATCAGTACCACATCTCCTTAATTTCCTCCAAAGATAAAGGGTTTCGAGCAACTTTCCACAGATATAATCGACATGCGCCGCTCAATTCAACTTATTTTTCAAGATAATTTCCAACAACATTGCACGAGTGTGATTCTCTATGCCTCCAAATGTCAACCTGGCAGCTTTATCTGGGTTTCGTTTGAGTGAATTCAGCATAAACCATCTTTCAACTTCTACCAGGGCTCATATTCTCTCATTGAAGTCATTCTTGTACTTCGAATGCACACTTTTATACGTATAATTACAGTATAAACATGAGCTATTACTGTTCATGATGTTCAGGTCGTTAATGTAAATCAGAAAAAGTATACGGCACAATAAGGATCCCCTACCTCATGACATACATCTTTTTCTGAGGAAGTAACACAATTTCAATAAACTCTCTAAAGTCTTATGCCTAGATAAGACTCTGTTCACTTGAGTACACTCTCCCTGAAACCGTAAGCGTACAGTTGCTTCATTAACAATTGATGTCTGACCTGTTGGGGCAGTGGTTGAAAGCCTGCATGGTAGGCTAGAGGTTCGCGATTCTTAGATCTGGGTGGTCCGCGACATCTTTTGGAGGTTTGATGGTGTTAACCATACGGCTTATAACTGGATCGACCAAGAGGGCTACAGCGGTTTAGGACAACGAGACGCATCTTCGGCGTGTGAGTTGCGCCCCTTCCAACTCGGGCACCTACACTGCAGACCTAGTAGAGTTAGAATAGTGCTGCAAAGTTACCAGTCTTTGCTGGGAGCAAAAGTGGGCAACTTAGTTTGCGCGCTTATTTGACGTATCCAAATCCCGCGTTAGGTAGAACAGATTAATCCTCAACTCAATCGTAATGTCTCGACGTTTCCCGCAGCAATTCATAGAAACAGAATGAGCTTCTCACAGATTAGTTGCGACCTTATAATTAACGTATGCTCACGACTAAACATTCGAAAAAAAATCTCAAAAACCATTTTCAAACGCACAAATGAAGATCTAAGATATCTGACACTGTCTAAGAGTAAACTGTTCGTCTTCGCTGACTCATCACTGTTAGGTTGCGTTCGCATGAAGCGAGTCTCAGCCCAGTAGCTATTTTGGTAGGTGTAGGAGAAGATCAGTGGACACTGGAATCAAAATATTATGAAGAAGCTGGCTGATACTTTGTTTTCACGTACCCAGTGGCTGTCGAAAAGTAACAATCCTTCAATGACTGACAGCTACCGCCTCTGCCGAAACTACCTTTTGGCAATATATGCTCATCTGTTTCTGTTCATTCTTTCTACATGTTCACGTCAATATCGGAGCGTTAAAAGCCTCTTTCTCTTCCATGAACGCCATGTACTCTAACCCCATTGGTTACCAAACAATTGCGGAAATTGCTTGAATTGCTCGCCGCAGAGGATCCATTACAAACACACGTACTTGAAAGGGAACGTATCCATTAAATCACTGTCGGAAAAATAGGAACCCTACCTAAAATTGAAATACTTCCCGGCGGAGCGTTTCCCGTTTGTACCTTTCATCTTTCCATCACGGATATCACCGCTCCCCCCTCCTGGGCCGCCCCTGGCCAGCCGCCCTTCCGACCTCGAAGGTGAATAACAGGAAAAGTTCAATTTGAAATATAGCGTTACGGCAACCGTCGAAGAATGTCGCGCGCAGTTTGAATTGGATGCTGGAAGTTAATCTAGTACCCACTTCTGGGGAACGGGTTGATAGAGGATCCGGATCGAGATTGAACCATCTCTCCCCCTGTGTGCCCTCCCCCAGTCCCCCCGTGGAGGTTTTTGCCGCCGCGTCCATTTGGAATTGGTTCGCTGAAATATGGATACAGGAATCGGTGTGGATGTGAGATTTCGAAAGCGCATATTTTCCGATAGTTTTTTGCGTTATCGATCCGGAGGTTGGTTGGCGGGTTTCCCGTTCAGAGTAGTGGACTGGGATCTACTTCTGGGAATATGGAACGTTGGGAGAAATCATCTTAGGTCATAATGAGTGAAGTTAAGTTATTGGCGAGAGGGACGGTATAGAAACCAGAATATTTCATTTTTGAATACAGGGGTTGAAAATAAATAGTCTAGTCAAATGGTTTCGGTCTCTTCTAATGTTGGACCGCCAGAATTTAACAGTGATACTGAGGAAGAATGCAATGAGCAGATTTCTTCCAACAAGGTATTTAACATGACAGATAGTTAGATCTGCGCTGTCTCGGCTCTAATGATGTCACCATTTGAAACTCTTCAAACTAAACCTCTCAAAAAGCCCTCATTATTCGTAGAAATATTAATGGGATAGTAGTCACTCAAAACGCAATTAGACAATTGCCGCTTCGACATTAGTCGCTGCGAAATTTTTAGCTGCCTCACTAATATAACTCCGAATCAGTCTGGAAACCCCACAGTCCCGTCTGCCCATCAGGCAAGTGGGTCTACATTCACGATCACGGCAGAAATCCGCATACATTCACAGTAACCGCAGAAACAAGCTTCCATCTGCTCAAGTCACATTCATAGCACAGAAACTCATCTCTCTCGCTACACTTCAGAGTTTGCATGCATTCAAAGAAAGACCTCTGTTCGCACTCATTTATCTCCACAAATATAATCTTAATGAACATTTTCGTTAACTCTTTCGTGATAATACAATACCGCAATAAAAGGCCTGAAGTTGAATATGTATTATCTATAATATTTATACTCGTGAGCCAAATGAAATTGTAAAGTGAACTCGTGAAAGTGAACAACGGTGAAGGACTGCAGTGATCAAAACTCTACCGCACCAACTCCATTAATTACGGGTGCAATAACCCAAAATTGTAAACTGTGCTCTATAATATTTAGGCAGTACCTGATCGAATTATAGTCTATTATTATTCTCTACAACCGACCTGAAGTATGCTTACACTAGAATATGCATATTAGTTAATTAACGTTTAATCGAATACTAACGAATAATCCAAAAAGGTATATCAACATACATTTTCACATATTTTGTTATAGTAAAACAATCGTTTCGCTAACACAGTAGCATCGTCATAGGTAAAAGATATTTATTGCTCTAGCAAATTGCTAAGGACTTACGTCTTACTGGCGGCATGAAATAAATTTTTTATATACATAGTTACTTCTTGAAAAGGAAGTATATTGATCATTGAAAGAAATTCAAAGTGTGAAGTTGATGGTGTTATCTATCGCCTCTACCGGAAAGGTTTCTCATTGCATCCATTAGGGGCTTGATTGGCTATTTTCTTTCATTTTGTTCTTGGTTCAGATCTTGTAAAACAATAGACTGGAGAATTCGGAGAATGTGCGATTTGCTTATAAATTTCTTTCCTAAGGTTTGAAGTCTACTTAGAATCGGATTAATCTTTTTTTTCATAGAGACTATTTGATGGGTTATGGAGTGGATTTTCTAGATGTCGTATTTTACTTAGAGTTCTCAAGCTACTGCCTTCTGTTATTTAAATATTATTGAGGAGGGTTTTCTACAATTGTTATATCGGGTGTTTTTTTTATAGTGATAGAACTTTCGATAGGAATAACTGTGATTTGACAGAAGGTAGAAGCCATGTTGTTTTGACATTTCTGTTCAGTAAGAATTGACAAAATATCATGGAAAGACTCACGCCGCAACAACGTTTACAAATTGTTGAAATTTATTTTCAAAAGCAGTGTTCTATTCGCCATACTTTAGAGCACTTCGTGAAATTTATGGTTCACATAATCGTCCATCAGAGCAGCTTATTCGTCGAACTATCGATAGATTTCAGACATTTTCTCTACTCGATGCAACAACAACAAGACAAAGAACTGTACGAACAGAAGCAAATATCGCTGCTATAAGTCATGATGTTAATGATGATCCAGATTTATCTGTTCGTCGACGTTTACAACAAGTTAGACTCTGTGCATCCACCACATGGAAAATTTTGCGTAAAAATCTTGGTCTACACCCATACAAAATCCAACTAGTTCAAGAATTAAACCCACTTGATTGCTGATTGGGACCTAGAACTGCTTGAAGTTGATCCACTTTTTTATCGTAAAATTGTGTTTAGTGATGAAGCTCATTTCTGGTTAAACGGCTATGTAAACAAGCAAAATTGCCCTATATGGAGTGAAAACAATCCTCAAGAAGTTCTGCAGGTTCCATTGCATTCTGAAAAATGCACTGTATAGTGTGCTTTACACGTTGGAGGCATTATCGGTCCATATTTCTTTAAAAACGATGCTGGAGCTAATGTTACTAGCTAATGAATGGTGTTCGTTACAGATCGATGATCAATGATTTTTTGTTTCAAAATTTGAATGGTGTTTTGGTTCCAATAAGATGGTGCTACACCTCATGCTGCTTCCGTAAAAATTGATTTATTGAAAGAACTATTTGGCGATAAAATTATTTAGAGGAATGCTCCAATTAATAGGCCTTCAAGATCATGCGACATAACTCCACTGGATTATTTTCTTTATGCTGATAAACCAGAAACAATAGACGCTTTGGAAGCCAACATAATTCGTGTTATTGATGAAATAATATCTGAATTACTCGAAGAAGTGGTCCAAAATTGGTCTGGTCGAATGCGGTTCCTCAGAGCTAATCGTGGTGGGCATATACCGGAAATTATTTCTAAAATATAAATGTCATAAAATTATCTTTCAATTAAAGAAAATTGGCTTCAATCTTTATTTAAATGGGTTTTATTTCAATTTAAAGTTCTATCACTCTAAAAAAACACCCCATATAGTAGTTCATTTTCTAATTTCGGTCTGCATAAAGGTTTGTAGATTCTTGGAGTTGTTGTGTGGTTTATGCGCTTTGATCTAGTAATAATTTCACTTTTTTTATTATAGGAATGTATGACACAGTTGGTCTTATTATCCACTGTGATTCCTGGGTATTTAGAGTGTTGGACTGGTTTTATATTATGTTGCAGCATTTCGATATTTGGTGAGTTGTTTAATATTTTGTGGCCAAATATTATCAATTTAGATTTATTAGGGTTTCGTAGAATTCTCCATTTTGTCTTCCATGTCATGATTTTGTGATTTCTTCTTGCTTCAGATTCTTGCTGTGTGTTATGAGCGCTATGTCATCAGCGTATTGGAAGATGTACCTTTTCAGTTCTACTGTTAGATTGTAGATAACTTGTAGGTTAATATTGTATAGAAGTGGTGACAATGGAGAACCTTGTAGTACATCTTATTGATGAGAAAACGATGGCAAGAAATGCTTATTGATTTTAACCCTTATGCTTCTGTCGCTTCAAAGTTTCCTATTATTTTTCGTAGGTAAACTTGGGTATCCAATTGCTGGAGTTTTTGTAGTGTCACTATCAAATGCCTTCTTGATATCCATGAATATAGCTGCTGACTTGTGACCTGTTTTCATTGTGGTTTGTTCGTTCGATATTAGAGCTACTAATGGCTGAATGATTGAATGATTTTTTTCGAATCCAATCCTACGGTGGAAGTTTTGAATATCATGCTCTTTTAGTTCAAAAGTTAGAGTGTTAAGGACGCAGATGCTCTTCGGAAGAAACAGAACCTTTCATACTTTCATTCCGAAATTATTTGAAATAATTCTCGTACTTTATATTCACGAAATTAGGTACGTGCCGTTCCTTTATATCTAAATGCAAAAAATGAACTTGATCGGATCTGCTCATAGTTTAATGCGTTCATATATTTTTGTAATTGAGAACCTTAAAAGAGGGTTAAAGGTGGGAGGAAAAAACATGATACAGCCATGAGGTTCTACTAATATATTACACACGCAAAAAATGGCAAAGAACCTGCTTTGCCAAATTTTTTTCGGCAATTCCCAGCCGAGTGTTTATTTCAATCGAAACACCTCTTTCAGCTCGAGAACCGAGAAGAAATAGACGTCCCTAGGTACTCAAACTCCTAGAAAACACGGAAATCGAAACACCAGTCGCCGAAGTGTTATCGTACATTCTCCTAATGGTAAACCACCAAACTTTCGCCGTCGAAACAACCACACAAACTCCTTCCAGTGTAACATATGCCGCCATAATTATGTTTTATGGCTCTCTCTCCAGTTAAATCGAATCCCAACGAAGCTTTTCACCTATAACTGCACAGTTTATGGGACATCCTTTTCAGGTTAACGATTTCCAGCACTTCTAGAACGTTTTGAATATTTCTCGGTCGAGAGGGGATGTTAGATTCGCGAAAATATCAATTTGTTAGGGATGCTGAACGACTCCTCGGATTCCGGGTACATAAGGAACGGATTTTTCATGAGTTCAAGAGGATATGGAAGGAAAAGTCGAAGCAAATATACTACTATATAGTCCCAAGATGGAGTATTAGTAACGATAAGTCCTCCTTTGCAACTGCAGGGAGAGATGAGGAATTAAAGTTCATGAATAAGAGGTTCGTACGAGGGGTGTTCAATGTATTCTCGGTATCGGGGTGATTTGCTAATAATGTGAGTATATTAATAATCTTATTTACTAATGACACTATTTGAGGGTCTAAATATAAAATTTCACTAATTCACGATCATTAATAATCTAGGTATCCTCAATTAAAGACGACCATAATGACTGACTTCATAATGATGGGAAAAATCGAGCATCTTGCCGTTATTAAGTTCCTCACTAAGCAAGATGAACCCATACAATATCCAACTGGTTCAAGAATCAAAGCCACTTGATCATAATAAGCATCGTTTGTTTGCTGATTGGGCCCTAGAATAGCTTGAAGTCGATTCACTTTTTTATCGTAAAATTGTGTTTAGTGATGAAGCTCATTTCTGGTTGATTGGTTATGAAGACAAGCAAAATTGCCGTATATGGAGTGAAAACAATGCTCAAGAAGTTCTGCAGGTTCCTTTGCATCCTGAAAAATGCACTGCATGGTGTGCTCTACTTGCTGGAGGCATCATGGGTCTTTATTTCTTTAAAAACTATGCTGGAGCTAATGTAACAGAGAATAGTGCTCGTTACAGATCGATGATCAATGATTATTCATTTCAAAATTTGGTATCGACCCAGAAGTGTTTTGGTTACAACAAGATGGTGCTACACCTCATGCTGCTACCGTAACAATTGATTCATCGAAAGAAATATTTGGCGATAACATTATTTCGAGAACTCCACTTGATTATTTTCTTTGGGGTTATGTTTCAAGTCATTTGTTTATGCTGATAAACCAGAAAAAATAGACGCTTTGGAAGCCAACATAACTTGTGATATGGATGAAATAAGGCCTGAATTACTCGAAAAAGTGGTCCAAAATTGGTGTGGTCGAATGCGGTGCCACAGCTAGTTGTGGTGGACATATGCCGGAAATTATTTTTAAAACATAGCGGTCATAAAATTATCTTTCAACTAAAAAAAAAATTGGCTTCAAACTTAATTTGAATGTGTTTTATTTTACTTTAAAGTTCTATCACTCTAAAAAAACACCCGATATTAATTTCAATTCACAATTAATTTTTGTTGGTTTTTTTTTCATTTGATATTGTATAATGAGTTTTGATTTTTTATGTCTATTAAATATAAGCAGTGCTTATAAGACATAATTCGATTCTAAAAGTTTTTAAATAAAATATTTTTCGAAATTGAAATTGTAGGAGACTAATAGATTAAATCTGTTTTGATATTCAGAGTTTGAGTTCTTGTGTTCACTAAACCTTAAAAGCATTTAGACCTTAGTCTTTATGCAAAATACGGTATGATGTCGTTTGCAGAATGCCTAATTCCAAAGACCGACGAGGACAAACCTGGGTTTTCGTCAACACTAAGGGCTACAGCAGCAATATTCTCAGTTGTTCTTGGGCGACGCACAAGTTTTCGATTCTTCACATCACTAACTTGTATATTAATCATATCTTGTATATTTTTATCAAAAGTAGCAGTTCATCTGGAAGTGACTAAACAATATAAACAGGGAAATCACTCTTCTCTTTTTTAGACCCTTAGGGTTCTGAATATATTCAGTTTTGAATCAATTATATTGAACAGCCATTTTTCCATGAGTTCGAATTGTCCGGCTCTGTACACACCGCTGGATCCTTTGAACAGCTCAAATTTTTCCACCAGTTTCGCTATTGTCGACCAAGAAGGTGCTTAACTATGATTCAAAAGTGCTTTAGTTGTGCCAACTGTGACTGAAAAATTTTCACCATTTTTGCAGTGAATTTTAACAATTTCATTGCGTTGTTGAAGCTTGTATGTTTCCACTTTTACGAATGACGTAGTTTTTACTTGTCAAATGTCAAAATATGACAGCTGCCCAGATAGTGGGCTACTCAAGCTGAAACTAGAAAAATATTTATTTTTTTTAATATCTAGTCTTTCTAGAAAACAAAGCTCAATTGTAATTATTGAGAATATATTTAAAGTTCTTGAATTAGAAAATTTTAACAAAATATTCATTTCATTTACTTATACAACCTCCATTCAACTTTAAACACTTGACTAAACGTCGAGGTACACCCGAAACTAGATCACCTCTATAGTTTTCGGTGATGCTAGTCCAGGACTGTAAAACTGACTGAATTAAATCACTTTTATTTCGTGGCGCTGCTGACTCAACTTCAATCTTCATTAGCCCCCAAATTTTTTCAATGGGACTAAGATCTGGGGAAGCTGCTGGCCATGAAATGGTTGTCACTTGGTGTTCTTGCATCAAAGCTTGAGTATAGGCCAAAGTGTGGCATCTTGCATTATCCTGCTGAAAACGTTACCCTTCTGGATACAAAGCATGCGCCGTTTCAAGGAGAAAATCTTTTAGTATGCCACAATACTTTTCACCATATTAATGAAACCATCAAATATACTGACAGACGCTGAGATATTGCTCCCCAAACCATTATTTTGGTGGGATATTTGGAAACAGGTTGTTTTCATAAGATTTTTGAATGATTTCCACCAAATTAGAAACAACTTTCATCAAATATAAGGACATTATTAAAATTATCTTCTTGAAAACTTTTACAAAATTCTATACTTTGTTCCTTTTGTAAAGTTGTCATTATAGGGAGTCTGTTTGGTTTCCTTGATATGTAGCCTTGTCTTATCAGTGACATAAGAACGGTTTCTGGACATACTTTCATATTTCGTTGGTTTCCAAATCTGTTAGGCGCTGATTGTGTCATCCTAAGGCCAATTGAGCGTTTTAATTGTTTCCCTTAATCTTACGCGGTCTTCCTGAAACTAGTCTATGCCTCATATTCATGCCTTTTTTTATCCTCTTTATTGTCTCATATACAGCACTTTTTCCCAGTTCAGTTTATTGCACTAATTTTTTGACGTTTCGTAAACCTTTTCTACACAAATATTCTGCCTGTTTCCTTTTTTCTAGTTGTGACATTATTTCATAAATTGTGTAACTGTTGGTCAACAATATCTGAGAAATAGTGTGGCCATGCAACTTTGGTCATAGCCGACTATCTGCACAATGTATTTTATACATTACTCTTGTCTTTGAATGTTACGAAAAAAATCATATTAAAATTATGAAAAATAATAAATTCCAGATACTTTCTAAACGGACTATATATATATATATATATATATATAAATATGGTGGAACAAATTATGTCTAATTTTAGTGGGTGAAATAAGAAATCTTTCATGTTGTTTCGAGCAATGAACTCATTCCATGAATCATCAAATTATTATTGTTGACTCTCCCAAGAACAAACCACCAAAATTTCTCCCTCTGAATAACCACACGGACAATTTCAAGTGTAACATATGAGACACCATGATTGTGTTTTATGACGCTCTTCCAGTTGAATCGAATCCCAACAAATCTTCTTCCATATAAATGTGTAGTTTATGGGATATCCCTTTCAGGTTAACGATTCCCAGCACTTTTCGAACATTTTGAATATTTCTCAGTCTAAAGGGGACGTTAGATTCGCGAAAATATCAATTTGTTAGGGATATTGCTAAACGGCGCTCCGGATGCCGGAGCTCGGTATATATGGAGAAGATTTTTCATGAGTTCAAGCAGATATAGAAGGAATGCTCGAAGGAAAATATACTATATAGCCCTAAGATGGAATGTTGGGAACGAGAAGTCCTCATTTTTAACTGAGAGGTAAGATGATGAACTGACAGCTACCTGATCGAATGTTGTTTTAGCTCCTATATACAGGGTTGATATCGAAACTGACGGTTTTTCAGTTGGGAAGGAGTGGTTGCACTTGTTCATGTAAATCGGATGGATGTAGACCTCATTTTATTTAATGGAAAATCAGTTGTAATAGCTGTTTGTCTATACATTTCATATAATAATTAATATGGTAATAATAATATTTATTTAATCATACAGAATGATCTTCTCGCCATGGTTATTCGGCTAGACATTTGATGAGCTATCCATATGATATTTTCAGCGCACACAGAAACTATAGACCTTCTAGAAAGTATCCGGAATTTATTATTTTTCATAATTTTAATATTTTTCTTTTTTGCAACATTCTAAGACAAAAGTAATGTATAAAATAGGTTGTGCAGATAGTCGGCTATAGCCAAAGTTGAACAGCATCACTATTTGTCAACTATTGTTACTCAAAAATTAATCAAAACAAAAAACCTAAATAACAACAAAGGAACTGAACTACACCAATTGTTGAAAACGTCCATCCCCAACCCCTATTCTTCTGTTCTTCTTCTCATAGACGATCGAACTCTTTCAAACACTCCCGGAATATTTCTAACTGTATCAAACGCGCCTATGTTATAGTTCGTCTAGAAAGTATCCGGAATTTATAATTTTTCATAAGTTTAATATGCTTCTTTTTTGTAACATTCTAAGACAAAAGTAATGTATAAAATAGGTTGTGCAGATAGTCGGCTATGGCTAGAATAGAATGGCATCACTATATGTCAACTATTGTTGATTATCAATAGGTATACAATTTATGAAAAAATGTAGCAACTAGAAAAAAGAAAAAAGGTAGAAACTTTGTATAGAAAAGGTTTTTGAAACGTTAAAAAATTACTGCAATTGACTGAACTGGGAAAACGTGTTGTTTATGAGACAATAAAGAGGATAAGAAATTGCAAGGATATGTATAGATCAGTTTCAGGAAGATCGCCCAAGATTAAAGGAACAATTTAAAGGCTTTATTGGCCTTAGGACGACACAATCTGCGCCTGAGGTTTCGCAAATTGGCTAACAGATAAGGAAATCAACGAAATATAAAAGTATGTCCAGAAACCGTCCGTATGTCACTGAAAAGACAAGACTACATATCAAGGAAACCAAAAAATTCCTATAAAGACACCTTCACAGAAGGAACGAAGGATAGAATTTTGTCAACGTTTTCAAGAAGATAATTTCGATAATGTCTTTATATCCGTTGAAAGTTTTTCCAGCTTGGTGGAAATCACTCTCCTATCAAATCAACCTGTTACCGTTCAATTTTCCAAATTTCCCACCAAAATAATGGTTTGGGGAGCAATATTTCAACGTGGTGCTACGTCTCTCTGTATATTTGATACAAGAACACCAAGTGACAACCATTTTATAGCAGCTTTAACAGATTTTAGTCCCATTGTAAATATATACTCATGAAGATTGAAGTTGAACGAGCAGCGTCACGAAATAATGATGATTTAATTCAGTCAGTTTTACAGTTCTAGACTACCATCACCGAAAACTATAGTTTCGGGTGTACCTCGACGTTTAGTCAAGTGTTTACATTTAAATGGAGGTTGTATAAGTCAATAAGATGAATATTTTGTTATAATTTTCTAATCCAAGAATCAAAAATATATACTAAATAATTACAATTGAGCTTCATTGTTTCCGGATACTTTCTCGTCAGACTATATGTTGTTTGCACTTCAGCGAAAAGGCAGATACTGAAAAGAAAGTCTGAGGATGACACTTCTAAATGAAGATGTTGCCAGACGAAACAATGGAATAATCATACACATCTGTCATCAAAACCGCATGAACTCATTTCTATTCCTAATATTTGTGAAATATATGGATACCTTTAAGTTTATTCTATTCAAAATGAATTCAAGCAGGTAGGATGACTGGAATAAAACTGCAAACAACAATAACGGTAGAGTGGTGCCAAAATAATTCGAGCTGCGTTCGAAATCAGAGCGGAACGTTTGGAGCATTAAAGCAAAATTATACACACGCCGTAATTCGATGCTCAAAACGAAATTCCGAATCCAAATTTCAATATGAAAGGTAGATATTAAGCCCTTGATTGCGGTTTAAATGAATCGGCCATAATCCACCATTGTCGTTCATCATTACCACTTCGGTGCCGAATGGGCTTAACGACATGAATTCATATCTGGCCTTTCAATATAAAGCGCATTACGTTCAGCTCTCAATTGGCCCAGAATCGAATTTTCGACCACAATACGTTACGCTAATATTCCTGCCCATTTCCTATGTAAACAAATACATAGATATTTTGTACTTCCGCCAAGAGACGATTAAATGGGGGTCTTTCTATCGGCTTGGCTCGGCGTGGACGGGGCTCGTAAATCACCGGACTTGCGACTAAATTTCCTGCATTACAGTAGCGCTAAGTTTGGCCGTTAAATATGGGGGCACCCTTTAATTCACAGTTGTCAAGAGTGGTTTTCGTTTTGGTTTATTATCTTGCGATATAATAGAAGTTCGTGATACACCACAAACTTTGAACATTTCCTTAAATTCAATTGAGAATCAGATTTGTTTTAAATGCCTGTCATCATCATCTGTACCAAATATCATTAATGAGGAATGTGAAGTATGATATTAGAAAGTTCTACAAATCCAAACGGTGTAACATACATCCTTATAACCATTCTAAACTCAAATAAACCCGATAATGTTCTGTTGATCACCAAGACATGTCCACGCTTCGAACTCGTTGATTCCCTTCAGTGCAATGCAAAGCCAATGACTACAAATCGGTCAAGTACCTACATCCGCAATACACAGAAACAATAAGGTATTCATCATACACTAGCGTCATCTAGTGCATGCAAATATATACACATATTGTCAAAAGTCTTGGCCCTCTAGGATTCTCAAGAAATAAACTATCTATGTTCTGGAAATGAGATGAATATTTTCCTCTATTTCAACTGCAATTTATTTGATAGAAAATCTTTGTTTGTTACTCTTTGCTTTATGCAGGATGAGGCAAAATAGAAAAACCTTTTGCCATTTTTCTGATAGTAGCATAATTCCACGCTCGTGAAATTTTTGGTCATTGCTGGCATAAAACTGATCTGGGTGATTTTTGAGCTCTTCATTTGAATTAAAGGATTAACCGTCCAAAAAATTTTGCAATGACCAGAACAAATAATAATCCGAAGGCACCAGATCTGGAGAATATGGTGGATGTGGCAGTGTACCCATTAAAGCTGTAAAGGCTGTTGGTGAGTGACCAAATTGTATCGCTCTATCTTGGTGGAATACTACACCTTTTCTGTTAATTTATTCTGATCTTTCCTTTTTCACACAAAAACCGAGCTATATCAGCTCCCAAAACATATAATGATTATGCTGTAAAAAGAATTTCTTGGTATGTAGAGATACATTTTTGAATTCTTCGGCAGAAATGGATTAAACGTTAACCAATTTGTATGCAAATTCTTGGTTAAGCATACTTCGAAAGGGGGTGTAAGAGGGATGTATATTAGACTTCAATGCTTTATTTACAGCCTAACTACATATAATACAAGTTTACAGATTTGAATTATTCACCTAAATGGAGCGAGTTGTTTCGGTGTGGTTTCAACTCTAAATACGTTGAAAACACTATCTTGATCGTGAAATTCTCCTTCTTTGAGCTTTTTCACCGAATTCACTTTTATTGGTTTCACTTTTGGGATCACTTTCCACAAATTAATATCCAATTACAAATAAATAATGTAGATAATACATTCACTTCCAGGCCTTTAATACGTTATGGATTACTAAGAGAGAGAGTTCGTTGAAAGTTTAGATAGAAATAATTCAAGAGTAGATATAAATGTATTTCTTAAGTTAAGAGAACTTGAAACTCGTGAGTGGTTTATTTTTTGACTCTTGGAAAACCAACAAAATGCGACTATTTTGGGGATGTTTCTTCAAGGGTGCTTTGTGGCTAACTTAGATGAAAGGACTGTTTGATTATAACTTGAGAGAAAAAAAGAAATGTGATTCGAACATACTTCTAGAGAATGTCTAAGGGATCAGAACTTAAATTTTTGAGGGAGAATATTGCGTGACCGTTTGGTCGAGGGAATGTCTTCAACCAAACTTTCTTGACTAACTGGTTCATAAAGGGCGAGTATTAAGTGACCGTCTGGTCGAGGGAATGTCTTCCACTGTACCTTTCGGCTAACTCGCCGAATGAAAGAGTTGATTGGAGCTCGGAAAGGTAGCCCAGGTAGATTCCGATACGACATTCAACTGTTGTCCTCTTTAAACGGCTTCGGTTCTCATGGGTTTCTAGGAAAGATGTGAAGGACAAATACTTCCGGTGTTTAACAGGCCCAAAAGTTTCCAGGAAAAAATGAGATGTATTTGTTACGTCAAGATTCTTGATTCGGGTATCATAATTGTTATGAGTCTGTATAGTAAATCAAATTCCTTGTTCGATGTGAGAATCTTTCCTCTCAAAAACGTAGCAAGTAAGTTTAGCAGTGATTTATTTTTATTTTAGTTTCTCTTTCGGTTAGTTATGATTCGTCCTATTTAATCCGTATTAATGCTAAAAAACCTTCATGAATAACAAATCTTCAGCAGGACATTTTCAATCATGAAGATTATAAAAAAACCGAATGAACTGTCTTTCATTAGTTTGAAGCGTTGAAATGGCCCCCTGCAGCTCAATATCCAATTACTCTGCAGACTCTGAGTCTGGCCTTCTAGTTTGGATGCAGTATTCCCCTTTTTTTACTTTCAAACCACCACTGCCGTAAGAACTTATATGGTTACCTGATACCTTACAATTTAACCTCTATATGAGCTGGGATCTCATTTCGCGATCACGTTTCGGAACAAACTGCCGAATCAAACTAAGAAACTGCTCCATATTCCCACCCTTCACGTCTCGAATAGCCCCCGATCATTAATTTCCAACCTGTAAGTTCGGCGAAAAGAAAGTTATGCCATTCTCGCGTGGTACACTCAGAACGACTTCTTCTAATACTACACGGTCCAACTTTTCGGGAACAATTTCAAGGAAAGCGAATGGAACACTTCAGCCAACGGAATTGTATTTCACCCTCCGGTTCCATCGACAAAAGGAACGAGGACCGACGAAAAAAACTGTAATTTCGTTGGAATATTTGAGTTGGAAGAAAGTTGTACGAATTTATTTGGACGCAACAAAGCTGAAGGAGGTTAAAAGGAAGAAATAAGGTAACAATGAGGCGCCCGCTAATTTCTGGATCGATTTGGAGGTTATTGTTTAGATGTAGTCGGAGGGAACAGTTTTGGGAGGAACGAAAAAGTTCGGATTATTCGATAAGCAATGAGTCAGAAAAATGGGCGGCTGTACCAAACTCATTGGACTGTAAAGTTTCAATTAGAAGAGAGAGAAATGTTTGGTTTTCAATCGACTAAAGGAACGGAGTCCTGTTCATTTTTGCTAAGTATTTTCATTGTGAAAATATGCCAATTATATGACAAACAACCATAGATATTAATTAATTTTGTGCGCTTATTCTGGCTTAATTTTTGCCCCATTAACGCCGATGTTTGCGTTAATAGGCAACCTCATTTTGGCAGAATTATGGCCATCATCCAAGAAAAGTCTATCGCTCTCTTAAATAATATGAATTTATAATGTTTTCTTCATTATGAGACTAGGTAGCCTATCCAGCTAGGTTAGAATTCTCTTAAGTACCTTCACAGTTTACACTGCAAGTTATAGGCTATTTTATATCAATGTCTAGAGGTACTGATTGATAAATCGGCCTATCCTTGTGTAAAATAAACAGAGACTGTACATACAGTATACTTACAAGATGGAAATTACACTCGAAAGTCTTAACTATGTTAAAAACACTTAATGCAAAAACAGTTATTGAGTTTCTGAACTACTCCATCTTTCTCTCGTTCTCTAACCTTTGTCTTAACGTTCGCTCTATCAACTCTATATAACTTTCATTTCTTTCAGTTCTTTTCGCGATCTGCCTTTTCCGCGAACTGATTCTTTTCTGCTTGACTTCTTCTTTCTGACCGCTGGCTGCCCTTAACGTAGTCGCTTTCAATCTCAAACTGCCCCTACCTATAATTAAGTCTGTGGCGTACGTAGCCATGCTCGACTACCGCTTATTGGACAATTCTTAGATACTGCAGGGTGACCAGAAAAACTTCGGACAAATGTTTTTTCATTTAACTTTATTTAAAAAAAGGAATTAAACATAACAACAACGAATAATTATAACATGAAGATTTAGTAATAATATATTTAATCAGTTTCGAAGTGGCTTCCTTCGGCGGCGATACATAGCTTCAGACGCTTCTTGAAATTTTCGGCAATAAGCCGCAGCTCTTCAGGCGTCAATCGGTCCCACTCCCGGCGTGAGATTGCTTCAGGGACTCTAAACTTTGTGGTGTTCAGCACACGCCCTGAGCTCCAAAATCGACCACACGCTGTAGTCCATTGGCTTGAGATCCGGCCAATAGAGCGGCCATTCTGCAGATGTGATGAAACCCAGAAAATTGGTCTTACACCATTCTTGCATCATTTTGGCCTTGTGAACCGGAGCGGAGTCGTGTTGAAAGGTCCAATGCATGTCGCTGAAGTGCTACTGGGCCCACGGAAGTACTACAGCCTCGAAAATGTCGCAGCGGTAGACTTCATGATTGATTTTGATCCCTGGATCCACGAAAACCAAGGATAATTTGCCGCTGGCGCAAATTCCTCCCCGGACCATGACGGATTGCGGATTTTGACGATGTTCGACGATGGCTGACGTATCGGGAGCATCTGGGAACCAGACTTTGTCGTTTTGGTGGTTGTGGGATTGTTCTACGGTGAAAAGCTTCTTATCTGTGAAGATTATGCGCCCCCATTTCTGACCGGCCGTGAGACGAAGGAGTTGGCGGCAGCTTTGAAGTCGTACGCGCTTTTTTTCATCCGTGAGGAGTTGAACTTTTTCGAGCTTGTATGGCTTGAGGTTGAGCTCCTTTTTGGACATTTGACGAATGGATTGACGGTTGATACCGGTCTAATGAGCTATTGTTGCGATAGTTAGGCCTACTGACAATGCATTTTCTCCCACTTCCTGAACGACGACCATTATAGCCAAGCTCCTTCAAACGGCAAATTGCATCGGACATGGTTTGTCGAGCTACATTGACCAAAGGAACGATTTCGCACTAACGCTTACCTTGACGAATCAGCTACAAAATTGCACTACGTTTGTTTGACATTCTAACACTATGCAAAATAAAGTGATATCAAACTGAAAATTCACATATTAGTACAAGAAAGTGTTGAGAATCTAATAGAATAAAAATTATTTGGCTGCGCTTAAATATTATACTTTTCTTCCAGAACACAGCAAAATTTGTCTGAAGTTTTCTTGTCACCCTGTATATTAATTAGGGTGCGAATTATAACAATTGGAAGAATCTCAAGTCATCCCATATCCCGATATATTCTTTCAGTAAACTGTTGACGTTTTTTGGATCAGCAATAAATCTCATGTCATTATGATGACTAAACTTTCTATGACAACACGTCCCATTTCGGCACACGTTGAAGCGGCATTGGCAAAGGACAGAAAGTGTTTTCTAAAACACTTTCAGCTAGATCTATCTAGCCGCTACAAGAGGACCTGTATCCCAACAATTTGATCAACCCAGGTATTTCCATAACCCTTGACTAAAGTGAATCATATACGTAAAGTTTTATCTATGAATTATTCACAAAATATAAACTCAATTTTTACGCCCAATAACAGTTATATTGAAGTTTTATTAGGCCCATCTAAATTTTCATTGTTGTGAATAAAGGTTGAAGCAATTTTTCGATAGTCTCTCCTTTCAGTTTATAGTTGACAAGTGTTACAATTTGGATTTTCGGGGTATATTTTTAGATTGGCTCCGAAGCTATCTCTAGGGTAGATCCATTTTTGCAAAAGTTGAAGCCATTTTGACGAACGCCATCTTAGTCTGGGAGTGCCACAAGAATCCGTTCTTGGGCCTCGTCTATTTCTGCTTTTCATCAATGACTTCCCTGTTAATTTAAGAGCGATGCTCCTGAATTTGCTGGCATGTAGACGCTTTTCGTCCTTGATAAGAAAGTTTTTGTTGAGTATGTTCGCTGATGATGCTTCGGTAGGGATTTCGGACCCAACCTTCGAGGAACTTCAGGCGCTCTGTGAGCTACTATTACAAAGCGGTGTGAAATGGTGTCATAAAGAAAATTTAATGATCAATATTGATAAAACCGAATATATCTATTTTACAATTGGGTATAGTAATCGTGAGCTGGCGATCCGCCATTTGGATAGTGCTTTTCTATCTAAGAATGGCACTAAATTTCTTGGGATTTACCTTGATAACAATTTGAAATGGGGTATGCACGTTGACTATGTTTAGAAAAAACTGAACAGTTCCTATTTTGCTATAAATAGGGTGAGAATCTACTTCCTTTGGAATCAATAATAAATATATATTATAGTTTGGTCTATAACCACCTTTCGTGTAATATTCTATTGTGGGGAAACTGTTTGGATATAATAATACAAAAACGTATTTAACGTATTATATTCAACATACCTCCACGTTCGTCCAGTAGACCCATATTTGTAGAAAACAATATTGTGAGTTTACCATCCATTTTCATTTTCAAATGTCTACTCTGTGAAGGAAAAATTTTTAAAGTTGTCTAGTTTCCATAAAAATGGTACCAGAAGGGAGAGAACATTATATGTTCCCAATTACAGAACAACTAAGTTAGAGATGTCTTCTATGTATAGGGTGCTTTTTTAAAGGGATAGAACTTTCGATAGGGATAACTGTGATTTGACAGAAGGTAGAAGCCATGTTGTTTTTACATTTGTGTTCAGTAAGCATTGAAAAATTATCATGGAAAGACTCACGCCGCAACAACGTTTACAAATTGTTGGAATATTTTCAAAATCAGTGTTCTGTTCGCCAAACTTATAGGGCACTTCGTAAAATTTATGGTTTACATAATCGTTCATCACAGTTGTTTATTCGTCGAACTATCGATAGATTTCGGACAACATTTTCTCTACCTGATGTAACAACAACAACAACAAGACAAAGAACTGTACGTACAGAAAAAAAAATATGGCTGCTGTAGGTAATAGTGATCCAGATTTGTGTATTCGTCGACGTTCACAACAAGTTGGATACTGTGCATCCACCACATGAAAAATTTTGCGTAAAGATTTTGGTCCACACCCATACAAGATCCAACTGGTTCAAGAACTAAAGCCACTTGACAATAATAAGCGTTGTTTCTTTGCTGATTAGGTCCTAAAACAGTTTGAAGTTGATCCACTCTTATATCGTAAAATTGTGTTCAGTGATGAAGCTCATTTCTGGTTGAATGGCTATCTAAACATGCAAAATTGCCGTATATGGAGTGAAAACAATCCTCCAGAAGTTCTGTAGGTCCCTTTGCATCTTAAAAATGCACTGTATGGTGTGGTTTAAACTCGACTGGATTATTTTCTTTGCGGTTATGTCAAGTCACTGTTTTATGCTGATAAACCAAAAACAATAGAAACGCTTTGGAAGCCAACATAACTCGTGTTATTGATGAAATAAGGCCTGAATTACTCTAAAAAGTGATCCGAAATTGGTCTGGTCGAATGCCGTTCCTCAGAGCTAGTCGTGGTAGACCAGAAATTATTTTTAAAACATAAATGTCATAAAATTTTCTTCCAACTCAAAAAACATTTCACTTCAATCTTAATTTAAATGTGTTTTATTTCAATTTGAAGTTCTATCACTCTAAAAAAACACCCGATATCAAACTTTATAACCCACAATATTCGATCTCTTGTCTTGAATAAATTCAGAAAAACTGTTTAAAAGTTAATATTGAGTAGTTATTATTGTACAGTAACCGGTTACCCCGATGATGATGATTATGATAAGCTGATTAATATTCTTTTTTTCATTTGTATGACTTATCCTATACATTTGTCTCAGAGAATCAATAAATTATTATTATTATATTATTATTATTTTCTTCGTCTGATAACCTAAACCTTCATTTCTACCATTATTACTTCTTCATTGTTTTGTAACATGTGTACCCCAAACCAAAGGGAAACACACGCACCCCAGAGACATCCCACGACGGCTCTACCCCCACCCCCACAAAGCAAATCCGGCCATAATCTCCTGAGCGAAGATTCGGCAAAACTCATCACAAATGAAAAATTATCGTCAAAGATATGAGGGTTAAATGAATTTTTGTTCGCGCAATATTACCCTTGCGAGCTATAGCGCTGCTAACAACCAGATAGTTGCTGCCGTACCAGCGCTGGATGATAAATGACGTAGAGAATTAATCAGATGTGTGTGCTGTTTGCTGGTACACCCAGGAGAACGAACGGAATATCCAGGACGAGTAGAAAAATGTTTTACTTGACGACACGTTTTCATCCATGTTATCCAGGGAGATTTAGAAACGGGATACGCCGGGGAACGATGCAGACACTGATAAGAAAGAAAAACTATCTATTCTCAGTCTCGAAAGCATTCTTTAGAAATGACTCTGAGCAGAAGATTTTATGTAAGAGCGAATATATCTGAAACATTTCAGAATGTACTGTGAAATCGTAAAGAACGTCAGATTATGATTTCCATTTAAAATTAGTTCTCTATGGAATGTAAAGTCTTTCAATGAGAACGTCCCATTTTTAAATTAACATTACTCACGCAGCCATTGTTCATTTGAGACAGTGACATTTGTACATTCTGTCAAGAAAGTACCGGGAATTATCGATTTAAATCTGGCGGGGCAATGAGGCAGGTAAACATTTTTTTCCTAGGTTGGTACCACTGTCCTTAATTACTATGCCAAGCTTGAGCGGGATCTGTCAACTAGTGTGTTTGCAACAGCTGATTAAGTCAGTCGATGTCAGAGTGCGTGCCGATTTTTACTATGGGTGATTACGTTGAGCAAAGAATTTGTTTAAAGTTTTGTGTTGCAAATGAATTTTCGTGTGCCGATGCATTGAAAATGTTGCAAAAGGCCTTTGGTGATAATGCTCTATCGAAAACTCGTGCATATCAGTGGTACAGAGCCTTCAAGGACGGTCGTGAAGTGGTCGCCCATCGACGACTTCGATCGAAGATAACGTCGATAAAATTAAGGAAAGGGTGCTGGAAAACCGTCGTACCAGCTTGAGAGAGATAGCACATGATCTTAAGATATCCCACGAGTCCGCACGTACGATTTTGATTGATATTCTGGGCATGAGAAAGGTGGCCGCACGACTCGTACCGAAAGACCTGAATTTTCTTCAAAAACGTCATCGCCAACAGGTTGCTTCAGACATGCTGAATCGCTGTAATTCCGATTCTACATTCATGGAACGCATTATAACTGGTGATGAGACCTGGGTCTACGAGTACGATATGCAAACAAGCCAGCAATCATCGGAATGGGTGGCAAAAAATGAGCCGAAACCGAAAAAACCACGCCAAAGCTCGAAAATGAAGGTGACGCTCATTGTTTTCTTCGATATCCGTGGCGTGGTGCACTACGAATTCGTTCCAGAGGGTCAGACGGTAAACAAGTAGTATTACCTAGGCGTTATGAAACGTTTGCGTGAGCGTATCCGTAAGAAGCGGCCAAATTTGTGGGCGAACAACTCATGGATTTTGCATGACGATAACGCGCCTTCTCACCGAGCTACGATTGTGACTGACTTTCTCGCCAAAAACTCAACAAACGTGCTTCAGCAACCACCGTATTCGCCAGATTTGGCTCCCTGCGACTTTTTCCTCTTCCCAAAACTAAAATTGCCCCTTCGTGGCACCCGTTTTGAGTCGATTGAAGTCATAAAACAAAATTCGGCGCGAGAGCTAAAGTCCATCCCGGAAAGCGCCTATAAAAAATGTTTCGATAATTGGAAGTGCCGTTGGCATAGATGTATTGGAGCAAATGGAGCCTATTTTGAAGGCGACCCAATAAATTTTGACGATTAAATGTAAAAATGTTGTTTTAATTGACAATTCCCGGTACTTTCTTGACAGAGTAGTATTTGTCAATGTCTACCATTTAATCATGGAAAAGTATATACTCCAGTAACGTTCACAAATAATCCAAATTTCTTATGAAAAATCGCGCTCTGTAACTCTAACTTCACGTGCTTTAACTCGTCGTTATAATCGTCCGAATAAGAGAACAGTTGAACGTTTAGTGAAGAAGTTTGAATCAAATTTTACACTTTATAATAATACAGTGCCAGTGAAGTGGAGAAATGCAAGAAGTGTAACCAAAGCCCAACCAAATACGATAAATTACAGAAGATATTCGATTTATTTTTGACTTCTAGTGTTTTACAGAGGATGTTCCATATGACCACCGTCCATTTCAATGCAGGAAGTACATCGTTGCATGAAGGAATTATGTACTATTTCGAAAAGACCTGGTTGTGTGCGGATCGTTTGCCATGGCACTGGGCCGCCTCGTCCTATCCATATTCTGGGAAATATTTGATCTAAATCTTCCCTAATAGCAAGTGTACAATTTGTGTGCATAAACCAACGTACCACGTCTTAAAAAATCGGGAAAGGTATTTTGAAAAAAGCTAAGGTATGCGGCTCCTGTTAAATTCCGTGGTAAAACTACTGGTCCTAACAAACGATCTCCAAGAATACCTATCCAGATATTTATGCTGAAATGCTGTTGATGCCTGGATTGATGAATGGCGTGTGGATTTCCATCCACCCAAATATGGCTATTATGAAAGTTAAAAATTCCATCTTTGGAAGAAGTCAAATGCGGATGTTCAGCAATCTTTGTTAAAACCCATTGACAGAATGTCCTTCTGGCTTGACGATCAGGAGGATTAAGAGCTTGCACGCGTTTAATATGGAATGGATAGAAAGTTGTTAATGCCTAGTTCTCCAGATAAGGGGGCCACTTATTACTACTTCCGCTGAAATTTTACTTACACATTTGCTCTTCAACTTCTGGAGTACTTACAGATCTTGAACGTCCAGTATCACGAGCGTTTTTTTTAAGGAACCAGTTTCCCGACAACAAATTGAAAGAAAGTGAACAACTCCAATCGTGTGAAAATACTCAATAAAAGTACGTAAAACTTGATGAAAATAAATCGAATATCGTACTTGGTTAGGCTAGTAGTTAATTCGAAAACCGAAAATCGTTTATATTTCCAAAACGGCATTTGGGGCCCATGTTTATATGAAATTTTTTACTTATTTTGAGGTCTATAATCCGCTTCCAAAATATTGAAAAGTTGTTTTTTGACACTTGGTATGAAGGAAAATAAAAGAGCGAATTTATATATGTATTGATGTATCAAGTTGGGTGTCTACATACGGTAAATCTACCTGAAATGCCATCACTAAGCATGACATTACTTTAGAGCGAAAACATAGTAGATAAATAAACAAAATGAAGATTCTGACCTGGTAGAGTCTGCAGGCTTGAAAAGGTTCCTTCTGTTAGAAACACCTTGAAATCATAGGTTAATATCGGGTGTGGCCTTCTCTAATTCTATTCGTCAATGAGGAATGAGAAGCTTACGGAATGTTTCGCCAAATATTGGTCAAAACATTGGGGATCTGTTGTAATGTCTGAGGTGGGTCAGGTAAGCACTGTATTTGCTGTGACATTGCAGACCCGGCATGTTCAATATGATTTTGGTCTGAAAAGATAGCGTGCCAATCCAATCGGTTAATACCATGTATTTCTAGGTGGTCGTTGATAATTCTAGCCCGGTGTGGAAGGGCATCATCATCGATTGACGTAAAATTGTCACCAATGGCTGCCGCAGAGGAAACAACAATTCGTTCTACAATCAAATCGCGTTACATTATCACTGTCATGGATGCGTTAATGAGGATAGTAAGATTTGAGCACCCAGTAAACCAAATGACTACTCAAACTGAGCTACCACCGAAAGGAATTGTTGGCATCATGAAATGTTCATTATTCCGTTGACCTCGTTCTCGCTACACCAACATTTGCCCATCAGACTGATACAGATGAAAGCTGGACTCATCCGTGAACTGACAGGAACTCCATCTGTGCACTTTCCAGTTCTTATGTTCAAGGTCCTATGATATCCTACAGACCGGTACTCCCTACTCAACCGTGGGTGCCTAGCGGACCTTCTTGCCCTCAAATTGAAACTTTGCAACCTATTCCGGATTGTTTGACTGTGAACTATCCTACCGATAGCTTGGCGGAATGAAGTATTAATTCGGGATGCTGTGAAGAAGGGATTCCGTCGTACAGCTAATCGTATTAGCCGATCTTCTGCGATAGTTGTAGCTCTTGATATTTCACCCCCATGACTATTGGGTGTTTTTTTAGAGTAATAGAAGTTTCGATAGGGATAACTGTGATTTGACAGAATGTAGAAGCAATGTTGTTTCGACATTTCTGTTCAGTAAGCATTGACAAATTATCAAGGAAAGACTTACGCCGCAACAAATTGTTGAAATTTATTTTCAAAATCAGTGTTCTATTCGCCAAACTTATAAAGTACTTCATGAAATCTATGGTTTACCTAATCGTCCATCAGAGCAGCTTATTCGTCGAACTATCGGATTTCGGACAACATTTTCTCTACTCGATGCAACAACAACAAGACAAAGAACTGTACATATAGAAGAAAATATCGCTGCTGTAAGTCATATTGTTAATTATCATCCAGATTTGTCTACTCG
This sequence comes from Megalocaria dilatata, assembly GCA_034642435.1. Lineage (NCBI taxonomy): Eukaryota > Metazoa > Arthropoda > Insecta > Coleoptera > Coccinellidae > Megalocaria > Megalocaria dilatata. The sequence goes on from CM067861.1 coordinate 32,314,113, forward strand.
TCGACATTCACAACAAGTTGGACTTTGTGCATCCACTACATGGAAAATTTTGCGTGAAGATCTTCGTCTACACCCATACAAGATCCAACTAGTTCAAGAACTAAAGCCACTTGACCATAATAAGCGTCGTTTCTTTGCTGATTGGGCCCTAAAACAGCTTGAAATTGATCTTTTTTTCATCGTAAAATTGTGTTTAGTGATTAAGCTCATTTTTGGTTGAACGGCTATGTAAACAAGCAAAATTGCTGTATATGAAGTGAAAACAATCCTCAAGAAGTTCTGCAGGTTCCATTGCATCTTGAAAAATGCACTGTATAGTGTGCTTTACACGCTGTAGGAACCAGCGGTCCATATTTCTTTAAAAACGATGCTGGAGCTAATGTTACAGTGAATGGTGCTCGTTACAGATCGATGATCAATGACTATTTGTTTCAAAATTTGAATGGTATCGACCCAGAAGTGTTTTGGTTCGAACAAGATGGTGCTACACCTCATACTGCTACCGTAACAATTGATTTATTGAAAGAAAGAATTGGCGATAACATTATTTCGAGAGGTGGTCTAATTAATTGGCCTCCAAGATCATGCGACATAACTCCACTGCATTATTTTCTTTGGGGTTATGTCAAGTCATTAGTTTATGCTGATGAACCAGAAGCAAAAGACGCTTTGGAAGCCAACATAACTCGTGTTATTGATGAAATAAGGCCCGAATTAGTCGAAAAAGTGGTCCAAAATTGGTCTGGTCGAGTGTGGTTCCTCAGGGCTAGTCGTGGTGGACATATGCCGGAAATTATTCTTAAAACATAAATGTCATAAAATTATCTTTCAAATAAGAGAAAAATTTGGCTTCAATCTTAATTTAAATGTGTTTAATTTCAATTCAAAGTTCTATCACTCTAAAAAAAAACCCCATATATGTACCAATAATACGATAGCTATTCAACGCTCTACTAAGTGCACTTTGCGAAACTCGGAGACGGTTAGAAAGTTCTTCTTGAGTTGAACATTCGTTTAACCAACACACTAATTGTTCAAGTTGGGCGTCTTTTAAACGCATGTTGACTGGTGACCATTAAGCCACAACTGATACTGCACAACGCCGGACCGATTGCACATGCGGATTACAGAAAAAGAAGATCATACAAATATAAGAAATGAGTTTCTTGTTATTAAGTGCAAAGAGTCAGTTTTTTCTTGAATATCTTCTTCACTCTTTGCGGAGTGTACTAGGGATCCTGGTTGTGACTTATCTTCAGTGTAGGTAATTTGTGGGTACTTCAGCGAAATTTCCAGAATTGTTAACGACCTTGACAGACCGAATCTCCCTCATTAATTTCCAACGGAACGCTCTCGAATGAAAACAAATATCCACGTGTGGGTCCTTACTGCATTCTGTAGAAGAAAATAAATCAGCTTATCGTTCGCAGGACTCATAGGCAGGATTCGCCGAACATAAATAACCCGCTCGGCTGGAAAATCCTATGCCTCGTACCTAAATTATACCCCATGAATAACAGGATGAGTGTTTTCAGCAAGCTCGTTGTCAGGTCTTGCAGCCCCCTCGCGCCATTATGAACACAAAGTGCAAAGTAGTGTTCAAAATATAAATGCGAGAGGTCTAATTGTACGTATACGCCCGTTTTGCTACCCCTTTGAGCCGCGGCGCGGGCTGGCCAATTCCATAAACAAGTGCAGGTTGCGGGGTAATGCCCCAGCAGGGTAGCCACTCATTAAACATGTTATGAAAGTGAATTACGAAATATGGGTCCCGTAGGAACAATAATACCATGACGGCTGGAATGAATACAAATGCTTGTTTTCATGCTCTGATGAGGAAATCCTTTTTTTGCTCTCTCTCGAAATGCTGGAATTCTTTTTGAAAATTTATACTTACCGTCCCACATGAATGTTAGAGTTTATGCCGGCGTGAACGTTGTGGTCGATTTGAGTGGATTAAATTCGTATTTAAGGAAGAACGGGTACCTGCTGCTAATGGTGATTTCGACTAGTTCATCCAGAAATGACCAATAAATAAAGGGGGTTTCAATAAGAGCGTATGATCTTAATTGCGCGCCATGTTTGACAGTCATAATGTCACACGATTATGACGTGACAGATCGAAAGTTGACAGATGGAAGTTGAACCCAATTTTCCATGAATCTCTCACGCAAATCAGGTCGTATGTAGCAATTACTCGTTCAATTTTGATCTGTAAATCGTCTAAATTTGCTGTTAACCAATGACTTAATGTAACCCCAAAGAAAGAAGTCCAATGGAATCAAATCTCAGGAACGAGGATAATTTATTTCTTGAAATAATCGAATTTTGGTTGCAATAGATTCATCGTGTCATTGGTCATTGATAAGTTGAAACCACATGTTCTGCAAATCAAGACCAATTCAGATCATAAAAAATCAGTCAACATTGAACGATAACAATTTCCATCGACAGTTACCCCCTCATGAGCTTCGTTGAAAAAAAATAATGAGGCCCAATGACTCCAAACTAAAAGTTTGTCAGAATGAAATAATTAGAAACATTGACATTATTTTCACGGTCATTTTGACGTATACTTTTCGTTGAATCCTCTGCAACACCTAACAAAATATCCAATTTCACGGTATCTTCAACGAATTGAGGTTTTCTTTTCAATGGTATGACATGTTCAATTTCTCACAATTGTGCATGAATTTTAGACACAGTATCTTGTGGAATATAAGGTAACCGAGGATATTTCTGATTAAATAAGTAAGCCACTTCAACTTGAATTCAGCAATTATCCCTGTAAACGATCATCATTAAAATCTCAATTTAGCGAGTTTAATTATTACTTCTAAAGGGTATTTCAATGAGAACGCTCCATTTTTAAATGTAAATTACTCACGTATAGCAGCCATTGTTTATTTGTGACATTGATAGTTGTATTTGTCGATGTCTACCATTCAATCATGGAAAGGTACACACTCCAACAACGTTTATAAATAATCCAAATTTATTATGAAATATCGCGATCTGTTTCTCTCACTTCACGTGGAATGAAATAAGAAATTACTTTATTTTCTATCACTTTCTATTATTACTGATATACAGTGACTCGAGTTTCGTAGTGTTTACTACATTTTCAAACTGAATGAACAAATTAGATCTCAACTATTATACATTCTGTCAAGAAAGTACCGGGAATTATCGATTTAAATCTGGCGGGGCAATGAGGCAGGTAAAAATTTTTTTCCTAGGTTGGTACCACTGTCCTTAATTACTATGCCAAGCTTGAGCGGGATCTGTCAACTAGTGTGTTTGCAACAGCTGATTAAGTCAGTCGATGTCAGAGTGCGTGCCGATTTTTACTATGGGTGATTACGTTGAGCAAAGAATTTGTTTAAAGTTTTGTGTTGCAAATGAATTTTCGTGTGCCGATGCATTGAAATTGTTGCAAAAGGCCTTTGGTGATAATGCTCTATCGAAAACTCGTGCATATCAGTGGTACAGAGCCTTCAAGGACGGTCGTGAAGTGGTCGCCCATCGACGGCTTCGATCGAAGATAACGTCGATAAAATTAAGGAAAGGGTGCTGGAAAACCGTCGTACCAGCTTGAGAGAGATAGCACATGATCTTAAGATATCCCACGAGTCCGCACGTACGATTTTGATTGATATTTTGGGCATGAGAAAGGTGGCCGCACGACTCGTACCGAAAGACCTGAATTTTCTTCAAAAACGTCATCGCGAACAGGTTGCTTCAGACATGCTGGATCGCTGTAACTCCGATTCTACATTCATGGAACGCATTATAACTGGTGATGAGACCTGGGTCTACGAGTACGATATGCAAACAAGCCAGCAATCATCGGAATGGGTGGCAAAAAATGAGCCGAAACCGAAAAAACCACGCCAAAGCCGCTCGAAAATGAAGGTGATGGTCATTGTTTTCTTCGATATCCGTGGCGTGGTGCACTACGAATTCGTTCCAGAGGGTCAGACGGTAAACAAGGAGTATTACCTAGGCGTTATGAAACGTTTGCGTGAGCGTATCCGTAAGAAGCGGCCAAATTTGTGGGCGAACAACTCATGGATTTTGCATGACGATAACGTGCCTTCTCACCGAGCTACGATTGTAACTGACTTTCTAGCCAAAAACTCAACAAACGTGCTTCAGCAACCACCGTATTCGCCGGATTTGGCTCCCTGCGACTTTTTCCTCTTCCCAAAACTAAAATTGCCCCTTCGTGGCACCCGTTTTGAGTCGATTGAAGCCATAAAACAAAATTCGGCGCGAGAGCTAAAGTCCATCCCGGAAAGCGCCTATAAAAAATGTTTCGATAATTGGAAGTGCCGTTGGCATAGATGTATTGGAGCAAATGGAGCCTATTTTGAAGGCGACCCAATAAATTTTGACGATTAAATGTAAAAATGTTGTTTTAATTGAAAATTCCCGGTACTTTCTTGACAGAGTAGTATATGCTGATTGTAGGCTTCGGCAGAGCTTCGAAGAGAGGGGATTTCCAAAGTTCCGTCTGTTCGTTTAGTAGTTTTATTATTGGTACGTGCCTCTTATATTTTTCAATTTCTGTGGATTCCAGGATGTCAAGTTTTTTCCCTTTCGCTTCCACGTGCAAGATAACAAGGTTGTTCAATTCTGGGAACGTGTGACCTGTATTGAAGAAATGGTTCGCAAAATTGGAATTTTTCTTCTGGTTCTTAAAAGCAGATTGATGCTCTTTGTACCTTTATGGAAAGGTCGGTCCGTTTGTCCTATATACACACTATTACACTTTTGACAACTTAATTTATAGACTCCAGAAATATTCAGTCGGTTCTCTTTGTCTTTCGGATTAGAAAAGAGATTAGAAATATTATGGGAGGGTGTGAAAGCTCTAACTATGTTAATTTTGGACAAAATTTGAGCTATTTTTGTGAAATTGGTCCAAAATATGTTAGTTTCATGAATTTATTGTTATTATGATCTGATTTGGAAATGGGGTAAATTTGTTTACGAATTAGTTGCTTTTGTTTTTTGTTTATGATGGAATTTATAGTTTTGGTTTCGAACTGATTTTTTGTGGCTATTTGTCTGATTGTATTCAATTCCCTCTTCAACGTAATATTATCGAAAGGAATTGAAAATGCTCTATGTACTATTGATCTATAAGTAAACACTACGAAACTTGAGTCACTGTATATCAGTAATGATAAAAAGTGATAGAAAACAAAGTAATTTCTTATTTCATTCCATTAAAATGAACTATCACAAAGAACGGACTACTCCATCCAATATTTATAACTTACGTGCTTTAACTCCAATTTTTGGTCATTATAACCGTCCGTATAACAGAACAGTTAAACGTGTAGGGAAGAAATTTGAAACAAATTTTACACTTTATGATGTTACAGTGCCAGTGAGACAAAGAAATGCAAGAATTGAAGAGATGCTGCCGTACGTGAAAGTGTTCGTGAATATCAAAATTTATCGATTTCTCAACTTTTACAAGAATAAGGCACATCCCAGACGTCTTTGTGGCGGATTTTACGGAGATACCTTGGTTAACATCCATACAAAATTGTTTTAACCCAAGAACTCAAACCAACAGTTCATTTAAAGCGTCGTGTATTCATCAATTGGTGCTTAGAACAAATCGAAAATGATGACGTTCATGTTAACAAGCAGAATTGACGTATCTGGAGTGGTGATAAACCTGAAGAACAACAATTGCCATTACATTCTGACACAATTTGAATATCAAAACAGATTTAATCTGTTAGTCTCCTACAATTTTAATTTCAAAAAATTTATTCAAGAAACTTTAAGAATTGAATTTATGTCTTTATAAGCACTGCTCATATTCAATAGACGTATAAAATCGAAATTCATTATACAATATCAAATAAAATTGAGAAAACCCAACGAATATAAATTGTCAATTAAAATTAATAAATGAATGAATATTTTTTGTTTCGTTCCAGGCATGCGTACTGAACTCTTCAGACAAACGTACAAGGTTCTTGTCGAGAAATCGATAAATTCTGTTCTTCACGAACACTTTCACGTACGGCAGCAATATTCTCTTCACTTCTTGCATTTATTTGTCTTACTGGTACTGTAACATCATGAAGTGTAAAATTTGTTTCAAATTTCCACACTAAAGGTTCAACTGTTCTGTTCTCTGGACGATTATAATGACCATTAATTGGAGTAAAAGCACGTGAAGTGAGAGAAACAGATCGCGATTTTTCATAATAAATTTGGATTATTTATAAACGTTGTTGGAGTGCGTCCATGATTAAATGGTAGACATTGACAAATACAACTGTCAATGTCACAAATAAACAATGGCTGTTATACATGAGTAATTTCTATTTAAAAATGGGGCAGTCTCATTGAAAGACCCTTTAGAAGTAATAATGAAACTCGCTGAATGGAAATTCTAATGATGATCGTTTACAGGGATAATTGCTGAATTCAAGTTGAAATGGCTTATTCATTTAATCGGAGATATCCTCAGTTACCATATATTTCACAAGATATGGTATCTGAAATTCATGTACAAAATTTGTGAAATTGAACATGTCAAATCAATCGAATCAATTGAAAAGGAAACCGAAATTCGTTGAAGATACCGTGAAATTGGATATTTTATTAGGTGTTGCAGAGGATCCAACGACAAGTACACGTCAAAATGACCGTGAAAATATTGTCATGCAACTGTCAAAGAAAAACTTCATCTATATCAAAACGACTTTTGTGCAGGAGTTCACAGAAGACGATCCAGATCGTAGAATGCATTTCTGCGAAATAATGATAAACAAACTGAACAGAAATGAAAAAGCTGTTGGTATAATCCTTTTTTCTGATGAACCAACGTTCACATTGACCGAGGAGGTAAACCGACAAAATTGTAAATATTGATCAGCGTTTAATTCTCTTTGGATGCAGTATCCTCAAAAGGTGAATGAATGTTTGGGCAGGTATCATAGGTGACAATATTATTGGTCCCATATTCATAGATGGAACTTTGACAGTCGAAAAATATTTGGATAAGAGACGAAGTTGTTCCTGATTTAGTTAACTTATTTCCTAATGCAACAGATCCAAGCCTACCGAATGAAAATGTCTGGTTCCAGTAGGATGGAGCCCCACTCCATTATGCTTCAATGGTCAGAACTTACTTAAACGCAGTCTTTTCCAATAAATAGATTGGACGAAGAGGTACTATTGAGTAGACAGCTAGATTGCTAGACCTTGCTCTTTTGGATTTTTTTCTGGATAGGTAATGGTTGTGAGACAAAATGATGGAACGGTATGCAATAAAAAAAATAGACAGAAAGGAAAATAGAATAGGAAGTCTCTGCTTTAAGAATCATGACTTTATCCTCCATTTCACCGGAAGGAATTTAGGATTTCAGTAATATCAAGCACCTCCACCACGCCAAGGTGCAGAGACAATTGGGGGGCGATCAAACGGGATGTTGATACTCAGAATTGTACGTGTCGGCATATGAGTAGAGCTCTTCACCGACGTTGGAGTACCATTGTCATCATTGCTGTCCCGGGTTTCTGCTCAAGTTTTAACACTCCAGCAGACCCCCGATAAGCTGAAAAAGAAAGGATGTTCGAAGGAAGTTAATACAGAATCTGCGCCAGTATAACCGAGAAGTAACAAGCACGGATCACCCCTCTTCCCAAAGGGATTGACGTGTCGACCCCAGCACTCATCTGCATGAACAGAGTGTCCCTATTTGGTGTTTGTGAAAGACCGAAGCATCGAAACAACACAAATAACAGCTTTCTAGCATGGATCCCCACCCCGTAGGATGTTGCAGTTCGAATGCTAAAAGTGAGGTTCCGCAGCATCGTAGAGGGATGCCTTGAGGATCTAAAAATGGGGCTGAAGTTGGGGGATGGACAGAGGGTGATTATTCCAAGAGCCCACCCTGGTCCAAATGTCGTAGCCTCCCTTTTTCCTCCATTTCCGACCCCACAGCCGATAAGTAGCTTAAGGACCAACGAATGGGACCGAAGTTGGGGGTTGGGTAGAGGGTGATTATTCCAAGATCCCATGGAAACTTCGTAGCCTCCCTTTGTCCTCCAGGGGACCATTGAAGACCCCGCAGCGGGAGCTTAAGGACCCAAAGATGAGGCGGAAGTTGGTGGCGGGCAGAGCGAGTCTTCCAAGATCCCACCCTGGTCGAAACGTCATAGTCTCTCTTTTTCCTCCAGCGGAACATTTCAGATCCCTGAGCGGATAAGTGACGAAGGTTGGAAAGCACTCGCTGAGATTCAGCAGGGTTTCGTCTTTTCCCGTGTATGAATTACAAAACTCTAATCGATCGCAGGATAGCATGACCCTCGTCACAGAGCCACAACTACCCCGTACGATTCCACATCTTGTTGAAGGATAGAGACGATTGTGGGACAACATGATGGAATGGTATGCAAGAAAGAAACAAAGTAAGGAAGTTGCAATTAGTCTCTGCTTTAGGCATCATAACCCTATTCTACATTTCATATAATGAAACTAGGATTTCAGTCATGACAAGCATCCCCACCACGATGGGGTATCGTACCCCATCGCTGTTTTCTCCGGACATTACTTCATTTGACTACTGGCTGTTTCGATGGATGCAATACGATAGGACAAATCACCGCTTCACTTCTCTCGAGGAAATTGAAAATTAGCTTCGAACTTGGATCGCCTCAAAAGACAAGAAGTTTTTCCGAGACGCAATTCGGAAATTGCCTGAGAGGTACAGAAAAGTAGTAAGCAGTGATGGACAATATTTATATAATACTAATTAGTTGATTCGTTATTTTTCGAAAAAATGAATTTTTGAGCGTCAAAACGGTCTGTTAATTTGTACCCCCAATACATAAGTTATTGACTAATCAATCTGCAATTTTAAGAACATATATGTAATGTAAAGCTACATAAGTCGCGTCTGTCACTAGGATGACGTCGAATACGCATAGAAACGCGTCCAAAAGCGACCGTGAAAGGCCTCATTCGTATTCATTCGAGTGTGCACAATGAAGCCCGGCCGCGGACATCTGGGCCAGTCGTTAAAGCGCGCCTAAAAATACCCCAAAAAGGTTTGACGAGGCGCGTTCGCTGCAAGCTTGTCTCCGCACGCCGGATCGGTTATATAAACGAGATTAAGTATTCAAATTTTCCGCCATTTCCCCACGGTATTAAAATTTCCATGTCACTAATTTTGATTCAATAGCGTCTAACGATTAGGTTGCAGGGGCGGCTGCGGCGTCGAGAATATTGAATCGTTATGAATGTGGGGGGGTCGGTGATTATCGGCTTACTGTCTTCCGGAAACGTAATCAATCATTTTTTTTTCACGTTTTTCTCCCGATTTTTTTTTTGTTGGCCGCGTCAGTTCGCGAACATGAAGTTGCAACGATCAGTTTTGTTCGAGGGGTTGTAAATACATGTAGGATGGATCGGAAACGTTTGGAAATCTGGTTAGGGGTGGATTCGTTTTATCAGTGTCAGTCACTTGAAGGGTTCAATTGATAAATTGGGAAATGAGGAAACGTTGCCTTATCTTATGGAATACTTTCTAAAGTCTTGCATCATTTCTCTGTATTCTGTTTATTCCCCCTCGCTAGGTTTCATAAAGACTCGGTGATCACTGGAACAACAGGTACTTTTGTCAATGAATTTAAATTTACGTGGACCAGTCAATACAAGAAAACGATCTGACAACGTCGCACTTTCTAAAATTTGATCTCTACACCATAAAAACAGAAAGAAGGAAAATATGAATGTATATCATTAATAAGCAGTATGAGCTATGGTAATAGAAAGTTCTAGAAATCGAGACAGTGTAACATACATCTGTATAACTATTCTATACTCGAACAAACTCGACAAGGTTTTGTAGAACACAGAGGCAAATTGCAGACACGTTTCAAACTGATAATTAAATTAACTTAGCCTGTTAATTTAAGTAAAGAAATGTATTCTGGATATTTTCACGTTACGAACGCAGAATAAACTTTCCTCATGCTCAAAACAGACCATAAATTGCCGTAATGCTCAAAAATTAGCATATTCATTAAAATAAATTAATCCGGCTGATCTCTACCAAAATTCATCAATAAGGAGTTTGAGCTTTGGTAACAAAAAGTTCTAGAAATCGAGACAGTGTATCATATGCGCACGTTTCAAACTGATTGGTTTTCGTCAGTGCAATTTATTCTAGTGACTCCAAATCTGTCTGTGTAATAGGTTGGGGGAAAAAGCCATCTTTTTTGCGTGATCTTCAAAACTCTATTCGACATGTTTCGGGTTGTCCAATTCTGGTCAAACTTGCACTGTTTTGTTCTATAATTTATTGTTATTTTGAAAATGGCTTTATAATGCTTCTCTAGTAGAAGTCTAGGTCCTTGGCGAAAAACTCTAGTGATCAATTTTCACAATCTTACCTTGATATCAATTTCTTATAACTCAGGAGGTTTTGTAATGCGAGATAAAGATCGCTTGGTGCCAGGTCCGGAATATATGGTGGATGCATTAAAACTTCCGAACCAAGCTCCCGAAGTTTCTGGCGAGCTCCCGAAGTTTCTGGCGAGTTACTACAGACGTGTGTGGCGTGGTGTTGTTCTGGTGGAATACAATACCTCTTCTGTTGGCCAATTCTGTCCGTTTCTGGTCAATTGCTAGCTTCAAAGTGTCGAGTTGTTGACAGTAAAGATACAAATTCAATGTATATGTAAGCAACTCATAATAAATGATTCCTCAGACACTGAATTGTTTCAGCCGTTACTATTTTGTAGTTGATCATAATTGAACGGTTTCAACCCCAATATAATAGATAATTTAATTCGACAGAAACTATCTAAAATAGCTATGAGCCAAATTTATCCCATCATAAAAACTGAAGAAAATAAAAAATTCATTTCTCTATCGTACTTTGGTAGCATAAGTCAAAAAGTGGCCAATAGTTTTTCAAAATCAGATGTCAATATTGCCTTCAAAACGCAAAACAAATTATTATCGGTATTATTTAACGCGGAGGACCCTACTCCAAACATACACAAATCAGGAGTTTATGAGTTATCTTGTTCTACGTGCAGTAATAAATATATAGAACAAACAAGGACGTTCCTTCAAGACGAGGTTCAACGAACATAAAATGAGTTTCATAAAAAATAAACAAAATTCTACTTTGGCCACTCATTGTCTAGAAAACGGTCATTCCTTTCCCACAATAGATAATCTTAAAATTTTACATGTAGAATCAAAAGGGAAGAAACTCGATAATCTAGAATCTGTTGAAATTTTCAAATAAGTTCACAATAACAATAATGTAAAAATAATGAATGACTGTACGGAGCTATGTAAATCGAAAATATTTGAGATATTCAGAAAGTAACATCTGTTTAAAACCTTTTTCAACGAATATGAAATTAATTTAATGAAAAGTAAACAAAAATTCAACTTTTGCCACTCATTCTTTAGAAAACAGTTAATCCTTTCGACAAAAGAAAATCTTTAGAAAATTTTACATGCAGATTCAAATGAAAAGAAACTTGATTATTGAAATTTTCAAATTCGTTCACAATAAAAATTATTTAAAAAAATAATGAATGAATGTATGGAGCTATGTAAATCCAAATATTTGAGATGTACAACAAAATAACGTAAAAATAATAAATGACTGTACGGAGCTATGTAACCCCAAAAATTATTTGAGATATTCAAATGGGTACCATCTGTTTAACAACCTTCTTTGTCGATTGCCGACATTCCGATATCTGTTAGAAGGACCCTCTTTCTCAAACCCGGTTTTTTATCACGTTCAGCTTGTAAACCTCTGTACCACTATTAGGTGTTATCTAGAATCTATTGAAATATTCAAAATATTTATCACTTTTGTTTAAATACCTCTGTACCATTGTTAGGTCTTCAGTTGTCTGATGATGGGATAGTTCATTTCCCGAAACTCGAGTCACAAGAAAATTTCTAATATATATTTTTATTGGTAGCAAAACATAGTAACTTCTACAATTTGTTTTGAATGATTCCTCTCCAGTCCCACCAGGTGAACGGTAGAACCTTCTTGGTCGTTAGTTCTGGTTTGGTCATCAATTAAAAGCAATAGCGGAAAATGCTTTCAATATTGAATTGAATCAGTCCTTACTTGGTGAAAATCCATATTAAATAAGGTTATTCTGATTTTCACAACTTTTTTTTCTTTGCTTTCAAGATTATAAAAACTTTCATGGATTACAAGTTTTTAACTATAAATTTGAACAAAACAAATAATTTCTCAATAAACTTTAATTCAAAGAAACGCCCGTCTTTCGACCACGAAATGTTGAGTATGGGGTAAAATTATACAATTGAAGGTGTAACTTAGTTTGAGTATTCAGGTGTCGCGGTGGACTCAAGTATGAAATGGTCAGATCATTTAAAGAACTGGACCAATAAATTACACTTTTTGTCATACAAGTTTGGGTTTCTTACCAATGTTACTATCTACGCCACAGTTGAAAACGCTGTACTTCACTCTTGTAGAGAGTATTCTCCGATATGCTATAACTTGTTGAGGAGTTGCTGTGAAAATGCATGCCGAGCCACTGGAAATTCTGCAGGAGAGAATATTCAACAGACCTAAATGTTATGAACGATTTGTTCCAGGAAGCAAGAGTGGTTGGATTTAAGACAACTCTTACAAGCTGCTATTAGATACCAACGAACGAGTTCCTGATATCGTAGGCAAAAATGTGGCTCGCGCACGAAACCTTTGATGCTGACGAGTCTTACACAAAGGAGTTACTCTTTTCTTGCGCCAACTATATATAACATAATTCCAAAATCAATAAAAATATTTGATTGATTCGGTATTTTCTTGGTGGAAACTCATTTTAATTAAAAAAAAATATATATGAGACAGTAATTTAATTCCAAAAAATGTTTGTACTACTACAACAATTGTTTCACCACGATGTGGCTTCTTCAAGTACATATTACATTATACTGTCATTAGACAGTACAATGTAACACTTGAAGAAGCCACATCGTGGTGAAACAATTGTTGTAGTAGTACAAACATTTTTGTGGAAATAAATTTCTGTCTCATATACATTTTTTTTTAATCAATGAAAATGTTAAAAAATTTATGTGGTTATAAAAGGGAAAAAAATAATTATACTGAACTGCATCAACCGTTACTATTTAGAAGTTGATCATAATTAAAACGAGTTGTAGAAATTAATATGTTTTACTACCAATAAATTGATATTTAACACATTTAAGTGTGACTCGAGTTTCGGGAATTAACTATCCCATCTTCAGACAACTGAAGGCTCAACAAGAAGAACAGGGTATTTGTGAATATACAGAGGTAGAAGAGGTAACAAAAACAGGTTAAAGAAGGTTTAAAATGAGAGGATGCTCAACAACTATTAGAACGTCAGCATGTCAAAGAAGATTGGTAAACAGATGTTACTTATTTAAATATCTCAAAAATTTTGGATTTAAATAGATCCGTACAGTCATTCATCATTTTTACATTATTCTTATTGTGAACTAATTTGAAAATTTCAACAGATTCTAAATAATCAAGTTTCTTTCCTTTTCATTCTACATGTAAAATTTTAAGTTTATTTATTGTCGAAAAAGGATGGCCGTTTTCTAAACAACGAATGGCAACAGTAGAAGTTTGTTTATTTTTAATGGAATTCGTTTTGTGTTCTTTGAACCTCATCTGGAAGGAACGTCCCGTCTGTCCTATATATGAAATCACACCACGAAGAATACGTGTGATACATTAATTTCAACTGATACCCTTTCAACAATTCTGCATACCGATGATTTTGTAGTATTGATATGATGTTCTATCGTCAAGTCTCGCATCGATCGATCTATTCCTTTTACTGCGTGGTTCAATTTCTGATCCAATTTTATGTAATAATTCCATCACGACATTTCTTCTGAAACGAAAACTTATTTAGAAATCAAGATTATCATATTTTGCAAAAGGATCATTCCTGTCTCTAATAATTCGAGGTTTTCGAACATTAACATTACAAAATAGTGTTTTTCTGTGAATTCCATTGATTAATTAGGTAATTTTTTCACATACCTAAAAAAAATTACTGAATTAACTGTCAACCCAGCTGGTTATTATTCTACGCCCCAGTTTCTTCGGACATATTGAAATGAAAGTTGGACATCTCAGTTAGAATTCGGTCCTAGCGCTTCAGGATATCGAGAACGCATATTTTCGATATAAAAAGATTCAACAAAGTCGTGATAAAACTCCACACTCCCACCTTCGTCGGCAAAAACGGTAAAAAAGAAACTTTTTGTTACGTCCCAGGACGAACGGGCGGTAGTGGATCGCAACAATTGGAAATTTCACCGCAAAAACACGACCGAGGTCCCTGAAATAATTCCAGAACGGTTTCCGTCCACTCCGCCATTCAGACAAACTTTTAATCAACCCGAACTTCATTCGTGCAGCTTCTTGTCACGTCACCCAATAAATCTTCCATTTCATCTCATCCACATCGGTTCATTTCGCTGCGTATTTCGCAAGAACGCGGCCACATGGCGCTCTGGACTTTACTAAATCATACGAGACTGTTCCTCTCTTTGAAAATACGCCGTTGTTACCGCCCGGTTTTATTCATACATGCGGGCGTAAAACATTCATTGTGCACCGTGACGTGCAATTTTGGGTGAATGAAAAATTATATCAATATCGGTCCACAAAGACCCATTAAACGATTTCGTCGGACGTGCAGAATTCGAAAATTTGGAGTAATACGTTGCAGGAGGGTAGGGTTGGGGGTGAAATTAGCTTAACGGTAATAATTCATTGCGAGAGCTTATCGACCACCGGTCAGGTCGAGCGTAACAATGTGCCTACGTCGATTTTGAAATATTCGGAATTATATTGTGCTCGGTGAAATTTTCATTGCGTTCTGAATTGCAGGTCGAATATATATGAGGTGTGAAAATTCAAGCTCGTATAAATTCAATATCCAATTTCAACATTCGTCGCCTTCGTTTTAATCCGGACGTATTTCTGCCAAAATGGACAGATGGTCCAAATTCCAGTAGTTCAATTTTATATCGAATATTATAGCCAGTTTCGAAAGTTTACGCCCACCTAATCACCAAAGTCTAATGTTCCTATCCATTATGCGCCTAAATTTTTCAAACGAACATAAATGTGAGTTCTACATCGAAGAATTATCGTCTTCGTTTTTTCAAGGATATATTTCCGCCAAATTAAACGGTTGATCCAAATTTCCAAAAGTTGATGAATACTCATCCAAATTCCAAATTTCCTGTTAATTCTGCTCAAGGTATGGATGTTCATGCCCGCATCAGTTCGAATCAATATTTAAAATTCGTTTCTTTCTTGATTTATTCGTGCCAAATTAAACGGAGCATAAAATTTCGCAGCACTTCAATTCTACATTGGATATCTACCCTTCTCGTTAGTTCACGCCCACCTTCTGATAACTGATTTCTGAACTTCCTTTACAGAATGCGTGAGGTATGCATGTTTAAACCAATAAAATGTTAGTTCTGATTTAAACACTAATCATCTTCGTCTTCTCCTGGAAAAATGAACACTTTATCCAAATTTTCTCAATAGTATATGCTCAACTTCTGTATCTAAACTCTGAATTTCCTGTGGAATATACTTGAAGTTTGAAAGTTAAGGCTTACAATAAGTTAAATGCATATTCAAACATTTCTTTCTTCCTCCATATATTTCTACGAAAAAAGATGGATTATACAATTCCCTAGTGTTCAGTTTTATATTGAACAGTTTCGAAAGTTTATGCCCATCTTCTGATAACCGACTTTTAAACTTTCCTTACAGTATGCGTAAGGTATGAATGTTAAAACCAACAAGATGTGAGTTCCAATTAAAACAATCATCGTTTTCCTTTTTTCCAGGATATATTTCTGGCAAAATCCTCGGTTGCTCTAAATTTGCAATGGTTAACTCTTATGTAATATATCTAAATTCTGAATTTTTTATAGAGTATTCGTGGGGTATGGAAGCTCAAGTTCACATTAATTCAATTTCATATTGAAACATTCGTTTCTTCCTCGATATATTTCTGCAAAAAAATGTATTATCGAATTCTTCAGTATTTCAATTTTATATCGAATATCTACCAGTTTCGAAAGTTTGCGCACACCTTTTGATAATTGACTTCTGAACATTCTATACAGTAGGCGTAATGTATGAATGTAAAAAACTAACAAGATGTAAGTTCCAATTAAAACACTCATCATCTTCGTTTTTTCCAGAATGTATTTCGGGCAAAATCCACGGTTGGTCCAAATTTTCAGTATTTTATGCTTACGTTATATATTTGTATTTTAAATTTACTAGGGAATATGCGTGAGGTAGGAATATGGAAGTTCAAGATGACATTATTTTGAATTCACTTTTAAACAATCGTTTCTTCCTCGACATGTTTGTGCGAAAAAGAATGTTTATTCAATTTTTCGATAGTTTATTTTTATATTGAAAACAAATTGTAGAAATCACTATGTTTTACTACCAAATAAATATATATTACACATTTTCTTGAAACTCGAGTTACAAGAAAATGTGTAATATATATATTTTTTGGTAGTAAAACATAGTAATTTCTACAATTTGTTTTAATTAGTCCTATTTTTTTATGAAAGCTTCGAAAGTTTACGTGTATCTTCAGATAACCGATTTTTCAGCTTTCTATCTATTATGAGTAAAGTCTAAATGTTGAAACCAACATAAATGTGAATTATAATCATCGTCTTTGTTTTTCCTGCTAAAATGAACGCTTCGTCTAAATTTTCAGTAGTTTGGACTTACCTTATGTAAATAAATTCTGAATTTCTTAGGGAATTTGCCTAAGGCATAGGAATTCAAGAAGACATTATTTTGGAATCATATTCGAACATTATTTTCTTTCTAGATACGTTTCCGCGAAAAAAAAAGATTATTTAAGTTGTCGGTAGTTAAATTCTATATTGAATATCTACCAGTTCCGAAAGTTTACGCCCACCTTCTGATAACCAATATCTGCATTTCCTATCCCTAATGTGTAAGGCCAACATAAATGCGAATTATACTTTCAAATATCCTATTCAAACTATTTCATCAATTTCATACAATCTATCCACCATTTCTGGGAGGTTACGCCCAACTTCTCGTATTCAATTTGAACTCTCAGTACGTTCGATTAGTGGTTCATTATCCAAACAGCGATTCACATTGAAATTCGATAATATGCAGATTTTGAGAACTTTAAAATAATTAGTAAACAAGTTTATGCATATATCCCAGAAGTGCGAACTTCGAAGTAAGTGAAGCAAGTGTTCTTTGAAATTGTAGGGTTGTATATTCGTAATCATCAAGTTGAACACTTTCCAGAATAATGAATACTAACTATTTTGTCTTAGTTTTATTGTTGATTTTTCGAAAAACTTATTTATCCAACACATCACATTAAAAACCAATTTCTAGATAAACATAGTGAGCTGTTTTCAAAGTATCTGGTGATTTTTTTGGAGTGATAAAACTTTCGATAGGGATAACTGTGATTTGACAGAAGGTAGAAGCCATGTTGTTTTGGCATCTCTGTTCAGTAAGCATTGACAAATTATCCTGGAAAGACTCACGCCACAACAACGTTTACAAATTGTTGAAATTTATTTTTAAAATCAGTGTTCTATTCGCCAAACTTATAGAGCATCTCGTGAAATTTACGATTTACATAATCGTCCATCAGAGCAGCTTATTCGTCGAACTATCCATAGATTTTGGACAACATTTTCTCTACTCCATGCAACAACAACAACAAGACAAAGACCTGTATGTACAGAAGAAAATATTGCTGCAATAAGTGTTAATGATGATCCAGATTTGTCTATTGGTCTACGTTCACAACAAGTTGGGAAATTTTGCGTAAAAATCTTGGTCTACACCCAAACAAGATCCAACTAAAGCCACTTAACCATAATAAGTGTCGTTTGCTTGCTGATTGGGCCCTAGAACAGTTCGAAGTTGATTCACTTTTCTATCGTAAAATTATGTTTAGTAATGAAGCTCATTTCTAGTTGAACGGTTATGTAAACAAGCCAAATTGCTGTATATGGAGTGCAAAAAATCCTCAAGAAGTTCTGCAGGTTCCATTGCATCCTGAAAAATGGACTATATGGTGGGCTTTACATAATGGAGGCATCATCGGTCCATACTTTCTTAAAAACGGTGCTGGAGCTAATGTTACAGTGAATGGTGCTCGTTACAGATCGATGATCAATGATTATTTGTTTCAAAATTTAATTGTTATGGACCCAGAAGTGTTTTGGTTCCAACAAGATGGTGCTACATCTCATGCTGCTACCGTAACAATTGATTTATTGAAAGAAAGATTTGGCTATAACATTATTTCGAGAAATGGTCCAATTAATTGGCCTCCAGAATCATGCGACATAACCCCCCTGGATTATTTTCTTTGGGTTATGTCAAGTTATTGGTTTATTCTGATAAACCTGAAACAATAGACCGTTTGGAAGCCAACATAACTCGTTGTATTGATGAATTAAGGCCCGAATTACTCGAAGAAGTGGTCCAAAATTAGTCTGGTCGAATGCGGCTCCTCAGAGCTAGTCGTGGTGGACATATGTCGGAAATCATTTTAAAAACATAAATGTCATAAAATTATCCTTGAAATAAAGAAAGAAATTGGCTTCAATCTTAATTTAAATGTGTTTTATTTCAATTTAAAGTTCTATCACTCTAAAAAACACACCCGATATATTATATAAATTATATTTCTACTTTCAACGATACTCAAAAAATTAGCCAACAGGTTCATAATTCGTCGATTTTTGTAGGGGAAACATCATATTATTTGAAATTCAATGAAAGATATAGATATATCTCAATAGGCGTAGAAAAACTGTATTCATTTCAAGCCACATATAGTATATTATATATACTATAGAGCATGCAATAGAAGGTAAGATAAACGATAATTAGGGTTAAAACAAACAATATCATGTTATTTCGTATCAAACTCGACAAGAGTAAGAGTTTACGCCCACTTCTTTTAATCGTTTATTATTCATTTCTAATTAGGTACACCTTCATATAGTAGAACCACATTAGTTTTCACCAACATATTTATAATATCAAAACATCTGAAACATTTTAATTAACAACTGACGTGAAGAATAACTCCCGTCAAAAATGACACCTTAATGGGCTCACGCGACTGTAAACCGCGCGCCCTCTATCTCTCTCTCTCCCAGAGGGGACAATAATTCCTGGTGCCCGAAACGCCCGGAGTATAACAAATTGATTACCAGGAGATAAGTGGGGAAAAGTTTTCCGGCATAATTTTCGGCCTGGAGCATAAGGCGTCACGCCGAAAATGGCAGGATTGATTGCGGAACGATAAAAATTCCTACGTTCCCTGCCACCGGGCGATTACAGTCGCTCCGGAGTTCTTCGTCCACACGGATCATTACCCAATAATGAAACGTGCTGAAGTTTCCGGTTTTCCTTATCCGGTTCATATGGGTAAGTACGGGAGGACATTTGATTATCCAGTTGAGGGTGACACTCGGGGATAGTTTTCAGATAGGAGAACTCGGCTGGGCGTAAAGACGATGAAAGAGTTTATAATCGAATCGGGGCAAGGTAGAGTGGATATGGGTGGAAATTGCTGGAAAAGGAATGAAAAAGTGTAATATGATTTTCTAAATTTGAGTCGAGAGATTTACGGTAGTCTACGTGATAACTATCGAATATTGGTAGTTTAAGCTGTGGAATATTTTCAATTTAGGTTCTACAACACTTGGAGAATACCTCAATTGAAGATATTCGACCATATCTCCCTCTAGATTTTCCTCACTCACGTCCGCTACTCAACAAATGAATAAACTTAGTTTACGCCCACAGGTTAATTAGTAATTAAACGATTGTCTTGAGTTACGAAGGAAGAGTGAAGCTTGATGGAAATTGCTGTAAGAGTTTTCACAGAGCAAATGAGAAGCTGTAAGTCGAGATGTTTAAGGTGGCCCACGTTTGAACTTCAAGATCAGAGTGAACAATTGAGTACTTGTACTTTAGATTCTAGCATAATAGTAAATTATATTTCACAATACTTAGTAAATACCTCGAATGAAGCTGAATGAGAATTGCACCAGATTCCACTTGATCATTTTCGAAACTCAACAACTGCGCTATTAAGTTTACGCTCAGAGGTTAATTAGTAATGGATGGTTGTCTTAAGTAACTTAAGTAGAGTAGGGAAATGGGAAATATTATACAATTTTTGAAACGCGGGTCAAGATATTAATAATAATGTCAATTAGTAATGAGACGATTGTTTTCGTTACGAAGGTTGGAATGTTCGATAACTGAGGTGTTTCTATCGTCAAATAGAATTCGTGTGGGCGTTAAGAAAAAAGGACTCACAAGCTCAGTCGAATAACGAAGAATGAAAATTGAAAGTAATTTTCTCGAATATCCATATTGGAACTTTACTGGAACCTAAATTCACTTCCACAAACAATGAATTTTCATCGATTTCTGATTCGCAAGAATTTTCCGAATAATAAAATTTTACGCCCACCTCATCCTTTACCCTTCTGTGAAACCTCAGAAACCATTATTTCAACGAAACTGAAGCTGGATTGAACTAAGTACTAATGAAATGACACGAAAAATGGTGAATTAGAGAACCAGTAAAAAACATCAAATAAAATGTGTGACAAGATTATCCAAAACGAAATAGTTTACGCCCAAGAATCAACCAACAATGAGGCAATGAAGATGTGTATATCAGATGACTAAATTTGTTTGTCGATACATGTTTAGTGATGGTGGGCGTAAACTATGAGAGAGCTTATTATTTGAGCAAAATTATTGCAGCGGTATATTTCTGAAGAGGACTCACCTACTTTTGAAGCATAATATGAGAGAAGTATCAGAATCATTGAAATATCGGAGATTTTAATAGGAAGGGAAAATATGAGCATTGATTATGTTTACACCCACACATTAACCAACAATATTTGGAATTTTGGCTGAGATATTTTTCAACTAAAAAAAGTTGTAACCTCTCTAGTAATCACCCTATTAACAACAGTTTTTGAAAAGTGTCATCTGGATGGGCGTTAATGATTTGAATTTTGATTTTTCCAAACCAATGTTGTTGAGTCAGTTTACGCCCACAGTTCAATTAGGAGTGAGATGATTGGGTTGTGAATTCTGCGATTCTAACAGCTGGTTATTTAATCACTATATTTGAATAATCATTGCATTTGTCGGAAAAAGCCCAATAAAAGTAAAACCGTGAAAGAGTCCATGATTGTCAATAAAGACAGTTGCAAAGACGTACTTTTATAGAGGATGCACCTGCTTCAGAAATTGTGTAATCTGAAGGTAACGAAATTTGATTATTTATCAAGTTGTCGTCTCTCCTGAAGAATTTCAAGTAGCGTCAGTTTTCGGAAGCGAAAACCAGGTTGGGCTTAAAGACGCTGGAAAAGTTCATAATCGAATTGGCGTCCAGTGAAGTGGCGCCCGATGAAAATTGCAGGTAAGGTTTTTCATAAAAGATGCAGCGAGTTGTGAAATGAGAGGACATAATATGATTCAGAACTGCAAGTCGTGATTTTCTTGATAAACGATGTTCGAACTCGAGAATCAAAGGAAACTATCCGATCCCAGGGAAATATCCTTTCCTATAATGTGATTGTTATCTAGGATGAAAAGATTCTCTTTGATGGGCCGTTTTGAAATCTTATTCAATCTCCATCTAGTGGTTAACTAATGATGAGGCAACTGGAATTTTCCTAGCAGATAAAAAAATTTGAAATAGTTAAATAAGTTGAAACTATCAAAGTGTATTTGTAAATTGATAATATGGTTTTACTCCTACCAGTGGATGGGAAGCACAAGAATTAAAACGGAGTATATAGCGGTTGTAAATCAAATAACTCCTAGACGATTACAAAAGCTATTTCGAAAACTAAATAGTTAAAATTCAAAATGTTTTCAAGGAAAATAATTATTAACTGAGAGTGTTCTCTTCTTGAATTCAAGAAATAGGGCAGGATTCTGAGCGACATTTAGCATTATTATCACGCCCGATGGGCGTAAATGACACACGTTTCATAAAACTAATTGAACAATTATTTTTAATGCAGTTCGTTGGAATATATTCAAGAAATTGGAAGCGTGTCTTCTGATATACATATTTCCTTTCATCCACAATATAATTATAGCAGAACGTTTTCCATTGTTATCGATGATATCAATAGAAATATACACTAAGGGAGTATTATTTGCTGTGCTCAAATTTCATGAGTACACGTAGCTTCAACACTTCATTGATAGTGCCTCATTACTTTCCTTTCCAATTTATTATTCGAAGAATATCTTGAATATCACACAGATCAATTCTGAAAACCCCACTATAAAATTTAAATTCATGAAAAAAAATGCTCAAAACCTTTCTAATATTAAATTAATTGAATATCTCAAGAAACACAGTTTCAATTTAGTAGACATGTAGAATTAACAGTCATTTCAAAAATGCATGCATATTTTTTTCAGCAAATAATTTTTATCGCACTTATGTGGATATTTTTCCAGTATTTTGAATCAAGCAAGACTTGGTTCTTTATATAAGGTTGTTCGGAAAGTAATTCCGTTTTTTATCGACGGATAATTTAATTGTATTTTGTCGAACCCAACTTCACACTTAAGCCGCATAAGCAATATATGTTTTGAGAGCTCATATAGCAAGGCTTGTGTGTAAAAAAGTTCAAATAATTCTACGCAGCAGTTTTTGATTAATACCCTTTTAATATGGTGAGCAAGAAGCAACATTTTCGTCATATTTTACTTTTTTACTATAGAAAAGGTAATATTGTTTAAGGCAGAAAGAAATCAACCGATGTGTTTGGAGAAGATGTGTTGACAGTACGCCAGTGCCAGAACTGGTTTTTAAAATTTCGATCCGGCAATTGATGTTGAAGATGCACCACGTTCCGGAAGGCTGGTTGAAGCTGATAAACACACGACAAAGGCATTAGTTGATGCAAATCAGCGAATAACAATACGTGAGATCGGTGGAAGCTTAAATTTATCGAAATAAACTGTTTATGACCAATTGAAAGGCCTGGGTTTAACCTTGAAGCTCGATATATAGGTTCCCCATGTTCTCACGGAGAGAAATTTGTGTCGTCGCGTTGACGTCAGTAATTCGTTTCTCAAACGTGACGAAACTAATCCATTTCTGAAGTGCATCATTACTGGAGACGGAAAATGGGTTGTATATATCAATGTCAAATGCAAGAGATCATGAAGCAAAAAAGAATAACCGGCTCAAAGTATTTCGTGAGCCAATATCCATCAAACAAAGTGATGCTATCTGTTTGGTGGGATTTTAAAGGAATTGTGTTTCTTTTATCTTTTTCCGGATAACACAACAATTTCTTCTGTCATCATCTGGCAAACTGTATGATGCACTTCAACAGAAAATGCCAGAATTAATCAATAGAAAATCTGTTGTTTTCCACCAAGATAATGCGGGAGCTACAAATTTGGTCACTAGCCAAAAGCTTTTACGGCTTGAATGGGATACACACCCACCATATTCTCCAGATCTGGCGCCTTGGGATTATGATTTGTTCCGGACCATGCAAAATTTTCTGGACGGTAAAACCTTTACTTCAAATGAAGAGGTCAAAAATCACCTGGATCAGTTTTTTTGCCACCAAAGACCAAAAATTTTATGAGCGTGGAATCATGCTACTACCATAAAGATGACATAAGGTGTTGTATCAGAATGGCCAATATGAAATTCAATAAAATGTTTATTCATTGTACGAAAATGGTTTTTCATTTTCCTATAAAAAACGAAATTACTTTCCGAATGCCCCAATAGTTTATTTTTAAATGTTTGAGTACTTTTCTATGATTTAAACTCTCCATGTCTTTCCAGGCGTGCATTTGAAGACTTAGGCTTATATGAAGTTTGTTTCAGGAATCAGCACAGTGTACTCCCATCTGTATAACAGCGCACGTTTGTAACTTATTTCTAAGCGATCAACAAAACCTATTCGGGTTTATTTGAGTTTCGAACTGTTATACAGATTCAAGTTTTACTTTACCGATACGAAAAACTTCTTCTTTCCATAGCTCATACTTCTTTAATTATATTTGGAGGAGAATATCCGCCATAATAATTCATTCGAATAAGAGAGTGGTTCAAATATTGTCGAGACAAATACTCTGAGACGTTTATTCATTATCGAAAAATTTACAAAAAAAAAACATTTTTTTTAGGTAATTCCTCTCACTATTTACACATTTTGTCTACCTTTCCGGAAGTTTTTTGATGCCGGTATCGAAAAATTCTTTGGGCAACTCGGACAGCCATGTGCGCACGAATCCCTCTAACTCGTCGTTGGTGTTGAACTTTTGACCTCCAGTGTCCAAACATGTGGTAGTCGCAGGGCGATAAATCCGGACTGTAAGGGAAGTGTTTCAGTACCTTCCAGCCTAATTCCGATATTGTATCGAGCGTGAGACGCGCGGTATGAGGGCGTGCGTTATCCTGGAGGAGAATTGCACTTCGTTCTGGAATGCTCCTCCATTTCGACCGATAAGGGAGTTTCACGTGTGTTTTCAGAAGGTAAGAGTAGTATGCAGCATTGATGGTACGTTGAGTACGCAGGAAATCGACGTACAGCACGCCCTGCCTGTCCCAGAACACAGTACACATCCCCTTACACGCGGACCAGGTTGTCTTCGCTTTGACTGGCTCCCCTTTCTCCTTCTTCCTTCACTCTTTACATGACACCTTGGTTTTGGGAGTGTAATAGTGTACCCATGTTTCGTCTGTAGTGAAGATTCGCGTTAAAAAACCGTCCTCCTCCCCCTCGTATCGCGTCAGTAAGCGGCGACAAACTTTCAACCGCGTTAAGTTTTACTCAAAGTTCAACAGTTTAGGAACCCATCGCGCCGTTATTTTTCGATATTGAAGGTGTTCGTGGATGACAGACTCTACACTACCAATACTGATGTCGACTTCAGCCAAAATGTCTCAAACATTCATCCTACGGTCCTGCAAAATGAGTTGTTCTACGCGGCGAATGTTGTCTAGTGTGATGCTTGTTCGCGGTCGACGATCATGCGACTCATTCTCTACGGTTCCGCGGCCATCTTTAGATGCTTTGGCCCATATAAACACGGCAGCCCTCCTCAGGTACTCACTACCGAACTGCTTTTGCAAACGCACAAAAATATCCGTGTTTTTAACAGCTTATTCCACTAAAAAACTAATGATAATACGTTGCGCAACGGCGGTCAGTACTTGACGTTTGCTCATGGTCGTAGCACACGCGTGAAACACGTCCTCAGACGAAAACAAATGCCACACTATTCGACCCAGCTATCACATACTCAGGCCACGACCTTCGAAACATACATGCGCGCCATCTACAGAGTTTTTCTCGATCATATTTGAACCACTCTCGTATAAACGCTTATTATGGGCATTATGAGTGATTTTGAAAAGAGAAGTATCATCTTCAAGATTCTCACAAGTCTGAAAACGATTCAATTTGAACCTTGAAAAGTTCTTCAACTTTCAAGTTTTAACTGAATATCTCAGAAACAATTATACTAATTATGAAAAAGAAAACAATAGAAACCTTGAACATTCTATAGCTGGATTATGGAGCGTTTGTTCACAGGATATTCTATTTTGAAATTGAACATTCTATCCACTGTCAAAGTTATTCTAAAACGAGTGGAATACCCTGAACATTCGTTAATTTGCAAACGGAGGCTTATTGAAGTTATGAAACTACAAATTTGGATTGTTCACACTTCTTCCCCACATAGCATAATATACATGATATTTATTTTTTCTCATGTTGTAGTTGACGTTTTTTGAAAAACTTAATTTTTTTATGTAATTGAATCTATTCTTTAATTTCAGGGCGTAGCCATGACAAATCTTCCTACTTGTTTCGTCTGGGCCAGAAATCTTCACAAGGGGTTAAAGCCTTCGCTGAAACTGGACGGTCAGACCTTTTAGAGGTTCAGAACCAAGGACGCAACGGTGTTTTTGATGAGTTTAACGCCCCATCGATTGGGCAAGGAGTTGGAAGAACTGAAGCGAAGTTCTTCGTTGATGGAAATCATTCGTTGGTAAGAGACATTTTTATTCTTTTGGGAGTGAAACCGCGTTCAAAACACATTTCATTCAATTAATTCTCCGTGAACTCTACAGATTTAAATCTAAATAAATCTCTTGAAAACATTCAGAATAAAATTTTGAATATGCACTATATGACTCTGTATCATTTTATAGACATATATATTATCATCACATGTTGTGGAAATTAACTAATAAAGAATCAAAAGAAATATAAAATAATGACCAAATTATTTAAAGATCACCTTATACAAAATTTGTTTCGATTGGATGTTAAAGAATTAGAAGTTCACTTATTAAAAAATGCTCTACATAGAATTCAAAAAGGTGTTTTTTTTAAATTTTCCTTTTCAAAAAATAGATAGCACATTTTCAAGAAAGCGAACCTGATAAATTCAGATCCAAGCTCTTCAGTTAGGAGTTATTTGAATAAATAAAATAATCAGTAATTTTTTAATAATTTAGTCATTATATTATATTTCTCCTGATTTCATGTTTAAATTTAAATTCTGAACGTCTTCAGGAGATTTATGCAGATTTAAATCTGTAGAGGGTCTGGAGAATTAATTCTAGCTTAATAGCTGGAACATTGAAAAAACTTTTTCGTAGTACATTTTCAACATTTTATTAAATTCTAATTTTAAATTTTTTTAAAGAGTTTGTAGATGAAATTTGTGAAGGTTTCGGAGAATTAATCCAGCTATTACCTGTAGTATTGTAAAAAATCCCTCTGAAGTAAATTTTTAATCCAAATTTATTTGTTATAATTAATTAAAAGGTCGACAAAAAAAATTTTGGTTGTAACATGAAGCTGAATTGCATATTATGGTAGAATGGATGTATCCAAATACGAAAATGAGAAAAAAAGTTTAATACGTAAGGTTTTCTCGTTACATTTTCAGAACCACATTTAATGTCACAATACCTGATGTGTATTGAAAAAAAATTATTTCAGAATTTTTAACTGTATATATCGACTTCATTTAGTTTTACACCTACTAAACGTACTTACACTTAAGGAAAATACAAGGATTGAAAATATTTACTCTAAATTCTAATTTAATTCCATCTTTTCTTTTTATGAGGGATCTTCTTTCTTCAAAAACCATCAGTAATCACCCATGATGGCTGGATCCCATCAACATTGATAGTGAATTTCCATTGTCCTCATAATTGATTGTGGAATCTTTCACACTGACAGATCCCAAATTTTCACGAAAAAAATGACTGATGTGAATCGTGGAAATTAATTTTTGATGATATTCGGGCACCAAGCGATTTGGAGGCATTTAATAGTTCATTAACTAATTGTTGGTAGTTTGCATCCATTTTGTTGTCCAAAAATCCTCTTAATAATCTAACAAATGAGTTCCATGCTCTGATTTGTGGTCCAAATTCCTTCCTTCCTTTAATTTGGCATCACTTAATTGGGAAATACTTGTTTAGAGCATTTGAATCCATCTTTATTCGTAGCCTTCACAAAGTTTTTCGTCATCGCAAATTTAATGTCTACAGGAGGTCTAACCTTAACATTTGGAAATCCCGGTTGAAATACACTTCTTTCTGGACGAATTCTTGTTTTATAATGCTGATTTACTGCACGACTGTCCCATAGACAAAGAAAACAGTAATATTTTGTAAATCCTCTCTGAAGTCCCACTAAAATTCCAATAACTCCGCACATCTCTTCCATTTAAACGTGTTGTAATTTATTTCATCCAAAAGAGTACACATATTTTCAGAAATTCCTTTCATAGTCACGGAATGGGCAATTGGTATATAGGGTTTTAAATTTCCATTATGCAATAACACCACTTTCAAGCTGAATTTATACGAATCTTTAAACACCACTCAGAGGGGGAATGCCCATTATCAAGTTCCTGCATTGAATCATCAATATCAGTACACACACACACAACAAATTTTCAATACTGAACGGAGCATTTTTTTTCTGAAATTCGTAATTTTCATTTCATTGCCTAATAAGTTCCATTCCTTAAGACGGGAACCAAGAAGTTCTGACTTTGAACAATTAAATGTGGCTCGTCAGAACTGGGACCTGGAGTAAATGTAGGGTGGGTGCACTGTTCTTCGGAGCTGCCTGATGATGCGCCGTCTCCTATATCTTACAAATAACATTTTGCGGATCTAAAGGTGCGATGGGTACTGGTAAATCTGCATTATGAGGAACAGGTTCTATTGCAGACTGCAAATTTGGATAGTCGATCTTGTGTTTTCCCTTTTTGGAATAAACTTCACTGCACCAATGATTCGCAACAACATGGAGAGTCCATTGCTTGCCTTGATCTCCAATTAAAACACCAAAATATTGGAAGTACGCTTCTATAACATTCGCAGAAAATGGCCTGGCTTATAACTTCGCCAAAAATTCTCCACAAATATAACAAAATTTGTCAGGAGAGATTTTGAAACTGCGACGCGTCTGTCTCGACATTTTTGTCTTTAAAACACTTTCTTACCTACATACAGGGAACCACTCTATTCGAAACTCAACAGAAGACTTATTTTTAATGTTAACTTTATGTCTCATATTATAAACAGCACAGTTTAGGTACCTTTCCTGTTATAAAATGCATCCATTTTAACCGTCCTCTCATAAAATTGACTACTTGCTAATGTAAAATGGTCTTATTGAGTTATTGTAAAGTGGTAAGTGTTAGGGCTTTAGGAATATTTTTCCTATTATTAGAGGGGGATTTTCATCAAAAAAAAAAATAAAGATCTGCTTTGTGTTACAAAAATCTTGTCGACCAGTGTTATCAATTAATCACCTGAACGTTAAGGCGACATCCCAGGTTCTTCAATCATTACGAAAAATCCGACAACAAATCTGTACCTAAAGCTCAGATTCCAGATGCCGACTAGCATAAATACTGAATTATTTTTAAAACCGTTTGAAATAGATCTAGTGTTTCCGCTACACTGCACCATTCTACCGGCTGACTCTTCACAGAATATCACCGTACGTAAATCCCATGAAATTTTTAATCGTCGAACTGAAATCGATAGGTGGATTCACGTAAAATTCGCTCGACGCATATTTAGCAGGTGCATTACTCTTGGATCGTTAGACCGTTTCCACCTATAGAATGATCCGTCAGGCATCCTGTATGCCGGATGCATTTTGCAATGCTGAATTGCCTGGGGACGTACTCGAATTGAAAATTCTAGTTAGTGTTAAGAATTTCAACCCGGGCACTCCTGGATGTTTCTGCCTGAAATGCTTAGGGCCTATCGAAAAAAAATTGAAAATTGTAAAAGCACTGGGTACTGTTTTAAAATCTGCTAGTGATTTTTCTTGTTTTCATTTACTTACTATTTTGTTAGCCTATCTTTGGAAGGCAATTCTTATATAATCTACCCATAAATAATAAATAAAACTAATAATAATATGTAATCTATCAATAAATTCAGTTTGAAACTGTCCCTGCTTGCCCTTGTATTAACCCAGGATGTATCGGGTATTTTTTAGAGTGATAAAACTTGAAATTGAAATAAAACACCTTTAAATTGAGATTGATGCCAAATTTTCCTTTATTTGAAAAATAATTTTATGACATTTATATTTTAAAAATAACTTCCGATCCACAACGACTAGCTCTGAGGAACCGCATTCGAACAGACCAATTTTGGACCAGTTTTTTGAGTAATTCAGGCCTTATTTCATCAATATCACGAGTTATGTTGGCTTCCAAAGCGTCTATTGTTTCTGGTTTATCAGCATAAACTAATGACTTGACATAATCCCAAAGAAAATAATCCAGTGAAGTCATATCGCATGATCTTAGAGGCCAATTAATTGGACCATTCCTCGAAGAAATGGTATCGTCAAATGTTTCTTTCAATAAATCATTTGTTACGGTAGCTGGATGAGGTGTAGCACTATCTTGTTGGAACCAAAACACTTCTGGGTCGATACCATTCAAATTTTGAAACAATTAATCATTGATCATCGATCTGTAGCGAGCACCATTCACTGTAACATTAGCTCCAGCATCGTTTTTAAAGAAATATGGATCGATGATGCCTCCAGCGTATAAGGCACAGCATACAGTGCATTTTTCAGGATGCAATGGAACCTGCAGAACTTCTTGAGGATTGTTTTCACCCCATATACAGCAATTTTGCTTGTGTATGAACTTCATCACTAAACACAGTTTTACGATAAAAAAGTGGATCAACTTCAAGCTGTTCTAGGGCCCAATCAGCGAACAAACGACGCTCATTATGTTCAAGTGGCTTTAGTTCTGGAATCAGTTGGATCTTGTATCGGTGTAGACCAAGATCTCGTCATTAACACTATGACTTACAGCAGCGATATTTTCTTCTGTACGTACAGTTCTTTGTCTTGCTGTTGTTGTTGCATCGAGTCCAGAAAATGTTGTCCGAAATCTATCGATGGTTCGACGAATAAGCTGATCTGATGGATGATTGTGTAAACCATAAATTTCACATGATCACACTGATTTTGAGAATAAATTTTAACAATGTGTAAACGTTGTTGCGGCGTGAGTCTTTTCATGATAATTTATCAATGCTTACTGAACAGAAATGTCAAAACAACATGGCTTTACCATCTGTCAAATTACAGTTATTCCTATCGAAAGTTCTATCACTCTAAGAAAAACTTCTTTAGTGAAACTTTAGTGAAATTATTGACAAAGAACAAGCTAAATTAAATATAACTTAGCAGAATTATGTAAATAGGACAAATTTGATCAAAATTCACTTAATTCAATGAGAGATAGCATCTACGTCAGATATTTTCAAATGATTAATGTAAGAGAGATCCTTGAAAATGTTTAGGCATCAATAGTATTGTAATAGCATCTAAGCTAAAGAAATTTAATCACTTTCATAAGTAATATTAAGTATTTTATAAGTTATAAGCATTAGAAGTTAAAATTTGTTAAATTTTGACACTTGAAATACTGTACGAACGAAAATCAAGACTTTCACTGTTCTGTTTAACATGAAACATACATCAAAATGTAGTTAAAAAATAAGCTAATTTTCAAAAGTAATTTCAAACCAGGAAATATTGTAAATTTTGTAAAATCATCAAAAGCATCATTTTTATATAATTTTGACAGAAGCTAGTAAGCTTTGAAATTCAACTTTTCTTGAAAACTATAAATAGGGCAGACACAGAAAAAGTCAGCAGTATCCAATTATATGCAGAGTAGAATCCTTGTCGTCCATAATTTAAAAAAAAATGCCAAAAAAGTATCATCATCTGAAAAAAGAAGATTATTTGGTTATTGTGAATGGAAATTGAATCCTGAAAATACAGTACCTGAATGTGAATGGAAAATTATCACATAGAAATCAAGTTTCAAACGAATTGGATATATTGAAGAAAATCAACAAAGTAGCCTGTGAATTCCAGAACGTTCTAGAAGTGTTGTTTCCAACGAAACCCGTGTTAATCCTGAAACGAAGAAGGGACAGTAAAAAGGAACAATCATAAATTGAAGAACAAACTTACCAAAGGTATTAAAATTCAATCCTGTTAATCTTTCCACAAAGAACTTTAGAAATAATAATCACTCTTTACATTAGAATTACGTTAGGTTATTTAGATAAGGTTAGGTTAACATAGAATTATATTTAGGTTAATGATCACTGATTATAATATTTCAAATTACTTTCATAAAATATAATTTAAAATTCAACTTTTTAGAAAATTCAAATTGAACCCTCCTTCAAATATTAATCAAATTTAATAATATTTTAATTTCAATTATTCAAAATTATAACCTTAAGAGCTAGCCGGAAACATAGAATACATCACATACATACAAGGGTAATCTAATTAGTATTCATTCACTAAATTTCTTTAATATAATTACATAACAATATATATATATATATATATATATATATATATATATATATATATATATATATATATATATATATATATATATATATATATATTTTTATCCGAATAACTCCTTACTGAAGAGACTAGCGTAGAATTTTTTAGGTTTTTCTTCTGGAGAATGTGCTATATACTGTTTAAAAAGAAAAAAAAATCTTTTTTATTCATTGTGGAAGATTTTTCAGCGATTGAACTTGTTATTCCTCAGTATCCAATCGAAACAAATTTGTATTAGGTGATGAATTCAAATAATTTAATTTATACTTCATTATTCCCTTGGTTATTTATCATTTAATTACCACC
The DNA here is from genome assembly GCA_034642435.1 of Megalocaria dilatata. Lineage (NCBI taxonomy): Eukaryota > Metazoa > Arthropoda > Insecta > Coleoptera > Coccinellidae > Megalocaria > Megalocaria dilatata. The sequence goes on from CM067861.1 coordinate 32,346,544, forward strand.
ATATGTGATAATATATATGTCAATAAATTGATATAGTGTTATCTAGGGAACATTTAAAATTCAATTCTAAATGTTGTCAAGAGATTTATTCAGATGAAAATCTGAAGCGGTTCCGAAGAATTCATCCAGCTATTATCTGTAATAGTCTGGATGTATTTAAGGTCGCTGGCTAACTTCAAGTTTCAAATTCTGTACTTGTAAATTGAAAAATTTCAATTCATTTTGGTATCATAGTACGGGTGAGCTGAATTCGGTAAATTCAATCTCCCACCGATCTCTCGTAATGTTATTCGCCGATTTGTATCATCCAGGGCCTTTATAGTGTCTCTATCCGCTTCAACCGGCCTTCCGGAACGTTTTGCATCTTCGACATCAAAATTGCCGAATCGAAATTTTGCAAACCAGTTCTGGCACTGGCATACTGTCAACACATCTTCTCCATACACACCGTTTAATTTCTTTCTGGCTTGAACAGCATGTTTACCTTTACTGTAGTAAAAAAGTAGATTATGACGAATATGTTGCTTATTGCTGTCCATATTTAAAAGAGCCCCAACCAAAAACTAATGCGAACAATAAATTGAACGTTTTCACACGCAAGCCTCGTTATATCAGCTCTCAAAACATATAATGATTATGTGGCTTAAGTGTGAAGTTAGGTTCGAAAAAATACAATCAAATCCTCTGTCGGGAAAAAACTAAATTACTTTCCAAACAATTCTATATCTAGTGGAGTTTTATTGAGTAATAAAGTTGGGGTGACTGAAGGATCAAGTTTATTTATATACTTTCGTATGGTTATATAAATTCTAACCCAGGAATCCTGTAAAATAAAAAGTTTCTATATCCAAACTTCATTATTTTCATCCAAATTTATGGAAAAGGGTCCATTTTTTCCTCACAAAAATGTAAGACGCAATATCAAATAGAACAAACTATAATTTTCCAGTAACGACACGTGAATACAACAATAAATTCATCGTCACTTCATGAATCATGTTATCGTACAAAGAATGATTATTAATGAGCACTGGTAGTGTAATATCTGACCAGCTGTTCCTTATAATTGAAAAAACGAATGATTACTCAAGATTTACAACCACATCCATCATGTTACTACAGGAGTACCTAAAGCTAGACAGGGTGGGCGGATAGAACAAGGAAGTTCTCTAGGTCATCTCTAATGAACAACACCCATCAATAAAACAGTGTGTTCGAAATTTACAATACAGATTCCCTGTTTGACGGATTGACACTGATATATGGCTAATTGGATTTAAAATTTTTGGATCTCCAGCCAAGAATTAAGTTTCTTACTATTTGTTTCCAATTCTAATCACACAAGAATAATTACTCTGAAATGAGATGTTTTCTATGTATCTATGAGGCATAATTTACATTAGTGAATGTTTGCTATTAAGTTTCTACGAATGCCGAAATAAAACATTTCAAATTAGCCAATTTTTTTTTAAATTTGAAAGACAATTTTATGACATTTATGTTTTCAAAATTACTTCCGGCATATATCTATCATGCCAAGCTCCGAGGAACCGCATTCGACCAGACCAATCTTGGACCACTTTTTCGAGTAATTCAGGCCTTATTCAAACAATAACACGATTTATGTTGGCTTACAAAGCGTCTCTTGTTTCTGGTTTATCAGCATAAATCAATGACTTGACATAACCCCAAAGAAGATAATCCAGTAGAGTTATGTCGCATGATCTTGGATGCCAATTAATTTCTCGAAATAATGTTATCGCCAAATCTTTCTTTCAATAAATCAATTGTTACAGTAGCAGCTTGAATTGTAGCACTATCTTGTTGGAACCAAAACACTTCTGGGTCGATACCATTCAAATTTTGAAACAAATAATCATTGATCATCGATCTGTAACGAGCACCATTCACTGCAACTTTAGCTCCAGCATCGTTTTTAAAGAAATATGGACCGATGATACCTCCATCGCGTAAAGCACACCATACAGTGCATTTTCAGGATGCAGTGGAACCTACAGAACTTCTTGAGGATCGTTTTCACTCCATATACGGCAATTGTGCTTATTTACATAACCGTTCAACTAAAAATGAGCTTCATCACTAAACACAATTTTACGATAAAAAAAAAGATCAACTTCAAGCTATTCTAGGGCCCAATCAGCAAACAAACGACGCTTATTATGGTCAAGTGGCTTTAGTTCTTGAACCACTTGGATCTTGCATGGGTGTAGACCAAGATCTTTACGAAAAATTTTCCACATGGTGGATGCACAGAGTCCAACTTGTTCTGAACGTAGACGAATAGATAAATCTGGATCATCATTAACACTATGACTTACAGCAGCGATATGTTCTTCTGTACGTACAGTTCTTTGTCTTGTTGTTGTTGCACCGAGTAGAGAAAATGTTGTCCGAAATCTATCGATAGTTCGGCGAATAAGCTGCTCTGATGGACCATTATGTAAACCATAAATTTCACGAAGTGCTCTATAAGTTTGGCGAATAGAACACTGATTTTGTAAATAAGTCGTTTATTCGTCATCGCATCGCGCTTAGGTTTTGATTCTTCCACTGCTCCACTGGACATTCGTGGTCCTCTAGTTAAACATTGAATTTCCTACGTTTCCGACTGTCTTTCCCGTACCTGCATATTCTCACACTTAAAAGGTTCAGATATAAAATGTGACAAAATTATAGTATGGTGTAATAATTGTTGTTCATTAATAAAAAGTTTGTGGAGAATATATTCAATTTACCCTATGTTAAAAATAATTTTCCATCAAGTTAAAATCCTTCTTGATATCTTTAATTCATATATTAATTCCTGTTTGTTTTTTTTATATTTATTTGTCATTTTTATTTAATTCTTTACATATCCCGAATGGTCGTTGTAATTCATCCCATTATTGACCAAATATTCGAAGATATTTATAATAATATAATAATAATAATAATAAGTAATTTATTTCCTACAGGATACACTCCCAATTACAGGAAATCACAAAAAATCAGAATACAGTTTCATATTGACATGGTGCACAAAGTACTACAATGAAAAATAAAAAACAATCCCCATAAAATTCAGGTGCGTTGTGACAAATAGGCATTCACTATGGTCCGAGGAGAGTCGAAGAAAATGTCGCATGCACTGCCGAGCGCATTTATTATACCACATGTATAACCTATGGGAGACCGAAAACTGGCATTCGTTCTCCCCGTCCCACAGTAAAAGACCATCTCGCCTCTGGAACCCAAACGGGGAACCAGAAACGGAAGACCTGACAAAAGGTCCGGACAATCAATTTTTCCATTAACAATCTTGAACATAAATATTAGTGCACTTATATTCACCCTGTCGGTAGTGGATATGGTACCGAACCTGGAGAGCAAAAGATTGTTGTCATAGCCTATGGGAGGATACACACCTTCCTCCCTCCACATCAAAAACTTGTAATATTTTCGCTGCACCGACTCAATGCTCTTCCTATGACAGTTATATATAGGTCTCCAAACGATATTTGATTATATTTTCGGGTAAACCATAAATTTTCTTCCCTGCCCTTGTAGCGACAAATTCATTTCACCTACCAGATTATTTATTCTCACCTGATGATAATGAAGCGTTTTATTAATACACCCAGTCTTACTCACTGAAATTACATCACATATAAACATTTGGCACGAAGTTCTATTGGCATTGTATATTCAAGGAGAAACAGATCAGTTACACTGATATGTTAACTGAGGTCAAAACACGATAAATCCGAAATTTAAGTGTAAACGCCACCTGCGATTGAAGTGTCACTCGCTAAAAAGCTGTAAATTCTCGTTTTGGCATCCTGATGTGGAGATCACCTTTATTTTGGATGCAAACAAAACAAGGAATAAAAGAGTAGTTGATGAAGTGTGGAAATATTACTGATACATTTAAATAAAAGCTTTTTTATGACTTGGATGAAAATAGAGCTTAAGGAAAACAAATGATTCTGGTATTTTTTTCGATAATTTGTTTTACAGTATCCTAGGAATCAACGTAAGCCAGAAGCAAATGATAGACCAAGTCATAATAATTATAAGAAAAATATATGAAATAATCTTATTTATGTATTTTATAATTATAGTTATTCCAAAAAATCGATAATATCTTCACACTGAGATTGTGTTTCAACTGCTGTTACTAGCAATTTTTGTTTTTGTTTTATTTTCAATTTTATTTTTATTATGTAGTCCTGAATAATGCTTCTGTAAATTGTTGCCTAATATTTTAAGCTGACTACCCCAGCTTGGAAGAAAATGTCACGTATACACATCGCCAAAAGTCTTGGCCTCCCCAGGTTACTCAAGAAATAAACAATCTGTTCTGGAAATGAGATGAATATTTTCCTCTATTTCAACTGCAATATATTTGATAGAAAATCTTTGTTGGTACCCTTTGCTTTATGCAGGACGAGACAAAATAGGTCTGGTACTGGTTGATACTAGCCGTCTATAGCTCCCCAAAAGTCATTTCGAAGGGCTGTTACAGATACCGTTATAATAGTCTTCTCTTGTAGATGTTACTCTGGATCGACCAGGCACCGGTCTCCGAGCAACGCTGCCAGTTTCCAGGAAAGAGCCACCATCTCTCGTTATTCGCTGAAAACTGATTATTTCGAACTTCGAATACACCTGTATTCTTCCGAACAAGAAACTTTTTTTGGTGATTTATTGTTTTCATTTAAGTGATAAGGTAGTAAAGATTGCACACACAAAAAATTGTCCTGTTACATTCAGCAAGTTCAGATAGGGGGGCCAAGTCTTTTGACGATTTGTGTATTTCTCACCTAAGTATTCAAGCAGAATTTTTAACTGTCTGTACTGAAAAGAGGTAACTACACCAACTTGATAAGTAACTTTGAAAGGAAACTCAATACAATGAAAAAAATAGCCACAAATAATCAATTCGAAATATAAACCATAAATTCTCTAAAAAAAAAAAGAAAAACCACTCATTCTGAAACAAATATACCTCACTTCCAGAACAGAAAACAATTTGTGAAACTAACATATTTTAAACTGATCTTGCAAAAAATAGCTCAAATATTTTCGAAAATTAAACAAAAAAACATCTTCCCCATCCCCATATAAAATTTGTAACCCCTTTTTCAAAGCTAAGGACAATAATAACAGGCTGAATGATTCTTGAGGTCATAAATTAAGTTTTCAACAGTGCAGGGTATATTTAGGACAAACGGGTAGATCATTCCAAAAAGATTTTAAAAAATATCCATCTTCATTAAGGAACTCTAATTTTGCGAAACATTTTTTCGAAACCAATCATATCTTCCCAGAATTGAAACATCTTGAAATATTACACCTGGAAGCGAAAGGAAAAACTAAACATAACGGAATCCATATAAATATTCAACCGCAAGCACGTTTCAGAGGTAAAACTATAAAATGAGCGGACGAAACTTCGGCACACCCCAATTCTCGAGATTTTGCACAAGCCGAAGCCTACAACGAATATATACAGAATGTCTAATTTCGAAAGGGCTAAACTTTAAGGGGTGATCATACACGTTATTTACAACTAAAAAGTGACATAACACAGGGTCGAAATATTGATTTTAATTGAAAATTTCTTGATTTGACCACATATCTGGAAACGGCATTAAATTTGCTACAAGATAAAAAGTTCTGTGTGGCAAAAAAAATTATTTCGGGTGTGAACAAAATCAGTCATATTTCTCCAATGATTTTTTCGAAGAAAAATCATTAATCATGGACATGATTTTTTTTTCAGCAGAAAATGCCTCATTTAGTGTGCTTTCGAATGACATATCAACTTTTAAGCTAGCTGCTTGTCCTCTGTCATAATATCATGGCTAAGAAGATAACAACGAACAGTTGAGATATTCCAAACCTAAATTTGCTATATCTTGGAGCTCTTTATGATTGAATATTAAATAATTCTCATGAATTTATGTATATCTTCACCTTCTCTTAATTTTTCAACATTGAAACAACAATAAACGGAACAAATCAGTCTGCTATAATTCGCACAAGCTCATTTCCATGTTAGGAAGATAACAAAGTATATTTCTGTGAAAATTAATAAAACCCTGTAAAAGTTCCACAAATATCCATTTTTATTCAACTTGATATAAACCCAGCGAAATGATATCATAAGACGAACAAAGTAACTTGATATCCATCATAAAATGAACCCCGTAACTTCACGATTTGTACAATTCCGTCTTTGTTATGTTTCCCTTCAAAACCACAAACGGAAATATGAAAAGCCAATATAGAATTACACGTAAGCAGAATTTCGATTATAGAAGTAAACCAAGCATCGCAAATTTAGGATTTTACTGCTAAAATATTGTCTGGATATCAATGTCATTGGATGAAAGTTTATTCAAATGAAAGTCTGATTTTAATTGCGAGGAAGGAATTATGAAAGCCTAATTCGGTGTCTGATTCTTCAACGCATTAGTAAAAGTTTGGAGGAAATATATTTCGTAAAGTATCGACCAAACAATTTCAGATTTATGCTCGTTCTCAAGGTTTCATTCACACTAAAAAAATTCTTTTTCTATTTTTTATTCGGTCCATTCAATTTTGAGTTAGAAGGTGTAGAGAATGGAGTTCGACAAACAGAAAATTTGGTACTTTTCACAGTTTTTCTTTGATAAAGGCTAAAATGCAAGCCAGGCGGTTGCAATTATCAATGGTGTTCATGGTACCGATACTGTAACAGTTAGTTACGTGCACTGTTGGTTTCGTCGATTCCGTTCAAGTATCTTTGACGTTAAATATACACCGCGCACAGGCAGGATAGTCGGCGAAAATGTCGATAAAATCACAAAAATAATAGATGCTGACTGGCATGTTAATAGTCGTTAGCCCAAGAGCTAAAGATCGACCATGAAACAGTATTAAACTATTTGCTCAGAGCTGGATTTAAAAATAACTTCGATGTTTGGGTAGCCACACCAATTAATATAAAAAAATATGATGAATCGAAGTTCCATCTGCGAAGCCTTGGCCACACGGAATGCAATCGCCTCGTTTAAAAAACGGATGGAACTGGGTATGCAAAATGGGTCACATTGGACAATATTGTGTGAAAACGAACCTGTTCAAAGCTCGGTGACGCAGCTCAAACGGTGGCCAAATCAGGACTAACGGCTATGAAGGTTGTACTGTGGATTTGGTTGGAAGGTAGAGGAATCATTCACTATGAGTTGATTCCATATGATCAAATACTAAATTCGTATCTCTATTGTCAAAAACTGGGCTTAAAGTTAGCGATTGAGCAGAAACGGCTAGAATTGACTAACAGAAGTGCTGTGTTCCATCAGGACAATGCCAGGCCACGCACGTCTGTAGTATCTGACCAGAAACTCCGGGAGCTTGGTTAGGAACTTTTAATGAATCCACCATCCAACTGGTAGCAAGCGAATTTGCATCCTTTTACAGAATAATAAGTGGAATTACTTCTTCAGAAGCTCTACAGATTTTATTCTGAATAAATCTCATGAAAACATTTAGAATTAAATTTTAAAACATGTCCTAAATACACTGTATAGATATATAGCTTTATAGATATATCGGGTGATTTTTTTAGAGTGATAGAACTTTGAACTGAAAAAACACATTCAAATTAAGATTGAAGCCAAAATTTTTTTATTCGAAAGATAATTTTATGACATTTACGTTTTAAGAATAATTTCCGGCAAATGCCTACCACGATTAGCTCTGAGGAACCCCATTCGACCAAATCAATATTGGATGATTTTTTCGAGTAATTTAGGCCTTATTTCATTTATGACACGAGTTATGTTGGCTTCCAAAGCGTCAATCGTTTCTGGTTTATCAGCATAAACCAATGACTTGACATAACCCTAAAAAAATAATCCAGTGGAGTTATGTCCCATGATCTTGCAGGCCAATTAATTGGACCATTTCTCGAAATAATGTTATCGCCAAATCTTTCTTTCAATAAACCAATTGTTACGGTAGCAGCATGAGGTGTAGCACCATTCTGTTGGAACCAAAACACTTCTGGGTCGATACCAATAAAATTTTTAAACAAATAATCATTGATCATCGATCTATAACGAGCACTAGTCACTGTAACATTAGCTCCAGCATCGATTTTAAAGAAATATGGACCGATGATGCCTCCTGCATGTAAAGCACACCATACAGTGCATTTTTCAGGATGCAATGCAACCTGCAGAATTTCTTGAGGATTGTTCTCACTCCATATACGGCAATTTTGCTTGTTTACATAGCGGTTTAACCAGAAATGAGCTTCACCACTAAACACAATTTTACGATAGCGATATTTTCTTCTGCACGTACAGTTCTTTGACTTGTTGTTGCTGCATCGAGTAGAGAAAATGTTGTCCGAAACCTATCGATATAAATTTCACGAAGTGCTCTATAAGTTTGGCGAATAGAACACTGATTTTGAAAATGAATTTCAACTATTTGTAAACGCTGTTGCGTGAGTCTTTCCATGATAATTTGTCAATGCTTACTGAATAGAAATGTCAGCGATCCCTATCGGAAGTCCTATCACTCTAAGAAAAACACTCGATACCTTCAAAATTGCAACAAATTATAGAACATATTTGAATATGGGACCTTTGGAAATTAAAACAATGCTAATCTGAAAAAACCATATTTCTTTAACGACAATGAAAAATCACAAAATGTATTTGTACTATAACGATTTCTAACATGAAAAGCCCTGAATAAATAAATTTATATGTATCGTATGTAAATATCAAATCATAATAAACGATGTCGAAAATAATTATGTAATATACAGAGATTTCAATTAAAAAAATGTGTTTTTTATACGAAAGCTGAATTGATGAATGGATTGCATATGCAAATGGAAAGTTACGAGTTACAGTTCTGCATTTGTTACACGAAATATTCCTGTATGTATTTCCCGAAAAAATATCAGCACTATTTATGACGCGAACTGGTATGACATTGAATCAGTGTGGTAGTTATCTTTAATTGGATGAATAATCAAGAAGGAGTAATAGGTTATGATAAACACTTTCGTATCAAATGAATGTATGATTGTTGATATCTACAGTTTGAAGAGAAATCAAGAAAAACCATTATACAAGGTGTCCAAACAGAGTATCGGGTACTTGTTTCTTAGATAAAACAAAAACTACTTAAAATACAAAAAAAGGTTTATTGTTAATTAATACAATATGACTATTGTAATTATTTCAATATGACGTAGAAAATTATTTGGAAAAGATGATGTTATCTAAATGGTGACCGTTACGCTCTAGGTACTCTTCCAATCGGGAACGAAAATTGACGATCGCACGCTGATATCGGGTGTTTTTTTTAGAGTGATAGAATTTTCGATAGGGATATCTGTGGTTTGACAGAAGGTAGAAGCCATGTTGTTTTGACATTTCTGCTCAGTAAGCATTGACAAATTATCATGTAAAGACTCACGCCGCAACAACGTTTACAAATTGTTGCGATTCATTTTCAAAATCGGTGTTCTGTTTGCCAAACTTATAGAGCACTTCTTGAAATTTATAGTTTACATAATCGTCCACCAGAGCAGCTCATTCTTCGAACTATCGATGGATTTCAGACAATATTTTTTTTACTCGATGCAACAACAACAACAAGACAAAGAACTGTACGCATAGAAGAAAATTCGCTGCTGTAAGTCATAGTGTTAATGATGATCCAGATATATCTATTCGTCTTCGTTCGCAACAAGTTGGACTGTGCATCCACCATATGGAAAATTTTGCCTAAAAATCTTGATCTACACCCATACAAGATCCAACTGACTTAAGAACTAAAGCCACTTGACCATTATAAGCGTCGTTTGTTTGCTGATTGGGCCCTAGAACAGCTTAAAGTTGACCCACTTTTTTATCGTAAAATTGTGTTTAGTTATGAAGCTGATAAATAAGCAAAATTGCAGTATATGGGGTAAAAACAATCCTCAAGAAGTTCTGCAGGTTCCATTGCATCCTGAAAAATGCACTGTATGGTGTGCTTTATACGCTGGAGGCATCATCGTCCATATTTCTTCAAAAACGATGCTGGAGCTAATGTTACAGTGAATTGTCCTCGTTAGAGATCGATAATCAAGGATTCTTTGTTTCAAAATTTGAATGGTATCGAACCAGAAGTAATTTTGGTTACAACAAGATGGTGCTGCACCTGATGCTGCTACCGGAACGATTGATTTATTGAGAGAAAGATTTGGTGATAACATCATTCCGAGAAATGGTCCAATTAATTGGCCTCCAAGATCATGCGACATAACTCCACTAGATTATTTTCTTTGGGGTTATGTCAAGTCAGTGGTTTATGCTGATAAACCAGAAACAATAGACGCTTTGGAAGCCAACATAACTAGTGTTATTGATGAAATAAGGCTTGAATTACTCGAAAAAAAGGTCCAAAATTGGTCTGGTCAAATGCGGTTCCTCAGAGCTAGTCGTGGTGAACATATGCCGCCAATTATTTCGAAAACATAAATGTCATAAAATTATCTTTCGAATAAAAAAAACTTGGCTTCAATCTCAATTTGAATGTGTTTTATTTCAATTTAAATTTCTATCACTCTAAAAAAAACACCTGATACATAGCTCTCGATATTACCACCATTTCTGACCTGATGCTTTGCTTCAATTACGTCAGGTTCATCTGATCATTCTCATAGACTTTACTGTTAAGGTATCCCCATACAAACTATTCAAGTGGACTAAGATCGGAGCTACTAGGAGGCCAGTTGATGTAACCCATATTTTCTGGAATTGAGAGTTGTGTCTTATAGAAAAAAATGCAGGGGTTGAACAATCGTGAAGATCCGAAAAACTCATATTGGACAAACCAGAAAATTGAATGAACAATGACGATCTTTCCTCAAAATAGTTGGATTCTGTGTATCCAGAATATCTAATAACAGAAAATGACAGAAACCTCTACCCTCCGGAAGAATCTATGCTTTCAGTTCTGTTTTGAACCTAGATCTCAAACTTACATTCCTTATACTCTCAGGGATCAAGCTGAAAGCTCTAGGTGCAATATACGTGAAGGGTAGTTAACCAATTGACTTTTTTGCCCTTGGCAAGTAAAGATTATCCCTCAGTAATCCACGCGTATTATATGGATGATCTAGCCTGTTGTCGTGAGTTTTACCATCATTGAAAAATATAAGCATTGTCCTGATAAACAACTGTCGTATATCCAAAAATCTAAGATTCATGAATGACCGATTTGACCCATAAAGAGGCGGTTTGAATGATATTATTTTCAGAAGTCTCCTCTGGACTACCATTAAATGTTCAAATATAGTTTTTTCACTCCTTTTCATCCAATGATCCCGTAGCCCAACAATGATTCAGCCAAGGGATAATTAATTTGGTAGAATTTATAAAGTATCGAATGGATTTTTTTTTTCAGATAAGAAACATGTGTGCCATCTTAAATAAGAGTCAATGTATATACCTAAGTAACGAACAGTATCCACGATCTCAGCCGGATCTCCATCGAAAGAAATATAACAATAGGCAGGCAGAGATGCTTGAAGGGAAGTAAATGGTAAAACTTTCATTTTAGCCACTTTATCTGTCAACATGTTACACCGAAGCCAGTTGTCCATCATTTTCAGGTTTTTTTCTGGCTTATGTTTGACTTCTGTCCATAATCTGCACAATATAAAAAGACTTTATCATCCGCGTATGAAATAACCTTCAAAGCGAGCAAACTATTCAAATAAATTATGAACAATATCGGTCCAAGTATTTTACCCTGTGGAACACCACTGTCGACTATCCTGGGCAAACTAATTCTACCTCTTAAATGACGGTCATGGTGGTTTTATTCACTCCAAGTTTTTGCGAGTTCGTCTTGCGTTTGCGACGAATCTTCATCCAGCCTTGCCTCTAATTCATCATCTTTAAATTTTGATGGCTCTCCAGCTCATCATTCTTCGTCTTCCAAATCAAAGTGGTTACGTCTGAATCATGTGAACCACTTCTGACACGTTCGTTTAGCTAGGGAATTGTCACGATAAACATCCACTAATATGCTATGACTTTCGGCAGCTTTTCTCTTCAACTTGGCTTAAAATTCACTCTTTATTTGATGTCTGTTGACATATATGTTTCGGATTTTCAGCCCATTTTCAAAACTCTAGAGAACTAAAATTGAAATCCTATTTATAATGGTAGGATAGATCACAGGAACAATTTTGAAGAGTGTAAAAATATGGTGTTAGTTGGATCCTAATCTTTTACAGATAAGAGCAATGGTGATAAATTGAATTGAAGTTGTTCATTTGTAATTGGTAGCTTCTTACCATGTGCTGAACAAATTTCCAAACTTCCTAAAAGGTCCATTCTTCTGCTTTTATTACCTACGAGTAAAATCTCAGAAGAATGAACCTTTTAGAAAGTTTGTAAATTTGTTTAGTACATGATAAAAGCTACCAGTTACAAATAAACAACTTCAATTTAATTTATCACCATTGCTCTTATCTGTAAAAGATTAGGACCCAACTAACACCATATTTTTACACTGTTCAAAATTGTACCTGTGACCTACCCTACCATTATAAATAGGATTTTAAGTTTGGTTCTCTTCAGTTTTGAAAATGGGTTAAAAACCCGAAACATATATGTCAACAGACATCAAATAAACAGTGAAACTTAAGCCAAGTTGTTTTTATTTACTTTATTAATTTAAAAATTTTTCACCAAGTGATATGCAAGAAATCAATATCACTTTTTCTTCATATTGGGGTAATGAAGTAAAACGCCCCGCAAAAACACATTTATAGGTACAAAAGTTAACCCTTTCAGAGCATACAGAAACTATGTTGTTTAAACTTCAGCGAAATGACAGATATACTAAAAAGCCTCTGATTCAAGAGTACCTGACCATCAAAGTGAAAAAATTTCTTTCAAGATGCGAACCCCACTGAAGAGGAATCTCCGCTTACGCGGTCGTTCATTATTTGATAAACAGAAAGTCCTATAATAGCGAACAAAGAAAAATATTATGCTAGTAACGTTCAGGGTCGGAAATGTTGCAGTACGATCTAGACTATCTCATGGCCCACTTATTTTCCCGAAATCCCCCCCCAATCAACCCGTCCATAGCTTATCGACAAAATATAAACCCCCACAGAGATGAACCCACAATAATCGGCCCATAAACGCCACATTCAACGTTCGTAGCTGTCATTCAATTATTAAATCCGTATTACACTCCTAGCGATCTGATTCATCCTGAATGAGCGATATACAATGTTGAAATTAATTACTGGAAATTCGCTAAGAGCACAGGAATAGACGTTAACAATGACGTAACCCTGGAAAAGGGAGAGCGACGTAATAGCGATCGAGACAGTTCGACAATTAACAACTCTAGATGGGAATAAAGGCCCATTTGATTTGATAGCGATGACGATAAAATCTGAAGTAGAGGCACGAGGCATTACTGTCTTTGAGAGAATCGGAACGGGGCTTTAGACGAAGAGAAATCGGAGCACGAATTGTGTGCATTTGATGAGTAGATAAAGGAACAAACAACCTTTTTCCTACCAAGATACGTGTAGTTAGGGGAAGAGGTGTACTAAAATGACATACTCTCCGCTAAATCAGTCATAAATCTTTATTTATTAATTATTTTTTCTACAACAGTCAGATTTACATTTGCTTCATTTAGTTGCTAAATCGAAACTCTTGATATAAATGGATATCGAAAGACAGGTAGAAAGTCATCAATAATTCATACCAATATAACGCTTCTACCTTGCCATTATGTGTGGAATATATCATTCAAATATACCCTGCGTGATCTCTTACAGGACTCGATCCTTGTGAGGTAACTTTCGATCACTCGCTGGCACATTTCGGGGAATATCTCGCCAATAACTTGACGGATGTTAGTTTTTAGATAGTCTGAGGATTACCGGCATAAACACGATTCTCCGAATAACTCCACAAAATAAAACCCAAAGGCGATAAATCACAACATCTTGGTGGCCAATTCACATCGCCGAAACGAGAAATTACGCGTCCTGGGAATTTGTCTTGCAATAAAGCCAAATCGAGAAAAAATCCAGTAGTTAGTGGATTTTATTATTGAACCTGTCTCAAATGAAAGAATGAAGACATTAAATTCCAAGCTCATTTTATTTAACTCTTGAGGATAAATCCTGAACTTGAATCCCCCAGCTCAGAGTGTGAATTAATGCCTTCGAAGGAATGTAAATTACAGGTGTAAATTTTCGAAAATATATTTCCGGGAAGTACTTCGTGTAATTCAACTCTATTAGCCAGATCTTCTAGTTGAATAGAATCGGAGATTTTCCCCTAAGGATCTCTATAATATTTTCTGAAGCGGACCTGTTTCGTTCATTTTTATAATTTCAAAATTAATTTCCTACACATCTTCAAATTATACCTAAAAAAATATGATTTTGACGTATATGTAGAGTGTTCCAGGTTAAAATAAACTAATTTTAAAGAAAATAATATTTGAAATTCTCAAAATTCAGAATTGTATTCACGTCCAATATAAAGTATTACCACCAAGTGTATCAGTTACTACTTGGAATATATTCTTCATGCTTTCCATCAAGTTCTTGACAATATACTACTTAATTTGTGGCCAAAGTTGTAACTGAGGATCTCGGATCTGTTGAAGCGTTTTCAGCTGTGGTCATCAAGCATCCTTCATAATTGGTCTTAAGCGTGTTGGATTCAGGTCAGGAGATCTTGGAGGTTATAGTAGATGTGGTAGCAGTAGTCACTTGGTGGGATCTGTGTGTCAATGCATTATCAAGTAAAAAAATGAAACTTTCTCCAATAGCTTCTCAAAATTATGTCACTACTCCGTTGATAACTTCATCAATATATATCTGAGACGTTATGGTCTTTGAAAGAACTAATGAGTACCATTGAAAAAAATTCCAGCCTAAGCTATAATTGAGCCTCCCAGAAAACGATGGACTTCTTGAACAGAGCGGCGGTTCCTTCACACGAATGGACGTATCCATACTTGTACTCGTTGACTATAAGAGAAACGTCCATATCTGATCTGTCAATAAAGAGTACGTGCCGCTATTGAACTCGCCAGTGTACCCGCGTCTTTGCTCACTCTAATCTTTAACGCTTATGTTCACTAGCAAGTGACACTTCCCAACAAGCGTCTAGATGATAGATTGACTTCATAGAGATGTTTTCTGATGTTACTTAGGGAAACTGAATCACTTGTGGCATCTCGAAGACTTTCATTTACCATTCTGGAAGTGCTGAGAGGCTGTCTTCTCACCGAAAGGGTTGAAAAACCGTCTTCTTCTGTTGCTGCACATAGTCTACCATTTTTAGGTCTTCTACGAGCAGCTCAAGAGGCACAGTACCATGCCAGCAAACATTAAACCACACTGTGGCTAACATTGAAGAAACTGGCCACTTGCACTTGTGTTCGGCCAGCCTGAAGAATCCCAAGAGTTCTATTGGCATAATCTTTTGATAATCATGATATTAGCATAATGGACTTTCGATTTTAAATTGTTTAGAACCGTTTGATCTTATTGAAAAAAATACAGACTAAAGCGAAAACCCTTAAAATATGCGTTTCTAACTCACATGGACAAAAAATTATGAGAACCTGCTCCACCACGAACAAGAAGACGTTTTTGTAATCTTTTTAAGTTTATATAATTGAAAAAAGATATCAAGTCGATACTGAAAATTTTTATCTTCGGAACTCAACTGTTCCAAAGAGTTTATTTGAAAGGATGTGTCGGTCACAAACATATCAATTTTTACCAACAATTTTGGTTGATTCTCCTAAGCTCATAAAATGGATAATTTAATCGAAGTTTTCAGGTTCCGAAAAAATCTGACCTTAATTCCAAGATAAGATTTTTGCGAAGCACTGTGTTGCAAAATGGCGAAAACGCCGGTTTGTTGAACCTTCAATACTACCACTAACAAATACAAATAGAATTGTTATTACTAATAAAATGACCAATTGATGTTTTACAAAACACGTTCGACGAATAATAAAGAATAATAAGTTCTCGACAATATCCAGCTTAAATTGTTACCAAAGTTGTGGCTAAGGATCTCGGACCTGTTGATTGTTGAAGCGTTTTCAGCTGTGGTCATCAAGGATTCTTTCTGATTGGTATCAAGCGTGCGCGATTGGATATAAGTCAAGAGATCTTGGAGGTAATGGTAGAGTGAGATACCTTCATTTTCTCTAGCAGTAATCACTTGGTGGGATCTGTGTGGATGAAGAACTGAAAGTAGTAATTAATAACTATTTTGAGGAGAAGCTGGAAGAGTATTTTTTGCAAGCTTATTTCTCCATGCTACAACTGTATTGAAGTTCTAGGAGACTACATTGGAAAATCAAATTTTTCCCAAATTTTCTGAGTTTTCTTTCATGTCTATACCGAGAATACATTGAACATTCCCCGTTCTTAGTGACACTGAAGTCTCAGTGGCATCTCGAAGACGTTGACTTGCCTTTCTGCAAGTGCTGAGATGGTGTCTTCTCACCGAAAGAGAAGAAAAACCGTATTCTTCTGGTGCTGCACCACATAGTCTGACATTTTTGGGCCTTTGTCGAGCAGTTCCATTGACACAGTGGAATGCTGAAAACGTCATATCACACTCTGGCTAACATTGAAGAAACTGGCCACTTGCACTTGTGTTCGGCCAGCCTGAAGTACCCTAAGAGCTCTATTGGCATCATCCTCGGATAATACTGATCTAAGCATAATGGACTGTCCATTTTCTTTTGTGCAGAACCGTTTGATCTTATTGAAAAAGATACAGACTGGAGCGAAAACCATTAAAATATGAGTTTCTAACACACATGGACAAAAAATAATTGAACTTGATGAAAACCTGCTTCACCATGAACGAGAAGACGATTCTATAATCGTTATGAGCTCATATAATTGAAAAAAGATATCAAGTTGATACGGAAAACATTCATCTTCTGAACTCAACTTTTCCAAAGAGTTTATTTGATAGGATATGTGTTGGTCACAAAAATATCAATTTTTGCCGGCTATTGGTTGATTTAACATTCAACTATGCTTATAAAACGGATAAGCTCATCACAGTTTTCAGGTCCTAATCGTCGAAAAAAATGTTAAGTTAATTTAGCGCGCAAATAACTTTGCTGCTAAATGGCGAATGCGCCGGTTTGTCGAGCCCTTCGGTAAGCTATATGTTTGTTCCGTGTGGTTCAATATCTTCTCAAATAATGAATATGTTATAGACTCAAAAAGCAAGAGTGTTCAAATTGAGGAGGTCAGAAATTGCATAAATGCTATATTTCTATGTATCGATTCACTACGTGGGTTGAAATCGGAAACAACAGTTCTTCAAAAACTCACTAAAAAAATACGAATCGGAATTTTTATTACTAATAACATTTTTAAATTGATGGTTTACAATACACGTTGGAAGAATAATGAAAAACAATATGGTGAAAATCCGGAAAAATTATTAAACGTAGCCAGAAATACAAGCGACTGTGGATTATTTTGAATAGAAAACAAAAAACTATTGTGACGAATTGAAACATTTCATTCGAATTGATATCTGTGTTTGCTGGTCAGTTATTAAATGAATCTTACAGATAAATTTTAACCAGTTCGAACAATCTGGAATTCGGCATACAATTTTGGCCATTATAATCCCTCAAATACCCATTTCCGTCATTTAATATTCGATTGAAATGATTGTGCACAAATGTGTATTTCCAACGTATTTCAATCTGTCAGAATGAAAGCCCTCCAACTCTTTCCTAAAGAGTGAAGAGATCTGACCTTGTGATATATTTATGCTAGAAAAGGTTATTTTAAATACATGTGTTCAGTATAGGATATAGGATATTTCAATAAGGTAAATCAATGTATTTGTAGACTCAAGTGCTTTGTCGGCAAGTTCTCTGTTCAGTTGAATTTTGTATGCATGCAACGACAGATCCGATGCAAAATGGCGACAGATAAGTTCTATTCCTGTGCTCTATATCTAACAGATGTCTGGAATTATTCAGCCGGATGTTTTTGTCTTTTGCATTGAATTCACTGTATATTGAGTTAAAAAATGGACATAAACAAAGTAATTTCTTATTTCATTCCATTTTAAAATGAACTATTACAAAGCAACGGACTACTCCATACAATATTTGAAAAAAATTATTTATAAAACTCAGTTAATTTCTAGATGAGAAACTTTGAATTTGAGAACCTTTTATATCGCTGAATATTCATCCACTCTGAACTCAGCTACTCCGAATTCTTGTATTATTTATGAACCTTCACTCCGTTTTATTTAAAATCACTTAAAATCTCATTGTATGTTTATTTTCTTCGAACTGCGCAGAATGAATATAACAGACATCTATTTATGATCCATTCGGAATTTCGTTCAGTAAATATAGTTCTTGAATAGGTAATTGCATTTCGAGTTTTTCATGACTAATTTCTTTTCAGTCAGATGTACAAGAACAGAAAGAGACTTTTTGCTTCTCTCAGGCACATTTCCCAACTATATCAAAGTAGAATTCTAATGGAAAAGTGATAAAGCATATCAAGCAGATTTACGAGAACGTACCTATTTCGTTTTCATGTTTTATCCTTGGAACTGTAAAAAATACTGACTAGGTTCCAACATAATCTACTGTAACTATCAGATTCCGGCTTGAAAGGACAATTTTTTATATCTCACCTGTTTAATTAGCATACATGAATTCTTAAACTATGGCGTCTATTGGCCTGTTCTAAGAACCAATTTGTCATATCATAACGAAAGCTTGAGCTCGATAATTAAGTTGTAAATACAATGGGTGCTGTCTGACGTTCTTCAGAATTAATAAAAAACAATTATTCTACTTTGAATTTCCCTGATCTTAAAATTTTGATAAAGGATGCCTTGCCTTAAGTTTTTTTCGTAAACCAACGTATACAAATATTTCTGTTCATCAGACATCGACCAATCTCATCAACCAGAATAAATGGCAGAATATTACAGTATCCCATTACAAAAAATTTGATTAAAAATACCATTCTATTTCTTACCGGAATATAATATTCGATAATATTTAGAACAAAATTTGACTGAAATATAGCTTTTAGAGCGGTGAATAAATTGGAAATTAATATAAAAATAACAAAGATGAAAATAAATATAAAAAATTGATTGTCCTATGGTATATATTGGTCAAAAAGATGGATTCTTTAAGAAAATAGAGGTTATTTATAATAACTGTGAAATTATCATATCAATTATATATCATTATATAATAATAATATTAATTATATATTATTAATCTATATAATATAATTATAATTATATATTATTATATATTAAAATAAAAAGTACCAGACTCCCACTGAACCAATGAAATTCTATAGGCTTTTGAATGCAAATGTTTTTTTAAATCAAATGCGAGGACGATTTTTTGATGTTTAATGATTGACCTCGATTTCGGATGGATAAACACGGATTTTGAAGAACTGACGTCTCCACTTCTCGAATAGTTTCTTCCTCGCGGACTGAACGAGAGCGGCCAGAGTGTTAAATTTTTACCGTTGCACCTATATTCTCGAACATCCGGATCTATTTTCTAATGCTGTCGTCACTTAGTGCATGACGTCTAAGATATTCCGCAAGATACAAATGTTGAGAAGTCACTATTGAATCATCTTTGTGATAATACGCTCGTACGGAAGAAGCACGATGCGTTCCTGGGTACTGCCCCATCGTGACTATAACACCACTATCGCTCAGTTTGAAACGCAGCGTCAAAACAAATACCTGATACGCTTTTTCGACACGCTGTATAATGGATACCCTTTCTCATTTTCTCTCATTATCTATTTGACAGTAACTTATTTAACAGAAGCTTTCCAATGCAGTTCGTTCCGCTTAATTTTCTTTCACGTAAATACGCGAATCGCTTCAATAGTTTCGCAAAATTCCAAATCCATCATCAGACACCCTGTATTCAGATACGCACATTATCCGCTACATTAATTCCACGGCACATCCCGTCAGCTCATCTACTCAGAAGGTACGTCCAGGCCGTAACGAAACAGCGTACAGGTCCGGTTCGCGGACAATGCGCTCGATCAGCCGGCAATAGACGGTTCATCAAACTTGCCCGCGACGTGGGCATTCCGGAACACCGGATTTTATGGCGGTCGGTCCGCTGCTTCATGCAGATTCCGGGGACTTCCGATCGACTAGCGAAAATTTCGCGAATTTCCTGTTGTGAATGACTGGAAATCGATGAGGCGTGAGCCGGCCGATCGATCGAGCTGTTGTTTTGGAATCTGTCCGTCCAGAGTTTCTAGGCAGATGTAGAATTGAATTTGATAACGGTAAATGTGTAGATTTTATCCTTTGAACAATTTTTCTACTTGTACTGTTCCGTAGTTTAGGGAGGTTCTGAAAATCCCCACCTTTTTATCATGATCGTCTAACTGAGGAAGAAACGAACTTCATATCATGTTGACAACCCAAGTTGAACTTGAATGAGAACAAGGAAAGCTCAGAATGCAAGGTTGAATAAAAATACAATATTAGGTCCTGTTGGATATCCTAAAACATAGTGTGCAAACAGGTAAATATGCAGTCAATTGAGTGCACCTACAGATAACTGGGCAATAGGAACATAAATGGAAAATATTCGAACTAGTTCGAATAATGACTCTTTGGTCGGGAATCTCCCATTCATTCACAAACTGAATGCATAATATCGCTGGTCAAGAATGTCTTGTTGCGACATAGTTCGAAACACAGGGGTTGTTGTGTATTTCATTCAATTGGGGACCCACATTTCATTGACTCTAAACACTCAGAACTCTCAACTTCCATTGTTAAATACCTCTGTATTAAGGTAAAGGAAATAAGAATAAAGGTGCTTTCATGTATGAAAGATGTTCAAGGTTCAGTTCAGATTGAAATAAACAGAGCTCCCCTAACTAGGGCATAAATACAGTGAAATTCAACAATCAATAAAGAATACATGATACAAATAATGCTCAAGTGGACATAAGTTAATTCAATATTTATCTTCATATTTCAGGCTATCTTGGTCGACTTCTCTTTGTGGCTCGATTCAGTTTACTCATCAAAATCATGTTTCTCTTTCATTAGATGTTCCGATGTTCCTTCATTCTAGTATCGAAGGACCCGACATGATAAAAATCACATTCAAATAACCATCAGTTAATTCAATACGGCACATTATCTTCATATCTTTGGCCATCTTGGTGCACTTATATTTCTGGCTTGACTTAGTTTACACATCAAAATCATATTTCTCTTTCATTAGATGTTCCTCATACATAGAGCCCTTTTCATTATAGAGATAAATGCGCCGATGTTCTTTTATCCTAGTATCAAAGGACCTGCCGTTTGTGATTTTTTGATGGTATCTGATTTCAATACCAAATTCATTTCATTTTCCCAGCAGCACCTAAATGACCTAGGACAGTGGTATCGAAAATGGCGTCTGACAATTAACGCATCTAAAACTGTCCAAGTAACATTCACCAACAAAAGAAGCATCTGCCCTCCCGTCACCATAAATCAGAATCCAATACCAGTCAGCACTGAGACGAAGTATCTAGGCATTCATTTGGATCAACGTCTCACTTGGAAACAACACATCCAAGCAAAAAGGAAGCAAATTAGACTAAAGATTAACAATATGTATTGGCTCCTAGGCAGAAAATCCAAACTATCTCTTCAGAACAAGATAAGAATATACAAGGCAATCATAAAACCGATATGGACATATGGAATACAGTTCTGGGGGTGTGCAAAACCATCAAATACAAAAATTCTACAGAGAGTCCAATCAAAAATCCTGCGAACCCTAGCAGACGCACCCTGGTACGTCACTAACCTTACCATTCACAATGATCTAGGAGTACCTTTCATCACAGACGAAATCAGAAAATACTCAGATAAATATAAACAGAAACTAGCGGGCCACGAGAACAACCTCATAGACCAGCTGGCAAGAAATCCATTTGAATCCAGAAGACTGCAGAGAACTTGGCCAATAGACTTCAATTAAGTGTTCTAAAGAAGTGTTAATAATTTAATATCTTCTTCATGTCAACTACCTACAGCATGTTTGCTCAATACTTCAATAGAAGTAGATTGTAAACTTCAATAAAATGCTAAAAAAAAAAAAAAATTTCATTTTCGAATAGTATTTTTTCAATAAGGGCTATTACATTTTCAGGTGGTACGTTAGGAAACAAATTTGCAACATCAAATGAAACAAATTTTGTATTGTGTAGTATTTCGATACTTTTGATTTTGTGTAAGTGTAAATGTGTTCTTATGATATTTAAAAAGAATGAGAAAGTTTGTATGCTAGTACTGTTAAATATGAACTGAAACGGGGATTCTATTTTGTGAAGTTTAAGGAATATAGTTGTAGAAACTGAGGGTTCATTGTTACTAGTTTATTCATATTTTTCTGTGTGATAAGTGATTATACTACAAGTTCGTTTTAACATTGCTATAATTTCTTAACCT
The DNA here is from genome assembly GCA_034642435.1 of Megalocaria dilatata. NCBI lineage: Eukaryota > Metazoa > Arthropoda > Insecta > Coleoptera > Coccinellidae > Megalocaria > Megalocaria dilatata. Next base: position 32,369,142 of record CM067861.1, read on the forward strand.
CGGTTGGGTTTTTTCCAGTGTTTTGCAAATGAAAATTCATGTGAGGAAAGACTGAAAAGATTAAATTTTTATAGAACATCCACCGTATGCCCTTGATGTTGTCTCTTTCCAAAACTCAAATCATCACTTCTTAGCACTAATTTTCAGTCAATATAAGAGACAAAAGAAAATTCGCACCGATTATTTGAAATTCCCTTAAAAATATTGATGATTTAATCATTCATTGGTATGAGAGTATTATTTCGGAAGTTGCCATCTTTGAAGGTGATGCAATAAATTTATTACATGTTCTGTTATCAAATTCAGTAACAGTAACATTCTTTGAATTCACATCAATAACATATCATGATATAACATGAACTTTATTTTCATAATCAATGCAAAATATAACAATTTCAACAACATGTGAAAAAATATTCCATTAATTCCCTAATCGAATTTGCTCCCATATCTACAATAATCTTAGGTTTTTCGATTTTGAATTTTCTTATATTAGAAAACGGGTGTTTTTTCTAGAATGATAGAAATTTCGATAGAGATAACTGTGATTTGACAGAAGGTAGAAGCCATGTTGTTTTGACCCTTCTGTTCAGTAAGCATTGATAAATTATCATGGAAAGACTCACACCGCAACAACGTTTATAAATTGTTGAAATTTATTTTCAAAATCAGTGTTCTATTCGCCAAACTTATAGAGCACTTCGTGAAATTCATGGTTTACATAATCGTCAATCAGAGCAGCTTATTCGTCGAACTATCGATAGATTTCGGACAACATTTCCTCTACTCGATGCAACATAAACAAGATAAAGAAGAAAATATCGCTTCTGTAAGTCATGGTATTAATGATGATCCAGATTTGTCTATTCGTTGACGTTCACAACAAGTTGGACTCTGTGCATCCACAATATGGAAAATTTTGCGTGAAAATCTTGGTCTACGCCCACACAAAATCCAACTGGTTCAAGAACTGAAGCAACTTGATCATAATAAGCGTCGTTTGTTTGCTGATTGGACCCTAGGACAGCTTGAAGTTAATCCACTTTTTTATCGTAAAATTGTGTTTAGTGATAAAGCTCATTTCTGGTCGAACGGCTATGTAAACAATCAAATTTCCGTATATGGAGTGAAAACAATCCTCAAGAAGTTCTGCAGGTTCCATTGCATCCTGAAACATGCACTGTATGGTATGCTCTACTCGCTGTAAGCATCACCGGTTCATATTTCTTCAAAAACGATGCTTGAGCTTATGTTACAGTGAATGGTGCTCGTTATAGATCGATTATCAATGATTATTTGCTTCAAAATTTGAATGGTATCGACCCAAAAGTGTTTTGGTTCCAACAAGATGGTGCTACACCTCATGATACTGCCGTAACAATTGATTTATTGAAAGAAAGATTTAGCGATAACATTATTTTGAGAAATAGTCCAATTAATCGGCCTCCAAGATCATGCGACATAACTCCACTGGATTATTTTCTTTGGGGTTGTGTCAAGTCGTTAGTTTATGCTGATAAATCAGAAACAATAGACACTTTGGAAGCCAACATAACTCATGTTATTGAATAAATAAGTCCTGAGTTACTCGAAAAAGTGGTTCAAAATGGGTCTGATCAAATAAGGTTCCTCAGAGCTAGTCGTGGTGGACATATGCCGGAAATTATTTTTAAAACATAAATATCATAAAATTATCTTTCGAATAAAAAAATTAGCTTCAATCTTAATTTAAATGTGTTTTATTCCAATTTAAAGTTCTATCACTCTGAAAAAACACCCGATACATCGATGAACAAGTTTTAAGAGATAATTAAAACTTGTTTTTCAATAATGTTTTTACATATCTTGAGATTTTATACAAAGTAACTTAGTTAGATATCCAATAATATTGAATATTCTAACTAAGATAGTTTTATGATGAAATTCTTAAGGTTATGTTGAACATTTTTGAAAGATATTTGTTTTCATAAGATTGATCAGCAGAAACAAAATTTTGTCTATTCAAAATATTTAATTTATAGAATTTTGGTTAACAATTTTCATTTATTGGATTTTGTTATATCATTTGGATGTCTCATAATGAATGTTTATTTTATATGTCGTTTGATATAACTGGTACTTATATGACATTATTTCAATTTAATTCCTAAAGTTATAATTATTAAATATAATTTTTTGAAATTAAATATGTAGAAGGCTAATATTAAAATATTTAAATAATTTTATATACCTTCTATCAAGTATTAACCTCTATTTATGTTGTTTTCTAATTCACTTGATTGATAACTTCCTTCACATAAAAACATTTCCATCGCAAAATAAACACCCATTTAATCGTTAGTTGAGTCAATCATTCTTAAATTTCATATTCTTTCAAACTTACCGGCTAGAAGTTTCACCTTGTTCAAACAATCCTACCAAATGCGAAAGTTTTAATTGAACTCAAACAAAATGTAACTATTGAAGTCGAGTTATTGATGTAGACTCACATTAATTTCATTAAAACTTGCCTCAATTAGAATCGTCTGCTTAACGAACTGATGTGTTAGTTATTTATGTGACCCAAAAAGAATATAATTGTATGTTACTTTTGTCTTCCCACTGAATCACCATTGAGTCAACTTTTCGGTTCTGTCCCATATTGCAATTTATATCAGCAATAAATTTCATGTCATACGTCTATTCTAAGAGTGTAAACTATCGATATTATTTGAAGAAGTGACAAACATTTATTACTAAGCATTGAACTGTACACTAAAGGTGTACGAGAAATCTCAAGCAGTCTAGAGGGAAAAGCAATCATAGAAGTTCCTGTTCTACATCATTCCTCTCGACGAAGAAAAGGACTATCATTATCATAAGTCAGAACGTAGTTTTTCCTTTCGTCTTGACCTTCTACTCCAATCTGTTTCATCCGGACGTCGCATCCCGTAGTTTCCGCTACGCCAACTTGAAATTTCCAGGATTTCCTCGGATGAACGTGTGTATATACTTAATGCAATCGAAAAATCACGGCCTACTGGGTGCGAGATTCTCCACGGGCTCGGGAGAGAGAACGGATAGAAATAAGAAACAACCTAAGCTCGAAACAGTCTCCGAACTCCAGTAACAGGTAGGATTACAGAATGGAAGAGACGAAAACTTTGCTCTCATCTTTATCTACCCACATGACGCCAACGCGTTAGTCTGCCGCGAGGGAAGAGTTTATGGGGGCAAAAGATCAGTGAAATATAGGGTTGGGGAAGATAAACCAGGATGCGGCGATATCAGTGATACAGTGGGTCATGAGGGTTGGTGTTGATGAGCTGGAAACGGCTTCGGTGAAGGAGGTCACTATGTATAGGTTATTAACGACTTTGTGATATACAGGAAGCTAAGATACCATCATCGTAAACCGATAAGGAATTTAAGAGAAGGATATTATAATATATTGAATTTCATACAGATTTATTCCGCTAACCTCACTACAAATTTCAATTTTATAAAAAAAAATTTGAAATAAAATTGAATAAATGTCATAGAAAACACAATTTCAATTTAGTAGACATATAGAACTAACACTCATTACAAGGTAGCAAATTGAATAAACGAATACCAAAAAAATATACAATATAAATAAAGTAAATGAAAACAACCTGGCTTAAGTTTCGCTGTTTATTTCATGTCTGTTCACATATATGTTCCATGAGTCCCATTGTTTTTTATATAAATACACCCGCGTCAAAAATTTCTAAACATTTCAACACCATTTAACCAAATTTTGTACAACATAGCCCAAAATATCCTATCAAAAATACTATACAGCTCGCAGAATAACTAAAAACTAACGCTAAGCTTGTTTCATTCGATGTTGTGAATTCAATTCCTTCCATACCCAATTTAGAAATTGAAAATGCAGTCCGGAAATATACGAGAAACAATGTTTTTACTTGAAATATGCCTCAAACAAAGTTATTTTAAATTCAACTATAAAATTTATCATAACATAAATAGAGGTTAATTCTTGATAGAAGGTATATAAAATTATATAAATATTTAAAATTTTTTTTTTTTTTTTATTTTAAAAAATTAGCCTTCTACATATTTAATTCCAAAAGATTATATTTAATGATTAAAACTTCTGAAAATAAATTAAAATAATGTCGTATAAGTACCACTTATATCATGACATAAAATAAACATTCATTATAAGACATCCGAATGGTATGTTTTTAAAATATTTATATAATTTAATAATAATAATAATAAAATTTATCAATAATTGTATATGTGTTCTCCTTTGTCACCACTTTTGAGAGAAATTTTTATGATCCATCTTGAAAATGCAATCTTTTCTTCACAAGATAATTTGATAAAGAAAATTATTTATTGGAAAAGATATGTTGATGATGTATTTTGCATTTGGTTAGGTTCTATTAGACAATTAGAAATATTTCTAAATTTCTTAAATTCATTTTTCAATTCTGTCAAATTCACTATTGAAAACCGAAAATTACCAAAAATCAATAAATTTTTCAGATATTCGGATCATAAGAAATATTAATTCCTTTGAAGTTGGCATATTTAGAAAATCCACGGACACAAATCAATAATACACATAATAACAGTTCCCACCCTCATAAAATGAAAATTTCTCCTTTTCACGCCTTTAAACATAGGTTATTATCAGCCCCTCTCTCAATAGAAAACTTTAACCAGGAAATTTAAGTTTGAAGTCTCTTTACCCTATTCTTCAGGACAAAGAAAAAGAAAAATTCCATAGCATAAACTTCATACCACAAATTAGTAACAAAATTTGCAATAGACTAAAACAAAATAATATGAATACTATTTGTACACAATAAGAAAAACTTAGGTTCACTCCTAGTCAATAGCAAAGCCTGTCGCGAAACGTGAAAAAAGCGCTGTATACAAATTATGTTGTAATGAATGCCCTGTATTTTAAATAGGTCACACAGGACGATTTATAAATATAATAGTAGAAGAACATAAAAAAGGTAAATCACATAATAAAATAACATCTGGTTTTTCGGAATATTGTATAAATAACAACCATTTTATAGATTTCAGTAGAACTGAGATTTTACATGTAGGTAATAAAAGCAGAAGAATGGACCTTTTAGAAAGTTTTGAAATTTGTTTAGCACATGGAAAGAAGCTACCAATCACAAATGAATAATTTGAATCTAATTTATTACCACTGTATCTGTAAAAGATTAGGATCGAACTAACACCATGTTTTTAAATTCTGCAAAATTGCACCTGTTATGTACCTTACTATTATAAATTTTTTAAGTTCTATTATCTTCACTTTTAAAAATGGGCTAAAAACTCGAAACATATATGTCAACAGACATGAAATAAACAGTGAAACTTGAGCCAACTTGTTTTTATTTACTTTATTTTTTTAAAAATGTTTCACCAAGTGATATACTTTTCGCATATCATATACAATATTAGTTGAAAACATTAAATAAATACTTCAAGGATACAAACTTGAAGTAACCTTTTTAAAGAGATTTATTTTAGAAGAAATTATTGAGGTTATATTGTGTATTTTTGAAAATGAATTTGTTTTCCATGATACATCGTGAAGAAACAAAGGTTGTGTCCTTCAAGTATTTATTCAATCTTTTTAATTGATATTTCCATTGTATTCTTTCATTTCTTTTGACGCTGTATAATGAGTATTGATGCTATATGACTACTAAATTGAAACTGTGTTTTCTAAGGTATTTCTATAATTTAATTCTAAAAATTTACGAATTAGATTTTTTGGAATTGAAATTTGTAGGACGTTAACAAAATAGTCTGTATGATATTTAAAATTTTGAAATAATCCTTCTATCAAGAAAAAAACCTCTTTTTATCATTTTACTCTTTCTATTTATACAGTGTTGTTGTTAAACGCCTCTCCGTTATTTGGGTTCTCTGTTAATACCACAAATTTTGCCTTACATACATTTAATTCAATACCATATTTATTAGTATGAAAATCTATATTGTGGACAAAGTGGTTTAAATCATCTATGTAACTTGCTAAAATTTTCGTCTGCTCACCTCAATTTGTTCACGAATTCTCTAGTAATTATGATACTTAGAAACGCTCAAATACCCGCCGAACAGTTCAGACATTACTTGAATGTATAACCAATGTTGACCAGAATCAAGGCTGGGTGTTTCAAAAAAAAGGTGAGCCCGTCTCTAGAATATTTAGAAAACTGAAAAATAATTGGGGATTGCTAAGTAAAAAATTTTCGAAACATCATCCGTTTTCAAGATGAAAAGCGTTGAAAAAAAAATTTATACAAATTTTTTACGATTCGACTGAAACTACTGGCAACATTGTAATGAAATTTTATACGAATATGTTTTGAAAGCTGATACATCCCATGAATTTGTTTTTATATCTGACTCTCATAGAGTGTGCTAGTTACACGGTTCGTACAAAGTAGTATGGAATATAACAATTTTAAGGTTAGATTTATTTGTCAAAACTTCAAGTGAACTTAAACATCATTTAATTTTACACCAAAGAGATACTCTTAGTAAAACTCGATACTGTGTAACTTTTTCGGATTATTTTGATTTGAAAATTATGAAGTAATAACCGATGTAGGTATAAAGTAATGATAAAGTTATTAATTTTCATTATTATTAATTAGTATGCATTATGTAAATCAAAAATTTTTTGTTGCGTAAATGAGACCCCATCGATTAAATGGATACATGTTAAAAATTGGGATTGAGGGCTTCCCTTTCTTGTAACGTGTGACAAAAAACCATTCTAGTCTGTATATCTTGATTTTCTCCTATGTTTTTCATGGAAAACTGACATTTATTGATAGTTAAGACGATGAGTCAAAAATAGTTAGATTTTTGAAACCTTGTTATTTATAAAATTAAATATTGTTGATCAAAATGTACTTAAATGTTGAATATACCGAGATGTTATCATTATTACAGACAAGTCCATGAACTCTTGCGAGACTATGTACCGGTTAGAGTGGATTTTTGTCGAACAAAACATGAAAAGACAGCCCTTAATCCAATTTTTTTTTAATGTATTCTTTTTATGGGCAAGGCTACCTTTACGCGACAAGATATGTTCAACTCCCATAATTCACACTACTGGTGTGATGAGAATACACAAGTCAGAAGACTAGTACATTACCAACACTCAGTTAAACTTAATGTTTGGGCAGCAACTTCAGATAACAAATTAATAGGTTATCACATCCTTGCTGGAAATTTACCTGGATTTTTTAAACAATCACTCATTAAAGATACTAAAAGATGTAACACTAAACGAGCGAAGATCTCTATTTTTAATGTACGATGGAGGTCCATCGCATTTTGATAGAAGGTGTAATTAGTTGAATTACCATTTTCCGAATCGATGGATTGATAGAGGTGTAGAAGCTCCGATTCATTGGCCTCCTAGGTCATGAGATTTTAATCCTTTGGACTACACAGTTTGGTCGTTTCTTAAGAAAAAAGTCTATGCTACAGAGGTAAATTCACGTCAAGAATTGGAAGACAGAATTCAACGTCACTTTAATGACCTCTTAGCTGATCCCCCACCGTTTAGAAGATTAATGGATTCTTTAGAAAAAAGGAGGATATTTTAAACACTTGCTCCAATTGAATTTCATTTAATAATTTAGTCTTTATTTTAATTTTCTTCTTGTGATTTTCGGTGTAATGAATAACTTTATCGTTACTTTATACCAGCATCGGTTATTACTTCATAATTTTCAAATCAGAATATTCCGAAAATGGTACACAGTATCGAAGTTTACCAAGAGTACCTTTTTGGTGTAAAATTGAATGATGTTTTAAGTTCACTTGAAATTTTGATTGATAATTCTAACCTTAAAAAAATTAGGTTAAATACTAATTGGTACGAACCGTGTAACCAGCGCTCTCTATGAGAGTCATTTATAAAAACAAAAGCATGGGATGTATCAACTTCCAAAATATATTCGTACAAAATTCATTACAATGTTGCCACTAGTTTCGGCAAAATCGTAAAAAATGTGTATACATTTTTTCTTCAACGCCCTTTATCTTGGAACACCCTGTATAAATGTTAAATCATTATTCTCTGTATTATGTTTTCGTACGAAATATTGACAGGATAGCCAGTATATTTTCCTTTCACCAGCAGCATTCCAAAAAGTAAATTTTTAAATTTATGGTAACAAGATTTTTCGTACATTCTCTAGAAAATGCTCACGGAATATATGATAGTTCGGGTTATTTCCCGAGGCTATAATTTTCCTGATGTTCTCCTCATTCATTGTTTACAGAAACGACTACGCGCATACATCTGAGCGAGATACATTTGATTCCACCCGGGTTAACGAGAACAAGACTGCAAAATTTGAATGAAAATGTAATTTTTCACCAGTATGTATCACCGTTATCTTTTACGTCATCCATTATTCAATTTTTTGTTTGGAAAATGCTACTTTATATCGAGGGCGAAATAAATGTCAGTATAATTTTTACGTATGATGGAGGAACCCTGCAGCTGATCACTTCTTCGACTTTAAATATCAAACAGAATAATTCTGTTATACTTGTCCAAAAAGCGTATTTGGTATTTGTTTTGGCGCTACATTTGAATCTGAGCGACAGAGAGGAGTGGGGAGTGAATAGCGGTGTCCGCTATTTTGAAGAATAGAATTTTTCCAAAATTTTTTGAGTTATCAATCATACCTATACCGAGAATACATTGAACGCCCCTTGTATGTATCTACTATATCCAAAAATATCTTATTTTTCTAGAATGGTGAAATGTTCGAAAAGATCATTGGAGCATTCGATGTTTAAACTTAAATTGCCGCTTAAACAATTCAGATAGCGAATTGTTTCAGTCGTTACTATTTGGTAGTTGATCATAATTGAAACAAATTGTAGAAATTACTATGTTTCATTACCAATAAAAATATATTTTACACATTTTCTTGTGACTCGAGTTTCGGGAAATGAACTATCCCATCATCAGACAACTGAAGACCTAACAGTGGTACAGAGGTATTTAAACAAAAGTGATAAATATTTTGAATATTTCAACAGATTCTCTGTAATACCTAATAGTCGTACAGAGGTTTACAATCGGAACGTGATAAAAAACCGGATTAAAAAAGAGGGGCCTTCTAACAGATATCGGAATGTCGGCAATCTACAAAGAAGGTTATTAAACAGATGGTACCGATTTAAATATCTCAAATAATTTTTGGGGTTATATAGCTCCGTACAGTCATTCATTATTTTTACGTTATTTTGTTGTACATCTCAAATATTTGGATTTACATAGCTCCATACAGTCATTCATCATTTTTTAAATCATTTTTATTGTGAACGAATTTGAAAATTTCAATAGTCAAGTTTCTTTCATTTGAATCTATATGTACATTTTAAAAAAAATAACGAATGACTGTATGGAGCTATGTAAATCCAAATATTTGAGATGTACAACAAAATAACGTGAAAATAATGAATGACTGTACGGAGCTATGTAACCCCAGAGATATTTAAATCGGTACCATCTGTTTAATAACCTTCTTTGTCGATTGCCGACATTCCGATATCTGTTAGAAGGCCTTCCTTTTTTAACCGGGTTTTTATCACGTTCCGCTTGTAGACCTCTGTACCCCTATTAGCTGTTAGAATCTATTGAAATATTCAAAATATTTATCACTTTTGTTTAAATACCTCTGTACCACTCTCAGGTCTTCAGTTGTCTGATGATGGGATAGTTGACTTCCCGAAACTCGAGTCAAAAGAAAATGTGTAAAATATATTTTGATTGGTAGTAAAACATAGTAATTTCTACAATTTGTTTTAATTTTAGCTTAAACGATTGCTGGCGTCATGACATCAGGTTGTGACGTCACGTCTCCGTTTGTCAACAGTAAAAAATACGTATGAATACAATCTGTTGAAGTTCCACTATTTATCTTCATTTAGGTCACTTTGATGTGAATTTTTCCATTGTGAATTTTTATATTTAATTAATTTTGAAATGGTGTGTATCTTAGGATCTCTTATACATAGTTTATCCTAATAATATTCAACATAATACAACAACTTACAATCTAGTAATATGACTGATCGGTTAGATGATTTCCAATAGTAACAGTTAAAAAACATGCTGCTATTTAATATTCTATAACTCGTTAACGGAACAAATTCTACATATATTATATTAAAAATGAAAATTTTTCCGAATTGAATTGAATAAAATACCTACGAAACTCTGTTTCACTTTATAGACATATAGAATCATCAACACATGTGAGAGGCATCTAACCAATAAAGAATCAAAATGGAACAAAGCATTGACCAATATTATCTAAATCCATCACCCAACATTTCGATTGGATATGCGGAAGAACAAATTCCATCACCAAAAAATGTTCCACATAGAATTCGAAACGTCTTATTTATTTCCCCTTCCAAAAAGTACATATTCTCTAGAAAAAGAATCTGAAATTTTAACCAATAATCACATCAGTTACTTGGATGCTAAATAATGCATTTTATTCGATTCAATTCTAAAAAGTTTCAAGAAATTTTTTAGATTAGAATTGTAAATCTTTCGGAGAATGAATACGGCTTTTACAAAATTTTAACTATACAGATTTATTCTGTTAACGTCCAACAAATTTTAATTTCAAAAAATTTTATTCAAGACTTTTTATAATTACATTAAATAAATGTCTTAGAGAACACTATTTCAATTTAGTAAACATATAGAATTAACACTTATTACACCGTACCAAAAGAAAATAACAAGAATTCAAAGAAATATTAATTATTAATCAAAATCCCTAATTAATTACTTGAAGGGTTATTTCAGTGACGAACATAGAATACGTAGTATTCTAAAAGTTCACTTCATTCTAGTGTTTGTTCAGATAAGTACATTCAGTTTATCTGGTAAGATATTTTTTGTTGATAATTGTTATTTTTTTAATGTGAAATAGGGCTAATGAGTTTTCCATTGTGAGAATTCTAAATTGCTTTTTGAAGATGTTCTGCATGATTTGGGAATTTTTTTGAAGGAACTCATTTTGAGCAAGTTGTTTTTGAAGAAGAACTTGTGGGTATGTTTTGTATTTTTGGAAGGGAATTTGGTTTTCATAAAACAAGACACGAAACAAAATTTTGTACCCGTCATGTATTTATTTAGTAATTTCAATTAATAGATTATATTTCTTTGAATTCTTTCATTGTGTAATGAATGTTAATTCTATATGTCTACTAAATTGAAACAGTGTTTTCTAAGACATTCATTTAATTTAATTCTAAAAATTTTTGAATAAATTTTTTTGAATTGAAATTTGAGGGAGGTTAACAAAATGAATCTGTATATTTAAAATTTTGTAATAATCCTTCTATCAAGGAAAAACCTCTTTTCATTATTTCAATACGGCTATTATCTATAATATTAAAAAAAAACTCTTCGCAGTAATTTCCAATTTATATAAGCAGAACAAATTTAAATATCATACAGATTTATTCTGTTAACCTCCAACAAATTTTATTTTCAAAAACTTCAAAAATTGAATTAAATGGATGTCTTAGAAAACACTGTTTCAATTCAGTTGACATGTAGAATTAACACTTATTGCATGGTACCAAAAGGAAATAAAAGAATTCAAAGGAATATACATTATTAATTAAAATTACTGAATAAATACTTGAAGGGTGATTTCAGTGACGAACATAGAATACGTAGGATTTGTAAAAGTTCATTGCATTATAGAATTTGTTCAGATAAAGACATTCAGTTTGTCTGGTAAGATATTTTTTGTTAATTATTTTTATTTTTTAAATATGAAGTAAGGCTGACGATTTCTCGTTGTGAGAATTCTTATCTTGTTTGAAGATGTTCTGCATGTTTTTTGAAGGAATTTATTTTGAGCAAGTTGTTTTGAAGAAGTTCTTGAGGTTATATTTCGCATTTTTCGAAGGGAATTTAGTTTTCTTGAATCAAGGTACGTAACAAAATTTTGTAGCCTTCAAGTATTTATGTAGTAATTTTAATTAATAGAATATATTTCTTTGAATTCTTTTATTCCCTTCTGGTTCTGTGTAATAAATGTTAAGTCTATATGTTTACTAAATTGAAACAGTGTTTTATAAGACATTTATTTAATTCAATATTAAAAGTTTTTAAATCCAATTTTTTTAAATTAGATTTTGTAGAAGGTTAAGGGAATAAATCTGTATATTTAAACTTTTGTAATAATACTTCCATCAAGAAAAAACTTCTTTTTATTATTTCAATACGGCCTTCATCTATAGTGTTTGAGAAAAAACTTCAGAGTTATTTTCAATTTATATTAGCAGAACAAAATTTAAATATCATACCGATTTATTCCGTTAACCTACTACAAATTCAATTTTCGAAAAAAGCTTTTATTCGAAAACTTCAAGAATTGAATGAAATGAATAATTTCTTAGAAAAACACTGGTTCAATTCAGTAGACATTAGAATTAACACTTATTACACAGCAATACCACAAGTGACACAGTAATACACCAAGGGGGAATAAAAGAATTCAGAGAAATATAATTTATTGATTCAAATAACTAAATAAATACTTCAAGGGTAAAAAATTTTGTTTTTTTTAATTTTTAAAAGTTCACTTTCTACTGTTTATTCAGATTAATACACTTAGTTGGTCTGGTAAGATATTTTTTCTTAATTATTTTTTTTTTAATATGAAGAAGGTAAGATGGCTTTTCCGGTGTGAAAATTCTAAATTACTTTTTGAAAGATGTTCGGTATGTTTAAGGAATTTTCTTGAAGGAACTTATTTAGAGAAAGTTGTTTTTGAAAAAGTTCTTGGTTATGTTTTGAACTTTTGGAAAAGAGATGTCGTTTTTATAACACAAGATACCAAACAAAATTTTGTACCCTTCAAGTATTTATTCAGTAATTTTAATTAATAATTTTTATTTCTTTGAATCCTTTTATTCCTAATTAAAACAAATTGTAGAAATTACTATGTTTTTCTACCAATAAAAAGATATATTACACATTTTCTTGTTACTCGAGTTTCGGGAAGTGAACTATTCCATCATCAGACAACTGAAGACTCAACAGTGGTACAGATTACATTTAAACAAAAGTGGTAAATATTTTGAATATTTCAATAGATTCTAGGTAACACCTAATAGTGGTACAGAGGTTTACAAGCGGAATGTGATAAAGAACCGGTTTAAAAAGAGGGGCCTTCTAACAGATATCGGAATGTCGGCAATCGACAAAGAAGGTTGTTAAACAGATGGTACCCATTTGAATATTTCAAATAATTTTTCGGGTTACATAGCTCCGTACAGTCATTCATTATTTTCACATTATTTTGTTGTATATCTCAAATATTTGGATTTACGTAGCTCCGTACAGTCATTCATTATCTTTTACATTATTTTTATTTTGAACGAATTTGAAAATTGCAATAATCAAGTTTCTTTTCTTTTGGATCTACATGTGAAATTTTCTCAAGATATTCCTTTGTCGAAAGGAATTACTGTTTTCTAATGATTGAGTGGCAAAAGTTGAATTTTTGTTTATTTTTCATTAAATTCATTTTAAGTGCGTTGAAAAATTAATCCTCAGAAAGATGTTACTTTTTGAATATTTCAAATATTTTCGATTTACATAGCTCCGTACAGTCATTCATCATTTTTACATTATTATTTAAATATCTCAAATAATTTTTGGGGTCACATAGTTCCGTACAGTCATTCATTATTTTTACATTATTTTGTTGTATATCTCAAATATTTGGATTCACACAGCTCCGTACAGTCATTCATTATTTTTTACATTATTTTTATTGTGAACGAATTTGAAAATTTCTACAGATTCTAGATAATCGAGTTTCTTCCCTTTTGATTCTACATGTAAAATTTTAAGATTATCTATTGTGGGAAAGGAATCACCGTTTTCTAGACAATGAGGGGCAAAAGTCTAGATAATCTTAAAATTTTACATGTGGAATCAAAAGGGAAGAAACTCGATTATCTAGAATCTGTTGAAATTTTCAAATTCGTTCACAATAAAAATAATGTAAAAAATAATGAATGACTTTACGGAGATGTAAGAATCCAAATATTTGAGATATACAACAAAATAATGTGAAAATAATGAATGACTGTACGGAACTATGTGACCCCAAAAATTATTTGAGATATTTAAATGGGTACAATCTGTTTAACAACCTTCTTTGTCGATTGCCGACATTCCGATATCTGTTAGAAGGCTCCCCTTTTTTAACCCGGTTTTTTATCACGTTCCGCTTGTAAACCTGTGTACCACTAGTAGGTGTTACCTAGAATCTATTTAAATATTCAAAATATTTATCACTGTTATTTAAATACCTTTGTACCACTGTTAGATCTTCAGTTGATGGGATAGTTCACTTCCCGAAACTCGAGTCACAAGAAAATGTGTAATATATTTTTTTATTGGTAGTAAAACATAGTAATTTCTACAATTTGTTTTAATTATGATCAACTACCAAATAGTAACGGCTGAAACAATTCAGTATCCTTTTATTCCCTTTTCGTACTGTGGCATAAGTGTTTATTCTATATGTTTACTAAATTGAAACAGTGTTTTTCTGAGACATTACACTAATTTAATTTTAAAAGATTTTGAATAAAATTTTTTTTCATTTAAAATTTGTGGAAGATTGACAGAAAGAATCTATATGATATTTAAATTTTGTAATAATCCTCTTATCAAGAAAAAACCTCTTCTTATTATTTTATCAGCAGAACAGTTATCTTCAATAATTTCAAGACGTTTTGTGGGAGGAAAAGAATATCAAGTCATTGGGTGAACCCATCTAATTCAAAACAGAAGATCAAAGAATAACTGGAATAAGTTATGAAAATCACGATCTCTTATAAAAATCCTTTCAACTATTCATCAATCCAAGGCTTAACGGGGTTAGTCGTTACCTCTTTTAGTAGTGCGCGTGAACACACTCCACATTTCCTTCAGTTGTTGTTCAGCATTCTTGAATACTAGTACTCTAATTTATTGAAGGTATAAATAAATAAGGTTGTGGTGTTTTTTCTGAAATTGAAGCATCATTGCGAAAAATTGGTTATACATTCAAAGTTCAAAGTTTTGTCACACTTCAAAATAAAGGTGTTGTCAGATGAAACATTGGAATTAACTAGTAGCGACATATTTCATCAAAACCGCACGAACTTGTTCATACTCTTAATATTATCTTATGGATTATTTTGGAGAGAAATTTTATCATGCATGAAAAATTATAATGTGGACCTTAACAAAAGGTGAATGGATTTATCCAAAGGACGACAATACTCAACATCAGTCAACACTTTTATTGGTTAGGATTAAGTCTGAAGTGGACGGATATTAGCGACCACAGTTGAAGAAAAGTCAGATGTTCTTATTTTAAGGCAAACGTTGTCAATGGAAGTCTACGTTACTCGACTTCATTAACCAACAACTTAGTTTGATGATAGAAATTGCCCTCTTCTTGTCGAGTGCAATAAAATTCAAGATTTCTGAAATAGCATACATTATAAAGATAAATTAACTGAAGAAACTCAAGTTCCAGGGAACGAAACCATTAATATAAGGTTGTATGTTTCCGTTGTTGAAAATCATGTTTGTTCCGTTATGTTCATGTTAATACTGAACAACCGGTCTGAATTAAAGGAAATACACCTGTTTTCAAGGATATTACTCAAATCGTGGATTTGCCCCAGTCCATGTATCAAGAATCGTTGGAAAGATACGAATTGAAGTTTCAAGTAACGCCGTTCATCAATAAATCAATGAAAGACATCCCCCGAATAGGTTTTACTTCAACCGTTGAATTGAATATCGGATGCGGAGGCAGATCCACAAGAGATGTCGTTTCCTGATTTATTGATGAACGGTGTCCCTCGAACCTTCAATTTGTGTCATTAATTTGAAATTTACCGGCAACCCCAGCTGAAAATCGTTGGTTGATACGCGCTGAACATTCCGAAAAAAAGTAGAAGAGCGAATTCGATGAATAAACGTGCGCTTTCAGTAAAACTTGAATATAATTAATTGGGAAAAATTTTCAAAATTTCACTTTCCGCAATTCATTAATTGGACCATACACCCTACGCAAATATAGAAAAAGTTTGTGACATAATAAATATGAATTAAAAGTCCCTTACATCCGATAGTTTATGAGTTTTGAAACCTTCAAAAGTTAAAAAGGCTTGAAGTTTACATAATTTCATCTGTCATGAAAAATACAGGATGCGACAGCTAACTCTGGTGATTTGAAAGGATAAATAATTATTAATGATAATAATACGCCTGTCGAATGAAATTTGATCAAATAAGTCTTCTATTCTAAACAGGTGAAATAAACTGGAGAACAATAGTTGAAGTTAGAAAGAACTAATGAATTGCAGAGCATAGATTTCAATTCCTTAGGAAGGCAACTTCTATCAGGATAGAGCAGGCGCAAACTCATCGTGGATTATTGTACACAGGATGCAAAATGAGTTCTGAATCGGAAAGTATTGTCCAAGGAGAGACCAAGGTTTTTCACAGAACTAACAACTAGAATCACCTCCTTCCAGATCTTCAACTCGATGTTATGCTCTGAAACAATCAACGTTTCCGAAAAACATTACTCGTGATTTGAACGAATTTAACGCTGATAAACCGAATCATTATTACTCATTATTGTGAACTCCTCGTTCATTTTTGCCATACCTTGCTCCACATGGTCTCGCAAAAAATATAATTTAGCTGAGTATCTTCAGCATAAAAGTAAGCACGACAGTATTTCAGAAATTTACTCATTTAGTATAAGGTACGAAGAGTAAAGGTCCTAAAATTGAGCCCTGCGGGATACCCAGAAAAACTGATAAGGGATCCTCCCAGTCACGAGTGTCAAAAAAAATGAAAAAAACGTTCGAAGTAAAGAGCTTGAAGTGTCTAACAATAAATTAGATGAAAATCTATCAACCAGAAATCTGTACTGAGTACAAAAATAATAAAAATCAGTATGATGAGATTAATGGTCATTTCGGTAAGATAATAGCAAAATATACAGATAATAAACAAAATATTCAGGTAATATTTTATCGAAGACATCTTTTTACTTACGTAAGACTAACAAACCTAAAAAATATTAGAGCACTAACAAAATCATTGAAAAACAAATTGTGCAGTGGTGATGATGAAATATCCACACTCATAGTCAAACTATCTTTATGCGCAATATATAATATTCTGTCATATCGGGTGTTTTTTTTAGAGTGATATAACTTTAGATTACTGTGATTTGACAGAAGATAGAAGCCATGTTGTTTTGACATTTCTGTTCATTAAGCATTGACAAATAATCATGGAAAGACTCAGGCCACAACAACGTTTACAAATTGTTGAAATTTATTTTCAAAATCAGTGTTCTATTCCCCAAACTCATAGAGCACTTTGTGAAATTTATGGTTTACATAATCGTCAATCAGAGCAGCTTATTCGTCGAACTATCGATAGATTTCGGACAACATTTCCTCTACTCGATGCAACATCAACAACAAGATAAAGAACTGTACGTACAGAAGAAAATATTGCTTCTGTAAGTCATGGTATTAATGATGATCCAGATTTGTCTATTCGTCGACGTTCACAACAAGTTGGACTCTGTGCATCCACCACATGGAAAATTTTGCATGAAAATCTTGGTCTTCACCCATACAAGATCCAACTGGTTCAAGACCTTAAGCCACTTGACTATAATAAACGTCGTTTGTTTGTTGATTGGGCCCTAGAACAGCTTGAAGTTGTTTCTCTTTTTAATCGTAAAATTGTGTTTAGTGATGAAGCTCATTTCTGGTTAAACGGCTATGTAAACAAGCAAAATTGCCGTATATGGAGTGAAAACCATCCTCAAGAAGTTCTGCAGTTTCCAATTGCACTGTATGGTATGCTTTACACGCTGGAGGCATCATCGGTACATATTTATTTAAAAACGATGCTCAAACTAATGTTACAGTGAATGGTGCTCGTTACGGATCGATGATCAATGATTAGTTGTTTCAAAATTTGAATGGCATCGACCAAGAAGTGTTTCAGTTCCAACAAGATGGTTGTACACCTCATGCTGCTACCGTAACATTTGATTTATTGAAAGAAACATTTAGCGATAACATCATTTCGAGAAATGGTCCAATTAATTGGCCACCCAGATCATTCGACATTATTTCAAGTCATTGGTTTATGCTGATAACCAGAAACACTTGACGCCCTGGAAGCCAATATAATTCGTTTTTTTGATGAAATAAGGCCTGGATCACTCGAAAAAGTGGTCCAAAATTGGTCTGGTCGAATGCGGTTCCTCAGAGCTAATCGTGGCGAACATATGCCAGAAATTATTTTCAAAACTAATTTTCATAAAATTATCTTTAGAATAAAAAAAAATGTGGCTTCTATCTTAATTAAAATGTGTTTTATTTCAATTTAAAGTTCTATCACTGTAAAAAAAGCACCCGGTAAATTGTTAATAATTCCTTCAAGTTTGTAATATTTCCTGATTCATTAATGATAAAACACATCTTCAAGAGTGCTGAACTAGAGTTAGTATTAAACTATAGAGTCGTTTGTTTATTACCAAGCCTTTCAAAAATATTGAATGATGACATTTTATGTGTAGCAGAATCCTGAATTATTTTCACTCTTGCAATATCTTCTCAGCAAGTCAACCTATTTGCAAGGTCGCTCTACAAAGACATACAGCCATTTTTCAATTCAATCAAACAGTACTCAATTTATTGGAAAGTAATAAAATTGTATTTTCTTAGATCTATCTAAAGCCTATAAGGCATTGAATCGAAAGAAGTTATTGAAGAAATTAGAGAGGATGGGTTTAAGGGGAATTGCTCTGAAATGGTTATTTCAGGAATAGAATAGAAAGAGTTATTGAGGAGAAGGATGGTGTAGTTTGTAAGTCCTCGATAATTGAAAATTGTCTAGGGGATGATCAAGCTATATATCTGAGTATATAGAGGAAATTGTGGTAAATTTTGCTTATGATACAAATATAATAGGGGGAACAATTCAGGAAGAAAAAAAAAAACGACAACACATGTTTTAGAGAGCGAAATGTTGGTTGGATGAAAATGAACTCATATTAAAGGAAGCGGAAACAAAATTGGTAATTTTTGATACGAAAGTACCGAACAAAACAAGACTTCATGAGACACTAACCTAACATGGACAATAAAACGTAAACTGTGTTTGTTCTTTTCAGGTGTCCTTGATGTCCAGAATAATTCCGTCTCCAGACTGGTTCATTGGTATCGACAGTTTTGACTTATGCATCAATGGAAATTGGCTAGATAGCATAACAATTGAGGTGAGTTTGTGCGCACTGCCCTATTTTTCCATAGTATGAAAATCTTGTTCCATCGTAAATTAAGGGCGGTGTTCTCGATAGATGACACGACGGAATAACATTCGGAGGACAAAAACTCAGTAACCTCCGTTATGCTAACGATATCGTTATCCATTGAAGAATAGTTCAGTCAATTTTGTTCTAAAAATAGGAATAAGGTTACAAAAAATCCCATAGACCTAAAATTGGTATACACACATCGTCAAAAGTCTTGGCTCTCTGGATTTCTCAAGAAATAAACAATCTATGTTCTGGAAATGTGATGAATATTTTCCTCTATTTCAAATGCAATATATTTGATAGACAATATTTGTTTGTTGCTCTTTGATTTGTGCAGGATGAGACAAAAAAGGAAAAATGAAAAAAAATCGAAATTTATCGATTATTTATTTTTGATTGATTATAGTTATTCCACAACTGAATCCAAATTCAAAAGTCCGTATTATCACCTCTTCTTTAAATCAACTGCCCAATATGCCTAGGTATCCCACGAATCAAATCATTAATGAAATTTCCAGGCATATCGTTATTCTTCCTGAAGGGCTAAACGCGATTCCTGAAAAGTTGATGGTGGGTTTTGGCGATTGGATATCGCTCTCCCTAAGTAATCCCATACGTGCTCAATTGAACTTATGTCTGGTGAGTTTGCTGGCCAGTTCATTCTCTGGATATTGTTCCCTTGAAAAATGTTTTGAAACCTTCGTGTGCGGCATTATCATCCCGATAAATGAAATTATCTCCATATTCGTTGTGCAGAGTAACAATGATTGGTTCAATGATGTGTCTGCGTAGATGACACTAATAAATTTACTGTGAAAAGTTCCCATCGATTCCCCGTATGCAAAAAATTTAATTGATGGTAAGAGTTTGCAAAAATGAACTATGAGTTTTACAGCAAAATTAGTTCAGATCAAAACTGTACAAAAAAATGTTTTCATATTTTTTGTCGTAAGTATCGCCATTTCCGTGATATGGCAACTCAAAGAATTGAAAAAATCATTTTCATCGTAATGTGCACGTTGATGTACTTTAATATTCATTTATAAGGACGAAGTAAAAAACAACCCCTATAACACGAACGATATGAAATCACAGTAACTGTTCAAAATACCCACCGTTAACTTCATTACATTTTTTAAAACGTTTTCGCATCGACGTTTGCACATTAGAAGAAATCCCTGGAATATTCCTAATGTGTTCGCAATCATTTATTACACGTTGCTCCAATTCTTGAATATTTCGAACTGAAGCTGAGTACACGTATTCCTTCAAATATCCCCATAAAAAATCTAGGGGATTCAAATCCAGAGACCAAGCTGGCCAGTGTACAGGTCCTTCTCGGCTAATCCATCTTAGATTATGAATTTTATCCAAATATTCCCTTGAATCCCGACAGAAATGCGTAAGTGCCACATCATGTATGAAAATCATATTCAGTCTATTTGAGCAAGGAACATCATCCATCAAACCTGGTAAAACATGTTGTGAAAAATTCAAATAGCTTTCTCCATTGAAACGATTCGGCAGTACATAAGACCCGATTAAAGAGTAATTTATATTTCCCAACCAGAAATTTTTGACGAATTTGTCTTGATGATTCAATTTCAAGCTTGCATGTTGAGTTTCGTCTGGCCAAACGTGGATATTATGAAAATTAACTACACCATCTTTCGTGAATCTGGCTTCGTCAGTGAACAAGAAGTCAGCATTCAGTTTTATCTACTCTGTTAATCAATAACAGAATTCCAATCTTGCTGGGAAGTCAGTTTCAAGGCTTGAATCTAATGACACTAATAATTGGATTTGCTGCTGCAACTTTCAAAACGGCTTCTTCATTTTCAATAGTACAGGTGGAACGATCTTTACCACATTCGGATTTGGAATGGATGAAAGTGCCCTTTTTACGCATTTCGGTGAAGGTTCGCCAACGTTTTCACCCAAGGAAGGATTCGTTCAGGAAACGCTTCTTCATAAAATCGTCTGGCAACACGCGAAATTCCCTCAGCTTTTCCATACATAAGATGCATATCAGCCATTTCGCCAATTCGCCATTTTTATCAATTCAAATTATTCTTTAGATACAGGAATGTACTGAAAACCCACAGAATTTTCGTGTTTTATTGATAATGTCAAACTGACAGACGCCTTTTTTCGAGATAAGCAGTCCATGGCTCAGAACGCATATCATCACAAAATCACTTTTTTCTCGAGAATGGTGCTTCGTAACGCTGTCAACGTAGAGTACCTTTTTTCTTTAAAAATGTGTGAGGAGTTAATTTATTTGGATATAATTTCAATTCGGTCACTCAGTCAAAAATTACAAGTAATTTTTTGAAAGATCCCCTATTATCTCCGCCATTGATGAGAATCAGTAAGTTTTTCAATCACCAGACGATTCAGTTTATCCAAAAATATTCATGTTTATTGGAGTTTGGAGGTCATAGTTAAGACACTCTAGCGTCCATGGGGTGCATTTTAGGACCTAAGTTGATATGAAGTTTTCTTCATATTTTGATCTCTAGAATCACCTCCTGAAATGAAGTTTCCTTCATATTTTGATCTCTAAAATCACCTCCTGAAATGAACGTTAAATCCGGATACCCTGTAAAGTTTTTCAGAATATTTCAATTGAGAAGGGATAAACAGCAAGGAAGCTCCCCTACTTTCTCTATCAAGCCATCACTGCCAACAATGGTTGAAAGATAATATATTTCACATGAAAATCTTTTCCTTTCTCGGCAAAGCCAGCTACTGACCGTGCATCCCTCGCAAAACGACTAATCGGAAAGTTATTATCAGCTCAACACCCTAAAAGCTTCCTATTTGGTCATCCAAATCTCCGAAATCCTCCCTAACCCCCATGAAAATTTGACGAGCAAAAACCGCTCCATCCCTCCAAATTCCGTGTCGTCCAAACTCCCATAATTCTAACGGGGTCCCCGATCCAGAACCGGATTCGAATCGATTAATCTCTGACGGTCCCCTCTCTTGGCTTGCAGGTGGACCCTATGGACGCAGGCACAGACAACGGTTTCACCTTCACAGCGCCCAACTGGGCTACGGAACCCCAAGGCGAGGCGTATCGGATAACGGCGCATTATCCCGCTCATCCTGCGGGATCCTTCTTCTATCCGTACCTGAGGAAGCTGCCTACGATAGCCACGTTCCAATTCATCAAGGTAAGGGTGTAATTCCGACTAGATGACTTCGTGTAACTTCTTGATTTGATCTGGATTGGGGAGGAAGGAACGTTTTTCTTAATTTTTTTTAGGGCGTTTCGGTGGGGTCTGGATTAATTGGAATGAATTGGAAAAGGTAAAGGTAGAGTGCGTAACTAGGTATTTTTGCCCAAGAAATTATGAAATGTGCTATAAATAATGAATGGTTAATTCTCCGAAACCTCTACAAAATTGATCAAAAAAATTTATTGAGTTATCTCGTACTTTACGGAGTACTCTAAGATATCATGTATTATACTGAGTACTCTAAAGAACGCTAGCCTTTTTATCGTGATCATCTAGTGGAGACAGAATAAGACGTTACGTTGTGTAGATAACCCAAAATACACTTGAACGAGAACGAGGAAACAGTGACGGGAAGTTCAGAATACAAGGTTAAGTAAAAGTAATTCTAAAGTATAGTGTGCAAGCAAATATGAATACAGCAATCCATTGAGTCAACACATGGCAATAGAAGCATGTAACAATGATCTTCGAGGTAGTTTAACAATAACCCTTTAGTCAGAAATTCCCCATTCACACACCTACTATCTAATTAGATTATTTTAATCTGGACGCATAATATCGTAGTTCAGGAATGTCTTGTTGCGGCATTCTGAAGACACATGTTGTGGTGTCTGTTATTTAACCTACCTATTCATTATTATATAATATTTATATCTAATAATACAGTTGTTCAGGAAGGCCACGTTGTGGCATTCTGAAGATACAGAAAATGTGGTATTTGTTATTCAACTACCTATTCATTATAAGCTTTATATTTTCTTCTATATTGAAGCTCTGGAGTGAAATGCGGATGTTGCGAGGGATTTTCCACCTCTAAATTTGGAAGACGACGTTTTGTTTCCGAGTCTGCGCATCTGCGACTCATCAGACAGGCCTGATGCGCTGTCTGCCTGTGACGCCAGTGACCATGTGTTCCACTTATATATGCTATATGCTTTGTTCTATTTGAACTTGGCGGGGACGGCTAGTCACGAATCTTTAGACTGGTCAGGTCCTCTATTGGTACGCCTGTCAACCTGCGACAGAGCAAGGCAGATTTCTGGACGAGTCGCGAAGAAGTTGTTCTTTACAATATCTAATAATATAGTTGTTCAGAAATGCCTTGTTCCGACACAGGGACACACGGTTGTTGTGTCAGTATCTAATTATGGATCCACATTTCATTCACTCTAAACACTCTGAATTCTTAAACAAAGTACCACTGTTAACCATCTTTAGATTTCAATAATTGAAATTAAGATAGAGACGCTTACATGTATGAAATATGTTGAATGTTCAATTCAGATTTAAGTAAACAGGCCGCCCCTAGCTGGAGCATCAATACAGTAAAATCCACTCATGAATAAAGAATACATGATACAAATAACACTCACGTTGACCTCAGGTAATTCAATACCATACAATAACTTTCCATGTAAGGGCAGCTCAGTCGACTTCCATTTTGTGTCTATCCTTAATTTTTAATGAACAGTGGACAATGGCTTTCTTTTTCTTACAAAGGAAAACTGGACTCTCTGGAGAGAACAGTGCGCGCCCGCAAGTCTACGAAGCGACCATAGACTCTTACACCTGGCATCGACAGTGACGAGTAGGCATAAAATTCCCTAGGTGGTTCTTCCCGCCTAATTTTCCTTCATAAAAATATGTATATCTCTTCACTATTAAAATCTTTTTGAAACTAAATTGAATTAAATTTCTTAGAACACACGCACAGTTTCACTTGATAGACATATAGCATTATCAATACATATGAGCGGCAGTTAACCAATAAAGAATCAAAGGAAAACATAAGGTTATGACCGCAATCATACAGATCCATCGTTCAAGACAAGCTTGGAAGGAGCTACGTGGAGAATTTTTTTCTGATGGAATTTTTTTTTTCGAATATACTATCAGAACAAGCTTGGATGATGGATCTAGATTATTACTGTCAGTATTTCATATTTCCTTTTAATTCTTCATTGGTTAGCTGCGCTCATTTGTATTGATCATTTTATATGTCTATAAAGTGATAACCAGTATGAGCATAGTGAATCGAGACAGTGCAACATACATATGTGTCATAGTTCGAAACTTAAGTACAGCCGAATAGGTTTTGTTAATTGTCGGGCATAAATTATGCATCTTTCATAGCTTTTTGGCTTTTTGTCAGTACAATGCTCTAATCCCGACGAATGTAATATAACCACGCACCTATATTCGCCCTGCATAAGGACACTACTAAGGCCAAACGAAGGGCCATTTAATGCATCCATATACGCAGCACCTAAGCTAAGTCAAGAATCGAACTCCATTCCCGATTACTTCATGCGTAAAGACGAAGAATTCTTCAAGTAATATCCCATTGAGCCTATATGCCAATAATTAGCGTTTCTCTTCAAGTGAAGTAATTAAAGTGGCAGATATCTATTAGAAAATATGATAACAAGAATGAATAAGTAGTGTAAACAGAAAGATTCTCGAATTTCGCTGTTGTTTGTCAAACAGTATTGTCCCCACGCAGGGTGAATATACATGCGTGGGTATGTTGCCAAAAAGGTATGAAACGTAAATAACCGCATACATCGACATTATCCCCAGTTATGATTTATCTTCGGACCATAATGTAGCTATGATAATAGCTACCATAAGCAGAATTTTTATCTAAAAGAAGCTCCTGGACTTCATAACATAAAATCAAATTGGGACGAAGACAGATGTACAATTGAAAGTATCCCAAATGTCAATGTGACTCAAAAGTGCAAATAAAATCGATGAAGAATTAACGAAGTTTATTGATATCATTTTAGATGCTGCAATATAAACTTCTCTAGGGCAGTAAATGATGAGAATGCTTTCTATCATATTCCAACAGAAATCAAGAAATTATTGATGCAAGGAAAATGGGCAAGGGCGAGATGGCATCTTACATATACTCCATCAGACAATAACGTCTTAAACAGGCTAACCAATCAACTAAAATCTGAAATGAAAGAAGCAAAAGAAAAGTCACTGAAATTTCGCCCATTTTCAAATTTGGCAGCATATTCCGGTTTGAGTATTAGCCAATGACCGAAATATTTTTCTTTGCCGCCCTAGGCAGTGTAAATCCAACGGTTTCAATGAAATCTGTATTACCTACTGAAAGATCTTAGTTCGAATAACATACACGAAAAACACGAGCTCTTCTTGTTAACCTGACGTATCAGATCCTAAGGTTTTTTCAGTGTAAACGGATACATAAGGTGAGAAAACGAAACTTTGTAATTAATACATATTATAAAAAGCTACTCATTTCTTCTATACGACAGTTTATGCGATACACAGTAAAAACATAACCTCTTAAACAAATATAAGCATGGACAGAAATACCTCCCATTGTGGGCGATATTCCAAACCTATGCAATATTTTCTTTTTGTTGATTTGTAGCAATGGGAAAACCATGCAGGAGAATTAAAGCCAACTGGATATCAGAAATGATGGACGAAGTTTTCGGCTACTTAAGCAAGGTAAAGCCAAAGATATGTGGAAAGGGTTTGTGGAGTTCCAAGGAACGCTCTACGTGATCATTTAAAAACTGGTAATATTGCGAGACGACTGGGAATTTAGAATGAATAATAAAACTTTCCACTTACGCACTGAACTTTTAAAAAGAAGATCTCAATCAATGAATTGGGCAAGGGCTCAAAAATTAAACCCATTCATTGGAAAAGATTATTTCACCAAATGGTCATATGTAATGGATCAACTGAATGTTAAAAATTCTCCACATAAAATTTTTAATTGTCGGTTCACTCTCCACCATTCGCAGTGTATTTAAGCCGCCAACGGTTCGAAACATGTTCATCTGATTTCGAATGAAAATGTCACAGTTTTTGCGTGAGTGAGCTCCTCTGGGCAGACAATTCCTCCAATTATTGTTTACAAGGGACAGAGAAAACAAGACACATTTAGTGATAATTTACCTCCAGGATCGATCGTAGAAATGTCTAGCAAAGGAAGCATGAGAAAGCTGATATTTCTCAATTGGTTGAGACATTTCACTCACCCTAGACAATAATAGTTGTAATGAGATGAAAATTTCAAATAATATAATGATTAATCCGAAAAATGAAGATCTTTCTTAATCTTTGAATGATAGTTCTCAATTCTCCAACATTATTCGAACATCTGACTATGCGGTAATAAAAAATCTTGCCAGGTCAAGAAAAAAAGCCATTAACTACAAGGCGCAGCTTCTCAAATAAGACCTATCTGACAAGCGATCTGATACACTGGAAAAAGAAAAAAATAAAAAATTGGCGCAAAAAGAAGGTGAAGAAAACGGGACTTGGTTATGTTCCATTTCTGATGAAGATGTCCAATGTTCTAAGTGTTTTAACTGGGTGCACGAGGATTATGTAGAAGATTTGGAAGATTTCCAATGCCCAAATTGTTTACCATGATGGTCGGTATTTGTGCTTCTATGGGCGATATTTCGATGACCGTCGATAATATCGCCCATTTACAATGTTTTAAAAAATTATCAACTATACTAACACAAGAGAATTCATGTTAAATTTGTTTCTACGGTATTGAAGAATATAGATCATGTTTGAAGAATGTCTTTCTGTTTTTACTTTTACCTCAGTTTTTGTCTTCTTATAAACCAATATATGCATAAAATACAGTAGAAGAAATCGGATATAGTTGATTAAGCATAACGCAAGTGTGATTACATATTCCACACGAGTAAAAACCTCTTGCAAATTATCCTGGGAAAATTATCTTCGAGGAATTTATCTCATTAACGTTAAAAGTGAGCTACATCCCACTTCATTCAGCCACATTCCTCTTACCATTCCAACTATCCTCCACAGAAACCACACTCGAACATTCATTACTCTGCGGCGTTTTTTCAACACCCCACCACCCCTCAAACCATCCAGCAGTGAGAGCACCTCGAGATCTGACTTCGAGACCAGTGTAAAGACCGAAAAACCGTAGACGTTTCATTTTGTATCTTCTAACTTTAGTTCATCCACTTAGGTCGCTCGGGCGAAAGTAAATATATTAATTAAAGGGACGAGAATCAATTACGACGAGAATTACGACGGAAATCGGGGGAGAAGTTGGTGAAAATCTGCGCAGGGAGTGTTATTTCGGAGTCTTCTCTCTTCATAACTAGTCGGAGGTCTTAAGGTTTAATGTATTGCAGAGAACGGCATGTAATTATCCTATCAATGTCTAGGGATATTGATAGATAAATCGCCTATCTTTTCCTAAGTGTAAAATAAACACCGAGTGTACTAAAGACAGTTTATTTACAAGATTGAAATTATACCTGAACTTCTTAGAAATACAACATCAACAACACTTACTGAGCTTCTGAACTCTTCTGTCTTCATTCCGTTCTCTAACCGTCGTCTAAACGTTCGCTCTATCAACACATTTGCGAACTCTAACATTCGTCTCAGTTCTTTTCGCGATCTAGATTCTCCACGAACTTCCATAGACTGCTTCTTTCTAACTGCCTCTTTCTGTCTGCCGCGAACTTTCTTCTTCGCCAACTGCCGTGAACTAAATGCTATTAAAGTGGACGCTCCCATCTCAAACCCTACCTTTACTTGCTGCAGGCAGCCATTGGACTTACACTTATTGGAAAACTTGTAGATACTATGCCAGGAAACTTTTGACGTTTCTGGTTCTGCAATAAATCTCTACTCTTGATCACCACTAAACATTCTATAATAACATGTCTCATTGCAAACATTTTGAAGCGGTATTACTAAAGGGTAGGAAGACGAAGGAAGAAATGTGGTACATGGTTTATTTATACGCACAAGAAAACTTTTGCTGTCGCTCTGCAGCTAGAATATATGCATTTCAATATCCAGGCAGAAGGCGACCAAATTATAAAACTTTTGCAAATTTATTTCATCGGTTGGGTTAAACTGAGTCTTTTCATAGTAAAAATCTGGGTGAAAGTGAAAGCAATGTAGAGCTTCGTTTCGATCGAAGTTTCCCCCACCAGCCACTATCAACAATAGTTTATTCGTCATCGCATTACGCTCAGGTTTTGATTCTTCCACTGGACCGATTAGTGTTTATAGATTAATATTGAGTTCCTATCTTTCGGACTGGCTTTTCCATACTTGTATATTTTGAAACATTTGATCTAAAGGCGTTGGAATTTCGTTGTAATAAATGTATCTAATCAAGACAAGAATATATTCTGTGGTAGGCTAAGAATTTTTCAATGCATTCTCTTAAAGTTAAGAAAATAAATGAGCTTAAGTTTAGTCCGTGATGGAATGGGAACTAGCTCCAGCCAATTTCGAATAGCTGTTAGTTCTAACGTTGCAATAACTGGACCCTTCTAAATTCACTAACCCAGAAACTCTAATCTACGCCTTCACCTATCGTACCTTCATAACGCGTCAATAAATTAAGATTATACGAGCTCCTTGAAAGGGGTCTTTATGGAGTATCCCGTACTCCAAACCCCCAACTATCGGGAATCGTTGGCAAGATATTATTGAGCCGGGAAGGTAGGTCGTAAATTTTACGGACATCACCTTCGATTCCAGATCGGACGTTCTTAATTCGAAAGGAAATGGTCAGAATTGGGGAAGATATTTCTTGAATATTTTATTGGCATGCAGTTTGGCTTCAGGGCACGTCGTTGAGATCAACCGGAGAATATAGAGTTCAATTTGAGCTGATCAGGTTTCAGTTCGTTCCTAATTATTATATATCCAGTAGATTTCAGAACGTTTCTGATTATTTTATAGAAATGACCAAGAAGAGAAAAATTCCTAATTTTCTGATCTATTGTGATCAACTTGTTTATTTGAATTTGAAACCCTGGAGCATCAGTTGCTCAGATGCTGTATTCGAAAAATAGGTTTTTGAATATTATCAAGTTTGATTCAGTTACTATCATGGAGTGGACGAAGATGCAGCGCGCGTTCGCTACGGAATCTGTGTTCATCACAATATCGCGCTTCATTGTCCTGTTATTAGTCGACAGTCGATTGCTTCAAGGGTAAACAACTTCAGGGAAACTTCGACTTCCACCAATAATCACACCGCAGAACTGGTAAGCCAGTCCGTTTTGCGATCTCCTAGGTGCTTTATTCAGAAACCTGATACTGCTATTGAATTTTCGCCTCGTTTTTTGAAGCGGACCCTCCATGAAAAATTGAAATTTCAATCGTACAAATTGGCTTTAGTGCAGGAACTTAATCCACGTGATCTTGTTGCTCGAAAAAATACAGCTGAAGTGCTCCTTACGATTATCTGAGGATGTTCTTTTTTTTCATCTTTTGGATTCTGTAAACTTGCCCTATTTGCGCACTCACAACTTCATAAGCTTTTCCCACATTCAGAATGGGTGACTATTTGGTGATTATTTTTTGCAGAAAACACTTTAATCAATTTAACAAAAAAATTTATGATTTAATATGAAATTAAAATATCAAAACAGATTTATTTTTTTAGCCTCCGATAAATTTTAATTTCATTAAAATTTCACTCAAAAACTTTTACAATTTAATTTTGCTTATATCCAGTAGACATATAAAATCAAAATTCATTGTATAATATCAAATAGAATAAAAAAATCAACACATATAAATTGTCAATTATTAATTGAGAAATTTCTGAAGTAACTTTTTTAAATATATTAAATATTTCATATAAATTAATTTTGGAGAAGTTCTTAAAATTATGTTTTGAATTTTAGAAAAAAATTTAGTTTTCATAAATTTAAGAACAGAAACAAAAATTTGTCTCCTTCAAATATTTATTTATTAATTTTAATTGACATTTTATATTTGTTGTGTTTTTCTTCCACTTATATTATATATTGAATTTTGTTTTTATATGTCTACTGAATATAAGCAGTGCTTTTAAGACATTCATTTAATTCTAAAAGTATTATTTTGAATAAGAATTTCTTGAAATAAAAATTTATAGGAGAATAAATCTGTTTTGATAATCCTTCTATCAAGTAAAAAACCTCTTCTCATTATTTTATTTTATATGAAATATTGAGATTTCGATTTTTCTTCAAATTTCTAGCTAATATAAATGGAGGTTTATACTTGATAGAAGGTATATAAAATTATTTGAATATTTTAATATTTACAGATATATTCTGTATCCTACATATTTGATTTCAAAAAATTATATTCAATATTATAACTTCAGGAATTAAATAAATGTACTATAAGTACAACTTATATCAAGCGACACATAAAATAAACATTCATTATAAGGCATCCAAATGATATAACAAAATCCAATAAATATAAATTGTTAACAAAAATCCTATAAATTAAATATTTTGTTTCTGCTCATCCCTTTTATGAAAACAAATATCTTTCGAAAATGTTTAACATAATCTTAATAATTGAATCATAAAACTATCTTACTTAGAATATTCAATATTAATGGATATCTAACTGCTTTACTCTTTAGAAAATCTCAAGATATGTAAAAACATTACTAAAAAGCAAGTTTTTAGAGAGACTTTGTTTCGTCAGTACTCAACCGTATTCAATAAAAAAATTTGTTGCCTGTAAAGTCGGTATACGGGCGAAAGTTTTACGTGACAACGACTTTGAGTGGTAAAATAATTTTAATGTGAATATTCATTCGTATAGTAGGAAGAAGGATGAAATAATAGTAACAATTTAAAACATTTATTTATACAAAGAATTATATTTAAAACATTAATTTATACAAAGAATCTCGCACTAAATTTCATATTAACAAAATTTTATTTATCAATCAGTTGTTATAAGTTATTAATAAATTTAACTTGTTTTACATTGTTATAAATATAAAAACTAAATTTAAAAGTTAGAACATTTATTTAAATCACATTAATTGTTAATATCAATCGATTTTAATTCAAAGTGTATTTTCTAAAAGGAGAAAACTAATTCACATTTGATCTTTGAATTTGTAAATCGCGCGCTTACGACCTTGCGCAGTGATTAGTCGTCTCGGTTTGAATGTTTGAAAGTTTCGATTTGACAGGTTGGGGGTTAAACATTGTTATTTCAATTTTTTACATAGCAAGTCGCGCTCATTTTTTCAAGTTCAACAAATTATTATTGGTTGAGAAACGATTTCTACTACTTTTTTTGATTGAAAACTACCACAACATTGTGATTACTACAACATAACCTATTCACTTATGTCTTAGTCATTTATTTCATCATGTTATATTATGATTTTGAAATTATTTACCTTTGCTGTTTGAATTGTTGCGATGGACGAAACTACCTTCACATTATCACTACACAATCGTTTTACAATTAACTGGCAACGTGTAAACTTGTATGCAGGCGCCTAAGCGAAATAGAAGCGCAAGACATGAACCGGTGTGTATGCACTCACTCTCTCTCTCGCTCTGTCTCTCTTGCTCTTAGGCGGGCTAACTGTGCTCGAGTGGAAGGGACGCGTGCCTTTCACTTTTTATGTCTGTCTCTCTCGCTCTTAGGCGGGCTAACCATGCCCGAGTGGAAGGGACGCGTGCCTCTCACTCGCTCTCATTGTGAGCGCATAACGTGAGCGGAGCGTAACGCAGTTTCTTGAAGTGTCACCCGGCAAACCAATTTATAAGACGTTGTCACGTCAAAATAACATCAATCAACAAAAAGTATTTATATACCCTTAACAATTCAGAAAGCTTCTTGGTAAATGAATACTGAACATTTAAATGGAGTCTAATATGGCTCGAAATAAATAATTCTGTGGTTTACCATTGATCTTTAAGATTGAAAGGCAATTTAACGGCCTCTGTTATAGCACAGATATAATATACTACTCTGTCAAGAAAGTACCGGGAATTTTCAATCAAAACAACATTTCTACATTTAATCGTCAAAATTTATTGGGTCGCCTTCAAAATAGGCTCCATTTGCTCCAATACATCTATGCCAACGGCACTTCCAATTATCGAAATATTTTTTATAGGCGCTTTCCGGGATGGACTTTAGCTCTCGCGCCGAATTTTGTTTTATGGCTTCAATCGACTCAAAACGGGTGCCACGAAGGGGCAATTTTAGTTTTGGGAAGTGGAAAAAGTCGCAGGGAGCCAAATCCGGCGAATACGGTGGTTGCTGAAGCACGTTTGTTGAGTTTTTGGCGAGAAAGTCAGTCACAATCGTAGCTCGGTGAGAAGGCGCGTTATCGTCATGCAAAATCCATGAGTTGTTCGCCCACAAATTTGGCCGCTTCTTACGGATACGCTCACGCAAACGTTTCATAACGCCTAGGTAATACTCCTTGTTTACCGTCTGACCCTCTGGAACGAATTCGTAGTGCACCACGCCACGGATATCGAAGAAAACAGTGAGCATCACCTTCATTTTCGAGCGGCTTTGGCGTGGTTTTTTTCGGTTTCGGCTCATTTTTGCCACCCATTCCGATGATTGCTGGCTTGTTTGCATATCGTACTCGTAGACCCAGGTCTCATCACCAGTTATAATGCGTTCCATGAATGTAGAATCGGAATTACAGCGATCCAGCATGTCTGAAGCAACCTGTTCGCGATGACGTTTTTGAAGGAAATTCAGGTCTTTCGGTACGAGTCGTGCGGCCACCTTTCTCATGCCCAAAATATCAATCAAAATTGTACGTGCGGACGCGTGGGATATCTTAAGATCATGTGCTATCTCTCTCAAGCTGGTACGTCGGTTTTCCAGCACCCTTTCCTTAATTTTATCGACGTTATCTTCGATCGAAGCCGTCGATGGGCGACCGCTTCACGACCGTCCTTGAAGGCTCTGTACAACTGATATTCACGAGTTTTCGATAGAGCATTATCACCAAAGACCTTTTGCAACATTTTCAATGCATCGGCACACGAAAATTCATTTGCAACACAAAACTTTAAACAAATTCTTTGCTCAACGTAAAACGTAAAAATCGGCACGCACTCTGACATCGACTGACTTAATCAGCTGTTGCAAACACACTAGTTGACAGATCCCGCTCAAGCTTGGCATAGTAATTGAGGACAGTGGTACCAACCTAGGAAAAAAAATTTTTACCTGCCTCATTGCCCCGCCAGATTTAAATCGATAATTCCCGGTACTTTCTTGACAGAATGTATGCGGTAAGCAAATATAGTTTGCATTTTTTATTCTAATTGGTGGGAAAACTAATGACATGGATTGTTTTTGCTGAAACTCATTCAATAGTTTGATGATAATTTATGGTTAAACAATGAATATCAGTGGAAATCAAGTGTTTTTCTTGGTAGCTCGGTGAAACCTTTACAGAAATTTCACAGAATAATTCTGTTTTGTATTTGATTACTTTCTTGTACCTTAAGCTGACTGAATATTCTGCACTTTTTATCATCTTTTCGTGTGTGTGTTGATTAAGTAACACTTTGGAAGTCCTGAAATTGTGCGAAAATTCAAAATTTTTAATAGTAAAATTTGTTTCAATTTTCAATAATAACCACTCTTTCCGATTTCTAAAACCATTGCGCTCACTACTTGTATTTGTTTTGCTCGTACAAAAAAGTCATAATTCCTCGAAAACGTCCTGAACAAATGTTCCTGGCCGAATCTGCAGATAGCTTTCCCAATTTTCTTTTGTCCGTATTCAATATTCATCTCACAAGCAAAGGAACCAGGTTTCGTTCACTCACAAAATGACTACTGTTATCGATGCAGGGGTTTAGTTTCAACACCAAACATTTTCTGACATACTGCGGAGAGCTGTTTCAAGCCGTGACTAGCGATTTAAACATTACATGCTATTCAGTTGTTGGTCTCACGTTCAGATGTACCCAGATATAGGATATTTCGCCTTAGGGGCCCTGAGCCAAATTAGAGGCAGACGGTTCCAAAGGCATTTGTGTCTGTTTGTATTAGATAGAGATGTTTTTCTAACAAGGATTCACTTCAAGGCACTGAGAAAATTAAGATTTGGGCGTTTCTGAATAACGGATGTTCTACTTTCCAGTGGCAGGATAAAAAATGGTGAAAGACGCTGACGTGAAGTAAGGAACTTAAGCGAGCTTATTCATGTCACCCACAATCCTCACGAAATTTTGCAGAGAAAGACAGAGAGACAAGAGATTTATTGCTCTAGCTAATGGCTACCGACTTAAGTCTTCCTACTATTATAAAATACATTTTTATATACATAGTTTTTCTCAAAAGGAAAGTGATAATAATTATTGAAAAAACCATTCAAAGTGTGGAGTCGACGGTGGTATCTATCGCCTCTGCCGGCAAGGTCGCTTATTGCATTCATTAAGGGTTTGTTTGGGTATTTTCTGTTGTTTCCTTCTTGGTTCAGACTTTTTGGAAAACATTCTGGAGGATTTAGAGTTTACAAATTTTCTTCCTGAAGTTTGGAGAATATTTAGAATCGGATCTATCTTCATCCTTTCATAGAGAAGGTCATTTGGTGGATTATGGAGTGGATTAACTGGATGGCGTATTCTACTTCAAGTTCTCGAACAAGTGCGTTCTGCTATGTCGATATTATTGAGGTCGGGTCTTCTACAGTTGTTATATATCGGGTGTTTTTTTAAGAGTGATAGAACTTTCGATAGGTATAACTGTGATTTGATAGAAGGTGGAAGCCATGTTGTTTTGACATTTCGGTTCAGTAAGCCTTGACAAATTATCATGGAAAGACTCACGCCGCAACAACGTTTACAAATTGTTGCAATTTATTTTCAAAATCAGTGTTCTATTTGCCAAATTTATAGAGCACTTCGTGAAATTTATAGTTTACATAATCGTCCATCAGAGCAGCTTATTAGTCGAACTATCGATAGATTGCGGACACATTTTTTCTACTCGATGCAACAACAACAACAAGACAAAGATATGTACGAACAGAAGAAAATATCGCTGCTGTAAGTCATAGTGTTAATGATGATCCAGATTTGTCTATTCGTCGACGTTCACGACAAGTTGGACTCTGTGCATCCCCCACATGGAAAATTTTGCGTAAAGATTTTGGTCTACACCCATACGAGATCCAACTGGTTCAAGAACTAAAGCCACTTGACCATAATAAGCGTCGTTTGTTTGCTGATTAGGCCCTAGAACAGCTTGAAGTTCATCCAGTTTTTTATCGTAAAATTGTGTTCAGTGCTGAAGTTTATTTCTGGTTGAATGGCTATGTAAATAAGCAAAATTGCTGTATATGGAGTGAAAACAATCCTCAAGAAGTTCTGCAGGTTCCATTGCATCCTGGAAAATGCACTCTATGGTATACTTTACACGCTGGAGGCATCATCGGTCCCTATTTCTTTACAAATGATGATGGGGCTAATGTTACAGTGAATGGTGCTCGTTGCAGACCGATAATTATTTGTTTCAAAATTTGAATGATATCGACCAAGAATAGTTTTTGTTCCAAGAAGATGGTGCTACACCTCATGCTGCTACCGTAACAATTGATTTATTGAAAGAAAGATTTGGAGATAACATTATTTCGAGAAATGGCCCAATTAATTGGCCTCCAAGATCACGCGACATAAGTGCACTGGATTATTTTCTTTGGGGTTATGTCAAGTCATTGGTTTATGCTGATAAACCAGTAACAATAGACGCTTTGGAAGCCAACGTAACTCGTGTTATTGATGAAATGAGGCCTGAATTACTCGAAAAATTGGTCTGGTCAAATGCGGTTCCTCAGAGCTAGTCGTGGTGGACATATGCCGAAAATTATTGTCAAAACGTAAATGTCATAAAATTACCTTTCAAATAAAAAAAAATTGGGCATTAATTTCAATTTAAATGTGTTCTATTTCAATTTAAAGTTCTATCACTCTAACAAAAAACACCCGATACAAGCCAAATACCCTATTAATTTTCTATAAGGAAAATTTTTTGATTCTTCATCTGCATCTAAGCTTAAAGTTTCTATATTGAATCCTGTTACCATTGGCGTAGACATACCTTAGCATTCTGGCATGTTCAGTTGCTCTAGAACTTTTTGAATATATTTTCTTTGAGTTATTTTTAATTCCTTAGAAGTCTTTACAATTTAACTTCACCCAGTTATGATTAGGTAGTCTACAAATACTATTAACCAAAAATTTTTCTTCTTATTCTCTCTATTAGCTCTATTTAGCTTCAATACTTTGGATCTATCTGTATTCAATCCTTCTGGAGTTTTTCAATTTTTCATTTTCAGAACGTATTCATCACAAATTACAGACATCAACGAACTTATAGCGTTCCCATCTACATCTGCATGCGCCACCTACCGACCTCTTTCAGTAGCTTCCAACAACTGCTAAAGGAATCTTCACCGGAAGCAAAGATATCACAGTGTGCTATTGTTTCAAACAGATGTCTTTAGTTTTCGAAGTTGGAACCCATAATCGTCTTATAGGTACCACTAGATTTGAGAAACTGATGAACAATCCGAGGGCAAAACACGCTAACTTTCGAACGGAAAGAGCAAGAGCTTTGAAACTTTCCGGGAAGATTTGATGTCAAAATATCTCGACTGAGTTCTTTAATGGGCAAAATCTGTTCGATAGTTTCGTAATTATCCACGTTTGAAAAGTGGTCATATTCCTTTCCTATATTTTCGAAACTATAGATTCGACAGATCTGAAATGCGGCGTTCGGAACTACAATGATAATGTACATTTTCGTGAGCAATTTCGTGAGAATCGTGTAACTAGAACTTCAAAAAATTTTGTGATCAGTGTAATTTTAAACGCTATTACTTTCAGACAGAAAAAGAAAAGGACTTGAAACTATTGCGCTAGATTTGAGGCCTGAATATACTGACTGAGTTCGTTACTGAGCAAAATCAGTTCAATGGTTTCACGGTTATCCAGATTTAAAATTTTCTTTTGTTTTGTTGTTATTTTATTGCCTAACTATGAATCTAATCGATCTAAAATCTAGTATTTTGGGAGCAAAATGATAACGCGCATGTTCCTGCAAAAATTCGTCTTAATCGTTCATCTGAAGATTCAAAACAAAACAAAAATTTTTTGAGCGGGCCAGTGTGGATTGCTACCGATAAAATCATACTATCGAGTTGGAATTCACCATTTGGACGTCAATCAAAAATATAAAGGCAAATAAAGAAACTTTGAATATCAAAACAGATTCAATCTGTTAGTCCCCCACAATCTTAATTTCAATAAATTTCATTCAAAACTTTTTAGAATTAAATTAATGTCTTATAGGCATTGCTTATATAAACGTATAAAATCACAACTCATTATACCTTATTAAATGAATTAAAAAACACCCAATAAATATAAATTGCCAATTGAAATAAATGAATATTTGAATGTTTCGTTCCAAGCATGCGCACCTGAACTCTTCAGACAGGAGTCGTGCGCATGTCTGCCTGTGACAAAATGTTCTGTTTCTGATCTTATATTCATGTAAACTAAATCCTTTTCAAAAATAAACAGCATAATTTTAAGAACTTCTCCAAAACTAATTTATTTGAAAATTTCAATATATTTGAATCAGTAACTTCAAAACTCTCAAAACCTGTAGCACATCCTCAAAAATAATTAGAATTCAGATAAGGTCACATTTAAAAGATAACATCAATTAACTTACCTCGTGGAATCTTTGTTTGATCAACATTAAAAGTAGATACATGTAAAATTCAAAGTACTCTATGTTCTATTCTCACCACAAAAATAACACAAAGTTTGTAAGGCATTTTATAGTCTTCGTTAAACCACTTGATATTTATATAATGATTTTTTTTATTTAAAAACCTGATATACTTATATATTATATTGAAAATAAAATAATAAGAAGCCGTTTTTTACTTGATGAAAGAATAATTACACACTTTGAATATCAAAACAGATTCAGTCTGTTAGTCTTTCTCAATTTTAATTTCAGAACATACTATTAAAAATTAAATTAATGTCTTATAAGCACCGCATATATTTAATAGACGAATAAAATCAAAACTTATTATACTACTCTGTCAAGAAAGTACCGGGAATTTTCAATTAAAACAACATTTTTATATTTAATCGTCAAAATTTATTGGGTCGCCTTCAAAATAGGCTCCATTTGCTCCAATGCATCTATGCCAACGGCACTTCCAATTATCGAAACATTTTTTTATAGGCGCTTTCCGGGATGGACTTTAGCTCTCCCGCCGAATTTTGTTTTATGGCTTCAATCGATTCAAAACGGGTGCCACGAAGGGGCAATTTTAGTTTTGGGAAGAGGAAAAAGTCGCAGGGAGCCAAATACGGTGGTTGCTGAAGCACTTTTGTTGAGTTTTTGGCGAGAAAGTCAGTCACAATCGTAGCTCGGTGAGAAGGCGCGTTATCGTCAGGCAAAATCCATGAGTTGTTCGCCCACAAATTTGGCCGCTTCTTACGGATACGCTCACGCAAACGTTTCATAACGCCTAGGTAAGACTCCTTGTTTACCGTCTGACCCTCTGGAACGAATTCGTAGTGCACCACGCCACGGATATCGAAGAAAACAATGAGCATCACCTTCATTTTCGAGCGGCTTTGGCGTGGTTTTTTCGGTTTCGGCTCATTTTTTGCCACCCATTCCGATGATTGCTGGCTTGTTTGCATATCGTACTCGTAGACCCAGGTCTCATCACCAGTTATAATGCGTTCCATGAATGTAGAATCGGAATTACAGCGATCCAGCATGTCTGAAGCAACCTGTTCGCGATGACGTTTTTGAAGAAAATTCAGGTCTTTCGGTACGAGTCGTGCGGCCACCTTTCTCATGCCCAAAATATCAATCAAAATCGTACGTGCGGACTCGTGGGATATCTTAAGATCATGTGTTATCTCTCTCAAGCTGGTACGACGGTTTTCCAGCACCCTTTCCTTAATTTTATCGACGTTATCTTCGATCGAAGCCGTCGATGGGCGACCACTTCACGACCGTCCTTGAAGGCTCTGTACCACTGATATGCACGAGTTTTCGATAGAGCATTATCACCAAAGGCCTTTTGCAACATTTTCAATGCATCGGCACACGAAAATTCATTTGCAACACAAAACTTTAAACAAATTCTTAACTCAACGTAATCACCCATAGTAAAAATCGGCACGCACTCTGACATCGACTGACTTAATCAGCTGTTGCAAGCACACTAGTTGACATATCCCGCTCAAGCTTGGCAAAGTAATTAAGGACAGTGGTACCAACCTAGGAAAAAAAATTTTACCTGCCTCATTGCCCCGTCAAATTTAAATCGATAATTCCCGGTACTTTCTTGACCGAATGTACTTAATTGCCTGGAAATATGTCTCGAACAAAAGTACTTTCAATTTAACGGAACCGTCTATATTTCTGACAATGGTTTAATAATGGGAAATCCACTCAGTTCAATTTTAGCTGAAATATTCATGGATGATCTGGAATCAAAAATACACCTGAATTCCCGGTACTTTCTTGACAGAATGTACAATATCAAATGAAATAAAAAAACCCAACAAATATAAATTGTCACTTAAAATAAATAAATACTTGAATATTTCGTTCCAAGCATGCGCACCTGAACTCTTCAGGTTAATTAATAAATAAATATTTGAATGTTTCGTTCTGAAAGAGTTTCCTCTGAAGAGTTCAGGTCCGCATGCTTGTAACGAAACATTCAATTATTTATTTATTAATTCTAATTGACAATTTATATTTGTGGTGTTTTTTTATTCAATTTGATATTGTATATTGAGTTTTGATTTTATACGTCTATTAAATATAAGCAGTGCTTATAAGACATTATTTTAATTCTAAAAGTTTTTGAATAAAAATTTTTGAAATTAAAATTGTAGGAGACTATCAGATTGAATCTGTTTTTATATACAAAGTTTGTAATAATTCTTCTGTAAAGAGTTGCCTGGTATGTAGAGATACCTTTTCGAATTTTTCGGAAGTAATTGATTTAACGTTAACCAATTAGAATGCACATTCTTGGTTAAGCATACTTCAAATGGGGACGAAAAGAGGGATATAGATTAGACTAAAGCTTTATTCACAGCCTAAAATAAATATAATACAAATTTACAGATTTCAATTATTTCGGTGGTTTTAACACTAAATGCGGTGAAAACACTACAGAATGTGAGTGGGATTAGAACTTGTCTTCAACTGAACTTTCTTAACTGACTTTTTATACAGGGTGAGTATCGCGTGAGCTGTCTGGCCTAAGGAATGTGTTAAACTGTCCCTTTTTGCTAACTGGCGAATGAGAGAGTGGGTTTTGATCCGAAAAGTAGCCCAGGTAATTCCGATACGACAATCATCTTGAAACGGCTAAAACCGTTCTAATGGGTTTCTAGGAATAATATAAGGGAGGAATATCTTCGTTTCCTAACTGGTGTTTAGGTTTCTAAGAATTAAATGAGACATATTTGAAAGGCCTAAATTGTTGAACTCTGGGTACGTAGTTGTTACGTACCTGCGAAGTGAATCAAAAATTCTTTGTTCAAAGTAAATTTGAACACCTTCTATCAAGTAAAAAACCGCTTCTTATTTTTTAACTAAGTAAATACAGAATTTCGTAAGTATCCTATAATTAGGAAATAAAAAAATTATTTTGTGACAATTCAGACATTAAATTTTGAAATTTACCATGGGGTTTTTATCTGTCAATCTTGTCGCAAAAATTAACAAACTAAAAGAAACATAAAGAACTGTTGTAATCCATCTAACATCTTTCAAATACCTGTAGTTTCACCTTCATTCTCAACACGAACGCTTGTCTCTATATTGTAGCTACACTGTTCTTAAACTATTTATACTCTTCCCGAACTTGAGAAACTACGAACACAGTGAACGACTCTAATTGAAAGGCCTACGAGAATGGTGAAATATGTTTCACGCTACATAAATTCATAACTTTCCCGCTTAGCTGGTAGAATATAAATGGTTCTATTTGAGTAACCTAATTCATCTCACATGTTTAAACAGGTTTCAATGTTTAGTTCGCGGATGTGTTTAATGCGTTACGTGGTAAGCTATATCGAAATCTGTGCCGAGATCGCACAGTTGATGAAATAACCTTCAGCATTAGGATTCCATTGAGCCTGCATAAAACACTCCGAATTACACACACTGTGTTGAAGCCTTCCTTTGCTCTAGAATTTGTCAAGTTGAACAAACATGAATATACGTAATGACAAAGAAAATGAAAATGTTTTTCGTGGGTAGGTCTGTATATCGTCTGTATATATATATTAAGAGATGTGATACGTCCCTGCCCCACGTTGGGCACCACTTGTTGAAAAAATTCAACAAATATAAATTTGGAGCCCAATATTTATCAGGTGTTTTTTTCAGAGCGATAGAAATTTAAATTGGAATAAAACACATTTAAATTAAGATTGAAGACAGTTTTTTTTTATTTGAAAGATAATTTTATGACATTTATGTTTTATGAATAATTTCCGGAATATCTCCACCACGACTAGCTCGCAGAAACCGCATTCGATCAGACCAATTTTGGTCCACTTTTTCGAGTAACTCAGGCATTATTTCATCGATAACACGAGTTATGTTGGCTTCCAAAGCGTCTTTTGTTTCTGGTTTAACAGCATAAACTAATGACCTGACATAACCCCAAAAAATAATCCAGTGGAGTTATGTCGCATGATCTTGGAGGCCAATTAATTGGACCATTTCTCGAAGTAATGTTATCGCCAAATCTTTCTTTCAATAAATCAATTGTTACGGTAGCAGCATGAGGTGTAGCACCATCTTGTTGGAACCAAAACACTTCTGGGTCGATACCATTCAAATTTTGAAACAAATAATCATTGATCATCGATCTGTAACAAGCACCATTCACTGTAATATTAGCTCCAGTATCGTTTTTAAAGAAATATGGACCGATGATGCCTCCAGCGTGTAAAGCATACCATACAGTGCATTTTTCAGTATGCAATGAAACCTGCAGAACTTCTTGAGGATTTATTTTACTCCATATACGGCAATTTTGCTTGTTTACATAGTCGTTCAACGAGAAATGAGCTTTATCACTGAACACAATTTTACGATAAAAAAGTGGATCAACTTCAAGCTGTTCTGGGCCCAATCAGCAAACAAACAATGCTTATTATGGTCAAGTGGCTTTAGTTCTTGAACCAGTTGGATCTTGTATGAGTGTAGACCAAGATCTTCATGCAAAATTTGTCCAACTTGTTGTGAACGTCGACGAATAGACAAATCTGGATCATCATTAATACTATGACTCACAGCAGCGATATTTTCTTCTGTACGTACAGTTCTTTATTTTGTTGTTGTTACATCAAGTAGAGAAAATGTTGTCCGAAATTTATGATAGTTCGACGAATAAGCTGCTCTGATATACGATTATGTGAACTATAAATTTCACGAAGTGCTCTATAAGTTGGGCGAATAGAACACTGATTGTGAAAATGAATTCCAACAATTTGTAAACGTTGTGGCGGCATGAGTCTTTCCATGATAAATTGTCAATACTTACTGAACAGAAATATCAAAACAACATGGCTTCTACCTTCTGTCAAATGTCAGTTATCCCTATCGAAAGTTCTTTCACTCTAAAAACAACATCCGATACTTGTGAAATTGTTTTTTATCCAGCAAATTTCTGATGCAGCTTTCCTCGAATTCAGTTTCTTATTTGAACTCTGAATTTTCGATTTTAATTCAGAAATAGCTGTGAGGAATGCTGTTTTGGAAAAATAAGAATTTATCCTATGGACGGAATGGTATAGAGAATACTGGAACTCAAATTTTAATCAGACTCATGTGTGAATTATGAAATTTTTCAAGAATTAATTCAGAGATTTGAACTTTACAGGGCATATGGACGGCTGAACAGGCGCGCGAAAGCTTTTGACTTTACGTTAGTGTTTCACGATTTTTTATCAGATATGAAGTTTCTTATGTCATTCAGTCAAATTTGAGTTTTAGTCAAGGGTAGTTTACAAGAAGCTATTAATCCAACCACAATATTATCAAAAATCATTGAAATTTGTATTCATTCATTTTCTATTACTGTAGTTTTTTCGACATTGGAAGTGATATGCTCATCAATTGACTATCATATTATTGATTGAACCTTCCACGTCGCAGATAAAATTTTTATGCCCACATGCTCATTTATATCTTCTAAGCGAACAAGTGGTTTTTCAATATTTTTATGGTGCTTCTGATGGTTAAATGAATAACGGTTGAAAATCACAATTATTATAATAATTCCTGTGTTTCAACCTCCTCCTTCTAATCTAATTCTAATAGATGCAAACATTATATACAGGATGAATCATAACTACTGGGACTTTCTCAATTCTTATCAAAATAGGCACAAAGGCATAACGCTGGAC
The DNA here is from genome assembly GCA_034642435.1 of Megalocaria dilatata. NCBI lineage: Eukaryota > Metazoa > Arthropoda > Insecta > Coleoptera > Coccinellidae > Megalocaria > Megalocaria dilatata. The sequence goes on from CM067861.1 coordinate 32,413,143, forward strand.
TATATTTTTAGTACTACTACAGTTTTGGTTATAGCCACGTAAAATTGGTACTCTTGTTCACGATAATTTCACCTGTTTTTAGGAAAAACGCAATTTATTTCAAAAGGGAATTTCAAGTATTTAATTTATGAAAAGTATGCTTTGGTCTGTCATAAAAATGTCGGTGGTAAATGTCAATTCTTCTCAATAATTCTTTGTAAAATTATAGTTAATTGTTGTATTTTCAGAGGTTTTTCGGTTAAAATGCCTCGTCACGAATGAATAAATGGGAGTTCTGCAGTTAGAAGGAATGAATTTTTATATTCAGGCAGGAGATGACCAAATCATGAAACTTTTTGCAAATTTGTTTTATCGTTTGTATGGAAGTGGGTGTTCAATTTCTTCGAAATTGTACAAAGAATGTTACATCAAATGGAATTTGGGCCTGCACACCAGTTAAGGATCGAAAATATTTGTCCTTCATGTTTTTCGTAAAACCGTTGAGAACCGTTCAAACCGACGTGTCTCAAAATTTGAGCGAGTAAATCCAACTGTGAACCCAGTGAAAGTAAACATGGTGAAAAAGATTAAAGATCTACCGCTCTTCGAACAAAATGGTGTTCTCATCGTAATTTAAGTTCAATACTACATCAAAACAATACCCTAAACATTGAATTGAATCAGTCCTTACTTGGTGAAAATCCATATTAAATAATAGTTAAATAAATTTTCACAAATTTGTGAAAATCAGAATAACCTTATTTAAATACTACTCTGTCAAGAAAGTACCGGGAATTTTCAATTAAAACAACATTTTTACATTTAATCGTCAAAATTTATTGGGTTGCCTTTAAAATAGGCTCCATTTGCTCCAATACATCTATGCCAATGGCACTTCCAATTATCGAAACATTTTTTATAGGCGCTTTCCGGGATGGACTTTAGCTCTCGCGCCGAATTTTGTTTTATGGCTTCAATCGACTCAAAACGGGTGCCACGAAGGGGCAATTTTAGTTTTGGGAAGAGGAAAAAGTCGCAGGGAGCCAAATCCGGCGAATACGGTGGTTGCTGAAGCACGTTTGTTGAGTTTTTGGCGAGAAAGTCAGTCATAATCGTAGCTCGGTGAGAAGGCGCGTTATCGTCATGCAAAATCCATGAGTTTTTCGCCCACAAATTTGGTCGCTTCTTACGGATACGCTCACGCAAACGTTTCATAACGCCTAGGTAATACTCCTTGTTTTCCGTCTGACCCTCTGGAACGAATTCGTAGTGCACCACGCCACGGATACGGAAGAAAACAATGAGCATCACCTTCATTTTCGAGCGGCTTTGGCGTGGTTTTTTCGGTTTCGGCTCATTTTTTGCCACCCATTCCGATGATTGCTGGCTTGTTTGCATATCGTACTCGTAGACCCAGGTCTCATCACCAGTTATAATGCGTTCCATGAATGTAGAATCGGAATTACAGCGATCCAGCATGTCTGAAGCAACCTGTTCGCGATGACGTTTTTGAAGAAAATTCGGTACGAGTCGTGCGGCCACCTTTCTCATGCCCAAAATATCAATCAAAATCGTACGTGCGGACTCGTGGGATATCTTAAGATCATGTGCTATCTCTCTCAAGCTGGTACGACGGTTTTCCAGCACCCTTTCCTTAAAATTTTATCGACGTTATCTTCGATCGAAGCCGTCGATGGGCGACCACTTCACGACCGTCCTTGAAAGCTCTGTACCACTGATATGCACGAGTTTTCGATAGAGCATTATCACCAAATGCCTTTTGCAACATTTTCAATGCATCGGCACACGAAAATTCATTTGCAACACAAAACTTTAAACAAATTCTTTGCTCAACGTAATCACCCATAGTAAAAATCGGCACGCACTCTGACATCGACTGACTTAATCAGCTGTTGCAAACACACTAGTTGACAGATCCCGCTCAAGCTTGGTATAGTAATTAAGGACAGTGGTACCAACCTACGAAAAAAAAATTTTACCTGCCTCATTGCCCCGCCAGATTTAAATCGATAATTCCCGGTACTTTCTTGACAGAATGTATTATTTAATACCCTAAACTTTTGGGTAAAACAACTCAAACTTGTAAATTTGTAATATATGTATTTAGGCTACTATAAACCATTAAAGTCTAATATACATCTCTCTCAATCTCCATTGGGAAGTATCTTCTCGATTTTTATGTGTGGGAACATATGATATCCTTAGTTCATACCCAAGAAATTAATTTGCGAGACGAGCTGTGGAAAATAATACAAAATACGGCTAATATTCCAAGGGAACAGAATTCTTTGACATTCTGAAGTATTTTATCGCAAGAACTAGAAAAGGCATATAAGTTGAAAGGTGCCACATGGAACATTTACTTTAAATTTGTTGTTTTTATGCTAGATTGTTTTTAATTCTTATGAACTGTTGAAACAGAAGCTTTACGTTATAAGTTTCTTCATTTTCGGTTATTGATATAACATTTGGAATCCCCTTCTGACACAAAGAATTTTTCAATTGCGTTTTTCTCAAAAAGGGGTGAAATTATCGTATTCCAACAAGAGTACCAATATGAGGTGAAGCAAGCACTGTATTTTTCAAATCTCTATTTATCCAATGAAATTAAACTAAACTGTACCGACCACGAAGTGATTAGTGACTCTCTGTCACTAGTGCTCAACGCCAACTGCCCTTCACTTTTTTCCAACTTTCAAAACGTTTTCTTCATTAGTGCCCATATGTTTTCGAAGGGACTAAGATCTGGTGACGCTGTTGGCTATGAAATTGTTGTCACTTGGTGTTCTTGCATCAAAGCATGAGTATAGGAAAAAGTATGGCATTATCCTACTGAAAACGTCACCCCTCCGAATATAAAGCATGCACATCCAATACAGCAGAAGGAACTCCTTTAATATCTACCTTAAGGTAATACACACTGAGCTCCTTTCTTCGACTACGTTCAATAAAATTCACTTACTATGGAAAACCCTCATACAAAAAAAAAAAAAATCCTCAATAACATAAACATATACATATCTTATAGAACCAACAATTCATTACGAAGTTTTAAATGAAACTTAAAACCTAAAAGAAACAAATCGCATTTGTGAGGCGTTTACCAATTATCATGCGCTACTGGCTCAAAAATGTATATTGGTCAAACTGGAAAATCTTTCGATACTAGAATGAAGGAACACTGACGTTCCTTCCTTAATACTGAGTTGAATTCTACGTATGCGGAACATTTAATAAAAGAGAAACATGATTTTGATGAACGTTTTATGATTATGCATAAAGAAATTAAGGGTCTGAAACTAAACCTGTTGGAAAGTTTGGAAATAAACAAATTCAGACATTCGGAAAATTTGTTGAATGAACAAACTGAGTTATTAAGTTCACCTTCATTGGATTTATTCAACTAGGAAACTAGTGATTTTATCAAAAGTGATAAAAATTTTTTAGATGTACCCTTCTCACATAATACAAAAATTTAAATACAGGATGTTACCAAATTTCAGACTAGTTTTTGATGAGCATTTGAAGAAATTACTATGTTAACCAAACGCGTCACGTGAGCAACTCGAGATAATGAATACAGCGCGTTTCAAAAAAAGGGACCCCGTCTCTAGGATAGATAGAAAACTGAAAAATAATTGTGGTTTGCTTAGTGAAAAATGTATTCGTAACGTCATCCGTATTCAAGATAGTGCGTTGAAGTAAAAAATAATTAACTTATAAATTACTGCAATCGGAAACGAATGAAATTACAAAACCTATTTATTTTTCAATGTCGTTCATTGATTTCCTGTTGTAAATAAGTTGATTTAGATTTCAGTTCTAAGCAGCTTTTTTTTATCGAAGATGTCGTTATTTGTAATATATGGGTTTAATTTTATTTCATGTTCAGATGAGCAATTATTGGGCTTTTATATACTTCGATAATTGTTCCTCATCACAAGTATTCCTTATACAAATATACAATAATGAGAAAAGATTTGTATAAGTTACTGCGATGGGAAACGAATGGTATTATAAACCTTATTTACTTCTGCCAAGAAAGTACCCGGAATTATCGATTTAAATCTGGCGGGACAATGAGGCATGTAAACATTTTTTTTCCTAGGTTCGTACCACTGTCCTTAATTTCTATGCCAAGCTTGAGCGGGATCTGTCAACTAGTGTGTTTGCAACAGCTGATTAAGTCAGTCGATGTCAGAGTGCGTGCCGATTTTTACTATGGGTGATTACGTTGAGCAAAGAATTTGTTTAAAGTTTTGTGTTGCAAATGAATTTTCGTGTGCCGATGCATTGAAAATGTTGCAAAAGGCCTTTGGTGATAATGCTCTATCGAAAACTCGTGCACATCAGTGGTACAGAGCCTTCAAGTACGGTCGTGAAGTGGTCGCCCATCGACGGCTTCGATCGAAGATAACGTCGATAAAATTTTAAGGAAAGGGTGCTGGAAAACCGTCGTACCAGCTTGAGAGAGATAGCACATGATCTTAAGATATCCCACGAGTCCGCACGTACGATTTTGATTGATATTTTAGGCATGAGAAAGGTGGCCGCACGACTCGTACCGAAAGACCTGAATTTTCTTCAAAAACGTCATCGCGAACAGGTTGCTTCAGACATGCTGGATCGCTGTAATTCCGATTCTACATTCATGGAACGCATTATAACTGGTGATGAGACCTGGATCTACGAGTACGATATGCAAACAAGCCAGCAATCATCGGAATGGGTGGCAAAAAATGAGCCGAAACCGAAAAAACCACGCCAAAGCCGCTCGAAAATGAAGGTGATGCTCATTGTTTTCTTCGATATCCGTGGCGTGGTGCACTACGAATTCTTTCCAGAGGGTCAGACGGTAAACAAGGAGTATTACCTAGGCGTTATGAAACGTTTGCGTGAGCGTATCCGTAAGAAGCGGCCAAATTTGTGGGCGAACAACTCATGGATTTAGCATGACGATAACGCGCCTTCTCACCGAGCTACGATTGTGACTGACTTTCTCGCCAAAAACTCAACAAACGTGCTTCAGCAACCACCGTATTCGCCGGATTTGGCTCCCGTTTTGAGTCGATTGAAGCCATAAAACAAAATTCGGCGCGAGAGCTAAAGTCCATCCCGGAAAGCGCCTATAAAAAATGTTTCGATAATTGGAAGTGCCGTTGGCATAGATGTATTGGAGCAAATGGAGCCTATTTTGAAGGCGACCCAATAAATTTTGACGATTAAATGTAAAAATGTTGTTTTAATTGAAAATTCCCGGTACTTTCTTGACAGAATAGTATTTCTCAATTTGGTTCATTTTAATTATTTATTTTTATTCTGAATATTTTGATTCAGATTTCAGTTCTAAACAGGTTTATTTCGATTGAAGATATTGTTACTCGGAATATATGGGTTTTGTTTCATTTCATGGGTTTGATTATATTTCATTGTGTATTGGAAATATGTGATCTCAATGTAACGTGTATTAGAATCTTAGATTGATGCACATCTGAAAGATGGCTTCACGGTATAACTAGGTCAATTTTATTCAACTAATATTATGAAAATTCTTCTAGAAATCTATCATCGTCTACATATTCAATTCCATATGTTCAACACATAATTTTCCAATATAAGACGTGAGTAAACTATTCCAGAATTTATTGTTTTCAACTCAGATTCCTTTTCGGTTGACGCCACTAACACTGATTGCATCGTGCTCCAAGTACATCAAAGAGTTAGTTCATAGTTCGATTTTCTATAGCTTGTTTTTCTATAGTTTGTTTCACAACCTACAAAAATCTCAGTTTGATAGCCGGAAAAACTACCCTCCTCGACCTTCAACCTATGACAATTAATACACACAATTCGTTTTTTTGAATTTCCAGCTGAAGGAGTACGAACTGAACGAAGTGTTCCACCACGCGGAAGACGATCGAAAATACGATGTAGTCGAGGAAATGGTCCAGGATAATACCATAAACGTATTCGACGGAAACAAGGACTTTCAAATGGCAATCAACGAAGAGAGGGAGGAAATGGAAAACCACATAAATTACAGGCCCGTCGATCGACTCAAACCCTACGAAACCCTCACCACGACCTCATCAACGCGGACTTGGACCAAAGACAGGACGCACAATTTAATGTAGGTTGATTGGATTTGCGTATCTGAGTTCTCTTAGATTCAAACACTCAATTTCTCAGTTTCTGTTTATTTTATATACCTAATTTGACTAAACAGTCAAATATTGAAAAAAGGTGAACTTAGCTATTGCATTCCAAAGAGTCTTTCAATGGGAACGCCTTATTTTTAAATTGTTTTTACTCACGCATGACAGCCATTGTTTATTTATGACATTGACAGTTGTATTTGTAAATGTCTAGCATTTGATCATGGAACGTTCACAAATAATCCAAATTTCTCATGAAAAATCGCGATCTGTTACTCTAACTTTACGTGCTCTAACTCCAATTTTTGATTATTATAATCATCCGGATAAAAGAACAGTTGAACGTTAAGTGAAGAAGTTTCAAATACATTTTACACTTCATGATGTTACAGTGTCAGTAAGACAAAGAAATGCAAGAACTGCAGAGAATATTGCTGCCGTACGTGAAAGTGTTCGTGAAGACCAAAATTTATCGACTTCTCGACGTTCACAAGAACTAAGCATCTCCCAGACGTCTTTGTGGCCAATTTTTCGAGAATACCTTGGTTCACATCCATAATAAATCGTTTTAATCCAAGAACTCAAACCAACAGTTGTTTAAAGTGTAATTGGAGCTTAGAAAAATCGGAAATGATGCAAATGTTCATAAGAACATCATTCTCAGGCTGATTTCTGGTTATGTTAACAAGCAGAATTTTCGTATCTGAAGTGGTGATTAACCTAAAGAATATCAATAACTGCCATTACATTGTGACAAACCTACTGTTTGGTGCGGATTTTATGCTGGAGGAGTCAATGGAGCTTTTTTTTTTCAACGAAGCTCCTGAGGCGATAACTGTCATGGAAATCGTTATCGTTGACTGATTTTTTTTGGCCTGAATTGGTTCGTCTTGAATTGGAGAACATTTGGTTTGAACAGGACGGTGCCACTTGTCATACTACCAATGACACAATGACTTTATTGAAAACGAAAGTAGGTGATTCGATTATTTTAAGAAATTGACCGATAAATTATCAGTCTCATTCCTGCGATTCAACTCCATTGGACAACTTTCTTTGGAGTTACATTAAGTCATTGGTTACAGCAATCATTCAGCAAATTTAGGCGATTCACAGATCAATATTGAAGGAGTCATTGCTAAGATATGACCTGATTTGTGTCGGAGAGTCATGGAAAATTAGGTTCAACGACTTCAGTCCTGGCAGCGTTCCCGTGGAGGACATTTAAATAATGTTTTTTTCCATAACTAATGATAATTGTTGAAAACATGAAAAATAAGAACTCCTGTGGTTTTGATGATATAACTATATATCTACTCAAAAAATTCATTCATATTATTGCTAGACCTCTAATGCATATCTTCAAACGAGCATTTACTGAGGGTACATTTCCATCGGCCCTTAAATTAGTTCTGATTAAACCACTTTATAAGAAAGGAGATACTAATGGAATTAAGAACTATCGTCCGATAAGCCTGCTCACTTCATTTTCAGAAATTTTTGAAAAGATTTTGGTGGGCAGACTGCTCAACTTCTTCCATAAATTTGGAGTATTTTCGAAAAACCAACATGGGTACCTGAGAGGCAAGAGCACCAGTAATGCTCTTTATGAATTGACTTCTGCAATTCTAGAAGCACTTGAACGTAGAAGTACCTGTTAGACTGTTTTTGGACTTGTCTAAAGCCTTCGAGAGTGTGATCGTTAAAAGGCCTCTCAACAAATTAAATACAAATGGTATTCGAGACGCCCAACTGGAATTGTTGAGTAGTTACCTTAAGAATAGAATACAGAGAGTTCCTATTGAAATTGGCGGAAGGCATTTCTTGTCCAAGGATGAAGCGGTAGTTATGGGTGTACCTCAGAGTAGTATTCTGGGACCTCTATTGTTTGTGATATACATAAATGATTTACCTGAGTCTTTGTTTTCTTCCATCTAAAGAAGGATAAAAATGCTTTTGTTTGCTGATGACTCAAACGCTTGAGTGCGTAATAAAGATTTCAAATCCAGCATGGAGCAAACTCAGATAGTCTTTGACTTGATAAGTACCTGGTGTGCTCAAAATAGGCTCCTTATAAATGTTGATAAACTGAGTGTGTTATTTTCAGGACTACTCAGTTCAAGGAAAGTATTCCAGCAACTATCGACCTCAACAATACAGAACTCGACATAGCAGAATCATCCAAGTTTTTGGGAATATATCTAGACTGCCTTTTAAACTGGCACCAACATATTATTATAATTACACTATGCTATCTAACAGTTTGGGTACTGTTAGAGATGACTTGGTTGACCTCCAGATGAAAACGGATGGGATCTTGGCCAGGGTTGTGAGTGAAAAAGACCAGCCTAAACTGGACTCGTCTGAGATTTTGGAGATAGTGCGTAGATCGCATAATTTGATCCTGAGACGTTTGCCGGAGTCAGCTGATGGACTGTCTGATGATGTCGTAGCTCGGAATATTATTGGCCATATTTTCCCTCCTGGTGCTCAGCATATTGTTTCACAGAACAGAATTGGGGAGAGAAGGGAAGAGATGTCGCGACCTTTGATGATTTAGTTCTCGATCCCTGTCACTGCCCGGACGATATTAAGAAACAAGAAGCTTATTTCAACCTCAACTGCTTTCAGTGGCATAACTATATCTAACTATGCTACTCCTTACCAATCTTCCTGTTTGCAGAAGGCAAAAGAGGAGTCAAGGGCGCGCCAATCCCGTGGAGAATCGAATATAACAATATAATATGTGAAGGATGTTTCAACTGTTGTTGGTATGGGTGATTCTTCGAGGCAAAAAACTGAGCTGCTCTTCTCACGACTGGGCCATTATGTGCGCAAATGCGAGATCTATCAAGAACAAGCTAGATGAATTATGCGCAACTGTTTCCTATCTGAAGCCTGAAATTGTTTGCATCATTGAAACTTGGCCTCAATACTCAATATTCAATACTCAATACCAACAACCTTCGAGGTCATCAACTGAAGCTTTACCATGAGAATTACCACACTACTCAGAGACAGAATTTTTCAACTAATAGGATCTTCTCAGTTGGACCTCGCTTCCAGGCCGCATTGTCTCCGCTTCCACTGTGAATGCCTTCAAGAACCGCACTTGACTGCTGGATTTTCTTTTTTTTTTATTTTTCACAGCTGTATTGTACTTTTTATATTTTGTAATTATCTTTCCTTGACAGTTTATAGGTGTTACACCTCCTCTCTTCTAATTTTTGTAATAATAGTAATAATATATCTGAGCTGAGTAAAAAACTATATAGAGTTCTATATATGAGGAGAGTATTGTTTCGCCGAGTAGATAGGGAGCTCTTAAGATCATTTTACTTCGCAAATTTCGATGCTTTGATGAGATATGGTGTTATTCTTTGGGGTGGCACCTCTAGAGCCGAAAGGATATTCATTTTTCAGAAATCTGCACTGAGTTCAATGTATGGGCTTAATTATCGAGAATCATATAAAGGAAGATTTCGACAAAAAAAAATTCCGACATTTATTGGGATATACATCATAAAATGTGCTCTAATTTTGAGAAAAAATCCACACTAAGTCGAAGATCTGCGTAATATGAATAAAACAAGACGGACAGTTCCTTGCTATTTTCCTAAACATGGTCTTACATTAACAGAAAAAAGCACCAAGTATATGTGTATCAAAATTTATAATATATTAAGGAATTCTATTAGAGATATTGAATAATATACTATTTCAGAGTTGTCTCGAACTTTCCAGAATGTAGTTCTTTTGTCCATATATGTATTTTCCTTTGAAGATTTCTCATTTCCTTGTGAACAATGATTCTGAGAATAAAGTTATTGTTTATTGTTTATTTGAATATCAAAACAAATTAATATATGTTTATCTTCTACAATTTTAATTTCAAAAAATTTTTATTCAAAAACTTTTAGAATTAAATTAATGTCTAAAACAAGCACCGCTTACATTTAATAGACGTATATAATCAAAACTCAATATATAATGTCAAATGCCTTAAAAATAACTCACACTGTTCTTTGATTCTGTTAGAACATAGATCAATCTTGAATTATAACGATGATCTACGTCTCCAAACGTTATTCATTTACACGTGGTGAGTTGTTTGATGTAGGTTAGTTTGCTGATTTTGATATTTTGAATATATTTCAGGACTGAAGACGGAATTGCTTAGAATTATATTTGTTTTTTGAAGATATAGTGCATGCTTTGAGAGATTTCTGAATTTACTTATTCGAATATTTAAATATATTAAATATTTCAAATAAATTATATTCTTTGAGTAGTCCTTCAAGTGTGTTCATGTTTTTAAAAGGCAAATGGCATTCTCGAAGTTAAGACCAGAAACAAATTTTGTCTCCTTTAAATATTTATTTATTAATTTTAATGACTTTCGTATATCTTTTGGTTTATTTATTCCATTTGACATTATATATTGAGTTTTGATTATAAACGTCTATTAAATGTAAGCGGTGCTTGTTTTAGACATTAATTTAATTCTAAAAGTTTTTGAATAAAAATTTTCTGAAATTAAAATTGTAGAAGATAAACATATTTTAATTTGTTTTGATATTCAAATTTTGTTATATTTCTTCTATCAAGTAAAAGGCCTTTCTATTTTATTTTATTGTTTATCCAATTCACTTTATAATGATATAGAAATTTCAATAATGTGTTTAATTTACAAAATAAAATGGGGCGCTGTTAATGAAAGTTTCTTTATATATATAAAATCTCTCATGTGATATCTACTTGTAAATTGCGACGTGTTATGGATATGCAAGTGTATATGATGTAGTCAGATAAACTATCTAAAATTATTTTTGTGTTGTCTTCAGTGATCCTGGAAAGCAAGTTACACCCTCTTCAGCCTCTGGGTCTAACGTCGTTTCGCTAGGTAACAAAGACGCCATATTGAATGGAATAGCGCAATTCTACATTAATCCCAAAAAGAACGACAAACCAAGACATAAGAAGAACCGTAGGACGAAGAAATATTATAAGAAATATCGTAAGTATTAAATATCGAAATTTCGAGTGTTCTCAGTCTGAATCCTAATAATAAAAATCCTCCATAAATATCACCACCGCTATAGAATGAACTTATTGGAATGCTTGGAAGTAAGCAAGGTTCACGAAAATCTGAAACAATCAAGTAGTTAGTAAACCGATTCCTGCTTCTTGATATGTGAAATATTGAGCTGAGTCTTAATGGTGCTTCAAGATTTGTCACTGGTGAAAGAAGAAATCGTCATGCTATCATCCGCAAAGCTTACAATGTGGTTTCCGGTGATACTAAGAAAATCGGTTATGTGGATCAAGAAGAGAGTGAGCGACCAAAATGAGCCTTGGGGTACTCCAGAGTTCACGTTGAAACCACAGGAACCAACACCATCCACAAACACATGAATTTTGGTGAGAACAGTTTATATCCAATCGCAGAGATTCCCCGGAAAACCACAATACGATAGCTTAATCAAAAGAGCCTTATGCCAGACACAATTGTAGGACTAGGAGCAGAGCAACTGTCCTAGGTGTATCATAACGCTCAATAGCCGCATCAAAAAATCAAGTGTCTTTCAAAAGAACTTTCAAGAATTCGTCTTTTCCCATTCAGGTAAAATAAAGTTGTTCAATTATTTCAGGTCCTCCTAGAGATTGCAGAGTTAGCGACTGGTCAGAGTGGAGTCCATGCAGCAAATCCTGTGGTATCGGCGAGATGACAAGAAGAAGGGAGGTGAAGAAACACGCAAAACGAGGAGGCAGGTTGTGTCCGCCATTAGTGGAGACCAAGTGGTGTGGCTCGGCAAGGTCCTGCAACAAACAGTACTTCGACTGGTAGACTTGCCACCCAACAAAGTCAATTTAACAGACTATACCTATACTTCGGGTAAAGTGTCCACTTCTTTGGTGCACTGTGCGGTAATTTTATTGCCACAGACTGACTCACATTCTAAAGTGGCGTTTTGTAACGTTTTTCGACTATTTTCTATGAAAGAATAAAAATGGTTGTTTGAAAATATTTATTTTGTCGAACTTTTCAATATGTCTCAGAGTCCTTGCTACTTCTTCAATTGTGACAGGCAATCTTTCGATAGATTACATAGAGTATTGGTCTTATATAGACCTCCTACATATAGAGGGATTGATTATGTGTAAAGTAATGAGAGCAATTCATCTCTGATAGAACTCTACAATGTATTTTGTTCTGATCATCTTATATTCCAAACTAACTGTTGGTATCTGATGAGTTCTAATAAAAACTGTAAAACCATATGAGTTTTTTGTTTTATCTGTTATGTTGTACAAAATAATTTTACTGAGGGTATATTATATATATAATGCCTTCAGTTAATTGAATTCTTAATTATATTGAGCCACATTCTCCTTGAAATAAACGAAATCTGTTTTTGAATATTGATCAATCCAATTGAAAGTGGAGAAAAAAGAAGCTATCTGTAAGCTTAACGTTTGCATACCTCCGCTAGATGGTGCGCGTGGTCTCTTAGAGAACCTTTTCTAAGCAATCCTATCACAGTCATATAAATATAGGATACAAGTCTACAGATCTTATTAATAGCAGAATGTGGCTGCTTTTCGAACTTTCAGTATCGAAGAAATACACCTCAATTTACTGTGAATATACATAATTTTTCTATTATTTCCAACCGATCGAGAGAAGTTAAATTCTGCACTATGAAATTGAACAATAATACCACTCAATCTAATTACACCTGAATATAAGAAAAAATATATCGGGTTTTTTTATGACATTTCTGTTTTAAAAATAATTTTCACTATATGTCCACCACGACCAGCTGTGAGGAACCGCATTCGACCAGACCAACTTTGGACCACTTTTTCGAGTAATTCAGTCCTTATTTTATCAATTACACGAGTTATGTTGGCTTCCAAAGCGCCTGTTGTTTCTGGTTTATCAGCATAAACCAATGACTTGACATAACCCCAAAGAAAATAATCGAGTGGAGTTATGTCGCATGATCTTGGAGGCCAATTAATTGGGCCATTTCTCGAAATAATGTTATCGCTAAATCTCTATTTCAATAAATCAATTGTCACGATAACAGCATGAGGTGTAGCACAATCTTATTGGAACCAAAACACCTTTGGATCGATACCACTCAAATTCTGAAACAAATAATCATTGATCATCGATCTGTAACGAGCACCATTCACTGTAACATTAGCTCCAGCATCTTTTTTAAAGAAATATGGACCGATGATGCCTCCAGCGTGTAAAGCACACCATACAGTGCATTTTTCAGGATGCAATGGAACCTACATAACTTCTTGAGGATTTTTTCACTCCATATATGGCAACACAATTTTACGATAAAAAAGTGGATCAACTTCAAGCTGTTCTAGGGCCCAATCAGCAAAGAAACGACGCTTATTATGGTCAAGTGGCTTTAGTTCTTTAACCAGTTGGATCTTGTATGGGTCTAGACCAAGATCTTTACGCAAAGTTTTCCATGTGGTGGATTCACTGAGTCCAACTTGTTGTGAACGTCGACGAATAGACAAATCTGGATCATCATTAACACTATGACCTACAGCAGCGATATTTTCTTCTGTATGTACAGTTCTTTGTGTTTTTGTTGCATCGAGTAGAGAAAATGTTGTCCGAAATCTATCGATAGTTTGACGAATGAGCTGCTCTGACGGACGCTTATGTAAACCATAAATTTCACGAAGTGCTCTATAAGTTTCGCGAATAGAACACTGATTCTGAAAATACATTTCAACAATTTGTAAACGTTGTTGCGGCGTGAGTATTTCCATGATAATTTGTCAATGCTTACGGAACAGAAATGTCAAAACAACATGGATTCTACCTTCTGTCAAATCACAGTTATCCCTATCGAAAGTTATACCACTCTAAAGAAAAACACCCGATATTATTTGAAGTACGAATTAATTGGGCCTGTTTTCAAAGGATGGTTCTAACAACATTAAATTTTCAAAAAGTAATAGCTGATTGCCGCGTTTTTAGACGAGTTGGACAACTGCAGATTCCGTACTGTTTGAATTGTTTAGACTTTCATTCAAAGCGTTACGCTGATGAAAATGTCAAATTGTTTGATAACTTAACTGCATTTCCGCGAAGTTTAGATTTTTTACTTTAATTGGGAAAAAAGTGCTGTTTGTGGAAGTTTACGGTAATAATACTTCAACTGACAGGTCATATAGAGAATGGTTTCGACGCTTTGAAAGTGATGATTTCGTCGTTGAAGATAGACTTTGCTCATGACAGCTAAAAAATTCGAAAACAAGCAATGTTTGTACGTTCGAAATTCTTTCCCTTTTTACATCGGGAAAGACTCACTATCTGGTATTTGCTATGGTATCGATGTGAAGTTCTTAAGGGAATGTGGGTATTGTGAGGGAGCTTCTACCTCTTAATTTGGGTAGTCGTCTCCTCTATATGATACTCCGTAAAGCTGCAGGACGAAGAGTGATGAAGCAAACATGAGCAAGTATCATAACTATGAATGCTCAGTGCCCGGCTGGTAAGATGAATACTTTTTTCTTTCTGTAAACTGATTAAATTGATGATATCATAATTTTCACATAGCATCACCTTGTTCTGATTGGAACATTTAATGAGACGGAATCGTTTGAAATGGCCCTCTTAAATGACAGCCCAGATATTGCGATTTGCTAACATTAGACTTTCTTCTGTATATCTTTATAAAACCATAAGTTTATAAACATATAATTCTTGATGAATACGAAGCTAACATTCGCGGTACCATAGCTGTAAACCATCTGAAATAGTACACCGTGTCGTTTAATATTGGCCTAAATGAATCGACGAGTGCAAAAATGATCATTTGAACAAATACCATGGCCCCCTACTAAAAACTCAGATAAATCATATAAAGCTTGTGCAAAGTCATTAAAAGAGGGCAAGATTCACTTGATACTAATGTACGTACACAGATTCCAAACTAGAGACTTTCTCAACAGGAATTAAGAATAATCAAAATAAACCATTTCACTAAAAACCGTC
Source organism: Megalocaria dilatata (assembly GCA_034642435.1). Lineage (NCBI taxonomy): Eukaryota > Metazoa > Arthropoda > Insecta > Coleoptera > Coccinellidae > Megalocaria > Megalocaria dilatata. Next base: position 32,428,338 of record CM067861.1, read on the forward strand.
TTTATGTGATAATCAAGGGGACAAAGATGTCCACACTGAGTTCAATTCGATATCTTCAATTTTCAGAAAATGTTATTTCGGTCCTGTCTTCAGTATTGATGGGTACATTGTTTTAATATTGTTCGATGAAATTATTTGAGCTAATGTTTGTGGAATCAGTCTGAAATATGTTGGCTTAGCAAATTTTTCATAATAGTTCACTATTTTTTAAATGAAATATGTCAGTCTTCTAGTATTCTCATGTTTTTTTTTATGAGCGCCGGTGGACGTTGTAGCTCGAATGATAGACTAAGGAGCGTGTTTAGAACAATAATGAAGAATTTGCGCAGCTAACATATTTTGAACCAATTTCAACCAAGATAACTCAAATAATTTTAGCAATCAATATAAAAGTAGCTTTCAACCTATCTCATAAAATTTACAATTTTTTCTTCGATGCTAAAGACAGAAACAGAGAATTGTCCTTAATGCAGCAACAGCTATGTGACATATTAGGAGTACAATTAAGTTTCCGCCGTTTTATTGTAGATGGCGCGGCACGGAGTTTCGGTTAGCTATCCCAGATGATAACCGGCTTAAAAAATAGTGTGGACATTCAAGAACAACATAACCTATTAATATCATTGATTTTATATTGGTAAAATATAATTTTTATAAGTTGAAAATGTCAAAATTTAAGCCAAGTAAGCGTCATTTGCGGGAAATATTAGTTTACTTCTTTAATTTGAAGAAATCTGCTGCTGAGGCGCATCAATTGCTCGTAGAAGCATATGGTGAGGGTGCTTTGAGTGAGAGAACGCGTGGAGAGTGGTTTCAAAAGTTCAAAAACGGTGATTTCGCCGTAGAAGACAAAGATCGCAGTGGAAGGCCAAAAATTTACGAGGATGCGGAATTGGAGGAAGATTCATCTCAAACACAAAAAGAACTTGCTCTAACATTAGAAGTCACTCAGCAAGCAGTCTCACATCGTTTAAAATTATAAATTACCGTTCTTCTATAACAAATATTTAATTTGTGTTAAAAAAACGGCGGAAACTTATTTGTACTCCTAATAAATGGAAAGAACTATCACAAAACTCTTCAAGAAAGACAAGACTTCATTAGATAACTCTTATTTCTTAAAAAAAAAATTCCGTTTGACTCGAAAATATTTTCCCAAAATTAGATAATATCGAAATACGTCATCTGAAAGCAAAAGGCAAAAAAATTGGACACCTTGAAAATAATAGAGATATTTAAACGTAGCAATTACTTGTTCGTCAATCCCTTAAATGAACAAACAGATCTGTTGAATTCCCCACTTCTAGGGTCTCTGAAATAACTGATATTTAATATATAAATAAATATATATATATATATATATATAAATTGAAAATTACTATAAAGAAGTATTTGCATATTACAGAATAATACCTGGAATTATTTCTCCAAAAACTCTATAGATTTTAATCTAAATAAATCTCATGAAAACATTTAGAAATAAATTTTAGAACATTCTTTAACATCCAATCGAAACATACTACTCTGTCAAGAAAGTACCGGGAATTTTCAATTAAAACAACATTTTTACATTTAATCGTCAAAATTAATTGGGTCGCCTTCAAAATAGGCTCCATTTGCTCCAATACATCTATGCCAACGGCACTTCCAATTATCGAAACATTTTTTATAGGCGCTTTCCGGGATGGACTTTAGCTCTCGCGCCGAATTTTGTTTTATGGCTTCAATCGACTCAAAACGGGTGCCATGAAGGGGCAATTTTAGTTTTGGGAAGAGGAAAAAGTCGCAGGGAGCCAAATCCGGCGAATACGGTGGTTGCTGAAGCACGTTTGTTGAGTTTTTGGCGAGAAAGTCAGTCACAATCGTAGCTCGGTGAGAAGGCGCGTTATCGTCATGCAAAATCCATGAGTTGTTCGCCCACAAATTTGGCCGCTTCTTACGGATACGCTCACGCAAACGTTTCATAACGCCTAGGTAATACTCCTTGTTTACCGTCTGACCCTCTGGAACGAATTCGTAGTGCACCACGCCACGGATATCGAAGAAAACAATGAGTATCACCTTCATTTTCGAGCGGCTTTGGCGTGGTTTTTTCGGTTTCGGCTCATTTTTTGCCACCCATTCCGATGATTGCTGGCTTGTTTGCATATCGTACTCGTAGGCCCAGGTCTCATCACCAGTTATAATGCGTTCCATGAATGTAGAATCGGAATTACAGTGATCCAGCATGTCTGAAGCAACCTGTTCGCGATGACGTTTTTGAAGAAAATTCAGGTCTTTCGGTACGAGTCGTGCGACCACCTTTCTCATGCCCAAAATATCAATCAAAATCGTACGTACGGAATCGTGGGATATCTTAAGATCATGTGCTATCTCTCTCAAGCTGGTACGACGGTTTTCCAGCACCCTTTCTTTAATTTTATCGACGTTAATTTCGATCGAAGCCGTCGATGGGCGACCACTTCACGACCGTCCTTGAAGGCTCTGTACCACTGATATGCACGAGTTTTCGATAGAGCATTATCACCAAAGGCCTTTTGCAACATTTTCAATGCATCGGCACACGAAAATTCATTTGCAACACAAAACTTTAAACAAATTCTTTGCTCAACGTAATCACCCATAGTAAAAATCGGCACGCACTCTGACATCGACTGACTTAATCAGCTGTTGCAAACACACTAGTTGACAGATCCCGCTCAAGCTTGGCATAGTAATTAAGGACAGTGGTACCAACCTAGGAAAAAAAATTTTTACCTGCCTCATTGCCCCGCCAGATTTAAATCGATAATTCCCGGTACTTTCTTGACAGAATGTATATGTATAAGGTGATGTATAAATAATTTGGTCATTATTTCATAATTTTTTGATTCTTTATTAGTTAATTTCTACCACATGTGATGATAATATATATGTCTATAAAGTGGTACAGTGTATTTAGTGCACGTGACGGTTCTCTAATACACAAAGTCGTACCTTTTTTAGTTGGTTAGTTGTTGTAGAAATGTCTAGTGATAAAAAAGGTGCTGTTATATATTTTTAAATGATTATTTTGTTTATTCAAATAACTCCTTACTGGAGAGATTTTGGGTCCGAATTTCCGAATTTATCAGGATCTTTCTCTGAAGAATATGCTATTAATTAAAAAAAAAAAAAAAAAAATAAGAAAAAACCTTTTTGAATTATATGTTGAAGATTTTTTGGTGATGGAACTTGTAATTCTTAAACATCCAATCGAAACATATATGTCTAAGGTGATGTCTAAATGGTTTGGTCATTATTTCATATTTATTTTGATTATTTATTAGTTAATTTCCACCACATGTGATGATAATATATACGTCTATAAAGTGATATGGTGTATTTTAGACATGTTTTAAAATTTAATTCTAAATGTTCTCATGAGATTCATTCAGATTTAAATCTGCAGAGGTTCTGGAGAATTAATTCCAGCTGTTATTCTGTAAATATCTGATCGTTCCTCAAATATATAAGTGTGACTAAATTACGCGAAAAATTGCAATTCGTGGTGCTTTGGCAAAAAAATGGGTTCTTTCATAAAAAAAAATTTTAAGCCCCTTTCCTTTCAAATCAATACTCCTTATAATTGGAGGAAAATTTGGGTTGATGAATACTTCCAGTATGGAATAATCAAGAAGGATGAACTTCGAAAGTAAGATGACGCTAATCAACTGCCACTTTTTGATTTGAAAAACTTTATCAAGAAGGTTAAAGGCTTCATACAATGTCCGGGAGTCGTACGTAATACGACAGTAGAATGGTTTACAAAATGTTATAGGTTAGAAGAATTTTCTTCGAATAAATTTTTGCTAAAGAACTAATTCTTAAAATTTTTTTCATCAACACAGAATACAGAACGGGAGTCACCTTATATCTACATTCTCAATAAAAACATGATTTCATTCAGTCCCAAAATCGAAATAAACTTCGAAAATATATAATATAATAATTTTTAATTCATCGAACTATCATACAGTATATCATAGAATATTTCATGATTGAATAATTTTTATGTATATAAATGAACCATATCAACACTACAAAGTCAGAAGCCTTAAACTATAATATGTTTCATCCTACTTTTCTACAACTATTGCATATTTTTTCAATTCAGTTTTTCAATGTATAGATTCACAGGAAGCACTTTCGTTCATTTCGTTTCGCGTATCACTGAGAATCCTCTGTTGTTCCTTCAGGGCAGCCAACCGTTGATGTGTCAGTTCTACGTAACGTTTCCGCCACTTTATCCTCCTATTTTGGAACCACACTTTCACCTAAAACAAATATGAATGATTTCAGGATAAAATTCAAATGACTGTTGGAGAGACTTGGCAAATTTAAGGTGTTTATCACAGATTTTCTAGGAATTGTAAATACTTTCTTTAGTGGCTTCTAGTTGACAGCTAATTTGTACTACATTTGGTTTTGCATCTCAATATTTGCATGCTTGTTGTCAAGCTACTACTTTGAATTATCCAAAAATTGTTGTTCATAACGTGAAATAAATCAGAAAGTACATCTGAAGATATTATTGAAACGTAGTTGTATGCTACAAAATATTCCTGACAAGAAGGGAATGGTAATGGAAATAAGATATGCGGAAAAGTACGTAAAACAGATCTACCAACGCAGATTGAAAAGGAAAGTACAGAAACTTGCCAAACAAGAACATTTGGCTGATATTGAACGGTTGTTGAACCTAGCCCACCTCAATGCTTCGGAGGACATCAAAGAAGATATAGTTCATGGGCCAAGAAATCCAGAAATGCAGCATGTAATAGGACTGATGGAAGAAATACAGCTCAAGGATGCACTACGGTCGGCTCGGAATTTCCAAATAGCTGATGAAATGGAGAATATTACCAAACTGAGGAAGGTATGTTTCTATAATAGTTCCCTCGAAAAAAACAGGACTGTGCGGTGTGTTCATTGCAAAAAATAGGCCATATATAAAGGCACTATAGAAGCCACAGTCTCGACTAAAGAAGTCAAGAAACAAGAATCACGAGAACATTTTCATTAAGATATTCAAATTACAGTTACTTCAAATGTAAAGTAGCGATAACCATAGATTCAGAAATAAAGAGCGAAACATCAATAGGAAACTAGTCGATAACCTGTGGCAAGCATCGACTGACTTTCTCGAAGACAACATTGTCAACATTTGACTGACAAGAGGAAGAGGTCAAAAGCATAATAATGCAGACTCGAATTCAAGGAGACCATTTTGGGACAGTAAAAGCCAAAGACTGAAAGTTCATGATGAGTAACTATGCAATGGGATGGTACAAACTTCTACAGTGATATATTGGAGACGAAAAAAGGACCACAGAAGAAATGATCCCGAACCTGAAGGCTAATACCAAAATAAAAATAACAGAATGAAATGATACAGTGGCAGAAGCTTTCATAGAGAATGTAAAAGCAAGACATAGAACTGATCAAGGAACAAAATTTGAATCTGAGTGATGAAAATACCTGAGATTCAGAAAATCAGAACAACACTTCGTCATTCTTAGTTAGATGAAATGGTGGAACGTCATTACAGGAACATCACTCAGTACTTGCCAATCTATGTATAAGAAAATCTGGAAGATTGGGGTAAATTGATACCACATTTCTTCCTCTCCTAAAAGAGTGCTTTAGATAAAACAACGAGGTACTCCCCATTGATGTTGATATCAGGAGGAGAAATTAAACAGCATTTGAAGGTATAGAGCGACAGGATGCGTACGTAGACATTTGGATGAGAAGTCTACATGTATAGGGTTTAAATGTGGGGATGCGGTCTGTCTATACCGGTCTGTCTAATGAAAGAATGGAGTTCGCCTACACTCCAAAGACAATGGAATGGTCCATATCTCATAAAAAAGATCAATGACTTGGTTTACAGAATTCAGCTCATCTCTTGCAGTAAATCAATGTTGGTACACATTGAAAAACTCATCAGATACCACGAAAATAATACCCCGGATTGCTTGAAGAACAAAATGACTAAGATAGCCAACTAGAAGAAGGAGAATATTGTTATAAGAAGGAAGGCGCAACAAAGAATTTCCTCTATGCGCTCTTTGGTCGAATCGACTATAGGATGCATGGTCAGAGGACTCTTTAGCTCTCTTCAATGGCAGCGGCATGGTGACATAACCTCTTTTGGTTACGCGTGTATATATCTGTGAAAAATCGTAAATGAAACGTGTTAATAAGTTGAACATTAATTTCAGAAGTCTTCTGTTCATTTTCTAACCCACCAAAGTGTTACAATATGAAGATTGAATATAATAGATAAAATGAAGTAAAGAAAATAAGATCAATATACAATAATAAGCAATATTATTTAATGACATTCAATTCACATCTAAAGAGAATATTTGGTTATTGCACTTGACTAAGAATTGAGGATATATGAAAATCGGAGATACCTGCTCAATTATTGTAGTAAAATAGTTTTTGAAGGTGACATCTAATATCTGAAGGGACTATATGAACACAATAAGAAGTCAACTGCAATAAATTCCTTTTTGGTAATAATGTTGATAAAATGATATCTAGTCTTTGAAATTTCTTGTAGCTTCGTCAAAAATCTTACCTGTGCTTCTGTAAGATGAAGAGCATGGGCTAAATAAAGTCTCTCTGGTCCTACCATATACTGTTGTCTCTCAAACTCTGCTTCAAGTCTTTCTAATTGTTCCGGAGTAAATATGGTCCTCACACGTTTACTCCTGTTTTTCTTTCTGGATGTTGGCGGATTGTGTCTCTCTTTGTTTTGATTCTCTGTACAAATATATATGTTGAGGATTCAGAAACATAAATGAAGATATTATGAATTTAATAGACATGCACTTTCAATTATTGACATCAACAATTCGTGACATACTTTAGAGATTTATTGAACAAAATAAATTTGGTTTTTCTTATTGAGTTATTTACAGTTGTGCCATGCTATAATACTCATAAAGACATATAATTTGTATTGAAAAGAGAAACCTAGACAAAAGTATTATTTGATAACAACTCCCATAATTTCTCACCAGCTAAAATCATCTCATTCTTTAAACCAAGGATAGCAGCAATGGTGAATTTCTTATTGGTGTACGCTTGTTTCTTCTTGAATGGATCTTCAGTCAAACCCATTGTAGTCGAATTATCATACCTTTGATGTATGTCTTGCTGACGAAGACACAAGAGTTCTGTAGTTGTGTTCATGACATCTTCAGCATTACATTCTTGTGCAGCCTTAAGCCTGTGAGAAAACATCAGATCATTTCATTATAGAATGTAATGTAGAGCGTTTGTAAATATTGATAACGCAATTTGATTGAAAAGACAGGAAATGAATTTAGTGAGTATATAATAAATAATGATTTTTGTTGAGTACCTAATGTAAATCCACAAATCAAAACAAAATACCGAGTATTTTAATTTTAGTCAACTCACATTTGGCTTTTGTCTCTTGATGATAACCAATCCATGTCAAAATTATGATTTCCAATGAGAATATTGTGTATCTCCAGAGCCAATGCCACCAGAAAAATGAGTTAACTAAAAAAAACATGGGGCTCTCGACTTCTTGGATTGATGAGCCGGTAGATTCAGAAATGTCTGAAATGAAATGAAAGTATAAGAATTAATATAAAAATCATTTAATGATTTTAATATTTACAGATATATTCTGTTAGCCTTCTACATATTTAATTCCAAAAAATTTTATTCAATATTATAACTTCAGAAATTTAATTAATGTCATATAAGTACTACTTATATCAAACGATATATAAAATAAACATTCATTAAAAGACATCCAAATGATATAACAAAATCCAATAAATATAAATTGTTAACAAAAATCCTATAAATTAAATGTTTTGAGTTGATAAAATTTTGTTTTTGCTCATCCCTCTTATAAAAACAGATATCTTTCAAAAATGTTCAACATCAACTTAAGAATTTCATCACAAAACTATCTTACTTAGAATATTCAATATTATTGGATATCTAATTAAGTTACCCTTTAGAAAATCTCAAGATATGTAAAAACATTACTAAAAAACAAGTTTTAAGAGAGACTTTGCTTCGTCAGTACTCAATCATATTATTCAAGAAAATATAACATCAATCAACAAAAAATATTTTCTCACCTTTAACAATTCAGAAAGCTTCTTGGTAAATGAATACTGAATATTTCAATGGAGTGTAATGTTAACTCGAAAATAAATAGTTCTGTGGTTTACTTTTGATCTTAAAGAATGAAAGCTATTAATCTCGAAATGGTTAGATATCTGGAGAGCAATGACATACAATAGGATTTTTGCAGACACTGATTAAACCTATGTGACCCAGTGGACAACTCATTGAGGGAAATGGAGAATCTAGGTTAGTGATTCTGGACATATCCAGAGATCTCGTTTGTCTTCGCCATAAGGCCTTTGTAAATTAGTTATATTTATATGGTTTTTCCGGGAGTCTCTACGATTGGATGAAGATTTTCCTCACCAACTGGAGCATTTATGTGGTAGTGGGTTTATCGGTTCCCGTGGTTTCAAAGTGGGGATGGAGTGCCCCAAGGCTCAGTTTTGTCGCCTACTCTCTTTCTGATCCACATAAACAAGTATGACCAAGAACCACATATTGAACTTCGCAGATGATAGCACGCTGATGTCTTCTTTCACCAAACCTTTGAGCACTGTTGAGTCTCATGATGTCAGCAAATCGATTCCCTAAACGGCGATCTCGTGGGGTCAACGCAATTCAGTGCATCGAAGATCCCAACCACAACTTTTCTCCAAAAACTCAGTCCGTGATTTCTGACTTGACTATGGAAAAACAGGTGCTTCGGCCAAGGGATTCTATGCATGTTCTTGGCGTGACTGCCAGCTCTTCGCTCTGTTGGGGAAATATGTAACTAATATTGGGTCTGTTGCAAATAGGCTTGGATATTTATTCAAGGCTATAAAATATTTCTCTACAGGTCAGGTTCTTCTACAATATAAGGCCTAGATCAGGCAAGGAATCGAATGCTCTAATGTTTGGAGCTCATTACCCAACCATTGGTTACAACTTTTGGATTACATCCAGAAAAGAGCAATGCGTCAACAATTTCGAGAACTTCTGTTTATCAGAAATCATTTTACTTCCAAACTGGCCAGTTGTAGAACATGCTTCTAGCTAATGAGTTTCGGCGTACAAACTTCAACAGTTCAAGACCAAAGTAACCAGGCCACAACTTTCCGCTCGGGGCACCAACCTGGTAACAAGGTTTCCCTTTCCTCAGGTGATTAAACACACAAAAAGAAACTTCTTAGTACTTGGTCATTCAAGAATGCGACCCCTTCATGCAGCTTACCCATCGTTTCTAACGATATTTTTGGCGCCAAACAGAATTTTTTTCTATATTCAAAACTGGAATTGGAAAACCTTTAAAAGAGGTGTTTCCGCTTAAGTGGGTGTTCTTAAGACTACGAACCAATTGGAAGAATGAAAATTGACCGGTCTTGGCGTTTTTTGGAAAAGCTTTCACTCACTGAAATATCCGGCAGGAGTATTTTAAATTGGAAATTTCAGTAATTATTTGTACTTAAGATAGCCTGAAGGCTACTCAGCTAGCTGAATACAGAGGCACACCTTAAGCCACAAAGTCACATTGGACAAAACAACCCTCACCTTCATCTAATCCACTGAAACTGCCTTCGAGTAACTCCGTTGGAGTCACCAATATTCTAACAGCGGTTCATTACAGCACTTCGAAACAATTTAAAGTGCCCTACCCTCCTCGTACCTCATCGACCAAATCCGACAGTGATTAGGTCAGAAGCTCATCCCGCTTATTACATTCATGAACCAATAAATCCCAAAGCGGCACCCCGAAAAATTTTAATCAAATGAAATAATTTGACTGGGACACAAAGGACACAATCTCTAAAGAATATTTGGCATGCCCGCTAATGTCATTTCGAGTACGAGCACGCTGTATCGCTCGCCGCCCGCCTAGTGAGGCTGCGAGGGGGTGGGCTCGAAGGGGAGGTCGGCTAATTGCGCCTTTATTAAAAGTCGAGTGGGTCCCGTATTCAATAGCAGGCATACGTCGAATTCCTCCCTTACTTTCCTACAAATCTTATGTATCGGTTTGATACGTTTATTGCCTTTGTCATGACTGATGTTGTTTCATTAGGCGTCGGTAACGGGGGCGCAGATATGGCTTTTTAAACGCGGAAAATTCATTTGATGTTTGTTTGCGAGTTGTCTGTCGAGTGGCTGAGCGGAAAAAATCGGGCAGACGCGGAAATGAGGGGTGAATCGACGTAATAACACGGGCAGGTTTCTCTTTGCTTTTTTGAATATATGGGTCTACGTTTTTGAAAACTAAATATATGGAAGCAAATTTGAATGTCCAGAATATGTTATCATAAAACAATAATAATAATGATAATATTTATTTAAAATAAATAGAGGTTTATGCTTTATAGAAGGTATATGAAATTATTTAAATATTTTAATATTAGACTTCTACATATTTAATCTCAAAAAATTATATTTAATAATAATAACTTCAGGAATTAAATTAAATTAATGTCATATGAGTACCACTTATTTCAAACGACATATAAAATAAACATTCATTATAAGACATCCAAATGATATAACAAAATCCAATAAATAAAAATTTTTAACCAAAATCCTATAAATTAAATATTTTGAGTAGACAAAATTTTGTTTCTGCTCATCAATCTTATGAAAACAGATATCTCTCAAAAATGTTTAACATAATCTCAAGAATTTCATCATAAAACTATCTTACTTGGAATAATCAATATTAATGGATATCTAACTAAGTTACTTTTTATAAAATCTGAAGATATGTAAAAACATTACTAAAAAACAAGTTTCAAGAGAGACTTTGGTTCGTCAGTACTCAATTATATTCATATTCAATAAAATATAACATCAATCAACAAAAATATTTTCTCACCTTTTGACAGTTCAGAAAACTTCTTGTGAATGAATAATGAAAATTTAAATGAAGTGTAATGTTAACTCAAATAAATAATTCTGTGGTTTACCATTGATCTAAAAGATTGAAAGGCAATTTAAACGGCCTCTGTTATAGCACAAGGACTATCTGTATAAAGAATGTTAAGGAAACCAAATAATTATATATTATAAATAAAATAAATAGAGGCTTATACTTGATAGAAGTTATATAAAATCATTTGAATATTTTAATATTAGCCTTCTACATATTTAATTTATAAAAATACTTACGAAGCAAAATCGTTCTTGAAACTTGGTTTTTAGTAATGTTTTTACACATCTTGAGATTTTATAAAAAGTAACTTAATATATCCAATAATATTGAATATTTTAAGTAAGATAGTTTTATGATGAAATTCTTCAGATTATGATGAACATTTTTGAAATATTCTGTTTTCATAAGATTGATGAGCAGAAACAAAATTTTGTCCACTCAAAATATTTAATTTATAGGATTTTGGTTAACAATTTATATTTATTGGATTTTGTTATATCATTTGGATGTTTTATAATGAATGTTTATTTTATATGTCGTTTGATATAAGTGGTACTTATATGGCATTAATTTAAATTAATTCCTGAAGTTATAATTATTGAGTATGATTTTTTGAAATTCAATATGTAGAAAGCTAATATTAAAATATTTATATTGTATAATAATATTTATTCACTAAACGTACAAACTATTCACAGCGCAAATATAGTCCGCCTTGAAAGTATCCATAATTAATTATTTTTCATAATTTTAAAATATTTCTTTTCTGTAACATTCTAAGACAAAAGTAATGTGTAAAATAGGTTGTGCAGATAGTCGAATATGGCCAAAGTTTCATAGCAACACTATTTGTCAAATATTGTTGATTTTCCACAGGTATACAATTTATGAAATGATGTCGCAACTAGAAGAAAGAAAACAGGTAGAATATTTGTATAGAAAACGTTTTCGAAACTTAAAAAAATTAGTGCAATTGACTAAACTGGGATAAAGTGCTGTATATGATACAATGAAAAGGATAAAAAATGGCATGCATATGTTTCACGAAGAGCGCGTTAGATCAAAGGAAACAAGTTATATATCAAGGAAACCAAAAAAATCCCTATGACACCTCCACAAAAAGACTGAAGGAAAGAATTTTGTTATCAAAAAGATAATTTAAATAATGTCTTAATATCTGATAAAAGTTGTTTCTAACTTTGGTGGAAATCACTTAAGAATCCTATCAAAACAACCTGTTACTGTTTAAATATCCCACCAAAATAATGGTTTGGGGAGCATTATTTCAGCGTGGTGGTACGCCTCTATGTTTAGTTGATGGTACCATCAATAGTGAAAAATATTATGGCATTCTAAATGATTTTTTACTTGAAACGGCGCATGCTTTATATCTAGAGGATTGGCGTTTTCAGCGGAATTCTAGAAGGACTATATATACAGAGTTATATAAATATTTTAAAAAATTTTAAAATTAGCCTTCTACATATTTAATTCCAAAAGATTATATTTAATGATTATAACTTCTGAAAATAAATTAAAAATAATGTCGTATAAGTACCACTTATATCATGACATAAAATAAACATTCATTATAAGACATCCGAATGGTATAACAAAATCCAATGAATAAAAATTATTAACCAAAATTCTATAAATTGAATATTTTGAATAGACAAAATTTTGTTTCTGCTGATCAATCTTATGAAAACCAATATCTTTCAAGAATATCCAACATAATCTTAAGAATTTCATCACAAAACTATCTTACTTAGACTATTCAATATTATTGGATATCTAACCAAGGTACCTTATATAAAAACTCAAGATATGTAAAATATCACTGAAAAACAAGTTTAAAGATTAACTTTGCTTCGTCAGTATTCAAATAATTCATATTCAAAAAATATTACATCAATCAACAACAAATATTCACTTACCTTTTTGGAATTAAATATGTAGAAGGCTAATTTTAAAATTCTTTAAAATTTTTAAAATATTTATATAATTTTATATACCTTCTATCAAGAATTAACCTCTATTTATGTTATATATACAGAGTAATATATACGTGAACGAATAAGTGATATGACAGGAGCTCTAGATACAGAAAGACATCGCTTGTACGTTATGTCATTTCAATTGAAATCGCCCCTGATGATGAGTGAACAGCGTGAACGAAACAAAAGATGAACCCAGTTTACCCAGAAAACAGAAAGAATTATCTCTGGTATGCAGGGTGTTTCCACAATAGATGACCGCGTCTCAAGGATAGGTAGGAAACTGAAAAATAATTGGGGTTTGCTCAGTATAAAATTTTCTTAACTCCACCCTTATTCAAGAAAAAGGGCATAGAAGAAAAAACTTTTTATACATTTTTTACGATTCATGCCGAAACTACTGACAACATTGCAATGAAATTTTATTCGTGTATAAAATAGAAAAAGGCTTTTTACTTGATAGAAGAAATATAACAAAATTTGAATATCAAAACAAATTAAATATGTTAGTCTTCTACAATTTCAATTTCAAAAAACTTTTATTCAAAAAACTTTTAGAATTAAATTAATGTCTAAAATAAGCACCGCTTACGTTTAATAGACGTATATAATCAAAACTCAATATATAATGTCAAATGGAATAAATAAACCAACAGATATACGAAAGTCATTGAAATTAATGAATGAATATTTAAAGGAGACAAAATTTTGTTTCTGATCTTACCTTTAAGAACACCAATTGCCTTTCAAAAACATGAACACACCTTAAGGACTGAAATATTTAATATATTTAAATATTCGAATAATTTAATTCAGAAATCTCTAAAACATGCACTATATCTTCAAAAAACAAATAAAATTCTAAGTAATCCCTTCATCGGTCCTAGATAATATTTCAAATATCAAAATCAAAAAACTACACCTGTATCCCAACGCACACGTGCTAAGAATGAATGCTTCGAAAACAGACCAACTTTAGAATTCAAGATTGATCTATGTTCTAACAAAATCACAGAACAGTGTAAGTTATTTTTAAGGTTATTTTAATTCATTGACATTCCATAATGAGACTTATTGAAGCCAAAATATAATTATACATTATATATAGAATAAAATAGAAAAAGGCTCTTTACTTGATAGAAGAAATATAACAAAATTTGAATATCAAAACAAATTTAATTATGTTAGTCTTCTACAATTTTAATTTAAAAAAAAATTTATTCAAAAAACTTTCAGAATTGAACTAATGTCTAAAATAAGCACTGCTTACGTTTAATAGACGTATATAATCAAAACTCAATTTATAATGTCAAATGGAATAAATAAACCAACAGATATACGATTCTAAAAGTTTTTTGAATAAAATTTTTTTGAAATTATAATTGTAGAAGACTAACATATTTGATTTGTTTTGATATTCAAATTTTGTTATACGTATATGTTTTGGCAGCTGATACATCCGATAAATTTGTTTATTTATCAGACTCTCATAAAGTTACACGTAAGTACCAAGTAATATTGAACCTAGCTTTTTTGAGGTTAGATTTATCAATCAAAATTTCAAGTGAACTTAAAAAACATTAAATTTTACACCAAAAACTCCTGGTTAAACTCAATACTGTGTTGCGTTTTCGAAATTTTTATTATGAAATAATAACCGATGCTTGTATAAAGTAATGATAAAGTTATAGATTTAATAGAAAATCACAAGAAGAAAATTAAAATAAAGACTGACAACATAAAATAAAATTCAATTAGAGTCAATGTTCAAAATATTCTCCATTTTCACGAATACAGAAGTCTATCCTTTTTTCTAAAGAATCCATTAATTTTCTAAACGGCTGATGATCAGCTATGAGGACATTAAATTGACGTTGAATTCTATCTTCCAGTTCTTGACGTGAATTTACCTCTGTAGCATAGAGTTTTTCCTTAAGATACAACCAAACTGTGTAGTCCACAGGATTAAAATCGAATGAACAAGGAGGCCAATTAATCGGGGCTTCTACACCTCTACCAATCCATTGATTCGGAAAATGGTTACTCTACCAATTATGACACCTTCTATGAAAGTGCGGTGGAGCTCTATCGTGCATAAAAATAGAGATCGTCACTCGTTTAGCATTAAATCTTCTAATATCTCGAATAAGTGATTGTTTAAAAAATCCAGTTAAATATCACCCTTTCAATTTCCCGGTAGAAAAACATTAAACCAAACATTAATTTTAAAATGCCATCATACCAGTAGTGCTCAATATGAGAGTTAATTATACCTTGTCACATAAAGTTGACCTCGTCCATAAAATGAATACACATTTTGATTAACAATATCTAATTTTATAAATAACAAGCTTTCAAAAATCTAATGATTGTTGAGTTATCGTCATAACTATAAATAAATGACAGTTTTCCACGGAAAATTTAGAGAAAATCAAAATATACCAACTGGAATGTATATTTGTCACTCATTACAAGAAAGAAAAGCCCTCAATCCTAATTTTTTAACAATGTATCCATTTTATCGATGAGGTCTCATTTACGCGAAAAAAAATTTTTAAATCACATAATGCATACTAATTAATAATAATGATATTTAATGACTCTATCATTACTTTATACCAAGAGTACCTTTTCGGCGTAAAGTTGAATGATATTAAAGTTCACTTGAAGATTTGATTAATAAATCTAACCTAGTTATGTTCAGTACTACTTGGTACAAACCGTGTAACTAGCACTCTCTATGAGAGTCAGATATACTACTCTGTCAAGAAAGTACCGGGAATTTTCAATTAAAACAACATTTTTACATTTAATCGTCAAAATTTATTGGGTCGCCTTCAAAATAGGCTCCATTTGCTCCAATACATCTATGCCAACGGCACTTCCAATTATCGAAACATTTTTTATAGGCGCTTTCCGGGATGGACTTTAGCTCTCGCGCCGAATTTTGTTTTATGGCTTCAATCGACTCAAAACCGGTGCCACGAAGGGGCAATTTTAGTTTTGGGAAGAGGAAAAAGTCGCAGGGAGCCAAATACGGCCAATACGGTGGTTGCTGAAGCACGTTTGTTGAGTTTTTGGCGAGAAAGTCAGTCACAATCGTAGCTCGGTGAGAAGGCGCGTTATCGTCATGCAAAATCCATGAGTTGTTCGCCCACAAATTTGGCCGCTCTTACGGATACGCTCACGCAAACGTTTCATAAGGCCTAGGTAATACTCCTTGTTTACCGTCTGACCCTCTGGAACGAATTCGTAGTGCACCACGCCACGGATACGGAAGAAACAATGAGCATCACCTTCATTTTCGAGCGGCTTTGGCGTGGTTTTTTCGGTTTCGGCTCATTTTTTGCCACCCATTCCGATGATTGCTGGCTTGTTTGCATATCGTACTCGTAGACCCAGGTCTCATCAACAGTTATAATGCGTTCCATGAATGTAGAATCGGAATTACAGCGATCCAGCATCTCTGAAGCAACCTGTTCGCGATGACGTTTTTGAAGAAAATTCAGGTCTTTCGGTACGAGTCGTGCGGCCACCTTTCTCATGCCCAAAATATCAATCAAAATCGTACGTGCGGACTCGTGAGATATCTTAAGATCATGTGCTATCTCTCTCAAGCTGGTACGACGGTTTTCCAGAACCCTTTTCTTAATTTTATCGACGTTATCTTCAATCGAAGCCGTCGATGGGCGACCACTTCACGACCGTCCTTGAAGGCTCTGTACCACTGATATGCACGAGTTTTCGATAGAGCATTATCACCAAAGGCCTTTTGCAACATTTTCAATGCATCGGCACACGAAAATTCATTTGCAACACAAAACTTTAAATAAATTCTCTGCTCAACGTAATCACCCATAGTAAAAATCGGCACGCACTCTGACATCGACTGACTTAATCAGCTGTTGCAAACACACTAGTTGACAGATCCCGCTCAAGCTTGGCATAGTAATTAAGGACACTGGTACCAACCTAGGAAAAAAAAAATTTACCTGCCTCATTGCCCCGCCAGATAATTCACTGTACTTTCTTGACAGAATGTATATAATCCTATAAAATATCATCGCAATGTTACCAGTAGTTTCGGTGAAATCGTACAAAAAGTGTTTAAATTTTTTTACTTCAACTTCTTGAATACGGATGACGTTACGAAAATTAAGTAAATCCCAATTATTTTTTAGTTTTCTATGTATCCTTTTTTGAAACAAACTTTATTTATTATTTTGAGTGGCTCACAAGAAGCGTGTGGTTAATATGGTAAATTTTTCAAAGACTTATAAACAACAACAAGTCTGAAATTTGGTAACATGGTGTATTTAATTTTTTTTTTCAATTTGCGATAAGGGTACATTTAATAGTTTTTTATTACATTTGGTGAAACGACCGGTTTCCTAGTTGAATAAATCCAATAAAGGTGAACTGAGTAACTCAGTTTGATCATTAAATAAATTCCCTGAATGTCTAAATTTGTTCATTGCCAAACTTTCCAACAGGTTCAGTTTCAGACCCTTATTTTCTGTATGCATAATCTTAAAACTTTCATCAGAATCATGTTTCTCTTTTATTAGATGTTCCGCATACGTAAAATCCAACTCATTATTAAGGAACGAACGTCAGTGTTCCTTAATTCTAATATCGAAAGATTTTCCGGTTTGATAAATATAAATTTTTGAGCCAGTAGCGCATAGTAATTGGTGAACGCCTGGAAAATGTGATTTGTTTCTTTTAGTTTTTACGTTTTTTCAAAATTTCGTAATGAATTGTTGGTTCTGTAAGATATGTTTATATTTTATCTGTTTTTGTGGATTTTTTATTTTTTTGATGGTTTTCAATAATGAACGTGATCGAAAAAAGGGGCTCAGTGTGTATTACCTTAAGGTACATATTAAAGGAGTCCTTTCTGCTGTATTGGATGTTTCATTTTTCGGTTATCCATCTTCACTTCTCTCTCGCTTTTTGGGCTGCTATGGTTTTGTTATTGGTTTTCAGGTTGATGTACTTGTTCATTTATTTTCTATTGTAAATATGTTGATTCAGATTTCAGTACTAAACGTTTTTTTCGATTGCAAATATTGTAGTTCGGAATAGCAGTGAAAATGATTCTTCAGCTCTGAAGAGTCCTTTGAAAATTTGTTGTTTCAATGTGATGTGTATTATAATATACGATTAGTTCACATCAACAGCTGACAGATGGCTTCACAGGACAATTAGATCAATATTATTCAACTAGTATTATGAAAATTCTTTCAGGAATCTATAAACTTCGACATATTTAATTCCATATGTTCAACACATAATTTTCCATTATAGGACGTGAATAAACTATTCTAGAATTTGTTGTTTTCAACTGAGACCCTTTTCGGTTGACGCCAGTAATACTGATTGCATCGGGCTTTAAGTATATAAAAGACTTCATGGTTCGATTTTCTATAGCTCAACATTTATCACGAAAGAATTTTTGGAAGGCTGATTATGCGCCGATTGGCCAATATTTCAATTAATCACAAGTATTTCATGAATGAATCGTTTAGAAACACTGTTCAAGATGTTCTCCATTTCGACGAGTACAAAAGTATATTTTTTTTCTAAAGGATGCATTAATTTTCTGAACGGTTGGAATCAGCTATGAGGACATCAAATTGACGTTTAATTCTGTCTTCCAGTTCTTGACGTGAATTTACCTTTGTAGCATAGACTTTTTCTTAAGATACGATCAAACTGTGCAGTCTCAAGGATTAAAATCGCATGACCGAGGAGGCCACTGAATCGGAGCTTCTACACCTCTACCAATCCATCGATTCGGAAAATGGTTACTCAACCCAATTACGACACATTCTATCAAAGTGCGGTGGAGCTCCATCGTCATCATAAGAAATAGAGCTGGTTTAGCAAAAATAAATCTTCCTATATCTCGAATGAGTGATTGTTTGAAAATCCAAGCACATCACCATTTCAGGTAGAAAAACATTAAACCAAACATTAACTTTAAATGAGTGTCAGTAATGTGATACTCATTTGACTTGTGGATTCTCATCACACCAGCAGTGTGCATTATGGGACTTAAACGTCCGTAAAATGAACACATTTAAAAAAATTTTAATTGAGGGCCGTCCTTTCTTTTAATGTTTGACAAAAATTCACTCTAATCGGTTGATCGTCTGGCAAGAGCGCTTGGACTTGTATGTAATGATAAGGTGCTAGCTGCTGCTCTTTAATTATTTATCCTCCAAGTACTTGAAGACGTATTTGTTTGTCTTGACATATTCCTTACGCTAACTGTTGGATCTTGATCAACTAAATTTATAATAATATTTTCTCTATTAATTATTGTTCTTGGCCCATCAAAACTTATTCTTTTGGTCTCACATTCCCAGTTTCTCGAAAACGTCGTTTAATAGCTCTAAATGTATTTTTAACTTGGTACGTCTCTTCGAGGAAACTTTACATAACGCGTAACAGCTGCAGAAGAGTTTCCTAAACACTCGCCTAAGGTTAATAACATGTCGGTGCATTCAACATTTGAGTACATTTCGATTAACAATATCTAATTTTATAAATGACAAGCTTTCAAAAATCTAATTATTGTTGACCTATCGTCATAACTATAAATAAATGACAGTTTTCCACGGAAAATTTAGAGAAAATCAAAATATACCAACTATAATTTATATTTGTCACACATTACAAGAAAGAAAAGCCCTCAATCCTAATTTTTTAACAATGTATCCATTTTATCGATGAGGTCCCATTTACGCGAAAAAAATTTTTTGAATCTCATAATGCATACTAATTAATAATAATGATATTTAATGACTCTATCATTACTTTATACCAAGAGTACCTTTTCGGCGTAAAGTTGAATGATATTAAAGTTCACTTGAAGATTTGATTAATAAATCTAACCTTAAAAAAGTTAAGTTCAGTAACTAGCACTCTCTATGAGAGTCAGATATGAAAACAAATTGATGGGATGTATCAGCTTACAAAACATAATCCTATAAAATTTCATCGCAATGTTACCAGTAGTTTCGGTGAAATCGTACAAAAAGTGTTTAAATTTTTTTACTTCAACTTCTTGAATACGGATGACGTTACGAAAATTTTTCACTAAGTAAACCCCAATTATTTTTCAGTTTTCTATGTATCATTTTTTGAAACACACTTTATTTATTATTTTGAGTGGCTCACAAGAAGCGTGTGGTTAACATGGTAACTTTTTCAAAGACTTATAAACAACAACAAGTCTGAAATTTGGTAACATGGTGTATTTAATTTTTTTTTTATTTACGATAAGGGTACATTTAATAGTTTTTATTACATTTGGTAAAACGACCGGTTTCCTAGTTGAATAAATCCAATAAAGGTGAACTAAGTAACTCAGTTTGATCATTAAATAAATTCCCTGAATGTCTAAATTTGTTCATTGCCAAACTTTCCAACAGGTTCAGTTTCAGACCCTTATTTTCTGTATGCATAATCTTAAAACTTTCATCAGAATCATGTTTCTCTTTCATTAGATGTTCCGCATACCTAAAATCCAACTCATTATTGAGGAACGAAGGTCAGTGTTCCTTAATTCTAATATCGAAAGATTTTCCGGTTTGATAAATATAAATTTTTGAGCCAGTAGCTCATAGTAATTGGTGAACGCCTGGAAAATGTGATTTGCTTCTTTTAGTTTTTACGTTTTTTCTAAATTTCGTAATGAATTGTTGGTTCTATAAGATATGTTCATATTTTATCTGTTTTTGAGGATTTTTTATTTTTTTGATGGTTTTCAATAATGAACGTGGTCGAAAAAAGGGGCTCAGTGTGTATTACCTTAAGGTACATATTAAAGGAGTCCTTTCTGCTGTATTGGATGTTTCATTTTTCGGTTATCCATCTTCTCTTCTCTCTCGCTTTTTGGGCTGCTATGGTTTTGTTATTGGTTTTCAGGTTGATGTACTTTTTCATTTATTTTCTATTGTAAATATGTTGATTCAGATTTCAGTACTAAACGTTTTTTTCGATTGCAAATATTGTAGTTCGGAATAGCAGTGAAAATGATTCTTCAGCTCTGAAGAGTCCTTTGAAAATTTGTTGTTTCAATGTGATGTGTTTTATAATATACGATTAGTTCACATCAACAGCTGAGAGATGGCTTCACAGGACAATTAGATCAATATTATTCAACTAGTATTATGAAAATTCTTTCAGGAATCTATAATCTTCGACATATTTAATTCCATATGTTCAACACATAATTTTCCATTATAGGACGTGAATAAACTATTCTAGAATTTATTGCTTCCAACTAAGACTCCTTTTTGGTTGACGCCAGTAACACTGATTGCATCGTGCTCCAAGTACATAAAAGACTTCATGGTTCGATCTTCTGTAGCTCTATATAATTTTTGAACCTTATACTTTGTTAATTTTTGTAGGCTGATTGGTAGGGCAGTTGGCCAATATATCAATTAATCACAAGTTTTTTTCATAATAATAGTAGTATATGTAAAAATACTCCACCAATTAAATATATTTATTAGGAGTAGAAATAAGTTATTGTTGTTTTCATAACAGATGTCGTTCCTAGTTTATTATTTCATTGTTTCATCTAAAAAGTAGTAGCCCGCGACGGACAATATTTTGAATTTTGAATAGAGAGCGTGTCCAAAAGGCGTATCGGGCTTTTGTTTTGGCGCTGCATTTGAAACTGAGAAACGGAGGGTAGTAGGGGGGGATCTTGGTATCCGCCATTTTGTGGAGTTTTAGTCACGATGGAGCAGCACCCAGGAACGCATTGCAGTCTTTTGCGTACGAGCGTATTATCACAACGATGATTCAATGGTGGCATCCCAATGTTTGTATCCTACGTAATATCGCACACACCATGTACCAAGTGACGACAGCCTTGGAAAATGGATCTGGATTTAGAGAATACAGGTGCGATGGTAAAAATTCAACACTCTGGCCGCCCTCGAACAGTCCGCGATGAAGAAATGATTCGAGAATTGGAGGCGTCAGTTTATCTATCCGAAAACGAGGCCAATTATTAAACATAAAAAAATCGTCCTTGCATTTGATTTTGAAAAAAGATTTGCATTTGTAGTACGTCTAGAAAATATCCGGAATTTATTATTTTTTATAATTTTAATATACTTCTTTTTTGTAACATTCTAAGACAAAAGTAATGTATAAAATAGGTTGTGCAGTCGGCTATGGCCAAAGTTGCATGGCAACACTATTGGTCAAATATTGATTGTCAACAGGTATACAATTTATGAAATAATGTCGCAACCAGAAAAAAAACAGGTAGATTATTTGTATAGAAACGGTTTTCGTTACTCTTGGTAAAAATCGATACTGTATTGTTTTCGGAATATTTTGATTTGAAAAATATGAAGTAGTAACCGATGCTGGTATAAAGTAATGATGAAGTTATTGATTAAACAAAAAATCACGAGAAGAAAACTAAAATAAAGAGTAAGAAGAAAAAATAAAATTCAAATAGAGTAAGTATTCAAAATGTCCTTCGATTTCACGAATACACAAGTCTATCCTTGTTTCTAAGGAATCCATTTATTTTCTGAACGGTTGAGGATCAGCTATGAGGTCATGAAAGTGAAGTAGAATGCTGTCTTCCAATTCTTGACGTACATTTAACTCTGTAGTATCTACTTTTTCCTTAGCATACGACCAAACTGTGTAGTCTAAAGGATTAAATTCGCATGATCGAGGGGGACAATGAATCAGAGCTTCTGCACCTCTATCAAGCCATCGATTCGGAAAATGGTTACTCAACTAATCACGACAACTTCTATCAAAGTGCTATGGAGCTCCATCGTGCTTAAAAAATAGAGATCTTCGCTCGATTATTGTTAAATCTTCTAATAAGTAATAATTGTTTAAAAAATCCAGATAAATATCACCATTTAAATTTCCAGGTAGAATGTGATAACCATATATTATAAATAAAATAACATAGATACTTGATAGAAGGTATATAAAATTATTTCAATATTTTAATATTAGCCTTCTACATATTTAATTTAAAAAAATTATATTTAATAATTATAACTTCAGCAATTAAATTAAATTAATGTCATATAAGTACCACTTATATCAAAAATAAACATTCATTACAAGACATTCAAATGATACAACAATATCCAATGAATAAAAATTGTTAACCAAAATCCTATAAATTAAATATTTTAAGTAGACAAAATTTTGTTCCATGCTGCCAACGTAACAACTGATTTATTGAAAAGATTTGGCGATAACTTTATTTCGAGAAATGGTCCAATTAATCAGCCTCCAAGATCATGCGACATAACTCCACTGGATTGTTTTCTTTGGGGTTATGTTAAGTCATTGGTTTATGCTGATAAACCAGAAAAAATAGAAGCTTAGGAAGCCAACATAACTCTTGGTATTGATGAAATGAGGCCTGAATTACTCGAAAAAGTGGTCCAAAATGGGTCTAGTCGAATGCGGTTCCTCAGAGCTAGTCGTGGTGGACATATGCCGGAAACTATTTTTGAAACATAAATCTCATAAAAGTATCTTTCAAATAAAAAAAATTTAGCTTCAATCTTAATTTAAATGTATTTTATTTCAATTTAAAGTTCTATCACTCTAAAAAAAACACCCGATACTTGAAGAACATGTATTTGTTTTTTTTGCCATATTCCTTGCGATAACTGTTTTGGATCAACTAAATTTATCATTAATAAGGTGTACAAGCTGTGGTAATTAAAGAGTTCTAGAAATCGAGACAGTGTCACATACTTCTATATAAAAATTCTATACTCAAACAAACCCGGCATGGTTTTGTTGATCACAGAGGCCAATTGCAGACATGTGCACGTTTCAAACTGATTGTTTTTTGTCAGTGCATATGCTAGTGACTCCAAATCTGTTAAGTATCTACAGTCGCTATACACAGAGACCCTTAGGTATAAATGATACACTTTCGCCATCTACAGTATGCAAAAAACATACAAGGCATACCTATGTGAATCACTCCAAGTAAAGAAATGTATTCTTGATATTTTCATGTTACTAAGGCAGAAAAAATTTTGCTTATAATTTGCCGCAATGCTCATAATTAGCATATTCATATTCAAATAAATTAAATAGTTATTTGAATTTGAATTCTAAAAAGTCTTTGAATAACAATTTTTTTTAAATTGAAATTTATAGGAGGTTAACAGAGTTAATCTGTATGGTAATCAAAATTTTGGAATAATATTTCCATCATGTGAAAACTTCTTTTTATTATTTCATTATATATAATAATTATATTTTGGTTTATTCCTCACACATGTTGTCATTTGGATTTAATTAAATAAAAATATAAATTTGGAGTCCATAAAATACCTTACAAGCTTCACTTTATTCTGGTGTTTGTTAAGAAGATATATTCAGCTAGTTTGGTAAGATATTTTTTTGTTAATTCTTTTAATTTTTTAAATATGAAGTAGAGCTGAAGAGCTTTCGTTGTGAGAATTGCGTTTTGAAGATGTGCTAGGTGTTTTAGGGATTTTTTTAAGGAACTTATTTGAAGTGAGTTGTTTTTGAAGAAGTTCTTGAGGTTATGTTTTGCATTTTTGGAAAGGATTTGATTTTCATGATATAAGATACGAAAAAAATGTTGTATCCTTTAAGTATTTATTTAGTATTTCCTATTAATAATTTATATTTCTTGGAATTCTTTTGTTACTGTGTAATGAGTGTTAATTCCATATGTCTACTAAATTGTTTTCCTGAGAGAATTTTTCATGTAATACTAAAAGTTTTTGAATAATTTTTTTTTAATTCAACATTTATAGGAAGTTAACAGAATAAATCTGTATGATAATTAAAATTTCCTAATAATCCTTTCATCAAGTAAAAACCTCTGTTTATTATTTCATTTAAATATCGTATTTCACCAAATTTTTTACTACTTGTTTAAAATCTATCGAATTTAACCAAACGCCGCATATCTGAAATAATAAATAGATATGAAGATATATGTGTATTATTTAATTAAAGTGTACAATGGATTTCTGTCAAGTAAGAGCCAACACAATTCGAACTCGAATTCTTCATCAGTGACCATTTTTAGCTCAAAACTCGATAAATACAAACATTTAGTCGAAATGTTAGCACGCTGTTCCGTAGAATGTCGTTTGTAAGAATTTTAAATAGGGACAAGTCCAACACTGTCCTGATAATGACTACACTAAATTCGACATGCCTAACAACCGATTAAAGAGGGTAGCACATTCAAAAGGGGGATGCTTCAATAAACGTCTAGTTGTAACGGTTATATATGACACCCATAAGTGGGTAATTTTTACGAGCCCTGTTATTGTTACATTATGATATATCTGTTTCGGAGCGAAATATTTCATTAATGTGCGGTGAGATGATGAATCTGTGTATGTAATTGTATAGTCCCACCCCGCTATATGAAGCCTATTACAAATTTGAAAATTTTTGGATTGATTTAGCCGACGCTTCTTAGAAATTATTTATAATTGATTTATCAATGAGACATGTTTCTATTTCTACTTTATTTTAATAGTACGTACGCCATCTTGAAGGACTTCCTTATGGTAAAAGGTATACTGTTTTTGATTTGAATTTATAGTTTTTGAAAAAAGTGTACATATGTTATTTTAAGTGGTTTATAACAGAAAGATATTCTTATCAGAAATACGAGAATGATGGAGGCTTTTAACCATGTATTTTTCATTGTGAGGAACTTTTTTCGTTTCTTCAGAAGGATAGTTCTAAAATATGACGTTCATTTGAGTTTCGGATGACAGACACAACACAGAATTCGGTGTTTTTGTTCGCTAGTTCCAGGGAAACATCGTGGTATTCTTTCGCCAAATGTCTATTTCGAATTTATAAATATTATAACTTACGAACGGAATGAGTTAGAGACTTGAAGCTTTCAAGGTAGTTTAAGAGTCTGAATTTCTAGGATTACATTAGTGGATAGAATCAGTTTCAATATTTTCACGCTTATTCATATTTTAGATCAATGCAAATCTGAATAATCTGAAATTTGGTGTTTGAAAGGATAATTGTAGCGCACATGTTTCTGTAATATTTCATGGAATTGTATGACTGGAAGA
Source organism: Megalocaria dilatata (assembly GCA_034642435.1). Taxonomy (NCBI): domain Eukaryota; kingdom Metazoa; phylum Arthropoda; class Insecta; order Coleoptera; family Coccinellidae; genus Megalocaria; species Megalocaria dilatata. The sequence goes on from CM067861.1 coordinate 32,454,497, forward strand.
TTCAAAACAAACCATAGCAACAATCCAACGATAGAGTTCAAATTTAATACTTGCATATAAAATATATAATATATTAGGAGTACAAATAAGTTTCCGCCGTTTTTAACACAAATTAAATATTTATTATAGAAGACGATGTGAGACTGCTTGCTGAGTGACTTCTAATGTTAGAGCAAGTTCTTTTTGTGTTTGAGATGAATCTTCCTCCAATAATTCCTCCAATTCTGCATCCTCGTAAATTTTTGGCCTTCCACTGCGATCTTTGTCTTCTACGTCGAAATCACCGTTTTTAAACTTTTGAAACCGTTCAAGACACGTTCTCTCACTCAAAGCACCCTCACCATATGCTTCTACGAGCAATTGATGCGCCTCAGTAGCAGATTTCTTTAAATTAAAGAAGTAAACTAATATTTCCCGCAAATGACGCTTACTTGGCTCAAATTTTGACATTTTCAACTTATAAAAATTATATTTTACCAATATAAAATCAATGATATTAATAGGTTATGTTGTTCTTGAATGTCCACACTATTTTTTAAGCCGGTTATCATCTGCGAAAGCTAACCGAAACTCCGTGCCGCGCCATCTACAATAAAACGGCGGAAACTTATTTGTACTCCTAATATATATTTTTTTTCTTTTTGCTGTTCACCTTTTCAAGTATGCAAACTTATTTGTCATTCGATCACATTAGAAAGGAGTTCTCATCGTTAGTATGTACAGAATATGACAGTATACAAGCTTGGCTTTCATATTTCTGTGAACGAAATTGTTTATCTTTTATTTTGGTATATTTTCTTTTTTCTGATGAATAAATTGAATTGAATTGAAAATTGAAAATAACTACCAGAAGACTGATACAAAATTTGGTGAAGAACGTGTAATTAGAAGACCAAAAAAAATATTTTGGATTGTGGGTGATATGAACTAGCCAGCAAAAGCTCTAGACTTGTAGCTTCCTTATGAAAGAATTCAAAAATTTCAAAGAATCAGTGTAAATGGAGCAAGCACTCAAAAACTTTTGATTTCACATCAGTGCATCATTTTGATATGAATTTACAGGCATTCAAAACATTTTTATCAGTCATATGTTGAAGATTTGCGAGGGATATGTTGATAGTCCGAAAATTCTTATACGAACCTGTTTCTGTTTCATATAAACTCCAGAGTGCATCGAACTTCCAGTACCACATAATTATATGCCAATGTAATATTACAAAATTGAAAATGAGAAAAAAATGAGTTCAGGGAATCCCATGACGTTAATTCAAGTTATCTGCAAGCCTAAATCGATCAGGTGGATGCCGTTACGTTAATCATATACAAGGACTGGCCGAAACAATTCAAGCCCTAAAAAGTTTACTATGGTTGATATTATAAGGTTGTTCGGGAAGAAATTCCGTTTTTTCCCGATATGCGATTGTATTTTTTTGAACCGAACTTCAAACTTAAGCCGCAGTGTCTTAATATGTTTTCAGAGCTGATATAATGCTTGTGAAAAAGTTCAATTAATGCTACACAGTAGTTTTTGATTAGTGCTCTTAATTAATTAAACTGTTTATGACCACGCCCTGGGTTTAACCTAGAAGCTCGAAATATAAGTTCCCCATGTTCTCACGGAGAAAAGTTTGTGTTGTCGCGTTGACGTCTGTAATTCGCTTTTTAAACGTCACGAAAATTATCTATTTTTGAAGCGCATCATTACTGGGGACGTAAAATGGGATGTATATAACAATGTCAAAGAGATTATGGAGCAAAAAATATTAATCGAATCAAAGCATTTCGAAAGTCAATTTCCATAAAAAACGTGATTATGGCTGTTTTGGGGGATTTTAAAGGTATCGTTTTTTTTAGCTGTCACCGGATAACATGACAATTAACTCAGAAATTTACTGTCATCAGCTGGACAAACTGAATGATGATTGTCTTCAACAGAAAAGACCAGAATTAATAAACAGAAAACGTGTAGTGTTCCACCAAGATAATAGGAGACCTCATACAAGTTTGGTCACTCGCCAAAAGCTTTCACAGCTTGAAAGGGATACACTGCCACACCTATCATATTCTCCAGATCTGGCGCCTTCGAATTATTATTTTTTCCGGTCATTGTATAATTTTTGGAAGGTATAACCTTTACTTCAACTGGAGAGGTCAAAAATCACCTAGATCAGTTTTTGCAAAGACCAAACATTTTATGAGTTTGGCATGATGGCAAAATGTATTGAACCAGAATGGCCAATATATAATTTAATGAAATCTTTTTTCAACATGCAAAAATTGGTTTCCATTTTCCGAAAAAGAAAAAAAAAAAGAAATTACTTTCCGAAAAACCTAATATACTTGTTGGAAATTCATTTTAATTGAATGAAATAACGAAGAATATTTCCACGATTGATTGATTTATAACAATTGCTTATTATTTTATTCAACATTTGCATTTAGTGCGTATTCTAATGCTTTGTGTCAAATCAGTAGCGCTCCATATTTAGCCTAATCTCACTTCATCCGATCCGAACTGAAGAGGTCAATAATCACCTGGATCAGATGGCAAAAAGTATTGGTCAAGAATGGCCAACATATAATTTCATTAGATAATTATTCATTTAGGAAAATTGTCTTTCATTTTCCCAAAAAAAAAACCAAATTACTTTCTTAAGAACCCTATATATTTTTCTGTGAAAAATCCTAGTTTAATAATTGCTGATTAGATGTCTGAACGCGTTTATTTAAGTTCGCTTCGAAACAGGATATTTCTTGAATGCAGGTTTTCATAAAGCGTTGAAATTGTTTTCTTTAATCTTACGTGCTCTTTTTGAAATTGATCTATGCCTCATATCCAAGCCATTTTTATTCTTTTTATTGTCTCATATACAGCACTTTTTCCCAGTTCAGTCAATTGCACTAATTTTTTAACGTTTCGAAAACCTTTTATATAGAACTATTCAACCTGTTTTATTTTTTCTAGTTTTGACATTATTTCATAAATTGTATACCTATTAACAATCAACAATATTTGACAAATAGTATTGCCATGCAACTTTGGCCGTAGCCGACTATCTGCACAACCTTTTTTGTACATTACTTTTGCCTTAGAATATCACAACAAAGAAGTATATCAAAATTATGAAAAATAATAAATTCTGGATACTTTCCCAATGGACCAATCATTTTGTTTTGATTCTTCTTTTTTGAATGCCGCACATGTGTGTTGATAATTCTATATGTAGACAGAAATCAATTTCAAGGTGGAACAGTGTGACAAGGCAAGTCGTACTGGTAATTAGAAAAATATAAAAAAATTAGTGTCATTCTTTTAAAATGATAAGCATTTAGAAGAAATTCTAAAAATTATACACTCAGTAAAGGTCTGTTTAGTCATGTTGCCATAAATATTCACGTTCTCCAAATATTTTTTTTGTTGTGTAACCTTGATTAATGCTTCTCTGAACTTTTATCAAAACTTCAAAACCAACTGGTCCAGCTTAAATGAAAAAGATACATTTGCACAAAAAAAATTTCAAAATGAAAATTTTGCCCAGTTTAAACTGACTGTACTGAAAAAAATTGTACTACGCGAGTAAGGCAAGTGACGTCAGAATTTGGCGCATTTAGTAAGGATTCCAAAATGCCATAAGACTTGGTACATTCTTGCTAAAATTGTGGACAATTTTTTTCCGTTTTTAACAAATTTATCTATCTTAGTTAAAAATTATTCTAATGTGGCACTTCAAGATGCATTCGAAATAAAATTCAGTGGATTCCTTGAGTTCAAATGTTTGACATGTTTACCATCAGCTGAAAGAAGTCTACTGGGTTCAAATCAGGTGAACGTGCAGGCCACGAAATCGTACCACCCCGTCCAATACACTTATAGAGGTAGTCTTGATTGAGGAATTCTCTTAATGTGGCAGCATAATTCGCTGGGCAGCCATCTTGTTGGTACCACATGCTGATGTAAATGTTCAGTGGAACTTCCTTGTAAATCTTGATTTAATTAAAAACTTAAGAAATACACTGAATTGTATTTCAAACGCACCTTGAAATAGCACATCAGAATAATTTTTAACTAAGGTAGATACATTTGTTAAAACGGGATTTTTTCCAGTCTGCAATTCCAGCAAGAATATACCAAGTTTTATATTATTTTGGTATTTTTACTGAATGCGCCAAGTTTTGCCGTCACTTTCCAAACTCCCGTAATATTTTTTTTTCAGTACAGTCAGTTTAAACTGACCAAAATTTTTAGTTTGGAAATTTTTTTGGAAAAAATGTCTGTCGTCATCCAAGCTGGAGCAGCTGGTTTTGAAATTTTGAAAACAGTTTAGAAAAGCGATATTCAGGATTACATAACAAAAACAATATTTGGAAAAAGTGAAGATTTGTGGCAACAAAAGTAAAAAGACCATCACAGGATTCATATTTTTCTGATAACCATTACAACTTGCCTCGTCACCCAGATCCGGCTTGACGTTGATTTCTGGGACACCCTGTATTAAGAGAAACAGTGTTGTGTTTCTAAGACATGGCTGGAATATGAAACGTTTGCGAACCTACGTTTATTGGACTTTCTATCGATCGTTAAAAATATTCTATGAAGGAGTGGACAAGTGGGTGCACAAATTTAAAGCTTAAATAATTCCTGCTTGAGTGTTTCGAACTGAAAGAAAACATATTCGAAAATTAAGTAAATTTCAAAGGAACACAAATTTTTTTCTTCCTATTACCCCCGTATACGAGCAGACGAGGCTCATCTCGGCTAATTCGCGAAATTGGATTCGGGAATCACGACCCTGCAGCCACCATAGGCATTCCGGCTTCATTCCTCCGTAATGATGAGGGCTTCAATCGACTGAAAATCCCCAGGCCACGCCCATAGACCCGCCTCCACCCCCGCAGGATAACTTTATGGCCGGAAAATATTCATCCTGGACCAGTGAACATTCCTCGTAAATTTGACGGTGTTTGTGAGGTACAAATTGACGGCGTGGCCGCAAAATCTGCCGGGATTTGCAACGATATGTGGCGATACGGGGTGTCCCAGTGAAACCGCAAAATTTTGATTCTGAATGAAGTGGATGTTTCCACGTACCAGGGTATCCAAGACATTGTAGTAGATTTATATTATAAAATTGATTTCGAAAATGTGAATTTTAATTTAAATTTACTTTAGAAATGCTCGGATAAATTTCGTACTGCCGAAACACATTGGATTAGGAAAAACTCTTAATGGCTAATTTTACTCCATCTATTGGCTATCGATTTCGGCTTTGAACCATCATCAGGCCAGCTGAAATAAACACATATATACATACGCAAGATATAGTAACCATAATATTAACATAAACATAGTAGTCTGACACAAACAAATAAGGAGAATGAACACAAAGCTTTCGCTGTCCGTGTCATATCTCACAAAACAACAAATTTCGGAAAAGCATTGAGTTACAACGATACACATTCACATTCCTAATTTTTTTTTCAATTGTATCAGTTAAAGAAAGCATGTACAACCTGTCTCCGGGTACTCAGTAGAAATGACCTAAACTTATTTCTATAATGTACATCAGAATTAGAACTGCTGAAGAGGAAGTCCTGCGAAAGAGCATTCATGAATCTTGGCCCCAGGAACGCAAGACATTTTGTTCCCACTGTCTTATTTGCTGATGGAGTTTTAATCTTATTCGAATATCTAGCTCTGGTTGGATAATTATGAGATAAAAATTCAATATGTTCCCTATTTTTGTGCAGAAAACACACTGCCTTAAGAAAGAAGATCTGTCGAACATCTAGTATCCTAGCTTCCATGTATAAATTATCCGATGGGTAAGGTTCTTTCTTTCTTGAGAACAATTTTTAAGAAATATTTCTGTAGTGTGTTCAACTTTTTTAGATATACATTCGTGATGCCACCCCATCCGATAATTCCATATGCTATACGGGAGTCTACAAGAGCAAAATAGAGCATTTTGAGATGGTTTAGTGGTAAGATCTTAGCAAGAAACCTGAAGCGGCCCAAAAATGTTCTGATTATATTAACAATGTTATTAACGTGATTATTCCAACGAAGATGAGAATCAATAATAATCCCCAGGTATTTAATATTTTCGGTAATTCTTATTGTTATCATTTTATTATGATTATTCACCTCCAAAGTGTTATACTGCGGTAATTTGTTCTTGTAGCTTGTTATAGGAAGGAACATTGTTTTGTCAAAATTTATGGTAAGTAATTTATAATTAAACCAGTAAACAATATCACTCATTTCTGCCTGAATTTTAAGTTTTAGATCCTCCCAACTGCCCGATGTATACAATATAACGGTATCATCAGCAAAGCTTATGATGTGTCCAGATGTTCTAGTGGTGAGTAGAGCGTTTATAGGTATGATGAATAGAATTGGCCCGAGCACTGTGCCCTGCGGTACTCCGCATTTAACCAATTCAAATCTACTATACGTATCTTCAGTTTTGACACATTGTTTCCTATCATACAGATCTGAAGGATCTGAACAAATCGTGAGCCAGTCCTCGTATTCCCACATCCTCCAAGGACTCCAACAACTGTTGGTGGTCGACAGTGTCGAACGCCTTTTCAAGATCCAAAAACACAGCAATGGCAGGTTGGCTATTATCAATTGCATCATACATTTTCTGCGTCAGTGATGCAATGGCTCCCTCCGTAGATTTTCCGCTCCGAAACCCGAACTGATTATCAGCAATCACTTTATGTTTCTCCAGAAACAACTCGAGCCTCACTTTGATAACCTTCTCGAAAATTTTAGCGTAACTAGTCAACAGAGATATCGGTCTAAAATTTGCTGGTATAGTTTTATCTCCTTTTTTATGTACAGGTTTTATTACTGTGATCTTAAATTCAGCAGGGCAGATTCCATCCTCCATTATGATATTTATAATGTAACACAGAGGTCTTACTATTTCTCTATATATTGTTTTCAATGTCTCGGTTTTAATATCATCTATACCAAGACTCTTATTATTTTTCAAAGATCTCCTCCGTAGGTTTGAGGAAGAATGAATTTAAATTTTGATTGATTGTTTTCTACAATCTAATTTTTCAATATGAATACTGATGTTGAACATAATTTTAACAGAATTTCTGTTAAAAATCAAATATTCCGGCACTGTATGTGAAGGATTTTCTAATAAGATGTTTCATTTTGATATTAAAAAAAACGAGTATATTTTGAGAAATCAATGGATGTTTATTTCATTGTAAAGAGGATGGTTTACAGGTGTCCCAGAAGTCGACGTCAAGCCGGAATCAGGTAACAGGTTAAGTCATAATAAAATAAAATAAAATAGAAAGGCCTTTTACTTGATAGAAGAAATATATCAAAATTTGAATATCAAAACAAATTAAAATACGTTTATCTTCTACAATTTTAATTTCGAAAAATTTTTATTCAAAAAACTTTTAGAATTAAATTAATGTCTAAAACAAGCACCGCTTACATTTAATAGACGTATATAATCAAAATTCAATATATAATGTCAAATAGAATAAATAAACCAACAGATATACGAAAGTCATTAAAATTTATAAATAAATATTTAAAGGAGACAAAATGTTGTTTCTGGTCTTGCCTTTAAGAACGCCAATTGCCTTTTAAAAAACATGAACACACTTAAAGGACTTCTCAAAGAATATATTTTATTTGAAATATTTAATATATTTAAATATTCGAATAAGTTAATTCAAAAATCTCTCAAAACATGCACTATATCTTCAAAAAACAAATATAATTCTAAGCAATTCCTTCTTCAGTCCTGAAATATATTCCAAATATCAAAATCAAAAAACTAACCTATATCAAACAACGTACCACGTGTAAATGAATAATGTTTCGAGACACATATCAACTTTATAATTCAAGATTGATCTATGTTCTAACAGAATCAAAGAACAGTGTGAGTTATTTTTAAGGCTTATTTAAATTCATTGACATTCTATAATGAGATTTATTGAAGCCAAAATATAATTATATATTAAATATAAAATAAAATAGAAAGGCCTTTTACTTGATAGAAGAAATATAACAAAATTTGAATATCAAAACAAATTAAAATATGTTTATCTTCTACAATTTCAATTTCAAAAAATTTTTATTCAAAAAACTTTTAGAATTAAATTAATGTCTAAATCAAGCACCGCTTACGTTTAATAGACGTAAAAAACTCAATATATAATGTCAAATGGAATAAATAAACTAACAGATATACGAAAATCATTAAAATTAATAAATAAATATTTAAAGGAGACAAAATTTTGTTTCTGGTCTTACCTTTAAGAACGCCAATATATTTCAATATTCGAATAAGTTAATTCAGAAATCTCTCAAAACATGCACTATTTTTATTTAATTCTAAAAGTTTTTTGAATAAAAATTTTTTGAAATTAAAATTGTAGGAGATAAACATATTTTAATTTGTTTTGATATTCGAATTAAGTCTAATCATCAGAAAAATATAAAAGAAAATCTAAGTCCTGTATATTTCAAATTATATTGCACTTTCTTTTATCCAATAAAATGCACACCCTCTGATGATTTTTTAACTACTTTTGCTACAATTTTTCACTTTTTCCAAATTTTATTTTTCCTATGTTATTCCGAATAGTGCTTCTGTAACCTGTAAACATCAATTCTAAGCCAGTTGCTCCAGCTTGGAAAATAATGTCATTTTTTACCGAACCAAGTATTCCAAATTAAAATTTCGTCCAACTTCAATTGACTGTACTAAAAAAAATTGTACTACATCAGTTTGGCAAGTTACTTCAAAAGTTAGCACATTTAATAAGGATTCTAAAATGACATAACACTAACTACATTGTTTTTAGATTGGCCAAAAAAAAGTTCTTCTCAGTACTAAGTGGTACGTCTTCAAGTGAATTTGACAACTGATTTCGTAAAAAATCTAAATAAGTTTCAGCATTTAAAACCTATGTCAACTCAAAAGGTCCTATGACTCTGGAGAGAAAATTGTGTCGTTGCATGTGCGTCACGATTCGCTCCTCAAACGCCACGAAAATGATCCATTTTTTGAAGCACATCATTACAGGGGACGAAAAATGGGTTATGTATAACAATTTCAACTACAAGAGATCAGGGAGCAAACAGATGAACCAGCTTGTAATGTTCGGTCACCTTATAACTTCTCAAGGGGTTAAAGATAAATACCTATACGTTTCATTTTACAATTTGTTTCCATTCCCATAATGCATATCTACATAAAATAAAACATAAATACTTTATGAATACAAAATTAAATTATTGCACATTTGTTCATCATATGTCATCCAAATAAACCTGATATTGATCTCCGTAGTATATAACAAATACACTGGAGTATCTGAAATACACTACACAGCTCAAAGCATATCGCAAGCCAATATCCATCAAAAAAAGGTGAAGCTGTCTGTTTGGTAGGATTTTAAAGGATTCTTTTTTTTTTGGGCTTTTACCGGATAACACAACAATTAATTCGGAAGTCCACTGTTATCACCTGGACAAACTCAATGATGCACTTCAACAGAAAAGGCTAGAATTAATCAACAGAAAAGGTGTAGTGTTCCATCAAGATAATGCGAGGCCTCATACAATATTGGTCACTCGCCAAAAGCATTTTTACAGCTTGAAATGGATACACTGCCACACCCACCATATTCTCCAGATCTGGCGCATTCGGATTATTATTTGTTCCGGTCAATGCAAAAATTTTTGGAAGGTAAAAGCTTTACTTCAAATGAATAGGTCAAAAATCACCTAGATCAGCTTTTTGCCAGCAAAGACCAAAAATTTTATCAGCCTGGAATCATGCTACTACAAGAAAGATGGTAAAATATGTTGGACTAGAATGGTCAATAAAATATTAATTCATTTTACGAAAATTTTCTTTAAAAAAATGACCAAATTACTTTCCGAACAGCCCAATGTTTTAACATAGTTTCAAGAATTATTTTAGTGTAATATTCTATTGGAAATGTCAGATTTGTTCATAACTAATCAGCATTTACGCGAAGTTTAAATTTGTTGTTTTAATTGGAGGAAAAAGTGCAGTTGAAGCTCGTTGTATGCTTGTGAAAGTTTACGGTTACAATGCTCCTACTGACATACCATGTAAAGAATGGTTTCGGCACTTGAAATGTGGTAATTTCATCTCTCTAGGGGCAGCAAAAAAATTCCAGGACGTTGAATTACAGAGATTACTCGATAAAGGTCTGAATCTAACGCAAGATGCACTTACGTTGAGGGTGACCCAACAATCAGAGTCTGTACAGTTGAAACTAATAATTCAAAAGCAAGGCAACTGGATTCCTTATGAATTGAAACCAAGAGATCTAGAACGGCAATTATTTTCTTTTGTGCCACTGCTTCAAAGGCAAAAAATAAAGGATTTTCTACACTTTGTAGTGGCTGGTGAGACAACTTGAATCTTCTATGACAACCCCAAGACAAAAAAATATTACGCTTTGCCGTCTAATCATTGCCATCGACCTCAACATCGGCTGTGTATCTGGTGGGACCAAGGTGGCTTTGTACACTTTGAGCAGCTAAAACTTGGTAATTTCATCACTTATGATCAGTGCAGACTGCAATTAATTCATTTGAACCGTGCATTACGAAAAATACGGCCGGAATATAAGGACAAACGTTATAAAGTTATTCTTTCGCAGGACAATGCTCGGCCTCACGTCCCAAAATTTGTCCAAAAATATTTAGAAACGATTAAATGGGATATCCTACCGCACCCGGACGTTGCTATATTATTGGATTGTTTTAATGTTGATTTGATTTCCTTATTAAATGCTTCTGTTGGGTCGTTTCTCAGTAGTTTAAATCGTCTTTTTTCTATTAAATCTATTATTTTATCAGTTGCCGGGATCGTATTACCTTTATCTGATTTTGTGAAAATTATATTGTTTTGATCTGCTTTCTTTTTCATATCTATTGCTGTTTCTTTTCATTATCATATATATGTTTGCTTTCAAAAAATTTCCTTCTATTAATTTCTGAACTATGACATCAATTATATACGTTATTATAGGAGTTTCTTATTGCTATTTCTGTTTCTATACCTAATGCTTCAGCTTCTTCAACTTGAAAACTTTTCTTGATGTTGTATCGGGTGTTTTATCAGTGTGTTGAAACTTTAAATTGAAATAAAACACATTTTAATTCAGATTGAAGCCAAATTTTTTTTGTATTTGAAAGATAATTTTATGAAATTCATGTTTCAAAAATAATTTCCGACATATGTCCACCACGACTAGCTCTGAGGAATCGCATTCGACCAGGCCAATTTTGAACCACTTTTTCGAGTAATTCAGGCCTTATTTCATCAATAACACGAGTGTTGTTGTTATGTTGGCAAGAGCGTCTATTGTTTCTGGTTTATCAGCATAAACCAATGACTTGACATAACACCAAAGAAAATAATCCAGTGGAGTTATGTCGCATGATCTTGGAGGCCAATTAATTGGACCATACCTCGAAATAATGTTATGGCAAAATCTTTCTCCTAATAAATCAATTGTTACGGTAGCAGCATGAGGTGTAGCACCATCTTGTTGGACCCAAAACACTTCTGGGTCGATATTATTCAAATTTTGAAACAAATAATGATTGATCATCGATCTGTAATGAGCACCATTCAGTGTAACTTTAGCTCCAGCATTGTTTTTGAAGAAATATAGCCGTTCAATCAGAAAGGAGCTTCATCACTAAACACAATTTTACGATAAAAAAGTGGATCAACTTCAAGCTGTTCTAGGGCTCAATCAGCAAACAAACGACGCTTATTACGGACAAGTGGCCTTAGTTCTTGAACCAGTTGGATCTTGTATGTATGTAGACCAAGATCTTTACGCAAAATTTTCCATGTGGTGGATGCACAGATTACAACTTTTTGTAACGTCGACGAATAGAAAAATCTGGATCATCATTAACACAGTGACTTACAGCAGCGAATTTTCTTCTACACGTACAGTTTTTTGTCTTGTTGTTGTTGTTGCATCGAGTGGAGAAAATGTTGTCCGAAATCTATCGATAGTTCGACGAGTAAGTTGCTCTGATGGACGATTATGTAAACCATAAATTTCACGAAGTGCTCTATAAGTTTGGCGAATAGAACACTGATTTTGAAAATAAATTTCAACAATTTGTGAAAATTGTTGAACATTTTCATGATAATTTGTCAATGCTTGCTGAACAGAAATGTCAAAACAACATGGCTTCTACCTTCAGTCAAATCACAGTTATCCCTATCGAAAGTTCTATCACTCTGAAAAAAATACCTGATATTTATACGTTTTCTTAGAAAACTGTGTTCTTTATCGTAAAAAACGTATTGGAAAGGTTTATGAATCTCTCAAAAAATTTGTGATCTGAAAATTTGTTTCTGTTTAGTTCTTTGATAATTTTGACTTCACGTTTAATTATCCGATTCCCCTTCCTTCGAATTTGAAAATCTGGTAAATCGGATTCTATTGGATGCGGTCTAATATTAATCCATCGATCAGTTATATATTCTTTTTTTCAAGGAAAAATCGAAATTTCGAGAAAACGCATGCATTCTTCTATTTAGTGATCTCACAAACATCAACAAGACATGAACTTTACCTCATGTCATCAAAACTTGCAGCCACATGATTAACCAAAAACTAATAAGTCAACGCACACAAAAGAAGACGAAGAAGTCTTCACTAACTAGCTCGACGCCGAACTGATAGAGCTATATTACAGGATTATAATAGCCCCAAATTCACGTAGGTTTATAATTATCCCCCAACGCATTTCTCTACCCGGTGAAAAGTTGCGGAGACTGAATTTTCCGCCATACGAAGAGCGGGGGTGGTTTGGCTTTCGCCACACCCACCAACCTTACGAAGCGGGGTGGAATGCTCCAATGGGACAGAGAGAGGGACATTCAATCTTCCTGGCTGCACCCTCAGCATGAGTTCCCACCTCAGCGTCTCTGGCTGAAAATCAATTCCAGAGGGAGAGATCAAGCAGGTCTCTTTGTTTCGTGAAATATCTCCTTAAACCTCAGTACGAATACCTGCATGCGTTGGTTGGAAAACTTGTTTGCTCTTTTGATTAGGATGGAAAACGAAACATTATTTCGAATGGATTGGGATGTTAGGAAGCTGAAGGGAAAATCGATGGGAGGATTTCTTGCGGAGAGGAGGTTTTGAGGAAATGATTAGATACATCAGGTAAATTGCTAAGGATATAAGGGCAGTCAAATTCGTACTTTAAGTTTCATGTATGAGATATAAAATAGGTAAATGATTTGAAGTAAAACACTTTATTTCCGCTTATTTTTATTTTTCAACGACAATTGTTTCGTCAATTACATATTGACTTCGTCAGGTGAGTATGGTTACTAACTACTTTACAAAATCTTTCTCCTTAAATACAAGTTTCCCTAAAAATACGTGATAAAATGAAGTTTACAAGGAATTTATTAAAAAAGGTTCAACAACGGGGAACGGTTCACATCTGTTTGGTCGTTCAACAAAATATTCAGTTTATGATGCCGGTTTATTTCCATTGCTTCTAAAAGGTCCAATCTATTGCATTTGTTCTCGAAATGGAGAACTTCAAAGTTATGGTCAGAATCATGTCCGGATTCTTGTAGATGCCTAGCATAAGTGGAGTTTGATTTATTCTTAACGAATGAATTCTGGTGTTCCTGGATCCTACTCTCAAAAGATCTACCCGTTTGGCCAATGTATACATATGCACATGTACCACAATTTAACCTATATACTCCTGATCTCTTGTTCTTATTGACGATATCTTTATTATTTTTTATTAATTTACCTAAAGAATTTATTGTTTTATATGAGATATTGACATTTCGTTTTTTCTTTAAATATCTAGCTATTTGTACAGATTTTTGTCCTATGTATGGTAAGCAAATAAACTTTTCATTATTTCTGATATGTGGATGAACTAATGACATATCCACATATCAGAAATAATGAAAAGTTTATTTGCTTACCATACATAGGACAAAAAACTGTTTCAGAAATAATTTTATTGAATATCAACATCATATTGTTAGAAATGTCGTTTGTTGATTTATCACGGCCTACCACCAGGTGATTCTTCGAATTTGAGACTCTGTAGTTCTCATAAAGAGAGAGTTAGATCAATATATAATCGCATTAAGGGGAGAAAGAGGTAGCCAAAAATAAGAAAATATACAGCGTGTATATTCCATTTTGCGAAATCACTTTGAAAAAATTCAGTTGATTTCGTACAACTTATGTGATTGAGGGGGGTCAAATTATAGTGAAAAACCCCGTACATAAATCATGAAGAGGTTAATTTAACAGTATCACGAATGCACTTTTATTGCATCTACCATCCTTTGTTTTATAAGTTACATCATCTCATCTATTTCTGACTCAATTTTTACATGTTTTCAAACGAAAGTTTATTTCATTCACGATCAAACCGAGATCCTCCTTGGATTTCCTGATCTGCAAGACCTTGGGGGTGAAATGAGATACGATTTTTACAAATTAGAACTACGAAGTCATGAACAATGACTACCAGTAGATGTTATCGATGCTAATGAAAGATGTCCGGTAAAAATCGTTACGTAGTTTTGCAGATAGATTGCGATTAAACACAGGCTATTACCTGGGAAAGTATTAACCTTTACCCTTGAAGAACGAGGTAGAAATAAATCTTAAATGAATTATCATAATTTAATGCGGAAGCGTATTGTTGAAACAATTTTCCTCTTTTATTTATGTATGAAACTATGTTAGTGTTATTTACTTTGTGGATGGTAAATGAATACATTGAGAGAATATAAATATCAAGTGAACTTTTATTTACATTTTTCCTGCATTGTGAGTTCTTGACCAGCATAATGTTCGAGGTTTGAATGAGTCACTGAGGAATTTGTAAGAAAAATTTGCACATTGTTTTCCTCAGATAATCAACCTAGTCTACGTGGATAGAATAAGAATGGAAAATATTTGCCAAATGAATGAAAATATTATTGAATCTTCATTCAAAATGAATGAGAATTAAATTATATCAAAATCAGGTTATTCTGATTTTCACAAATCAGACAATTGTTTTGCTATTACATTAGAATCATCAGGTACATGGTGTCTTACATTTTTGAATAACTAAATTTGTTTTCAAAATCGGCTTCTATTTATATTATAGTAGGTAGAAAAATTTTTATCAATGAAATATATTAAAAGAATTTCTGAGAAAATTGCCACATACCTCAAAAATAAATATGACTTAAGAACTTCACTCAAACCTGAGTAAATTCATGTAATATAACAAAGATATTACTTATAAAGATATATGTATAAGGTGATGTCTAAATAATTTGGTCATTAAATTGTTATTTGTTTGTTTATCAGTTAGTTTGCATCACATGTGATGATACTATTATATGTCTATAAAGTGGTACAGAGTATCTAGGTCATATTTTTCAAAAATTTAATTCTAAATGTTTTCATGAGATTTATTCAATATTATTTAATATGGATTTTCACCAAGTGAAGACTGATTCAATTAAAGAAGGAATGAGAATTATTATATTTCAAATCAGAGAAACAATTTGAAAAATCCTTGAGTAATTCATTTAATAGAGTTGAAATTGTTTATTCTGAAAAATTCAATTCCAAATAGAGGAAACATCTTAAATATCAAACAGAGTAATTCTGTTATGCCTCGCTCAAAATTTTAATTTTATAAAATTCCTTGGAAACTTTTCAAAATTGAATTAAATTAATGCCAATAAATATTGATTCTCTTTTAGTAGATATATAGAATTAACACTCATTACACAGCATCGAAAGAAGATTAAAGAAACCAAAGAAAATGGAGAAAAATTAAAAAATACATTCTCACTAAGGAACAAAACACATCAACGTGAATAACAGTGGATACATTATAAACTTTAACTTTACAAATAAAACAAGTTGGTATCAATTTGGAGTATCTTCATCTGCACTGAGCCTAGTGGTACGCCACTTTCAATAGTACCTACCAGACAATGTCTAAACATACTGATATCTATCCTTGAGATAGTTCTCGATCAGTTTAACTCCTTCTTAATGGTTACCATTCATATTCTATGTGTAATGTTCGCTAAAATATATTTTTCTTGCGCTCGTACAAGAGCATCTATATTTTCTTTAAAGATTTCACAAAACATGTATATAGGGTCCTGCAATAGTTAGTTGCGCTTTCATAGCTGCTGAACTGGACATGTTAGAAATTTCGTTCCAAAGCATGCTTCTTTTACTATCAGTTTTGCTTCTCACGAAATTATTTCCCAATATCAGGTGTTCTTGAAAAAAATGATTGAACAAAAGGGTGATTTGTTCAATGGATCATCCCATATATTTTCAAATATATTCAATGGCCTTCTATATCTCTATCGTTAGGCAAAATATTGAAGATATTTATTTATTTCAAACTTTTGTCTAATGGTACAGATCTTATTCAGAGAAAACTGTAAAAACTTAAGGGAACAGTAGTTCACCAAAAGTCCTCAACCGATTGACAGAAGTAATTGTAAAACGAATTTGACGAAAAATTGACTGATATATTTGCCTAGTCATCATTCCTAAATTAGCAACATGTCATATACAGGATGTCCGTTATTAATTGCCAAATATAAAGAGCTTCAATTCAAAAAAAATTCCTTCCAATGTAACATCCTTTATGTTTTTCGCAATAACGTAGATAGTTGAATGCCTCACATTTTCTCAGAAGTAACCTTAGGACTACTCTTTGTAGTAATTTATTCTCGTTTGAATTCAATCTTTTTCTGTAGGAACAAATCAACCCCAAATAGAAGCATTTTTTGGATTTTTTGAAGTGATTTATCGAAATCATGAAAATAATTTAATTTTGACAAAGTCAAGGTAAGTGAATGTTTACAATTTTGTAAAGGTTTTTCCAGCTGTCCTTAACAAGCCACTACTGGTTTCAAACTATTCGGCGATTCTCGGAAAGTTTATATCATTTAGATAAGGAGTGGGCCATCTAGAGTTTGCATTTTTTTCGAGTCCAGCAACACTTTTGTCGTTCGTGTTGTTTCAGTCTCTCCAAACGACTCATAACTTTGCAAAAATATTCATTACTTTTTTATTCATAGCCGATCTAAAATTTTAAATGGCTCACTCCTTATAAGTACTGGTATGTTTATATTTCGACAAAGGAATCCCCTCCTTCTAAAGTCAGTTAAAAGTGCTTTTGGGCTTTATGATTTTTGATTCTCGTCTCGAAACAGCAGAAATATTTGCCATTCACAAAATGACCACAATCTCTTTATAGACACTAGTTCAAGATTCCTAGATATTGAGATATGTTTATCTATCTGCTTAACATAACTGTCTTTCTTGAATCTTTCTAACAAATCAGTAAACACAACGGGACTCACGCTGTACCGAAAGTCTATTCCTCAACGAGTTCATTTGGTATTGATTTCAGAAATGAAGACACATTTTACTGCCGTGCTGTTGGGTCTCTGGATAATTCTTACAATGAAAACTTTGGCTTTGAATAGGGTTAAACGTCTAGTATGGCCTCCTGGTGGAGATAAGGTGCAGGTGAGTCTTTGTCTACCTAATCTGTTCAATATAACTTAATTAACAATTTTTCTAGTCGAAATTTTCTTTTGAAAAATAAGAGGTCTTTTACCCAAATGAATATGAAGAATATGAATAAAACTATGGAATGTTGACATTTTAATTTGCCATGATTGATTGGATTTTGAATTTATTATGGTATCAGTAGTGGTAGGTTTTCTAAAAATGTCAAATTTGAACTTATTATTACTATGACTTATATTATTATAATAATTTAGAATTTTACATTTTCAGAAAAACTATCATTACTGATACCATAATCCATTAAAATTCCAAACACTCATGGCAAATTAAATGGTCAACATTCCATAGTTTCATTAATAGACTTTTGAGCATTCCAGTGAACGGAGTCAATTTCCGAAAAGAAGTTAATATAATTCAAACTATAGAGATGAACAATGACTATAGAACCGAACGATTAAAAAGAAAACTCACCACAATATTAAAAAAAAAAAATTATCAATATAAATGATCCTCATGAAGAAAAGAAAATATGGTTTGCAATGACTTAAATAAAAAAGGTTTCAGCAGTAGAATCCCTAATGATCTTCATAAGATGTGAATTAATTCTTTAGCAGTAAATAGAAATAATTTAGCTGAGATGTTGATGAATAATAAAGAAAGGAATATATATATATATATATATATATATATATATATATTCCTTTCTCTTCTCACTTTATATATATATATATATATATATAAAGTGTAATGAAAGAACCTTTTCAGTTTTAAGCTTAGTTTCTTTTTGTACTTCTTTGAAGATGGTCGAAAAACCAAAACACGTATAAGGGTTCTGAATAAACTGCGAAACATAAAAACTGTGAGAATTCATTTTCTAATTGAAATTGTTATAATGTTTTACCTAGAGCCATCCGCATACTCCATTCATTTAAATAACTGAGCAATTAAACATAAACATAGAACGTATTATTCGTGCAATACAGCCAAATTTATGTGAGAGAGAAAGGAAAAATTGGGTTGACAGAATGCAGTACGTACCTAGAAAACTTGGTGGTCATTTGAATGATGTTATTTTTGATACATAATGGTTTAATGAAAGAAAATCAATATAAGACAAACAAATGTTAACTTCCGCTATTTTATTGATTTTCACAACAATTGTTTCGTCATACCATGACTTCATCAGGTGACTATTTAAACTGAGGTATACAATGCAAAACATGACCTTAAATACACAGCTCTGGTACAAAAAATAGAGGGGTGGAAAAAGAGGTATACAATTAATGAAAAATATTAAGTAGGGGGGACCTATTTAAATCTATTTGATCATTCAATAAAATTTGTCTTTTATTATATCTATTGATTTCTAAAGTTTCTAACAGATTTAGTTTCTGACTTTTGTTTTCAATATGTAATATTTTATAGTTCATATTAAAATTATGGCCAGTCTCTAACAAATGGTTGGCATAAGTTGAATTCGGTTTATTATTGATGTAACATTTTTCATGTTCTCGTATCCTTGTTTGGAATGAACGGCCTGTCTGTCCTACATATACACATGGGCAATCACTACATGTTAACTTGTGAACTCCTGATTTTTTGTGTTTAGGAATGACGTCTTTATTATTTTTTATTAAGCTGCCTAAACAATTAATAGTTTTGAAAGAGATGTTATATATTTTTTTTCTTTAAACATCTAGCAATCTTTTCAGATTTTTGGCCTATGTAAGTTAATGAAATAAATTTGGTTTCGCTTAAATTTTGAAATTTTGGATATACAAGTGACATTGCTTTCTTGTAATTTATTTTATCAAGTAAATTGTATACAATTAACGGATTGAAATCATTATTTAAAGCTATTTGTTTAATCGTTTTATACTCTTTGTCAAAATTTTCTTTCGTCATGGGTATGGTTACCAATCTATAAAGCATACTATTATAAGCTGACAATTTTTGTGAAAATGGATGGTTTGAAGTATAAGAATCGTACCATCTGTATGTGTAGGTTTTCTGTATATGGAAAAGGCATGTCTATTATTAATTTTAGTGATTTTTAAATCTAAGAAATTAATGCTATTATTTACTTCATCTTGCTCTGTGAATTCAATTGCTGAATATAATTTATTGATAGATTCCAAAAATGAACTAAGTTGTCTATTTGTGCCATCAAATAAACAAATTATGTCATCTACATAGCGGTACCAATAAACAAAATCTTTAAAATATGGAAGTTTTTGGATATTGGTCTCTACGTGATCCATGAATATTTCTGATAACAAAGGGCTTAACGGGTTCCCCAGTGTTAGACTTTCTTCGTCTAGATAAAACGAGCCGTTGAACATAAAATAATTTTGATCTAGGCAAACGTTCAAGGCGTCTCTAATATTTCTGTTTTTACAACAGGATTAGTTCGTTTTTGGGGTAATAAATCATCAACTAATTTTATAGTTGCACTGACCGGTATACTAGGAAATAAGTTTTTTACATCAAAGGAAAAAAATTTGGCATTGTTTGGGATATGTATATGCTTAATTTTTTTTTTGTATAAGTTGATAAGAGTTTTTTATTGCAAATTTGGCTTCAAAGTTAGTTTCTGTTAGTATAATTTTGTTTGAATACTCACCTGATGAATGATGATATGACGAAACAATTTTTGTGAAAATCAATAAAATAGCAGAAGTTAATATTCGTTTTTCTTATATTGAAGATGAATTTCTGTCAAGTAAAGACCGAGACAATCAAAAAAAAAGAAAGAAAATCAGACAAAAAAAATTGTCTCACTGAATCATTGGTGTGTTTATTTAAAATTTTCACTTGTATAATCTTGTGGAAAACCCTTTTGTTTCTGTTGTTTTAAACGTGGTTTGTTAACAAAATTTTGTTCAAATTGTTCTGATAATGATAGGGCGAGGCGTCGAAAAATTAAATGAGCTCTGTAATAATTTCTTTGGCATTCAAAAATATTATATATTAATGCTGAATTATTATTTCAGGTGATTGCAGGTGTCGGTATTCCAGTAGATTTAGAGGAAGAAAAACTCATATTTGGACTGGTGTATAAGGCTGTCTATGCGTTACCAAGCAATGTTACCCAGCTGCAATACAGCAACACTATTTACCAGAGGAGCGCAAGATCAACAGAGTATTCTCACAGAAATATTATAAAATATTTGGAAAGGTAAATGGTTTTAAAAATAAGGACGGTAAGTTAGACGCATGGCTTCTGAGTACAACTGTAACATAATCCCGTGCTTCTGTTGTCGTTTCAATCCAATGTCACAATCAAATGAAAAATATCAAATATCGATTGGCAATTATTTGATGCCGGAGGTTAAGTAAACCCAATTTTCCCTAATTGAAAATTCAAATCTGAAATCTGAAGAACTTTTCTTATAAACAGAGTGTCTACTTTTAAAAGGGCTAAACTTCAAAGGGAGATCATACTACTCTGTCAAGAAAGTACCGGGAATTTTCAATTAAAACAACATTTTTACATTTAATCGTCAAAATTTATTGGGTCGCCTTCAAAATAGGCTCCATTAGCTCCAATACATCTATGCCAACGGCACTTCCAATTATCGAAACATTTTTTATAGGCGCTTTCCGGGATGGACTTTAGCTCTCGCGCCGAATTTTGTTTTATGGCTTCAATCGACTCAAAACGGGTGCCACGAAGGGGCAATTTTAGTTTTGGAAAGAGGAAAAAGTCGCAGGGAGCCAAATCCGGCGAATACGGTGGTTGCTGAAGCACGTTTGTTGAGTTTTTGGCAAGAAAGTCAGTCACAATCGTAGCTCGGTGAGAAGGCGCGTTATCGTCATGCAAAATCCATGAGTTGTTCGCCCACAAATTTGGCCGCTTCTTACGGATACGCTCACGCAAACGTTTCATAACGCCTAGGTAATACTCCTTGTTTACCGTCTGACCCTCTGGAACGAATTCGTAGTGCACCACGCCACGGATATCGAAGAAAACAATGAGCATCACCTTCATTTTCGAGCGGCTTTGGCGTGGTTTTTTCGGTTTCGGGTCATTTTTTGCCACCCATTCCGATGATTGCTGGCTTGTTTGCATATCGTACTCGTAGACCCAGGTCTCATCACCAGTAATAATGCGTTCCATGAATGTAGAATCGGAATTACAGCGATCCAGCTTGTCTGAAGCAACCTGTTCGCGATGACGTTTTTGAAGAAAATTCAGGTCTTTCGGTACGAGTCGTGCGGCCACCTTTCTCATGCCCAAAATATCAATCAAAATCGTACGTGCGGACTCGTGGGATATCTTAAGATCATGTGCTATCTCTCTCAAGCTGGTACGACGGTTTTCCAGCACCCTTTCCTTAATTTTATCGACGTTATCTTCGATCGAAGCCGTCGATGGGCGACCACTTCACGACCGTTCTTGAAGGCTCTGTACCACTGATATGCACGAGTTTTCGATAGAGCATTATCACTAAAGGCCTTTTGCAACATTTTCAATGCATCGGCGCACGAAAATTCATTTGCAACACAAAACTTTAAACAAATTCTTTGCTCAACGTAATCACCCATAGTAAAAATCGGCACGCACTCCGACATCGACTGACTTAATCAGCTGTTGCAAACACACTAGTTGACAGATCCCGCTCAAGCTTGACATAGTAATTAAGGACAGTGGTACCAACCTAGGAAAAAAAAATTTTACCTGCCTCATTGCCCCGCCAGATTTAAATCGATAATTCCCGGTACTTTCTTGACAGAATGTACAAGTTATTTGCAACAAAAAATGTCATATAACCGAAATGTTAATGTTTTTCCTTCAAATTTACATTTATTGATTTCAAGAAATATTTCAAGTTTTTCCATAAAATCAATTGTACTTAGGTTATCCTCATCTACTTTGACCTCATATCTGGAAACGGCATTAAATTTGCTCCAAGATAAGAAGTTCTGTGTGCCAAAGAATTCTTATTGGGGGCGTGGTAAAAAGATGAATATCACGATTCTGAAGTGAACAAAATCAGTCATATTTTTCCCATGCTTTTATCGATGAGAAATTATTAATTATGGACATGTTTTTTTTTCAGCAAAAACTATCTCATTTAGTGTGCTTTCGAATGACATATCACTTTTGTGCTAGCTGCTTGTCCTCTGCCATAATATCATGGCAAAGAAGATAACAACAAAGAGTTGAAAAATTTCAAACCTAAATTTGCTTTGTCTTGAAGCTCTTTGTGATTGAATATCAAAGTAAACATTGAATTTAAAATCCGACAGTTTCTTTCGCTCAATAATTTCGGGTATTAGTACGTTTTCTTGAATCTGACGAATTAGCTCAATTCATAAGTATTCTAGCAAAAATCGAGAAAATTATGCCTGTTTTTTTCAAACATCGAATATCGCGCTATGTTGTTCGTTTATGGACTTGCAAATGGAAAAGCTCGCGCAGCTATTAGAGAGTACGGTTTGTGTTTTCCCAACAGACGAAAGCCAAACAGTAAGACATTTGTATCGGGAGTTTTTTTTATAGTGATAGAACTTTCGATAGGGATAACTGTGACATCATGACAGAAGGTAGAAGCCATGTTGTTTTGACATTTCTGTTCAGTAAGCATTGACAAATTATCATAGAAATACTCACGCTGCAACAACGTTTATGAATTTTTGAAATTTATTTTGAAAATCAGTGTTCTATTCGCCAAACTTATAGAGCACTTCGTGAAATTTATGGTTTACATAATTCTCCATCAGAGCAGCTTATTCGACGAACTATCTATAGATTTCGGACAACATTTTCTCTACTCGATGCAAAAACAACAACAACAACAAGATACGTACAGAAGAAAGTATCGCTGCTATAAGTAATCGTGTTGATGATGATCCAGATTTGTCTATTCGTCGACGTGCACAACAAGTTGGACTCTGTTCATCCTTCACATGGAAAATTTTGCGTACAGATCTTGGTCTACACCCATACAAGATCCAACTGGTTCATGAACTAAAGCCACTTGACCATACTAAGGGTCGTTTGCTTGCTGATTGGGACCTAGAACAGTTTGAAGTTGATCCACTTTTTTATCGTAAAATTGTGTTTAGTGATGGAGCTCATTTCTGGTTGAACAGCTATGTAAACAAGCAAAATTGCCGTATATGGAGTGAAAACGATCATCAAAAGGTTCTGCAGGTTCCATTGCATCCTGAAAAATGCACTGTATGGTATTCTTTACACGCTGGAGGCATCATCGGTCCCCATTTCTTCAAAAACGATGCTGGAGCTAATGCTACAGTGAATGGTACTCGTAACAGATCGATGATCAATGATTATTTGTTTCAAAATTAGAATGGCATTGATCCAGAAGTGTTTTGGTTCCAACAAGATGGTGCTACACCTTGGGCTGCTACCGTAACAATTTATTTATTGAAAGAAAGATTTGACGATAACATCATTTCGAGAATCAATTGTCCCCCAAGATCATGCGACATAACTCCACTGGATTATTCTCTTTGGGGTTATGTCAACTCATTGGTTTATGCTGATAAACCAGAAACAATTGACGCTTTGGAAGCCAACATAACTCCTGTTATTGAAGAAATAAGGCCTGAATTACTCGAAAAAGTGGTCCAAATTTGGTCTGGTCGAATGCGGTTCCTCAGATCTAGTAGTGCTGGACATATACCGGAAATTTTTTTTAAAATATAAATGTCATATAATTATCTTACAAATAAAAAAAAATTGGCTTCAATCTCAATTTAAATGTGTTTTATTTCAATTTAAAGTTCTATCACTCTAAAAGAAACACTCGATAGTAATTTAGATATCACGTATAATGCATCACTAAAAAAGTTTTTTTTCCATGCATACTTTTTAAAACGTAGATTTGAAGAACGTCTTATCCCTGTTTATAAAATAAAATAGAAAGGCCTTTTACTTGATAGAAGAAATATAACAAAATTTGAATATTAAAACAAATTGAAATATGTTTATCTTCTACAATTTTAATTTCAAAAAAATTTTTTATTCGAAAAACTTTTAGAATTAAATTTATGTCTAAAACAAGCACCGCTTACATTTAATAGACGTATATAATCAAAACTCAATATATAATGTCAAATGGAATAAATAAACCAACAGATATACGAAAGTAATTAAAATTAATAAATAAATATTTAAAGGAGACAAAATTTTGTTTCTGGTCTTACCTTTAAGAACACCAATTGCCTTTAAGTGTGTTCATGTTTTTAAAAGGCAATTGGTGTTCTTACCTTTAATAACACCAATTGCCTTTAAGTGTGTTCATGTTCTTAAAAGGCAATTGGTGTTCTTAAAGGTAAGACCAGAAACAAAATTTTGTCTCCTTTGAATATTTATTCATTAATTTTAATTACTTTCGTATATCTGTTGGTTTATTTATTCCATTTGACATTATATATTGAGTTTTGATTATATACGTCTATTAAATGTAAGCGGTGCTTGTTTTAGACATAAATTTAATTCTAAAAGTTTTTGAATAAAAAATTTTTTTTAAATTAAAATTGTAGAAGATAAACATATTTCAATTTGTTTTAATATTCAAATCCCTGTTTATGACCAACACACCTCATGAGAGGTGAATTTATCGGACTAGTAATAGTTCTCGATCGCCTCAACGCTGAAGAATTAATTACATTAATCTAAAGGAACTTAACAAACAGATTGAATGAAATGCAATTCACCAATATCAATTATATTCACATTTCAGCGAAATGACAGATATCGAAAAGAAAGTATGATTATGACACTTCAAAAAGATGGTGTTGCCAAATGAAATACTGGAATAGTAAACTAGTAGCGACACTTGTTATCAAAACTGCACGAACTTATTTTTACTTCTATTATATTTTTCAATGTACATTGTAGAACTTCGAAGATATAAATCTGAATTTAAAGTGATTTCCTCAAAATTTGAAGGAACATGAATTTAATTTCAGAAACATAGTGACAACATTTCAACCGAAACGAAAAAAATTTAAAAAACTCGAAATAGCCCCAAAGTTTTTATAACGAATACGAAGCTAGAATGAGGTTTGTTTCACTTCCAAGGTCACAAAACAAAGTGTCGTGCGACCTTCAACTGGACACTGCAACTGATTTTCAAATGTTTCTGTTTCAATATTTCCATTTCTTGTTGTTGTTGTCTGATTGTTGATCTTATATACACAGTTTAAATTATTACTAGGTTTTTGTACGAGCAGAATCAATATAGTGAAGAATGTGTTCTGAGGACGATATGTGAAGCTGCAGTCCCGAATTTTGATGAAAATGGTGGATTTATGAATGAAATAATGAATATAATATTTGAGTAAGTTCTCCAAGTTGTGGCTTTCTCATACTCTGAGGCCTGAATGACATAACATATTTCCTTACAATGATTTCAAAGCTAATAATCCAAAACAAAACGAAAGAAACTTCAATAGTAATTACACTGGCCGACAAAAAATTTCTTTTCGGTGGTAGCATAAAGCTGAATAGCATATAGCATATTATGATAGAATTCAGTTAAGAAAATGAGAAAAAAAAGGTATAATAAGTTACTTTTCTAGAACCACATTTAATGTTACAATATCTGATGTGTATTGAGAAATTTCAGTATTTTTTAACCATATACATCGATTTTATGTAGTTTCATACTTACTAAACGTTTCTAACATTTAAAAAAAACACAAAGAATTAAAATATAGACTTAAAATACTAATAAAATTCTTATCTTCTCTCTTCAAAAACTAGCAGTAGTTACCCATCAGGGCTGGATCCCACCGTCCTTGATAGCGAATTTCCATTGTCCATTGTCCTAATCACTTGGTAGA
The DNA here is from genome assembly GCA_034642435.1 of Megalocaria dilatata. Taxonomy (NCBI): domain Eukaryota; kingdom Metazoa; phylum Arthropoda; class Insecta; order Coleoptera; family Coccinellidae; genus Megalocaria; species Megalocaria dilatata. The sequence continues at coordinate 32,480,939 of CM067861.1, forward strand.
ATCTTTCATTCTGCTGCTCTCTGACAGCTCCCAAATTTTCAAGAAAAATGACGGATGTGAATGGAGGGAATGAATTTTTAATGACATTCGGGCGCCAAGCGAATTATAACAGTTCATTAACTAACTATTGGTGGTTTGCATCCATATTGTTGCCCAAAAATCTTCTTACTACACTAACAAATGAGATTCATGCTCTGAGTTTCTGCTTGGTAAGTTTTTCTGTAAAATCAACGTCTTCCATCAATTTTCTGATTTGTTGTCTAATAAAAATTCCTTCCTTTAATATGGCATCACATAACTTGGGAAAGACTTGTTTTAACTATTTGATTCCATCACCACTTTTATTCATAGCCTTCACAAAGTTTTTCATCAGCGGAAGTTTAATATGAAGAGGCAGCAGAAGGAAAATTTTGAGGTCTACTAGAGGTCTAAACTTAACATTTTCAGATCGCGTTTGAAATACACTTCTTTCTGGCCAAGTTTTCGTTATTAAATGCTGATTTACTGAACGGCTTTCCCATAGACAAAGAAAACAGCAATATTTTGTAAATTTTTCCTAAGTTCCACTAAAATTCCTATAACTTTCAAGTCACCACATATCTGCCATTCATACGTGTTGTAGTTTATTTTAAACAAAAGAATGCGCAAATTTTCGTTACTTTCTTACATCTGCAATGACACAGATGTTAAACTGTATGTAGACGAATCTATAAATACACGCCACTCAGAGGGGGAACGCTCAATATCAAATTCCCACATTTAACCATCAATAATAGTAAACGCACACAACGAATTTTCCATACTGTAGAAAACGGACCATTCCTTTTTCTGGAATTCGTAATTTTCGTTTCGTTGCCTAATAAGTTCCATTCCTCAAGACGGAAACCAAGAAGTTCTGATTGTTGCTTTGATAACCCCAAATCATGTACTAAATAATTTAACTCACTTCGAACAATTAAATGTTTTCCTAAGAATTTCATCATAAAACTATTTTACTTGAAATATTCAATATAATCGAATATCTATCTAAGTAACTTTTTAGAAAATCTCAAGATATGCAAAAACATTACCAAAAAAAACGTTTTAAGAGAGACTTTGCTCCTCAGTACCCAATCACATTTAAAAAATTTAACGTCAATCAACAAAAAATATTTACTCACCTTAACAATCTAAAACCATCTTGGCAAATGAATACTGACCATTTAAATGGAGTCCCATGTGACCACCAACAAATAGTTCTGTGGTTTACCATACCATGAAGATATAGTGCATGCTTTGAGAGATTTCTGAATTTACTTATTCGAATATTTAAATATATTAAATATTTCAAATAAATTATATTCTTTGAGAGGTCCTTTAAGTGTGTTCATGTTTTCAAGGTACAAATGGCGTTTTGAGAACAAGACCAGAAACAAAATTTGTCTCCTTTAAATATTTATTTATTAATTTTAGGGACTTTCGTGTATCTTTTGGTTTATTTATTCCATTTGACATTGTATATTGAGTTTAGATTATATACGTCTATTAAATATAAGCGGTGCTTGTTTTAGACATTAATTTAATTCTAAAAGTTTTTTTGAATAAAAATTTTTTAAATTAAAATTGTAGAAGATAAACATATATTAATTTGTTTCAATATTCAAACTTAGTTATATTTCTTCTATCAAGTAAAAGGCCTTTCTATTTTATTTTATATATAATATATAATTATATCTTGGCTTCAATAAATTTCATTATACAGTGTCAATGAATGGTAAACCTTAAAGATAACTCACACTGTTCTTTGATTCTGTTAGAGCATAGATAAATCTTGAATTATAAAGATGATCTATGTCTCGAAACATTATTCATTTACACGTGTTGAGTGGTTTGGTACAGGTTAGTTTTTGATTTTGATATTTTGAATATATTTCAGGACTGAAGACGGAATTGTTTTGAACTATATTTGTTTTTTGAAGATATAGTGCATGCTTTGAGAGATTTCTGAATTTACTTATTCGAATATTTAAATATATTAAATATTTCAAATAAATTATATTCTTTGAGAGGTCCTTTAAGTGTGTTCATGTTTTCAAGGTACAAATGGCGTTTTGAGAACAAGACCAGAAACAAAATTTGTCTCCTTTAAATATTCATTTATTAATTTTAGGGACTTTCGTGTATCTTTTGGTTTATTTATTCCATTTGACATTGTATATTGAGTTTAGATTATATACGTCTATTAAATATAAGCGGTGCTTGTTTTAGACATTAATTTAATTCTAAAAGTTTTTTTGAATAAAAATTTTTTAAATTAAAATTGTAGAAGATAAACATATATTAATTTGTTTCAATATTCAAACTTAGTTATATTTCTTCTATCAAGTAAAAGGCCTTTCTATTTTATTTCAAAAAATTATATTCAATATTATAACTTCAGGAATTAAATTATGAAAATATATAAGAGGAATGAGAAGAAACAAAATTTTGTCTACTCAAAATATTTAATTTATAGGATTTTTGTTAACAATTTATATTTATTGTATTTTGTTATCTCATTTGGATGTCTTATAATGAATGTTTATTTTATATGTCGTTTGATATGAGCGGTGCTTCTGTGACATTAATTTATTCCTGCAGTTATAATATTAAATTTAATTTTCTGAAATTAAATATGTAGAAGGCTAACAGAATATATCTGTTAATATTAAAATATTTACAAAATTTTATATATCTGCTATCAAGCATAAACCTCCATTTATTTTATTTTATTCATAATATATAATTATTTGGTTTCCTTAACATTCTTCATACAGATGTCCTTCTGTTATAACAGAAGCCGTTAAATTGCCGGTGAATCTTTAAGATCTATGGTAAACCACAGAACTATTTGTTCTGTCACGTGGGTCACATGGAACACCATTTTAATTTTCAGTATTCATTTGCCAAGATGTTTCTAGGCTTTTAATTTGAGTAAATATTTTTTGTTGATTGATGTTATACTTTTTGAACGTGATTGGGTACTGACGAGCAAATTCTCTCTTAAAACGTGTTTTTTAGTAATGTTTTTACATATCTTGAGATTTTCTAAAATGTTACTTAGTAAGATATTCAATAAAATTGAATATTCCAAGTAAGATAGTTTTATGATGAAATTCTTAGGATTATGTTAAACATTTTTTAAAGATATCTGTTTTCATAAGATGGATAAGCAGAAACAAAATTTTGTCTACTCAAAATATTTAATTAATAGTATTTTTGTTGAAAATTTATATTTATTCGATTTCGTTATCTCATTTGGATGTCTTATAATGAATGTGTATTTTATATGTTGTTTGATTTAAGCGGTGATTATATGACATTTATTTAATTCCTGAAGTTATAATATTAAATATAATTTTTTGAAATTAAATATGTAGAATGCTCGCAAAATATATCTGTCAATATTAAAACATTAAAAGAAATTTTTATATATTATACCCTCTATCCAGTATACACCTCCATTCATTTTATCTTAATTTTATGCCTCATATTGTGAACAAAACAGTTTAGGTAATTTTTCTGTTATATAATGCATCCGTTTCAATCGTCCCCTCATAAAAATGACTTTGCTAATGTAAAATGGTCCATTGAAAAATGGTACGTATTAGGGTTTCAGGAATACTTTTCCCATTATAAGAAGGGTACTTCCATCAAAAAAAAAGCTTTTGTGTGTTACAAAAATCTTGTTGACCAGTGTAATTGCAGTAGTTAATATAATCTTAACATTCATTTATCATTACTTTTTTGGTTTCAAAGTAGAGATGTAAATATATAACAATTTTTCCAAAAACCAGTATTACAAAATATATCATTTTAAATTAACTGAAATAAAAACTTTAAGAGAGAGAAATTACCTAATTTCATCAATGTATAAATAGCAGATGTACATGTTCAAACATGTCACGAAAATTCTTGTGAATTTTACATTTTCATTCATAGTGCTTCAATTTTTTCAGGTCAATGGGAGAAACCCTTAAACACCATGACGATGAAAGATACATAAAAGCTTTCAATTTGGGTTTGAAAAATCCTAGTGAATGCAAAATGAAATACTCTCAATGTAGATGCAGTTTACTGAATGTTATTTCGAAACAACACAATTTAATATAAAAATAACAATGATAATGTTGAATTTTTATTTTTACAGCCTAATAAGATAATATAGCAAACTATCTCATCAATTTAAAATTGAGTAGTCATGATTTTGTGATGAACCTCTAGCTGTCATCAAATGAGTGCAAGAGAAAAATGATTTCCTTGTTGAACTTCTATATACTAGAGTTCATTCAATAGTCAGCGATTCAATTAAGTTTAAGAGAGAGTTAATAAAATAAATTACAGGTCCGATCAGACTTCATTCTCTGGATAATTCGACTAGTCCTTACATTTCATAGGGTTGTAAATTCATTGAGATGAAAATTTTGGCTTCGAACCGTATTGAGAAAAATATTTTCCTTTATGTTTTTAGAATATGTATTAGTAGTATTCTTTTTTATTTCTCTGGTTTTTGTCCTGGTCATTTGAAGTTGATTCGTTCCTATTTGACTGGCAGAATCAGTTATGTATTCTATAATGGTTTCAGATCGTTTGAGTATGAATTGGAGTTCTGCAAGGATGTAATCTCGGTCCATTACTTTTGTGTTATTTCGTAAACGATCTGTTGAATTCGTTGAAATGCATGGCCTTCGCGTATGCTGATTACTTGAAGCTATTGTTGACAAAACGTGGCATTGAGACTGCTTCAGTCCTGTCTGCAATTGGTATGAGATTGACATTTATGGTTGGGCTATCGCTGAATATAGAAAAGCGCTCCAAATGAGTTATATGAAAAGATTACAGCCTTTCGATTATGAGATTATTTCATTGGAGACCACTTTCTTACCTGTATAGATCAAATACGCGATCTTGATATTTTATTTGGCACGACATTGGGTTTTACACTACACACTAAAAAACTTGGTTCCTGTAGAACGCTTGGTTTTGTTTTCAGATGCTGCAAAAAGTTTGATGATTTGGAGGCGCTGAAAAATCTTTACTTTACTCTCCTTGTTAGTAAGTTTGAGTATGGCAGCTTTATTTGGTTTCCCAGGTATAATTGTTTTCTAAATTCACTGAAGCGAATTCAAAGGAAGTTTTTAAACTATATCTTATTTCAACAAACCGGCAGATATCCCGAAGAAGCTGATCTTTACTCCATTATGAGAGAGACGCGGGTTTTGTATTGGCCGGAAGAAACGAACACCAGTGTGCTAGGTTCAGCCAGAGATTGCTGAAGGGTCGTCAAATCGATGTTGTCAAGGATAAACATTAATGTACCTATTTTGCATCTGCCTAAACCTTAAAAAAATTGTTAGAGTATATCAAATGTGTAGAACTTAGAATGAACATATTTGTTTGAATGAGGAAATTACATGTTAACGGTTTTGGATTGCTTTTTTGTTGTTTAGGTTAATACTCTTTAACTATCTAGGATATAAGGAAATATTATTTTACTGTATATTATCTTTTCTTTGTAGTTCGCGTAGAAAAATAGGATGTTCACCTGAAATTGGGGATCTTCCTGTTGGGTGAATAAAGTTTTATTATTAATATTATTTTTATTATTACTATTTTCATCATTATTATTATCTTCTAGTTTTTGATAACATTCAAATTATGGTAGGCAAACGATGCTGCTTCCTTTACCAGAGTTGGTAAGAGAGTATCTTGATAATGATATAACAGTTAACATTTCAATGTTTTGAAAAAAATTTCAATAGAAAGACTGATTTCATTCTAATATTTCGACAGGCAGTTCACTCTTATTTTCTTCAGAACAAAGCCTGAATTATCAAAATGTTGATTGTTTTTGTTTGTATCCTCCTAAAATTTAATCGATCTGGAAATTCCTATGATACTCAAAATTCGTAATTCCATTGTTTTTCAATGACATGGGAACCTATAAATTTGCTAATTTGAAGTCTACCGTATAAGCGTCACAGCAATTGTCTGGAATTAAATGATATGTCATTATTGAGTATTTGATATCGCGGTCATTATAGGATAAATACTCTTTGGAATTGCTAGAAGGTAATTTGAGTTTCTTGTGAATTCTCACAGTATGTCGATGTTGTTCATTTTTTCTCAATTCCTGGAAGGCGTTTGGTAAACGTTAATTAAAAATCGGATCACTCGGGGCAGTAAACTGCAAAACAACATAGTCGATGTTTATTGTGACTCCTCCTGTATTTCCTAATGATAAAATGGAGAATTAAAGAATAAATTAGTAGAACTTGTAGGTAGTATCGGTTTTTTTCTGATGCATGTAGTCTCTTCTTTTATGATAGATCAAATACGCAAAGATTTCTATGTTTATTGCTTCACTTAAAGTTTATTCATTAAACTTTTTTCTGTTCATATATCATCGCTCTGTATTTTATTCCTCTATTCAACATGCATTTTCATGGATGCTGCAGAAATTGTAATTAATCGGTTCATTTTCTTATCCGTTCACGTAAAATTTTCGATATTTTTGCCCAGTAGTTCCAGGAAACGGTGTGCTATGTTCTCATGCCCAATTGTCTGTTATTTAAATTTTTTTTTAACATTTATTGAAATTTACAATGTACTTTTTACAAGTACTAAGACAATTTGATGTGTTGTGAAAAGACATTTAGAAGTTATCGAATATTATAGATACTTCTTTACAGTATTTCACCTGAAATCTGTTGGCTTAGTCCTCTGTAATTTTTTTTATCTTGAACAGGTTTTCTGCCAGTTGATCTATAATGCCATTTTCATGTCCTTCCAGATTTTGGTGGTGTTTTTAGTGATTTCATCACTAACGAAAGGGAACTTTAAATCACTATATATTAAAAAAATTTGAATATTAAAACAAATTGAAATATGTTTATCTTCTACAATTTCAATTTCAAAAAAAATTTATTCAAAAAACTTTTAGAAATAAATTTATGTCTAACAAGCAGCGCTTACATTTAATAGACGTATATAATCAAAACTCAATATATAATGTCAAATGGAATAAATAACCCAACAGATATACGAAAGTAATTAAAATTAATAAATAAATATTTAAAGGAGACAAAATTTTGTTTCTGGTCTTACCTTCAAGAAACACCACTTGCCTTTTAAAAACATGAACACACTTAAAGGACTTCTCAAAGAATATAATTTATTTGAAATATTTAATATATTTAAATATTCGAATAAATTATTTCAAAAATCTCTAAAAAAATGTGCACTATATCTTCAAAAAACAAATATAATTCTAGACAATCCCGTCTTCAGCCCTTTTTTAACATTCCAAATATCAAAATCAAAAATATAACCTATATCACTCACGTGTTAAAATACTTAAGCTTTGAAATACAGATCAACATTATAATTCAAGATTGATCTATGTTCTAACAAAATCAAAGAACAGTGTGAGTTATTTTAAGGTTTATTTGAATTCATTGACATTCTATAATGAGATTTATTGAAGCCAAAATATAATTATATATTATATATAAAATAAAATAGAAAGGCCTTTTACTTGATAGAAGAAATATAACAAAATTTGAATATTAAAACAAATTGAAATATGTTTATCTTTTACAATTTTAATTTCAAAAAAATTTTATTCAAAAAACTTTTAGAAATAAATTTATGTCTAACAAGCACCGCTTACATTTAATAGACGTATATAATCAAAACTCAATATATAATGTCAAATGGAATAAATAACCGAACAGATATATGAAAGTAATTAAAATTGATAAATAAATATTTAAGGGGGACAAAATTTTGTTTCTGGTCTTACCTTTAAGAAACACCACTTGCCTTTTAAAGGTAAGACCAGAAACAAAATTTTGTCTCTTTTAAATATTTATTCATTAATTTTAATTACTTTCGTATATCTGTTGGGTTTTTTATTCCATTTGACATTATATATTGAGTTTTGATTATATACGTCTATTAAATGTAAGCGGTGCTTGTTAGACATAAATTTATTTCTAAAAATTTTTTGAATAAAATTTTTTTGAAATTAAAATTATAGAAGATAAACATATTTCAATTTGTTTTAATATTCAAATTTTGTTATATTTCTTCTATCAAGTAAAAGGCCTTTCTATTTTATTTCATTATATGTTGTCAAATTGGAAACATACCAGTGTGCATTTGTTAATGAACGTAGTATTTTTGCTGCATAATTTGAATATTGGAATTCTTAGCACATCCCCAGAATTGGATACCATATTGGTGTTTTAATGGCTATATAACCTTATTTTGGAGATAGTTTAGACTTTCCGCCTATTAGCCAATATATTTTTGTCTAATTTTGATATTTATTTGAGTCTTTTTAGCTTGAATGTATTGTTTCCAAGTGAATAACCAGCTATTTTGCTTCTATTTCATTTGGATTTTGTTTTTCGTGTATTTCAACTGGCAGAAATATCTCTTTTGTTGGTTCATGTAACTTGTAGAGATTTTGTTTCATTGATGGTATTTTCAATACCATTATCCCAGTTCATTAAGATATTCTTAAAGGTTTTTGAAAGATATTGCATTCTCATAGGATGTCAATGTCGCTATGTTGTCTGCAAAAGTGGGTAGTGTATTATTCTGCTTTTCTGGAATGTACGGTGTATAAAATTAAGCAGAGAATATATAAAGCAGTGGACCCAATATACCACCCTGTGAAACCCCTAGTCTAACTTCAGTTGAGGTAGATAGAGCATCGCCATATTTTACAGCAATGTGTAGTAGGCTTATGGAATAAGTTTTTTCAATTTGAAGGCTTATGAAATTAGTTTTTTCAATTTGAAGAGTAATTCACTATGCCAAACTTTGTCGAAAGCTTGGATGAGTCTAAAAATACACCCGTGTAGTTTTTTTTTTCTTGGAGATTTGTTGAAATGGTGTTTATTACTCGATGTATTTTTTATGCGTTGCTGAATGATTTCTTCTGAAACCTAGTCGATGGTTTGGTAGAAGTTTGTGTAGATCGACATCCTCCTTCAATCTTTTGAACAGAAGTTTCTCAAACAATTTTCCCAAAGTTGGTTGTAGGCTTATGGACCATCCTATAGGCCGATAAGTCTACACCGCGTTCAAGTTTATTTAGTTTTGATATCATACTTATTTATGTATATTTACAGGTTGTGGGAAAATAAAATATACTCAATTTCCAATTTTAAGTTGAAAACAGGTTGGACTCAATGATGAAGAATTCGAGGTCAAATGTAATCCTGTTCGGTCAGTTCGGCCAATGATTCTTAAACACGCTAACATTTGAACGGAAAGAGCTGGAGTCTTAAAATTTTCAGGGAAGGTTAAGGGTCTGAATGCCACGGCTAGATCTGCCATGGTATTTTCAATAGTTTCACTGTTTTTCAATAGTTATTCTCTCTTTTTCATAATTTCCAAATATTTTCGGAAGTACACATTCGATCGATCTGAAATTCAACATTTGGAGGAAGAATAACAACGTGCCAAAGTTTGTAAGGATCCAAGGAACAAAGATTCGGTGATCACTAGATCAACATGTACTCTTGTCAAATTTGACAAACGCATCAACGAATTTGGGTTTCTCAGCATAAGTTCAGATAATGGATCACGTGGATCAGCTGATACGAGAAAACAATCTAACAACGTCGCACTTTCTAAAATTTGACTGCTATACCATAGAAATAGAAAGAAGAAAAATGTATCTATCATAGTTTGACACAGTGACTAAATATGTGATCACATAGAACTAGATGAATTGTAGAAGGACACAAGGATCAAAAAGCTTGATCTGATGACTTAAGATTTGTGAAACCCACTGTTACTCTTTCATAGAAAGAGAAAGGAAATTGCGAAATATGAAAAGTTAAAGATTTTGAAATTTACCATCGTTCAAATGCATTTCTCCATAGATGTAATCATAAACGAACTTAGATGTAATACTATATAGAAACGTAGTTTCAGCAGAGGTCACTGCGGAATACTTGTCTCGAATATCTTCTGTTTTTTTTTTTTGGAATATCCAGAAATCAGTATGACGGATGAGATTTGTTCTAGATTCAGCTGGGATAAATGAAGTTTTTAAATTGAAACTGGTTTTTACGGAGTGTTGCGCGCTCACTCTAGGAAACAGCGTGCTGTCGTTTCACTCAAATGTTGTATACTACTTTTTTCACCCCTCTACCTAGTATTCTTTACTTGCCTCTCTGAATTTTTTGTGAACAGCATTTTGTATTTAAGAACATTTTTTGTATTATATACTTATATTAGTTTGATTACTGCTATATACACGGATGTGTTTTCATTTTATAAATTTAATTTGTGTCTAACTATTTTTATTTCGTCAATTCTGAAAATTTCGGAACTTTCTTCCAACATATGTTTTTCACAGGATTGTAGATATTGTTTTCGAATGAGATTTAATTAGAACTATGATAATTTAGAGAAAATGATACAACTTCAAATTGAGGTCGTACGAATAAGTTGAAGTAAACTCCTAATTTTCCTCAAATGCTTATTTATGTCTCTAATAGTCCAGACAAGTTTGTCCTAAAAATAGGGATAAGGTTATATAAATTCCCATAGAGCTGAAAATTGGAATGAGTTTTCGGAATACTATTTTAAATTAATTGTGAAAAGACTCCATGCATCCCCCTTGTGCAAAATTTTATTGATGGTGAGTTTTTCAAGAATGGGATTTTTGCGTTTTCTAGCTAAACTGTGAGATTTACAGCAAGAATACTCCAGATAAAAATTTCAGATCATACAATTATCTACAAAAAATGTCTCTTGTTTTCGTTAGTGTATCCATTTCCGTGAAATGGAGACTCAAAGAATTGAAATAATTTTGATCGTGATATGCAGGTTAATGTACTTTTTCGCATTTTGACTGATAATGTGCTGTTTCACTAAATTCAAAATCGTTTAATGAATTGGCATTTTATCACATAGAACTGTCACATTACTGCAAAGTACTGTCTCTGTCAATAAATCACTGTTTGACAGAAAATTGTTTATTTATCATTAGAAATATAGTTATATATATTAAAAGTACAATTATTCAAATTTGAAAACTTCAAAATACCAAATTTATTCAATTCTATTTGTTCTTCCCTTGTACCGTCTCATTAGAGACGGCCCTAAAGTTTGAAATTATTTTGTCATCGACAATTAAGCTTTCACGTTGATATTTCGATATAGCAGTTTTGAAAATTGTCGTTAGAACTGTTCAAACTTCAGATTATTTGTTTTCTAATTATTATATATGGCCTTAGAAAACATGGAAGGTCATTCAAAGATTTTGATATATTTATGCCTGTTAATTTCACATGACACAGCATTCGGAATTATAAACTGACTCTATCCTTCTTCAATTGCATTAATTTCATAATTTTTCTGTTACCAATAAGAAGCTTCATTTCGTTCATTCAGTCCACCTCCAAATGGACCTTTCAATCAATTACGTTAATTTCCCTCTTTTTGTTAGAAATGAATCGAGCACCTCTAACGTTCAGTCTTTGACTTAAATTATTATTCTAGAATAGTCAAACTTGTCGCATGTAGCCTTTGTTACATTATGCACTATCATTCGGATAGTGAAATTTGGCGTACGTAGCTTGTGACATTTCGGTTCAAGCTATCGCGGTTATAATTGTTGATATAGTAATCCAGTCGATTGGCAAATTCATTACATTTGTTTTTAGTGTAATAATCATATCTTTTGACTTCGTTTATATGCAGTAAACCAAGAATTATAGTTCGTTGTTATCATAGTGTATTACGAGTGTTTTACTTTAATTCCTTATCATTTTCGTTGGTTTATCTTATCAGACAAACAAAGCTAGTTCATCATCGAGATAACTACATACAAATGCCCTTGAAGTAAAACTCTTCCCTTAAATACGTCACAATACAGTCCACTAAACCCATCGAAATTAATCATTGGGATTAATTAATTTGCAATTGTCTGTTATTTCAAAATACGTTAAGTACGTAACATCCCGAAAACTACATAATTTACAGAGCTTTCATCATTTTCGATAAACCATTTGTATTTTATAGAATACTTCTAAATTAAATAAGATCACAATACATCGTGGAATAAGCCTGTTGGGAAACCACTTTAAAGAAGAAGCGCCAAGCACACTGCCCCATAGGTGGTGTGGAATATCTTAAGAAGAAAATAATTTTTTTAAATCTTTGAATCGCCATATCACAGAAATGGCCACGCGTACAAAAAAAGTACAAGGACAAATAAGACATTGAAGGTTACAAAACTTCAGCTCTATGGGAAGTTTTGTAACCTTCAATGTCTTATTTGACCGGACTATAATATTTATATATCGAAACCGCTCAATTTCAGCTTGCCCCGATTATATCTGCCTTTTTTTGACTACCAATCACAATGAAAGGAAATCTAGAAACTTCTATCGTTGCAGGAGACAATCAGTCCCTACCAAGCAAATCAAATTTCACGGTAGCGTTGAATCGATTAGACTTGGTCTCCAACGGAAGAACAGAACATTCTAAAACCGCTCTTCCACTTTTGCGCGCATGATCCACCTGTACATCTACAAACACACATAATTGTTATTGCACAAGTATGACACGGCTATTAAATCGTGCCATTATACCGAATAACCTCACGTGATTTGGATCTGTGTTAATGTCACGGTTTAATCTGATAGTCTTTGATGAATCTCAGAAATAGATGGTTTGTGATGATGGGTATCTGAATGAGAAGAGTTTTTAATATTATGGCTAAGTTGAATAAATTTTTTAGTATGTATGAAGATCTTGGAAGATCACCGGAAAAGCATGAGCGTAAAGTTGCTTAAAAAAAATGGAATTGCGAAATCAACTGCATGCCCGGTTGAAAAAAAAACAGACCAAAATCATGAGTGTTTGAGCCAAATAAAATTAAAAAATGGACTTTGAGGGAAGCTGAATATTCGAAAATGGAGGAAGCCTTCAGCAGATGGTTTCTTAAACAGAGGGAATTAAATTTGCCTATAACAGGAAAAACTATGAAGCGTAAAGATCTTAAGCTTCATGAAACCTTGAAAAGTGTAAATGAAAAATTTATCGCTAGTGACGGACGGCTGTAAAAGTTCAAGGTTCGTTATGGTTTATGAAAATTTGTGGAGAAAAACTATCATCACAGGTGCATAATATTAGCCCATTCAAAATTGAATTGTTTCAATTAATAGAGAAATTTGAGGTCACTCAAGACCAGATATACAAAGCTAATAAGACTGGATTGTACTGGAAAATTATGCCTGATAAAACCTATGTAATCAGTTCTGAAAACACTGCACACGGTCTCAAAATATCAAAGCAGCGAAACACCTTCTTGGGTTGTGCAAACGCATTTGGTTCCCACAAACTTACGCCCTTGATTATTGCCTAAGCAAAATCTTGAAGAGCATTAAAAAATTCACATAATTCCTGTATCTACAAAAATACTTGGATGACAAAAGAAATTTTTAAAAATTGGTTCTTCGAATGCTTCGTACCAGAAGTGTTAATATGAAAAATTGTATGTTCAAATTATCAGGGAAAGGTAATGCTTCTCTACTAGATAATGCACTCTCACATCCATCAGCTGAGGAGTTAAGAACGGAAGATGGCAAAATATGTGTGAAGTTTTTGCCTCCTAATGTGACTCCCTCAATTCAGCTAATGGATCAAAATGCCCTGAAGTTAACCAAGCTATATTACAGAAACAATCTTTTGTGTTTTCTGGTGGCCCAAGGACACAACATGGCAGGTGGGCTCAACAACCTCACCTTGAGGCATGCTGCTTTACGTTTACACCGGGCATAGCAACAAGTAGATCCTCTGGTAATTAAAATGTGTTGGAACGAAATTTTTGACCATAGAGACATCGATGAAGTTGGTCTTTCTCTTATGAAGCTCCGAGAAATATTGATGAGTAAAAAAATGAGAATCTATAGTAGAAGAAACTATAAAGTTGCTGAAAATAATTGACCCGGTCAGTTGAGAAAAGTTGATAACATTCATACTTATCAAATATTCGAGCAAATCAACTTCGATTTAAGATACTAAGTAACTACTTCTGATATTTTTCAATTTTGAGGCTGACTATAACTGTGAAGATGTAGAAAACTGGAATAGAGATATGACGGAAGGGAAACAAAGTCTGGCTAATATTGATGGTGATTCGAATGTCCTCACTGATTCCGAAAGAAGCTTCTCCGATGTGGACACAGGAAAATAAGGAGATTCCGTAGAAAATGCTCCAACTAACTAATCATATGAAAAAGGAAAAAATTTGGAAATTTGAACGCACCATAGCCAGTTCATGAAGTGTTTGCAGACCTATGTTTATGTCTTGACATTAGAAATTTTATCGATTGTTGGAATTATTCTACAAAAAAGTAGACCACCCTATATAACATATCTTCCTCCTCGATTAACATATGTACTCGAAGGTTCCAATCCCTTAAGTGTCCTACAAATGTGAGTTCATTTCCACCTATTTTTACGTTTTAAATACATTGTACTAAATGTAAATTTTATTATTATTTTTATTACAAGCAATAGAAAAGATTTGTGCTATACAAGTTCGATTCGTTTTTTCATATTCTTTTTAGGAGAGCAAGAAAAAATATTCTTTTCTGTAAGAATACTTCAAGCTTTCAAAAAGTTCTCTATCATTTCAATGTTTGTTTTCTACGGTTGTAGAAAACCCCCATAAATATCTCTCGAATATCAAATTCCGTTTTTGAGCAGTGTATCTCAAAATTATTGTTGGTACTATCCTCACCAATTTATCATGTAATAAAAAAAATGCAATCGTTTCTAAATAATGAAACAACAAAAAATACTACGATAAACTTACCAGGATTCAAAATTTTCAGGTAAAAATTATAACTATAAATTTGTGATTATTACAGATAATAGATGGAATAAATTGTCCGGAATCTCTTCAGATTTAAATCTAAATAAATCTCATGAAAACATTTAGAATTAAATTTTTTTACAATATATACTTAATAACGCTGTGTCACTTTATAGACATATTTATTAGCATCACATATGTAGAAAATTAACTACTAAAGAATCAAGAGAAATATAGAATAATGACAAAAAATTATTCAGACATCATGCATGTTTCAATTGGTTTTTAAGCAATCTTCCATCACCAAAAAATATTCAACATATAATTCAAAAAGGTCTCTTTTTATTTTCCTTTTTTGAAAAATATATATAGCACATTCTTCAGAGAAAACACCTGATAAATTCGGACCCAAAATCTCTTCAGTAAGGAATTATTTGAATAAACAAAATAATTATTAGAAAATATATTAATATACCTTTTTTCACCAGACATGTGCTATATATTTTTTGAAAAAGAAAAATAAGAAGAGGCCTTTTTGAATCATATGTTGAACATTTTTTGACGAAGGAACCTTTGATTTCTTAACATCCAATCGAAATATGCATGTATAAGGTGATCTCTAAATAATTCGGTGATTATTTTATATTTCTCTTGATTCTTTATTAGTTAATTTCCACCACATTTGATGATAATATATATGTATATACAGTGATACAGTATTATCTAGAACATGTGTTTTAAAAATTTAATTCTAAATGTTTTCATGAGATTTATTCAGATTTAAAGCCGTAAATGTTTCTGAGAATTAATTCCAGCTATTATCTGTATTATTCAAATACTTCTTCATAGTAAACTTTCAACATATGTATAACTTAAATTTATCGAGGTGAGCGGTTTCCAGGAAAACCAAATTTTCTTTTGTGAAAAAAAGACTGATTTCTGCAACCTCCCATCGATAAATTTTAAGTATTCCATTTTGGTACAGGAGGTCCTAGATTCATGCCTCGCTTCGGCTAAATAATATATTCATGAGAAAAAGTTTCTTATTTATATGCCTACTCTCAAATTTCAACTTCTCCCAGATGAAAATTAATGGTATTGAAAATATTTGTAAATGAATACCATAATATAAAGAATAGCCAGTTTTTCTTCTGACCTATATGAATAAGATACTTATGAACAGGCAGTTATAAAATTTTGTCAGCCTGGGAAAATTTTGTCTTCAAGGAAATGGCCTTGGTATCAAAATCTAAATAAAACGAGAGCTCTTGATACATGGATGAAGATTATGGTAATGAACGAATTAAAATACAGCATGATGAAATTAAATCCTAGACCAAATTTCGTAAATGTCTCAACTAAATCATCGGTATAATGAAATAATGTGTTTCTCTTAAGTTTGTGTACATCGTATATAAAATTGAATTATAGAAACTGAGATGTGTGAAATTTTCAGAATGACCAAGAACTCTACAACAAATTTGAATTCAGAATTGAAAAACTAATTGGAATCGAAGTCGTTCAATAACAATTGTTCTAGTTGTATGAGAAATGTATGTTCGAAAAGTATTATAATTTCTTTTTTTTTTGGGAAAATGAAAGATGTAATTAATAACTATTTCATTAAGATTTATATTGGTCATTCTTCTCCAACACATTTTGCCATATTTCTGGTTCCATGCTCATAAAATTTTTGTTTATGATTATGCGGCTTAAGTGTGAAGTTGGGTTCGAAAGAATACTATCAAATCCTCTGTCGGGAAAAAATTTTCCGAACAATTTTATAATATATGTTATAAAGGATTATGCAGATCACCAATTCATTTGACGGTCCAATGTTTTGGTTCGAATTCTTCATTTTCGAGATGTGAGGTGTTAAGTGTAAGTTAACAATATAAACTACATCCACTTTATCATCTTATTTAAATGAAATGTTAATAGTGAAACTTTTTGATAAAGATAATTGCTTTCAGCATGAAAGACCTGCCAATAATTTTTGGATTCATTTAAATGTTTATATGAGTAATATAATGGTATAATAACAAGAAGAGGTTTCCCTATTGATAGAAGGATTATTACAAAATTTTAAATATCATACAGATTTATTCTATTAACATCCTACAAATTTTAATTTCAAGAAATTTTTATTCAAAAAGTTTCAGAATTGAATTAAATGAATATCTTAGAACACACTGTGTCACTTTAGTAGACATATATTATTACAAAAGGAATAAAAGGATTCAAAGAAATATAAATTATCAATTACAGGATACAAAATTTTTTTTCGTACCTTGTTTTGTGAATAAAATAGAAAGGCCTTTTACTTGATAGAAGAAATATAACAAAATTTGAATATCAAAACAAATTGAAATATGTTTATCTTCTACAATTTTAATTTCAAAAAATTTTTATTCAAAAAACTTTTAGAATTAAATTAATGTCTAAAACGAGCACCGCTTACATTTAATAGACGTATATAATGAAAACTCAATATATAATATCAAATGGAATAAATAAACCAACAGATATACGAAAGTCATTAAAATTAATAAATATATATTTAAAGGAGACAAAATTTTGTTTCTGGTCTTACCTTTAAGAACACCAATTGCCTTTTAAATTGTTTATTGTTTTAGACATTAATTTAATTCTAAAAGTTTTTTGAATAAAAATTTTTTGAAATTAAAATTGTAGAAGATAAACATATTTTAATTTGTTTTGATATTCAAATTTTGTTTTGTGAAAACCAAATTCCTTTCCAAAAATGCAAAACATAATCAAAAACAACTTGCTTAAAATAAGTTCCTTCAAAAAATTCCTCATCTGTTCTGATATTCAAATTCAAAAAATTCTCTTCTCTTGTGGTTTTATTAGTCATATGTAGCTTCTTTGAAGAGTAATTAACACATTTGAAATTTTCAAGGAATATGGACTGTTTCACAAGCAACACCAAAAGCTGCCGACTTCACATCAGTGCTTTTCTATATTTTTCTGTATGCATACAGATTCCAACAACCCATATTCACAGAAAATTTCATCTTATTAATGGATGATGAGAGTTTATAGGAATAAGAATATATTTCAAACAATCATACATCCAAAAATTTACCACAAATGTTTTCGATTATTTCGTTTGAATATTCAACATATATGGACGAGCAAGAATTTAGTCCGATTTCAGATTGCGCGGTTTCTAGTAGTATTTCGCAGTAGTATATGCTTAAAAAACGATTAGAACTTTAGTCAGAAGCATTTTGCAAAGCGGGGAACAACTGTATATATAATTAGAGAATTATTCGCATATGTTATTAACATCAATTTCTTCGATACACCTAATTTTGTAGCACAAGTACTATTTTTCTCGGGGAAATGTAATACTAGCATCCACTCAACAAAAAAATTATACTTTAATTGAAGGAAATATCTGTACATCACGATTTTCAGCGAAAATGACCCCATGAAATAGGTTAACTGCGGGTCGTCACTGAATTGAAGAAAAGTTTTCTTCAAATACACCAGTGTGTTTGATCACGTTCGAACTGATTGGATCAAAGCTATATATGTGTTTTATTGCTTAATGGTATTTCTTCACATTCTCATATTTCTCTTAATTAATTATTCACTGTTTCATGTACTGGAAGTAAGGTTTTTTGAGATATTTCTTTTTCTGCAGTTTTACGAAATTATTATCGTTTAAATTCATTGAATATTTACTTGGTCAGAGTTTTTGAAATTTTTTCTCATGAAAATTAATTTTAAAACTATTTTTGAATTATTACAGAAAATAATTCTAAAACTCTAACAAAAAATATTATAATCATTACTAATATTGAAATAAAGACAAAAAATTGTTGCTATATGAAGATATTATTAGAAATTCAAACATAATTATTTCACACTACGAAAAAAAAGTTGAAATTTATAGAATGATAGACTAAATCTGTATGATATTTAAAATTTCGTAAAGATCCTTCTATCAAGAAAAAAATTCTTTTTATTTTTTAATTGTACATTCTGTCAAGAAAGTACCGGGAATCATCGATTTAAATCTGGCGGGGCAATGAGGCAGGTAAAAATTTTTTTTCCCAGGTTGGTACCACTGTCCTTAATTACTATGCCAATCTTGAGCGGGATCTGTCAACTAGTGTGTTCGCAACAGCTGATTAAGTCAGTCGATGTCAGAGTGCGTGCCGATTTTTACTATGGGTGATTACGTTGAGCAAAGAATTTGTTTAAAGTTTTGTGTTGCAAATGAATTTTCGTGTGCCGATGCATTGAAAATGTTGCAAAAGGCCTTTGGTGATAATGCTCTATCGAAAACTCGTGCATATCAGTGGTACAGAGCCTTCAAGGACGGTCGTGAAGTGGTCGCCCATCGACGGCTTCGATCGAAGATAACGTCGATGAAATTAAGGAAAGGGTGCTGGAAAACCGTCGTACCAGCTTGAGAGAGATAGCACCTGATCTTAAGATATCCCACGAGTCCGCACGTACGATTTTGATTGATATTTTGGGCATGAGAAAGGTGGCCGCACGTCTCGTACCGAAAGACCTGAATTTTCTTCAAAAACGCCATCGCGAACAGGTTGCTTCAGACATGCTGGATCGCTGTGATTCCGATTCTACATTCATGGAACGCATTATAACTGGTGATGAGACCTGGGTCTACGAGTACGATATGCAAACAAGCCAGAAATCATCGGAATGGGTGGCAAAAAATGAGCCGAAACCGAAAAAACCACGCCAAAGCCGCTCGAAAATGAAGGTGATGCTCATTGTTTTCTTCGATATCCGTGGCGTGGTGCACTACGAATTCGTTCCAGAGGGTCAGACGGTAAACAAGGAGTATTACCTAGGCGTTATGAAACGTTTGCGTGAGCGTATCCGTAAGAAGCGGCCAAATTTGTGGGCGAACAACTCATGGATTTTGCATGACGAGCTACGATTGTGACTGACTTTCTCGCCAAAAACTCAACAAACGTGCTTCAGCAACCACCGTATTGGCCGGATTTGGCTCCCTGCGACTTTTTCCTCTTCCCAAAACTAAAATTGCCCCTTCGTGGCACCCGTTTTGAGTCGATTGAAGCCATAAAACAAAATTCGGCGCGAGAGCTAAAGTCCATCCCGGAAAGCGCCTATAAAAAATGTTTCGATAATTGGAAGTGCCGTTGGCATAGATGTATTGGAGCAAATGGAGCCTATTTTGAAGGCGACCCAATAAATTTTGACGATTAAATGTATAAATGTTGTTTTAATTGAAAATTCCCGGTACTTTCTTGACAGAGTAGTATATATAATAATTATATATTTCAGTTTACACTTATACATATTATCATTTTGTTTTAAAGAAGTCCATAAAATACCTTACAAACTTTGTATTATTTTTGTGACGAACATAAAATACGTAGAATTTTCAAAAGTTCACTTCATTCTAGTTTTGTTCATATGAATACATTCAGCTTGACTGGTAAGATATAATTTTTGTTAATTATTTTTATTTTTTAAAAATGAAGTAGGGCTGATGAATTTTCCGTTGTGAGAATTCTAAATTGTATTTTGAAGATGTTCTGCATGTTTAAGGAATTTTTTTGAAAGAACTTATTTTGAGCAAGTTGTTTTTGAAGGTTATGTTTTGCATTTTTGGAAAGGGATTTCGTTTTCATAAAATAAGGAACGAAACAAAATTTTGGATCCTTGAAGTATTTATTTAGTTATTTTAATTAATAATATATATTTTTCCGAATTTTTTTATTCCCTTTTGTAACTGTGTAATGAGTGTTAATTTCTGAATGTCTACTAAATTTAAATAGTGTTTTCTAACTTATATGATTTAATTCTAAAATGATTTTGAATGAATTGTTTTATGAAATTAAAATTTATAGAAGGTTAACAGAATGAATCTGTATGATATTTTCAATTTTTTAATAATCCTTCTTTAAAGAAAAAACCTCTTCTTATTATTTCAGTCTGTTATATGTGCAAAATTTATGCAATAATTATTCCGGTCAAGAAAAACTTTTCTTGATAATCGAGCACTTAGTTGTTGATTATTAAATATTAAATAAACACCGAGAGACTATTGAGTAACTTCAATCTTAATTTCACATGATGTTCGTGGTTTGGGTGTGCGCAAATTTACCCACGCATTTTTTTAAACGCAGTTAGCAAATAATTGCGAACAATCGGCCAGACGTGTTTATTATAACAAATATCTTTCAATTATTATAAATGATAATTTTAGTGTTAGATCGCTAGTCAGTCGCCATCTTAGCCTGATATTTGCGATGAGAAATGCTTCGGATCCCCAAGGCCAAGAAGCTAATGGCATAATTCGATACTATCAGCAAGATGATGTGCTATTATTATATACGTGAATGGAATGGAAAACTCCAGAAATTTTCCAAGAAAAAATTGCGAGATCTGGAATGCTGTAAGGTTCATAGTAACTGAGGATGAATAACAATATTTATATGGAAATTATTCGAAGTGAATAGTGAAAGTTCTTTGTACTAGGTCTAGCAGTTTCAAAGTTATGGTTTTCTCGAATTTTAAGTTGAAATGAACACAACGTTTCGTATCTTACAAAACAATTTTTCATGTTTCGGGTTATTTTCGAATTTGAAGCCGGAAATGTTCTTAAACGACTAGGTTGGATTCACTGATGAAGAATTAAAGGGTTAAATGGAATCTGTAAGCCTTGTTTTTTCATATTCATGAGGTTTAACTTTATTCGAGAAAAAAATTATATTTATTGAACTCTCGCATGACGGAACACAGAATTCTGTGTCTCCGAAACTCATTTATCTTGAAGGCATTATTTCCATCACAAAATATTTTGGCTAAGCCATTGAATTTATAGCTTCTGCAAAAAACCAATTTGATGAAATAACAATACAATAAAAAATTAATTGACCAAAATGTGTTAGAAACACTGTTTCTTTTAAGTAGACATATAAATTTATCAAACAGTGGACAGCCTCAAAAAAAAAATAAGGGAGTCTAAGAAATATAGAATATTAACGAAATAATCTAGCAAACTTTAGTCGATACAGGTATTTCACATCAACCTTGTGGAAAACAAATTTTGTTTCGAAAATGCCATTCATAAACCCGCAAAATCACTAGAGGAAACCTCTCTTGAAAAGGCTCATCCCATCCCTAACGTATATGTCTAATAATTCTATTGAAAATACAAAAGAAGGCTGCAAAGGTATTACATTTTTAAATTATAACAACTGATTGCCCTGGTTTTAAGACAGATAAGACATCTGCCAATAACAACCAGTTTGAATTGTTTTCAGTTTCATAAAAATGGCTTTTTGTAACGTTGTTGAAAAGTCAGATTGTTTTGATAACTAAACAGCATTTCATTTTATTCTAGGGAAAGTTATGGTGACAATGCTTTAATTGAAAAATCATGTGTTGCTAAACCATTGCCCCAACCCCAACCCTTTTATTAGAATTATAGAATAATTAGAATATTATTTTTGTTAGAAATGTCGAACATAAGCCATACATTAAAAAATCTGTATCACGAATCATATTCACAATTAAAAATTGGTAGAAACTAACCCAGAAATTTCAGGTTTCAAAACGTTTAAGACAATGATGCTGTATTTCGCCGACCTTATTTTAAATATATATTTAGGTAGCATTGAAAAAATGGAAGAGTAAAGTAGAGAATATTGGCGTTGAGAGAGTTGATAACCTTATATACACTTTACAATTTGTCGATGACCAGGTAGTCGTTGCTTAAGACAAGTTTTCCATGGAATATATGATTAGAAAACTGATAGAGGAATATCGAAATTGAGGAAATTGGAAAAAACATCTGTGTGTAGGATCGGACGGAGTAATAAAATTGGATTTAGAAGATATAGGAGAAATAGATTATTATGAAAATTATAAGTACTTGGGTGTCAATTTCAACAGAGAATAAAAAAATCGAAGAAAGAATAGTACAGACAAGGAGGTAGCCTAAATGCATAGCATAATATGGAGCAAAGAACTAATGGAAGAAATTTCATACGGAACCCTAATGAAAAGTAGTCTTTTTTTTTTTCGTTTTAACCGACATATGCATTTCTTTTCTTGAAATCGATTTAATTTTATAGCAATTCAAAATGGATAACTCATTCAAATCATTCAACTATAATATGAAATATCCTCTATTTTTTCCTCTAGTCTAGAACATGGGGAAATCGTTTCTCGACAGAAATTAGGTAACTTGAATTAACAGATTTATTAAGTGAGGTACGGAAATCCTTATTCCAGACATATCAATCATATAACTTGAGTCATACTCATTTGCTACATTATATATTCCATAATAATGAGTAATTATTGATGGTAAAACCATCCTGATACTGAAAATGAACAATAATTTACTACTGTGAAAATTACGTGGCTGCCTTTGTTAATTTATATGTGAACATTGTGTTATAATGATCGTATCAACAATAAACCTTCATTTGTATCAGGAATTATTCAGCAAATTTTGTCTGGTCACATGGGGCACAAATTCGTATTTTGGAAAATCATTCAAAGGAACAAATTTGTATGCTTCCTTTGATTTTCAAGTGCTAAGTCTTGACTATTTGCACATATTACAAAAAATTTGTTTCTTATAATGAATAAAGAAACGACCTACAAAAGATTCATTTCGTATATTTTCTATACGTATATCTTGTATACTTCTGATTATATATTTTAGGAAAATCCATTGTATATTGGAGAATAAAACAATATATTTTAAGGAAACTTTTAATAATGGGTTCAAAAGAATGTGATACACCACGCATTTTGATCATAACATTATCTTCAAATGTATAAGATCACATAATGTACTAGGATATATAGTGTGTTATATTAAGGAGGCAGCGGGGCGTGGTTACATGCCGTGAATCAGAAAGAGTGAGGAAATATGTTGAGGAGTAAGAAATTATCAATTTAATATTTAATTGATTGTTCAGCAAGAAATTTTTCACGAGAGAATGTTCTATGAATATTCACTAATTATTTATCACATTGTATAAGGTTGTTGGGAAAGTAATTTCAATTTATTCTTCCCAAAAGTAATTTTGAGCTCTAAAGAACAATAACTCGATTGATAGTCGATTTTTGGAATGGAAAGACTGTATGTGTTGTAGATGTATTGATTTAAGAGATATGTGATGCTCATTCAGAAATTATCATTTTATGTTGATGCTCAGAGATTATATAATAATTTGGGGAATTTTTCAAAGTTTTGTAACTACGTCATTAAAAATATATGGTGGTTTGGTAAGTAATTTTGTGTTTTTCTGACAGAGGATTCAATTGTATTTTTTCTCAATTTTTTTTCACACTCAAACCGCATAATCATTATATGTTTTCAGAGCTGATATAGCAAGGCTTGTGTGTGAAAAAGTTCAATTAATTCCATGTACAAGTTTTTGATTGGTGCCCTTTTAACTATGGAGGACAATAAGAAGCATTTTCGTCATATTTTCTTTTTTTACTATTGAAAAGACAAAAATGCCAGAAAGAAATTAACCGATGTGTATGGAGAAGATGTGCTGACAGTACGCCAGAATCAGAACTGGTTTGCAAAATTTTGATTCCTTAATTTTGACGTCGAAGATTGTCGCTATCTGGAATGCCGGTTGAAGCTGATGAAGACATGATAAAGGCATTAGTTGATGCAAATCATAGAATAACAACACGTAAGATCAGGGAGAGGTTATATTTATCGAATTTAACTGTTTTTGCTTACTTGAAAGGCCTGGGTTCAACCTCGAAGCTCGATATGTGGGTTCCCCATGTTGTCACGGAGATAAACTTGTGTCGTCGCGTTGACCTGTTGGCTAAAAGCATTTCGAAAGCCAATATTCATCAAAAAAAGGTGTTGCTGTCTGTTTGACGTGATTTTAAAGGAATCGTTTTGTTTTTGAGATTTTACATAACAATTAATTCGGAAGTCTACTCTCATCAGCTGGACAAACTGAATGTGGCACTTGAACAGAAAAGGCCAGAATTAATTAACAGAAAAGGTGAAGTGTTCCACCAAGATAATGTGACACCTCATACAAGTTTGGTCACTCGCCAAAAGCTCTTACAGTTTGAATGGGATACACTGCCACACACACCATATTCTCCAGATCTGGCGCCTTTGGATTATCACTTGTTGACTGTCACTGCAAAATTTTTTGGACCGTTAAACCTTTACTTCAAATGAAGAGGTCAAAAATTACCTGGATCAGATTTGCCAGTAAAGATCAACATTTTCATGAGCGTGGAATTATGCTACTACCAGAAAGATAGCAGAAGGTGTTGGACCAAAATGGCCAATATACATTCTGTCAAGAAAGTACCGGGAATTATCGATTTAAATCTGGCGGGGCAATGAGGCAGGTAAAATTTTTTTTTCCTAGGTTGGTACCACTATCCTTAATTACTATGCCAAGCTTGAGCGGGATCTGTCAACTAGTGTGTTTGAAACAGCTGGTTAAGTCAGTCGATGTCAGAGTGCGTGCCGATTTTTACTATGGGTGATTACGTTAAGCAAAAAATTTGTTTAAAGTTTTGTGTTGCAAATGAATTTTCGTGTGCCGATGCATTGAAAATGTAGCAAAAGGCCTTTGGTGATAATGCTCTATCGAAAACTCGTGCATATCAGTGGTACAGAGCCTTCAAGGATGGTCGTGAAGTGGTCGCCCATCGACGGCTTCGATCGAAGATAACGTCGATAAAATTAAGGAAAGGGTGCTGGAAAACCGTCGTACCAGCTTGAGAGAGATAGCACATGATCTTAAGATATCCCACGAGTCCGCACGTACGATTTTGATTGATATTTTGGGCATGAGAAAGGTGGCCGCACGACTCGTACCGAAAGACCTAAATTTTCTTCAAAAACGTCATCGCGAACAGGTTGCTTCAGACATGCTGGATCGCTGTTTCTGATTCTACATTCATGGAACGCATTATAACTGGTGATCAGACCTGGGTCTACGAGTACGATATGCAAACAAGCCAGCAATCATCGGAATGGGTGGCAAAAAATGAGCCGAAACCGAAAAAACCAGGCCAAAGCCGCTCGAAAATGAAGGTGATGCTCATTGTTTTCTTCGATATCCGTGGCGTGGTGCACTACGAATTCGTCCCAGAGGGGCAGACGGTAAACAAGGAGTATTACCTAGGCGTTTTGAAACGTTTGCGTGAGCGTATCCGTAAGAAGCGGCCAAATTTGTGGGCGAACAACTCATGGATTTTGCATGACGATAACGCGCCTTCTCACCGAGCTATGATTGTGACTGACTTTCTCGTCAAAAACTCAACAAACGTGCTTCAGCAACCACCGTATTCGCCGGATTTGGCTCCCTGCGACTTTTTCCTCTTCCCAAAACTAAAATTGCCCCTTCGTGGCACCCGTTTTGAGTCGATTGAAGCCATAAAACAAAATTCGGCGCGAGAGCTAAAGTCCATCCCGGAAAGCGCCTATAAAAAATGTTTCGATAATTGGAAGTGCCGTTGGCATAGATGTATTGGAGCAAATGGAGCCTATTTTGAAGACGACCCAATAAATTTTGACGATTAAATGTAAAAATGTTGTTTTAATTGAAAATTCCCGGTACTTTCTTGACAGAGTAGTATAATTGAATAAAATATTTATTCATCATACGAAAATTGTCTTTCATTTTCCGAAAAAAAACGAAATTTCTTTCCGCACAATATAATTTGTCCTAGGTGAAAATAGGTCTTATAATCAATAAATCGAGCCAGATAGTAACTTTATGAGTATTGAGAATAAGAATTTGTACAACTTTTAGAGGAAATTATAAAACTTCCTGAGTCAAAATAAATCTGGTCTATAGTTGGAGCTTGTCGAAGAAGAAATCCTCTCAAAGAAAATTCTGTATACAAATTCAAAATATAACCAGTATTAAAATGAAGCTCACGTCATAATAATCCTCCACATAGTTGAACTCATATTACAATAAATCTGCATGTACCTTCCACCAGACAACTATTGTCTAGAACCAGGAAGCAGAAAACGACCAGATGAAGACGGCATAGATTACAAGATGCCAGCGGTCAGTTTAACCTATTCCGCGAATGTTAGCAACAAATAATACATTATTCATTCATAAAGTTGCATGGTTAATTCAGCACGTCGTTATAAAATAATTTTATCGCATTGTTTACCATCCAAGTCCAAGGTGATGTACGGCATCTTTCTATAGCCACAGTTGGGTCATTAGTATCAATTAACATTAAAAATTTCGTGACACGAAAATCCGTTAGGAATGAACTTCATGTAGAGTTGACCTTTGGTTTTTTTCTTCAGCGTACAGATATGGATATCTTCAGATATTGATCAGTTCTTAAAATAATTTCAACTGAAATTTCATTTATGAGAACGCGGGCATGACATAAGAAGCTCAAGGGATAATAAATGAAATTTTGCAGAAAAAAATTCTTTACTTTTTGATAGAAGCGATCGATATCAAACAATTTCAGATTTAGGCTCGTATTCAATGCGATAGTTCACACTGAAAAAATCTTTTGCTGTTTCTTGTTTGGTCAATTCAGATGTGAGTTAAAGGGTGTTAAAAATGGAAGCTAATTAAGAGAACATATATATATTTTTCAGTTTTTTTATGGAGGCAAAAATGCAAGCCAGGTGAGACTAAAATTGTGCATAGTTGATACTGCAACGGCTAATGACATGCAATTTTGTTTTGTACAGACATCAATTTCTTCGTTTGAACCGCGCATTACTAGGAAAATGGCCAGAATATAAGAAAGACATGATAAAATCCTTTTTTTCATGATGACGTTTGGCTAAATGTTGCAAAAGTCGTCACATTTTAATTTCGTCGTTGAAACTGACAAAATCGAGTAATTCCAGCATGATTATGCCACCAGAAACCGAAATAAATGGGTATTCCTACAACACCGCATCAAAAGAACCCAAGATAGCTTCAAGTTTCTGGGTATGAAGTTGCTGAATAGACTGGAAGAAACTGGGCAGAAATCTCTTCAAGCAAAGAATGAAAGTGTTTTTTACGAAAGATATATTTCATAAAAGAGTTTTTAGATTTTGAATTTTAATGCCAGATTTTTGGATTCTAAATATTTATCCTTCATTATTCTTAAGCCAGTTGCCATTTGTATTTATATTTTATTTTTATTCATTGAATTTTATTCCACGTTTCAGTGTGATTTTAACATTTTTATTATACTACTCTGTCAAGAAAGTAACGGGAATTTTCAATTAAAACAACATTTTTACATTTAATCGTCAAAATTTATTGGGTCGCCTTCAAAATAGGCTCCATTTGCTCCAATACATCTATGCCAATGGCACTTCCAATTATCGAAACATTTTTTATAGGCGCTTTCCGGGATGGACTTTAGCTCTCGCGCCGAATTTTGTTTTATGGCTTCAATCGACTCAAAACGGGTGCCACGAAGGAGCAATTTTAGTTTTGGGAAGAGGAAAAAGTCGCAGAGAGCCAAATCCGGCGAATACGGTGGTTGCTGAAGCACGTTTGTTGAGTTTTTGGCGAGAAAGTCAGTCACAATCGTAGCTCGGTGAGAAGGCGCGTTATCGTCATGCAAAATCCATGAATTGTTCGCCCATAATTTTGGCCGCTTCTTACGGATACGCTCACGCAAACGTTTCATAACGCCTAGGTAATACTCCTTGTTTACCGTCTGACCCTCTGGAACGAATTCGTAGTGCACCACGCCACGGATATCGAAGAAAACAATGAGCATCACCTTCATTTTCGAGCGGCTTTGGCGTGGTTTTTTCGGTTTCGGCTCATTTTTTGCCACCCATTCCGATGATTGCTGGCTTGTTTGCATATCGTACTCGTAGACCCAGGTCTCATCACCAGTTATAATGCGTTCCATGAATGTAGAATCGGAATTACAGCGATCCAGCATGTCTGAAGCAACCTGTTCGCGATGACGTTTTTGAAGAAAATTCAGGTCTTTCGGTACGAATCGTGCGGCCACCTTTCTCATGCCCAAAATATCAATCAAAATCGTACGTACGGACTCGTGGGATATCTTAAGATCATGTGCTATCTCCCTCAAGCTGGTACGACGGTTTTCCAGCACCCTTTCCTTAATTTTATCGATGTTATCTTCGATCGAAGCCGTCGATGGGCGACCACTTCACGACCGTCCTTGAAGGCTCTGTACCACTGATATGCAGGAGTTTTCGATAGAGCATTATCACCAAAGGCCTTTTGCAATATTTTCAATGCATCGGCACACGAAAATTCATTTGCAACACAAAACTTTAAACAAATTCTTTGCTCAACGTAATCACCCATAGTAAAAATCGGCACGCACTCTGACATCGACTGACTTAATCAGCTGTTGCAAACACACTAGTTGACAGGTCTCGCTCAAGCTTGGCATAGTAATTAAGGACAGCGGTACCAACCTAGGAAAAAAAATTTTTACCTGCCTCATTGCCCCGCCAGATTTAAATCGATAATTCCCGGTACTTTCTTGACAGAATGTATACTTGTATTCACCTTTGACGCACCTTGTAATATATTGGAGGTTCACTAATTTATTTGTAATACTTTTAAACCCAAATGAAATTCTATTCTATCTGTATCAATTTCAAGTACCCTTAGTCCACAGAGTTCTGTACTTAGTCGCCAAGAGCGCTCATTTGCGTGGAGTTGCGCGTAATTGTGTTTTTTTATCGACGTCCAATTTTTAATTGAACCTGTTCGATTTATTCAAGACCCATTTGTCCCTAATGGAATTTTCATATTCTAAGTTTTCCATCCTTTGAATAAATATATCCGGCTGAATCCTGACGTCATTGTATTCATATCAACTTAACAAAAATTATCAATCAATCCAATCAAACAATTTTTCCTCGGCAGCCAGATCTCCGCTAAACAAACGTGATTGAATAAACACACAAAGCCGATATAATTGAATTATAACAATTATATCTTCGGATACTTAGATTTCGTTAGTCATGGTCGAAATTCATGTATCTCAGTTACGCAACAATATAATCGTCCTAATCTTCTGAAGAGATAATATACGATCGCATCCAATTAAAAAATTAATCATGCTAGATCTAATGTAGGTTGAGAATTACGTCTGCATTTTGTTCTTAGAGTATCCAAGTAGTATTATGATGTGTTTATTAGAGATTAACCTATTAAATTCGAGTAACCAGAACGGATATCGTTGGATTGGGGTACAGAATGAAAGTTCAATGTTTGACCCTGAAACGTTGCAATAATTCTAGGGTATTGAATGACGAGAAAATTTATTGATGGATTATTTTCGGTTTTACGAAAGGGTGAGATTGCGCCTATTGAATAAGCTAGTTCTTATTTGTATGCGGTAATTCTTCAAATTTCATATAGTGCCGATAGCTAGAGACCTTGGGCTGCTGACCGAAAGACCCCAGTTCCAAGTTCGGCTTAAGCAAAGAAATTTTCTAGTTGGACGGGTTTCGACCACCATCTCACTGTAGAGACGAAAATTAACAGTGATGTGGCCTTAAGCGGCTATGGTCGCAGTAACAAAACCTAGCTGAACTCCTAATTCGTACAAGCTGAAAAAAAGCTTCTGAGGAAACTTTACAGAAGATCTAGGAACATCAGGATAATATATCATAACATTTTTCAAATTTCACATCAATTCAGAATATTCGTTCCTATTCATGAAAGAGGTAATTAAATAAAAAAATAAAATAATTTCAACTTTCAGTTGAAATCTTTTAGCCATGATATTGTGGCAGAGAACAAGCAGCTAGCACAAAAGATGATAAGTCATTCTGAAGCACACTAAATGGGGTATTTTTTGATGAAAAGAAAACATGTTCATAATTGATAATTTTTCATTGCAAAACTATGACTTATTTTGTTCACTTCAGAATCGTATGATTCATCTCCTTGCCACGACCGCAATAAGAATTTTTGGCACACAGAACTTCCTATCTTGTAGCAAATTCAATGCCGTTTCCAGATATGTAGTCAAATTTGATAAGTACAATGATAACTGAATTATAATTGATTTTATGGAAAAACTTAAAATATTTTGTGAAATCAAGAAATGTTAAAATGAAGAATAAAAATCAGCATTTCGATCATGTGTTATGTGACTTTTTCAAGTTGCATGATTTCTCGAAATAATGTTATCGTCAAATCTTTCTTTCAATAAATCAATTGTTACGGTAGCAGCATGAGGTGTAGCACCATCTTGTTGGAACCAAAATACTTCTGGTCGATACCATTCAAATTTTGAAACAAATAATCATTGGTCATCGATCTGTAACGAGCACCATTCACTGTAACATTAGCTGCAGCATTGTTTTTGAAGAAATATGGACTGATGATGCCTCCAGCGTGTAAAAAACATACAGTGGTCATTTTTCAGGATGCAATAGAACCTGCAGAACTTCTTGAGGATTGTTTTCACTCTACATACGGCAATTTTGCTTGTTTACATAGCCGTTCAACCAGAAATGAGCTAAACACAATTTTACGATAAAAAAGTGGATCAACTTCAAGCTGTTCTAGGGCCCAATTAGCAAAAAAACGACGCTTATTATGTTCTTTAGTTCTTGAACCAGTTAGATCTTGTATGGGTGTAGACCAAGATCTTTACGCAAAATTTTCCATGTGGTGGATGCACAGAGTCCAACTTGTTGTGAACGTCGACGAATAGACAAAACTGGGTCTTCATTAACACTATGACTTATAGCAGCTATATTTTTTCTGAACGTACAGTTCTTTGTCTCGTTTTTGTTGCATCGAGTACAGAAAAGTCCAAAATCTATCGATAGTTCGACGAATAAGCTGCTCTGATGGACGGTTAGGTAAATCATAAATTTCACGAAGTGCTCTATAAGTTTGGCGAATAGAACACTGATTTTGAAAATAAATTTCAACAATTTGTAAACGCTGTTGCGGCGTAAGTCTTTGCATAATAATTTGTCAATGTATGAACAGAAATGTCAAAACAACATGGCTTCTTCCTCATGTCAAATCACAATTATCCCTATGGAAACGCCCCCCAGGCATTAGACCTTGACTTGATGGGGGCGCTCTCTTGACTAGAACCCTAGTTTCGTCCCGGCGAAATGGAGAGTTAAGTCTTGGTGTCTAACGTAATGCCATTTCGCGCCAGTCACTGGACCTGTATGGTGGAAGATCTCCGAATGGGGCCCTAGTTTTACCCAGGTGAAATGAAGGGCTGAGCCGGTTGATTAAGTCAGCGACAAGGGAGTCTGTCGCAGCACAGGGCTTTTCCCTTAAAACTAGCGTACTCTACCCTATCGCAGTATGAATCTCCGGATTCTGTGTAATGGCCGAGTGCGTTATGTAGCATACTGCGTTACCTCGGGTGGGTGGTTTGCCCGCAGTTGTTACTTGTACCACCTGGCCACCCCATTGGTGTTGGACTCGAGGGGCAGTGGTTGAAAGTCCGCATGCTGAACTAGGGGGGTATTTCATTTATCTGTTCGCAGACCCCAATTTTCGGGATATTCTCATGAAACGACTCGGGGTTTAACGGGACTTGACGGTTCGACCTGCCTGTCCTGGCCCCTGGATCTGTGCGTAACTATTTAGGGTTTGTGGATCTCGACGAAATGGCTCCGCCATTAGTGCTTGACGCCAGGATCAATCAAATGACCGCACATGGGTTCGGTGGGTCAGGACGTACAGTCAGCTAGACGGTGCTCGTACCAGGATCAATTGTGGTCGTCAATCTTGAGTTTATCTTAGTTCTTGGGACTGCGTTCGGGTGGATGGATAAGAATTTCCTCCGGCGGGTGAGTTGCGTCTCAAACAACTCGGGTACTGACCTGCTGAGCCAGTAGAGGTTGGATAGTGCTTTCGCTGCTACCAGTCAGACGGTTCTGGCTTCCGAGTCTGGGCCCAAACTGGAAGCTGGTGGGTTCATCTCTTCGGATGGCTTCTCGCCACGCGCGATGATATGGCGTAATCCTTATTACACTTTCTACCTCTAGGGGTGGACTGTGGAGACTGCTTGGTAGTCACTTGGAAAAGAGGTCTTCCTCAAATAGCCAATAACTATTCTGGTAGAATTCACCTATCCCTATAGAAAGTTCTATTACTCTAAAAAAAACACTCCTTATCTTCTGATTTGGATGCAGAACATCCAACTTTTTTTACCCACGAGCCACCACTGTTCCTTGGCGTGAGTGTATTATTTCCGATGTTGCTCCTTTTGAAGGCGATTTGAATTTTGAAGCAGTAGTTATTTAGAGTTTAGTAAAACTTCTATCATTCGTGTTTTCACACAATCTTAGTTTACTTTTTGAAATCAACGAAATGGGTCTATTTACGAAACTGGTGTATATTGAAAACCTATTTCCAAACCGATGAATCTTTCATCCAAACTGTTAAAAATTAACGTGAAAAAATCAATAGAAATGAAATGCCCTCACGGCAATTTGTGGATCGATTTGTTTAAGAAAACTGGGTACTTATTCCATAAAATAACTCATTCAGGTTCTTGTCCAGTAAGCACACCTGAACACATTGCTACTGTAGCCCAGAATTTGATTGAACATCTATCAGCATCAACTCGTTATCATGCTAAAGAGCATTTCTCGCACTTCTCTGTGGAGAGTAACCATCAGATGCGCTTCCACTTCGTTCAATGAGCATAGTCGAAGATGAGAATTTTCCTAGAAAAAACATCTATACTCTCGGGGGAGCCTGACCCCTAGAGAGCGCGTCCCCATATGGCGGATCGGGGAATGCCTCCCAGATATGGGTGGTAGGAGGGAAATCAAATACCTCCCGCGGACCAACAGGTGGGATGGATGGGATTCCGAAGCTGAAGGAGGAAGCAACCTATCTAGGGGAAGAAAACCTTAAATAAATCACCAGGTCCTCCATGTTCGGGGGTTGAGGCAATGGGTCTGCTGCCCATTCTTCACAAAAAATCCTAGAAACATAAATTTATCGGACGGAATAAACGGCAAACGACTGTGGCGAAAAGGGACTATGAATTTTGGAACCTGGAACGTGCAAGGGATGGCAAATAAAATCAAGGATATAACAGGGGGTCTTGAAAGGCTTAACATTGATGTAGCCGTACTGACGGAAACCGAGAAAAAGGGAAACGGTAGCAAACAAATGGGAAGCTTCATCCATCTGTTCAGTGGAGTGCCAAAAAATCAAAGAGGAGCCAAGGGAGTCTCCATTCTAATACACAAAAAATTGAAACCCAAACTTACAAGTTGGGAGGCAATCAATGAGAGAACCGTCACTACTAACCTTCAATTGAGAGGACACAGAGTCTCTATTATGGGAGTGTATGCCCCTACCAACGACGCATCCCAGGGAGAGAAAGATGAATTTTATGAACATCTGGATGAAGTACACAGCAAATCGGGCCAACAAAGAGAGATAATGCTTATGGGTGACATGAATAGGAGAACAGGAAGAGTAGTACAAGATCATATTGTTGGAAGCTTCGGAGAAAGCGGGGAAAGACTCATTGACTTCTGCCAACGAAATAATTTGAAAATACTTAACGGCTTCTACCAACACAAAGACATCCACAAATATACCTGGCACCAGAATACAAGACAATCTATCATTGACTACATTATCATCAAACAAAAGTCAAATTGGAAGATAGAAGATACCAGGGTATATAGGGGAATAGATTGTGGATCAGATCATTTTATGGTAAGAGCGAAAGCTGTTATTCCCTTTAAAGCTTCCCAAGAGCCAGAAAGGACCGCAGTTAGTGATAAAGTCAATTCGGAGCTGTATAACCTGGAGGCTTTGTACCATGACAGCACCAGATATCTGGACGAGAATTTTCTTCTTCAAGCCTCTGGAAGTCTGTACGGTCACAAAGTAGACTCAATAAGAAGAGCAGCGGAAGAAGCTCTAGGAATACAATGCCCCAAGAAAAAGAACAATTCAATTACATGGAACGCGGAACTTCAACGACAGCAAGAAGTAAAACAAGAAGCATATCTTCGATGGCTTAATAGTAAGAAGAATTCCGATCACGAAGAATACAAGCAAAAACGTAAATATTTCAAACAAATGACCGCGGAAAATAAAAACAAGACTTGGGAAAGAAAATGTAAAGAGCTGGACACTTATATAGGAGGTACAAGATCGTCCGAGGCCTGGAAATTGATAAGAAAACTGAAAAATGTACATGTACAGAGGATGCAAGACGAACGTATTCCCAAACAAATGTTGAACTGGATACCCCTTGAACGACTAAAAAGAGGCAGACCAAAAACAACTTGGATACAGGGAATACAAAAGGCCATGTCAGAAAGAAATTTAGTACCAGGAGACTGGTTGGACAGAGGCCGATGGAAACTAGGAACCGGAAGGCGGTTAACGCTATGAACCCGGAAATATATATATAAAAACATCTATAGCGATGAAGCTCATTTTCACCTCTGAAGACTATTTTTTTTGCGGGGATCCGTTAAGGATTAGTGTTACGCTTACCATCCAGCAACTATTGATGCCTTGAAACATGAAATCGAAGTTGCGATTCATGAGATTGGGCCCCAAACAATCGACAATGTACTGGAAAGTTGGTTGAGGTACTGTAACCAATCCTGGCGATCATCTGAATGATATTGTTCTTTATTTGTTAAGGTCAAGGTTCAACCTTCCCAATAAACTCATAACTTTGAATAAATATTCATTAGTTTATTATTTATAGCCGATAAAATGGAAATTTCAAATGGCCCACCCTTACATTAACTTTATTTTCCTAACAATAATTCTACATGAACTTCCTATGGATAGATCACAGCGAACGAATGAATCATCCAGATTAAGAGATCTCATCATGCACAACCGAATAACAAAATTAATAACCCGTTTCTTGGAGGAACTATCGCTTTTTTCCGTAATAATCTGGACCTCTTCCCCTCCGAGGAACACCAGGTAGATCAAATTTTCCTCGGCATCATCTCCACGAGCGATTTTATTTAATCAGCGCTGCTGGTTGGGCCGGCTTACTTCTGGCCGACATTTCGCTCGTGGCGGACGAATTTTTTTGGTTCGAGGTACTTGGTTCGCATCGCGATATTAAATCTGCGCCGGGAACAGTTTGTACACCTGTGTTTCTGTACGCGACCGCTGCAGGTTGATCCTAGAAGACTTGGAGAGGTTTCTTCGCAATTTTTTTAACGGATAGTGGATTTGGTTTAATTTCGAGATGTCCAAAGAGGCGAAAGGTGAGTGACTGGTTAAACTATGAATTGCAGAAAACCAGAAGTTTTTTATGTTTCATCTCAATATGGAAAATATACACAAGTTTCATTTAATCGGCCCTTACTTGATATAAATTCAGTTTAATTGAATAAAACATTAAAGAATATTTCCACAATTCATTAATCAACAACAATTGCCAAGCAAACACTGTGGTTTCTTATTTTTTACATTTTAAACTTTTGCAATATACCACTGGACCAAAAAGCTGGTTTCAGCTTCGAACAATAATTTAACTGAGTCGATCCTGACTTGTTGGAAATTCATTTTATTTAAATAAAATATTACAGATAATGGCTGCAATTAATTCTCCAGAACCTCAACAGATTTAAATCTGATTAAATCTCTTGAAAACATTTAGAATTAAATTTTAAAAAACATGTCCTAGATATTGTGTATCACTTTATAGACATATATATTATCATGGAAATTAACTAATAAAGAATCAAGAGAAATATGAAATTATGAGCAAATTATTCAGACATCACCTTATACATATATCAAAATTTGAATATTAAAATAAATTGAAATATGTTTATCTTCTACAATTTTAATTTCAAAAAAAATTTTTATTCAAAAAACTTTTAGAATTAAATTAATGTCTAAAACAAGCACCGCTCACATTTAATAGACGTATATAATCAAAACTCAATATATAATGTCAAATGAAAAAAATAAACCCAACAGATATACGAAAGTCATTAAAATTAATAAATAAATATTTAAAGGAGACAAAATTTTGTTTCTGGTCTTACCTTTAAGAATACCAATTGCCTTTTAAAAACATGAACACACTTAAAGGACTTCTCAAAGATTATAATTTATTTGAAATATTTAATATATTTAAATATTCGAATAAGTTAATTCAGAAATCTCTAAAAAATGCACTATATCTTCAAAAAACAAATATAATTCTAAGCAATTCCGTCTTCAGTCCTCAATAATATTCCAAATATCAAAATAAAAAAACTAACCTATATCCAAACACTCAACGTGTAAAAGGACTAATGCTTTGAAACACAGATCAACTTTATAATTCAAGATTGATCTATGTTCTAACAAAATCAAAGAACAGTGTGAGTTATTTTTAAGGCTTATTTAAATTCATTGACATTCCATAATGAGATTTATTGAAGCCGAAATATAATTATATATTATATATAAAATAAAATAGAAAGGCTTTTTACTTGATAGAAGAAATATAATAAAATTTGAATATTAAAACAAATTGAAATATGTTTATCTTCTACAATTTTAATTTCAAAAAAAATTTTTATTCAAAAAACTTTTAGAATTAAATTAAGTGCGTTCATGTTTTTAAAAGGCACTTTTAGAAGGAATATAACAAAATTTGAATATCAAAACAGATTTAATCTGTCAGTCTTCTACAATTTTAATTAAAAAAAAAATTCTATTGGAAAAATATTTAGAATTAAATTATTTTATTTTTTATTAAATGTCTCGTAAGCACAGCTAATATTTGATAGACGTATAAAATCAAAACTCAATATACAAAATCAAATGGAATAAATAGGCCAACAAATATAAATTGTCAACTGAAATTAATAAATAAATATTTGAAGGAGACAATTTTTTTTTTCTGATCTTACCATTATGAACACCAATTCCTTTTCAAAAACATGAAACACAACTTAAGGACTTCTGAAAAAATATAATTTATTTGAAATATTTAATATATTTAAATATTCAAATAAGTTAATTCAAAAATCTCTCAAAACATGCACTATATCTTCAAAAAACAATTAAAATTCTGATAATCTCTTCATCAATTGTTTTTTGAAGATATAGTGCATGTTTTGAGAGATTTTTGAATGAACTTATTTGAATATTAAATATATTAAGTATTTCAAATGAACTATAATATATTTTTTGAGAAGTCCTTAAGTTGTGTTTCATGTTTTTGAAAAGAAATTGGTGTTCATAATGGTAAGATCAGAAACAAAATTTTTTCTCCTTTAAATATTTATGTATTAATTTTAATGACTTTTTTATATCTGTTGGTTTATTTATTCTATTTGATATTATATATTGAGTTTTGATTCTATGCGTCTATTAAATATAAGCGGTGCTATTGTAGAAATTAATTTGATTCTAAGAGTTTTTTGAATAAAATTTTTTGGACATAAAAATTGTAGAAGACTAACAGATTAAATCTGTTCTGATATTCAAATTTTGTTATATTTCTTCTATCAAGTGAAAAGCCTTTTTCTATTTTATTTTATACATAATATATATTTATATTTAGGCTTTAATAAATCTCATTATGGAATGTCAATGCTTTGAAGAAATCCTTATAATACCTTACACTTTTCTGTGATTTTGTGAAGAACATAGACTATCTTGAATTTTAAATTTAGTCTGTTTAAAGCAATTTATCCGGGTACCACGTGGAGGTAAGATATAGGGATTTTTATTTGATTGACAAAATATATTGACATAAAGACAAAAAACATTACGTTATTCAGTTGAAAATAAAGAGATAATTAATAGACAACAATACTAATGAATTATTCGTTTTTATAAACTATATTCGACAGGTTGTTACAATCAAACTAACAATTTGAGCAGAAGTTAAAGAACAAAAATATTGCTCATTCAATTCACGTTCCTGAATCAATATTTTCTTTTGGAAAATTCTGATGCAAAATATATTAGGAGTTGATAGTTTCAACCCTTTGTGATGAAACTTCAACATTGAAAAAACTGTAAGAATGTGACATTTAATTTGCATTAGCTTATTTCTCAATTCTTCTTAATTATTCCATATGGGAAGTATCCAATAAAAAATAGTAGATATTCAATGAAAATTAAATTTTTTCTCCAATTTCAAAGGGTGATAAACTGGAAGGAAAGAAGTTTAAAACAACAAAATTCTATGAAATACCCTCATTAATAAAAGTAAGGAAGGGAAATGAATTTCATTGGAATTTCAATTGTCTAATTGACAAATATAAGTTCGGTAAAAAAATTAATTATTTTATCGGTAGATGTCTGTATTGATCAATATCTCGTGAAATATCGATAAAACAATGCTAGATTTATGCTCGTTGTCAGGGTGACAAGTCACACTGACAAAACTTTATTGCTGTTTGACGTTTGGTCCATTGAGTTGTCAGGGTCTTAAAAATGAAGGTCAACAAAGAGAAAATTCAATAAATTGTAAAGGTTTTCTTTGATAAATGCAAAAATGCAAGCCAGGCGGGTGAAATTGTGAATGATGTAACAGCATATTATGTGCAATTTTGGTTTCGTCGATTCTGTTCCGGCATTTTTGAAGTTTAAGATGCCCGTTGTCCGAAATATCGATAAAATCACAGACGTAATAAAAGTTAACCTGCATGTTAGTGGTCGTAGCATCGCTTAGAAGCTAATGATCGACCAACAAATAGTTTTAAACCATTTGCACAGCGCTTGATTCAAAAAGAAGCTTGAAATTTGGGTGCCACACCAATTGACACCAAACAACATGATGGATCGAATTAGCATATGCGAAGTCTTGGCTAAAGGGAATCAAATCGACCCATTTGTTGAACGAATAGTGACTGGGAATGAGAAATAGGTCACATACGACAATATTGTGCGAAAAAGATCATGGTCAAAGAACGGTGAATCAGCTCAAATGGTGGCCAAACCAGGACTAAGAGCCAGAAAAGTTTTACTATGCATTTGGTGTGACTGAAAAGGAATAATTTATTTCCATATGGCCAAACCCTAATTTCGTATCTCTACTGTCAACAAGTGGACGTTGTCCTCCAGGACAACGCCAGGCCACACACGTCTGTAGTGACTCGCCAGAAACTCATGATGCTTGCTTGGGAACTTTTAATGCATCCACTTTATGGTCCGGAACTGGCACCAAGTAAGTGATAAGAAATTAGCATTAAGAGAAGATTGTGAAAATCGATTACTAAGGTGAATCTTGACCGGGACTTCTATGAAAGGGGCATTATAAAACTTTTAAATGGCAACGAATTATAAAACAAAACGGTGTATATTTGACTCAAAAAGGACAATCCGAAACATGTTGAATATAGTCTTGAAGTTCACGCAAAAATAATGGATCTTTTCCCTAACCTATTTTAGGTTTTGGGAAAAAGTCTTTCGAATTTCATAATACAATTGATATGTGCGTTTCTATAGACACCGATTACCCCTATTCAAAAGAAATTCCAGCATATGATAGATAACAAATATTCCTCATTACCTTTATCAAAATATCATGAATTCAAGCGGACGTTTAGTTTTTTATTGCTTGTTCTTCCTTGATGAGAAAATATATTTTCCGCCTAGTGAAAGCGTAAAGTGAATTGCATTATATCCATTATAACACTTTCTTTCCTTCAAAGGCTGCTGTGGTTTACTATGAAATGATAGTACTTCAATTCTCATCCATTTGAAGATAAAGACGTTTTAATAATTGCATGAAAATGTTGATTGCAAAAACATTATCTATATGGTTGCATCCAATGTTCCCTATGGAAAATACAATCAGGAACGTTATAAGTTTTCTTTCTGATAAAAAAGTTTTGCAAGATTGTTGATAATTTTCCGTCAAAATATTTATTATCCTTATGCACTTTATCTATAATTTTTCATATTTCCACCATTTTATCTCTATTTTTGCAC
The DNA here is from genome assembly GCA_034642435.1 of Megalocaria dilatata. Taxonomy (NCBI): domain Eukaryota; kingdom Metazoa; phylum Arthropoda; class Insecta; order Coleoptera; family Coccinellidae; genus Megalocaria; species Megalocaria dilatata. The sequence goes on from CM067861.1 coordinate 32,521,727, forward strand.
ACTAATTCCATGAGAACAGCGTGTTATCGTTCTTTCTTATTTTGCTCAATTTCCACATCAGAGTCGCTTCTTTCAGAATCAGTTAGGACTTTTGAAACACCATCAATATTAGCCAGCTTTGGTTCACTTCCAGCATATCTCTATTTCAGTTTTCCACATCTTCACAGTTATACTGAGCCTTAAAATTGGGAAATATCTCAAGTTGTTACTTAGTATTTTAAATCGAAGTTGATTTGCTCGAATATTTAAGAAGTATGAGTGTTACAAAGTTTTCTCAACGGACCGGATAAATTATGTTCAGCAACTAGATAGTTTCCTCTACTATAGTTTCTGAATTTTTACTCATCAATATTCCTCAGAGCATCACAAGAAGAAGATCATTAATGTCGCTGTGATCAAAAATGTTGTTCCAACACCTTTTTACTACCAGAGGATCTAATTGTTGCCATGCCCGGTGTATAAGTGTTAAGCAGTATCCCCCAAGGTGAGGTTGCTAAGCCCATCTGCCATTTTATGTCCTTGGGCCACCAGAAAACTCAAAGATTTTTTCTGTAACACAGTTTGATTACAGAACCACTTTTTCGAGTAATTCAGGTCTTATTTCAACAATAACACGAGTAATGTTGGCTTCCAAAGCGTCTTTTGTTTCTGGTTCATCAGCATAAAACAATGACTTGAAATAACCCCAAAGAAAATAATCCAGTGGAGTTATGTCGCATGATCTTGGACCATTTCTCGAAATAATGTTAACGCCAAATCTTTCTTTCAATCAATCAATTGTTACGGTAGCAGCATGAGGTGTAGCACCATATTGTTGGTACCAAAACACTTCTGGGTCGATACCATTCAAATTTTGAAACAAATAATCATTGATAATCGATCTGTAACGAGCTCCATTCAGTGTTACATTAGCTACAACACCGTTTTTAAAGAAATATGCCTCCAGCGTGTAAAGCACACCATAGAGTGCATTTTTCAGGATGCAATAGAACCTCTTGAGGATTGTTTTCACTACATATACGGCAATTTTGCTTGTTTACATAGCCATTCCACCAGAAATGGCCTTCATCACTAAATACAATTTCACCATAAAAAAGTGGAACAACTTCAAGCTGTTCTAGGGCCCAATCAGCAAACAAACGATGCTTATTATGGTCAAGTGGCTTCAGTTCTTGAACCAGTTAGATCTTGTATGGGTTTAGACCAAGATCATTACGCAAAATTTTCTATGTGGTGGATGCACAGAGTCCAACTTGTTGTGAACGTGGACGAATAGACAAATCTGCATCATCATTAACACTATGACTTACAGCAGCGGTGTTTTCTTCTGTGCGTACAGTTCGTTGTCTTGTTGTTGCATCGAGTAGGGAAAAATGTTGTCCGAAATCTATCGATAGTTTTACGAATAAGCTGCTCTGATGGACGATTATGTAAACCATAAATTTCACGAAGTGTTCGATAAGTTTGGCGAATAGAACACTGCTTGTAAAAATAAGTTTCAACAATTTGTAAACGTTGTTGCGGCGTGAGTCTTTCGATGATAATTTGTCAATGCTTTCTGAACAGAAATGTCAAAACAACATGGCTTCTACCTTCTGTCAAATCACAGGTATCCCTATCGAAAGTTCTATCACTAAAATAAAACACTCGATAGATACAGGGATCATGGAAATTTTTTAATGCTCTTGGAGAATTTGCTTTGCCAATAATCGACGGCGTGAGTTTGTGGGAACCTGATGCGTTTGCAGAACCCAAGTAGGAAATTCGCAGCTTTGATATTTTGAGACCGTGTACAGTTTTTTCAGAACTCATCATAGGTTTTATCAGGCATAATTTTTCAATACAATCCAGTATCAACAGCATTGTATATCTGGTCGCGAGTGAGCTCAAATTTTGCTACTGATTGAACCAATTAATTTTGATTGGGATAATATTATACACTCCTGATGAAATTTTATCCCACAAATTTTCAGAAATCTTAGACCATAACGAACCTTGAAATTTTGCAGCCATCCATTACTCGCGGTAAATTTTTCTTTTCCAGTTATCAAGGCTTCATGACGCTGAAGAGCTTCATGCTCCATGATTTCTCCTGTTGGAGGAAAATTTTATTTCCACTTTTCGATAAATTATCTATTTAAGACTTCCTCTAATTTCGGATATTTAACTTCCCTCAAGGTGAATTTTTCAATTTTATTTAGCTTAAGACTCTTATTCACAACACTCATAGTTATGGTCTATTTTTTTTTAATTGAGCGTAGAGTTGATTTCGCAATTCCAAATTTTTTTTGAAATCAATGTTACGCTCATGCCTTTCCGGTGATCTTCCAAGATCTTCATACATACTCAAAAATTTATTGTTTCTAGTCATTTCAACTACGTATTTCACATTAAAAGACACTTCTCCCGGTTTGAGATAACTCGTAATAAATGGAATTCGTATCATATAAATTTTTTGCACATGATTTAATCAACAAGTTGAAACAGGAAAGTATTAATCACAGTAACGAGATCGTGGATTGTTCAACACTACTGGATGTATCGGGTGTTTTTTTAGATTGATAGAACTTTCGATAGGGATAGCTGTGATATGACAGAAGGTAGAAGCCATGTTGTTTTGACATCTCTGTTCGGTAAGCATTGACAAATTATCATGGAAAGACTCACGCCGCAACAACGTTTACAAAGTGTTGAAATTTATTTTCAAAATCAGTGTTCTATTCGCCAAATTTACAGAGCACTTCGTGAAATTTATGGTTTACATAATCGTCCATTAGAGCAGCTTATTCGTCGAACTATCGATAGATTTCGGACAACATTTCTATAGTCGTACAGAAGAAAATATCGCTGCTGAAAGCAGGCCCCTCTTCCCCACTGGGCACTATGGGCACGTGCCCAGGGCCCCGCGATCGAATGGGGCCCCCTTAGGGGGCCCCATTCTTTATGTATTGTAACTAAATAGTGTTTTCTCAAGGTCATAGGGGCCCCATGATCCTAATGTGCCCAGGGCCTCAAATAGTTTAAAGACGGCCCTGGCTGAAAGTCCTAGTGTCAATGATGATTCAGATTTGTCTATTCGTCGACGTTTCAGAATAAGTTCGACTCTCTGCATCCACCACATTGAAAATTTTGCGTAAAGATTCAACGGGTTCAAGAACTAAAGCCACTTGTCCATAATAAGCGTCGTTTGTTTGCTGATTGGGCCCTAGAACAGCTTGAAGTTGATACACTTTTTTATCGTAAAATTGTGTTAGTGATGAAGCACATTTCTGGTTGAACGAATATTTAAACAAGCCAAATTGCCGTATATAGAGTGAAAACAATCCTCAAGAAGTTCTGCAGGTTCCATTGCATCCTGAAAAATGCACTTGTACGGTGTGCTTTACACGCTGGAGGCATCATCGGTCCATATTTCTCTAAAAACGATGCTGGAGCTAATATTACAGTGAATGGTGCTCGTTACAGATCGATGACCAATGGTAATTTTGTTTCAAAATTTGAATGGTATCGACCCAGAAGTGTTTTGGTTTCAACAAGCTTCATCTCATGCTGCTCGTAATAAGTGATTAATTGAAAGAAAGATTTGGCGATAACATTTCGAGAAATAGTTCAATTAATTGGCCTCCAAGATCATGCGACATAACTCCACTGCATTATTTTCTTTGGGGTTATGTCAAGTCATTGGTTTATGCTGATAAAGCAGAAACAATTGATGTTTTGGAAGCCAATACAACTCGTCTTGTTGATGAAATAAAGCCTGAATTACTCGAAAAAGTGGTCCAAAATTGGTCTGAATGCGGTTGCTCATAGCTAGTCGTGGTGGAGATATGCCAGAAATTATTTGTAAAACATAGATAAAATAAAATTATCCTTCAATTAAGAAAAAATTTGGATTCAATCTCAAATGTGTTTTATCTCAATTTAAAGTTCTATCACACTCAAAAAATCACCCGATACAAGGAGAACATTCTCTTTTTTACACTTTTTTTTTTCTGAATGAAAGGATGAATTGATTCAGCACTTAACGACAATTTTCCCCAGATAATTATTCATTCGAATAGGTTACAAAAAGAATATTTCCCCATTCCATTCCTAAGACATTCTCGAGCAGAAACTATCCAATTCCATATTATTAATCATGCGAAGCACTAATAACTTTCAGACCTTCAAAAACTAACCATTGTCTTGATATCAATTTGTTTTCTAAGTTTGATCTTATGGAGTAGAAATTTTAGTATAAAATACACGGATATATTCTATAGAATTATCAATATTTGGAAGATCAGTTCAATTAATTTGTTTCGCATTGCTGTGTGATCTTTGATCACTTTACTTGAGACTACGTGTAAGACTTCGTAATCAGAACGGTTAATTGACGAATGAAATATAATTAATGAGTTTGTTCTTTGAGGCGCTTCAAAACACTTGCGAGACATGTGTCCTATGAATCTCATCTCAATTAAATACTATTTATAAACGTTCAGCTGGATATTGTCACTTCCACGAAGTTCAATGTCGCACAGTCTGCCAATAAAAAACAAAAGCTTTTTCGCTTCCTCGAATTGAAAATTCGAATTTTACGGGATCATCAACCTGGTTTACTGAAACCAAGAAAAACGCTCAGCTTAGACCACCTCTAAATAGAATTTTTCGGAGAAAAAGAAATAATATAGATTATTACTTCCAAGTGTCCCGAATTAATATATCTGGCACAAACATAGCGATAACTCTTAAAATTAATGAATGTTCATGCTGAAACAATTTACTACATTATATCTCACCAATTTCCATGATTGCAAAATCAGGAAATTGTACACTACGAACTGAATAAAAGTGAATTTAAAAGTGAATGTTGGAAATACAAAACAACATTATTCTCCACTAAAAAGATTTCTTAAACAAAATTATTGACGTTAGTGGAGCCTGCTTTGTGTAATCAAAAAGACCCTATTAACTTTTATGATAAATGAACTATAATTGTTATTGGTATAGATATGTGGATGATATAAACGTATGCTTCAATGGTACCAGAAGACAGCTTGATATTCTTCCTAAATTCATTACAAAGAATTGATTTCACAATGAATGTAGAAACTGAAGACTTTTTGAATTAATTTACTTTAAAAATAACTAGAATTAGTAGCAAATATAATTTTCTATTTTTCATGAACCTTGTCATACAGATATAACAGTCTCCAAAAATTTTGTGAAACAAGTGGCCTCATCTTAAATTTAAGTGAATGCCATGTGTATGCCTCATAAGAAATAATAATAACCAAATAATAATATGCAATAAGTGTGAACCAAAATATATAATTTTTATATATACAATAAAATAATAAAAAGAGGTTTTCTCTTGATAAAAGGATTATTACAAAAATTTTAAAAATCGTATGGATTCATTCTGTTAACCTCCTACAAATTTTAATTTCAAAAACCTTTTTATTCATTCAACTGAATTCTGAACAAAAATTTTTTGAAATTAAAATTTGTAGGAGGTTAACAGAATAAAACTGTATGATATTTGAAATTGTGTAACAATCCTTCTATCAAGAAAAAACCTCTTTTTATTATTTTATTGTATCGGGTGTTTTTTTCAGAATGAACTTTAAATTGTTATAAATCAGATGATAAGAAACAATATTAAATCAAGATTGAAGCCGAATTTTTTTAATCGAAAGATAATTTTATGACATTTATGTTATAAAAATAATTCCTGGCATATGTCTAGCACGACAAGCTCGTTTTTAAAGAAATATGGACCGATGATGCCTCCAGCGTGTAAAGCACACCATACAGTGCATTTTTCAGGAAGCAATGGAACCTGCAGAACTTCTTGAGGATTGTTTTCACTCCATTATACAGCAATTTTGCTTGTTCACATATCCGTTCAACCAGAAATGAGCTTCATTACTAAACAAAATTTTACGATAAAAAATTGGATCAACTTTAAGCTGTTCTAGGGCCCAATCAGCAAACCAACGTCGCTTATTATGGTCAAGTGGCTTTAGTTCTTGAACCAGTTGGATCTTGTATAGGTGTAGACCAATATCTTAACGCAAAATTTTCCATGTGGTGGATGCACAGAGGCCAACTTGTTGTGAACGTCGACGAATAGATAAATTTGGATCATCATTTACACTACGACTCACAGTGCTCTATAAGTTTGGCGAATAGAACATTGATTTTGAAAATAAATTTCAACAATTTGTAAACGTTGTTGGTCCGTGAGACTTTCCATGATAATTTGTAAATGTTTACTGAATAGAAATGTCAAAACAAATGGCTTCTACCTTCTGTCAAATCACAGTTATCCCTATCGAAAGTTCTATAACTCTAAAAAAACACCCGATATGTATAATAATTATATCTTTTGGTTCACACTGCATTAAGTTTTGTATGGCAAGATATGTTTTGTTAATTATTTTCATTTTTAAATATGAAGTAGAACTGATGATTGTCCGTTGTAATAATTCTAAATTGCCTTTTGAAGATGGTCTGCATGTTTTAGGAAACTTATTTTGAGCAAGTTGTTTTTGAAGAAGTTCTTGAGGTTATATTTTGCATTTTTGTAAGGGAATGTGGTTTTCATAAAACAAGGATCGAAACAAAATTTTGTACCCATCAATTATTTATTTGATAATGTTTTAATTGACAGTTTATATTGCTTTGAATTCTTTTATTCCCTTTGGTACCGTGTAATAAGTGTTAATTCTATATGTCTACTTAATTGACACAGTGTGTTCTAACGACACTTAATTAATTTAATTCTGAATGTTTTTGAATAAAAAATTTTTTGAATCAAAATTTGTAGGAGGTTAACAGAATAAATCTGTATGATATTTAAAAAATTTAAAATGATATTTTCAAAATGAAAATACGTAAAGAATATCTTCGGAAATATTTCTGTGAATCGCCATGGATAGTTGTTTCGCTTTCGTATCTGTGATCTATATCTCTTTCTTTTGTTGATTCACTTTCAAATTTGTATTTTATATCTTTGGTTTGAATGTTTCGATATTTTTCCTTTATTGTATATTTTTTGCCTAAGATAGAGACAGTTTCATTAAAATTGTTGTAATTAAGTTTTCATCACTCAACTGGGTATTGAATGACCTGTATGTGTTCCGCTGTGAATAAACGAGCTCCTAATTTGTGAGGTACTGAATATATAAAATTTTTAGTTCATTCATGAAGTGTTTTCTGTTGGGGAATATATTATTTCAAAAGAAGTTTCGACTATCAATAATAAGTAAATAATTCAGTTTTCAAAAACTTTTTAATTGAAAACAACAATTGTTTCACTACACTGCGGCTTCATCAGATCCTGCATTTTTACTGTTTGGAACTTTTTAGGATGTTGTATTAGACCCCCACTTCAAAAAATACATCCGATTCTAGTATATCAATGGAATATCTGAAGATATCACCAAATATTTTAAGGAAAATTTCATTAATACACCAGCTTCCAGAACAACTAACAACTTGGATACCATCAAAGATATTAAAAATGAATAATGAGAGATAATTGATGAAGTCAAGAGTCTATGAAAGGGCAATGTGCAATTTTCACCCTCTATGGACGATGTGGAAATCATTATAAAAAATGTGAAGTATGTAATGCAGTATTATACAGTGTGGAAACCACTTATGCAATAAAATTCTTTGTGTCCTTATGTTAGAAAATTATAAACAACACTGGGACATGTCAACCTTCAAATTCAATGGTTCGCTTTTTAAGCATAAATTCAAATATACAGGGTGATTCGCGTAAGTTCAGCACAGTTCGTCCTCTTCATTTCAAATGAAACATCCTGTAAATTTAATTTTTTTTAAAGCTCCTCAACAACCTGATTCCAACTAATGCATGGTCTATTATGTATTATACCGTGTGAAATAATGAAAGTAATAATTTATCAAGCGTTAATTAATGGTGTTTTTGAATAACATCAATTCTAAATTCACTTCTCGTACGTTCATGGATTTTGATGCTGTTAATTTTTTCTGTCATAAATAACTGAAAAACTATCCAAATATGTCGATAAATAAAGAAAATCTGCCAATAATGAAGATTTTTATCAGTCAGATGTTGCGCTGTTCAGATTTACATTGAAATAGTTCATTTCAAATTGAAAACCTACTTTTTGTAGAAGTACTGATGAAATATTTAACTGAGACTCGCCGAATTGAGATTTCAATGATGATCGGTTGAGAGAATAATTGCAGAAATCAAGTTGAAGTGGCAAGCTTATTTAATCAGGGGTATCCTCAATTGCCTAATATTTCACAAGGAACTGTGTCTTAAATTCATGCACAATTTAGAGGACTTGGACATGTCCAACCATCGAAAAGAAAACCGGAATTCGTTGAATATACTGTGAAATTGGAGATTTTCTTAGGTGTTGCAGAGGATTCAACGACAAGTCCACGTCAAATTGTCCGTGAAAATACTGTAAGTCATAGAACTGTCATAAGGTGTCTTCACAAAGAAAAACTTCATCTATATAAAATAAGTTTTGTGCAAGAGATAACAGAATCCAGATCCAGATCGTAGAATACATTTCTGCGAAATAATGATGAAAAAACAGAAATGAAATAGCTGTTGGTAAAATTCTTTTTTCTGATGAATCAACATTCACATTGAACGGGAAGGTACACTGACAAAATTATAGATATTGGTCAGCGAAGAATCCTCCTTGGATGAGTGAGAAATATATATACGCAGTATTTTCAAAACGTGAACATTTGAGAAGGTATCATAGGTGACTATATTATTGGTTCTTGGACTTTGAGAGCAGAAAAATTTTTGAGTCTGATTAGAGACGAAGTTGTTTCTGTGTTAGTCAACTTATTTTCTAATGCAATAGATCCAAGCCTACCGAATGAAAATGTCTGGTTCCAGCAGCATGGCGCCTCACTCCATTATGCTTTAATGGCCAGAACTTACTTAAATGCAGCCTTCCTCAAGAAATATATAAGACGGACAGGTACTATTTAGTGGCGAGCTGGACGCCAGAACTCACGCCGTTGTATTTTTTTCTGTGGGTTTATCTCGGGAACAAAGTTTATGCCACACAGCAGTCGAGCATCGCAGACCTCAAAGAAAGGATAACTAGAGAAATGTGGAATATTTCAACTCAAACTCTAAACAAACTATGGAACGAGTTTTATAGAAGTCTATTTCATTGCCAAAAAAGAAGTGGAGAACATTTTGAGCATTCAGTTTAATGTATTAAAAAAAGTTATATTATGTTAAATTAAGCATTCAGTTTCTTGAAACCAATTATAAAGCCTTCTGAAATTTCATACGGTATATTCATAATAGACCATACTTGATAGTGTTCGTTGAAATCCGGTTATTATGGAGCTTTCAATAAGTATAAAAATATACAGCGTGTTCCATTTGAAATAAAGAGTACGCACCATGCTGGACTATTGAATTTAAAAGTTGACGTGTCTAAATTTTGTTTTTTTTTTCTAACATAAGGGTACAAAAATTTTATTCCATAAGTGGTTTCCGCAATGTATGTACATCAAATTGATGTCACAAACCCAGTTTTGCCATTTGAAAAATTTCGCTTATGAATTCGATACATTTCGATAAATGTTTACCTCAATATTCGTAAATGTTTATGAGTAGAGGTAGGTTGCAGTAACAATACTGTTTTATCTTGATATACAGTTGAGCTGCCTACGTTCTACCTGATGTTTACTTCAAGATAAAAATAGTTGAAACAATAAATCTGGTTGTTAGTGATAGAACATCGGTAGTACCACCTTGTTCTCATTAATTAATATTATTTGCTATTTGATAACAATACTTGAGATATGTGTCAAAAGCACTTGATAAGAGTACTCATTCTGAAGAACTACACGTTGTTAACAATAAAAAAATTCTTTTCAATTTTATCTCGGTTGTTTTTCTTCAGATTGCATAATTTCTATAGGCTTTTCTTTAAAATACCATTATGGTCTTTCAACAGTTGTGAAGGTGACCTTGGTGCTTTCCTCAATTACTATTTGCATTCAAGTGAATAATGTGAAAAAAGTATGTATCACTACCAAAAAAGTAGTAAAACATAGTAATTTCAACAATTTGTTTTAATTTATCATCGATCTGTAACGAGCACCATTCACTGTAACATTAGCTCCAGCATCGTTTTAAAGAAATATGGACCAATGGTGCCTCCAGGGTGTAAAGCACACCATACGGTGCATTTTTCAAGATGCAATGGAACCTGCAGATCTTCCTAAGGATTGTTTTCGCTCCATATATAGCAATTTTGCTTGTTTACATAGCCGTTGAACCAGAAATGAGCTTCATCACTAAACACAGTTTTACGATAAAAATGTGGATCAACTTCTAGTAGTTCTAGGACCCAATCAGCAAACAATCGACGCTTATATGATCAAGTGGCTTTAGTTCTTGAACCAGTTGGATCTTGTATGGGTGTAGACCAAGATCTTCACGTAAAATTTTCCATGTGGTGGATGCACAGAGTCCAACTTGCTCTATAAGTTTATTGCGAATAAAACACTAATTTTGAAAATAAATTTCAACAATTTGTAAACGTTGTTGCGGCGTGAGTCTTTCCATGATAATTTGTCAATACTTACTGAACAGAAATGTCAAAACAACATGGCTTTTATTAACCTTCTGTCAAATCACAGTTATCCCTATCGAAAGTTCTATCACTCTAAAAAAAACACACGATATATATATATATATATATATATATATATATATATATATGTTTCGATTGGATGTTAAAAAATCACAAGTTCCATCACCAACAAATGTTCATACATATAATTAAAGAAGACCAGATAGAAAGTTCTATCACTCTAATGAAACACCCGATACTTGAAGAGTACAAAATCCTGTTCCTTGTTTTATGAAAACTAAATTCCTTTTCAAAAATGCAAAACATAATCCCAAGAACTTCTTCGAATACAACTTGCTCAAAATAATTTCTTTCAAAAAAATTTCTAAAACTTGTAGAATATCTCTAAAAACCAATTTTGAATTCTTACAACGGTAACTCAGCAGCTCAACTTCATATTTAAAAAATACAAGTAATAAGCGAAAAATATCTCACCAAACCAACTGAATGCTGTTTACTGGAACAAACACTAGAATGAAGTGAACTTATAAACATCCTACGTATTCTATGTTTGTCACAGAAATTACATATAGTTTGCATGTTGTTTTTGGAGAAATTCTTGCATTGTTGAAAAGGAATTTAGTTTTCATAAAACAAGGCACGAAACAAAATTTTGTACTCTTCAAGTGTTTATTTGATAATGCTTAGTTGACAATTTATGTTTCTTTGAATTCAGTTCTTTTCCGTTGGTGCTGTTCAATAAATATTAATTCTATATGTCTACTTTATTGACACACTGTGTCAGTCAAGTATTTATTTTATTTAATTCTAAAAATTTTTATGAAATTAAAATTTGTAGGAGGTTAACAAAATAAATATGTATGATATTTAAAAATTTTGAAATTATCCTTCTATCAAAAGAAAACCTCTTTTTATAATGTTCTTAGATGATTTAGAATAAAAATCCATTGGAACCCAATGAACAAATATTTTCTTTATTGGTTCAGATTTATAGATGACATTCGATGTTGCTTTAAAGGCACCAAGATACAATTGAACACCTTCTCAAATTTTGTTAATAATCTACACCCATCAATTAAATTCACCTTTGAAGAAGAGAAGAACCGGATTATTAATTTTCTAAACACAAATATCAATAGATTAAATAGTTTACATGAATTAGGCATATTTCACAAACCTACTCGCACAGATATCACCATACATAAAGCTTCCAACCATCCTTTCAGTAAAAAAATGTCAGCCTTATAATAGCTTAATACATAGATTACAAGTACCAATGAACCCCCAGAATTTTTCCAAAGAACTCATTATAATCAAACAAATAGCATAAAATAAGAAGGAACGGTTTTTTACTTGATAGAAGGATTATTACAAAATTTGAATATCAAAACAGATTTAATCTGTTGTCTTCTACAATTCTAATTTCAAAAAATTCTTTGAAGAAACTTTAAAAATTAAATTAATGTCTTTATAAGCACTGATCATATTTAATAGACGTATAAAGTCAAAATTCATCATACAATATCAAACGGAATTAAGAAAAACCAACGAATATAAATTGTCAACTGAAATTAAAATATAAATAATCAAACATTTTTTGTTTCGTTCCAGGCATGCGAATGAACTCTTCAGACAAACTTACGAAGCCCTGTTTGTTACAAAATGTATTGTTTTCTGATCCTATATTAATGAAAAATAACTCTTTCTCAAAAATATAAAACATAATTTCAAGAACTTCTCAAAAACTAATTCATTTGAAATATTCAATATATTTAAATAAATTACTTCAAAAAATCTCAGAACATGTAGCACATCCTCAAGAAATAATTAAAGTTACGATAAGATCAGTTCAACTTTACATATAAAAAATAATAAAATCAATTAAACAATGTATAGACTTACCAGTGCCATCATAGAAATACGATTCTCAACAAACATCTAATTAGGTATATTTTTTATATCCAAGTTACTCTGTTCCATGTTCACAGAAAATCATACAAAGCTTATAAGGCACTGGGCCTTAGTTAAAACCCTTCAACACTGTATGATGAATTTCTTTATTAAAAAAAAAAAAAACCTAATATAATTATATATTATATATAAAATAAAATAAGAAGGAACGGTTTTTTACTTGATAGAGGGATCATTACAAAATTTGAATATCAAAACACACATATTTATATACAATATATAATTATATTAGGTTTTTTTTTTTTTTTAATAAAGAAATTCATTATACAGTGTTGAAGGGTTTTAACTAAGGCCAAGTGCCTTATAAGCTTTGTATGATTTTCTGTGAACATGGAACAGAGTACCTTGGATATAAAGGTACCTAATTAGATGTTTGTTGAGAATCGTATTTCTATGATGGCACTGGTAAGTCTATACATTGTTTAATTGATTTTATTATTTTTGTATATGTAAAGTTGAACTGATCTTATAATGACTTGATAATTTCTTTTTAAAAACTCATTTCCAAATTGTAGGTATTTTATCGGAATATACCCCTTCAACCCAAATATCCAGCTTAATTGCAGCAATAAATGCCTGCACATTCATGTTACTTAATTGGCCATTCTTCGAGCTAAGACCGAGAACATCCTAATTTATTTGATGATATCAAACACAAACCGTCCAATAATGTGATCATTATTTATGGTTTTATTTGCCGATTACCGCAAGTTTAAACATTACGTCCTTCGTCTGTAACTGAGATTCACGTGATCTGGTTGATCTCCCATCAGTGAAGTTGTTGAAAAATTTATTGTGCAAAGAATGTGATCTATTAATTCTCCAGATTGTCTTGTCACATCTAAAAATGAAGATGATAATGAAATTTATGGCTGAATAACATGTGGGCGATATAATAAGGTTTATTAATTGAGGATGCCGCAGTTTTTTCAATGTTTTCAATGTTCCTTCACGATATTTCTGTAATAAAAATAAAGGTTTCTCAATTTTTTAACTAAACTCTACCCTGCGAATTTCAATCCTCCAAATAATTTCTCTTTCAAGTTATTGTAGAAACAGAGGACACAATCGAATTTTCAAGATTATCTTCCTCTTAAAATTGCAAAAATACCACTATTAGGTGCTTAGGAACTAGGACGCAAAAGTATATACAAAAATGTATTTTATATATACTAAGCCATTTGCTAGAGCAATAAATATGTTTTCTCCCTCTCTAATGTATTTGTTCTTCTAAACTACGGAATGTGTATAGCGCACAGTGGCTATAATCTTTATATATATTCTGTCAAGAAAGTACCGGGAATTATCGATTCAAATCTGGCGGGGCAATGAGGCAGGTAAAAAGATTGGTACCACTGTCCTTAATTACTATGCCAAGCTTGAGCGAGATCTGTCAACTAGTGTGTTTGCAACAGCTGATTAAGTCAGTCGATGTCAGAGTGCGTGCCGATTTTTACTATGGGTGATTACGTTGAGCAAAGAATTTGTTTAAAGTTTTGTGTTGCAAATGAATTTTCGTGTGCCGATGCATTGAAAATGTTGCAAAAGGCCTTTGGTGATAATGCTCTATCGAAAACTCGTGCATATCAGTGGTACAGAGCCTCAAGGACGGTCGTGAAGTGGTCGCCCATCGACGGCTTCGATCGAAGATAACGTCGATAAAATTAAGGAAAGGGTGCTGGAAAACCGTCGTACCAGCTTGAGAGAGATAGCACATGATCTCAAGATATCCCACGAGTCCGCACGTACGATTTTGATTGATATTTTGGACATGAGAAAGGTGGCCGCACGACTCGTACCGAAAGACCTGAATTTTCTTCAAAAACGTCATCGCGAACAGGTTGCTTCAGACATGCTGGATCGCTGTAATTCCGATTCTACATTCATGGAACGCATTATAACTGGTGATGAGACCTGGGTTTACGAGTACGATATGCCAACAAGCCAGCAATCATCGGAATGGGTGGCAAAAAATGAGCCGAAACCGAAAAAAACACGCCAAAGCCGCTCGAAAATGAAGGTGATGCTCATTGTTTTCTTCAATATCCGTGGCGTGGTGCACTACGAATTCGTTCCAGAGGGTCAGACGGTAAACAAGGAGTATTACCTAGGCGTTATGAAACGTTTGCGTGAGCGTATCCGTAAGAAGCGGCCAAATTTGTGGGCGAACAACTCATGGATTTTGCATGACGATAACGCGCCTTCTCACCGAGCTACGATTGTGACTGACTTTTTCGCCAAAAACTCAACAAACGTGCTTTAGCAGCCACCGTATTCGCCGGATTTGGCTCCCTGCGACTTTTTCCTCTTCCCAAAACTGAAATTGCCCCTTCGTGGCACCCGTTTTGAGTCGATTGAAGCCATAAAACAAAATTCGGCGCGAGAGCTAAAGTCCATCCCGGAAAGCGCCTATAAAAAATGTTTCGATAATTGGAAGTGCCGTTGGCATAGATGTATTGGAGCAAATGGAGCCTATTTTGAAGGCGACCCAATAAATTCCTGGTACTTTCTCGACAGAGTAGTATGTAGGAATTCAATTTCTAGAGCGTAGAAATTGAGTTTCTACTTTCTGAATAATGTGTAGATAGTTTATAGATAAAGCTTTACGTGTATGAGTTGCTTTAGCCCAGGGCTATTGAAGTACTTCGGTGGTCAATTGTTGGGATGCAGACACTCCTGTGGTGACTAGATCGAAAGCACTCCTGTCCTTCAGCCCTGCGGATTCAAGATTTTTTTGAAATGGGACATATTACCATTAGGGATCATAAAGAGTAGAGATTTATTACTGAACCAAAAAAATGTCAACAGTTTCCTAGAAGTATATATCTTCGATGGGGTGTCTTTAGATTCATCTCCATTATTTCATTTCTCGTCCTGATTGGTATGTCTCCGATTTAAGTATAGACGGGCTGCAGATGGAGTTTGGGATGGAAGAGAAACTCTAAGGGCAGTTCGCGGATAGTTGAGTTCGCGAATAGAGTTGATAAAGCGAACGTTCAGACGAGAGTTAGAGAACGAGATAGAGATAGGATAGTTCAGAAACTCAGTAACTGTTTTTGCATTAAGTGTTGTGAAGACATTCGGGTATAAATTCAATCTTGTGAATATACTGTATATAGAACAGTCTGTGTTTATTTTACACTAAAGCATTACCAAATGGGACATGAATGCTTCAATATCAAATTTAAATCGACAATATTTAGTTTAATGACGCATATGCAAAAAAAAATTATACTTCATTTGATTTTTTCGCTAAATTGAAATGTTAAATGAAGTTGTCACATTTCTCAACTGTCTATGGAATTGTTTACTATATGCATCTTGAAATATCATCCTGATTTATTCGATTGTTTTTCAGCTGGTGGCGAGGGCATACTTGGCGTCACAGAAATAACAGAGAACAAGATGCTTTGGAGGATGTTAGTGGCTGAACTGATTGGAACTTTGCTTCTGGTATTTATTGGGTGTGGATCTATCATTACTTTGAATGGAGGAGATATCAATATTGTCCAGATCGGTCTAACATTTGGTTTGACGATAGCTACAATAGTACAAGTGAGTATATCAAAAGTTAGTTAAAATCTAACATTTTCGGCAGCGTAACAAAAAAACATTTTGTTTGAAACTCAAAACAATTCAAACTGAATGTTATTGAAATTGTTATTGTATAGTAAATGATTTCCTTCTAAGCAAAGTTCCAAAGAGTTGAATTTTATTTTTTTAAAGCCAAAAAACAGACAAATCCTCCCAAATAATTAATATTTTTTGCGAGTTTCAATCTCTGCGTTTTAAGTGAAAAATGCATATAAGATAAAAAGGAAAAACACATGTTTCACGATAATTTTCGATCGCTTACCTGAAATCTCTCTATTCTAATGCATAAATCGAGTTGCACGATGAAAAGTGTATCTTTAGGATTAGTGTCAGCACTTGCCGTAAAAGGAGCATACAAGGTGTAATATACATAATAATTCTTCGATTTATTTGATCAGAGGAGATGGTACTAGTTTCTTGCGAAATCAAGCGTATCAATGACATGGTATTATGCTTTGAAAGGAGCCGATATTAATCTATGTTAAATATATCGATTATAATGTCAATTTGTTATGTAGAATTCTTCATTCTGGGATACCGCGCAATGAAATATTTTGCTGATCAACTGAAATGAATTACACGTAGGGATATACCATGGTTTTGAATAGTTTGCATATGGTTTCCACTGTTTATACGCATTTTTTCGAGGTCTAAAGATTTAATTCGATTCTAATAACTTAAATAAAATACTTTCTTCTTTAGGATACACAAAAAATTTCAGTATGGGTTACGGTTGATTAATTTTTTCTGATCCACTAGAACATAAACAGATTGAATTTTTCAAATATAAATGGCATAGTGATTTTGATTCCGAATCCAGTAAACATTACTGTCTTCGTGTCCTCACAATGCAGTTCGATTGCCTCAGATACCAGCGGATGTATTAGTGCCTTGACGATGAAATTAGAATACTGGAGCCGTGCAATCAGGCACTGGAACGTCTGGAACGAATACGTTATACTTGAATGAACGGTGGATAGTAACAGATTTATGGTTTTAGCAGGAAGCTAGATTCATCTGAATTTGGTAGGGTTGGAAAAGCATGACAGATGGAAACGTGCTCCGTAGTTACTATGTTTTTAAAAATGAAAATCGCCCTTTCACCATGTTGTGTAACATTTTTGACCTCAACCTGCTCTATCTGCCTTCTCAGATCTTTCACGAAACCTATGGTATTGTTGCAATCAAATGTTATAGTCTTGTCGGCTAACATTCCCCAGATAGTCTCACTGATTGTTCTTATACCAGCTCGTTTGACGTGGTTTTTAGGTTCCATTTTCATTTTGGGCAGAGATATTTTTCATAATGAAATAGTGTACGCTTCTGGTCTGCCTTGAAATCAAATTTTTTCAGGGCTATTTGGCTACAACTATAATAAGGCTTGTAGCTTTTGATAACAATATGGATATAATTTTTTTCAATTTTTTGAATTATCTTAAACTATTGATATACTCCTTTCTCTAAAACGACGTTTCACTACACTGATTGGTCTGTTACAGGCTAATTTTAGGCATGATTTTGGGTCACCATGAAGAGTTAAAACGTGGTCTGTAGTTGTTAAGTCTTTGAAGATGAGACTATCCCTTTCACCATGTCGTGTACCAATTGTGGGCGTAACCTGCTTCATCTGCCTTCTAAGATCTTTCAAGAAGTCTGTAGCATCGTTGCAATCAGATGTTGTGGCCTTGTGGGCCATGGATTCTCCAGATAATCTACAACTTGTATGCTTGTACTTTTTGATAGCAGTATGGATAAACTCCAAAATTTTGAAAGGTTAGGTTAGGTTAGGTTAGGTTAGGTTAGGTTAGCATTTTCCTAAACACATCACAATTTATTTTCCAATCTCAGCCATTTTTGGTGTTTTATACTTCCTTTCCATACCAGTTCAGAAGTTCTAACAATTTCATAATGCAAATACGTTCACATATGCGATTAAGCTGAACAAGTTGAAGCGAAGACTGTGGAATACAAAGGTAAAGTTTCACAAGATAAAATCATGTGCTTCAGCATATAACTCTCGGTCAAGATAGTCTGTATACTAACAAGTAGAGTTGACTCAACAAATCAAACGCCTAAATTAGAATGAATCATGACTGGCCCACACTGAGATCTGATAACGATTTCAAATACCATCGAGTATTTCATTATTGTTCAGTTGTTATTTGTTTTAGATTATTAAAATATCAACTCATTATCCTGAGCAAACTAGTCTATTTGTTTTTTGTGGTTCTGCCTGCGGAAATACATCTGGTTGCAGGCGTTAATATTTACATTTCACACTGTTCCATTTAAGAACCGATCCATTAGGTTCTGTTGCAATATTTGCGGTTTTATTCGTGTTCACTTTTTCAAAGTTTCTTGATCAAATTTGTACTTTCACGGGTTCGTGCTGGAAGAACATGAACTGGGGAAATTCGATTTTTTGTCTGAAGATTTGAAACAATAAGACTGTGTCAGATTGCTCGAGATATAGATAAATCGTATATCTATAAATCTGTTTCTCCACAAGGAAAAATGCGCAAGACTATTCAAGTTTCCAACGTGTATATACAAATATAACTGGAGCCTTAGGATGTTGTGTCAGTAAAGAATACAATTTGTCCTGTTCTTTCATTTATTTCAGCCACATATGAATTACTCAAAATAACTTAGTAAGTGACCAAAATTGTCGAATGTTGAAGTACTGGTTCAACTATTTTTTAAATATTACAGATAAAACCTGGATTAATTCTCTGAAATCTCTACAAATTTAATCAGAATATTCTCTCAAAAACTATTCAGAATTAAATTGATCAAAATGCCTCAGAAACACGGTTTCACTTTTTAGACATATAGAATTATCAACACATATGATCACAGTTAACAAATAAAGATTAAAGAAAAAACATCAAGTACTGACCGAAACCATCCAGAAACAACATCCAAGATGAACTTGCTTCGAAAAGATATTCAGAAACCAAAATATAATTACTATATATAAAAAAAATATGAAAAGGTGATTTTTACTTTATAGAAGGCTAATTACAATATCTTAAGTACCATACAGATTTATTCTGCTAACCTTACTACAAAGTTTAGTTTAATTTTTTTGAAAATTTTTTTCTCATAAACTAAAGTAAATAAAAGTCTTATAAAATAGTTTCAATTAAGTAGACATATAAAATGAACAGCAGCAAAAGGAATAAAATTATTGAATTTTGTTTCTAAAAATATTGAATAAATACTTGAAGGATACAACATTTTGTTTCGTATCAATGTATTATGAAATCCAAATTCTTTTCCAAAAATTCACAGCATAACCTACAAAATTCCTTCAAAAATAACTCTCTTACAAAATTTTTTAATTTAAAGTTTGAATTACTCGACACGCAAAGTACAAATCGAACAATTTTCTAATTCCCAATGAAAGGTTTTTCGAAGAATGGATTGAAAGTTGAATATTTCTGTGTTTTCCAGTAATTATTATGGATAAATGTTCATTCATCAAAGGATCCGAAAAGTGGAAATTATATATCAAATTTACATAACATTTGTATAATTATCTAGCAATTCGAGACACGCTTTAGAATGAAACCACCTCGTTAAATTCGATATCCAAGAATAAGCTTAGGTAATGATTTTTTTAAGAATCACGTATATTTCAATTAGTTTTGGAATGCTGACGATTATTAGTAACAATTAAGTGATCACTACAACAAAGCAGTAACATTTGATGAAATTAATACGCATGAAAATTATTTCTCAAGGAAACCTATAGAAATATTAAAATGGAATATTCATTCTTCTACAGTTTTGATATAACTTACTAATGAATTCGTTAATTACCTTCAATTCTTATTTTCAATTCAAGAAGATGAGGCTGTCCTTATTCTTGGATTTCTTGTTGTCAAAGTTCAAGGCTACAGTATGAGATTTTATTGTTTCGATGAAGGCAAGGTATAATATTTCATTTCCTGCTTCCTACAATTCAGTTACGTTGATAGTTGAAAATGTACCTGGCTCTTGTTTGCAGTAATTAACAATATAAAACGCAAATAATGCATTAGGAAACTGAAATACTACCGACACTAAATTGTTCAGTGACGGCATTCATTCCTTGAAAGGATATTAACAGTTTCTGTGAAAG
This sequence comes from Megalocaria dilatata, assembly GCA_034642435.1. Taxonomy (NCBI): domain Eukaryota; kingdom Metazoa; phylum Arthropoda; class Insecta; order Coleoptera; family Coccinellidae; genus Megalocaria; species Megalocaria dilatata. The sequence goes on from CM067861.1 coordinate 32,542,043, forward strand.
TTGTATTTCTAGAAAACTTTAAATTCATTATTAATTTCTGTCAAATTTCGAAGGAATAGTTTGTGACTTATTGATTGTGTTTTTAAAACTGGAATAAAAAAGGAATTACTTTGTCTTCTATCACTATTTCATTTTTGAAGATACGATGGTCTTACTACATTTCGGAACAGGTGTGAAACAAGCTTTATTCTAAAGGTTTTTACAAAGGGTTTTCCAAAAAGTGGTTGTCAATTTTAAAGCTATCCGCTTTTGACATTTGACAATAAAAAACTACGCCATTACTAAAAATGGAACGATACACAAATGTCAAAATGAAACCTCTTATTAGAAAAAACCCTTTATATTTGAGGATCGATTACTGTAGATTTGTGTAGAACTTCGAAAAATGGAGAATACCAATCTAATCACCAGACTATTCAGTTTAACCAAAAACCTCCATGTACTGAATTTCTATCTAAATCCACCAAATTTTGACAAAGCTATCGCTAGTTTAATGGATTTTTGAGGTCATGTTGAAGAAGCTCTAGCATCCATGCGGTGTATTTTAGGACCTAAGTAACTATGAAGTTTTCTTCATATTTTGACCTTTAGAATCACCCCCTGAAGTATATGAACGTTAAATCCGGACACCCAGTATATGTCGATAAAGTGATACACCATTATCTAAGGCATGTCATAAAATTTAATTATAAATGTTTTCAGGAGATTTATTAAGATTAAATCTGAAGAGGTTTCGGAGAATTAATCCAGCTATTATTTGTCGATCATTTTTGTTTCAGTTAAAATTTTCTTGAAAGTAACTTATATATCTTATATCTTATATATCCAATAATATGTAATATTCTAAGTAAGATAGTTTTAGGATGAAATTCTTAGGATTATGTTGAATATTTTTGAAAGATATTTGTTTTCATAAGAGAGATGAACAAAATTTTGTCTACTCAAAATATTTAATTAATAGTAATTTTGTTAACAATTTATATTTATTGGATTTTGTTATCTCATTTGGATGTCTTATAATGAATATTTATTTTATATGTCGTTTGATATGAGCAGTGCTTATATGACATTAATTTAATTCCTGGATTTATATTTATTGGATTTTGTTATCTCATTTGGATGTCTTATAATGAATGTTTATATGTCGTTTGATATGAGCAGTGCTTATATGACATTAATTTAATTCCTGAAGTTATAATATTAAATATAATTTTTTGAAATTAAATATGTAGAAGGCTTACAGAATATATCTGTAAATATTAAAATATTTAAATAATTTTATAAACCTTCTATCAAGTATAAACCTTCATTTATTTTATTTTATTCATAATATGTAATTATTTGATTTCCGTAACATTCTTTATACAGATGGTCCTTGTGCTATAACAAAGGCCGTTAAATTGCCTTTCAATCTTTAAGATCAATGGTAAACCACAGAACTATTCATTCAGAGTCAACATTAGACTCCATTTAAATGTTCAGTATTCATTTACCAAGACGCTTTCTGAATTGTTAAGGGTGAGTAAATATTTTATATTTATATAAATTTATAGGTATTTTATCAACAATTTTATTGGATTTTATTATCTCTTCTGGATGTCTTATAATGAATGTTTATTTTATATGTCGTGTGATATGAGCAGTGCTTATATAATTCCTGAACTTATAATATTAAATATCATTTTTTGAAACTAAATATATAGAAGGCTAACAGAATATATCTGTAAATATTGAAATATTTAAATAACCATTTTAATTCTTCCATAAATTTATAATCGCTTTGACACGTTCTTAAAAATTCTCGATAGACTGAGGTAAATCAAAAACATGGTCTGTCTACTTTTTTGGACAAGAAATGAATACTTTTTTGGACAAAAATTTAACAACATAAATACTAAATACCTTTGAAATGTGTCGGGTACGATTAATATTCTCGAGATAAATTCCACTATTTTCGCTGTTATGGATATTTTGAAGCGAAATTTTAGGGTCGATACGATCTTCAATTTTAGGTACTCGATACGATCTTCAAAATTAGTTATTGCAACACCCATCATCCTTAAGCAAAATCAAAGGGTTGTGTTATTCAAAATCAAGGGCTTATTTAACCCCTTAACGGGGGTTGAAGTTACGCGGAAAAGTTGTTCACCCTCGAATCAAAAATTGACGTGTCTGAGCGATTTTCCTCATTTTCATTTCAAAGTCGGAAAATCGAGGCGTTAAGTTTTCGTTGGATCAGGTATAGAAAACAATTTGTATCCGCTAAAACCTCTCGCATGCTTAGAAAAATTTAGAGCAAGTTAGAAATCACCTTGTTATTTCTCTTTCGTAAACGTTCGGATCTCCCTGATATGATTCACGAAAATCTGTGTGTTAAGCCGGTCCGAAAACCCGTACCGAAGGTCAGGTCATACCGACACACCAAGAAACAATCAAATCCAGTATAGCGTTTGGTTGCCGCTAACCAAACGCGATTTCGTGTCATTATATAATCATTCATTCATTCATATCCAACAAATGCACGATATGAATGACCAGTTAGTTTTATTTGTAGACCATGTTGTATGCCTACTAAGTGTGCAAGTCCCTGTTACCAGTTTTCATGTGGCAGACTTGAAGGCACCACATTCTTTCGACACTGCAAGACTGGTTATTTTATAATTAGCATGGATCATTAACACTTTTTTTGACTGATGAAATTTTCTTGGAGAAATGTCTGGGACTGAAGATAATCTTATATATTACATATATATTTATATTTGTAATAATTGGATAAAGCAATGTGTGAGGTCTCTTGACAAATACACTTGTGAAGCCTTAGAGTAGTTAAATTTCATATTCATCAAGTAGATCAAAACCTGAAATTTTAAGGGATACGAATATATGCCCTTGAAATTCCGATAAAGGGGAACAAGCAAACGATAATTCACAAAATATCATCGATAATAAAGTTAAAAGACCACAATAATTAATACAAAACTCCGCTCTCAATACTCTTCTGAAAACTTATTCCGCATTTCTTTAATTATACTTTCTTCGAGGTCTGCGATCCTCATCGGCGGTGTTGCATAAACTTCATTCATGAGATAACCCCACAGAAAAAAAACCAACGGCCTGAATCTACATAAAACACCCTGTACCATGTACTTAGGGGTTAGTTGCCTGAAGATGAACGAAAGTTCGAAACTAGTATCTAAATGTAAACCTCTCAAATTGTGAAAAGTCTGAAAATTGCTGATATCGGGTGTTTTTTTTAGAGTGATAGAATTTTAAATTGAAATAAAACACATTGAAATTGAGATTGCAGCCAAATATATTTTTTTAGTTGAAAGATAATTTTATAACATTTATCTTTTAATAATAATTTCCGGCATATGTCTACCACGACTAGCTCTGAGGAACCGCATTCGACTAGACCAACTTTGGACCACTTTTTCGAGTAATTCAGGCCTTATTCTATCAATAACACGAATTATGTTGGCTTCCAAAGCGTCTATTGTTTCTGGTTTATCAGCATAAACCAATGACTTGACATAACTACAAAGAAAATAATCCAGTGGAGTTATGTCGCATGATGTTGGAGGCTTATCAATTGGACCATTTCTCGATATAAAATTATCGCCAATTCTTTCTTTCAATTAATCAATTGTTACGGTAGCAGCATGAGGTGTAGCACCATCTTGTTGGAACCAAAACACTTTTGGGTCGATACCATTCAAACTTTGAAACAAATAATCATTGATCATTGATCTGTAACGAGCACCATTCACTGTAACATTAGCTCCAGCATATTTTTTAAAGAAATATGGACCGATGATGCCTCCAGCGTGTAAAGCATACCATACAGTACATTTTTCAGGATGCAATGAAACCTGCAGAACTTCTTGAGGATTGTTTTCACTCCATATGCGGCAATTTTGCTTGTTTACATGGCCGTTCAACCAGAAATGAGCTTCATCACTAAAATATTTCACGATAAAAAAGTGAATCAACTTCAAGCTGTTATAGGGCCCAATCAGCAAACAAACGACGCTTATTATGGTCAAGTGGCTTTAGTTCTTGAACCCGTTGGATCTTGTATGGGTGTAGACCAAGATCTTTACGCAAAATTTTCCATGTGATGGATGCACAGAGTCCAACTTGTTGTGAACGTCGACGAATAGACAAATCTGGGTCATCATTAACACTATGACTTAAAGCAGCTATATTTTTTCTGAGCGTACAGTTCTTTGTCTTGTTGTTGTTGTTGCATCGAGTAGAAAAAATATTGTCCGAAATATATCGATAGTTTGACGAATAAGCTGCTCTGATGGACGATTATATAAACCACAAATTTCACTAAGTGCTCTATAAGTTTGGCGAATAGAACACTGATTTTGAAAATAAATTTCAACAATTTGTTGTTGCGGCGTGGGTCTTTTCATGATAATTTGTCAATGCTTACTGAACAGAAATGTCCAAACAACATGGCTTTTAACTTCTGTCAAATCACAGTTATCCCTATCGAAGTTCTATCACTCTAAAAAAAACCTCCGATATAATCTAAATACAATATTTTATCTGTCCATATTCCGTTTTATTTCAAACTCTTCAGAAATATCCAATATTAACTACGATAATTATGTCAAACATTTATACTCACATGTTTCATATTGAGAACAAATTAGAAATGATTTCCGACCGCTTACTCTTTTTTGACTCTATTTTGATTGTTATATTTCAGTCAACAAAATTTAAAATTTGTCAATTTTATAGCAATGCTTCTTTGACAAAATGTGCATCGTAAGATATATAAATATCGTAAGATATTTACTAAAGGTATTACGTAGTAATTTATTTTATTCAATTTTATATGAATAAAGGCCTTTAACAGTAAGATTCATAATATTGATGTAGTTTTATATCACTTTGAACAATTGAATGTGGCTCGCCGGAACTGGGACGTAGAGTAAAATATTGGAAGAAGGCTTTTTTAACATTTTCAGAAAAAAGCCTGGGTTGTGACTTTACCATAAATTCTCCACAAATATAACAAAATTTGACAGGAGAGACTTTGCAACTGGGGCGCGTCCGTCTCGACAATTTCGTCCTTAAAACACTTTCTTATCTACGCACAGGGAGCCACTGACTTCGAAGCTCAACAGAAGACTGATTTTTTATCTCAATTTTATGTCTTATATTGTAAATAACACAGTTTGAAATTCATCAATCTCCTGTTTGAAATTCATCCACTTTAACCGCCCCCCCATAAAATTGAGTACTTATGTATGCGAAATGGGCTATTTATTGAAAAGGGCTTCAGGAATATTTTTCCTATTATAACATGAGTATTTCCATCAACAAAATCAAGATATGCTTTACAAAAATCTTGTCGACCAGTGTTATTATTGATAGATTTTTTTTCTTTTTAGAGTATCTATAGAATATATGAGAAATTCGAATCATAACCAAACTATCTAACCCAATTACTTTATTTTGAAAACAGACATTTCTATCGGGAAATTCCACACTATTCTACTTTTTTTCTAATTGAGAAAACTCTGTAAAACCCAGTTCAACATTTGTTCGAATGACTTGCGTTTAAAGTAAAGAAAGTAGCCTTCAGTCTCGACGCAACCAATACGTTTCGATATGTTTCGCTCTAGATTGAGAATGAAATTCTGAGAAAATAAATAACAGCCATAGAAAATCGCGATTGACTGTTATTAACTCCTCATGATTAGGCGATTCTTCGTGCCAAATTGCATACAGCCGTTTGCGGAATAATAATGCTCTCAAGAAGATCTAGATATAAGTTGGTAATCTAATTTTATCTGAAATTACAGGGTTCAATGGAATACATCCTGTTACTCCTCTGTTGATTGCTATCAGTGGTTGATTAACAGCTATTTCGCTTTCGGAATCGTTATCTTTTAATAACTCTCTCATTGCTCCATTTCGACTGCTCGCGTGAAGACGCTACGTCATTTCCGTAATGACGCTTTTTGCACATTAGTGTTAGGAGAAGAAATAGGTTAGATATCGCTACTAATTTATTATTCTATTATTTCATCTGGCAACGCTTTAATTTTGAAGTGTCATCATTACGCTTTCTTTCAGTATCTATCATCTCGTTGAAGTGTCAACAACATAGATTCTGTGTGCTCTGAAAATGTCAACTTTTGTACCGAATAATGTATTTTTGAGGGGGGTATTACTTCAATACTTCAACATGAGGAAAAATGCTGCCGACATTCATCGTATTTCAGTGACTATGCTCTAGCGAAACGAAAATGACAGAAGTTTGCTCGGTTTGAAAGTGCACATTTTTATTTGGAAGACGAAATTTCATGCCGTATGAACTGAAGCCAAGAGACGTCGAACGCCACTGGTCACTGCTCTAACGACAAAAAAAGAGTTTTAGCATCGAATTGTAACTGGCGATCAAAAATGGGTCCACTACAATCACATTTTGCACATTTCGATCTTACAGTGTGATCCAACGAAAATTTAACACCCCGATTTTCCGGCATTGAAATGGAAATGTGGAAAATCGCTCGGACATGTCAATTTCTGATTCGAGGGGAAACAACTTTTCCGTTCTTCGCATCCCCGTAACTGCAACCCCCTAACGGGGGTGAGTACAACCCCTTGATTTTTAATATGGATGAGGAGTATTGCGATACATCATTTTAAAGATCTTATTGAGTACTATCTGACTCTGAAATTTCGCTTCAAAATTTCCATCGATAACGAAATGACAGGTAAAATAGTGGAAGAGTACATACTTTTGTGTTTAGTTTACTAAATGCTGGAAATGGGCACCATTTACTTTCATGCAGTAATGTTAGTTTTGCTGAAAACGTTCACGTACGTTACTCAAGATTTCTGGTGTAATTTGATGGCATTCATTAATGATCCGAGTTCGCAAATCTTCCAGTGACTCATGCTCACCCTGATACCGAGAATACATTGAACATGCTCGTACATACAGCTTTCTGAAATTCCAACTACAGGGTTTTCCAATAAGCTGCTTCATTTCAAATAGTTTGCTGTCTGGACAACTGTCACTTTTGAAGATGTCATCTTTTGACATTTGACAAGTAAAAACTGCACCATTACTAAAAATCCAACAATAGATGCTTTAACAACGCAATGAAATTGTTAAAATCTATTGTTAATGGCATACTTTCCTCTTAAAAATGAAATGAACATCCAATGATTTCTCTTGAAGTATATTTGTTTTTTATTTAAATATCAAATTGAAACCTTTTATTGGAAAACCCTTCATTTCGAAACGCTGAAACATTTTCCTATCGTCAAGTTTTGGCGTTCGATAACCAAGGTCTATTATTTGGAAATAATGAACCAAAATAGAATTCAATTAGAGTCACAACAGGAATATTTCATTATTAATAATAGCCGACACACCTCCGAACTAAAAGTTCAATTAACGTCGGACAAAACCAATAAATATTCCCAGGCACAATGACAACGTATAACGTAACAACGCACTGGAACCTTTAAGTATCAAATATGCAGCGCTCAAAATCGATAGATCGATTTATTAAGAGATATTTTATAATGCATTCAATTCAATCCGCCGATATCTCTCGAGACTCGGATTCGATTCGAATTGTGAATAATAGATTCGATTTATGGGGCTTTGTGCTTGTCAATGATACACCTGAAAGATATATATTCACGTAATGAATGACTAATTTCGTTTCTTTTGGTCTTGAGGTTGAGGTGCTGATTAGATCGTGGTAAATGGATGCCGACTCTTCGGTTGATGAAATATAAGGTGTTGCTCGTGATTTATTAGATGGCTAACAATAATTTGATTTGAGATTATGAGTGCTGAAACCTTCTAAAAGATACGTAGTGCCAATATTCTTGGAAACCAAGTTATCTCTAGACAATTTTCATAAAATGATTACAAGAAATTTGCAACACAAAAGTTCCTATAGAGTATGCTATAGAGTATCCAATTATTTTTCGATCCATTAAATTTTCCATCACACACAGCAAAACGGGTAAAGGAAACGATCGACTACCACATGCGGTTCGCTCTCCTAACTTGACTCCTTCCGATTTTAATCTGTTGGCATCAGCGGGACAACGCTTAAATTCGTATGAAAATGTACGGAAGTAGCTCGATAATTGGATCGCTTCAGACGAAAAACTAATTTTCTGGCGTGGTATTCATAAACTGGCGGAGCGGGAGGAAAATTTATGAATAACAATGAAGATTTTTTTGAATTCATCGTATTCAAACAACGGATGTGTAATTTTCTCGAAAAACTTCAGGTTTCATATTTCGACACCTGGTATAAATGAAGTATACTTATATTTTGCCTAATGATAAAGTTTTTCATGAAGTCGCAGCATTATTTCATGAAAGGAATACCCAGTATTCATTCTTTGAAAAAAATTTGAATATCAAAACAGATTCAATCAGTCTTCTACAATTTTAATTTCAAAAAAATTTTTATTCAAAAAACTTTTAGAATTAAATTAATGTCTCATAAGCACGGATTATATTTAATAGAAGTATAAATCGAAACTCAATATACAATATCAAATGGAATAAATAAACCAACAAATATAAATTGTCAATTAAAATCAATAAATAAATATTTGAAAGAGACAAAATTTTGTTTCTGATCTTATCATTATGAAAACCAATTCCTTTTCAAAAATACAAAACATAATTTAAGGACTTCCCAGAAAATATAATTTAGTTGAAATATTCAATATATTCAAATAGGTTCATTCAAAAATCTCTCAAAACATGCACTATATCTTCAAAAAACAATTAGAATTCCGATAATATCTTCATCGGTCCTAAATCATATTTAAAAAATAAAATCAACCAACAATAAATATAACTCACCTTGAAGTCGCCCTGGGATCATCGCTTGAATAACTAACGTTTTTTGAATAAACTTTTTTTGGAAATTAATATTGTAGAAGTCTGACAGATCAAATCTGTTTTGATATTTAAATTTTGTCATATTCCTTCTATCAAGTAAAAAGCCTTTTCCTATTTTATTTTATACCTAATATATAATAATATGTAGGTTTGAATAAAAATCTCATTATGGAATATCAATGGTTTAAAGAACACCTTATAATACCTCACAGCTTTTTGTGATTTTTGTGACGAACATAGAATATCTTGGATTTTGAAGTTACTTGTTCAAGCGATGATCCCAGAACGACTTTTAGGTTAGTTATATTTATTGTTGGTTGATTTTATTTTTTTAATATGATTTAGGACCGATGAAGATATTACCGGAATTCTTATTGTTTTTTGAAGACAAAATGCATGTTTTGAGAGATTTTTTAATTAAATATATATTTCCGGGTTCATAGCGTTAACCGCCTTCCGGTTCCTAGTTTCCATCGGCCTCTGTCCAACCAGTCTCCTGGTACCAAATTTCTTTCAGACATGGCCTTTTGTATTCCCTGTATCCAAGTTGTTTTTGGTCTGCCTCTTTTTAGTCGTTCAGGGGGTATCAAGTTCAACATTTGTTTGGGAATACGTTCGTCTTGCATCCTCTGTACATGTCCATACCAAGTAAGTTGTGCCTTTTTGATGTTTTGATTTTTGAATTAACTTATTTAAATATAGTGAATATTTCAAATGAATTATATTTTCTGACAAGTCCTTAAATTATGTATTTTAAAATAAAAGGAGGTTCATACTTGATAGAAGTTATATAAAATTATTTCAATATTTCGATATATACAGATATATTCTGTTAGCCTTCTACATATTTAATTTCAAAAAATTATATTTAAAATTATAACTGCAGGAATCAAATTAATGTCATATAAGCACCGTTTATATCAAACGACATATAAAATAAAAGCATTCATTATGAGACATCCAAATGAGATAAAAAATCCAATAAATATGAATTGTTAATAAATATCCTATAAATTAAATATTTTGAGTGAACAAAATTTTCGAATATTATATAATCAAAACTCGATATATAATGTCAAATGGAATAAATAAACCCAAAAGATATACGAAAGTCATTAAAATTAATAAATAAATATTCAAAGGAGACAAAATTTTGTTTCTGGTCTTACCTTTAAGAACTCCAATTGCCTTTTAAAAACATGAACACACTTAAAGGACTTCTCAAAGAATATAATTTATTTGAAATATTCAATATATTTAAATATTCGAATAAGATAATTCAGAAATCTCTAAAAAATGCACTATAACTTCAAAAAACAAATATAATTCTAAGCAATTCCGTCTTCAGTCCTCAATAATATTCCAAATATCAAAATCAAAAACCTAACCTATATCACAAACACTCAGCACGTGTAAAAAGACTAATGGTTCGAAACCCAGATCAACTTTATAAATCAAGATTGATGTATGTTCTAACAAAATCAAAGAACAGTGTGAGTTATTTTTAAGGCTTATTTAAAATCATTGACATTCGATAATGAGATTTATTGAAGCCAAAATATAATTATATATTATATATAAAATAAAATAGAAAGGCTTTTTACTTGATAGAAGAAATATAAAAAAATATGAATATTAAAACAAATTGAAATATGTTTATCTTCTACTATTTTAATTTCAAAAAAACAAAATTTTGCTTCTGCTTATCCCACTTATGAAAACAGATATCTTTCAAAAATGTTTAACATAATCTTAAGAATTTTATCATAAAACTATCTTAGAATATTCAATATTATTGGATATCTAACTAAGTTACCTTTTAGAAAATCTCAAGATATGTAAAAACATTACTAAAAAACAAGTGTTAAGAGAGACTTTGCGCGTCAGTACTCAATCATATTCAATAAAATATAATATCAATCAACAAAAAAATATTTACTTACCTTTAACAATCCAGAAAACGTCTTGGCAAATGAGTACTAAACATTCAAATGTAGTCCAGTGTTGACTAAAATAAATAGTTCTGTGGTTTACCATTGATCTTAAATATTGAAAGGCAATTTAACGGCCTCTGTTATAGCACAAGGACCATCTGTATACAGAATGTTAAGGAAACCAAATAATTATATATTATGATTAAAATAAAATGAATGGAGGTTTACACTTGATAGAAGGTATATAAAATTATTTAAATATTTTAGTATTAACAGATATATTCTGTTAGCCTTCTATATATTTAATTCCAAAATATTATATTTAATATTATAACTTCAGGAATTAAATTAATGTCATATAAGCACCGCTTATATCAAACGACATATAAAATAAACATTCATCATAAGACATCCAAATGAAATAACAAAATCCAATAAATATGTGCTTATATGACATTAATTTAATTCCTGAAGTTATAATATTGAATATAATTTTTTGAAATTAAATATGTAGAAGGCTAACAGAATATATTTGGGAATATAAAAATATTCAAATAATTCTATGTTTTGTATTTTTGAAAACGAATTGGTTTTCATAATGGTAAGATCAGAAACAAAATTTTGTCTCCTTCAAATATTTATTTATTAATTTTAATTGACAATTTATATTTGTTGGTTCATTTATTTCATTGGATATTGTATATTGAGTTTTGATTTTATACTTCTATTAAATATAAGCCGGGCTTATAAGACATTAATTCAATTCTTAAAGTTTTTTGAATAAAAATGTTTTTGAAATTAAAATTGTAGAAGACTGACAGATTAAATCTGTTTTGATTTTCAAGTTTTGTTATATTCCTTCTATCAAGTAAAAAGCCTTTTCCATTTTTATTTTACTCAGTATTCATGTTGATTAAGGTTGGTCATAATAATAAATTTTGAAAATATTCACTGATCTCATTTAACTCCAACAGTAAAAATCAATGGAAACTAAAATGAAATGATATGAATTCATAATTACAAATACATTTCTTTATTGACCAAATCGAAATATTGCCAATGGAATGCAATGAAATCTTTACGAGTTAATTTAACGACAGTAAGTGAAAAAACACAATGAACTATATAAGAATTGGAATTCCCGCGAAATGATCTCTGCAGATACCTTATCAAAATATGCGTGCTAGGACACCAACATTATATCTCAACTCTAGATCCTATCGCCTGCAATAAGACATAATACTTGAGTACTAAATCATGGCGTATGCACGCGTTCCAGCGATTAGGTCAAGTTGCTCAATAAAGAGGTGTTAAATCTGCGGTTTATTTCAATTTCAAGAGGGTGTGGTCAAACAAATCTATTTCTACAGTGAAATGAACAGCGACTGAAGCCTTTAAAATTTGAATTTGAGTTCGCGAAAGATTTGGTCCTACGCGTCGTATTCACAAAATCCCGCCATGTTGTCATGCCCACTGAATTATCTTTAGTTTCATGGCAGATAATAAAATCCTTTCAAACGATTATTTTGCCTTTTCCAGGAATATAGCGACGTAAAAACAATTGTACTCACATTCTAATCGAGTTTGAATTGCTAAACGTCATCATCCCATTTCCCAATTTTGAAATGGCGTTTCATTGATCTGGAGCTTTCAAAATGCAACGTCTCACCATATGGGCTATAGGAATAATTTGACGTTCTAAGTTAATCGGACTGATATATATGGTAACGATATATTTTGATCGGAAGTCTTTACACTGTATAAGGAGATAACTGTCTCAAAATTGCATAACGATGACTAAATCCGATACGTGCGTGAAATACAGAAGAATTAACGTTTCAGAAGTGTCAAAACAGGAGCGTAGTTAAGGCAGAGGATTTGTAAATTGCACTCACGGATAATTCAAACTTATTTTCCCAAGAGTTAGTTCTGTGGGATGTCTCGTATCGATACCAATTTTTTTTTCAATATTCCACTGTCGAATTCAATCGTTTGAATAAATCTCATTATAAATATATATTATAATTAAATTTTTCTCAGTTGGTATATTCTGATCGAAAGCTCTCGTGTTAGTGAATTGGGTTTTGTAAATCTCCCCTTGACGAAGCTATATTGTTGCGATGGTATGACGCGTTGATTGACCAGAAATCTGTCATGGCCGGTAGTTCTTTGATTTAAGTCAGGCGAGTAAAGAGTCTGAGGGCACAAGAATATTTCTACTGACCAAAACTTTATTACACAAAATTGCTGTTGTGAGTAACAAAAATAATGTAATATATAAGATCATTCTGCTATGAAGAACCATAAGTTTCGTGGTCAAATATTTGGTGTTCATTCTCTGTAAACTGTTATCTTTTTTTCCTCATTTTATCCTGATGCTCCTAGATCTTCCGTGAAGATTTCTCAGAAGCTTTTTATAGCTTGTGCGATTTGAGAGTTCAGTTGTATTCTGGTCGGACTTCATTACCGTTAATTTAGAAACAGTGAAGCAACAATGAAATTATGTCCGAAACTCTTTGACTAGAAAATTTTCCTTCTACCCAGGCAGGACTTGAAATCGGATCTTTCGGTTCCTAGTATAATTGAGCTAGATAATAGAGCCTTCATAGCGAACTTCAGAGACAAACAAAAGACAGATTATCCAAAACATGTTGGCAACACTTCCACGTCAACGTCAACTAATATGATAGATAAAATGATGAGCGCGTTGAGCAGAAAGACAGAAGGTCCATAGTATGTTTTAAGTCCTAGAAAATAGGAAACTGCAAGTACTTCCAGTACTATCTTTTCCTTATGAAACTTCGAAACCTGTGATTGGAATATAGATAACCGGAGCCTGCGAAATCATCAGGAATCTCCAACATGCGCCTGATCTCCTGTCAGTTTTCAAGCACTTAACCGCTAAACTTTTTTGACGTTTCTCTGGATTCTGGTCACCAATATTCTAGAAATTGGACTTACAGATCCTTCTTGAGGTCCTTCCATATTCTTGAAGAATTACCAATATGCAGCTGATTGGACGACAAAAATTCCTGTCAGTTTTCAAGCACCAGAAGGCTGAATCTCTGAGAGGTTTGTCTGGATACCAACGTCTCTGGAGTTTTTCTACTACTTCTTTAAGCATTTTCTAAAAGTGAATTTTTTTCAAGGCGTCGAATTCTTAGTGCATTTATTTCATCGAGTTGATACTATGGTGATTTTTCCGAATTCCGAATTTTCTCTAAGCAAAAGCTGCAATCAGGAAAGCGTGACAATCAGGACAATGGTCTCTATATTCGCTATTTCTCCTTTTATTTAGAGATAAATTCTTCTACTAACTCTGAAACGAAACCATAAATTGGTTGTATGGGAACCTGAGTTTTCGGAAAAAAAGTTTTCAATATAAGATTTGTTTCTAACAAACATGATTCATTCATTCATACTTTCATCATTCATTCATACTTTCGTGAATAATATAAAATCCTCACAGTCATCAGATGACAAATATAAAAGCAGAACGTTCAAGCCTAGTCCGAACCTGTTTTATTAATAACCATTTACAATCGAAGTGAATGGAAATGATCATTTAGCTGATTTTTCTAGGTTATCCATAGATGTAGGTCTATATCAATCACATTTCACACAATAATGTCCATTATTTTGTTTATTGTTCTAAACGAAAACACCAACCACAAAAAAGCCAACCCATAATTTCTCGTAAGCAACAATGGTGGTACCTGGTGTGACTTGAGATGATTGTTGCAGAGAAGAACCTTCGAATGATGCACTAAAAATTGCTTATGATATTGACCTACAACTGATTGATGGGCGGCTATTCACAAAAGATGATCTGTTTTTGGTATTTTTGATCCCTTGAATTTGATATGCAGCTACAACATTGGACCCTTAGGTGGAATTATTCCAGTACATGAACAAATACTATGCTAACACCTCAAAAAATGTTTTTCTTGGTGTGAGGATTTTAGAAAAGATTCACGCTGAATTTAGAAAGCTAACTCCGAATACGAAATCAATGTTTCTCCATCAGCTTCACTGTTTTCAATACATCAACTTATCTGTTAATGATTTTCAAGTATGGATGTTTGAAAATTTCACTGGCCGACACAAAAAAATGTTTTGGTTTTAACTTAAAGCCGAATAGCATATTATGTGGGATGGACGTATCCAAATACGAAAATGAGAAAAAAAAGTTGTAGCACGTAAGGTTACATTTCTAGAATCATATTTTATGTTACAATATCTAATGTGTATTGAAGAAAATGATTTCAGACTTCATTTAGTTTTACACCTACTAAACGTACCTAACATTTAACGGAAACACAGAGATTAAAAATTTTGACTTAAAATACTAATTAAATTCTATTCTTTCCTAATACGAGGGGTCATATCTTCTCTTTTCAAATACCGAGTGTTTTTCTTAGAGTGATAGAACTTTAAATTGAAATAAAACACATTTAAGTTAAGACTGAAGCCAATTTTTTTTTTACTTGAAAGATATTTGATATTTATGTTTTGAAAACAATTTCCGGCACATGTCCACCAAAACTAGCTCTGAGGAACCGCATTCGACCAGACCAATTTTGGACCACTTTTTCGAGTAACTCAGGCCTTATTTAATCAATAGCACGAGTTATGTTGGCTTCGAAAGCGTCTACTGTTTCTGGTTTATCAGTATAAGACAATTACTTGACATAACCCCAAAGAAAATAATCCAGTGGAGTTATGTCGCATGATCTTGGAGGCCAATTAATTGGACCATTTCTCGAAATAATGTTATCGCCAAATCTTTTTCTCAATAAATCAATTGTTACGGTAGCAGCATGAGGTGTAGCACCATCTTGTTGGAACCAAAACACTTCTGGGCCGATACCAATCAAATTTTGAAACAAATAATCATTGATCATCGATTTGTAACGAGCACAATTTACTGTAACAATTTGCTCCAGCATCGTTTTCAAAGAAATATGGACCGATGATGCCTCCAGCGTGTAAAGCACACCATACAGTGCATTTTTCAGGATGCAATGGAACCTACAGAACTTCTTGAGGAATGTTTCCACTCTATATACGGCAAACTTGCTTGTTTACATAGCGGTTCAAACAGAAATGTCATCACTAAACACAATTTAACGATAAGAAGTGGATCAACTTCGAGCTGTTCTAGGGCCCAATCAGCACACAAACTTTGATCTTGTATGGATGTAGACCAAGATCTCTACGCAAAATTCTTCATGTGGTGGATGCACAAAGTCCAACTTGTTGTAAACGTCGACGAATAGACAAATCTGTATCATCATTAACACTAGGACTTACAACAGCGATATTTTCTTCTGTACGTACAGTTCTTTGTCTTGTTGTTGCATCGAGTAGAGAAAATGTTGTCCGAAATGTATCGATAGTTTGACGAATGAGCTGCTCTGATGGACGATTATGTAAACCATAAATTTCACGAAGTGCTCTATAAGTTTGGCGAATAGAACACAGATTCTGAAAATACATTTCAACAATTTGTTAACGTTGTTGCGGCGTCTTTCCACGATAATTTGTCAATGCTTACTGAACAGAAATGTCAAAACAGCATAGCTTATTGTATAGATATATCGATATATTATAGACCTTCCGTCAAATGAAAGTTATCCATATCGAAAGTTCTATCACTCTAAAAAAAACACCCGATACATACATCCGATGTATATATGTTTCGATTGGATGTTAAAGGATAATTTGTTGATTATTTTATATTTCTTTTGATTCCTCAGTAGTTAATTTCCACCACATGTTATGATAATATATATGTCAATAAAGTGATACACTGGATTAAGGGCTAGGTTTCGAAATTTAATTCTAAATGTTTTCATGAGATTTATTTAGATTAATATCTAAGATCTAGATAATTTGAAATAAGGTTATTCTGATTTTCACAAATTTTTATTGTTAGACTCACAACAATTGTTTCGCTATCACAGTAGCATCATCAGGCAAGATCACATTTTGAATAACTAAGCTTGTTTCCAAAATCCGTGGCTATTTATATTACAGTAACTACAATAAATTTTTATTGAGCACTAAAACCCAAAAAAGGGTCCCTGCAAATTCCAGCTTATCTGAATATATTTAACAGAGGTGAGCTATTTAAATCTATTTGTTCGTTAAGTCATATTCCAATTTTATTATGTTTATTTATCTCTAGGGATTCTAACAGATTTAAGGCATAACTTTTGCTTTCTATATATGGAATTTCAAAGTTATGGTTGAAAGTATGTCCTGTTTCTAACAAATGGTTGGAATATGTAGAATTGCTTTTATTATTGAGGAAACTCTTCAAATGTTCACACATCCTATGACGGAAAGTTCTTCCAGTTTGACCTATGTAAATTTTAGGGCAATCACCGCAGGTTAACTTATAAACCCCAGATTTATCATCCTTATGTGTGTAGTCTTTATTATTTTTGATAAATTTACTCAAGTTTGAATTAGTTTTAAATGAAGTTCTCAAATTATATTTATTTTTGAGGTATGTAGCAATTTTCTCAGAAATACCTTTAGTGTATTTTATTATTTTTATTCATCAATAATTTGTCTGTCAACTTTGGATCATATTCATTATTAATAGCTATTTGTTTAATTATGTTAAGTTCTGAAATATAATTTTCCCGATTCATGGGAATATTAACTAATCTATGGATCATACAATTAAATGCTGATAATTTTTTATTTAGAGGATGATTTGATTTATTGTGTATAATAGAATCCGTATAGGTTGGTTTGTGAAATATTGAAAAATCATGTGAACTATTTATTCGAGTAACAGTTAAATCAAGAAAATTAATAGAATTATTAAGTTCGGTTTCTATAGTGAATTTAATTGAAGGATGTATTTCATTGATGAATAGAAAGAATTTTTTCAAAAGTCTGTCTGTACCTGTGAAGCAACAGAAAATATCGTCTACATATCTATACCAATATAAAAAGTATTTTCTGTTGCTTCACAGGTGTTGCGATATTTTCTGTTGCTTCACAGGTACAGACAGACTTTTGAAAAAATTCTTTTTATTCATCAATGAAATACATCCTTCAATTAAATTCACTATAGAAACCGAACTTAATATTTCTATTAATTTTCTTGATTTAACTGTTACTCGAATAGTTCACATGATTTTTCAATATCTCACAAACCAACCTATACGGATTCTATTATACACAATAAATCAAGTCATCCTCTAAATCAAAAATTATCAGCATTTAATTGTATGATCAATAGATTAGTTAATATTCCCATGAATCGAGAAAATTATATTTCAGAACTTAACATAATTAAACAAATAGCTATTAATAATGAATATGATCCAAAGATGATATACAAATTATTGATGAATAAAAATAATAAAATAGCTTTAAATATGATGTTTCCTAATATAGAAGAAAATTTTAAATACATTTCCTTAAAATACACTAAAGGTATTTCTGAGAAAATTGCTACATACCTCAAAAAGAAATATAATTTGAGAACTTCATTTAAAACTAATTCAAACTTGAGTAAATTTATCAAAAATAATAAAGACTACACACATAAGGATGATAAATCTGGGGTTTATAAGTTAACCTGCGGTGATTGCCCTAAAATTTACATAGGTCAAACTGGAAGAACTTTCCGTCATAGGATGTGTGAACATTTGAAGAGTTTCCTCAATAATAAAAGCAATTCTACATATTCCAACCATTTGTTAGAAACAGGACATACTTTCAACCATAACTTTGAAATTCTACATATAGAAAGCAAAAGTTATGCCTTAAATCTGTTAGAATCCCTAGAGATAAATAAACATAATAAAATTGGAATATTACTTAACGAACAAATAGATTTAAATAGCTCACCTCTGTTAAATATATTCAGATAAGCTGGAATTTGCAGGGACCCTTTTTTGGGTTTTAGTGCTCAATAAAAATTTATTGTAGTTACTGTAATATAAATAGCCACGGATTTCGGAAACAATCTTAATTATTCAAAATGTGATCTTGCCTGATGATGCTACTGTGATAGCGAAACAATTGTTGTGAGTTTAACAATAAAAATTTGTGAAAATCAGAATAACCTTATTTCAAATTATTTAATATGGATTTTCACCAAGTAACGACTGATACAATTCAATATTTAAGATCTAGATTATTCTGTAATATGCAAATACTTCTTCATAGTAATTTTCAATTTATATACTTTAATAATTGAGAAATTTTCTTTGTAGTACATCACATGCATGTGGTAGAGTCTAAGTCGTATCTTCTTTCTTCGTATATTTCTGTGATATAATTTAATTTTCGTATAGTCCATGCTTATCACAAAATTGGTTAGTTGTTGCAGAAATGTGTTGTTTTAAAAAAAGTATTTTTAAATATTTTCAATGATTAGTTTGTTTATTCAAATAACTTCTTACTGAAGAGATTTTGGGTCCACATGTATCAGGTTCTTTCTCTGGAGAATGTGCTATATATTCTTTATAAAAGGAAAATAACAAAAGACACTTTTTGAATTATATGTTGAACATTTTTAGAGATGGAACTTGTGATTCTTTACCATCCAATCGAAACATATAATAGGTATAAGGTGATGTCTAAATAATTTATTCATTATTTTAAATTTCGATTCCTTATCAGTTCATTTCCACCACGTGTGATGATAATATATATGTCTATAAAGTGATACAGTGTTATCTAGGACATGTTTTATGAAATTTAATTCTAAATAATTTCATGAGATTTATTTAGATTCAAATCTGCAGAAATACTGGTGAATTAATTCCAGCTATTATTCTGGTACGATTTATTTTACTTCTTCCACTGAAAATTTGAGTGCGATATTATTTCTGTACCTTGAAAGGATAATCCTTCTCAAAACTTGTTTTCGCCTATTACTAATGATTAAACATCAAACGATTTTACCTGATGACCTCATATTAAATCTTTAACTTTCTACGAAAAGAAGGATCTACATCATATCTCACCATACCATTACCATTAGTTTCAATTGATCATTTTTATACATTTCTCCTGTTCCATTTAATAACCGTCCAATACCTCACGTTGATAGATAATTAGACGTACCAAACGTAATTTTAATTGAATTTACGTGCACTTGGATCCGATAAATCGAGTATCTCCACATGTGACCGATTTGGTAAAGTTGAAGGCTAGGAAAACTCTCAAGTAGAATGTACGATTATCGAAAGGAGATGAATGGGACATAATTTAGGTGCGGTCATCTTATTCGTTGTACGCTCAAGAAAATAGTTCGTTTGGGAGGTAGTTCTAGATGCGATTGTTGTTTCTTAAATGTATGGGGTATTTCGTTAAAAACGACCGGAGATATTACGTAGTAAAATCTATTGGAAAGATTGCAAAACGGTGTGATGATAGGAAATTTCATACTATAATAAAACGCGGTTTTTTCTTGATAGAAGGATTGATACAAAATTTTAAATATCATACAGATTTATTCTATAAACCTTCTAAAAATTTTAATTTAAAAAAATTTTTTATTCAAAAAATTTTTAGAATTAAATAAAATGAATAAATGTCTCAGAAAAACGGCGTTTCATTTTAGTAGACATATAGAATTAACACTTATTACACAGTAGCAAAAGGAAATACAAGAATTAAAAGAAATATAAATTATTGATTGGAATTCAAGTATTTATTCAGTAATTTTAATTGAAAATATAGCACCATCTTGTTGGAACCAAAACACTTCTGGATCGATACCATTCAAATTTTGAAACAAATAATCATTGATCATCGATCTGTAACGAGCATCATTCACTGTAACATTAGCTCCAGCATCGTTTAAAAAAAAATGGCCCGATGATGCCTTCACCGTGTAAAGAACAACATACAGTGCATTTTCAGGAAGCATTGGAACCTGCAGAACTTCTTGAGGATTGTTTTCACTTCATATACGGTAATTTTGCTTGTTTAGAAGCTGTTCAACCAGAAATGAGCTTCATCACTGAACACAATTTCACGGTAAAAGAGTGGATCAACTTCAAGCTGCTGTAGGGCCCAATCAGCAAACAAACGATGCTTATTATGGTCAAGTGGCTTTAGTTCTTGAACCAGTTTGATCTTGTGTGGGTGCAGACCAAGATCTTTCGCAAAATTTTCCATGTGGTGAATGCACAGAGTCCAATTTGTTGTGAACGTCGACGAATAGACAAATCTGGATCATCTTTAACACTATGACTTAAGCAGCGATATTTTCTTCTGTACTTACAGTTCCTTGTCTTAATGTTGTTGTTGCATCGAGTAGAAAAAATTTTGACTGAAATTTATCGATAGTTCGACGAATAAGTTGCTCTGATGGACGATTATGTAAACCATAAATTTCACGAAGTGCTCTATAAGTTTGGCGAATAGAACACTGGTTTTGAAAATAAATTACATCAATTTGTTAACGTTGTTGCTTAGTGAGTTTCACCATGATAATTTGTCAATGCTTAGTGAACAGAAATGTCAAAACAACATGGCTTCTATCTTCTGTCAAATCACAGTTATCCCTATCGAAAGTTCTATCACTCTAAAAAAAAAAAACACCCGATACATATATGTTTCGATTGGTTGTTAAGGAATCACAAGTTCCATCACCAACAAATGTTCATACATATAATTCAAAAAGACCATATTTTATTTTTCTTTTTTAAAGAATATATAGCACATTCTCCAGAGAAAGAACCTGATCAATTCGGACCCTAAATCTCTTCAGTAAGGAGTTATTTGAATAAACAAAATAATCTTTAAAAAATATATAAAAATACCTTTTTTATCACTAAACATTGGGTCCGAATTTACAAGGTTCTTTCTCTGGAGAATATGCTATATATTCTTTTAAAAAGGAACAAAAAAAAAACCTTTTTGAATTATTTGTTGAACATTTTTTGATGATGAAACTTGTGATTTTTTAACGTCCAGTCGAAACATAAATATATAAAGTGATGTCTAAATAATTAGGTCCTTATTTTATATTTCTTTCGATTCTTTATTAGTTAAATCACCATATGTGATGTTGATATATATGTCTATAAAGTGATACAGTATTTTTAGGACATGTTTTAAAATTTAATTCTCAATGTTTTCATTCAGATAATAATCTGTAGAGGTTCTGGAGAATTAATTCCAGCTATTATTCTGTAACATGCAAATATTTCTCTGAATTCTTTTATTACCATATGGAACTGTGTAATAACTGTTAATTCTATATGTCCGCTGAATTGAAACAGTGTTTTTCTGAGACATTTATTTCATTTAATTCTAGAAATTTCTGAATGAAAAATTTTTTGAAATCAGAATTTGTAGAAAGTTGACAGAATTAATCTCTATGATATTTAAAATTTTATACTTTTCATGATTTGAAAGTAAAAGGTGGGCCATTTGAAATTTACATTTTTTCATCACAAATAACGAAACAATGGACTAAAATTTTCCATTTATTACAGACGATAGGTCATATAAGTGGAGGACATCTGAACCCAGCAGTAACACTAAGTTTTTTCCTCACTGGTGAAGTCAAATTGATCAAGGCAATCCTTTACATTGTAGCTCAATGCGTAGGAGCAGCTTGTGGTGCAGCAATTTTAAGGGTGAGTGATAATAAAAATGTTCTTCTGAGTGAAATGGCGTATACTTTGTGCAGCTGAAAATACATTAATGGGCCTTTTAACTCCATTTTAGTGATTTTTTCTCATACGTCATAGAATCTTTTATTCATTACTAGTAACTAGGAGAATATCAGAAAATGTGCCAAGAAAATTATATCTTTCGATAATTTTTTGTTTGTAGAAAAAAAACATGCAACAATATTGGTAAATGAAGTAGAAATTGTGATATGTATATGTTCATCTGAACACAAAGAAAGGTTTAAAAGAATAAGAAAGCTTCTCAATATGCGAAACACTGTTGAAAAATGATAAAAAGTACTGACTTGAAGGGAGAAGCTTTCAGGTGCTTGTTCAACTATCCATTTTCCCTGATCACGATGTAGTTATTAACAATGCACCTCACCCACCATATCGCTCAGACATTGCTTTTTCCGATAGCCATATCTTCCAATCGATTCAACATGGCCTGGCTGCCCAACTTTTCTTCAATTGCGATGAAATCAAAAAACATCGGTGCTTAGATTTTCAAATGAATGAGTTCTATCTGAATATTCTTACGTGTTCATGGATTTATATTTTCCAGTCACTAAACATCTCTTACAGTATTTCTTGATGACTCAATTCCAATCAGGTCATAACGATCCCTGTACTTAACTGCTTTACATTTTACGACGAAAAAACAGAAATCGTGATGACTTTATCATATACATTGCTTTCTTCTTGTTTTTCGCAATTTGCCCAACCTATACCAACCCACTCTGTCATCTTCAACGAGTCACCATTCCCCTCATGGACTGTCAAACAATGTAACAGCACATTATTCAAGATTTACATAAAACAACACCTCGTTGTTTTGCCGGTCGCAAATTGCATTGTCTATCCCTGATCTCGAATATGGAACTGCGAGAAAAATCCTTGGAAACGATGTTAAAATGATCGAATGTCGCCTAAGAAGAATACCGTACCTCTGCCATTGTCCGTGATAAAGATTTTTTGACATTCGTTTCGAAAGTTCAAGGAGGCCAATTTTCTATTGCATAAGTCGAAGTTAATAAATATAATGGAGATAACTGGTTGATAGGGAACGAACACACGTGTTTGCAACTTTATTAACCGTAAAGATAAATTGGCTGAATTGATTGATGTATTATTATGCTCAAGATGTGGAAAATAACTGGTTTTTAAGGGGTTCAATTTTGAATAGCCCGCCATTTGTACAATTGTCACCTTTGCAGCTTTTGACATTTGACAAGTTAAAACTACGCCATTACTAATAATAGAACGATACGAAATGAAGTCATAAAAACTCAAGTGTTTTTTTGGCAGTTTGCCGCTAAAAAATGTCATTAGGGAAAGATATTCAGTAATGAAGACTTGTCAACATCTATTTGTTCGTTCAAAAGGATTTTACGGGCATTGTATCGGCTGTTTTTTTTAACAGTGATAGAACATTCAATAGGCATAACTGAGATTTGACAGAAGGTAGAAGCCATGTTGTTTTGACATTTCTGTTCAGTAAGCATTGACAAATTATCATGGAAAGACTCACGCCGCAACAACGTTTAAAAATTGTTGAAATTTATTTTCAAAATCAGTGTTCTATTCGCCAAACTCATAGAGCACTTCGTGAAATTTATGGTTCACATAATCGTCCATCAGAGCAGCTTATTCGTCGAACTATCGATGGATTTCGGACAAAATTTTCTCTACTCAATGCAACAACAACAACAGACAAAGAACTCCACGTACAAAAGAAAATATCGCTGCTGTAAATCATAGTGTTAATGATGATCCAGATTTGTCTATTCGTCGACGTTCACAAAAAGTTGGACTCCGTGCATCCACCACATAGAAAATTTTGCGTAAAGATCTTGGTCTACACCCACACAAGATCCAACTGGTTCAAAAACTAAAGCCACTCGACCATAATAAGCGTCGTTTGTTTGCTGATTGGTCCCTAGAACAGCTTGAAGTGGATCCACTTTTTTATCATACAATTGTATTTAATAATGCAGCTCATTTCTGGTTGAACGGCTATATAAACAAGCAAAATTGCCGTATATGGAGTGAAAACAATCCTCAAGAAGTTCTGCAGATTCCATTGCATCCTGAACAATGGTCTGTATGTGTGCTTTACAAGCTGGAGGCATCATCGGTCCATATTTCTTTAAGAACGATGCTGGAGCTAATGCTACAGTGAATGGTGTTCGTTACAGATCGATGATCAATGATTATTTGTTTCAAAATTTGAATGCTATCGACCCAGAAGTGTTTTGGTTACCACAAGATGGTGCTACACCTCATGCTGCTACCGTAACAATTGATTTATTGAAATGAATATTTGGAGATAACATTATTTTGAGAAATGGCCCAATTAATTGGTCTCCAAGATCATGCGGCATAACTCCACTGGATTATTTTCTTTGGGGTTATGTCAAGTCATTGGTTTATGCTGATAAACCAGAAACAAAAGACGCTTTGGAAGCCAATATTACTCGTGTTATTGATGAAATAAGGCTTGAATTACTCGAAAAAGTGGTCCAAAATTGGTCTGGTCGAATGCGGTTCCTCAGAGCTAGTCGTGGTGGACATATGCCGCAAATTATTTTTGAAATATAAATGTCATGAAATTGTCTTTCAAATGAAAAAAATTTGGCTTCAATCTCAATTTGAATGTGTTTTATTTTAATAATGTTATCGCCAAATCTTTCTTTCGATAAATCAATTGTTACGGTAGCAGCATGAGGTGTAGCATCTTGTTGAAACCAAAACACTTCTGGGTACTACTTCTACAAATTTCTGTATGTCTGGAGGATAATGTTTCACCTCTAAATATGTTTAACAGGAGTGAGTTATTTAGTTATAATTATTCGTTAAGTACTATTCTAATTTTGCTGTATTTGTTTATCTCTAGGACTCTAACAGGTTCAAGGCATAACTTTTACTTTCTATATGTAAAGTTTCAAAATTATGGTTGAAATTATGTCCTGTTTCTAACAAATGGTTGGAATATGTTGAATTACTCTTGGTATTGAAGAAAATCTTCAAATGTTCACGAATTATATGTCGGAAACTTCTTCCAGTCTGTCCGATGTAAACTTTTGTAGAATCACCGTAGATTTACTCCGATTTAGAAATCTTTATTATTTTTATTATCTTTATTATCTTTAATGAATGTTCTCAGGTTTGAATAAGATTTGAATGCAGTTCTTGAATCATATTTATTTTTGTGGTATGCAGCACGAACTTATTTTTTCTCCTTATATTCAATAAGTGTTTATAATAAAAACAAACACCTAAAAATGTATGTCGGGCGACAATATAAAAGTTTTTCATTCATAAACATTCACACGAATGAAAACAGTTGACGAAACTTGAAATCAGTGAAGACGATGACGTTTATATTACCATACGAAAATAACTCGAAATATATTGGTTTCTTCCGATTTTCTCAAATTTCTACAAAATAAAGACTGAATCGATAGTATCCGGTAAAATAAACATAACCTAAACGTTCTTTCTGAATCAAAGAAATAACGATTATCATTCCTGATGAATTTATTATCTACTGTGGCGACATTGACCCTGATGATCACTGATGTGAAACTCTTAACCCACTGAATAGAACCGAACAAGATTCTCTTAGCATTTCCGCGTTTCAACGAGTTGAGTATTCGAATTACGAGTACACCTTGTTTATAGTCGAGTTGTTGAGATGTGAAACGTGACTTGATAATTAATATACTCTAATTTTTTCACAGGTTAAGTCAGGTGGGAAACAAAATTAAACTTATAGACAATGAATATTCAAAACCGTTTAAAATTAAAATAAATTAAATGTCTCAGAAACGCTATTTCACTTCATAGGCATATAGAATTATCAACACATATAGTGTGGAAACCACTTATAGAATAAAATTCTTTGTGTTCTTATGCAAGTAAGTCACAAAAAACACTGGGACACGTCAATTTTCAAATTCAATGGTGCGCTTTTTAAGCATAAATTTAAATATACAGGATGATGCGCTCAAGTTAAGGACAGCCCGTCCTCTTTATTTTGAATGGAAGGCCCTGTATATTTTTATATTTCTTACCGCTCCTTAACAACCTGATTTCAACTAATGCATGTGTATAATACCAAGGGAAATAATGAAATTAATAATTTATCACGCGTTAAATAATGGTATTTTTTAAATAACCTAAATACAGACTTCTGAAATTTCTGAACTATCAATTAAACTGGGAAATTTTCTTGATGCGCTCATTGATCTTGGTTTTGTTCACATTTTTTGTCATGAATTCCTAAAAACTATCTACATAAATAAATAAAGAAAATCTGCAGGTAATGTGGATTGTTATCAGTCAGATATTGCGGTGTTGATATTAACATTGAATTAGTAAATTCCTAATTAAGAACGCATTTTTTGTAGAAGTTAGATGGAAATATTCACCTAAGACTCACTAAATTGAGATTTCGTTCGAATTATTTTGATTCGACAGGTAAATTCATTATTTCCATGAGATTACCTTGATATTCAATCTTAAATGTTTCAACATAGAGCAAATTTATGTTTGGAATATTTCAACCTTTCAAAATATATTGATTTCTCGCAAAGCACTTGATGAAACATTTTGGATATTAATAAAGCAAATAAATCACTTGGCTGTAAAAACCCGAAAAAAATTTGTCAAATATAAAAAATTAAACTTCTGTGAAACTAAGCTAAGTGATTTATTTACCTTGTTAACTTCAGCTTTCCGTTGTTATCTTCTTAGCCATGGTATTATAGCAGAGGAAAATCAGCTAGCACCAAAATTGATATGTCATTCGAAAACACACTGAATGTGGTATTTTCTGCTGCAAAGAAAACATGTCCATAATTAATATTTTTTCAACCATAAAACCATTTGAGAAATATGACCGATTTTGTTCACTTCAGAATCGTGATATTCATCTCCTTAACACGTCCGCAATAAGAATTTTTTGGCACACAGAACTTCTTATTTTGTACCAAATTTAATGCCGTTTCCGGATATGTGGAAGATTTGATGAGGCTGCCAAAATAACTGAAGTATAATCGATTTTAAAGAAAAACATGAAATATTTAGTAAAACCAAGAAATGTTCAAATTGAAGAATTACCATCAATAACATTTCGTTATATGAAATTTTTTGTTGCAAATAACTTGTATGATCTTCCCTTGAAGTTTGGCCCTTGTAAAAGTACACCCTGTATATATATTTTTTCTTTGATATTTATTACCTGCTTATTTATAATTGATGGAAATTTTTTCTTATTTGAAAGTGTCAGGTTGTAATTAAAAGTTGGTTCAGTCTCTAGTTTAATAAAACGTTTAGGAGAAACTCCCCTTCTTCATACTGAAAGGACAGACTGAAAGATCTTTCCGATATAGAATTTGTGAACATTTGAAGAGTTTCCTTAATAAGAAAAGTAATTCCACATATTCGAACCATTTGCTAGAAGCAGGACATACTTTCAACCATAATTTTGAAATTATACATATAGAAAGTAAAAGTTGTGCCTTAAACTTGTTGGTCACTATAGATAAGTAAATACATCAAAATAAGAATGGAAATTAACGAATAATAAAAAGAGGTTTTGTACTTGATAAAAGGATCATTACAAAATTTAATTTTATTCAAAATCTTTTGGATTTAAATTAATATCTCAGCACTGCTTCAATTCGGTAGACATATAAAATCAACGCTCATTATATAATATCCAATGGAATAGAAAACCCAACGAAACATAATTTATCAATCAAAATTACCTAATAAATACTTGAAGGAGACAAAATTTTGTCTCTAATCTTATATTTATGAAAGCCAAATCTTTTTAGAAAATGCAAAACATAATTTTAAGAACATCTCCAAAACCCAAGCAAGTTTCCATATTGCTGTTTAACTTCGTATTAATTTTGTTACTCCAAACATATAAATATTTCAAGAAATTTTTCTCTGGTTATATCCCTGGAGAGCTTTGAAACTGATTGTATATTAGTAGGTTATTTTACGATCTTTCTGTTAAATATGCAGATTTGAAATAAAATATTCAAACGTATTAAAATTCAATATACACACATCATCCAAAGTCTTGTCCTCCTAGGTTTCCCAGGAAATAAACAATATATGTTCTGGAAATGAGATGAATATTTTCCTCCATTTCAACTGCTATATATTTGATAGAAAATCTTTGTTTGTTACTCTTTGTTTTATGCGAGATGAGACAAAATAGGAAAAATGAGAAAAAATCAAAATTTATCGATTATTTATTTTTGATTAATTATAGTTATTCCACAACTGAATCCAAATTCAAGAATTTTGACGATGTGTTTATGTATTTGTTGTTTATTGATCGTGACTGCATGTGACTATAATAATATATATTCTTTTCAGAGTATTACGCCGTCAAACAAACAGGGCAATCTTGGCATTACGAATATAAACTCGAACCTGGATCCTATTCAAGGATTCATTGTTGAAGCTATCCTCACATTCCTGTTGATCACAGTCATTCATGGTGTTTGTGATTCAAGGAGGAAAGATGTTAAGGGATCTGCACCTTTGGCTATTGGTTTGGCCATCACAGCTTGTCACTTAGCAGGGGTACGTTGATGAAAATTATGATTTTAACTGCGCTCAAGGAACTAGGGATTACTTTACATAATGTGTGCACAATTCATGTTAAATTTATAAACAAAGTGGGTCGTTAGGTATTCCGAACTATTGTTCACATCTGTGTGAAATCTTTAGTGAGGTGACCGGAATAAGAGAGCTCATCAGAATTTCAGTCTTGGCATGTGAACAACTGAATTGAAAATTGTGAAATACGGAGTAACTTGGAGAATAAATTGTTCTGAACAAATTCTTGAACAAAAATTTCACCAAATCTCTGCCAAATAGTCGAAAACTAATCCTGAAGGTCTACCGAAAGAAGAGATCGTCCAGGAAAAACTGTAAACAAATGTTCTGTTCTTATCAGTTGAATGATAAGGATTTGTCTAAAGGTGCCCAGGCCCGTTAAACACTCAAGCAATTTATTGGAATATGGAAGAACTTCATCGGGAGATTGTTAGAAATAGAAAAGAGATAAAAAACGCAATAGAAGCTAGTGAAGCAAGAGTCTTGCTGAGATTCGAGGAACTGAATAATAAAGTGAACCTGTTGGAAAAGGAAAATCAAATTTTAAAGAAGAGGGTCGAGCTGCTGGAGAGAACAACGAAAAAAAATAATATCTTGATATTTGGCTTGGACCAAACAGGAGATATTACTACTACCGGTGTTTGCACAGAATTGGAAAACTCTCTTGGAGTCAGTATCACCGAAGAACACATAAACAATATTTATCCATTAAGAAATATTAGAAATAAACCACTGAAAGTAGAGCTGATATCTTATGTGAAAAAACAGGAGATTCTAAGAAACTGCAAGAAGCTGAGGGGAACAAATATATCAATCCTGCAGGACTTGACATTTGAACAAAGAGTAGAAAATAGAATATTACGTAAAAACCTGAAGAGAGCCAGACTAAACAAAGATAATATAGCGTATATAAGGGGAAACAGACTTTACATCAATAACACTGCATACACAGCGGAACAACTTGAAAACGCCGTAGAGGACCCACATTACGAAAAACACAATAGCGCTCCTCCTACACCAAACATTAGAAAAAAAGAATATACTTCGGTAACTGAATCCGATCATTCAGTAGCTGTTGATGATACAATCAGCCCATACTCAGTTACACAGGAATCGTCGTCCCACCAAAGAAATAAAGCTACCGAGAAGTCAACTATTGCTGCGAACTCTGGTATAGTCAAGAAAAAAACAGGGGAACTAGCTTCTAATGGAAAAACCAGACTGCGATCTTCAAATAGATAAAGCAACTGCATTAGCAACTAGGGTACGCTGAAAATTAAATTTATATATTTTGTGAACTCTATTCTACAATCCCTACTTATATGTTTGTAAACAAAAAATTAGTAATTTTTGTAACTATTGTACTGTCTTTGTTCAGAATTTTCGATAGGCTGGGACATCATAGAATCATATTAATTTACAATACGGAATCATTCCACACAAACTTATTGTTTTTGGTTCGGTTATGTTGGAGTTTTTCGATGAGTTGGAAGCATACGAGGAGAGGGAAACAATAGTATGTGAGAATATAAGAGATAATGTGGGTGAATTTTCTGGTGAGCAATTTATGAATGTACTACATTTTAATATTAGAAGCCTACGAAGAAATTTTGATGAATTTCTCCTTTACTTGGAGACTTTTCAGTTGAATAACATCCAAATAGTCGTCCTGTCTGAGACATGGGTTCTTGAAGACATAAATAACTTCTCTATTCCAGATTTTGACATAATCTATAATGAGTCCCGCTTCAATCAGAACGATGGTCTGATTGTGTTTGTTAGAAGGCAGATTGATTATAGTGTCTCTCTACATCAACTGTCAGAAACAAATTTATTAAATATCACTTTTGAAGTGAACATGTTAACATTTTCCATAATCGCCTCTTATAGACCACCATCCACAAACATTGATACATATTTAACTGACATCGAAAAGTTTCTCTCAATCTCTTCACCTTCAGATGTGAAAATATTCATGGGAGACATTAATATAAATATTCTGAATACATCTGATCCAAAATCGAACACGTATGTCTGTCTCATGGCCACCTTTGGTTATTTTTCGTGTATAAATAAGCCCACGAGATCAACAGAATACTCCTCAAGTCTAATTGACCACATATTTATCAGATTCGCGAGTGACAAACTTCGAAAGGAAATTAATTTCAATTCTTACATCTTCAAGACTGATATCACTGACCACTATACCCTAATGTTATCCATCAATATGGACGTTAAGGTAAATAATATAATTTCAGAAGATTCGTCCTACACTTATCTAAATAAACATAATCTGGGTAAAAAACTCAAGGAAGAAAATTGGCTCGCGGTTTATCAATGCAAGGATCCGGATGGTGGTTTTGGTACATTTTCCAATATTATAAGGGAGCACATTGCGGCATGTACAAAGACTAAAAAAATTAAAAAACAAAAAACTGACAAAAAACTGAAACCCTGGATGACACAAGCCTTACTTAATTCCATCAGGTATAGAGATCTCCTAAAACAAAAATTCATCAAGCATAGTACGGAAGAAAACAAAAGCGCATATAAAAAATACCGAAATTTCCTATGTAATCTATTACGAATATGCAAACAGGATTATTATCGAGAACAACTTAAAGAATCCCACAAAAATGTAAAAAAAATGTGGAAGAACATAAACGAGATAACAAATAAAAATATTAAAAAAAAACCGTATAACTATGATATAGTAAGTGAAAATAGTGAAATTCTGAACTCCGATAGGGCGATCGCGGATCATTTTAATTGCTTCTTTTCCAGTATTGGATCTAAAATGGCAGATAAAATTGAAAAACCACCAATCCCGATCCCGGAAACTATCATTAGGACGAAGAACTCATTATTCCTTAGCCCCATAACAAAAAATGAAGCAATTTCTATCATATCTTCACTGAAAAATAACACATCCTCCGGCCCGGACAAAATTACCGTTCACTTCATAAAAAAATATCACGAATTCCTTGTAGAACCCTTATGTCACATTTTAAATCTGTCACTAACAAAGGGTACAATTCCAAGAGAATTTAAGAACTCCCTAACAATCCCTATATTTAAACAAGGTGACAAAAAACAATCCACAAATTACAGACCCATAACTATTATAAATAATTTTGCCAAGATATTCGAAAAGTGCATCAAAAATAGAATATTGAATTATTGTGATAGTAATAATATCTTCTCAAACTCACAATTCGGGTTCAGAGAAAAACTATCAACCGAAGATGCGGTATTTGAGTTAACGAACACTATATTTGACTCTTTTCAAAAACATAACAAATGCATAACAGTATTCCTAGATCTAGCAAAGGCATTTGATACCGTAGATCATGAGATTTTGTTTCAACGTTTGGAACTGCTTGGTATCAGAGGGACTGTATTAGACTTGTTAAAAGATTATCTAACAGACAGAGTGCAGGTTGTTAAAATAAAAAACACATTCAGTGATCCATTGCCAATAAACATGGGCGTACCACAAGGGACAGTGCTGGGGCCGGTTCTATTTCTACTGTACATTAACAATGTGTTCTCGATAACAAACTTTCATGGTAGATTGGTCTCATATGCGGATGATACAGCGGTCATTTTTACTGGGAATACTTGGTCTGAAACTTATGAAAACGCTGAGATTGGAATGCAGAGGTTGTATAGCTGGCTCAATAGCAGCCTGCTGAGCGTCAACATTGAAAAAACTAAATTTATCACCTTCTCATCTACGGCCAAAGACCAGCCTTTCAAAGATAAATTACTGCTTCATAGGCACGACTGTCAAAACTTTCTTAATTGCCAATGTCTAGCAATCCGTAAAACTAACTCGATAAGATATCTCGGTGTGATGGTCGATCAACACTTGCGCTGGAACGAACACATCAGCTATACGGTTGGAAGATTGAGAAAACTCATATACAAATTTTATCAGCTTAGAAATATATTGAACACCAAAAACTTGTTGATGGTTTATAATGCATTGGCCGAGTCTGTTCTACGCTACTGTTTGGTTGTATGGGGTGGTACATTTAAGACTGCTCTGTACAACCTGGAAATAATACAAAATACCTTGTTGAAAATCATACTGAAAAAAAATAAACGTTTTTCCACAAATGAGATATATGAAAAATCAGAAGTTCTCGCTTTGAGAACATTATACATATACCAATGCATATTATGGACTTCAGATGGTCCGCATGACTATGCCTCGCAAGCGTATAATACTCGCGGAATGGCTCGTCAACCGCTCAATCTTCCTCACTGTAGGCTGACTCATACCCAAAAATTCATCACCTACCACGGTCCCAAACTATATAATCTGCTTCCTTCTGATATAAAGCGTTTAACTTTTAAGAGGAAGCGGAGGGAAGAAATAAAACAGTTCGTGATTTCTCACCGGGAATTATTGCTAAATATAGTCGAAAACTAAAAAAAAAAAATATTTTTTTTTCCCGTCTCCTTGAAGTATGCATAATTTCTGAACTCTAAAGCTGCGTGCAATGTATGGAGCTCTCTGTGGTCCCTCAATTTTTTTTTTCTTTTTTTTCTTCCGTTATTGAAAATTGTTGGCGGGAGATAGCTCCACAACTCAAGCCTAGCTTAGGTGGCTTCTCCTGCTTTCAATTTCTATTTGATAATGATAATATTTGAATTTGCTGTGTAAACTACCATGTGAATTATTTTATATGCTTTGTATTATTATTTTTTTTTTTTTGTATTATTTTTTTTTGTCTCGTTTCACCACAGAATACACTTTACTTTACTTTACTTTACTTTTATTGTAGTAATGAAAGGTGATCCAATCATTTCTTTAGGATTTCAAAATGAAATGAGGGCAATATATAAAATGTGCTAGATGTCCCACGCTTCATGTTGCGTACAGCTTAATGATTAAAAAATAATATAAGAAATAAACTATCGATGAATAATATATAACTATAACAAAATATTCCAGATTCAATACACAGGATCCAGTTTGAACCCAGCAAGGAGTTTTGGACCAGCTGTGATAATGAATTTATGGCCAAATCACTGGGTGAGTACACTATAAACTTAGCTCTGCTGTAGGTACACAACTCAATAAAATCGAAATAATTTTAATTACAGTATGAATGATTTTCAGGAGAAAATAAACTCAAAATATTTATTTTATGTACCAAACATATAATACAGAATAATAGCTGGAATTAATTCAACAGAACCTCTACAGATTTTAATCTAAATGAATCTAATGAAAACATTTAGAATAAACATGTCCTAAATACACTGTATCACTTTGAAGACATATATATTATCATTTAAGGTGGGAATTACCTAATAAAGAATTAAAAGAAATATAAAATAATGAACAAATTATTTAAACATTACCTTATACGCTAAAAATGCCATTGAGGAAATATATTCAGTAATGGAGACTTATCAACATCTGTTTGTTCATTCAAAAGGATTCTACGGGCATTATATCTGTTGATTTCAAGAAATTCTAAAAGTGTTAATCTAGAACTTTTGCTTTCAACGTGGATAATTTAATAATTATTGTTGAAATTATGCCTGAATTCCTAAAGATGATTAGCATATGTCGAATTACATAATTGGATATATACCCCTTTGGTGTTCTTGGACACGTTTCTTGAATGATCTACCAGTCTGGCCAAAGTATACTAAAAGGCAATCTTTGCATGTCAACTTGTAGACTCCGGATTTATTTTATTTATTAAATAAAGAAAATAATAATAAATAAATGAACCATCAGACAGTACAATGTAATACCTGAAGAAGCCACATCGTGGCGAAACAATTGTTGTAGTAGTACAAACATTTTTGTGGAAATAAATTACTGTCTCATATACATTTTTTAATCAAAATGAGTTTTCACAAAGTAAAGACCGACTCAATCAAATGTTTATACATATATGTTTCGATTCGATTTTGAAGAATCACAAGTTCCATCACCAACAAATGTTCATACATGTAATTCAAAAAGGTATATTTTTATTTTCATTTTTTAAAGAATATATAGCACATTCTCTAGAGACAGAATCTGATACATTCGGACCCAAAATCTATTCAGTAAGGAGTTATTTGAACAAACAAAATAATCATTCAAAAATATGTAAAAACACCTTTTGTAACACAACACATTTCTTCAACAACTAACCAATTTTAGATAAGCATGGCCTACACTTTTTCCACTCATGAATGCTAACAAAAAACTGATCTAGATGATTTTTGACCTCTTCATTTGAAGTAAAAGTTTTACCGTCCAAACAATGTTGCAATAATCGGAACAAATAATAATCCGAAGGTGCTAGATCTGGAGAATATGCTGGATTAGGCAGTGTATCCCATTAAAGCTGTAAAAGCTTTTGGCGAGTGACCAAATTTGTATAATGTCTCGCATTATCTTGGTTGAACACTACACCTTTTCTGTTCATTAATTCTGGCCTTTTCTGTTGTTTTCAGTTTGTCCAGCTGAGGACAGTAGACTTCTGGACTAATTATTGTGTCATTCAGGAAAATCTCAAAACGATGATTCCTTTAAAATCCCACCAAACAGACAGCATCACCTTCTTTCGATGGATATTGGCTTCCGAAATGCTTTGAGCCGATTCATCTTTTTTGTTCCATGATCTCTTGCATTTGACATTGTTACCAACAACCAATTTTTCGTCCCCAGTAATGATACACTTTCAAAATGGATAATTTTCATGACGTTTGGAAGCGAATCACAGGCGTCAACGCGACAACACAAATTTCTCTCCGTGAAAACATGATGAACCCATATATCGAGGTTAAACCCAGGCCTTCCAAGTGGTCGTAAGCAGT
This sequence comes from Megalocaria dilatata, assembly GCA_034642435.1. Lineage (NCBI taxonomy): Eukaryota > Metazoa > Arthropoda > Insecta > Coleoptera > Coccinellidae > Megalocaria > Megalocaria dilatata. Next base: position 32,578,033 of record CM067861.1, read on the forward strand.
GAAATTGGATAAATTTAACCTCTTACTGATCTCATGTGTTGTTATTAGCCGATTTGCATTAACTAATGCCTTAATCGTGTCTTTATCAGCTTCAACCGTTCTTCAGGAACGTGCTGCATCTTCGACATCAAAATTGCCGGGTCGATATTTTGCAAACCAGTTATTTCACTGACATACCGTCAACAGATCTTCTCCATACACATCGGTTAATTTTTTTCTGGCTTGAACTGCATTTCCACCGTCTCTATAGTAAAAGAGTAAAATATGATGAAAATACTGCTTATTGCTCTTCATATTTAAAAGGGCACCAACCAAAAACTACTGCGTAGAATTAATTCACCTTTTTCATGCACAATCCTTGCTATATCAGCTCTCAAAACATACAATGTGGTTCAACGAAACTCGACATCTCGATTTTCTGGCTTTAAAATGAAAATGTAGAAAATCGCCCGGACCTGTCAATTACTGATTCGAGGGGGAACAAAGTTTCCGCTCTTCGTATCCCCATAACTGCAACCTCTTAACGAGGGTGAGTACAACCCCTTGATTTTGTATAGGGATGAGGGGTGTTGCAATACCTCATATCGAAGATCTTATTGAGTACTATCTGATCCTGAAATTTCGCTTCAAAATCTCCATCAATAACGAAATGACAGGTAAAATAGTGAAGTAGTACTAACGTTTGTTTATCTGGAAATCGGTATCATTCACTTCCATGCAGTAATGTAAGATTTGCTGAAAACGTTCACGTACGTTACTCAAGAGTTCTGGTGTAATTTGACGTCATTCATTAACGATTCGAGTTCGCAAATCATCCATTGACTTAGGCTGAGTAACGTTAATCTTGGATTTCAGGTATCCCCTTAGAAAAAATCCTGTGGAACCAGATCAGGTGATCTGGGTGGACACTCATTATATCCCTTTCTTCTAATGCAGGCGTGAGGAAAATTTTTATCTAAGAACTGACGCACCCGTTGAACGCAATGAGGTGGTGCACCATCTTGTTGGAAAATGATTGTTTGAGGGTCTTCTGCATTCTCCAATACTTGCACGAGGGTTGGATGAATAGCGATCTCCAATAGATCTAAATAAATTTGACCAGTGAGATTAGCGGGTATGAAAAAGGGTAGATTATGTGATTTCCATAAATACCCACCCAAACATTTAATTTTTGTGGACGCTGAGTATGCACCTCACGAAATAATCTGGGATTTTCATCTGACCAATACTTATAGTTATGCCAGTTTACAATGCCGATTATACGGCTTAAGTGTGAAGTTGGGGTCGAAAAAATACAATTAAAAATTACTTTCCGAACAACCTTATAGCTAACCATTTGAAAGAGCAATGTATAATTTTTCTTTTACCATTTCTCTCTTCAATTTGGGTAAATTCATTTATTTTTTTATTTATTTGTCCCAGGAATACAGACAGACAGAAGTCCACTTAAGTATTCACATCGGGTTTGTGTTCTGTGTAGGCTTTGTTACTGTTTCCTCACGCCACTTTAGGAACAGCGCTATTAATTGTTAACCCAACAGCGAATGGTTGGTCGGTTACCCGAATCAGAAAATTTCTTTCCTGGCCTGCGGTTCGAACTCTCAACCTCACGATTATAAGTCCGATGTCTAAGCCACAAGATCACCGCCGCTATAATATAAATATTGACCTCTTTAATTTTTTCAGATCTATTGGGCAGGACCAATCGTAGGAGCCGTTATAGCAGGACTTATCTACAAATTCGTATTTAAATACAGGAAGGGAGAAAGTGACTCTTACGATTTCTAGAACTGATTGAGTGTATTATTTATCCATCATCAAACATCTCATTTTTGGAATCTAACAATCATCTCATATATTTCATCGTAGTGAAAATTAACACTTTGTACAAATTTTATATATTTTACCACTCTTATCTATAGATACTTCTTAGTCTCTAGTTGTGTATGTTTATGATTTTCATGTTTATTTAATGTCAGTGAATAAAAGTTAGGTTATAGATATTATTTGTTTTTTACATGTTCACCTTCAATAATATACACGGTGAAATATCTTCTAGAGCCTGTTCACCCTCTATATAATTTCATTTTGTGAAATTATTTTGAAAGAATTCAGTTGATTTCATACAACTTTTTTTGTACTTCCATTTGTAACCAACCCAGTTGAAGGGCTGGTTAAATTATAGTGAAAAACCCGGTACACTTTTACATGAAATTAATTTATATTATTTACTTGGTTTCCCACTATTTTGTTGCTTTGTACCTTTATAACAAATTTTGTAACTGATTTGAAATCGTTTAATTTTCTTATGTGCTATATGTTTGCAGCTTAAAACCTTTTAAACCATTTGGTAGTAATGTATTATCAACGAACAAATTGAAAATCTTTCAAACTATGGAGATATTTTCAGATAGGAATGGAATTTAAAGTCACTACATTATTCCAGGTAGTCAATTTCTATTACAGACGAAATATTGTTCAATCTGAATATCAAAACAGATTCAATCTGTCAGTCTTCTATAATTTTAATTTCAAAATATCAAAAAACTCTTAGAATTAAACTAATGTCTTATAAGCACAGCTTATATTCAATATATTATACTTATAAAATCAAAATTCAATATACAATATCAAATGAAATAAATAACCGAACAAATATAAATTGTCAATCCAAATTGATAAATAAATATTTGTAGGAGACAAAATTTTGTTTCTGATCTAACAATTATGAAAACTAAATCCTTTTCAAAAATACAGAACATAATTGTAAGAACTTCTCGAAAAAATTTATTTTATTTGAAATATTCAATATATTTGAATATCTAAATAAGTTACTTCAAAAATCTTTCAATACATGTATTATATTTTCAAGAAAAAATTAGAATTCCCATAAGGTCTTCATCACTCCTACTTCACATTTAAAAAATAAAATAAATATTTGCAGGAAACAAAATTTCGTTTCGGATCTTACAATTATGAAAACTAAATCCTTTTCAAAAATACAAAACATAATTTGTAGAAATATAATTTAATCGAAATATTCAATATATTTAAATATTTAATTAAGTTACTTCCGAAATCTCTCAGAAGATGTATCAAATCTTCAAAAAACAAATAAAATTCCGATAAGATCTTCATTCACATATAAAAGTTAATTAACAACAAATATAATTCACCTCACAGACCACGTGGTATCCTCGCTTAAACACACTAACTTTAAAATCCAAGATATTTTATGTTTGTCACAAAAATCACACAAAGCTGTAAGGTATTATATGGTCTTCTGGAATATTGCTTACATTTAATATAACGTTAAGAATTTTTTTATACAATTATTCCAAATATTAATCAACACATTTATTTCGAAAACCTCTACAAATTTCGTCTGAAAAATATCTTCTAAATGTTTCAAAATTAAATTAAGTTAAATGTCTTAGTGCTTCTTTATAGGGATATATAGAATTGTAAACACATATGTGCGGCACTCAATGGATACAGAATAAAAAGAAAATATAAAATATTAACTGACTTTAAATTCAGAATTATATAATTATAATAATAATAATGATCAATGTGTTGTTACGTATAACCTTTAACCATTTGTACTAGGAACACAGAAAAACATAACAGAAATTATTCACTCCAAACAATGTCGTATAATGAGAGGAATAACCAGAATTTCAAAAATAATAAATAATTAAGGAATATATTGTGGATATTTAGACTCCATATGTATTTATTTCATAATTTGAGTGAGTTAAATTTTGATCTTGTGATATATTTGAATCTGAATTCAATATATTTCTGAAGAGGTCTAGAGACCTAAATAGCGCTATCAAATGTTGGAATTCTTGTTCAATTTTTTTTATTTGATCATTTATTTTGAGAGTTCTAGATAATTTTGGAATAATGGATTTTCTTGTAGTTGTATGTTAATATACATACTTATATAGTCTTTGTTAATACATTTGTATTAATACGTTTCATATCGGGATGTAAAAAGGTTTTTTCGAGATGTTGAAAAATATTTTATATTGATTATATATGAGGATATCACTTCGATAGTTTTTGTATATAGTTTCAATATATATTGCAGAAGTTTGTTGAAGAATTAGCAGTAAATAGAAATAATTCAGCTAAGATTTTGGTGAATAAAAAAGAAAGGAACCCTGAACTTTCCGAATAGAGGATTTATCGAATTAATTGTGATCATTGTAATGCTACATATAAAGGACAGACAGGACGATGTTTACAGCATAGAATAAAATAACGTAGGATATTTTTTTCAATGAGAAAGATGTCAAGATTCTTTCAATCAAAAAAGCCGTTGAGAAAAAGTTGAATTCAACAAATTCCTAAATACTATTCGGCAACACCCCTATATTGGATGCTGTCATATCCATGCGCCATAAAAAAAACGCAGATGTCCGAAGTGTAATAAAAAGAACCTTTTCAATTTTTAAGCTTCCAGTTATTTCCATGCGCTATAGAAATACACAGATGTCCGAAGTGTAATAAATAAAACATTTTTCAATTTTAAGTTTATTTCCTTTTTGCACTCCTTCGAAGATGGTCGAAAGACCGAAACACGTGTCAGGACTCTGAATAAATTGTGAAACATGACATCTGAATTATTTTAAATGAAATTCCATTCGTTTTGATATGATCTTCTAGAAAAATTTCTTGATCTGTTTGAACCTTATAATGTTTCACCTAGCTCCTACCGCATACTCCATTCATGTTGTTAGTTAATTATTTTTATCAGTGTATGAAGCTTCTCTGAAATGTCAATATTCTCAAAACAGATTTTGACAAGATTTTCTCAGTTAAAAGTGATACCAACATTAATGGGAATTGTGGAATTGAATGATGCAACTTAAATCTTCAAATATTGACTTGGTATTTAGACAGTTGAAGGCAAGTAATGTAAAATTATTGTTGTGTAATAGCTACTCGATATAAGATATACAGGCATGAAAAAGACAGTCTGAAACATAGGAAATTCAATGTTATTCTAGAGGAGAACGAATGTCCAGTGGAGCAATGGAAGAATTAAAACCTCAGCGTGATGCGATGACGAATAAACGGCTGTTCTCTCAATGACAGTGAGGGGATGCTTCGATCGAAACGAGGCTCTGCACTGTTTTCAGTAATAAGAATCATTCGCACTTCAAACGTGGGATGTATTAGTCCATATCGGTTGAAAATATAGTAAATAGAAATGCGTAGAAGAGATAATTAAGATCATAAAATGGTACTTTGATGGGCAATCAATTCAAGAGACAATAAATTCATTTATTGTTGCCTTTGAAGATAGGCCGGTTCCTACAAGTTGGGCTATTTCCAACATAATTAGAATATAAGAGAAATGTGGGTGTTTACGAACTTGCCGGCTAAGCAAGATTGCTCAGCTCACTGAGAAAAATTTTGAAGTCAAAATTCTTGACGAGCCAATTATAAATTAGGAAAATTTTATGAATATGAAATATGTTTTGTTTACTCACAAAGGAATTGATTCGTTAATTTTATTTTTTTTTTCGCTTATTTTTGTTTCTATCCTTTTGTTTTTTTTTTTTTTTTTTTTTTTTTTTTTTTTTTCAGGGTTGAGTGGAGTAGCTTTAAGCTAGACTTCGCCCTATGTTTATATATTTTAAATGTATGAATAAAGGCACTATTATTATTATTATTATTATTATTAAAAACCATCAAAAACCATTGGTGAAAATCGTCTGAATAATAGAAGTAAATGTGTCTGCTGCTGTTGAAACCAGTTATGCTTTTTCGAGCAAACAAATTGCCGAATTGCATCTTGAAAAATGCACTGTATGGTGTGCTTTAAACGCTGGAGGCATTATCGGTCCATATTTCTTTAAAAACGATCCTGGAGCGAATGTTATAGTGAATGATGCTCGTTACAGATCGAAGATCAATGATTATTTGTTTCAAAATATGAATGGTATCGACATGGTGTCTTTGTTCCAACAAGATGGTGTTAGCCTCATGCTGCTACCGTAATAATTGATTCATTGAAAGAAAGATTTGGCGAAACATTATTTCAAGAAATGGTCCAATTAATTAGCCTCCATAACTTCACTGGATTATTTTCTTTGGGGTTATGTCAAGTCATTGCTTTATATACTGAATTGTTTCAGCCGTTACTATTTGGTAGTTGATCATAATTAAAACATATTGTAGAAATTACTATGTTTTACTACCAAAAAAATTTTTTGGTAGTAAAACATAGAAGAAATTAATAAGTTTTACTACCAAAATATTTTTTGGTAGTAAAACAGTAATTTTTACAATTTGTTTTAATCATTGGTTTATGCTGATAAACCAGAAACAATAGGCGCTTTGGAAGACAATATAACTGTTATTGATGAAATAAGGCCTGAATTGCTCGAAGAAGTGGTCCAAAATTAGTCTGGTCGAATGCGGTTCCGCAGAGCTAGTCATGGAAGACATATGCCGGAAATTATTTTCAAAATATAAATGTCATCAAATTATCTCTCAAATAAAAAAAATTGACTTCAGTCTTAATTTAAATGTGTTTTATTTCAAATTAAAGTTCTATCAATCTAAAAAAACACTCTATTATTGATTAATATAAAGAGTTTTTTTTAAAAGTCTGTCTGTACCTGTGAAGTAGCAGGAAATATCGTCTACATATCTATACCAATATAAAAAATATTTCTTGAGGGGATTTTGTTGAATTTCAGTTTCTAATTGTCCATGAATGTTTCTGGTAATAAGGGACTTACGGGATTTCTCATATTCAAATTGTTTTCAGTTTTATAGATTTTATTTTTAAATTGAAACTAATTTTAATTTTTTTTTAATAATTTGAAATACGGTTATTCTGATTTTCACAAATTTTTATTGTTAAACTCACAACAATTGTTTCGCTATCACAGTAGCATCATCAGGCAAGATCACATTTTGAATAACTAAGCTTGTTTCCGAAATCCGTGGCTATTTATATTACCGTAAGTACAATAAAGTTTTATTGAGCACTAAAACCCAAAAAAGGGTCCCTGCAAATTCCAGCTTATCGGAATATATTTAACAGAGGTGAGTCATTTAAATCTATTTGTTCGTTAAGTAATATTCCAATTTTATTATGTTTATTTATATCTAGGGATTCTAACAAATTTAAGGCACAACTTTTGCTTTCTATATGTAGAATTTCAAAGTTATGGTTGAAAGTATGTTCTGTTTCTAACAATGGAATATGTAGAATTGCTTTTATTATTGAGGAAACTCTTCAAATGTTCACACATCCTATGACGGAAAGTTCTTCCAGTCTGACCTATGTAAACTTTAGGGCAATCACCGCAGGTTAACTTATAAACCCCAGATTTATCATCTCTATGTGTGTAGTCTTTATTATTTTTAATAAATTTACTCAAGTTTGAATTAGTTTTAAATGAAGTTCTCAAATTATATTTATTTTTGAAGTAAGGAAATGTATTTAAAATTTTCTTTTATATTAGGAAACACCATATTCAAAGCTATTTTATTATTTTTATTCATCAATAATTTGTCTATCAACTTTGAATCATAGTCATTATTAATAGCTATTTGTTTAATTATGTTAAGTTCTGAAATATAATTTTCTCGGTTCATGGGAATATTAACTAATCTATAGATCATACAATTAAATGCTGATAATTTTTGATTTAGAGGATGATTTGATTTATTGTGTATAATAGAATCCGTATAGATTGGTTTGTGAAATATTGAAAAATCATGTGAATTATTTATTGGAGTAACAGTTAAATCAAGAAAATTAATAGAATTATTAAGTTCGGTTTCCATAGTGAATTTAATTGAAGGATGTATTTCATTGATGAATAAAAAGAATTTTTTCAAAAGTCTGTCTGTACCTGTGAAGCAACAGAAAATATCGTCTACATATCTATACCAATATAAAAAGTATTTCTTAAGGGGATTTTGGTGAATTTTAGTTTCAATATTGTCTATGAATATTTCTGCTAATAAAGGACTTAAGGGATTTCCCATAATCAAACCGTTTTCAGATTTATAAATTTTATTTTTAAATTGAAAATAATTTTGTTCAGTGCAAATATCTAGACATTCTAAAATATCTCCTTTGATAATTGTATTGCATCTGTTGTTGATTAATAGATTATCTACTAGTTTAATTGTTTCGTTTGGTGGTATACTTGGAAATAAATTTTGTACGTCAAATGAAATGAATTTAGCATTATGTGGTAAGTGGATATTCTTTATTTTGTTTATTAGCTGTAGTGAATTTTTCATCGAGTATTTAGCTTGGAATTTAGTTTCTTTTAAAATAATCTAAATAAGTTCTTTCGAAAGTTTAAATGAAGGTGCACTAACGAACGAAACAACCAGTCTAATAGGATAATCTTCCTTGTGTAATTTAATCAAAGAATACATTTTTGGGGGTTGTGGATTCATTAAAATTAATTTATTTTTTGGGGTATTCCGAAAGAGGCTGGATTCCGGGGTTATTAGGGATTTAATTTGATTTTGGAAAATTGGGATTGTGTTTGATTAATTGAAAATTATTTAATTCTAGGAAAGTAACTGATTTACTAATATAATGACTTTCCGTTAAAGCAATAATAGTGTTACCTTTATCGGCTCGGGTGAAAATTAAATTATTTTCGGTGATTTTCTGATTTATAGTTTTAATAGTTTTATATTCTTCCTTCATTCTGGAATTTCTATTAGGTAATTTATGATGGTTTGTAATCATATTGGTAATAATATGTTTGTCGATATTTGTGTTCTTGTAATTTTTAAGTGCTAGTTCTGAACCTATTGCTACATATTCTAAGTCTTTTTTGTTATTTGAATTAATATTATATTTGAATCCTTTATTCAAAAGATGAATTTCTGTTTCATTAAATTCTGTTCCGGAAAGATTTTTGAATCTAGGGTAAAATATGTGTTTTGAAAAATTTTTTGATTTTGTTGCAATGTTTTTGTTTTTATGAATTTTATCTGATACTAATTTGGTTATTTTCTTCTTCTGAATCAAGAATTTTTTATATATAATATTAGCGACTTTTTCTCTTGCATTTTGATCTATAGAATCAAAGATGATATTATGGAGTCTATAAGTTAATTCTGAGTGTATTACCTTATGATATACGTTGTGGGCATCTCGTTTGGCATATTCTCTCTTCATGTCTCCTTTTAACCAGATCTTCATTCCATATATTCGTCCCTTGTCAGCGGTAGTACTTTTATTCTTCGTTTTTAATGTTATGTATTTCGGGAACACATTTAGTTTCAAACATTTGGTATAGAACCAAATGTTTTGTGTATTAATATTGCACCTTATTAGGAGCTTATAATACCATAGGACTAAAAAACTGGTTTCAGCTTGTCTAATTTTGTTTAGTGCAAATATCTAGACATTCTAAAATATCTTCTTGGATAATTGTATTACATCTGTTGTTGATTAATAGATTGTCTACTTGTTCAATTGTTTCGTTTACTGGCATACTTGGAAATAAATTTTGGACGTCGAATAAAATGAATTCAGCATTATGTGGTTAATGGATATTCTTTATTTTATTTATTATCGGTAGTGAATTTTTTTATTCAGTATTACGTTTGGATTTTAGCGAACAATTAGGTTCAAATAACTCACCTCTGTTGAATATATTTAGATAAGCTGGAATTTACAGAGACCTTTTTTTGGGTTTTAGTGTTCAATAAAAATTAATTGTACTTACTGTAACATAAATAGCAACGGATTTAGTAAACAAGCTCAGTTGTCCAACATGTAAAAAACTGCCTGATGATGCTACTCTAATAGCATCAATTGTTGTAAACATAATGATAACAATTTGTGAAAATCAGAATAACCTTATTTGAATATTATTCAATATGGATTTTTACCAAGTAAGAACTGATTTAATTCAACATATAAATATTTTAATAATTATGGAAGTTTCATTAATTTATTTATGAAATTTAAGAAGAGCTTATGACCAATTTTTTATTCGTTGGGTTATTCAGTTGTACAACCAGTCACGTATCGATTCACATATGAATTTGTAGTTTCCCATCGAGGTTACATTAAAAATTCAGCATATTACTCAAACTTATTTGCCATATCCAAATTCGATAAGACGAACATTAACATATTCAGAGATCTTTACAGAACAGAATTTATCATGGAATTAATGATCCTCGCCAATTAAATCAAAACTGGTTTTAGTAGGAAGGTCAATTCTAAATAGACCGATAGTTTGAACTTAGGAGATATTTCATTTACTTCAGTTAGATGAACTAATAGAATCAGATAGCACCATTTTATTTTCTGTATTCCAAAAAATATGAAATTGAGTGATTTGAAAAGTGCTCGGAATGAAGTACTGGCTATTAATGGAAAAACTGAAGATGATATGGCAGAGACTTTACTAATTTTAAGAGAATGGATGAAGAAATTACCGCAGATTCCGTCTGACGTCCTAAAAGGTAAATCAAATTATTTTCACTAATATCTTATATGTAAATATGATAATATTCAAATAAACATAGTTGGAAGCTTATAAAAACTACGAATCTATTTACTATTCGAATATTCATTGATCTCTCCTTCATACTCAGGTGTAATCTATTTACAGATCATGTTTTGAGGTCCTTGCTTGATTCAAGGATGGAGAATTTCTGATTGAAACGAAAAAACTATCGAGGATTAATTTATTTAACTCAGAAACGTTTTTATAAGATTTTTATTCTGAATTCATTCATGTTATCGCCAAAATCTTTCTTTCGATAAATCAATTGTTACGGTAGCAGCATGAGGTGTAGCACCATCTTGTTTGAACACTTCTGGGTCGATACCATTCAAATTTTGAGACAAATAATCATTGATAATCGATCTGTAACGAGCACCATTCACTGTAACATTAGCTCCAGCATCGTTTTTCAAAAAATATGGACCGATAATGCCTCCAGCGTGTAATGCACACCATACAGTGCATTTTTCAAGATGCAATGGAACCTGCAGAACTTCTTGAGGATTAAAATAGAAAGGCCTTTTACTTGATGAAAGAAATATAACAAAATTTGAATATTAAAATTTTTTTGAAATTAAAATTGTAGAAGATAAACATATTTCAATTTGTTTTAATATTCAAATTTTCTTGAGGATTGTTTTTACTCCATATACGGCAATTTTGCTTGTTTACATAGCTGTTCAATCAGAAATGAGCTTCATCACTAAACACAATTTTACGATAAAAAAGTGGATCAACTTCAAGCTATTCTAGGGCCCAATCAGCAAACAAACGACGCTTATTACGCTCAAGCTTTATTTCTTAAACCAGTTGGATTTGTATGGGTGTAGATCAAGATTTTCACGAAAAATTTTCCATGTGGTGGATACACAGAGTCCAACTTGTTGTGAACGTCGACGAATAGACAAATCTAGATCATCATTAACACTATCACTTACAGCAGCGACATTTTCTTCTGTACGTACAGTTCTTTGTCTTGTTGTTGTTGTTGTTGCATCGAGTAGAGAATATGTTGTCCGAAATCTATCAATAGTTCGACGAATAAGCTGCTCTGATTGACGATTATGTCAACCATAAATTTCATGAAATGCTCTATAAGTTTGGCGAATAGAACACTGATTTTGAAAATAAATTTCAACAATTTGTAAACGTTGTTGCGGCTGAGTCTTTCCATGATAATTTGTTAATGCTTACTCAACAGCAATGTCAAAACTGCATGGCTTTTACTTTCTGTCAAATCACAGTTTTCCCTATTGAAAGTTCTATTACTCGATATTTCTTCGTTGGAAACTATAAATTCAATGATCCCAACTGCATATTTTGTACTGTGACAAAGTCCACCAGTATAGGCGATACGTATTCGAATAGCAATTAAATAAGTGGAAAATTTTTTTTACTGTCATTTAAAAACAATTTCTTCCAAGCATCAATTCAATTAATGGTGAAAATTAGTATAGAATCCTGTATATCATTACAGACATGTCTGTAATTTTAACAGTGTTTCGTTAACCGTTACATTTCAATGATGTTGAATATATTAGTTTAGTTGTGAATTCTTAATAATGAACAATATCATTATTATTTATGCCTCATTTTGTCCACAGATGAATTTCTGGAGATATACTTCATCAAAAATAAATGCTTGATGGAAAAAACGAAAAACAAAATAGAAGAATATTGCAAATTCAAAGCAGCAGAACGCTATCAGTATATATTTGAAAAGTACCCTAGTCCATCAAAAGAAAATACGTGAGTAGTAATATATGTTCGATTGATTCGGACTCTACTTAGTGGAAACTCATTTTGATTAACAAAATATATAAGGGGCACTATTTTAATTTCCACAATACAACAATTGTTTCACCAAGATGTGGCTTTTTCAGATATCTACATTCTACTGCCTCACAGTTTGGTATTTTTCGTTTAATCGCGGGCACTTTCATAGTTGTCGCTATAATTATTTTCAAATTGCTTTGAATGCACTATTCAACAGAAAATGTCAGCATATCACAGTATGATCTATAGACTTGTTAATGTAAGTATGAATCGCGATAGTTTTTTATAGAATTGCATTCAATAACGGCTATGGATCAATTGTGAAAGACTAAATTTGAATCGAAAACAAAACAAAATTGCACTGAATCTAGTTCGCACTGTTACAAAAGATGTGACTGAAAAATACATTTCTTGATACATAAATTGCCGTGAAGCCATTTCAGTTCTATTGAAATTTCGACGTATATTTCTAACAATTTGTATAGAAGATTAACCACTTTGGAAATATTTTTTTCTCTTATGGACTTAATTTTTTTCAAATTATTATTGTATTATTGTTAGTATTATTTCAGTTGTTTCTAAGGGTTTTTGAAATTTTTGAGGTAATTTTACCCACATCATCCGAAAATTTAAGTGCAATTGCGGACTCTACAATAAAAGTTTCTTTTAGTTTTTATTTGTTCGGGCAAATTTATGACCTTTTTGAGTAAGTGCAGTTTGTTATTGGAAAATTGGGTTTTTGACATGTTAATGACGCGGTTATATGGTTTATATATTATATTTTCTCTTCGTTCAATAGATTGGGGTTTTTGAGTTTTTTCTAATGAATTTAGTTTCTTTAACTGTTTAACATATTTAAAGAAAAGGAATTTACTAATTTTGTGTCTAATTTTATCATCAAAAACATCGAATTCTACTGGATGGAGTTTATGAGTCAGTTCTGCATGCAGTTACCTTGGCATAATGTTGTACAGTTACTCGCTTCTGGTAGGTTTATTTCTTGATCCAGAATTTTTCTGCGCTTGGTCTTCGCTGGGAACTGGAGCTCGTTTTTAATTGTACGTAATTAGGAATCACTTTTCTTCTTAAGCACTCGTGGTTGAACCAGATATTCTCACAGCATTTCATTTCGAATAGCCCGTTCTCTGGTCAACTTTAAGCTTTGCAGCTGTCATCTTTTGACATTTGATAAGTTAAAACTGTGTCATCACTAAAAAGGAACGGTACACGCTTCAACGACGTAATGAAATTCTTAAAATTCGCTACAAAATTGGTGAAAATTTTGCAAATGTGCGAATTAGCCATGGAAATTATCATGAAATGGATATGCTGCTGCAAACGTACCAGTAGCCGGCCATTGTGTTGATATCTTTTTCCATTGTTTATGGTATATATTACTCTTCACAATGGAATGAACATCCTTTGATTTCTCTCGAAATATATTCGTTTTTTTTTACTATCAAAATGAAACCTCCTATTGCAAAATCCTTCGTTATGAATATTTTAGTGTAGTCCATATTCCTCAGTTTTGCTATATAGGGTGATTTTCGGATATTGAGTGAAATTTCAAATAAATTTTACACCAATAAACTGACAGACTTCAATGTTTGCAGTAATATCACTATCCCAGGTAGCTTTCGCTTATCGATTCTGAAACAACTAGATCAGGACCACGAATGGATAATTTTAAACGTTTCCTGTTATTGTTAATTATGTTCGACATTTATAATTAACAATGAAAACTTGCTGCACTATTATCAGTTCAGTAAAATTCAACAGAAACTCCTAACATTTGCTTGGCGGCATAACCTATATCACATTTTATTGCTGAATAAAAAGAATTTCACTTCATTTTTTGAATATCAAACTCCATTCCATAATACTTCACTAAGATTTAGAGAAGTGTCTTTTTAATAGTTTTTGAAAAATAAACAGCACATTCTCCATACAAAGTATTTGGAATTTTAACCTATTTCTTATCAGTCAGAATTCTCCTCAGTTTTGAAAATGGGTTCAATTCCGAAACATATATGTCAACAACAAAAATTAAACTTTTATGAAACTTAAGCCAAGTGATTTATCTACCTCATTAATATCCAAAATTATTTAAATATTTTAATATTAGCCTTCTACATATTCAATTTCAAAAAATTATATTTAATAATTATAACTTCAGGAATTAAATTGAAATAATGTCATATAAGTACCACTTATATCAAACGACATATAAAATAAACATTCAAGGCTAATATTAAAATATATAAATAATTTTATACAGAGTCTATCAATTATTAACCTCTATTTATGTTATTTCATTCATAATATATAATTATTTGGTTTCCTTAACATTCTTTATACAGATAAGTCCTTGTGCTATAACAGAGGCCGTTAAATTGTCTTTCAATCTTTTAGATCAAGGGTAAACCACAGAGTTATTTATTAACTTGTAAGATAACCTTATATTACATTTAAATTTCTCAGCACTCATTTACCAGAAGTTTCTAAATTGTTGAAGGGTGAGTAAATATTTGTTGTTGATTGATGTTATATTTTATTGAATATGAATTATTTGAATACTGGCGAAGCAAAGTCTCTCGTAAAACTTGTTTTTCAGTAATGTTTTTACATATCTTGAGATTTTATACAAAGTAACTTAGTAAGATATCCAATAATATTGAATATTCTAAGTAAGATAGTTTTATGATGAAATTCTCAAGATTATGTTAAACATTTTTGAAAGATATCTGTTTTCATAAGAGGGATAAGCAGAAACAAAATTTTGTCTACTCAAAATATTTAATTTATAGAATTTTGGTTAACAATTTTTATTTATCGGATTTTGTTATATCATTTGGATGTCTTATAATGAATGTTTATTTTATATGTCGTTTGATATTCGTGGTACTTATATGACATTATTTCAATTCAATTCCTGAAGTTATAATTATTGAATATAATTTTTTGTAATTAAATATGTAGAAGGCTAATATTAAAATATTTAAATAATTTATTACACGTTCTATCAAGTATTAACCTCTATTTATGTTATAATATCCAAAATGTTTCATCAAGTGGTTTGCGAGAAATTGATACATTTATTCATGTATTTTTTCAGAGGAATGGGATAAAATATATGAAGAAGATAAGGATCTCATCCAGAGCTTTCTTCAGACGAAGGGAAGAGAGGAACTCAGAAAAAGTGACTTTTACACCGATGAAATGAAGGGCACTTTCAAAAAACTCGCAATTGACTAAAAACAATAATTCTTTTCATTAATCTGATGTTTTAAGGGATTTTAAATGGAACCCACAGTCATTTCAATCATGCGGAAAAAAGTTATTTTTTATTATTTAAATTTACAATTCGTTTCAGTTTTATAGATATTCTTTGAAATGAGATGAATTGAATAATAATTACATGTGAATGAAAAAGAAGAGAATCTAATCATTCATAAGGATTATTACAAAATCTAAATATCAAAACAGATTTACTCTGTTAATCTCCTACGAATTTTAATTGCAGAAATTTCTTATTCCAAAACTTTTAGAATCAAATTAATCTCTTATAAGCGCCGCTTAAATGAAATAGACTAAATAAATCCAAACTGATTATATAATATCAAATGGCTTCAAAAAAATACTAACGAAATATAAATTATCAATTAAAATTACTATACTTGAAGGAGACAAAATATTGTTATTGATCTTGTATTTATAAAAACCAAAAATTCAATACATAATTTTAAGAACTTCTCCTAAACTAATTTATTTTAAATATTTAATGTATTTAAATATTCAAATAAGTTACTTCAAAAATCTTTCCAAACAAGTAGTACATCCTGAAAAAACAATTTGAAAGTAAATAAGATCAGTCCTACTTCACATTTAAAAAGTGAAATCAATTAATAAAAAATATCTTACCAGAAAGACCTCTTGGTATCCTTGTTGAAAAAACATTATATTTGATTATAATTATTTAAATATTTTAATACTTGCAGATATATTCTGTTAGCCTTCTACATATTTAATTTCAGAAAAATTTATTTAATATTATAACTTCAGGAATTAAATTAATGTCATATAAGCACCGCTTATATCAAACGGCATATTAAATAAAACATTCATTATAAGACATCCAAATGGGATAACAAAATCCAATTGATATAAATTTTTAACAAAAATCCTACAAATTAAATATTTTGAGTAGACAAAATTTTGTTTCTGCTCATTCCTTTTATGGAAACAGATATCTTTCAAAAATGTTCAACATAATCTTTGGAATCTCACTATAAAACTATCTTACTTAGAATATTCAATATTATTGGATAACCAAGTTACTTTTCAGAAAATTTCAATATGAAATTAATTTAATTCCTGAAGTTATAATATTAAATATAATTTTTTGAAATTAAATATGTAGAAGGCTAACAGAATATATCTGTAAATATTATAATAATTGAATACTTATATATACCTTCTATCAAGTATAAACCTCCATTTATTTTATTTTATTCATAATATATAATTATTTGTTTTCCTTAACATTCTTTATACCAATGTCCTTGTGCTGTAAGAGCCGTTAAATTGCCTTTCAATGTGTAAGATCTATGGTAAACCACAGAACTATTTATTTTAGTCAACATTGTACTCCATTTAAATGTTCAGTATTCATTTGCCAAGACGTTTTCTTGATTGTTAAAGGGAAGTAAATATTTTTTGTTGATTGATATTATATTTTATGGAATTTGATTGGGTACTGACGAGCAAAGTCTCTCTTAAAACTTATTTTTTAGTAATGTTTTTATACATCTTGAGATTTTCTAAAAAATAACTTAGTTAGATATCCAATAATATTGAATATTCTAAGTAAGATAGTTTTATGATGAAATTCTGAAGATTATCCTGACTAATGCCCGGTGGCATTGTTTAAATGCTTGATGAACCATATGCGGTTTACACCATATTCGGTTATTCCACTTTGAAGGAAAGTTATCGATATAGTTATTCAAAATGTAATCTTGCCTGATGATGCTACTGTGATAGCGAAACGATTGTTGTAAACATAACAATAAAAGTTTGTGAAAATTAGAATAACCTTATTTAAATATTATCTCAAGATTATGTTGAACAGTTTTCAAAGATATCTGTTTTCATAAGAGGGATGAGCAGAAATAAAATTTCGTCTACTCAAAATATTTAATTTGAAGGATTTTTGTTAATAATTTATATTTATTGTATTTTGTTATCTCATTTGGATGTCTTGTAATGAATGTTTTATTTTATATGTCGTTTAATATAAGCGGTGCTTATATGATTTTAATTTTATTCCTGGAGTTATAATATTAAATACAATTTTTTGAAATTAAATATAAAGAAGGCTAACAGAATATATCTGTAAATATTAAAATATTTAAATAATTAAATATAATAAATATTTCAAATAAATTTTATTATTTAAAATTTATAACAGTTTTGTCTCTCGTAAAAGGGTAAACATATTTTACACTTACATAGTATATATAATTATATAGTTATATATCATATATAGTTAGATTAGTCACATCATTTCAGGAGATAGAGTTCACAGTTTTCTCCAATATCCAATTGAAATAATATGAAATTTCAGGAGAAATTTTTTTTTCTGTACAATTTTCATGAAAAATTTTACATTTTTATTGTCTGATTCTGATTTTTTATTTTCGATTCATGAAATTCTTCATAGAAATTAAGAACTTTGGAAACTTAAGTCAAAAGTTTTTCATCAATATCCGTGTGATCGCGAGAATAATGTGGTGAAAACTTTTTAGATTTTTTCCATCCAGATGATGAAATCTGTTTCGAGATTTTCAACTCGTGCTCATGAAACTGTTTATAACCAACAATCAGACTTCTTTAATATAATATATAGAGAAAGTATTTCATTTATTTTTAATTCTGAATTAGAAGTTTCATCAAATAAACGAAACGTCCATTTTATAGCTTTATCAGTTTAAACAGTTAATCTCAAGTTGATTTTGTAACTTTCAGAATTGATAAAAATATTTTTGAAAGGAAATACGACAATTCAATAAACACGTTCCAGATACCGATCGGTATAGTGAAAAATTTAGTTATCCTAAAAAGTTGAGGTTAATTATGCATTCGATAAAGCTACACATACAGAAATCTGCATAAGGAATACAGAGAACTACTATCCAGAAAGCTAGGTATGTAGAAAACTACCAACGCAATGGAGAAAACAATGCGTCAAGTACAGAAAACTGCAGTTATAGAACACACTAGTGACGGCTGATCAGTCAATCTTATTGTATCTCGAGTTTATGTAGCAGAAGGCAGCACCAATACATGTAAGATTATACAGATGTTTCAAAAAAAGGTGACGCCGTCTCTAGGATAGGTAGAAATCTCAAATATAATTGGGGTTTGCTCAGTTGAATATTTTCATAATGTCATCTGTATTCAAGATGAAGGGCGTTGAAGAAAAAAAAATTCATATGACGATTTTGTCGAAACTGCGGGCAACATTGTAATGAAATTTTATAGGAATATGTTTTGGAAGCTGATACATCCAACGAATTTGTTATTATATCTGACTCTCATAGAGGGCGCTAGTTACACGGTTCCTACCAAGTACTATTGAACATAACATTTTTGGATTAGATTTATTAATCAAATCTTCAAATGAAGTTAAACATCATTCAATTTTACACCAAAAAGGTACTCTTGGTTAAACTCGATACTGTGTACCGTTTTCAGAATATTTTGATTTGGAAATTAGGATTATAATAATATGAAATTAACGATATATGAAGTATGTATAAAGTAATGATAAAGTTATTAATTATTATTATTATTAATTAGTATGCATTATGTAAATTAAAAATTTTTAGTCGCGTAAATGAAGACCTCATCGATAAAACGTTTACATGTTAAAAAATTGAGAATGAGGGCTTTCCCTTCTTGTAACGTGTGACAAAAATCCATTCTAGTCGGTATATCTTGATTTTCTCTAAGTTT
Source organism: Megalocaria dilatata (assembly GCA_034642435.1). Lineage (NCBI taxonomy): Eukaryota > Metazoa > Arthropoda > Insecta > Coleoptera > Coccinellidae > Megalocaria > Megalocaria dilatata. The sequence goes on from CM067861.1 coordinate 32,597,352, forward strand.
TCCATGGAAAACTGTCAACAATAATTAGATTTTTGAAATCTTGTTTTTTATAAAATCAGATATTGTTGATCAAAATGTACTCAAATGTTGAATACACGGACATGCTATTAAACTTAGGCGAGTGTTTAGGAAACTCTAATGCAGCTGCGTTATGCAGAAAATTTTTTTCGAAGAAACTTAGCAAGTAAAAATTCATTTAGAGCTATTGAAAGAGGTTGTCGAGAAAATGGGAATGTTAGACCAAAAAAAATTAATTCTGTTAAGTCAAGAACAACAAGAAATATTAATAAGGAAAATATTATTTTGAATTTAGTTGATCAAGAGCCATCAGTTAGAGAGAGAAATATGGCAAGATGAACAAATACGTCTTCTTCAAGTATCGGGTGTTTTTCTTAGAGTGCTAGAACTTTAAATTGAAATAAATACATTTGAATTAAGATTGAAGCCAATTTTTTTTATTTGAAATATAATTTTATGACATTTATGTTTTTAAAATAATTTCCACCATATATCCACCACGAGTAGCTCTGAGGAACCGCATTCGACCAGACAAATTTTGGACCACTTTTTCGAGCAATTCACCACTTTTTCGAGTAATTGAAGAAATGGTTCGCAAAATTGGAATTATCCGAAAAACAAAGAGAACCGACTGAATAATTCTGGAGTCTATAAATTAAGTTGTCAACAGTGTAATAGTGTGTATATAGGACAATCGGGCCGACCTTTCCATAAAAGGTACAAAGAGCATTAATCTGCTTTTAGGAACCGGAAGAATAATTCCAATTTTGCGAACCATTTCTTCAATACAGATCACACGTTCCCAGAATTGAACAACCTTGTTATCTTGCACGTGGAAGCGAAAGGGAAAAAACTTGACATCCTGGAATCCATAGAAATTGAAAAACATAAGAGGCACGTACCAATAATAAACCTACTTAACGAACAGACGGAACTTTGGAAAACCCCTCTCTTCGAAGCTCTGCCGAAGCCTACAATCAGAATATACTACTCTGTCAAGAAAGTACCGGGAATTTTTAGTTAAAACAACATTTTTACATTTAATCGTCAAAATTTATTGGGTCGCCTTCAAAATGGGCTCCATTTGCTCCAATACATCTATGCCAACGGCACTTCCAATTATCGAAACATTTTTTATAGGCGCTTTCCGGGATGGACTTTAGCTCTCGCGCCGAATTTTGTTTTATGGCTTCAATCGACTCAAAACGGGTGTCACGAAGGGGCAATTTTAGTTTTGGGAAGAGGAAAAAGTCGCAGGGATCCAAATCCGGCGAATACGGTGGTTGCTGAAGCACGTTTGTTGAGTTTTTGGCGAGAAAGTCAGTCACAATCGTAGCTCGGTGGGAAGGCGCGTTATCGTCATGCAAAATCCATGAGTTGTTCGCCCACAAATTTGGCCGCTTCTTACGGATACGCTCACGCAAACGTTTCATAACGCCTAGGTAATACTCCTTGTTTACCGTCTGACCCTCAGGAACGAATTCGTAGTGCACCACGCCACGGATATCGAAGAAAACAATGAGCATCACCTTCATTTTCGAGCGGCTTTGGCGTGGTTTTTTCGGTTTCGGCTCATTTTTTGCCACCCATTCCGATGATTGCTGGCTTGTCCAATTGCCTTTTAAAAACATGAACACACTTAAAGGACTTCTCAAAGAATATAATTTATTTGAAATATTTAATATATTTAAATATTCGAATAAATTATTTCAAAAATCTCTAAAAAAATGAGCACCATATCTTCAAAAAACAAATATAATTCTAGACAATCCCGTCTTCAGTCCTCTTTTAACATTCCAAATATCAAAATCAAAAACATAACCTATATCACTCACGTGTAAAAAGACTTAAGCTTCGAAATACAGATCAACTATATAATTCAAGATTGATCTATGTTCTAACAAAATCAAAGAACAGTGTGAGTTATTTTAAGGTTTATTTAAATTCATTGACATTCTATAATGAGATTTATTGAAGCCAAAATATAATTAAATATTATATATAAAATAAAATAGAAAGGCCTTTTACTTGATAGAAGAAATATAACAAAATTTGAATATTAAAACAAATTGAAATATGTTTATCTTCTACAATTTTAATTTCAAAAGAATTTTCATTCAAAAAACTTTTAGAAATAAATTTATGTCTAACAAGCACCGCTTATATTTAATAGACGTATTTAATCAAAACTAAATATATAATGACAAATGGAATAAATAACCCAACAGATATACGAAAGTAATTTAAATTAATAAATAAATATTTATATAGGTTATGTTTTTGATTTTGATATTTGGAATGTTAAAAGAGGACTGAAAACGGCATTGTCTAGAATTATATTTGTTTTTTGAAGATATAGTGCACATTTTTTCAGAGATTTTTGAAATAATTTATTCGAATATTTAAATATATTAAATATTTCAAATAAATTATATTCTTTGAGAAGTCCTTTAAGTGTGTTCATGTTTTTAAAAGGCAATTGATGTTCTTAACGGTAAAACCAGAAACAAAAATTTGGTGTCCTTTAAATATTCATTTATTAATTTTAATTACTTTCGTATATCTGTTGGGTTATTTATTCCATTTGACATTATATATTGAGTTTTGATTATATACGTCTATTAAATGTAAGCGGTGCTTGTTAGACATAAATTTATTTCTAAAAGTTTTTTGAATAAAAATTCTTTTGAAATTAATATTGTAGAAGATAAACATATTTCAATTTGTTTTAATATTCAAATTTTGTTATATTTCTTCTATCAAGTAAAAGGCCTTTCTATTTTATTTTATATCTATGTTATTGAGGAATTTTTTGATTGTATTGATGGTTTTCCATAGTGAGTGAATTCGATTGGACGTAGTCGAAAAAAGAGCTCAGTGTGTATTACCTCAAGTTAGATATTAAAGGAGTCCCTCCTGCTGTATTGGATGTTTTTTTTGCGGTTATCCATCTTCTCTCCCCATGTTTTTTTCGTTTTGGGCTGCTGTGGTTTTGTTGTTGATTTTCGGGTTGATGTATTTGAATGTCACTTCGTTTCTGATGCATTTGTTCATTTATTTTCGATTGTAAATATGTTGATTCAGACTTCAGTACTGAATTTATTTTTTCGGTGGTAAATACTGTAGTTCGGAATAGCAGTGAAAAATATTCTTTAGCTCAGAAGTTGTCCGTTGGAAATTTGTTCTCTTAATGTGACGTATATTATAATATACGATTAGTTTACATCAACAGCTGAGAGATGGCTTCACAGGACAATCAGATCTATATTATTCAACTAGAATTATGACAAATGTTTAAGGAATCTATAATCTTCGAAATATTTAATTCGATATTTTCAGAACATAATTTTCCATTTAAGGACATGAATAAACTATTCTAGAATTTTTTGTTTTTAACTCAGACTCCTTTCCGATGACGCCAATAACACTGATTGCATCGTGCTCCAAGTACATAAAACACTTCATGGTTCGATCCTCTGTAGCTCGAATTTTAATTTCCCATAATACTTTACTTCAATTTTTGGAGACTAATCAGGCGCCGATTGGTTCATTCATCATTCGATTTTTCAATTAATCACAAGTTTTTCCTAATAACACTCAAATATGTAAGATACTTCACCAATTATGTATTTATTAGGTGTAGAATTAAGTTAGTGTGTTTTTCGTAATAGATGTCGTTACTAGTTTATTATTTAATTGTTTCTACTGACAACACCTTCATTTTGAAGAGTCATCATTTGGCTTCTTTTCAGCATCTGTCATTTTGCTGAGGTGTAAGCGATATAGTTTCTGTGTGCTCTGAAAATGTACCGAACAATGAGTTTTTACGAGGGGTTTTACTTCAATATGAAGACAAAGGCGGCCTAAAGTCTTCCTCTTTCTGTGCATCTGACCATGCTCTAGCTGAACGTGTCAGAAGTGATTTATTTGCCTGATTTAAAGCGGCAATTTCGATTTGAAATACGAAGATCGACCCAGAGCGCCGCCAAAATTTGAGGATGAAGAATTAGAGGCCACTGGAGACATACAACTAGTCATTTACCATCGTTTGAAAGCAATGGGAATGATGCAAAAGGTAGAAAATTAGATGACATGTGTACTGAATGAATTGTCTCTTAATTTCCCCAAAAATTTCGATTGTCATTATAAAATAAACACTTGTTTACATTTTCTACTTTATTTTTGGTATTGACGTACGTTTCGTCTTTGTTTGAAAGACTTCATCAGAATACGAAGTAACAGTTGTTGTACAATGAATTTATAAGATTTTTTACAGAAGGTGTACATGTGTTTTTAAATTGTTTGTCGGGTTGGTTTTCTCAAAGAATATTCCCTTCAGAATCATGCTCACTCGATTCCTTGTAAATATTGAATAGAGGGGTGTAATAAAAATCTATTTGTTCATTTACTAGGTTATTGCTGTCTTTATGTTTATTTATTTCGTAAATTTCCCGTAAGTTCAATTTTAGACCTCTATTTTCATATGTACATGTAGAATTTCTATTTCTTTTGTGAAAGAATGGTTATTTTCAAGAAGGTGTTTAGCATAATGTGAATCTTTTTTATTTTTATCGAAACTTCTTTTATGTTCTGTTAGGCGTGTACCGAAATTTCTACCTGTTCTACCAATATAAATCTTTGGGCAATCTGGGCAAGTGAGTTTGTATACACCTGATAATTGAAGTTTATCCATACTGTTTTTATTGTTTTTGATGTATTTGCTAATAGGATTGTTTGTCTTGAAAGAGACTTTAATATTTTCTTTTTTAAGTAGGTTTTTTAGTTGAATACTAATGTTTCCGAGATATGTGAGGCTAACGTATTTGTGTTCAGATAGATCAGATGTTACTGGATAAATTTCTTTTAATGTGTTTTTGTGTATACGTTGGTTAATTAAATTATCTATTAGAGATGTATTATATCCATTGTTGTAAGCTATTTGTTTGATTATACATTTTTCTTTTTGGAAATTGACTTGGTTTAGTGGAATGTTCAATAAACGGTATATCATACTATGGAGAGCTGCTAGTTTGTGTTGGAATGGATGAAAAGAATTACGGTGTATAATGGTATCTGTTTGTGATGGTTTATGATAAATTGCGTAGTTATGTTTATTGTTTTCTCTAGTTATCGTGAGGTCAAGAAAGTTGATGGATTCATTATGTTCTATTTCTGAAGTGAAAACTATTTTTGGGTGGAGGTTATTTGTAAAATTCTCAAATGTTGATATTTGTCTGTTAGTACCTACGAAACATGCAATTATATCATCCACATACCTATACCAATAAAGGATGTATTTTTTGAACGGATGTTTATGAATTTTGTTTTCTAGGAAATCCATGAAGATTTCTGCGAGTAAAGAGCTTAGTGGATTTCCCATGATTAAACCTTCTTCGCTAGTATATAAAGAATTGTTAAATTTGAAGAAATTTTGGTTTATGCAAATATTTAATAAGTGTATTATTTCTGATTTTATGACGGGGTTTACTTTGTTATAATTTAAAAGTTCTTCTATCAGTTTTAATGTTTCCATTGGGGGGACACTAGGAAAAAGGTTTTTAACATCCCACGAAATCAATTTTGCATTGTTAGGTAAAGTTATATCTTTAATTTTTTTAGTTAGTTCTGCTGAGTTTTTTATGGAATATTTAGATGAAAATTTGGTGTGTTTTTTTATTATTTCAATGAGGTGTCTAGATAATTTGAAGGCCGGTGCTGTACAGTATGGAACTACGGGTCTGATGGGATAATTTTCTTTATGCAATTTAATGAAAGAGTATAATTCTGGTGGTTGGGGATTACTATTAATCAATCTATATTTTTCTCTATCTGTTATAATGACTTGTGTATCTTTTAATGCATTTTTTATGGCTTTTTGAAACTTTTGAGTTGGGTCTTTGTTTAAGATGTTATATTTGGCAGAATTAATAAAATTTTCGGTTTGCCGCATAAATGATGCATTAAAAGATACACAAGTCATTATAACAGATAGAGAAAAATATAGATTGATTAATAGTAATCCCCCACCCAGCGTATAATATAATATTATTTCTAAATTGAAACCGTGAGTTCTAAAAATTGGAATTTTTTATAAACCAAAGGAATTCAACGATTCTTCTGTTAGGCGAAATGATCCATTACCTCATCTATAAAAATGTTTTCATCCTGTGATTTTATAAATTCTTTTTCAATTGAAATTTTTGCCATATTACTCAATGTTATATAAATTTTAATTCTTTTCAACGCCGAGAAAGTTCTTTCTGTATAGAAGCAGATGTTACTGACAAAACAACAAAAAGGCATAATCATTCAAAAAGTTCTGGCATACAATATTTTAAGTCAGTATTGTGAAAAAAAGTTATCATTTCATGAGGGTACTTTTTTATAAATGGAGAATTTGGAAGTATTCAACAGATATAAGAAATATAGTTTTTCAACGTCCCAAAACTTAACCTTGATTTGAATGCTATAATGTCTAGGCTTCAAAAATAAATTGTCTAAATTGTTGTTTTTTATCTGCAATTTCAACTCCCTTGCGTCGTTTTGAGTGTAAATCTCCTATATCCAGTTTTTTAAAAATTGTATCAATAAGTACAGTTTCTCCTAAATTCACGTATTTTTAAGTGAATTCTTCAAGTGTCAATAAACAACTAGTCTGAAATTTAGTAACATGTTGTAATTGAATTTTTTTCATATTGTGATAAGGGTACAATAAAAAAATATTTCTTACTTGTCGTAAAACCACCGGTTTTATTTTTTTTATTTTCTATCATAAATGTTGATTCAGATTTCAGTACTTTTTTTTCGATTGTGAATATTGTAGTTCGGAATAGCAGTGAAAAATATTCTTAAGCTCTGAAGTTGTCCGTTGAAAATTTGTTGTCTTAATGTGACGTATAATATACGATTAGTTTACATCAACAGATGAGAGATGGCTTCACAGGACAATCATATCTATTTTATTTAACTAGAATTATGAAAAATGTTTGAGGAATCTATAATCTTCGACATATTTAATTCGATATTTTCCAGAATTTTTTGTTTTTAACTCAAAGTACTTTTCGATGACGCCAGTAACACTGATAGCATCGTGCTCCAAGTGTATAAAAGACTTCATTGTTCGATCATCTGTAGCTTGAATACCTTTTTTATTCTTTAATGTATTTACTTTAATTTTTGGATACTAATCAGGCGCCGATTGGTCAATTTTTCAATTAATTACAAGTTTTTCATGATAATACTCATATATGTAAAGTACTTCAGCAAATATATTTTTATGAGGTGTAGAAATAAGTAAGTGTGATTTTCATAACAGACGTCACTAGTTTATTATTTCCACTGTTTCCACTGACCACACCTTCATTTTGAAGAGTCATCATAAGGCTTCCTTTCAGTATCTGTCATTTCGCTGAAGTATAAGCAATATAGTTTCTGTGTGCTCTGAAAATGTACCTGACAATGTGTTTTTACGAGTAGTTTTACTTCAATTAAAGACAACGGCTGCCGAAAGTCATCCTATTTCTGTGTATGTGACCATGTTCTAGCTGAACAAACGTGTCCAAGTGATTTGCCTGAATAAAACGCGGTAATTTTGATTTGAAATAGGAAGATCGATCCAGAGCGCCGCCAAAGTTTGAGGATGAAGAATTAGAGGTCACTGGAGTACATCAACTAGTCATTTAACATCGTTTAAAAGCAATGGGAATGATCTTAAAGGTAGTAAATTAGATGACATGTGAACTGAATGAATTGTCTCTTATTTTCCCCAAGAATTTAGAAACTGCGAATCAGATTTATCTGAAATTATGTATTCAAGAGTGGAATAATATCACACAAGCTGAGCGAAATTTTGTGGAGATCGTATGATTACAAGATTAAAAACAAAAATAAATATTTTGTTAGCTTGAGATGGCTGTTAACCTTTGGATATCACAGTTTTGCTCACGCACACTAGTCAAGTCAGAGATATCTTCGGTATATGCTAGTAAGTGACGGCTAGTGACAGTATAAGATAGTGAGGCACATCAGAAAAAAAAATTATTATTGTAATATATATAGTTTACAAAGTTTATCTAGTGAACTCTACTCTGTCAGTTGCATAATAGTCTTTATAAATAAATTTGGTTTCTAATAATATGAATTATTGAATCAAAAAACAATTCCTCATCATAGTGTGGCTGTATTGGCAAATTTGTTCTTGTCTTCAGTTTAAAAAAAATCCTTTAATATTATTGTGCCAATAGATGAATGAAGATTAATGAATCTTTTCGACATGTTGCATTGATCTAAATATGAAAAACGTTATTATGCCACTGTCCTGCAAGAACCAACGTGAAGGTGTAGAGCATTCTTGTCAGATAAGGAATGGGTATGATGGAAAAAAAGGAAAACGAGTTAAATGAAGATGGAATATTTTCAAATAACAATATACTATTAACGAAATAAACTCTAAAATAATGAAATGAACTCTAAATCAATAAAACAAACTCTAAATTAACAATATAAAAAAACGACCTCAGCGTATAATATAGGATATATTTGAAATTTTTTTTCTATCAAGTAAAAGGCCTTTCTATTTTATTTTATAGGATATATTCTGAGACTTGTAAAAAAAATATGAGTAAGTTCTAAAAATTTGAATTTTTTATGGACCAAAGGAATTCTACGATTCTTCTGTTGAGCGAAATGATCCATTACATCATCAATAAAAATGTTCTCCTCCTGTGAATTTATAAATTCTTTTTCAATTGAAATTTTTGCCATATTACTCACTATTATATAATTTTTAATTCTTTTGAACGAGGAGAAACTTCTTTCTGTATGGAAGCAGATAACAACACAAAGGCAGAATCATTTAAAAAGTTCTGGCATACAATAGTTAAAGTCGGTATCGTGAAAAAAGTTATCATTTCATGAGGGTATTTTTTATAGATGTAGAATTTGGAATTATTCATCAGATAGAAGAAATGTAGCTTTTCAATGTCGCAAAACCTAACATTGATTTGAATGCTATAATATCTAGGATTCAAAAATAAATTGTCTCAATTGTTGTTTCTTATCTGCCATTTCAACTTGCGTCGTTTTAAGTGTAAATCTCCTATATCCAGTTTTTTGCAAATTGTATCAATAAGTACAGTTTCTCCTGAATTCACGTATTTTTAAGTAATTTCTTCAAGTGTTATTATAATAAACAACTAGTCTGAAATTTGGTGACATGCTGTATTTGAATTTTTTATATTGTGATAAGGGTACAATAAAAAAATATTTCTTACTTGTGGTAAAACCACCGGTTTACTAGTTGAGTGAATCCAGTGAACTAAATAACTGGTTTACTTCCAAACTTTCCAACAGGTTCAGTTTCAGACCCTTATTTTCTTTATGCATAACTTGAGAACGTTCATCAAAATTATGTTTCTCTTTTATTAGATGTGCCGCATACGTAGAATCCAACTCAATTTGAGTGTCACTCCGTTTCTGATGCACTTGTTCGTTTATTTTCTATTGTTGATTCAGATTTCAGTACTAAATTTTTGTGAATATTGTAGTTCGGAATAGCAGTGAAAAGTATTTTTCAGCTCTGAAGTTTTCCGTTGGAAATTTGTTGTCTTGATGTGATGTGTATTATAATATACGATTAGTTTACATCGACAGCTGAGAGATGGCTTCACAGGACAATCAGATCTATATTATTTAACTAGAATTATGAAAAATGTTTAAGGAATCGATAATCTTCGAAATATTTAATTCGATATTTTCATAACATAATTAATTTTCCATTTAAGGACGTGAATAAACTATTCCAGAATTTTTTGTTTCTAACTCAGACTCCTTTTCGATGCCAGTAACACTGATTGCATCGTGCTCAAAGTACATAAAAGACTGCATGGTTCGATCCTCTGTAGCTCAAAATATATATTACAGCCATAAAAGTATACAATTTTTGGAGGCTAATCAGGCGCAGATTGGCCAATTTTTCAATTAATTACAAGTTTTTCATAATAATACTCATATATGTAAAATAATTCACCAATTATCTATTTATTATCATCAAGCCATCCTACTTCTGTATATGTGACCATGCTCTAACTGTTCAAACGTGTCAGAAGTGATTTGCCTGATTTAAGAGCGGCAATTTTGATTTGAAATATGAAAATCGACCCAGAGCGCCGCCAAAATTTGAGGATAAAGAATTAGAGGCCACTGCAGTCATACAACTAGTCATTTACCATCGTTTGAAAGCAATTGAAATGATCCGAAAGGTAGAAAATAACTCAGGGTGTGCTTACGCACATTAGTCAAGTCAGAGATATCTTCGGCATATAATAGACAGTCAGGGGCGGCTAGTGACAGTATAAGATAGTGAGGCACATAAAAAAATATTATTATTGAAATATATAGATTTTACAAAGTTTACCTAGTGAACTCTACTCTGTCAGTTGCATAATAATCATTACAAAAATTTTTAATACTAATAATATGAATTATTGAATCAACAAACAAATCGTCATTATATTGATGCTATATCGACAAATTTATTCTCATCTTCAGTTTAAAAGAAATCCATTGATTTTAATGCCCCAATGGATAAATTTTAAGCTTTTCTCGACATTCTGCATTGTTCTAAATATGAAAATCATTATTAAGCAGCTGTCCAGCAAGAATCAACGGGAAGGAATAGGTATGATTGAAATAATGGAAAACGAGTTAAATGAAGATGAAGGCGAACGTCCAAGTACTATGGAAATTATATATTATGTATAAAATAAAATAGAAAAAGGCTTTTTACTTGATAGAAGAAATATAACAAAATTTGGATATCAAAACAGATTTAATCTTCTACAATTTTAATTTCAAAAAAATTTTCATTCAAAAAACCTTTAGAATTAAATTAATGTCTACAATAAGCACCGCTTATATTTAATATATATTCCAAACTCAATATACAATGTCAAATGGAATTTACTACGAATATTTTTTTTAATATAAAAGGTAATAGTGTGATTTATTGACCGAAACTCCTACAGATTTATACTGAAGAATCCATTGAGGAACATTTTAAAATTAAATTTAATTAAATGCCTCAAAAAACACTGTTTCACTTTATGCACATTTAGATTATCAACACATTTAAGTGGGAGCTAACCAATAAATAAGCAAAAGAAAACATTAAGTTTTGACCAAAATTATCCAAATTTGTTTGGATTGAATATTAAGGAATAACAAATTCATTCACTGAAAAATGTTTCACAAAAAATTTAAAAAGGTCGCTCCTATTTTACTCTTTGAAAAATAGATAGCACATTCTCCGGAAAAAGAATTTGAAATTCTAACCTATTTTCTCATCAGCTGGGAAGCTATTTGGATGCTAAATAAGTATCATTATCGTGAAAAAAATTAACATTTCATAGGGGTTTGTACAATTTTCTATTATATCGTTTCCGTATTGAACAGTTAATTCACTTTTTAGTTGATTTATATTAAAAATATTACATTGCGTTGTCAAGTTTTTTTTCAAAAGCTCATGAGAAAATTATTTTTTCAAATGAAGAATTTGGAATTATTTAACAGATAAAAGAAATGTAGTTTTTTAATGTCGCAAAACCTACCCTTTATTTGAGTCGCTATAAGGTCTATAATTCAAGAAAAAATTGTCTCAATTGTTGTGCTTCATCTGCCATTTCAACTCCCTTGCGACGTTCTGAGTAAATCTGCGAAATCCGGGTTGTTAGAAATTGTATTAAAATAAGTACTGTTACTCTCCTAAATTCACGTATTTTACTCATTGTTGTCTGCGGTAAATTTCCCGCCTTAAGAATATCTATGTTCCTATTTTATAAAATGGAAAAAAAGTATCGGTTTGATTGAAAATTAATACAAATGTTGCTACATTTGTATTGTCCCTGCAATTTGTTGTATCACTTGGGTACGCTTTGCTGATTTGGAAAAATTTGATGAAAATCCTGAAAGGGTTGAGAAAAAACTTTAACCTGTTGACTTGAACTGCACGCATGACCAAATTGAATACGTGTGCATAGTAATTTGATTTATGCCTGTAAACCGTTTAGGTCTCCCGACATAACACTAGCCCCATAGTATGTTTGAGCCACTAATTTTGAATGCAAGTCAAATTTTCCGAATTTGGCAGATAAAAATTGTAATAAATCTTCAGCAGAACGCCCAGAACTTACATAAAATCCCACAAATCGCTCAACAAGTTGCTCATTCATTACATAACGGAAACATTACGGATAATTGTGAGCCAGCTTATGTCAGTTGTTTAAACAACTTGTCAGGAAGAAACAAGGATTTTGAAATTTCGTCCTCAAATTTTTTATTCACAACAAGAGCAATCCAATCGATTAATTCATTTTGAAGGGTTTTAGATGTGCCAGATAAAACTGGTATACTGTTAATATCATTTTCTTAAAACGTGTTTTTAAATTAGGGTCAAATCTACTAACAAGAGTAACCAATTCTTTGCTCTCTGTTCCTTTCGCAGAACTCAGCTTCTGCTTCCCCGCATATCCCATAGAGGACGCTACCGCATTCCGAATACCGTGCTTACCGTCCTCGCCAGGTTCAAGTAGAGTAGAGTGCGAGCGTTTGGACAGCCGAAGTTTCTACGTGGAACAAGGTCAATCACGTCATAGTTAGACTTGCGCCCCATTGCCTTTTTGAAGAATTCAGCATGTGCAAGTCGGAACGAAACGCCGTCTTCCGAATTAAAAAGTTGAAGCTCCCTCATAACAGCCCATTCACTTCAGAGCTTCAGTTTTTATTTAGCATCCAAATAGCTTCCCAGCTGATGAGAAAATAGGTTAGAATTTCAGAGAGAAAAATAGGAGCGCCCTTTTTTAAATTCTTTGTGAAACATTTTTCAGTGATTGAATTTGTTATTCCTTAATATCCAATCCAAACAAATTTGGATAATTTTGGTCAAAACTCAATGTTTTCTTTTGCTTATTTATTGGTCACCTCCCACTCAAATGTGTTGATAATCTAAATGTTCATAAAGTGAAACAGTGTTTTTTAAGGCATTTAATTAAATTTAATTTTAAAATGTTACTCAAGAGATTCTTCAGTTTAAATCTGAAGCAAGAGATTCTTCAGTTTAAATCTGTAGGGGTTTCGGTCATAAATCAAATATTTAAAAAAATTTTCTTAGTAAATTTTCAACATATACTGATTTATTTTTCCATTTGAATTCAATATCTAAAGTGTTGAAGTACCTAATGTGGAAATTGACTGAGTCTGAATATTTAAGAAACGAAGATAAGTATATCGTCCACGTATATGCACGAAACGTTTATTTTAATTGGTAATTTTGAATTGATGATTTCATTTACTATACAAAATAAACAACAAAAAGGGTGTTTTTCAATTCTTATAGGAGATTTTTCACAATATTTTAAATAACTTTGAAGGAAAGAAGTATGTGATTGACTCTATATGAACAATTGTAACAATTTTATTTAAAAAAAAATTAACACAGTACTTATGTTTCACACATTTTATTCAGAACCCTGATTTGTGTTTCGGTCATTTCGATCATCTTCAAAGGAGTACAGAAAGTAACTGAAGTTAAAATTTAAAAAGGTTATTTTATCACACTTAGGACATCTGTGTATTTTTATGTGTTACCAAAGACTATTTCGAAATTTGTTAAATTCTCCTTTCCTTCAATGGCTTTTTTTATTGAAGGACATCTCCAAATAGTCCATCAAATTACATAGTAAAGTGATTATTTTGCATAGTGTTCTTTCGGCAAATCCTGTCGATTTTTGGTTCTTCAAAATAGACATCCTATGTTATTTGATTCAATGTTGTAAACTTCGGCCTGTGTGTCCCATATATGTAGCATGTATCTAGATGACGTATTTTGCATTTAGACTGGGACTGACAGGCTGCTATTGCAATTTTGGAATAATCTGAATAGCATAAATGAAAATATTAAATTCACGATACAAATAAAAAAAAATTCTTCAATCAACTTCTTAGATCTTAATATAAGTCATAGAAAAAATAAGTTCGAATTCGACATATTTAGAAAACCTACCACTACTGAAACCATAATCCATTCAAAATTCAATCAAAATTTGTATATCAAAACAGATTTAATCTGTTAGTCTTCTACAATTTTAATTTCGAAAAATTTAACTTAAGAAACTTTGAGAATTGAATTAATGTCTTTATAAGCACTGCTCATATTTAATAGACGTATAAAATCGAAATTCATCATACAATATCAAATGGAATTAAGAAAAACCAACGAATATAAATTGTCAATTAAAATTAACAAATAAATAAACAAACATTTTTTGCTTCGTTCCAGGCATGCGTACTGAACTCTTCAGACAAACGTACGAAGCCCTGTTTGTTACAAAATGTATTGTTTTCTGATCCTATATTTATGAAAAATAACTCTTTCTCAAAAATATAAAACATAATTTAAAGAACTTCTCAAAAACTAATTTATTTGAAATATTCAATATATTTAAATAAATTACTCCAAAAAATCTCAAAACATGTAGCACATCCTCAAAAAATACTTAAAATTCAGATAAGACCGGTTCAACATTACATATGAAAAATAATAAAATCAATTAACAATAAATAGACTTACCGAATGTAATCTTCAGAAATATGTGATTTTCAGGAACATTCACATAGGTAAATCTAATATCCAAGGTACTCTATGTTCTATGCTCACAAAAAAATCACACAAAGTTTATAAGGCACTTTAATGGCCTCAGTTAAAAACATTCAACATTGTATAATGAATTTCTTTATTTAAAAACCTGATATAATTATACATTATATATAAATTGAAATAATAAGTAACGGTTTTTTACTTGATAGAAGGATTATTACAAAATTTATATCAAAATAATAATATATATAATATCAAAACAGATTCAATCTGTTAGTCTTCTACAATTTTAATTTCAAAAAATTTTACTTAAGAAACTTTGAGAATTAATTTAAATATATTGAACATTTCAAATAAATTAGTTTCTGAGAAGTTCTTAAAATTATTATTTGTATTTTTGAGAAAGAGTTATTTTTCATGAATATAAGATCAATACATTTTGTAACAAACGAGGCTTCGTACGTTTGTCTGAGGAGTTCAGTACGCATGCTTGGAACGAAACAAAAAATGTTTGTTTGTTTATTTATTAATTTAAATTGACAATTTATATTCGTTGATTTTTCTTATTTGCATTTGATATTGTATGATGAATTTCGATTTTATACGTCTATTAAATATGAGCAGTGCTTATAAAGACATTAATTTATTTCTTAAAGTTTCTTAAGGAAAATTTTTTGAAATTAAAATTGTAGAAGACTAACCGATTAAATCTGTTTTGATATTCAAATTTTGTAATAATCCTTCTATCAAGTAAAAAACCGTTCTTTATTATTTTATTTAAAATTCAATCAGTCAGGGCAAATTAAAATGTCAACTTTCCACAGTTTCATTCATAGACTTTTGAGCATCCCGTTGAATGAAGTAAATTCTGGAAAAGAAGTCAATATAATTAAAACTATAGCGGTAAACAATGGCTATAGAACTGAAATCAATGACGAAATGATTAGAAAGAAAACTTACCACAATATTAAAAAAAAAATCATATCAATATCAATTATGCTTATGAAGAAAAGAAAATCTGGTTTTCAATGGCTTATATATCGTTGTTTTTTTAGAGTGATAGAACTTTCGGCAGGGATAACTGTGATTTGACAGAAGGTAGAAGCAATTTCGGTTCAGTAAGCATTGACAAATTATCATGAATATAATTCGTGTTATTGATGAAAAAAGGCCTAAATTACTCGAAAAAGTGGACCAAACTTGGTCTGGTCGAATGCGGTTCCCCAGAGCTAGTCGTGGTGGACATATGCCAGAAATTGTTTTTAAAACATAAATGTAATAAAATTATCTTTCAAATAAAAAAATTGGCTTCAATCTTGATTTGAATGTGTTTTATTGCAATTCAAAGTTCTATAGTTCTAAATAAAACACCCGATAAAAGGTTTCTGCAGTAGGATCCCTAATGGTCTTAATAGAATGGTAATTAATTCTGAAATATCTTAAAACAAATTTTAGTTTCACAAGATGTCTTGAAAACATTAAGAAATAAATTGAATGAATGCCTTAGGGAACACAGTTCATTTTTCAACAGACTTAAAATTAACATTTCCTATGTTTTACATGTAAATATCTACAAGAAGTGGTAAGCCCATAGCTAGACCGGTTAGTTGTCAAAGATTTTATTATTAAATTAGGAGTAATTTTTTTGCAGACTTTGTTCTAGACTTGTAATAATATAAGTGTTACAAAAGGATTTGAAAGGGTGAATCGTGGAATAAAAGACAAATAAAACATACAGAAAGTACGTATAAATATTCGAAGGGTCATAGAAATAATCATGAATTCATTTATGAGATATTTACTCGTACAATAACTCGCATATACATTCACAAATCAATTTGTTGTTTCCCATCAAGGTTATATGAGAAGTTCAACTTATTATCTGCATCTTTTTCCCATATCCAAAATTCGACAAGACGAAAATTTGACAGTCTGAAACCTTCAGCATTGAATATCATATTCGCAGATCCTTGCTGAATACGATTCATCATCGAATTCAAGATCGTTATCAGTAAAACGCATTCGTTCCATAAAAACTGGTTTTAGTAGGTACAAGGTAATTCTTAATTGACCGATATTTTAAACCAAAGAGAAATTTTCAGATACTTCAGTTAGATGAACTAATCGAATC
The DNA here is from genome assembly GCA_034642435.1 of Megalocaria dilatata. Classification (NCBI taxonomy): domain Eukaryota; kingdom Metazoa; phylum Arthropoda; class Insecta; order Coleoptera; family Coccinellidae; genus Megalocaria; species Megalocaria dilatata. Next base: position 32,614,151 of record CM067861.1, read on the forward strand.
AGATAGCACCATTGTGTTTGTTGTATTCCAAAAAATATGAAATTAAGTGATTTGAAAAGTGCTCGAAATGAAATTCTTGCTATCAATGGTAAAACAGAAGATGATATGGCAGAGACTCTCCTTATTTTGAGAGAATGGATGAAGAAATTACCACATATTCCATCTGATGTCCTGAGAGGTAGATTAAAGAAACTATTTTCAGTAATATCTAACCAGTTTATACGTGATATTAGGATAATAACCAAAAACCTGCTCAGAAAAATCACTTAAATCACGAATACATAATTACTGATCAGAAATTTTTTAAACTCTCTAGCATACCCATATCTCGGGTGTTTCTTTCAGAGTGAAAGAACTTTAAATTGGAATAAAACACATTTAAATTAAGATTGAAGCCAAATTTTTTTTATTTGAAAGATAATTTCATGACATTTATGTTTTAAACATAATTTCCGGCATATGTCCACCACGACTAGGTCTGAGGAGCCGCATTCGACCAGGCCAATTTTGGACCACTTTTTCGAGTAATTCAGGCCTAATTTCATCAATAACACGAGTTATGTTAGCTTCCAAGGCGTTTATAGTTTCTGGTTTATCAGCATAAACCAATGACTTGACATAACCAAAAAGAAAATAATCCAGTGGAGTTATGCCGCATGATCTTTGAGGCCAATTAATTGGACCATTTCTCGAAGTAATGTTATCGCCAAATCTTTCTTTCAATAATTCAATTGTTGCGGTAGCAGCATGAGGTGAAGCACCATCTTGTTGGAACAAAAACACTACTGGGTAGATACCATTCAAATTTTGAAACAAATAAACATTGATCATTGATCTGTAACAAGCACCATTCACTGTAACATTAGCTCTAGCATCGGTCTCAAAGAAATATGGACTGATGATGCCTCCAGCGTCTAAAGCACAACATACAGAGCATTTTTCAGGAAGCAATTGAATCTGCAGAACTTCTTGAGGATTGTTTTCACTCCATATACGGCAATTTTGCTTTTTTACATAACCGTTCAACCAGAAATGAGCTTTATCATTAAACACAATTCCACGTTAAAAGAGTGGATCAACTTCAGTCTGTTCGAGGGCCCAATCATCAAAAAACGAGGCTTATTAGGGTCAAGTGGCTTTAGTTCTTGAACCAGTTGGATCTGGTATAGGTGTAGACCAAGATCTTTACGCAAAACTTTCCATGTAGTGGATGCACAGAGTCCAACTTGTTGTGAACGTCGACGAATAGACAAATCTGGATCATCATTAACACTGTGACTTACAGCAGCGATATTTTCTTGTGTACGTACAGTTCTTCGTCTTGTTGTTGTTGCATCGAGTAGAGAAAATGTCCGATATCTATCGATAGTTTGACGAATAAGCTGCTCTGATGGACGATTATGTAAACCATAAATTTCATGAAGTGCTCCATAATTCTGGCGAATAGAACAATGATTCTGAAAATAAATTTCAACAATTTGTTAACGTTGTTGCGGCGCAAGTTTTTTCATGATAATTTGTCAATGCTTACTGAACAGAAATGTCAAAACAGCATGGCTTCCACCTTCTGTCAAATCACAGTTATCCGTATCGAAAGTTCTATCACTCTAAAAAAAGCACCCGATATACTCTATTTAGAATCCTTCAGATTTTTTGGTCAACCGAGTCATTCAGGGATAGGGAATTTCTCATTGAAACGAAAAAATCAATGCAAGCAATTGAGGACATTTCTATCAGATTTTTCATTCTAAATTCATTCATTTTACTGTATAGTTTTACTTTCAGTCGTTCTCAAGTTATTCTACGAATTATTCTTGGAATACAATAATGGTATTATGGAACAGAAAAATGAAGAAACGCACTGACGTGAATTTTGGAGATTTTGCTAGTTCACATCATCGACTATCGTCACAAAATTCGCATTGCTTTTTTGTCGATATTTTACGTTTAAATGCTGAATTTGAGCTCGATTCCAAGTTTCAGATTGATTTACAATAAAATAATAAAAAGGAGCTTGCCTTGATAAAAGGATTATTAAAAACTTTTAAATATCATACAGATTTATTCTATTAACCTCCTATCAATTCTAATTAAAAAAAAAATTATTCATAAACTTTGTCTCAGAAAAACACTGTTTCAATTTAGTAGACTTATAGAATTAACAACTCATTACACAGTACCAAGAGGAATTAAAGAATTCCAAAAAATATGAATTATTAATTGGAAATAATAAATAATTACTTGAAGGATACAAAATTTTGTTTCGTACATTGTATTATGAAAACAAAATCCCTTCTCAAAAATGCAAAACACTTCAAGCACATCTCCAAATTATCAGAAGTAAGCTGGAATAAGAGAAATTCAAGAAATAAAAATTATTAATCAAAAATACTAAATAAATACTTGAAGGATACAAAATTTTGTTTCGTATCTTGGATTATGAAAACCAAAATCCTTTCCAAAACATGCAAAACACGACCTCAAGAACTTTTTCAAATTATTCGAAGTTGTTTTTGGATATTCATAATAAAAATAAATTTGATTCCCACGTGGAAATAGAACGTAATTCTGAAGGAACTTCTCTTTTTATTAATTTTTGCGAAACTGCCAGAGATACATCTGTATTTTTAAATATCAAAGAGAGAAATTCTGAATTACTTACTACAAATTTTGATTTTATAAAATTCCTCAAAAACTTTTTGAACAAAATTAAATGAAAATATCTTAAACACTTATATATCTAGAAGAGCAAACTGTCAACTTAGTGACTAAACTAAACAACATTTATATTCTATAATTTGTCCACAGAATATATACAGAGGTTATATAAACTATTTTCCAAAATCAGTCATATCCAAACAATACTGTGTGCATAAGGGAAAAAATAAATCGTAATTATTATATATAAAATAATAACTAAAAAAGGGTTTTTAATACTTGATAGACGGTTTTTCAATACCTTAAATATCAAACAGAGAAATTCTGAAATACCTACTACAAAAGTTAATTGAAATTTGTAGTAGTTTTTTCAGATATATTCTATCTTCTATCAAGTAAAAAAAAACTCTTTTTTATCTGTATATTTCTTTTTTGGAAACTAGAAATTCGATGATTCAAATTGCACATTTTGTACTGTGATGAAGTCCACCAGTATAAGCGAACCGTACTCGAATACCAATAAACTTAGTAGAAAAAAATTTGATTCATATATTTATTCAACAATTAACAATTTCTGCTAAGCATCAATTCAGTTGATGGCGATAATTGATGTAGAATCATTGTATATCGTTTAAATCGAGTGAACATTTTGACAAAGAAATTATGAACTCATGTCAGTGATTTACAGTGATTTTACTGTAGCACTTTGGCGATAATGAATATATTACTTTAATTGTCCAATTTACTAATGAACGATATTATCAATGTCTCATTTTTTTCACAGATGAATTCCTAGAGATATGCTTCATCAAGAATAAATGCTTGATGGAAAAAACGAAAAATAAAATAGAAGAATATTGCAAATTCAAAGCAGCAGAACGGTATCAGTATTTATTTGAAAAGTACCCTAGTCCATCAAAGGAAAATACGTAAGTAATAATATGGGATCATATCTACAGTAAAATTGAAACTGCTTTGGCGCTTAATCGTTGTTGATCATAACCAAAACAAGTTTTCAGAAATCCCTGTTTTACCAGCAACAAAAATAAAATATATACAAGTTTGAATATCAAAACAGAATTAACCTGTTAGTCTCCTACAATTTTAATTTCAAACAAATTTTTAAAAAACTTTTAGAATTAAATTAATGTCTTATAAGCACTGCTTATATTTGATAGATTTATAAAATCAAGCTCATTATACAATATCAAATGGAATAAAAAAACGCAACAAATATAAATTGTTAATTAAAATTAAAACTAAGTAATATTTAATGTAACATTTACTTTTAATTGACAATTTATATTTCTTGGGTTTTTTAATTCCATTTAATATGTTATAATGAATTTGAGTTTATACGTCTATTAAATATAAGCAGTGCTTATAAGATATTAATTTAATTCTAAAAGTTTTTAAAATTTTTTTCTGAAATTAAAACTTTAGGAGACTAACAGGTTAATTCTGTTTTGATATTCAAAGTTTGTAATAATACTTCTATCAAGTAAAAAACCGCTTCTTATTATTTTATTATATATACAAGTGTTCATTGAAGATTCACATTTTTAAGATTTGAAGTTTCGAAGCATTATTTCATTTCAAGAATACTGAAAATTAATCAGTAGGTACAGAGTATTTCAAATATTGGAAAATTTTTTTCGAAAAACCCCTAAAAATTCAATCTAAGAAATCTCTTGAAAATTCAATTTAATTGAATATATTAAAAGCACTGTTTCTTTTTAAAGTGATATTATTATTATTATTATTATTATGCGTAGGTCTTTGCAATAGTTGATTATTTAATTGCTCTATTAAATTACATTGGAAGACAGTGAATAACAATTATTCTGACAATATTGTAAGATGATGATGCATTGAAAATTCGATTTCGTGAACAAGATATTTTTTGTTAATTACTTTTATTTTTTAAATACGAAGTGGGACTAAAGAGTTATCGTTTGTTGTAATTATAAATTGCTCTTTGAGGATGTGTTGGATGTTTTAGAAATTTTTTGAACGAATTTATTTAAAGCAAGTTATTTTTGAAGAAGTTCTTGAGGTTATGTTTAGCATTTTTGAAATGGATTTGGTATTCATAATACAAGATACTTAGCAAAATTTGTTATCCTTTAAGTGTTTATTTAGTATTTTTACTTAATAATTCATATTTCTTGGAATTCTTTTATTTCTTTTGGTACAGTGTAATGAGTGTTAATTCTATATGTTCCCTAAATTGAAACTGTGTTTTCCAAGACATTTATTTAATTTAATCTGAAAAAGTGTTTGAATAGGTTTTGAAATTAAAATCTGTAGGAGGTAAATAGAATAAATCTGTATGATATTTGAAATATTGTAATAATTCTTCTATCAAGTAAAAAATCCTTTTTATTATTTTAAAACTATCAATATGTGTGTCAAAAATATTATGGACCATAGATTAAAACACTGAAGGCAACTATAGTCCAAAATTAATTGAACAAAGAAATTCAAAATCCATATTTCTTAGTATTTATAAACTGGAACGGAGCATTTAGAGACGTTAACTTATCAGTAAAAAAATATATTATCAACTTTCATTCATCATTTATAAATACCGAGTGATTAAGTTAAGCACTACACTAACCCATCATCAGACAACTGAAGACCTAACAGTGGTAAGTGGTATTTAAACAAAAGTGATAAATATTTTGAATATTTCAACAGATTCTCGGTAATACCTAATAGTGGTACGGAGATTTACAATCGGAACGTGATAAAAAACCAGGTTAAAAAAGAGGGGCCTTCTAACAGATATCGGAATTTCGGCAATCGATAAAGAAGGTTGTTAAACAGATGGTACCCATTTAAATATCTCAAATAATTTTTGGGTTGACATAACTTCGTAGTCATTCATTATTTTCACATTATTTTGTTGTATATCACAAACATTTGGATTTAGAAAGCTCCATACAGTCATTAATTTTTTTTTACATTATTTTTATTGTGAACGAATTTGAAAATTTCAATAATCAACTTTCTTTTCTTTTGAATCTACATGTAAAATTTTCTTCAGATTTTCTTTTGTCGAAAGGAATTACTGTTTTCTAAAGAATGAGTGGCAAAAGTTGAATTTTTGTTTACTTTTCACTAAATTCTTTTAACGTTCGTTGAAAAAGGTTTTAAACAGATGTTACTTTTTAAATACCTCAAATATTTTCGATTTACATAGCTCCGTACAGTCACTCATTATTTTTACATTATTGTTATTGTTTACTAATTTGAAAATTTCAACAGATTCTAAATAATCGAGTTTCTTTCCTTTTGATTCTACATGTAAAATTTTAAGATTATCTATTGTGGGAAAGGAATGACCGTTTTCTAGACAATGAATGGCAAAAGTAGAATTTTGTTTATTTTCCATGAAACTCATTTTATGTTCCTTGAACCTCGTCTTGAAGGAACGTTCTGTTTGTCCTATATATTTATTACTGCACGTAGAACAAGATAACTCATAAACTCCTGATTTGTGTATGTTTGGAGTAGGGTCCTTTGCGTTAATAATACCGATGATAATTTGTTTTGCGTTTTGAAGGCAATATTGACATCTGATTTTGAGAAACTATTGGCCACTTTTTGACTTATGCTACCAAAGTACGACAGAGAAATGAATTTTTTATTTTCTTCGGTTTTTATGATGGGATAAATTTGGCTCATAGCTATTTCAGATAGTTTCTGTCGAATTAGATTATTATTATTAGGGTAATGCGAAGGCTCTATGGATCATCGATTGATAGGCTGACATTTTTTGTGAATATGGGTGATTGGAATCAATAGGAATATATATATCAGTGGATGTCGGTTTTCTGAGCACGTTAAAATCTATTTTTGTATTTGAGTGTGATATCGAGAGGTCTAAAAATGTAATACTGTTCTTCGATTCTTTTTCTAATTTGAATTTAAAGAATTAAAAGATTCGAACAGTATTACATTTTTAGACCTCTCAAAATCACACTCAAATAGAAAAATAGATTTCAACGTGTTCAGAAAACCTACATCCACTGATATATGTATTCGTATTGATTCCAATCACTTTCAAATATTTGAGATATACAATGAAATAATGTAAAAATAATGAATGACTACGGAGCTATGTAACCCCAAAAATTATTTGAGATATTTAAATGGGTACCATCTGTTTAACAACATTGTTTGTCGATTGCCGACGTTCCGATATCTGTTAGAAGACCCCTCTTTTTTAACCCGTTTTTTTATCACGTTCCGATTGTAAACCTCTGTACCACTGTTAGGTATTACCGAGAATCTGTTGAAATATTCAAAATATTTATCACTTTTGTTTAAATACCACTGTACCACTGTTAGGTCTTCAGTTGTCTGATGATGGGATAGTTCATTTCCCGAAACTCGAGTCACAAGAATGTAATATATATTTTTTGCTAGTAAAACATAGTTATTTCTACAATTATTTTATTTAATTATGATCAACTACCAAATAGTAACGGCTGAAACAATTCAGTATATATAGCAATAATTGTTGTTCATTAATGAATTTAGGGAAATTATCCTCCATTATTTCATTTCATTGAACGGATCAATCAAATATTTCGAATCATTTTCATAGTTCGTGGATAATCCATTTAATATATCTCTTTGCAGTTTCTATGTAGTACACCCGGAACTTACCGAAGAATTCTATCGAGTACACATCGGAGTGATCAAAGATGAAAAAGAATATATTCATTTAGACGACGTGAGAAATGTATTAACACAAGCAGAAATATATTCACAGTGCGACTATAATAACGGAGATATTCTTATATGTGACTACTCTAAATGTTCTGTACTACTGATGAGCAAATACAGAGTGAACCTAGCTATGGACTGCATTCATCTTTTCCTTGTGAGTTGTTCAGAGTTATTCTTGTGGATGGTACATTTATTATTGAGGATACAAACTGACTGGAGTTTCGTTAGTCTTCCTGCATTTTCAAACAGGTGTACAACCAGTACACCTAGTACAGTAGTTCTAAGGTTCTTATACAGAATTTAAATATCAAAACAGATAAATTTTAAATACAGAAAATTTTATTCAAAACCTTCAAGAATTACATTAATGTCTTATAAGAACAGCTTAAATTCAGTAGACATATAAAATCAAAACTCATTATAAATTACAAATGGAATAAAATCTCAACAAATATAAATTGTCAATTAATTTGTCAATATTGTCAATAAAGTTCTGATCTTATATGTATATTTTACTTTTTCAAAAATGCAAGACAATGAAAAAGATTTGGTTTTCATAAATATAAGATCAGAAACAATATTTTGTCTCCTTCAAATATTTATTTATTCATTTTTAGTGACAATTTATATTTTTATTCCAAATGATATTATATAACGAGTTTTGATTTCATATGTCTATTAAATTTAAGCAGTGCTTATCAGGACATTTAAATTTAAATTTACAGAAAGCTAACAGAATAAATCTGTTTTGATATTTAAATTTTGTAATTATCAAGTAAAAACCTCTTCTTATTATTTTATTGTTCTTATACAAGGTGAATTATATTCATTGGGACATAGGCTAAGAAGAGGTTATTCGAAACAAATTATGGCGATTGGACCAATAAAATATTGCTATGGAAATATATACAAGGCGCTGAAGTTGTTTTTGTTTTCTGTTTTTCTCAAGAAGTTTACTGGTTATTTGCCCATTATCATCAAAATCGGCACAAAAGTAAAACTTTCGATGAGGAATATTATTTTATATACATTCTGTCAAGAAAGTACCGGGAATTATCGATTTAAATCTGGCGGGGCAATGAGGCAGGTAAAAAAAATTTTTTCTAGGTTGGTACCACTGTCCTTAATTACTATGCCAAGCTTGAGCGGGATCTGTCAACTAGTGTGTTTGCAACAGCTGATTAAGTCAGCCGATGTCAGAGTGCGTGCCGATTTTTACTATGGGTGATTACGTTGAGCAAAGAATTTGTTTAAAGTTTTGTGTTGCAAATGAATTTTCGTGTGCCGATGCATTGAAAATGTTGCAAAAGGCCTTTGGTGATAATGCTCTATCGAAAACTCAAGCATATCAGTGGTAGAGAGCCTTCAAGGACGGTCGTGAAGTGGTCGCCCATCGACGGCTTCGATCGAAGATAACGTCGATAAAATTAAGGAAAGGGTGCTGGAAAACCGTCGTACCAGCTTGAGAGAGATAGCACATGATCTTAAGATATCCCACGAGTCCGCACGTACGATTTTGATTGATATTTTGGGCATGAGAAAGGTGGCCGCACGACTCGTACCGAAAGACCTGAATTTTCTTCAAAAACGTCATCGCGAACAGGTTGCTTCAGACACGCTGGATCGCTGTAATTCCGATTCTACATTCATGGAACGCATTATAACTGGTGATGAGACCTGCGTCTACGAGTACGATATGCAAACAAGCCAGCAATCATCGGAATGGGTGGCAAAAAATGAGCCGAAACCGAAAAAACCACGCCAAAGCCGCTCGAAAATGAAGGGGATGCTCATTGTTTTCTTCGATATCCGTGGCGTGGTGCACTACGAATTCGTTCCAAAGGGTCAGACGGTAAACAAGGAGTATTACCTAGGCGTTATGAAACGTTTGCGTGAGCGTATCCGTAAGAAGCGGCCAAATTTGTGGGCGAACAACTCATGGATTTTACATGACGATAACACGCCTTCTCACCTAGCTACGATTGTGATTGACTTTCTCGCCAAAAACTCAACAAACGTGCTTCAGCAACCACCGTATTCGCCGGATTTGGCTCCCTGCGACTTTTTCCTCTTCCCAAAACTAAAATTGCCCCTTCGTGGCACCCGTTTTGAGTCGATTGAAGCCATAAAACAAAATTCGGCGCGAGAGGTTAAAGTCCATCCCGGAAAGCGCCTATAAAAAATGTTTCGATAATTGGAAGTGCCATTGGCATAGATGTATTGGAGCAAATGGAGCCTATTTTGAAGGCGACCCAATAAATTTTGACGATTAAATGTAAAAGTGTTGTTTTAATTGAAAATTCCCGGTACTTCCTTGACAGAGTAGTATTACTTCACTTTTTCTTGTTGTTGCGCCACGTGAATCATTTCTGATAAAATTGAGTGGTAGCTTTTTTGACGTAACTTGATAGTGATTTTGATCGGAAAATACGATGTAAAAATCATTTTCACGCAATATCGTTACTGTTTCGATACGATAAATCCACAAATTCACGTCAACGCTTTTCCCATTTTTTTATAAACTATGAAAATTAGAGATTATCTATGTTGTCCTCATTATGAAAATAATTTAATTTCTGATGAATAAGGTTTAAATATATTCATTCTCTTTCAGGAAGGATATTCTGCAAGGCTTAAAGCGTTGCATATTGTGAGTAAGAGTGCGAAAGTAATAATGACGTTTTTCACAAAACTACTACCTGATAAAATTGCTTCAAGGGTGAGAATTTAACTAAAATGTTCTACTAACTAGTGATAACTTTTTCCTTTATAGATTTGTTTCCATGAGGACTATGAGTCGTTGAAAGGAGCCTTTCCTGCAAAATATTTACCGAGTGATTTTGGAGGAGAATGGAAAAGTTATGAAGAATGTCTAAGTAAGAAGAAGATTTTTTATTCATAGAAAAATTTGCACAGCAGTTTTCACGTTTTCATTTCTGTTATTTGGAACATTTTACTGTAGTCCTTGTTCCTCAGTTTTTCTTTACACGGTGGGGGAAATTCCACGAACGCCTGATGGCCTTGGTTTTATATATTAAGGGGGATTTTCGGATATAAAGTGAAATTTTAAAGTTAAATAAATCTTGCTCCAAGCAACTCACATACTTCAAACTTCAAATTAAATCGCTCCTTCAGACAGCTTTCGTTTTTCATTTCTAAAGCAACAAGATCAGGAGCGAAGTAGGATACTTTTAGAATTTTCCTGTCTTTGATAAGTATCGGGAGTTTTGTTAGAGTGATAGAATTTCAAATTGAAATAAAATACATTTAAATTAAGATTGAAACAAAATTTGTTTTTTATTTGAAAGATAATTTTATGACATTTATGTTTTAAAAATAATTTCCGGCATATGTCTACCACGATCAGCTTTGAGAAACCGCATTTGAGCAGACCAATTTTGGACCAATTTTTCGAGTAATTCAGACCTTAATTCATCAGTTATGTTGGCCTCCAAAGCGTCTATTGTTTCTGGTTCATCAGCATAAACCAATGACTTGACATAACCCCAGAGAAAATAATCCAGTGGAGTTATGTCGCATGATCTTGGAGGCCAATTAAGCAGGCCATTTCTCGAAATAGTGTAATCGCCAAATCCTTATTTCAATAAATCAATTGTTACGATAGCAGCATGAGGTTTAGCACCATGTTGTTGGAAAAAAAACACTTCTGGGTCGATAGCATTCAAATTTTGAAACAAATAATCATTGATCTGTAACGAGCACCATTCACTGCAACATTGGCTCCAGCACTATTTTTAAAGAAATATTGACAGATGATGCCTCCAGCGTGCAGCGTGTAAAGCACACCATACAGTGCACTTGTGCACTTGTTGTGAACGCCGACGAATAGACAAATCTGGATCATCATTAACACTATGACTTACAGCAGCGATATTTTCTTCTGTACGCGTAGAGTTCTTTGTCTTGTTGTTGTTGCATCGAGTAGAGAAAATGTCCGATATCTATCGATAGTTTGACGAATAAGCTGCTCTGATGGACGATTATGTAAACCATAAATTTCATGAAGTGCTCCATAATTCTGGCGAATAGAACAATGATTCTGAAAATAAATTTCAACAATTTGTTAACGTTGTTGCGGCGTAAGCTTTTTCATGATAATTTGTCAATGTTTACAGATAAGAAATTTTAAAACAACATGGCTTCTTTCTACCTTCTGTCAAATCACAGTTATCCCTATCGAAATTTCTATCACTCTAAAAGAAACACCCGATATGTTGACTCTGAACATTTTCTCCACTATTATTAAATTCAACAAAAACTACTGAAAATTGCTTGGTACTATAATATAGGATGATCAGTAAACTTTATTGCTGATTGAAAAAATTCACTTCATTTTTGGACACTTTTTCCCAGGAAAAGCTCGTAGGAAATTCCAGGAACGCCTGATGGCCTTGGTTTTTTGTGATTTTCGGATATTAAGTGAAATTTCAAAGTTAAATAAATCTTGCACCAAGCAACTATCATACTCCATAGTTTACAGTTATATCACTCTTTCATGAGGCTTTCGTTAATTATTTCTGAAGTAACAAGATTAGGACCGAAGTAGGATTCTCTTAGACTTTTCCTGTCTTTGCCAAGTATGTTCACTCCGAACCATTTTTCCACTATTATCAAATTCAACAAAAACTCCCGAAAATTGCTTAGTACTATCATATAGGGTGATCAATAAGCTTAATTGCTGATTAAAAAAATTCACTTCATATTTGGACGCTTCTTCCAAGGAATAGCGTGGGGGAAATTCCACGAACGCCTGATGGCTTTAGTTTTGGATATACAGGGTGACTTTAGATATTAAGTGAAATTTCGAAGTTAAATAAATCTTGCACCGAGCTTCTCACATACTTCAAAGTTTACGGTTATATCACTCTTTCAGACAGCGTTTGTTTATCATTTCTGAAGCAACAAGATCAGGACAGAAGCAGGATACTTTTAGACTTTTCCTGTCTTTGCTAAATAACTTCACTCTGAACATTTCCTCCACTATGTTTTCAACTGTCTTTAACATACCTGCACTGTTGACAACTTAATTTATAGACTTCAGAATTATTCAGCCGGTTGTTGTTGTCTTTTGCATTAAAAAAAGAGGTTGGAAATATTATGTGAGAGTGTGAAAGCTGGTCCAAATTACGTTAGTTTAACAAATTTTTTCTCATTATTATCTGTTTTGGAAATGAGGGATATTTGTTTCGGAATGAGTTGTTTTTATTTTTTGTTTGTGGGATACTTTATCGTTTTTATTTAAATATTTTAAAAATTTTAAAAAATTTTTTAAAATTAGCCTTCTACATATATAATTCCAAAAGATTATATTTAATGATTATAACTTCTGAAAATAAATTAAAATAATGTCGTATAAGTACCACTTATATCATGACATATAAAATAAACATTCATTATAAGACATCCGAATGGTATAACAAAATCCAATAAATAAAAATAATTAACCAAAATCCTATAAATTGAATATTTTGAATAGACAAAATTTTGTTTCTGCTGATCAATCTTATGAAAACCAATATCTTTCAAGAATATCCAACATAATGTTAAGAATTTCATCATAAAACTATCTTACTTAGACTATTCAATATTATTGGATATCTAACCAAGGTACTTTATATAAAAACTCAAGATATGTAAAACATTACTGAAAAACAAGATTAAGATCAACTTTGCTTCTTCAGTATTCAAATAATTCATTTTCAATTAATATAACATGAATTAACAACAAATATTCACTTACCCTTCAATCTTCTAGAAATAGTTCTACCGAAATGAAAGCTTTAAATGTGGTGAGGAACGATTCACTACACACAAAAATATATCTGTGGTTTACCCTTGATCTAGAAGATTGAAAGACAATTTAGCGGCCTCTGCTATAGCACAAGGACTATCTGTATAAAGAATGTTAAGGAAATCAAATAATTATATATTATGCATAAAATAACATAAATATCAAGGGCAACCACAGATATATTTTTGTGTGTAGTGAACCGTTCCTCACCACATTTAAAGCTTTCATTTCGGTAGAACTATTTCTAGAAGATAGAAGGGTAAGTGAATATTTGTTGTTAATTGATGTTATATTTATTGAATATGAATTATTTGAATACTGAAGAAGCCAAGTTGATCTTAAAACTTGTTTTTCAGTAATGTTTTACATATCTTGAGTTTTTATATAAAGTACCTTGGTTAGATATTCAATAATATTGAATAGTCTAAGTAAGATAGTTTTATGATGAAATTCTTAAGATTATGTTGGATATTCTTGAAAGATATTGGTTTTCATGAGATTGATCAGCAGAAACAAAATTTTGTCTATTCAAAATATTTAATTTATAGGATTTTGGTTAATAATTTTTATTTATTGGATTTTGTTATACCATTCGGATGTCTTATATGAATGTTTATTTTATATGTCATGATATAAGTGGTACTTATACGACATTATTTTAATTTATTTTCAGAAGTTATAATCATTAAATATAATCTTTTGGAATTAAATATGTAGAAGGCTAATTTTAAAAAAAAATTTTTAAATTTTTAAAATATTTAAATAATTTTATATACCTTCTATCAAGAATTAACCTCTATTTATGTTATTTTATCGTTTTTGTTTCGAATTGATTGTTTGTGGTTATTCGTCTGATAGAATTCAGTTCCCTTTTCAACGTGATGTTATTCATAAGAATTGAAAATGATCTATATATCATTGATCTGTAAGCAGAAAGTTTGTCGGATGGTTTGAAAAGTCGGGTTGGGTTTTCTGAATATACCAGAGGAAATTTCATCATTATTCTTTATTAAGGTTTTGCCCAGAAAATTCATTTTATTATTACATTGTAGTTCCATAGTGAATTTGACCTTACGGTGCAACACTTCTGGGTCGATACCATTCAAATTTTGAAACAAATAATATTTGATTATCGATCTCTAACGATCGCCATTCACTGTAACATTAGCTCCAGCATCGTTTTTAAACAAATATGGACCGATGATGCCTCCAGCGTGTAAAGCACACCATACAGTGCATTTTTCAGGATGCAATGGAACCTGCAGAACTTCTTGAGGATGGTTTTCACTCCATATACGGCAATTTTGCTTGTTTACATAGCCGTTCAATCAGAAATGAGCTTCATCACTAAACACAATTTTACGCTAAAAAAGTGAATCAACTTCAAGCTGTTCTAGGGACCAATCAGCAAACAAACGAAGCTTATTGTGGTCAAGCGGCTTTATTTCTTGAACCATTTGGATCTTGTATGGGTGTAGAACAAGATCTTTACGCAAAATTTTCCATGTGGTGGATGCACAGAGTCCAACTTGTTGTAAACGTCGACGATAAGAAAAATCTGGGTTATTATTAACAGCAACGATATTTTTTTCTACGTACAGTTCTTTGTCTTGTTATTGTTGCATCGAGTAGAGAAGATATTATCCGAAATCTATCTATAGTTCGACGAATAAGCTGCTCTGATGGACGACTATGTGAACAATAAATTTCACGAAGTGCTCTATATGTTTAGCGAATAGAACACTAATTTTGAAAATAAATTTCAACAATTTGTAAACGTTGTTGCGGCGTGAGTCTTTCGATGATAATTTTTCAATACTCACTGAACAGAAATGTCAAATTAACATGGCTTCTCGCTTCTGTCAAATCACAGTTATTCCTATCGAAAGTTCTATCACTCTAAAAAAACACCCATTAGAATTTTGATTACCGGTGGTAAGCGAAGAATTCGACTGGCTATAGCTCGTAAATTATAACGTCTAAATAGTTGGCCTTTTATTTGCGAATAGAGTAAGGTAGTTATAACGTTTCCTGGAAACTAAGTATTTACGTTTCCAGCCCTGTACACAACGAAGTTACAGAGGGTCGGAAATGGCTGGAATCACTTCGAGTATAAAGGATGGTAGAGTAGGTTGGAAAATTCAAGGATTTCAATAGTTGATTTAGATTAATTTGCAATATTTCTGCATCTTTTCAGAGGACTGGGATAAAATATACGAAGAGGATCACGACCTCATTAAAAGCTTCCTTCAAACCAAGGGCAGAGAGGAACTAAGAAAAAGTGACTTCTACACCGATGAAATGAAGGGCACATTCAAGAAACTCGCAATTGACTGAAAATAATAGTTATTTTAATTGAACTAATGTTTAAGGTAATTTTGAATGGAACACAAAGTAATTTTAATCATTAGAAAAAAAAAAGTTTTTTTAATAGGTGACGAAAATTAACACAAGAAAAAATGTTTTATATTTATGAATATTCTTTAAAATGAAATTAATTAAAGCAGATAATATTAACCTGTGAATGAAATTATTTAAAATATTTCCTTCTCTCGGAAAAGAGTTACAGAATCTTTTTGTGTAGATATAGTTTTTAGAGAAAATTTTTTCCCCTGATTCTGATTTTTTACATATCCATTTGATCGTGAAAATTGTGGTGAAAACTTACATATTATTCTTCCAGATGTTGGAATCCGATTCGGGTTTTTCAATTCATGCTAATGAATATTTCATAACAAACCCCAATAGATCAGTTTTAGAGTTTTCTGTAAATGACTAGTTCATATTCTACTAGGCGGAAGATTCAATTAAGAATTAAAAAATGATATAAATTGATATATTTGATTATCACATCAATGTATAAATCAAAAATTGTTGTATACAATGTCATACATTGAAAATGAATGTTCTTCCAGACAAATATAAAATATAAAAAGGATTTTTGAAATTTTATTCAAAAAACTTTTAGAATTGAATTAATGTCTATTAAGTATAAGCGATGCTTATGTAGACATTAATTTAATTCTAAATGTTTATTGAATAAAATTTTTCTTTGAAATTAAAATTGTAAGTAATTGTGGTAAGATCAGAAACGAAATTTTATCTCCTTCAAATATATATTTTTTATTTTTGACCAATTTATATTTGTTGGTTTATTCGTTGCATTTGATATTTTACGTTGAGTTTTGATTGTATACGTCTATTAAATATAAGCGGTGCTTATGTAGACATCAATTTAATTCTAAAAGTTTTTTGAATAAAATTTTTCCAGACAAGTATCGATTTTTTGTTAATCTTATATATATTCTTTGATATATACAGAAAGTGTTTCAAATTTCTGTTATTCTATTTTAATTCTAAATTAGAAGTTTCTGCAAATCTTCATTTTATAGAAATATTTAAACGAGTGGATAATCGCTCTCTTAGTCAATTCATCAAGTGAAACCTCTCAAAAATTATTGAAAAGATTTAAAATTTAAGTAGAGATTGTTGGGTTGAATAATTCGTATTCTTCTGTAGCTTGTGATATATCTGATGATAACCTTAAAATAAAATTCTGTGTTTCAGATACAAAGTTATTATTATGGGTTTATGTTCAAAAAATATCCTCAAATGTATGAATTTCTGTCTTCTTATTGTATTCAATCTAAATGTTACAGCAATCTGAAGTTTAAGAACAACTATAAAATACGTGCAACAGCTTATAGTTTGAATTAAATATTCTATCATTTCTGTAGTCTCTTTTGTCTTTCATACCTATGAATAAATTTACATATACACTTTGTATATAATGTCAGAAAAATATTTTTTTGTGCAAATTTTTTTTTTGTTAATGTCAAATATTAAACTAACTAATCACTACTTCATAATGCAAACTCTAGATGGCCGGAATTGACTGAAAATAATATTTGTTTTAATTAATCTAATGTTTTAGGTAATTTTAAATGGAACACAAAGTAATTTTAATCATAAGAAAAAAAAGTTTTTTTATTAGGTGATGAAAATTAACACAAGAAAAATTGTTTTATTTTTATGAATATTCTTTTATATCAAATCAATTAAAACAGATAATTCTAACATGTGAATAAAATTATTCATTATATTTCCTTCTAAAATAAAACAGAAAAAGGCTTTTTACTTGATAGAAAATCAATTAACAATAAATAACTTACCTCTAAGACCTCGTGGTATTCTCGTTGTGAATTTATATGTCTATTAAATGAAAGCTGTGCTTATAAGACATTAATTTAATTCTAAAAGTTTTTGAATAAAATTTTTTTAAATTAAAACTGTAGAAGACTAATAGATTAAATCTGTTTTGATATTCAAATTCAAATATTTCCTTCTCTTGGAAAAGAGTTACAGTATCTTTTTGTGTAGATATAGTTTTTAGAGAAATTTTTCTTCCCTGATTCTGATTTTTTACATATCCATTTGATCGTGAAAATAATGTGAAAATTGTGGTGAAAACTTTCATATTATTTTCCAGATGTTGAAATCCGATTCGGGTTCTTCAATTCATGCTAATGAATATTTCATAACAAACCTCAAAAGATCAGTTTAAGAGTTTCCTGTAAATGATTAAATCAAATTTCTACTGGGCGGAAGTTTCAATGAGGAATCAAAAAATAATATTAGTAATCTGAAAAACCTTTAAATATTCTAAATAATATATATTTAATTAATATATTTGATTATCACTTCAATTAATAAATCAAATATTGTTGTATACAATGTGACAAATTGAAAATGAATGTTTTGCCAGGCAAGTATTGATTTTATGTTAATCTAATATATATTCACGTATATATACAGAAAGCTTTTCAAATTCCTGTTAATGAATTTTAATTCTAAATTAGAAGTTTCTTCAAATGTTGAATTTGTAGAATTATTTAAACTAGTGAGTAATCGCTTTCCGAGTCGATTTATCAAGTGGAACCTCTCAAAAGATATTGAAAAGATTTAAAATTTAAGTAGAGATTGTTGGGTTGAATAATTCATATTCTTCTGTAACTTGTGACATATCTGATTATAATGGGTTTTTGTCCAGAAGTTTTTCTCCAATGTATGAATTTCTGTCTTATTATTGTATTCAATCTAAATATTACAGCGATCTGAAGATTAACAACACTGTGAGATACGTGCAACAGCTTATCTTTTGAGTTGAGTATTCTATCATTTCTATATTCTCTTTTGTGTTTTCATACCATAATTTTACATGTATACTTTGTATACAGTGTCAGAAAAAAATTTTTTTTTACAAATATTTTTTTCGTTAATGTCAAATATTAAACTAACTCATCCATACTTCATAATGCAAACTCTAGATGGCCCACCTTTCATCTCCTTGTTTGTTTTAGGGGTAGATACAAAGTAGCTTCATAAGGTATTTTGAAAAATGAAATAAAGTCAAATAAAAAACTGGTTTATATGATGAGGTTAAATTTATATTCACAATTTCATTAAAAAATGGGCTTCCAAGCAATAATATTAACACTAATGCAAAGACTAACTGATGAAGAATACATTACTAAAATTATTTACGAAAAGGATGTATAAATTTTTCGAACACAGTCCAATCCATTTCAAGAACGTTGCTGACTGGAATATCATTAACTAGTAGTAAATTCTGACTAAGTTTATTTTAACAAGATAATACTTTATTTTCATAGTGGAACTTCAGCATCGTTGTCGAAATTTTTCGGATGGTATATACAATATATTTTAGATTTGATAGATTTTTACTTTTGTTATATTTATATATATACAGACGCCATGTAAAAAACATTGAAGTCAGTCTGCATATGAGGAGACTGATAAACCCAAAAAATCAAGTATTCGCTGATATACACTCCTAATAATGAATGTAAACTGCCTCCAATTTTTTTAAAAGTAGATTTTTACGAAAAAACATTTTCAGTAACTCAATTTCAAACAAAGTTATCTGAGACGAAATAGACGAAAATATTTTTCGAGTTATCGTAACAAATATAGAAAGAAATTCTTGGAAATTGCTATACTATATACTGTATACTATAAATTAAAAACTTCTCATTTATACACGAGTCAAGAGTTCAGGCATTTTCCTTTCCATCTTCAGATAACTGAAAAATTAACGAAAGGTAGAAAGTATTTATGCCTAGTCAAGCTTATAATGACAGGGTCGTCAAAATGAGGGGTGGGTTAATTAATATCTATATATTTGCATACGGTCATCGTTTTCCAATAAAATTTTCAATTTAGTCTCTACCAATTACTTGAAAATAATGAATGCATAAACTGATCTATGTGCACCTTAGTAATCAATACATTTAAGTAACTTAAAGCCGCATGATTAACTTTCGTCAAACAACCGTATTCTATAGCTTTTTTTATTCTTTTATATTAGACGACCAGACATAAATAGTTTGTAAGCTATGATAAGTTTTCAGTTATATGAAGTTGAAGTAATACTGTGAACTCTTAAAATATGTTTTGTCATAGCATGACTTCATAATGTGGATATTTAAACTGGGAATACAGAGCGAAAACTTGTTCTTATATACTTAACTTTGTCCATAAGATGGAGTGTTGAACAAAATATACTTTACAATTACAGCAGCGTGGTATCATTTCGCCCAAATCTCTCAAATTTTCTAATTTTGATCCAAAAACGAATAGGTTCTACTGACTGATGAAAAATTGTCAGCTTACTTTCAAACCGAAAGAGCTAAAGCCATGAAACTTTCAGAGAAAATTTGGCGTCTGAATACCGCAGCTACATGGATTAATGGTCAATATTGGTTGAATATTTTCGCAGTTATCCGCGTTTAAAAAATTTTCCATTTTTTCCCAATATTATCGAAACTATAAATTCCATCAATTCGAAATTCAGCTCTCAGACGCATAATACTGACGCAAATTTTCGTGCAAATATTTCGTGAGGATCGTTTAATTAGAAGAACAAAAACAATTATTTTATTAGGATTGATATGAACGAGTGCTTTTTACCTTTCTCTATAGTATATATTGGTCTGTTAAGTTTCCAAGAAAGTATGAGTTTAAGACTTCTATTTGAAATATATAATATTTCATAATTATTAACAAAAATATTTCTAACAAATGATGTTGATTTTGTTTTCTATTGATACAACACTGTTTGTATTTTCTGATTCTTGGTTACAATGATATAGTGGAAATCACCATTCTGTATTTAACAGAATTGAATGTGAAAAAGCAGTTACATTATTAACATTAATAACATTAATAACATTATTTCCCAAAATTTATATTATTTGTGAAATAAAATATTGAAGTACATGGGAAAAAATACTTAAAAGATAGGTGAATATTTGAAGAGAAAAGAAAATGATGACATATCATATAATATTGATAATTCATTAAATAATCTGAAGAAAAACAATATAGAAAATAGGAAGATAATTTCTAACAAGAATTAAACAACAATAAAACAATATAAATCATGCGTTAGAAACATGACATATTTTCGATAATAATTGTGGAATATTAAAGATTGAAAATAAAACTGAGAGACTTAATCTTTTAGAAACTCTAGAGACATGAAGTCAGAAGCTTTCGCGCGCTGTCTCAATCAACCACGACCGCACAATAATTTTATTTTTGGTTTTCTAATCCTCACGAAATTTTGCACGAATATTAGCGTCATCATTCTCCTTCGAAATCCTGAATTTCAGATCGATCAAAGCGGCAGTTTCGAAAATAATGGAAAAATTATGGAATATTTTCAGATGTGAATAACTGCGGAACTGCAAAACCGATTTTACTCCCGAATTAACCTAGCCTTGGCATTCAGATTCCGAACCGTCCCTGAAAGTTTCAAGGCACTAGTTCTTTCCGTTCGAAAGTTACCGTTTTTTCGGCCGCCCGACACAAAGAATAACTTTCGACTGATTCGTTTAAAACCATTTTCTGTTCAAAATTCTAAAGTAACAGACATTTAGGCGAAACGTTAGTACGCTGTTCCCTGGAAGTAGCGAGCAAAAATCAATTAGACTTAAATTACCCTCACTTAACATCTTTGAATAACTTTCTGGAACTCCCAAAAAATTGTGAAATATTTTTTCTTCGTCATTCTAAGCATTGTGGAAATGATATGAAACATTTTTTGAATGATATACACGTTTTAAATACTCACCCCATTAAGTCATTTTATGATATTGAACACTAGGAATCTTTTTTCGAAAAAATTATACAGTATAATCGTTAATTTTGTTTCATCCTAAGAGACAATGTATAATAATGATTTAGTTTTCTGAATTCCTGATATTATTTCCATCTTGAATAGCAAAAAGATCTTCAGCCAGAAATCTAGCTGAAGAAATTTATGAGATAACATTTGAATAAAGAACAGTCTCCTCATAGCAAAATTAAAAACCACTTGGCATCTCGGGAACATCTTGGGATAAATATAAAAAGGCAAGGTGTCATCGGACACATTCTTCAATATTCAGAGGACGATGCTTTTGCTTACCAAGCTAAACTACACTACAAAAAGATGAATAATGTTATAAACCCGTCTTTTTTCAGTTGGCAGAGATACTGGTAATATACTTGAATAGGATTTAGTACTGCCGGGTGAGAAAATATGAAAAATTTTAAACGGTAAGTTATAAAAGATTTGTTGGGTAGATCTGCATATTTCTATATTGTTCAGTACCTGTAAAACGCTCAGTGTATGAACTCTTCATCGAGCACCAGCGTTCGAGAAAGAAAACTGTAAAATATTTTCAAATTCTTTTTCGAAAATGAACACTTAATATCATGAAAAAAGTTACTGACCTTACCGGCAGCTATAATTCAGTATCAATAAAGATAACATCTCTCTGCATAGATAGTTTTTTATTGTTGCCTTAAAATTTTTCAATTTTTGATATTAATTTAATTTAATCTTTTTCACTTTTTTCCAAATGAGTATTGTTTAAATATTCCAAATTATTCTAAATATGAAATAACTTGTGCCAAAATGGAAGCAGATTGGGAATTCAACCTCAATTTTGGACAAATGGAATGAATAAATAATTTAGGAATCATAGAATATTCCAAAAAATCCACAGTCTCTGGGCACGGTATTTGCTTTCAAGTTTCCTTGTGCAACATCTGGGTCGTTCTTCACTAAATCTTCCAATGAAATTCACTTTAATTTTTCTTCACCTCCATTCTCTTCATGAATACAAGAACTAAATTTTTTAAATCGAATATGACAACAAAATTATTAGGACTCAAACTTAACGGTTTTGAAATCAGAACAGTTGGTCTATATGTTTAGACATTAAAAAGTGATTCTTCTCAACACATCTAGTGCTTATCACAGAAATAATGCAGCTATAGTAAAAACCAGGCAGACCTTTCTGCTCTTCGTATGAAAAACAGTAAAAAAGGTTCAGTTATCAGAGTTATTTTTCAACATCTTCAGAGGACCTCTTCTAACTGATGCGTGGTAGTTACAAAGTACCGATTTTAACTAATATTACATTAAGAACAACTCAACAATTTGTTAACTATTCTTGTAACAAGTATTTTCCGTAAATTTAGTGATTAAAGCACTTCAGGGAAGAATTATAATTATTTTACCAGAATCAAATATTTGGTATAAATTACATTTAGGTTTCAAATTTCAAAATTACCATATATACAGATTTGAAAGATCAGAGGGCATTGAAAGCAGAAATAAAAAAGTATTTGAACATGTTTCATAATTGTTGCAATTAAAGAGGTTATAGTAAAAAACAAGGTTAAAAAAGTTAATGAAACAATAACTTCTACAGTTTCTCGATACTATTACTAGAAACGAAAGGAGAAAAAAGTGATAATAATAATGATAAAATTATAGAGGACAATTGATTCCAAATTATGTAGAAATAGATTATCTGCAACATACAAAAATAAGTCTGTAATGACAGAATAATAGCTGGAATTAATTCACCAGAACCTCTACAGATTTTAATCTAAATGAATCTCTTGAAAACGTTTAGAATTAACTTGTAAACACACCTTAAATACACTGTATCACTTTATAGACATATATATTATCATCACATGTGGTGGAAATTAACTAATAAAGAATCAAAAGAAATATTAAATAATGACTAAATTATTTAGACATCACCCTATAAATATATGTTTCGATTGAATGTTAAAGAATCACAAATTCTATCACTAGAAATGATGAACATATAATTCAAAATGGGTCTTTTGTTATTTTCCTTTTATGAAGGATATAAAGCACATTCTCCAGAGAAAGAACCTGATACATTTGGACCGAAAATCTCTTCAATAAGGAGTTATTTGAATAAACAAACTAATCATTGAAAAATATTTAAAAATACCTTTTTTAAAACATCACATTTCTGCAACAACTAAACAATTTTGGGATAACCATGGCCTATACGAAAATTAGGTTATATCACAGAAATATACAATGAAAGAAGATACGACTAAGACTCTAACCGGAACCAAAGTCTAAGTCGTATTTTCTTTCATTGTATAATATATTTCTGTGATATAATCTAATTTTCGTACAGGCCATGCTTTTCCCAAAATTGGTTAGTTGCACAAATGTCTAGTGAAAATAAAGGTATTTTTATATATTTTTAAATGATTATTTTGTTTATTCAAATAACTCCTTACTGAAGAGATTTTGAGTCCATATTTATCACGTTCTTCCTCTGGATAATGTGCTATATATTCTTTAAAAAAAAATGAAAATAAAAAAGGCCTTTTTGAATTATCTGTTGAACATTTGTTGGTGATGGAACTTGTGATTATTTAACATCCAATCGATACATATATGTATAAGGTAACGACCAAATAATTTGGTCATTATTTTATATTTCTTTGATTATTTATTAGTTAATTTCCACCACATATGATGATAATATATATGTATATAAAATGATACAGCGCATTGAGGACATGTTTAAAAATTCAATTCAAAATGTTTTCATGAGATTTATTCAGATTAAAATCTGTAGAGGTTCTGGAGAATTAATTCCAGCTATTATTCTGTAATATGCAAGTACTTCTCCATAGTAATTTTTAATTTATAAGTGTGTAATTGTGAGTGAGAAGTACATTTGAAGAAATTATAATATATGTAAGCCAATTTAAGAGAGTTATTTATTTTCAGTCATGACTTTTTATTTTTGAATTCTTCACATGTCATCAAATCATCAAGAATTGAAAATCGCTATAATTGTGTGATATCTTTCCATGAATTTAGGTGAACTAAAAAATATCGATAAATAGTTAAAATAATGATATCGCAGCGTTTACTGAGATATAAATGCAGTAGGCATTCAAAGATTTGAGGAGAAAAGATAATACAACAACAATTATCAGTCTAGTAAGATATCGCATTCAATTACTGAATTGATCATTTGAAAATTTGATTTATGAAAATGATTGAAAGAGATGAAATTAGGATATGTTTATGCATCTACTCACAACGAATAATATCCAAGAAAAAGGAAATTAAATTCTGGTAGACTGAAATAGAAGAAAGTAAATAATAAAAAACAAAGGTACACCAAATTAACAAAAGATTTTGTTCCATATCAACTGATTAGATTGAATCTGCCCTTTCTGCTCCCAAAACCGTCTTAACGAATTCACTATATTTTATGTACATGTATACGAAAAACTTTTTAACTTTCACATCACGCCACGACGTCGATGAAACTTTCTGTTTTTTTTTTAACCATTATAAAATGAATGTTATTGGCAGTAGTTATGAGTTATGAAATGTCACACGAAGCGTCACATGCACACACACACATACGGAAACACGACATATTTCAATTCCTGGTCAGTGGTTTTAACTCCTAAAGGTTAGGCCCGCTGCTAGCACCAGTCATCATCATCTGAGTCAGAGTGACGCGTCCTGTTTGGCTTCGGTTTGTAACCGTTTGGTACTGGACTTGGCAACATACGACCGCCCCTGCCTAGGGCCACTCCTGTAACAAACAAAGCATTCACATAGATTATCAGAAATCTATGAATTAGATTTGACGTAACAATGATCTGTGTTCCAACAAAAAAGACCGAATTTTGACAGATCATGGCAGTCATATTTGTTTTAAGATATTTGGAATATAATTAGTGCGAAGTACTAATTATAATAACAAAATATAACTAAAAATTATAGTATTCAAAAGCAGACTCTACTCAATTTGTTGTTTTATCTGGGCGTTTAGAGTGATAGATAGAGTGATCGAAAGGGATAACTGAAATTTGACAGAAGGTAGAAGCCATATTGTTTTGACATCTCTATTAAGTAAGCATTGACACATTAACATCGAAAGACTCACGCCGCAACAACGTCTACAAATTATTGAAATTTATTTTCAAACTCAGTGTTCTACTCGCCAAACTTATAGAGCTCTTCGTGAAATTTATGATTTACATAATCGTCCATCAAAGCAGCTTATTCGTCCAACTATCGATAGATTTCGGACAACATTTTCTCTACTCGATGCAACAATAACAACAACAAGACAAAGAACTGTACGTACAGAAGAAAATATCGCTGCTGTAAGTCATAGTGGTAATGATAGTTCAGATTCTTCTTATCGTCGACGATCACAACAAGTTGGACTACGCATCCACCACATGGAAATTTTTGCGTAAAGATATTGGTCTACACCCATACAAGATCCAACTGGTTCATGAACTAAAGCCACTTGACCATAATAAGCGTCGTTTATTTGCTGATTGGGCCTTAGAACAGCTTGAACTTGATCCACTTTTTCATCGTTAAATTGTGTTTAGTGATGAAGCTCATTTCTGGTTGAACGGCTCTGTTAACAAGCAAAATTGCTGCATATGGAGTGAAAACAATCCTCGAGAAGTTCTGCAGGTTCTATTGCATCCTGAAAAATGTACTGTATGCTGTGCTTTATACGCTGGAGGCATCATCGGTCCATATTTCCTTTAAAACGATGCTGAAGCTAATGTTACAGTGAATGCTGTGCTTTACAGATCGATTATCAATGATTATTTGTTTCAAAATGTGAATGGTATCGACCCAGTAGTGTTTTTGTTCCAACAAGATGGTGCTACCGTAACAATTGATTTATTGAAAGAAAGATTTGGCGATAACATTACTTCGAGAAATGGTCCAATTAATTGGCCTCCAAGATCATGGGATATAACTCCACTGGATTATTTTCTTTGGGGTTATGTCAAGTCTTTGGTTTATGCTGACAAACCAGAAACAATAGACGCTTTGGAAGCCAACATAACTTGTGATATTGATGAAATAAGACCTGAATTGCTCGAAAAAGTGGTCCAAAATTGGTCTGGTCGAATGCGTTTCGTCAGAGCTAGTCTTGGTGGAGATATGCCGGAAATTATTTTCAATACATAAATGTCATAAAATTATCTTTCGAATAAAAAAAAATTGACTTCAATCTTAATTTAAATGTGTTTTATTTCAATCTAAAGTTCTATCATTTCAAAAAAACACCAGTTATGTCGTTTTTTTAATCGATGTAGATTTTAGATCATGCTCTTCTACATAAACCTCAGACTTAAGTTTCAAATTATCCTCGAACGTCAAATACAATACTAACAACACTTGATACAAAAAATAGTAACTGAGTTTCTGAAGTATTCCGTCTTTACCTCGTTCTCTAACCTTCGCCTAAATATACTACAGCTCGACTAAGTATTCCTATATTTATAATTTTTAATAAGTGTACAAAATAACTAAAGCTTGTATATAAGAAAAACAAATGTTAACTTCCTCTATTTTATTGATTTATACGACAATTGTTTCGTCATACCATGACTTAATCAGGTGAGTACCTATTAAAACTGAGGTATACAATTCAAAACATGACCTTAAATTCACAGCTCTGGTACAAAAAATAAAGGGGTGGAAAGAGATGATTTACAATCAATGAAAAATAATAAGTAGGGGGTATCTGTTTAAATCTATTTGATCATTCAATAAAATTTGTCTTTTATATCTATTGATCTCTAAAGTTTCTAACATATTCAGTTTCTGACTTTGTCTTAATCAATATCAATATGTAGTATTTCATAGTTCATATCAAAATTAGTTTCTAACAAATGGTTGGCATAAGTTGAATTTAGTTTATAATTAATATAACATTTTTCATGTTCTCGTATCCTTGTTTGGAATGAACGGCCTGTCTGTCCCACATATACACATGGGCAATCACTACATGTTAACTTGTAAACTCCTGATTTTTTGTTTTTAGGAATGACGTCTCTATTATTTTTTATTAAGCTGCCTAAGGAATTAATGGTTTTAAAAGAGATGTTATAATTTTCTTTTTCTTCACATATCTAGCTAGCAATCTTTTCAGATTTTTGGTCTATGTAAGTTAATGAAATAAATTTTGTTTCGTTTGAATTTTGAAATTTTGGATATACAAATGATATTGCTTTCTTGTAATTTATTTTATCAAGTAATAATCTATAATTAACGGATTAAAATCATTATTGAAAGCTATTTGTTTAATGGTTTTATATTCATTGTCAAAATTTTCTTTTGTAATGGGTATGTTAACCAATCTATAAAGCATACTATTATAAGCTGATAATTTTTGTGAAAATGGATGGTTTGAAGTAAAATGAATCGTATCATCTGTATGTGTAGTTTTCCAAATTGATGCTATTATTCATTTCTTCTTCATGTGTGAATTCAATTGTTGGATTTAACTCATTGATAGATTTCAAAACTGAACAAAGTTGTCTATTTATGCCATTAAATAAACAAATTGTCATCTACATAGCGGTACCAAGAAACGAAATGTTTAAAATATGTATCGTGTAAATCAATAAAATAGCCCAAGTAAACATTAGTTTTTCTTATATTGAAGATGAATTTCCGTCATGTAAAGACCGAGACAATCAAAAATTTGAAGCTTATATATTCAAAATCCTGATTTTCTATAATTCTATATACAGGGTCCTGTAATAGTGGATTCTTCTTCCATTACTGCCGAACCAGACATCTTAGAAATTTTTTTCGAAAACAGGTTTCTTGTATTTCCATTTTTACATCTCAGCAAATTTTTTTCCAATATACAGGGTGTTCCCAAAAAAATATTCAACAAACGGAAATAGATTACCCTGTATATTTCATGTATTTTCAATGACCTTCACCATCTCTATTAAAACGCAAAATCTTGAAAATATTTTTCTAACGGTACAGATTTTATTCAGGGAAAACTGAAAAAAATTGAGCGCACGCTAAAAGACCTAAAACGGTTGCAAAAACAACACGTAACACGAACGTGATACGAATTCTTGGTTACTGAAAGATTCATAGAGTCATTATAACAAAAATATGAATCCGCTATACACAGGATGTCCGTTATTGATTGCCAAATAAGATGAACTTGAAATTGATGTTATTCGTTTGTAATAACACTCGTGGAAATCATCTGGTGCTTTAGAATACATTTTTCACTTTACCAGCTATGTTGAAATAAAAATTGAGAATCGAAACGAAATAATGCCCGTTCGAAAATCTCGGCAACGTGAATTTGGATACCCGACCAATTCCGACGTATGTGAAACTCATCAGATCATACTTGCAGGATAGAATAAATTATGTCTTCTACAATGATTACAGATCACCTAAGTATTTTTTTCCATATAGAGTACTCCAGGGATCAAATTTGGGATAATTATTATTAGCATCTTCATAAACGATCTTCTTACTTCTCCTAAATGTCCAGTTTGAGCGTTTGCCAACGACTTGAAGATATACCAAAGGTAACGCAGTGCTGATAATTAAATGCTGCTCCAGTCAAGTTTGCAGTATATTCAAAGTTCATTCTTTATTGTTTTTTTCTTTAATGAAAATCTTTTGTGACGCAATAACCGTTTCAATTCTCGAAACCGTGTCGTGATTCAAGGCAGAAAAAACTTTGACCATGAGTGAATATTATTGAACTTTGTTCAATTCGAATTCGTCAGACAAATTCATTTATAATTAATTTTATACTGAAAAACATATGTTGAGATGTGAGCGCGGAACAGGTTCTACTTAAACAATAATTAAACTGATTTAATTGGCATAAATAGGAACTAATTTGCCTTTAACATGAAAAATAAATCATTATACCTGTTTTGATACCACTTAATTGAAATGGATTGGTAAATCAGTGGGCTCGATAATCAAGATCCATTTCTGGCGTAAATTCCCATTTGAGAAATATAAAAAAGTGAGCAACATATAGCTAATAACAAGAGTATTATATATCCTTATAATTTTTTTTCGAAAAATATTAATTTTGTAGTTACAAATTTCCGAAATTGCTGGAGAAATATAGACTTTCTTATTTTTCGTAATAGAACAGCAAAATAATTCAATGAAAAATGTTCGCTTTCAATATATGTATCGGGTGTTTGTTTTAGAGTGATAGAACTTTAAATCAAGATTGAAGCCAAATTGTTTTTTATTTTAAAGGTAATTTTATTTTAATAACACAAATAATCCAGTGGATTTATTCCGCATGATCTTGGAAGCCAATGAATAATGTTATCGCCAAATCTTTCTTTCAATAAATCAATTGTTACGGTAGCAGCATAAGGTGTAGCACCATCTTGTTGGAACCAAAACACTTCTGGGTCGATACCATTCAAATTTTGAAACAAATAATCATCAATCTGTAACGAGCACCATTCACTGTAACATTACCTCCAGCATCGTTTTTAAAGGAATATGAACCATGATGCCTCCAGCGTGTAAAGCACACCATACAGTGCATTTTCAGGATACAATGGAACCTGCAGAACTTCTTGAGGATTGTTTTCACTCCATATACGGCAATTTTGCTTGTTTACATAGCCGTTCAATGAGAAATGAGCTTCATCACTCAACACTATTTTACGATAAAAAAGTGGATCAACTTCAAGCTGTTCTAGGACCCAATCAGAAAACAAACGACGCTTCTTATGGTCGAGTGGCTTAAGTTCTTGAATCTGTTGGATCTTGTATGGGTGTAGACCAAGATTTTTACGCAAAATTTTCCTTGTGGTTGATGCACAGAGTCCAACTTGTTGTGAACGTCGACGAATAGACAAATCAGGATCATCATTATCGCTTTGACTTACAGCAGCGATATTTTCTTCTGTAAGTACAGTTCTTTGTCTTGTTGTTGTTGCTTCGAGTAGAGAAAATGTTGTCCGAAATCTATCGATAATTCGACGAATGAGCTGCTCTGATGGACGATTGTGTAAACCATAAATTTCACGAAGTGCCTCTATAAGTTTGGCGAATAGAACACTGATTTTGAAAATAAATTTCAACAATTTGTAAACGTTGTTGCGGCGTTAGTCTTTCCATGATAATTTATCAATGCTTACTGAACCCAAATGTCAAAACAACATGGCCCGTACCGTCTGTCAAATCACAGTTTTCCCTATCGAAAGTTCTATCACTCTAAAAAAACCAACAGATAGTAATATTTATCAATCGCCTAAGGGTTGATTGATTGTCAAACGCCTAACACTTCTTTCGCATATACAAATTAAAATACCCAATTTACTCTATACAGCTGTATTTTCAGGTATTTACGCAATAAGCAAAATGATTCAATACGAAAATAAAAATGGGTGGTGCATTTATTGAATTTCAAGAACTTAACACTGGGAAACTTTGTCTTTTGCTTCGCGTCTCTTTTGTTGTTCACGTCTATTTTACTCCTTCTTAAGTCATTCATATCTATACACTTCCATTTGCGTCGCTCACTTCCCTAGAATCCGTTTTGCGTCGCTCGGGTCCATCTGCTGGCTTGCCTATTCCTTAGCCTCGACAGAAGTCCGCCTTTTTTATTCACACTTCTACCTAGGGCACACAACTCCTCCCCTAACGCCTAACTGGAAAAGCAAAAGGCTTCGCGTGATTCTGGGGCCGCTAGGAATCGACTCTCAAGTATTTGGAACTAAGGAAACTACTCGAAGTTTTATGGATCGACTTCACTTACCACCAGTGAATAACACTCGCTTCTGAAAAGCGTCCCCCAAACTGTCAACACACGAAAAAAGTATGACAAAATGAATTGGAATCAGACATTCCACATCTGAAAGGCAGATATGAAACTAAACGTTACTTGAACCTTCCAGATTTATAGCAGCTTACCCCTTATTGAAACCACGCTTCTTCAAAAAACTCAATGCACGACCTTTTCGATTTATCAAGTAGAAAATAGATTATTTCACACAAGGTATCCAATTCCTACACATATGATTCGAATATAATAAACCTGCTTTCATGTGTTTTGTGGACCTCAAGCTCTCGACAGAATATAACTGAAGGACTGAAAACTATTCAAGAAAGGCAAGGAGACAGTCCTAGCTCAATTCTTTTCAACTTGATCATGGACGAAATAATCGTCGAAGTTAAAACCGCAGGTAGAGGGCACCAAGCTGTAAAAATTATCTGCTACGCCAACGACACTGTTCTTAGAGCTGCGAATGATTACGACCTGCAGAGAATGCTTAGCAAATTTGAGCGAGTATTACAGAAATTCAACCTGAATATATCTTTATAGAAGACTGAATCCCTCGTAAAATCTAAGGAACCAAAGCGTTATAAATTATCTGTCTCCGATCAGACAGTGAATTAGGTTATGAGTTTCAAATACCTCGGCGTCAACATTTCTAGTAGCAGAAATATAACAGATGAAGTGAGGTGACAAAGTTTACTATGATATCGTGCTAAATGAGGAACATCATCTGTAGAAATAAGCACATGTCAATTAAGAGTAAAATAAGAATCGACAAACCATTGTGACATCTGCTGAAAAAAGAAGAGCTGAAACAGCAGTTATAAAACACATATTCTGAACAGCTGATATGATAATACTGAGAAACAACTTTGCGAAGTGGAAAATGTTATCAGATGGGTCAGAAGAAGAGGCTGGAGAGATCATGTGGACATAATGGCTGATAATCGAATAGCCAAAACTGTTAAAGAATTTGTACCAGTCAAAGGAGGACCTCTAGACAGACCACCGAAGAGTATGAAAGCTGGATCTCATATCCTCATATCCCAGGAATAAGGCCAAGTCTTAGCTCCAAAAGAGGACCATGTCTCAAAAAACAGGAAGAAGATATTCCGTTGATTTCAAACCCTTCAGAAACATCCGTTATATTACATTATTATAAAAGATCCTCAACAAGAACCATTTGAATTGTAAAGATAACACAATATCCTTGTTTTTCATTATTTCATGGGTCATTTTCAAGTGCGACTCACTCAAATTCTATGGTATCACTACTATCATTATGGTAGGAACACTACAACCCTACGCTGATAAAATGAACAGTGAAGTCAGGGTAAATTTTAATCATTCAGCCGACACTCACCTTGCTCGAAACTCAATGGAGCCTGTGTTCCTTCCTTATAAGTAGACGACGGATTCGATATCGCAGTAGGTATACTCTCCCTATCCCTGTACATCTCACGATCGTGGGGATAGTTGTGGTGCATGCTATGGGGGGTAGCATGAGCAGATTGTGTTTGCATCTGCGGCAACTAGAAAATAGCAACAAGTCCAAATTATGGTGCTAAATTTATTTGATTGAAATATACACATGCAACCAAGAAGGTACGTGAGTAAATTAAGTTTAGAGCTATGCAATAGAAGTAGGATAGATCTGAGGAGAGCAGTGGGATCAGAAAGAAGAATAGGATCTGAGAAAAAGAGTAGGATCGGACAAAAAGAGTAGGATCGACGAATACAAGTAAGATTAAGGAAGACAAGTAAGAATAAGGGAGATAAGTGGAATCTACAGAGAAAGCAGAATCTAAGAAAATCAATCTGATGAAAAAGAAAGATTTAAGAGAAGAAAAGAAAATATGGAAGGTGACATAAGTTCTAAAAAAACAAGTAATATCAATCAAGAATGGTAGGATTCAAGAGGATAAATAGGATGAAAGGCGATAAATAGGATCTAACGGAAGAATCTAATGAGAACAGTGAAATCCTGAAATAAGCAAGATCTAGGGAAGCAAGTAGGATCTAAGGAGATTTATAGGATCTAGAGAGAATCCATTACTTACGTTAACATGCGTTGGACTTGGGTTCAACTTGGAGAAGTTGGACCCTGGTGGAAGATGCAAAGTTGATGGCTTACAAGGAGTAGGTGGCAGCCTCCTGCCATGTCCCCTCCTGACGCCCAGTACAGGATAGCTATGTTGCATGCTTCCATGATGAGCTGCAGACTGCTGCATCGGTATACCTACCACAGCACCGGCTGTAATTTTTTCTAATATTTTTAGTTGCTTTGTATGGCAACATCTATGTGTTTCAGTAGAAGTATACTATGGTATCGTCTAAATGTCAACAAGTTTTACGCAAAAGTTGAAGTGAAGGGGAATTTCATAAAAGTGAATACTAAAACCAAGCCTTGAGGGGAGAGCAAGAAAGAAGAAAGTTTTTACCACTCAGAGTAAAACATTATAAGCGATATCTATCTCAAGCATTATCTTGAAATTTTTTTGCCACTCTTGTTTTATTTACAGTTTCTTCACTGATGAATAATGATTATTCAAACCGAAGTTAGAATATTTTAGAGTCCAACACACTACAGAAATGATGCAAGTGTGGAAATAACTGAATTATTAAAATACAGCGTATCTTAATTGAAGTAAGGAATTTTCAAGCCTACTTTAGTACAGAAAAGATTGAAAATGAAAAAAATTGAATCAGAAGAAAAATCAGTAATATCAACCCTTTCAAATTTTCCACCAATTCAGATAATTTCAAGAGAAATAAGGAGAAATTATGAAAACGTCAGACTTCTACTGCATGTCAACCTAAGAATCAAAGTTGGTAATTTCTAAAATTATCGTACATTTTAATTCAGGACAAAGTTAGGAAGAATCATTAGAACATTAAGAGAATTGAAGCAGCAAAAAACTTTTGTCAGCTTCATGCGTAATTATACAATCTAATATATCTACGAGAGCTTCTATCTTCATGCTTTACGAGATTAATGAAACTCTTGAACTGTTGTCGTGTACATTCTGCCCAACTTCCTCCATCTTTATTAAGGATTTACGTATTAAAAATTATTACGTATTAATAAATTACACCAGCAAGGATTGAAGGCAAGATTATCTCTTTGTGATGATGTGATTCCACATTTGAAACATTGGAAATCATTCAAAACCTATGAACATTGGGACTAAAAGGAAAACCGATACTCTCTCCAGTTGATCAAGCTTTGGGAAGGTGCAGAAGGTAAGAAGATTTCTCACAAAATTTAGAAAGCAATATCATATAATATACAGAACAGCTTCAAGATTCTATTGAGTTGCCTTCAGTGTCACAGTCCTCTGATGAAGTATTGCCATGATATATCAATTCCATTATGGTGGAGTCACTGAAATACAAACAACAGAACTGGCTACCCAGAAACGGTTCAATATTCCATTCATATTTCCAGAATCTGCATTTAGAATTATAAAATAATTGGAACCAAGCATTTTCACTGCCTCCTAGCTTGTGAAGAGATTAAATAAAAATGCTCATTCCGTTGATGTGAAGAAAGAACTACTCAATGCAAAGAAGCTAATAAAAATGAATTGCTCCTCAAAATTCTTCAATAAAGATTGTCAGTCATTGAATTTCAATGACTCCATCAGAAGATCCCTGCAATTTGCTCTGTGAATGATCGATCCATAAGATGTATCGGGTGTTTTCTTGAAGTCATAGAACTTTAAAGTGAAATAAAACACATAAAAATTATGATTGAAGCCAAATTTTTTTTTGTTGAAAAATAATTTTATAACATTAACGTTTTAAAAATAATTTCCGGCATATGTTCACCACGACTAGCTCTGAGGAACCGCATTCGACCAGACCAATTTTGGACCACTTTTTCGAGTAATTCAGGCCTTATTTCATCAATAACACGAGTTATGTTGGCTTCCCAGGCGTCTTTTATTTCTTGGTTATCAGCATAAACCAATGACTTGACATAACCCCAAACAAAAAAATCCAGTGGAGTTATGTCGCATGATCTTGGAGGCCAATTGATTGGACCATTTCTCGAAATAGTCTTTCTTTCAATAAATCAATTGTAACGGTGGCAGCATAAGGTGTAACACCATCTTGTTGGAACTAAAACACTTATGGGTCGATACCATTCAAATTTTGAAACCAATAATCATTGATCATCGTGTAACGAGCACCATTCACTGTAACATTAGCTCCAGCATCGTTTTTGAAGAAATATGGACCGATGATGCGTCCAGTGTGTAAAGCACACCATACGGTGCATTTTTCAGGATGCAATGGAACCTGCAGAACTTCTTGAGGATTGTTTCACTCCATATACGGCAATTTTGATTGTCCACACTCAACCAGAAATGAGCTTCATCACTAAACACAATGTGACGATAAAAAAGTGGATCAACTTCTTAGCTGTTCTAGGGCCCAATCAGAAAACAAACGTCAATGGTCAAGTGACTTTAGTTCTTGAACCAATTGGATCTTGTATGGATGTAGACCAAGATCTTTACGAAAAATTTTCCATGTGGTGGATGCACAAAGTCCAACTTGTTGTGAAGGTCGACGAATAGACCAATCTGAATAATCATTAACACCATGACTTACAGCAGCGATATTTTCTTCTGTACGTACAGTTCTTTGTCTTCTTGTTGTTGTTGCATTGAGTAGAGAAAATGTTGTCCGAAATCTATCGATAGATCGACGAATAAGCTGATGGACGATTATGTAAACCATAAATTTCACGAAGTGCTCGATAAGTTTGGCGAATAGAACACTCATTTTGAAAATGAATTTCAACAATTTGTAAATTTTGTTGCGGCGCGAGTCTTTCCATGATAATTTGTCAATGATTACTGAACATAAATGTCAAAACAACATGGCTTCTTCCTTCTGTCAAATTACAGTTCCCTATCGAAAGGTCTATCACTGTAAAAAAAAAACACCCGATATAAGAATGATGAATAAAAATGAAACCTTCACTAGTTGTTGGGTAGTTCGAAAAGTGGATGAGAATTCGTCGAAAATGTTTTATAGACTTTGTGGTTTGATATGTCTGAGGAATGTCGGGGTAACATGCTTCATGCGTTTGTTTCTAATATCTTGTAGATATGTTCAAATGTTCTATAAAACCTTTGAGATATCCTTAGAGAATGATCTATCACCTACATAACAGATAATGTTATACATGAATCACAAAAATGGCAATGCATTGCTTGGATAAGAATCGAAGAAATTTCTCAGTACAATAACACCATTAACAAAATAATCTGAAAATCAAATAATCCTGGTATCTTCCTGAAGCCTTACTGATTCGAAACCAATAATCATATTTTGCGGAGATTTAGGGATAAACTTTCATTCGGAGTATGGTCCTCAATATACCGTGATCTAACATCCATCAGTTTTTGTCGTAACCGTTTTGCCGGTGTGGAATATGTAAATATATAGTTTCTAGTAATCATGCTGGAAAAATGTATGAATAAAACTCAAATATGGGTGAAAATACAAGCTTTTCCTTGGCCAAAATCAACACATTCAGGTTCATCGATATCACCAATGCTCTATGTCTAGTTCTGTCATCGAAAATTGGATGGAATGCACCAATGCTAGTTTTTTATTGTTTGTAGATGTGACAGTGTTAAGGTGATGTGCAAATGAGGCAACTGAGAAGAGTGCATCGGTTTTATGAAACTACCAAAACGCTATCTTCGTTCATTACATACCTCTAGTTCCATTTCCGTGGGAATAAACGCACCAACCTACACAAAGTGCAAACGGATTTAGCATACAATTGATTTTTTTTGTTCTGAAATATCGAGGAAACTTGATGTCTAAAATACACAGTGTTCCAACTAAAATTTGGAACTTTCAGAACTCAGAAACAAAGAATTTTCGAAGATTAAAAAAAAACAGGTCAACTTCTATTTTTTTATTATTATTATTTATTTTTGTTATCCTGATACTCCTAGATCTTCTGTGAAGATCCTTCAGAAGCTTTTTCAGCTTGTGCGCGTTAGGGAGTTCAGTTGTGATCTGGGTAGGCTTTGTTAGTGGGATCTTGCGCCACTTTAGGTCACAGCACTGTTAATTTTTGACCCAACAGTGAAATGGTGGCCGACACCTGTCCAACTAGAAAATTTCTTTTTCACCTGGACAGGATTCGAACCCGGACCTTCAGGTCACGACCCCATTGCTCTACCTCTTAGCCGTCCGCCCTCAGTTTGAGGGAGGCGAATTTCCATTATGAGTTCGTTTCGAAAAAACCATCCCCATGAAGGTGCCATCAACCCCCAACATTTTTTGAATAGGGAAGAGTGTTGGTTAGTTTGAAAGTTATGTTTGTTCTGGGCATAACCCAGTTAAAATTGTCAAAATCGGTTCACCACTCACGAAATAATGTAATATTGAACTTACCGTCAAAAGGTGATGTTGAACCGCCCAAAATCAAGAACCGAAGAGTTTTGATGAATCCAAAAATGATTTTCAAGTTCTGTATTAGGGAGAAAGTATTCCTATGACGATATTATTCTGAAAAAATTACCTGAGGGTGACAACAACCCCTAATTTTATTTTTAATAGAAACAGATGGTGGATGTGTTTTAGTTAAAGAGCTTTTCTTATGCTCAAATTATCCTAGATAAAATTTTCAAATTCGGTGATTTCTTTCAAGTAATTTAATATTTCACGCTTTCAGAAGGGTAACTCGAACAGAAACGCAATACATTCAAACACACCAGATCTGTAAGTAATGATAGGGAACATCCAGAAAAACTATTTAAGGTACCAATGTATTATGTATTGTTCAAAATGACCACCACTAACCTTCATACAATGATATAGTCTACTTTCAAATCCATCTCTAACATTTTCGAAAATGTCTGGTGGCAATAATTGGCATTCCGTGACGATTTTTTGTCGCAGTTCTGCAACATTTTCCGGTGGACTTCAAAAATGTTCCCACAAAAAAATTGCCATCCTCAGGGGTTTTTTTTCGGAACAATGTCGTCATAGGAATTCTTTCTTCCTAATAGAACTTGAAAATCATTTTTGGAACTTCAAAACACTTAGGTTCTTGAGTTTGGGCGGTTCAACATCACCTATTGACGGTAAGTTCAATATAACATTATTTCGTGAATAATGAACCGATTTTGAAAATTGAAACTGGGTTGTATACAGAACATAAGTTACTTTCAAACTAATCATGGGTTTTTATGCTACCTTCATGAGGGTGTTTTTTCGGAACAACCTCATGATGGAAATTCGTGCTCAAAACAGAAATTGTTCTATTTTTTTCAAACCTTCCTCGTTTCTGAGTTCTGGGGGGTCAAATTTTCGTTGGGACACCCTGTTCACTTCAAAATATTCAGGAGGATAACTACAAATGAAATGGAAAAACCTGTATAGTTTGAACCTCATTCATCTATATTTTTGTGGTTTTTTGGTCTTCAAACTAAAGAGAACAAGAGGAATAAAATTAAGTCTATAGTTTAGCGAGTCATCCTATTGTGACGCCTAGATGTCAGCACTACACAATGTTTGCGCGTGACGTTTTTGCTTCATTATATTCTCCCTAGAGATTTCATAATTTACTTCCTGAAGTATATACAGAATGTTTCTTCAGTAAAGTTCATAACTTTGGGAGCGTATTTTGCTGCTGAAATAAAGGTGACTTCAAAATATAAACTATGTCTTCGATACGGAAATACGAAGTGTGAAACTTTCTTTGAAAAATAACCACCTTTTATACGCTTGTACTAGGGAATAGCGTTTTATCATTTTCCACAAATGTATGTAATTTTCGAATTTTAAGTCGGAAATGGTCTCCGACGACAAAACTAATTGTGTCTGGGCGGTGCGTACTTAAACAGGCTTCCTTTTGAACTGAAAGAGCTAGAGACCGGAAGCGTGCAAAAGTTTCAGACTTTTATATATAGATTATTTAATGTTATTCAATCATTTCACACATTAAATTAAGACACATTAAATTAAAATTTCAGAGGATTTAAGGTACACTTGAATCAGTGGCATGCATGCAGGATAATCCTTATACATTAAGAATAAACTCGAAACTTTCACAATATGGAAAATTATATAGTAAAATATCAAAATAATATCAGAGTATATAATCAATATAAAAAATTTCTTAGTGTGTCTAGGAAATGTATGAATACATATATATTAACACGGCATATGTAGGTATGTACATAAATATACATATACAGAAAAATATACTATTGAAAAATCATATGAAAATCTCCAAATGAAGGATATCTAAAAAAAATTGAACCAGAATTACAACATATGACAGATAATGTGTCGATTTTCTCTTCAGACACGCGGTAGATTCAGATTTGAATAAATCACGAAGACAATTTTTGATCTACCAGAAATATGAAATTCGGAAGAACTTGAATATGTTCAATGTACTGGAGACACTAGAGACTTGATTTGTGAGAACAATAATAACTCACGCGTACTGATAACACAAAAAATAACCAGAACTTCAAAATAATAATTTTTTGAAGATCTTTGTTTCTTCATGAAATCAATCCATAATTTACAAAGTAAATTAAAATGCGAGTCAATACCTCATAGAAGTAATTGAAATAACTTTAAATTCAGAATAATATTTCGAGAATTCTGCGAAGAATATTGAAGATTATATACTGAAATATCAAAATAATATAAGAGTGTATGTAATCAATTTAAAATATTTTACAATGTCTAGCATTACGACATAAAACGTATAAACGAATAAAAACAGGTTTTTTCTTGATAGAAGAATTATTTAAAAATTTCAAATATCATACAGATTTATTCTGTTTATATGTCGACTAAATTGAAACACTGTTTTCTAAGACATTTATTTAATATAATTCCAAAAGTTTTTGAATAAAATTCTTGAAATTAAAATCTGTAGGATATTTAAAAATTTTTAAGAATCCTTCTATCAGGAAAAAACCTCTTTTTATCATTTCATTGTATATATAATATATTTTGGTTCATACTTATACATATTATCATTTAGTTTTGAAGTATTCCATAAAATACTTTACAAACTTTGTGTAATTTCTGTGAGGATCCTAGAATACGTAGGATT
This sequence comes from Megalocaria dilatata, assembly GCA_034642435.1. NCBI lineage: Eukaryota > Metazoa > Arthropoda > Insecta > Coleoptera > Coccinellidae > Megalocaria > Megalocaria dilatata. The sequence continues at coordinate 32,654,481 of CM067861.1, forward strand.
TTTAAAAGTTCTACTGTTTGGTCAGATAAGTACATTCAGTTTGTCTGGTAAGATATTTTTTGTCAATTGTTTCAATATTTTAAATGTGAAATAGGGCGGAAGAGTTTTCCGTTGTGGGAATTCTGAATTGTTTTTTGAAGATGTTCTGCATGTTTTAGGAATTTTTTTGAAGGAACTTTTTTTGAGCAAGTTGTTTTTGAAGAAGCTCTTGAGGTTATGTTTTTCATTTTTTGAAAGGAATATGGTTTTCATAAAAAACCTACGAAACAAAATTTTGTACCCTTCAAGTATTTATTTATTAATTTTAACTAATAATTCATATTTCTTTGAATTCTTTTATTCCCTTTTGGTACTGTGCTATAAATGTTAATATAAGTGTTTTCTAAGACATTCATTTTATTTAATTCTATGAGTCATTTAATAGAATTTTGTGAAATTTAAATTTGAAGGAGGTTAACAGAATAAATCTGTATAATATTTAAAATTTTTTTAAACGTTTAATTTCCGGTCATTTTCCGGTAAAAAAAAATAAAAACAGTGGACCATGGTGTATAAAGTAACCCCCAGAAATTAACGGGTGGCTTGAAAAAATCATAGAAAACAACAAAAATGACCAAATTTCTCATTGTTTTTATTAGTTCTGAACTGTCTTAAAAATATGCAAGAAAAAAGTCGTATGAAGGTGCACTACATCTTATTTTTTCTAATAAAAAAAAGTATCATAACAGAAAACAAAAAAGGGTCGTTTTTTATTCAAGATATAACAGTGGCGTAATATATATTTATTTCAAAATGGACAGTGATAATACTCTGCCTGCACGCCACTGATTGAAGTCATGAAACTGGTTCTAGCGTAAAACACACAACGTCGTTAATTTCCAAATCCTGGGAATTGGTTTGAGACATAATTCATATATCAGCATAACCTTTATTTAAGCGGTAGAATACGCTCCCAACCGTACTTATTAAACACTCTGTAGATATCAAATAGAAAACATCCGTCCATCAACCGTCCTCTATTCAAAATCTATTCGACAATGCATGAAAAATTCAAGAATCGGATGCTGGATTTTCAGGGTTGAAAATTTAAAACTGTATTTTAAAAAAATTACTCAGAAACTCAACATCCAAATTTCGTAAAAAGTGATGGATGAATCAAGTACTTGAACTTCATTTTGAAATTCATAAATGGAAAACAATTTCAACTTTCGCTGAATTTTATTGTTTACACAATAATTGTTTTGTCATATCATGCGAGTATTTAAACAATTTAATTGCAGAAAGTTTCTTAAGTACTAAACTGGACCCATAAAAAAATAAAGGTGCGGGTACAAAATATTTTACAATCGTTGGGCTAATTTCAAAATATTAGTCAAAAATATTGAGCAATATTTAGCAATCCTCATTTTTCTGTTCTACTGGGTGTCCCAGAAGTGGACGTCAAGCCGGAATCGGGTAACAGGCTGCATCATAGTAGCCATCAGAAAAATATTCGTGTACTTTTCAAATTATATTGCATTTTTTATTATTAGGGAAAATGCATACCCTGTGATGACCTGTATACTCAGTTCAAAATACATAAGATGAAGTCATGGTATGGAGAAATAATTGTTGAATGAACAATAAAATACAGCAGGAGTTAAAACTATCTTTCATTTATAAATTTTTAGATGAAATTCTCTCAAGTAGGAACCGAAAAAATCAAAGATTTGGGATCATATTCAAGCGAAGAAATTTGGAGAAAATTGATGTAATACTTCATTTCAAAAGGTAAATTTTTCTCAGTCTTAAAAGTGTCGAGTTGAATAAAAGAGTTCATATATGCGTCCCGTCGCGATTACACATAGAGCTTTGGCAATATGCATGAAACGACCATCAAAACATCGACAACCCCCTCCCACTTCTCCACATCCTCCTCCCGAATCCTCCAATCTCCTCCACACCACCTAAACTTACCTATGGTAGGGGGTCCGTATCCCGCGTGCGGAAGCGGGTGCGACGGACTGGGCGATCTGGACCTGTGGCACGTGCTGGGATTACCGTAGACGCGTCTCGATGACCTGGACGCCTCCCTGTACCTCACCGGGTTGTTGTAGCGGTGAGTAGGCGAGGGTGACCTCGCTGGACTGGTAGAAGCAGACCACGAGCCTAGAGCAGATAATTCTTCAACAAAATTTTTGGAAAGTTCCATCCAGAAAGCTTCGTATGGTGACAAACAGAAAAATCACAAACTATGCTGTAAAGATCACGCCTGTCTACGCCACTGACTTATCCTCGAAACATCGCGAAAGGCCAGATGAAATCCACCTGCAGATTCTGAACTGTTCTAAAGCCGTCTCACATACAAGTATGGAAAAGACAGTAGGAAAGATACGAAATTCAATGTTAATCAAGACGACGACCAAAGTCCAGTGGCGCAGTGGAAGAATCAAAACCTCAGCGCGATGCGATGACGAATGAACGATTGTTTTCTCTCAATGGCAGTGCCAAGTGGGATTGCTTCGATCCAAATACTGCAGTCTGCTTTCATTTGCACTTCAAACGTGAGATGCGTTAGACCATATCGGTTGAAAGTAAAGTAAATCGAAATGTTCAGTGTAGAAGAAAAAATTCAGGTCATAAAATGGTACTTTGTTTGTCAATCAATTCAAGAGACAATAAATTCAATTATCAGTATTTAAATAAGGTCATTCAGATTTTCACAATTTTTATTGTTATGTTTACAACAACTGTTTCGCTAGGATAGCAGCTAGGACAGCATCAGGCAGGTTTACATTTTGAATAACTTAGCTCGTTTTCGAAATCCGTTGCTATTTATATTACAGTAAGTACAATAAATTTTTATTGAGCATTAAAACCCAAAAAAGGGTCTCTGTGAATTTCAGCTTATCTGAATATATTTAACAGAGGTGAGTTATTTAAATCTAATTGTTCGTTAATATTCCAATTTTATGTGTTTATTTATATCTAGGGATTCTAACAGGTTTAAGGCATAACTTTTACTTTCTATATGTATAATAGAATTTCAAAATTATGGTCCTGTTTCTAACAAATGGTTAGAATATGTGGAGATACTTTTATCACTGAGGAAACTCTTCAAATGTTCGCAAATACTATTTCCGAAAGTTCTTCCAGTCTGTCCCATGTAAACTTTAGGGCAATCACCTCAGGATAACTTATAAACCCCCGAATTATCACCTTTATGTGTACAGTTATTATTTTTGATGAATTTACTCAAGTTTGAAAAGGTTTTAAATGAAGTTCTTAAATCATATTTATTTTTGAGATATGTAGCAATTTTTTCAGAAATACTTTTACTGTAATTTCAGGAAATGTATTCAAAATTTTCTTCTATATTAGGATATACCGTATTCAAAACTATTTTATTATCTTTACTCATCAACAATTTGTCTATCAACGTAGAGTCATAGTCATCAATAATATTTGTTTAATTATGTTTACTTCTAAAATATAATTTTCTCGACTCATGGGAATATTGACTAATCTATGGATCATACAATTGAATGCTGATAATTTTTGATTTAAAGGATGATTTGATTTATGGTGTATAAACGAGTCCGTATATGTTGGTTTGTGAAATATTGAAATTGATGTGAATTCCATAGTAAAAGTTGTTGATGGATGTATTTCATTGATAAAAAAACTGTTTTTAAAAGTCTGTCAGTACCTGTGAAGCAACAGAAAATATCGTCTACATATCTATACCAATATGAAAAATATTTCATAAGGGGATTTTGGTGAATTTTAGTTTCAATATTGTCCATGAATATTTCTGCTAATATATATATTGCAACTAAAATTCTCCGAAATCCCCTTATGAAATATTTTTTATATTGGTATATATATATGTAGACGATATTTTCTGTTGCTGCACAGGTACTGACAGACTTTTAAAAAAATTCTTTTTAGTTATCAATGAAATACATCAATCAATATCATTCACTATTGAATTTGAAACTAATAATTTTATTATTTTTTTTTGATTTAACAGTTACTCGAATAAATTATTTGAATGATTTTTCAATATTTCAGAAAGTTACTTATTCAAACTTGAGTAAATTCATGAAAAATAATAAGGAATGTACACATAAAGATAATAAATCGGAGGTTGATAAGTTAACCTGCGGTGATTGCCTTAAAGATTACATAAGACAGACTGAATGAACTCTCCGACATAGAATTTGTGAAAATTTGAATAGTTTCCTCAATAATAAAAGTAATTCCATATATTCTAACCATTGGAGATACTTTCAACCATAATTTTGAAATTCTACATATAGAAAGTAAGAGTTAAGAGTCTTAAACCTGTTGGAATCCCTAGAGATAAATAATCACAGTGAAATTGGAATATTACTAAACGAAAAATTAGATTTAAATAACTCACCCTTGTTAACTATAATCAGATAAGCTGATATTTACAGAGTTCTTTTTTTTGGGTTTTAGTGCTCAATAAAAATTTATTGTATTTACTGTAATATAAACAACAACGGATTTCGGAAACAAGCTTAGTTATTCAAAATGTAAACCTGCCTGATGATGCTACTGTGATAGCGAAACAATTGTTGTGAACATTACAATAAAAATTGTAAAAATCAGAATAACCTTATTTAGATATTATTTAATATGGATTTTCAACAAGTAGGGACTGATTCAATTCAATAATTCATTTATTGTTGCCTTTGAAGATAAGCCCGATTTCTGCAAGTTCGGCTATTTCTAAAATAATTGAAAATTTCGAGAAATATGGGTGTTTACGAACGTGCAGCCATCTCAAGATTGATAAAACATCAGTGAAAATCCTCTGAAATAGAAGTGCTGCTGTTGAAATCAGTGCACCTTGTTCGAGTAAAAAAATTGCTGAACAAGTCGATATGAGCGATAGAAGTGTTCAGAGATCATATCAAGCGAATGGAATTTTGTAAAACTAGATGGAAAAATTGAATGAAAATAGTTCATTCCTTAACAATATCTTATTCACTAATGAGTTATCGTTTCCTTGTTAAGAAAACACAACCAATCATTAGTAAGATATCGGTCTAGGCAGAATAAGCATCTGAGTATTTTCCTGCGCGTACCCAGTATCCCCGAATACTTAATGTTTTGACAGGAATACCGGGGAATTACATCATAGGGCCATTTTTGATCGATGATCGAACTTTGTGCCAAAATAGCAAATACGCCGAATCTGCTCAGAGATTTAAGATTATCTCTCTATAATAGATTTGGCTACTCTTTGACTCAACAAGGTGGATTTTCTGAGCATTTAATTTGTCGACCTTCGATTTCGCATTTTTAAGAATTTTTTTTTCAAGCCAGTTATGGCAAAAGGAACCTGAGTACTCATTTTTATAGAGCAAATTATTTGTGTCATTAAACGTAGCAAATAAATTCCTGGCACTCAATGGAATAAGATTGTCGTATATTTTCAACCGATATGGTCTAAAGCATCACATGTTTCAAGTGGGAATGATTCTGATTGCTGAAATCAGAGTGCAGAGTTTCGATCGAAGCATCCCTCCCACTCATCACTGAGAGAGAACAGTCGTTTATTCATCATTGCATCGCGCTGAGGTTTTGATTCTTCCACTGCCCCACTGGACCACGTCGTCCTCTAGATTAACATTGAATTTGCTGTTTCCGACCGTCTTTTCCATACCTGCTCAAAGGAGTGAGCCAGTGGAGCCACACAGTCGGTAGTAGGCGGTGTCATAAGGAACAACAGAGAAATGCAATAAATCTTGTGTAAAATAATTTTTTTTTTAAATGTAAATACACACACTTAAACAGAGTGAATCATAAGTACTGACACATAGGTTAAGGATAGTCTATTTGGACCAAATATACGTTAATAGAATATTGCTGTGGAAAAAGGTACAGAATATTGGTACTCATGTTTGAATACAATAATTTCACCCGTTTTCGAGAAAAACGCAACTGAAGAGTTCATTTTCCAAGAATGGGATTTTAAATAACAAACAATAATGAAACCGATAACGTAAAGCTTTTTTTCAGCAGTAAAGAAGATTTGAAAACACTTCAACATAAAAAGAGCAAATTTAAAGTAAATGTTTCGCGTGGCTCCTTTCAACTTCCATGACTTTCCTTATTCTTGTAGCAAAAGACTTCCGGATGTAAAAGAAAACATTATTCTGTTCTCTTATAAAATGAGCCTTATTTTGCATCCTCGTCTCGCGAAATAATTTCATGGACATAAACTAAGGACTTCATATGTCCCCCAAACATACAAATCGAGAGGGTTATAATCAGGACTTCTTGCTGACCAATCAAAATCACTTTTTCTGCCAATCGATCGATGTCACTTAGATAATTTCTAACAATTTATGGGAAATGAAAGGAGCACAAATCATATCCTGCACAAATCATATTTACCTTTTTATATCTAGTGATAATTCATAGAAAACATATTTTAAAGTATTTTACAAAAACAATAAATAACAAACTTCATAAAAATTTACAGGAAGCACATATGGCCAAGCAGTTGTAACATCAAATATTCAATTTGAACTCATGCTAAAAATATCTCTGTTTAACAGTATGCGGGTTTTTTCTTTTCAGTAATGACTGTTCTTCACTTAAATACCCCACGCCTGGTGAAAGTGGCTTCATCGGATAATAATCTCAATAACATTTCGGTCATCACTATGCTCGTTGAGAATGCGTTGACAGAACTGTAACCGCCGTGGAGGTTTCTTGGAAACAAATTTTAAACAGGAGAGAAACGATAACGGTAAAGATTCTATTTTTATAGAAATCTAATAATTGACGACTAACTTACTACTGTTGCAGCTCACCAGCATTACGTAAAAATGATTTTCCATCGTTCTCATAATCAAAATCGATATCAAAATTCGACAAAAAAGCTACCACTTAATTTAAAGGAATGATTCACGTGGCGCCCCCTATAAGAAAGAGTGAATTAATATATAAAATAATATTCCTTATTCGACTTTATGCTTCTATGTCGATATTGATAACCATTGAGAAATAAACAGTGAAATTATTAGCGAAAAACAAAAACAAAATTTAAATTTAAAGCACTGAATGGTTTTCCACAGCTTTATTTTTGGTCTAATCAACTTATTTTGGTCCAAATAATCTGTTTTTAGTTCCAATGTCTCAATAGTTATGATTCACCCTGTATAAGGTCGGCAACAAAGTAACTTCCAACTTTTGATGTATATGAGAATAGTATTTTTGTGCGTTTTCTCTAGAGTACAGCATACCATGGTTTCACACACAAATGTATATTATTTTCGGATTTGTCTCCAAAAATGCTCCCAAACGAGTCATGGACTCACCGATGAAGAATCCGAGGTAAAAAACTTTCGAACGAAAAGAGCCAAAGAAACAAACTTTCAGGCTAGATGTGGAGCTTTAAGATCTCGGTTAATTCGTTAATGAGTAAAATCGGTCCAATAGTTCCGGATTTATTCACATTTAAAATCTTCAAAATTAAAATATCAAAACAGATTTATTCAGTTAGCCTCCTGCAAATTTTAATTCAAAAAAATGTCATCCCAAAAACTATAAGAATTAAATTAACGTCTTATAAGCACTTAAATTTAGTAAATATATAATAAAATCAACACTCATTATATAATGTCAAATGGAATAAAAATCATCAATTAAAATTACTAAATTGAATACTTGAGAGAGACAAAAGTTTCTTTCTAATCTTATATTTATGAAAACCAAATATTTTTTTAAATATAATAAATATAATTTTGAGAACTTCTCAGAAACTAATTTATTTTAAATATTTAAATAAGTAACTTCTAAAATCTCTCAAAACAAGAAGTTTTAAAGGAGATTTGGTTTTTAAAATATAAGATTAGAAACAAAATTTTGTCGCCTTCAAGTATTTATTTAGTGGTTTTCATTGATAATTTATATTTCGTTAGGTTTTTTTATTCCACTTGATATTATATAATGAGTGTTAATTTTATATGTCTACTATATTTAAGCAGTGCTTATAAGTTATTTATTTAATTCTAAACGTTTTTGGACAAACTTGTTTGAAATTGAAATTTGTAGCAGGCTAACAGAATAAATCTGTCTTGATATTTAAATTTTGTAATAATCCTTCTTTCAAGTAAAGAACCTCTTTATATTATTTTATTTAAACCATTTTTCCATTTTCACAATAGTTCCGAAACTACTGACTGGATCGGAATGAAATTCATTATTTTGAGGTATCGGGTGTTTATTTTTACAGTGATAGAACTTTTGATAGAGATAACTGTGATTTGACAGAACGTAGAAGCCATGTTGTTTTGACATTTCTGTTCAGTAAGCATTGACAAATTATCATGGAAAGACTCACGCCAAAACAACGTTTACAAATTGTTGAAATTTATTTTCAAAATCAGAGTTCTATTCGTCAAACTTATAGAGCACTTCGTGAAATTTATGGTTTACATAATCGTCCATCAGAGCAGCTTATTCGTCGAACTATCCATAGATTTCGGACAACATTTTCTCTACTCGATGCAACAACAAGACAAAGAACTGTACGTATAGAAGAAAATATCGCTGCTGTAGGTCTTCGTGTTAATGAGGATCCAGATTTGTCTATTCGTCGAAGTTCACAACAAGTTGAACTCTGTGTATCCACCACATGGAAAATTTTGTGTAATGATCTTGGTCTACACCCTTACAAGTTCCAACTGGTTCAAGAACTAAAGCCACTTGGGCCCTAGAACAGCTTGAAGTTGATCCACTTTTTTATCGTAAAATTGTGTTTAGTGATGAAGCTCATTTCTGGTTGAACGGCTATGTAAACAAGCAAAATTTCCGTATATGGAGTGAAAACAATCCTCAAGAAGTTCTGCAGGTTACATTGCATCCTGAAAAATGCACTGTATGGTGTGCTTGACACGCTGGATGCATCATCGGTTCATATTGTCTTAAAAACAATGTTGGAGCTAATGTTACCGTGGAAGGTGCTCGTTAGAGATCGATGATCAATGATTATTTGTTTCAAAATTTGAATGGTATCGACCCAGAAGTGTTTCGATTTCAACAAGATGGTGCTACACCTCATGCTGCTAGCGTAACAATTGATTTATTGAAAGAAAGATTCGGCAATAACATTATTTCGAGAAATGGTCCAATTAATTGGTCTCCAAGATCATGCGACTGGATTATTTTCTTTGGGGTTATGTCAAGAGTTATTGGTTATGCTGATAAACCAGAAACAATAGATGCTTTGGAAGCCAACCTAACTCTTGTTATTGATGAAGTAAGGCCTGAATTACCCGAAAAAGTGGTCCAAAATTGGTCTGGTCGAATGCGGTTCCTCAAAGCTAGTCGTGGTCGCCATATGCCGAAAATTATTTTTAAAACATAAATGTCATAAAATTATCTTTAAAAGAAAAAAAATTGGCTTCAATCTTAATTTAAATGTGATTTATTTCAATTGTAAGTTCCATCGCTCTCGAAAAACACCCGATACGATGATATCAAGAAGACTCGAGCCAATGTTGATTTCCGAACGAAAAATACTGCAGACTTCAAGTTCTCAGGTTGAGTTTGAGGTCGAAACTCAGCAGTTGTGTTTAAAAATGGACAGAATCAGCTCAATAAAAGTTGTGTTTAAAAATGGACAGAATCAGCTCAATAAAATCAAAATTTGTTTGATGATTAAATAAAATCAAATAGGGTTATTATGATTTTCACTAATTTGTTATTATAATACAACAATTGTTTCGCTATTAGAGTATCATATTCAGGTAGGTGATATCTTACATTTTGAATAAGTAGATTTGTTTTCTAAATCGGTTTCTATTTATGTTAGGGTAAGGCTCAAAAATTTTTATTAAGCACAAAAACTCAAAAAAGAGGGGTCTCTGTAAATTCTAGCTCATCTGAATATGTTTAACAAGGATGAGTTTTTCAGTTCATCATCCTTTACACCAAAAAATAACAGCATTGTATTGTCTGATCCACAGATTTGTTAACTTCCCCATGAATCGAGAAATTTATATTCACGAACTCAACATCAATAGCTATTAATAATGACCACGATCCTATGTTGATAGATAAATAATTGTTGATGAATAAAAATAATGAAATAGCTTTAAATATGGTATATCCCAATACAAAAGAAAATTTTTAATACATTTACTTAAAATATACTGAAGGTTTTTTTGAGAAAATTGCTACATACCTCAAAAATAAATATGCTTCAAGAATTTAATTCAAAACTTATTCAAACCTGAGTAAATTCATTGAAAATAACACAACACACAGAAAGATGATAAATTGGGAGTTTATAAGGTAACCTGTGGTGATTGCACAAAAGTTTACATAGGACAGAGTCGAAGAACTTGCCGACATAGAATTTGTAAACATTTGAACAGTATACTCGATAACAAAAGTAATTCCACATATTCCAACCGTTTGTTAGAAACAGGACATACTTTCAACCATAATTTTGAAATATTACATATATAAAGTAAAAGCAATGCCTAAAAACCTGTTAAGAGTCCCTAGAGATAGGAATAACAAAATTGAAATAGTACTCAATCAACAATTAGATCTAAATAACTCACCCCTGTTTAACATATTCAGATGAGATGGAATTTACAGAGGCCCCATTTTTTGAGTTCTAGTGTTCAATAAACATTTTTGCACCTATTCTTATATAACCTTTTTTCGAAAACAAATGAAGTTATTCAAAATGTAAGATACCACCTACCTGAAGATGCTACTGTGATAACAATTGTTGCATTATAATAATAATAAAAATTTGTGAAAATCAGGCTAACCTTATTTAATATTATTCAATACGGATTTTCATCAAGTGAAGACTGATTCAATTAAACATTTGTGTGATGATAGTTGGTTCGCATTTTGTACATGAAATGGACGAAAAGGTGGCAGAAGATGGCTGATCGAAATGGGAATATACTATTAGATTTGAGAATCCTATGTGTAGAAAATTCGGAAATTACTTTATTGCAAGCTTATAGTTTTTTAGTGCACTGCAATAAATTAGTATGGTGAAAAAGACAATTCAACTGTGAACATTACTATTATGCTTAGATATTGGGTTTGACAACATGGACGGTAGATTTCCAGGCCTCAGGATTATGATGGATCTCAAATTTAATACTTTGACTTCACATGGATGTTTTTCAATTTTGATCAAGTGTGCATCGTGGTATATATCTTACATAAATAGGAAACAAATAAGCCAAACTCTACATGTTAACAGTCAATACAATAATATATGGAGGGCTCATATCTCAGTGTATTCATGTTCCAATTGATTAAAAAGAAGATATATTGTACTAGGCATTATTCCAAACGTCCAATCTTCCACAACCTAACCTTGAATAGTTATAAATGGTTCGCTTCACCACCAATGGTCCCCATAATTTCGAGGACGTGAATAAGAACATGAAACTCACCTCTCATAAATCGCCTATGAGAATGCGCTCGCTGATGTTCATGCTTCACTATTTCAACAACATTCGACACCGTATCTGAAAAACCTATATCGTGGTGTAGATGTGACGGATACCTTCGTCTTGGTGATGGACTTCTTTGGTTTGTTGGGGAATTGCCTCTACTGAAATACCAGAAATAAAACAGAATTTACTCATACACATCGAACACTCAATTCGGATCAGAACGGAGCCATGGGGTACACCCCGTGTACATGCATTGATGATTTGATGCCGACACTTACCGAAGGCTGGGTGATCTTCTATGGTTATTTCCATAATTTGAGGATGGATGAAGGTGCTGTTGGTCCGCCATGCTATCACAGGAAGGTCTCCTCGAACCCAGTACTTCCTGAAGCTCCGCCAAGGCCTGAAACATGACATTTCATTCCAAAAGACAGCTTCCATTGGAGCATTGTCAATTTGGATTGTATTCTTGTTCTATTTGTTTTCTCAAGTAATTATATGACTAGGTGAAAGTAAATTCCATTCATAACAGTTCCTGTTAACACATGCAAGAACCATGCAGAACTTTTCAGACAAACAGTTTTAAGGATATGCAATAACAGATTGAAAATTCTAGATTAAGTATACTAAGATTTGCGTGAGAGAAAATACTTCTTTATGCAAGACGAAATTTCTCCGAATCCAGTGTGATTTGATTGTTACTTTTTTATTATGAGTCAGAAGTTGAAGAAGAAAAATTTTGAAAGAATCTTACAGTATGCCATGAAATATTCACGGTGTACCACAAGGTTATATTTCAGAACCCACATTACTCCACATGATGTAAAGTTTCTTAAAGTTGCATGAAGATAATTGAATTTTAAACAGTTAAAACTTTTTTGCAGTATTATCTCTCGTGCAAATGAATCTATGCTTGAAATTTGCTAGCAGAAATATTTGTCCCTTCTAAGAAGTAACGATATAGATGTGCTCTAAAGAAGAAATCGGAAAAGAAGTTTTACTACTCGTTGTATGTAATATTGTGGTAATTAAAAATTTTTTTATGTGAACTCTAATTTTAACGTCTAATTGCATATTTTTTTTCTAGTCGAGGCAGAACCGAACACTTACATTGAGCCAGTACTGTCCTGAAGATGCATGATTAAAGTGTTCCCAATTTTTTCGTAATTTTTTTATAGGTATTTATCGCATTTTTCATTCAGATGTAAGTAGTGAACTACAGCAGTAAGATCTTTCAGATATTGGCAATTATTGAAATTTCAGAGTTTTTCGAACAAACATGTGTTTTAAGTTATATGTTGTTTTTTTGTTATATTCTTCCTATCATTATTTTGAATTTGTTTTTTATTAGTTTCTTTAAGTCACTATTAGAAAATTTAAGCTCTACAGTGCTTACAAATTTCTTGAAGCTCTTTTAGCATTTAACATTCGACATAGTATTAATTTAATAACTTTGTCTTACTCAAAAACCGTACAGCATACTGTACGGTTGAATGAATTTAGTCCATAGACTAAATTCATTATATTCTTCCTATACGTAAGTTATTATCTTCGCCGTTTTGTTGTCAATCCTGATTTTCTTGTAAATCTGTTAATTATTATTGACTAATATGTGTTAGGAGATGTACACTGAATGGCGATAAACGATGAACAACCCATAGGTTTATCCGACTTTACTTAGTGATTAAGCTCATTTTTCGTTTAATGGTTATGTTCTCCAAACAGAATTGCAGAATTTGGAGTAATTAAAATCCACACGAAAGTGTTCAGACACCATTACATACAGATGTCACTGTGTGGTGTTAAATGCATGCACAATACAGGACAATGTTGAATGATTTTTTCCTGCTGTTGTTGAAAATAATTAGGAGGATATGTGGTTTCAAAAAGATGATGCTACCTGCCACATAGCCACCTCAAGAATTGATTTATTGAAAACAAAATTTGGTGATAACATTATCTCAAGAGATGGTTCAGTTGATTATACTCCCAAGACCTGTGATTCAACACCTTGTAATTTCCTTCTTAGGGGATATGTTTAGTCAGATGTTTATGCTAATAATCAAATAACAACTCAGCAATTAAAAATAAACATTGATGAAATACAGTCAAATTCCTGTGAGAGAGTGATGAAAAATTGGGTTGAGAGAATGCACTACGTACGGAGAAGTCGTGGTAGTCATTTGACAGATGTTATTTCCCGTACATAATGGTATAATGTAACCTACCAAATGAAAAAAATGTGTTTCACTGAATAACTTATGCGTTTTCTTTAATTTCTGAATTGTATCATCGCTATTGAAAAACCCTTTTCGTCAACTACAAACATGTTATGTATAGTCCGTTCAGAAAGTATCTGTAATTTATTATTTTTCATAATTTTAATATACTTCTTTTTTGTAACATTCTAAGACAAAAGTAATATATGAAATAAGTTGTGCAGATAGTCGGCAATGGCCAAAGTTGCATAGCAACACTATTTATCAAATATGTTGATTGTTAACAGGTATACAATTCATGAAATAATGTCGGAAATAGAAAAAAGAGAACACATAGAATATTTGTATACGAAAGGTTTTCGAGACGTTGAAAAATTAGTGCAATTGACTGAACTAGCAAAAAGTGCTTATATATAAGAAAAGTGACATGGATATGAGACATAGACTAGTTTCAGGAAGATCGCGTAAGATTAAAGAAAACAATTTAAACGCTCTATTGGTCTCAGGACGACACAATCTGCTCTTGGGGTCTAGCAAATTGGAAATCAATGAAATATAAAAGTATATCCAGAAACCGTCCGTGTGTCACTGAAAAGACAAGACTACATATCGAGGAAATCAAAAAAATTCCCAATAATGAGACCTTTGTAGAAGAAACGAAATAGAATTTTTTCAAGAAGATAATTTCAATAATGTTTTTATATCTGATGGAAGTTGTTTCCAAGTTGGTGGAAATTACTTAAAAATCCTATCAAAAGCACCTGTTACAGTTCAAATTTCCAAATTTCCCATCAAAATAATGGTTAGGGGAGCAATATTTCAGCGTGGTGCTACGTCTCTCTGTATAGTTAATGGCACCATAAATAATAAAAAGTATTGTGGAATTCTAAACGATTTTCTCCTTGAAACGGCGCATGCTTTATATACAGAGGGGTGGCGTTTTCAGCAGGATAACGCCATACTTCGGCCTATACTCTAGCTTGGATGCAAGAGCACCAAGTGACTACCATTTCATGGGTAGCAGCTTCGCCAGATCTTAGCCCAATTGAAAACATATGGGGATTAATGAAGATTGAAGCTGAACGAGCAGCGCGACGAAATGAAGATGATTTAACTCAGTCAGTTTTACATTCCAGGACTACCATCATTGAAAATTATGGAGGTTATCTATTTTCGGACGTACCTCCACGTTCAGTAAAGTTTCTGTCAATGGGCATGATCAATGGACTAGAATGAGAAGCCGACGTGGTGAAAGAATTTGAGAAAAAGTTTCATATTCATCGCACTGTGGTCATTATGGTGTTGAATTCTATTGCTATGGTACAAGATCATCACTAGTTTTTATTAGAGATAGCATGAGAGTCTAGCGAGAGCAGGAAGTAATTGCACCATATTTTATTTCATACCTTTACACCATCCAAAATGACACGTTCTAATATTATAATCCAAAACCGCATGTTGCTTAAGATATAATAATATAATATAATAGCCTTCATGGATCAACTTAAGCTCTCGACTAATTTTTCCTCGAATCATGAGGTCTGGGATATGACTGGTCGCAATCTGTTGACATTGAACTGCATCTGGTGCTAAAACCAGCGAATTCTTATGTAGTAAGGTCAGGCTGGATTGATATACCGTTTGAGGATATCAGAACCTAACTTACGCGTAAAATACATAAGGAGAACCGAAAAATAATGTCGCTTTCTTAAATTAAATTTAAAGGAATAAATTTTCAACAAGTTTTTATTTTTAATGAATTATGTAATCACCTTCGTTATCAACAATCTTTTTGCATCTAGTGTGCAAATTTTCAATGGCGGAACGATATAAATCAATTGGTTTTTGAGTAAAATATCACTAGATGGCATTTTGGACAAATGGCAAACTAAGGGTGCGATATCGGGCGAGTATGGTGGATGAGTCAGTACCTCACACCCCAATTCATTCATTTCAAAATAGACAATTCCGCGTATGCTCCACCAAACACACAGAAGCCCCTTTTTGGGATGTAAACCCGGCTTCGCAGTACTTCATGGTGGTTCATTTGGTAAAAGCCACTGCCTTTTGCATTTTGGATTATCATATACAACCCATTTTTCCTCTCCAGTGATCAATCGATTAAAAAACGAATCTGTGTTGTGGCGCTAAAGCAATACATTGCATGTGATGGATCAGTTGGCTTTGTTCTCTTTGGATAGATTATATCAAGGTTTATTAAGAGTGTTTGAGACTTTCTCGATTGTCTGACATGAATTTGCTTGCACTTCCGCCCTTAGAATGTCGTTGTCCAATGTTTTTGGTCTTCCTGATCGATAGGAGTCAGAGAGATCAGAATTATAGGCTCTGAACCCAGAGAACCATATTTAGCATTTACGTACGTCTAATGCACCTGGATAAACATCGAAAATCTTTTTGGTCACAACTGTGGCGTTAATATCCTAGCGAAACTCAAAAGCATACAATGCCGAATAAGCTCTTTTGGTGTTTGCAAAAAATTGCAAAAACCATCTAATATTCAATTATTTGTTATGAACAAGACCCAATAACTTTAAAATATCTTTGACACGACTTCGAAGTATACAATGAGCTGACAAATGACAATCAAATATTGACATGCGCAAAAACTACATTACTTTCCAGTCACCCTATTATTATAAGAAATAGCTGATAGTCAATAGTTTTTTCATTAAGTTGTCTAATAAAGTCCAAATTCTGATCATTTACTGATTGGGAGGGACTACCGTAGTGAACCAAAAGAACTTGAAATCGGATAAACATATAGGAATGTTTGCGTTTTTCCTTGTGTCAATAAATAAGATCTCAGTTTTGTTTGATCAGTTTTTCATTTTTTGAGTTTTATTTTGTATTTGCTATCATCAAAAGTATTTTGAACTCGCTTTTAACTTTCCATCTTCCGGATACTGATAATATTGAAAGATCTCACCGAATTCAACTTTTTTTTGATATTTCATATCTTTCCCCAAACAGTTGAAAGTGCTCAGCTACTTCCGCATACCCACTAAAAGACACAACACTCAAACAGAGCTAGGAGACTATTTCAAAGAGTGGGTATATCTAATTTTTCAAAATTCTATTGCTGATAACAGCTAATAATACCTTCGCTATGGTTCGGGACTAACTCTAACACCTTTATCTTGATCTGTAAAGAATGCCTTGACAATTAAAACTTTTGTATGACTCCTAATAACCTAAGATTGGGTCTAATTCTATGGAATACCACCTATAGGACTGTTATTTTCACCTTTTTGCTCCTGAAACAAAGAGAGTAAATTAAAATTCTATCAAAATCAAGAGGAGATTATCTTGGATGGTGCTAGTCGTTACTTGGTGGAGATCCATAATGAACTAATTAAATAAAAGATATACGAAATTTTTACACCGAGCATATAAAATAGAAGAGAAATTGTGCCTTTTTAAAATAACTAAGATAAGTACTTTAAAGATACTCAAAGGACTGTATAGTATAGATTTAAATTTTTTTTATTATGGTTTATGTGTTCACCGTGGATATCGTCTTCGAACCGCTAAACAAAATATCGACTTCATCATTTAATGCTAAAGACACAACCCCAAACATACATAAAACAAGAGTTAATATGTTCAACTTGCAACAGCAAATATAAAGGTCACACCAGGCAATTATTCAGAATTAGACACAATGAATATAAAACAGACTTCACAAAATACAATAGACGATATTAAAATCTACTGAAGTTTTCAAATAAGTGTACAATGAAAATAATCTAAACATAAATATTTTCCAAACAGATCTAGATTAGAATAGTTGTGGTCCTTTGTCGTGAAAGCAGCTCTGCACTCCGACCAGTAAGGTCTTCTGTATGTTACCATACCACTAAGTTTTTCCCAAGAAGGTTATACTCTTCGCAAAGTTGATTGTCTTCCTGGGAGACTTGACTCACATATCGTTCGGCATGAGAGTCCAGAAAGAAGCGGTTCCTCCTCTTTTTCTTCTTTATTATTTCCCTCAATGTCTTGACGAGCTGGCACCCGAACTAGTACTAGTTTGTTGCCTTTCTTCAGTGGTATGAGGAATTTTTTACACCTCCAGATGGTCCTTGACTCACACTAGACAGCCATCATTTGCTTTACCGACGATCTGAGGCAATACAAATTCAAGTTTCCTTGGGATCATATATGCCCACTCCTTGCTTTCTCAGGGACCATTCAGTATATCCGATGAGATTGGTTTTCCGAAGTTGAACTTACCTTTCCATGCCTTTTTGGCACCTTTGATTACTTCAAAGGCATCGATGTTATACTCCACTAGCATAAAATCTTCCAGGAACGAAAGAACTAAATATGTGCCGAAACACATAGTGTTGCCAGACTCTAAATAACCTCTATATCAAAATGCAAACTCTAGATGGCCCATCTTTTATGTATTATATGCTGAAACTAGAGGAAAATGAAAGGAAACTAATATGCCATCTCATTCAGTATTTTTTCATGTCTGTTAGTTGCTTTCTCTGAAAATTAGATATACAAGGTATATATGAAGAGTTGCGAAAAAAATTAGGGGGTTATTCCCTGTCAAAAAAGCTTCATTTTTCCCTCATGCTTAGTTTGAGCTTCCTAAAAATGGCACCCAAAAACCAGTTTATTAATTTTTGTTAAAACCAAAACACTGACAAGAATAAAATTAAGCAGATATTTTATGCAGGCTAGAAGGCACTCAAAAATATTTTGGTGGTGTTCCTCTATGACAGCAGGGTGTAGAAAAAGCCACCCCTAAACCTTCTTTCGCAAGAAAGTTTCTTCACCATGTGACGGTTCTGCGATATTAAAGGAACAACTTTTATATCCATATCACATTCAACGTGTGCAAGGGATTTTCCGAGTCGTCTCCAATTCTCCAGTTGGATGTTGGGAATGATTGAACAATATTCTCAATTTTTGAAAAAGTTCCTATTCACAGACATGGCAAATTTTTCTAGAGATCCAATAACTAATTTTCATAATAACCATATACGGGCCGAAGAGAATCATCACGCTATTACTGTAGCTCACCACAAAGAATAATTTTTTCTGAATATTTGACTTGGATATGTTGGGGATCAGTTAATTGGTCCAAAATTTCTACCATGTATATTGAAGGGAAATATCGGGTGTTTCTTTTAGAGGGGAAGAACTTTCGATAGGGATAACTGTAATTTGACAGTAGGTAGAAGCCATGTTGTTTTGACATTTCTGTTCAGTAAGCATTGACAAATTATCATGGAAAAACTCACGGCGCAACAACGTATACAAATTGTTAAAATTTATTTTCAAAATCAGTGTTCTATTCGCTATTTATAGAGCACTTCGTGAATTTTTTGGTTTACATAATCGTCCACCAGAGTAGCTTATTCGTCGGACTATAGATAGATTTCGAGCAAGATTTTCTCTACTCGATGTAACAACAATATGACAAAGAACTGTACGAACAGAAGAAAATAACGCTGCTTTAAGTCAATTATGATCCAGATTTGTCTATTCGCGAACGTTTACAACATGTTGGACCCATACAAGATCCAACTGGTTCAACAACTAAAGCCACTTGACCATAATAAGCGTCGTTTTTTTGCTGATTGGGCCCTAGAACAGCTTGAAGTTGAACCACTTTTTTATCGTAAAATTGTGTTTAGTGATGAAGCTCATTTATGGTTGAATGGCTATATGAACAATCAAAATTGCCGTATGTGAAGCGAAAACAATCCGCAAGAAGTTCTGCAGGTTCCATTGCATCCTGAAAAATGCAATGTATAGTGTGCTTTACACGCTGGAGGCATCATCGGTCCATATTTCTTTAAAAACAATGCTAGAGCTAATGTTGCTGAATGGTGCTCGTTACAGATCGATAATCAATGATCATTTGTTTCAAAATTTGAATGGTATCGACCCAGAAGTGTTTTGGTTCCAACAAGATGGTGCTACACCTCATGCTGCTACCGTAACAATTGATTTATTGAAAGAAAGATTCGGCGATAACAGGATTTCGAGAAATGGTCCAATTAATTGGCCTCCAAGATCATGCGACGTAACTCCACTGAATTATTTTCTTTGGTGTTATGTCAAGTCATTGGTTTATGCTGTTAAACCAGAAACAAAAGGCGCTTTGGCAGCCAACATTACTCGTGTTATTGATTAAATAAGACCTGAATTACTCTAAAAAGTGGTCCCAATTTGGTCTGGTCAAATGCGATTCTCACAGCTAGTCGTGGTGGACGTATGCCGTATATTATTCTTGAAACATAAATGTCATAAAATTATCTTTCAAAAAATTGGCTTCAATCTTAATTGAAATGTGTTTTATTTCAATTTAAAGTTCTATCACTTTAAAAAATACCCGATACATACAGATCTAGAAGAGGAACTTCATGTACTTCTTCAGAATACGCCTTTGCGTGTTCGAAGGACAATATGGTTCAGGTATGATGGGGCCCCTGCACATTTCAGTATTGAAGCACGTCAACATTCAAATCATAAATATTCAAATCGCTGGATAAGGCGAGGTGGACCTCAGTTCTGGCCTGCCCGGTCACCAGATATAAGTCCTCCGGATTTTACTTTTTGGGGCCATTTAAAAACATTCGATTACAAGACTCCTGTCCAAGGTATGGAAGACTTAAGGAACCCCATTGTTCTTTTATGTAGGGTTATTCAAACCCAATCTATGCGCTGACATCGAGACTTTTGTGTAACGACTGAAGGTACTCACTTTAAACATTTAGTATGATCACAAACAGCAAGAAAGAAATATTCATCGATAGAAATCAACATATTCGTTGGTTACAATCGATGAATCTATCTTTCTTGCTATTTGTGATGCATGATATTCAATTTGTGAAAAGTTTTAAATTGTTTGTTTTGTTACATTTATTTAATATTTGTACCGATTCTCAATAAAAATGTCAACTTGGATAAATTTAAGGTCGAAAATAATTCAGCATCTACATTTGTTTTCTCAAAAAGTGTTAATTTTAACGTGAAACGACAAGATCCCTTATTTGTTTAAAATAGATCAAGCTAACCAAAACGAATTTGCTTATTGTAAAATATGAATGAGAAAAAAGTTTCTTGCGAAACAAGGTTTAGGGGTTGCCTTTTCTACCCCTTGCAATCATAAAGGAAAACCACCAAAAAATTATTTTGAGGGCCTTCTTGAAATGTCTGGTTAATTTTATTCTTGTCAGTTTTTTGGTTTTAAGCCATCTTCTTCACTATAGAACAGGGAGAACACATAGATGAGACTAATAATGACCGAAGTATAGAAATATCGATGGAAGAACTAAGGACTAACATTACAAAATTAAAAAATAGAAAAGCTCCAGGACCCGACGGCATACCGAACGAACTGCTGAAGTATGGAGGTGACATGATAGTAGAAAATATGCATGTTCTTTTCCAAAAGATATTGACTACAAAGAGCGTACCAGACCAATGGAAATCAAGTAAAACGGTACCAATACATAAGAAGGGAAATAAGAAGGATTCTGATAACTACCGTACCATCACATTGCTGAATACATCGCTCAAGCTGCTAACTAAGATTTTGGCCAATAAGATTAGTGAAGGATATTCGATTAGTGAAGAGCAACAGAGGTTTCGAAAGAATAGGTCAACAACAGATGCAATTTTCATAGTAAGGCAAATCGCAGAAAAGGCAACTGAGTTCAACAAACCTGTTTACATGTGCTTTTTAGACCTTGCTAAAGCCTTTGATCGCGTCCGACTGAAAGATGTGTTGAAACTGCTGAAAAAACAAAATCAACCCAGCAGTATAGTAGAGCTTATTAGAGATCTCAATACTAACAACAAAACTAAAATCAAGATAAACAATGAACTCACAGCAGAGGTGAATATAACATCTGGTATTCGCCAAGGAGACAGTCTAAGCCCTCTACTTTTTAGCATAATAATGGACAAAATTGTGGAGAAAGTAAGAAATGCAGGACAGGGATACAGGCTTTCTACGAAACTGATAAGAATTGTGTGTTATGCAGACGACGCAATATTGATTTCGGACAACGAAGACGACCTACAGAGAATGGCACATGCATTCGAACTAGCAGCCAGAGAGTACAATATGAGCATATCAACAGCTAAAACCAAATCTTCAGTTGTCGCAAGGAAACCCATAAGATGTAAAATTGTAATAAACAATGAAATAATCGAACAAGTTTCGAAGTTTGAATACCTTGGGGTGGAAGTTTCTAGTTGCGGAGACCTGAAAACAACTGTACGCAAACAAGCCAACAAAGCAGCTTATATATCGGGATGCTTACAGGATGTCATTTGGAAGAATAAAGATCTGAGATTGGACGGGAAAATCCGCATATATAAGTCATGTGTTAGGCCTATTATGACATATTCTATCGAGACGAGAGTCGATACAGCAGAGACGAAGAGGATTCTAAGGACCACGGAAATGAAACGTTAAGAGCAATAGCTGGGAAAACATTACTGAACAGAATACCAAACAGTCAAATAAGAGAGCGATGTGATGTTCAGGATGTTGTGCGATGGAGAAGACAGAGGAGAAGAGAGTGGGACCAGCATGTAAGCAGAATGAGCTCTCAAAGATTAGCCCGAATAGCGAGGGATTTGAAACCAACTGGAAAAAGACCACCAGGACGTCCCTTCAAAAGATGGCGAGACAGTTGGCAGTCCACATCACAAATACGGCTGCAGAACTAAACGAGAGGATGAAAAAAATCGTGAAGTACAGGCCCATATAAGTAGAAGAAGAAGAAGAAGTCAGCTTCAGGGGGCTGTACCTAAGTAGAAGGAGCTAAAAAAAATAAGTTTATATAAAAAAAGCCAACCTATTTTTTGACAAGTAATAACATCCTAAATTTTTTCGCAACTATTCATATACACCCTGTATTATACAGGGAAAGAATTCTCCCATATGTCTTCTGAACTAATGGCATATTTACTGAATCGTCAATAGTCCAAAGAAAACAGCGTTCACAAATATATGTTTGAAAAATTGTGTATCATTTCGTCAATCTTTTATTCCATTAGTTCACTCAATATCATTACGTAGCTTTGTCTTTGTTTCGTTCCACCTCTAAACTTTCAATTTACCTTAGCGATCTGTTCCTCTTCGTGTTTCTTCGAGCAAGTGTGGCAAGGGAGCTTTCTTCGTGGACATGGGCGTCGGAATGTTCCTGGCCCCCCATTAGGGGGGCACCCTCCAAACTCACTGATCCAGTACGGCTGCCTCCCAAATGCCCAGCCATATCCAAGAGGCAGTCAAAAAACGACGCTTTCTGTCATCCAACAAACGTTTACTTAAGCGATTTACCAATCCATAACACTCTCAATCTCAAAACCCTTTTTACACTCAATACTCTTCAATCAAGCTATTTTACACAGTTTAAGACCTACTTTTCATCTTTTTGCCATCTTCATAATTCAGAAAAACTTCCCAAATAGTGGCCGAAATTTGATAAAAAGAGGAAAATCTATGAAAATGCATGCAATATTTGGGTTAAGCTGTAGCTAGGATTTGTATCAAGAATATCCTAAAATTAACTAAATTTCAAATAACAATTTTTAGGTACATGATAAGAAAACTGAACTATTCGATATTATATCGAATGAAATTCTTGAATTCATGGAGTTGATAAGCCTTCGGACTCATACAGACAGTGAATTATATCATTTAAAATTTTAGCCAATGAAATTGCCTGATGAAAGAAAGATTGAGTTGAAAATCACATTTAAAAATTATATTGGCCGACAAAATTTCAAAGAAAAATCAGTGACATTTAGCAATATTTTGAATATTAGTTCATAGATATAATTTTCTCAGCATAGATAGAATCGGCCAAGTTTCAGCAGAAAAATGAGTGCCAGATAATAAAGTAGAAAATAATAATAATAAGAAATAAGAACTAATGAATTAGAAAACTATGTACTTCATCAACAATATACCATGAAACTCGCATACATCAAAGGTCAAAATTAAAAATCAAAATCAGAATTCTGAAATATTAATAAGGGAAATAAAATAAAAGGAGGTTTATACTTGATAGAAGGTATATAACATTATTTAAATATTTTAATATTATCCTTCTACATATTTAATTTCAAAAAGTTATATTTAATATTTGTAACTTCAAAAATGCAAAACAGTTTTAAGAACCTCTACAAAACTAATTTATTCTTAATATTAAATATATTTGAATAAGTTACTTAAAAATGTCTCAAAACGTTTGATATTTTAATCATATAGTGGAAGTTTTCTAGGAATTCTGATTGTAATTCTTAATTTTAAATCAGAGTAGACTCAAAATTCATATTATCAAATAAAAGTACTATGATGAAGGCTGCTAAATGAGGTTTACCTAAATTTTATTCGAAGTCAACAAATATTTCACTTACTTTGAATTCGCTCCAAACAAAGATCGATTAGTTTTGAATGATATACACAAGAAACATATTCAAGAATAATTCGGAATAAAATGAATTATGGAATCAAAATTTGGGACCAAAAATGAACTAGAAACGTATTATTGATAGAAGAACAAAATTTTTAATCCTTTAGTTGATACCATTTTATTTAAAATGGAAGTGAAGCGTTATTATTCTTTTACCAACAAACTTTCTCCTGAAATTGTTCAGTTTTCTATACCATGTAACTAATCAATAGGTTCATGCAACTGAAACTTGGTAAAAATGCAATTTTTCATTAATTGACATGAAAACCTCCAAAATTCGATCATCAAAAATGGAAAAAAAATTCCGATGATGATCAAAAAATGCAGGAATTCAGCAGTTTCATGTTTGTAACCCCCCTAGCAATCAGAAACATGCAAAAACCCTATAAGATATAAAGTTGAATATTTCATAGCCTACTTCTGTGTCATAAGGAAGATAAAATGGGAAAAAACACTGTAGAAGGCATTGAATGATAGAAATTTGCTTAAAAGTTATAAACACTGTGCTTTCTAGAGCTAGAATGACTTATCCAGAAATTTTTCGATGTGAAATAGATGGAATATTGGAAAACTGGAACTTGCTTTAACCAAAAACTGTTGCGATTAATTGCAACAGGTGCATTAAAAAACAGGCAGAAGTACTAACAAGAAAATTACATATTAATCTACAGCAGGACTGTCTATGAATGAAAATCTGTTAAGTGGTCATTCTAGAGAAAAAACTAAGTTTGAAATTATCATACTACCGCGTGATTTGTTGAAGGACTATTCCCAAATCCCTGAAATACAAATGCAAAATCAGGCACTAAAGTTCAGTCGTCAAGATTCGATATCGAAGTTATGCTACCATCTTCTTAGTTAATATTACTCATTTATTTTCAGCCCATTGACCGTATGAAATTTATCACAAATGTCTATATCTCATTTTGAAAAACTTAGCCAATCATTTCTGAAAATTGCATAAATAATATTCAATATTTTCAATACTAAATCATTGAAAATATTAATGAATTGTAACGTTTGAATATTGCCAAATTATACCAGTTGGTGAAACAACCTGTTGGTTTCAAGAATTCTGAAATTGTACGAATCTTATTGTATAAATTCCTGTCATGAGGTTGTACTGATGAAATTTCAGATTGGAGAATTATTTTGTATCTTGAATAATGGCATTCGATGGTTTTCTGAAAACTGATGCTTTTCTCTACACAAATTGATAAAAGTACTGTTTTTCTTTGATTTCAGTATTCATTTTCAGTATCATACACCCTCTCTAATTAAAACAATAGAATTTTTTCCCGAGATGGTAGCACATTTCTCGAATATCTCTTACGTATTTTGTGTCAAAGTGCCTCTTCACCAAACTGATGAGTTTTTATGTGGGAAGTATCTATGGGATATTGTGAGAGTGATACCACTACAGCTAAAGTTTCTTTACATGTATCTAAACATCTGAGATCACTAGCTATTGTTTCCCATCTCAAAAACTTCGTTAAAATAGGACATGTGTGATTATTTTCGAAAAAAAAATTTCAATAAAAACCATCGTTATCAAATGAGTTTCGGAAGATCGTTTTAGTCGAAAGTGATACCCTGTAAGCTATCTGTTGTAATGTTCAATAACAACTCGGATACAATATTTCTATTCAGTTTGATTTTTCACGTTTGAAATTGAGATGACACACTGAGTTAGACACAAGTAATTGTACACTTTCATCGAATACCTTCAGCGGCATTCGATATCTTACATCCAGAAGAAATAATTTTTTGAACTTAAATTTTTGGTAACAGAGTGACATATTCGAAACACAATGTCAACGTTTCACCTCAGAGAAGGTTTTTGGGAAGACAACATTTCATTTTTCGATTAAACCGGTCTTTACTTCATAGAAATTAATTTCAAAAAAAAAAAAATTAATGAGGAATATTTCAGCAATTTACTAAATGAGCTAGCATTGTTTGACTTCGTCAGGTTTAAATTTTGAACCAAATCCATAAAAGGAACACCACATCTTATATAGGCAAGGTAAAATATTGAAAATAGTAATACAGATAAAAGTCAATTATTGGAAATACCTAGGAAAGGATACAAATAACACTATTATAATGCGGCAATTATCAGAAATACCTAACTAAGCCAAAATATTCAACAAGAGGGAATTGTCTACATCTTTTCGCTCATTCAGATCAATCTAAAGGATTTTATCTCTGTGAATTTATGGATAATTTCATAGTTATTGAATTTATGTCCAAATTCTTTCAAATGACTGCTGAATGTTGGGCGATGTCTGACTATAATTCCTCTAGTGTTCACGTATAAATATTGAATTGAATCAGTCCTTACTTGGTGAAAATCCATATCAAAGAATATTTAAACAAGGTTATTCTGATTTTCACAAATTTTTAATGTTATGTTTACAACAATCGTTTCGCTATCACAGTAGCGTCATCAGGCAGGTTTACATTTTGAACAACTAAGCTTGTTTCCGAAATCCGTTGCTTTTTATATTACAGTGAGTACAATGAATTTTTATTGAGCACTAAAACCCAAAAAAGGGTCTCTGCAAATTCCGGCTTATCTGCATATATTTAACAGAGGTGAGTTATTTGAATCTAATTGTTTGTTAAGTAATATTCAAATTTTATTGTGTTTATTTATCTCTAGGGATTCTAACAGGTTTAAGGCATAACTTTTACTTTCTATAGGTAGAATTCCTAAATTATGGTTGAAAGTACTTAACGAACAATTAGATTTAAATAACTCACCTCTGTTAAATATATGCAGATAAGCTAGAACTTGCAGAGACCCTTTTTGGGTTTTAGTGCTCAATGAAAATTTATTGTACTTACTGTAATATAAATAGCAATGGATTTCGGAAACAAGCTTAGTTATTCAAAATGTAAACCTGCCTAATGATGCTACTGTGATGGCGAAACGATTGTTGTAAACATAACAATGAAAATCAAAATAAGCTTATTTAAATATTATTTGTTCACGTATTATTTTTATTAAAGTATTTACCCGTTTGACAAATTCACAGGATGTCCTAATATAAATTTGTCCCCTGCCAGAACTCAGAAACGAAGAATTTTCGGAGATTTTACAAAAACAGGCCAGCTTTTGTTTTGTGGGAGACGAATTTCCATCATGACTTCGTTCCAAAAAACTATTTCCATGAAGGTTGCATCAACCCCATATTTTTTGAATAAGGAAGAGATGTCGAGTGTTGATTAGTTTGAAAGTTCTTTCTGTTATATGCACAACCAAGTTAAAATTTTCAAAATCGATTGACTATTCACGAAATAATGTAATATTGAATTTACCGTCAAAAGGTGATGTTCAACAGATAGTTGAACCACCCAAAGTCAAGAACCTAAGAGTTTTGAAGAATCCAAAAATAATTTTCAAGTGCTGTATTAGGGAGGAAGAATTCTTATGATGACATTGATCCGAAAAAACCACCTAAGGGTGGCAACAAGCTCCAATTTTTCTTTAATAGGAAAGAGATTGTGAATGTGTTTTAGTTAAAAAGCTTTTTTTGTTCTCTAAACATCCTATTAGAAATTTTCAAAGTCGGTGATTTTTTTTAACAATTGCAGGTTATCGCGAATTTTCATCATTCTGATAATATAATTTGAGAATTTTTTATTTTTCCTTCCATAGAATAGACCATTCTGCCACGTAAGTAAGTCTCAAACCCAATTATGATGCAGAAGCGAAAGACGAAACACATTTGAGAAAGAATCTCCAGAAAAATAGTATACATTGTAATGAAATTCATGCATTCCACACAATTTCCCATCATTAACGACAAGAAAGTCGATTGTTTTTAATGTAAAAACATTCAAAAACTCAAATTGTCCTGCCATTAAATAAATATATTTGAAAATTTCAACTGCGGTGTTTAGAGAACAAAAAAAACTTCTCAACTAAACCACATCCAACATGTCGAGGGTTGTTGACATCCTCAGGTGGTTTTTTCGGAAGAATATCGTCATAGGAATTCTTTCTCCCTAATACAGAACTTGAAAATCATTTTTGGATTCTTCAAATCTCTTAGGTTCTTGAGTTTGGGTGGTTCAACATCACCTTTTGATGGTAAATTCAATATTACATTATTTCGTGAATAATGAACCGATTTTCACAAGTTAAACTGGGTTGTGTACAGAACATAAATAACTTTCAAACTAAACAACAGTCGACATCTTCGACGTGACTTCATGAGGGTGGTTTTTACGAAACAAATTCAAGATGGAAATTCATCTCCCTCAAAACAGAAGTTGACCTGTTTTTTTTAAATCTTCGAAAATTCTTCGTTTCTAAGTTCTAGAGGGGGGTCAAATTTTCGTTGAGACACCCTGTATACCATAGAGCAATCATTGAAACTTAACTGATAAACTCCAGATCCATTGTTTTTATCAATTTCATCTTTGTTGCTTTTATATTGATAATCTTTCTAGTAACTAGTCAATTCTTCTTCAAATACTTGGCAATATTACCCAATATTCCATGCACATAGGGTCTAGACTTGCCCACTGTCGCCGACGTAGGAACTAGCGCAGATAACAGCATTGTAAGGCTCAATGGCATAATATCGTCTTCATCGACGAAGCACGATTCTGTCTAGATAGGGTACGATAACAGTAGAAGAGAAAGACGCTGCCGTGATATTGAGGTTCCTGTTGATAGGCATGTAGGAGTGTTAGAGAATTCATTTGGAGGCCATTGTATATGGCAGATGATAGCCATTTCTCTTCATCGAGGCAGTATGACAACGGTGCGTTTTAGTCGTGATGTTTTACAAACTACTTTGCTGAATGCCCATCAACACGTTCTTCTCAGCCAGATAAGGCTTGTTCTCAAATTGCTTGTCGAACTGTAGCCCTTAACCAAGAAGCAGACGTTAATATTTCACTCTGGCTAACCCTTTCACCAGATTTATATCCAATCACACATGTGTGGAATATGATGGGGGAGACTGCCTACATTGGACCATCTTCTACATACTCTGACACGGTTAATCCAAGCTCAAGATTCTTGGAACTAGCAGATATCAACCACCTCATTCTGTAGATGCCTAATATTGTACAGTAATGTTTAAAGCTACACAGTCATCAAACCTTATTATTTTTTATTTCAGATTATAGGATAATGTATTATTTTGGAAATTTCCTCCTTTACACATAAAAAAATTAATCTGAAGAAATCATTCCTTCTGGATGTAACTGATTGAACTGCTATAAACTGACTATGTCAAAATTTCAATGAAGATTCCGCAATTAGATTAGGTCAAGAGGCAATGATGCAGACTATACATATTCGATTCTTCTCTACAAAACACCCTTGGCCTCACAAGCCTTGATTTTCAACCGGATCTAGAATTCTAACCATACAGGTATCAACAACAAAACCTCTTGTGAAAATTTTGTACCAGAGAAAATTCAGTCCAAAACCACACATATCGAAACGCTGAAAGACCATCTTTTCATGAATGGGAAACAATAAACCTAAATGTGAGGGAGAAACACATAGCAGTCACATTGAACAATCGTTCTTGTAGGCCACATGATAGTGTACAAATCTGTAAAATTCTGAATGTTTAGGTATGAGATGTAGTTTATATTAGTGTGTATTCTGTATGTTTTGTGGTCACAGGTCCTCAAGGTACGTACCGGCAATCCTGTTGGTTCCTCCTGGCCAAACCTGGTACTCTTCCAACTCTCCAGGATCAAGAGACCTGCGTATAATTTACCCACCGACATTTTGCCGTTGTTCAGTTGGTCGCTTGGAGGTACCAGAAGGTCTACCATGTTCTTGGCCTGTAAGGGCCATATTGTTTTTATGGTTTCCTTCAGTTCCATGTCGGCCTGGTCCATTTCGTCAGCTGAAAGTTGGCAAGAATTAAGAGATTAAAATGGAGAGTTTCGGTTATGCATACTGATCGATTTGATGAATTTATATCAACATCTCGACAGGAATGACACGAGTTAAATGATATCGGGTGTTTTTTTGAATGATTGAACTTTAAATTAAAATAAAACACATTTAAATTAAAATTGAAGCCAAGTTTTGTTTTTATTTGAAAGATAATTTTATGACATTTATGTTTTAAAAATAATTTACGGCATATTTCCACCACGACTAGCTCTAAGGAACCGCATTCGACCAGAACAATTTTGGACCACTTTTTCGAATAATTCAGGCCTTATTTCATCAATAACACGAGTTATGTTGGCTTACAAAGCGTGTATTGTTTTAATCAGCATAAACCAATGACTGGGCATAACCCCAAAGAACATAATCCAGTGGAGTTACGCTGCGTGATCTTGGAGGCCAATTGATTGGACAATTTCTCGAAATAATGTTATAGCCAAATCTTTCTTTCAATAAATCAATTGTTACGGTAGCAGCATGAGGTGTAGCATCATCTTGTTCGAACCAAAACACTTCTGGGTCGATACCGTTCAAATTTTGAAACAAATAATCATTGATCATCGATCTGTAACGAGCATCATTCACTGTTACATTAGCTGCAGTATCGTTTTCAAAGAAATATGGACGCGTTCAGCGTGTAAAGCACACCATACAGTGCATTTTTCAGGATGCAATGGAACCTGCAGAACTTCTTGAGGATTGTTTTCGCTCCATATACGGCAATTTTGCTTTTTTACATAACCGTTCAACCAGAAATGAACTTCATCACTTAACACAATTTCACGATAAAAAAGTGGATCAACTTCAAGCTGTTCTAGGGCCCAATCAGCAAACGAACGACGCTTATTATGGTCACGTGGCTTCAGTTCTTGAACCAGTTGGATCTTGTATGAGTGTAGACCGAGATCTTTAAGCAAAATGTTCCATGTGGTGGATGCACAGAGTCCAACTTGTTGTGAACGTCGACGAATGGACAAATCTGGATCATCATTAACACTGTGACTTACAGCAGCGGGATTTTCTTCTGTACGTACAGTTCTTTGTCTCGTTTTTGTTGTTGCATCGAGTAGAGAAAATGTTGTCCGAAATCTATCGATAATTCGATGAATAAGCTTCTCTGATGGACGATTCTGTAAACCATAAATCTCACGAAGGTTGGCGAATAGAACATTGATTTTAAAAATAAATTTCAACAATTTTTGAACGTTGTTGCGGCGTGAGTCTTTCCATGACAATTTGTCAATGTTTACTGAACAGAAATATCAAAACAACATGGCTTATACCTTCTGTCAAATCACAGTTATCCCTATCGAAAGATCTATCACCCTAAAAAAACACCCAATATAAAGATATTTTTCATTATCCAAGTATTTTCATTTAGCAGAGAGCAGCTGAAAATGCCTTCTTAGTGAGATAGTAGGCATTTACGTAACATCCATAGTTCGTGAACAATTTAATTGATTATGTGTTACCAGAGTCGAAATAAACACTACTTCAAAATGCAAACTCTAAATGGCCCCTTAGCTAGATAATTTAGAAAGGCATTTCTGAAAATAACGTTATCAACAAAATATTTGTAAAGAGTTCCTTGGTATGTAGGGATACCTTTGTGAATTCTCCCTAATAACTGATTAAAGTCAATCAATTAGTATGAAAATTTCAGGATAAGCATACTTCAATGATTTTTATTGAATTGAAAAACCCTCTTGTATAATATTATTGATAAATTTCGAGTCTGTATTTTCACAATCCCAAGACATAAGGACATATTGAAATGCTGGTTTTCTGGCATTTCCTCACCTGGTCTCATTTTTATCGCCAAATTCTCTCTGATGAGAGCAAAAAGTGTCGTTGTGAAGTTCACTCTACCCTCGTCGTCAACTGGCATATTCATCCGGATAAGTTTTTTATAGGCCAATCTATTGGGACACTTATTGCCGAAGCCTAAGGGCGGATCCATGTTCTTCAGCATGTCGTACATTTCCGTGTAGTGAATTTTGCCCCTGCAACACAGATTTCTATTTATTGATCGTATTCTTAACTCCCAAGCGTGGTCTTTAAAAAATTCAGATATCAATCAATGATGGCACATCTTTAGATGTTGAAAATTGTGCCGTCTCCAATGACTCGAAAATTCCAGATGTATATGTACACACATATTAATATCTTCTTCCGAAATACGAAGAAAATAACATCTAATGGCGGTTCCTTTTATACAACGTCGGTTGGTGGTGATACAAGTTAAATACCGGCTTGTCAAATCAAGAGTTCAAATGTCAATTTCGAAATATTACAATTTTTCAAGTTTCCATTAGATATTTTGTAGCTATTTGTGTCTTTCTAGCTTCATCTTTCATTTCTAACCACTATAATTTCTGATTATTTTTTCCAAGTGAATAAAAAATGTTTTCTTTCGGATAAGCAAATCTTCTTTGTCATATAAACTGCCGCTCCTAAGGTTAAGAATATTGTTGTTCTCCAAAGATGCGTATTTTTGTTTCATCTCAATATTTTTTTCCAATCACAGAAACTTTAAGGATTATAAAAACGTTTTCTGGTTCATCGCGAAGGAGGTTTTGATCAGAAATAATCAATTTTTGTCAATGTGTGCCAAAATTGCACATTTCAATTAATTTTTCTTCAGTCTGTATTTCGTTTTCATTAAGATCAAATGCTTCTACGCAATTAAAAATCGAATTTTCAGTATGTTTAGACAAGTTTTATCCGATGATGCCAATAGAGACCTTGGGATGCTTCAATCTGGTCGAACACAAGAGCAAGTGGACAATTTTTTCAATTATTTGAATATTTTAATATTTACAGATATATTCTGTTAGCCTTATACATGTTTAATTCAAAAAAGTTATATTCAATATTATAACTTCAGAAATTAAATTAATGTCATATAAGTACTACTTATATCAAACGACCTATAAAATAAACATTCATTATAAGACATCCAAATGGTATAACAAAAACCAATAAATATAAATTGTTAACAAAAATCCTATAAATTAAATATTTCGAGTAGACAAAATCACCCCTCTTATGAAACCAGATATCTTTCAAAAATGTTTAACATAATCTTAAGAATTTTAACATAAAACTTTCTTACTTAGAATATTCAATATTATGTGTGTAAATATTAAAATATTTAAATAATTTTATATACCTTCTATCAAGTATAAACCCACATTTAATTTATTAATTTTTTCAATGTTAGTCAAAGTGTGATATCACGTTTTCTGGCACTGTACTGGAATTGTTCGTTAAAGACCCAGAAGTGGCTGACCAGAAGACAGATTCTTAACTCTTTCGGTGAAAAGGCAGCGTCTCAACACTTGCAAAATGGCAGGTCAACGTCTTTGAGATGCCACAAGTACTTCGATTTCCCAAGCTCAGTCAGAAGACGTCTTCATGAATTCGATCTAACATCGAGAAGCTTGTTCAGAAGAATTCCATTCACTGGCGAACACAAGCGTCAAAGATTGGAGTGGCCAATGATGCGGGTACACTGGCGAGATGAATGATGATACGTATACTTTACTGAAGAGTCCAAATATTGACTTTTTCTGACAGCCGCTGCTCTGTACAAGAAATCCATCCTTTTCGATGAGGCAAAATTATGGTTTGGGGATAAAGTTTTTTTCGATGGCAGAACTGACTTATTAGTACTTCCAAGAACCATCCGAGAACACCAAATTGCGCAATTCATGATGTGCGGCCATCACATCTAACTGATTCACAACACCGAGAACTTAATTCTGTTTATCATTCAAGCCCTGAACTTTTTGTATGTTGTCTTCAATATGCGACAAAGGGATCTTTGCGATTTAATTCCAATCGTTTCTTTACGAACATTCTCAGGAGTATAAGCATTCATTGGTCCACCACTTTCGTGCTTGTGTTCGATAGAGACTGTTTCATTATAAGGTTTGATTGTACCACAAACAAATTTTCTATTAAAATTTAAATATTTCAGCTACTGGACTATTATACTAACCGACTTTTCATTCAAAAATAAAGAGCGATTCTTGCTGACTTTGGAATAAATCACTCTTTTCATCGATTTTCTTAAAAAGATATGCGTTTGAAACGTTTTTGAATGGAAAACAAAAAACATGTTAAAAGTTCAGCGTCGAATCTCATTTCTGTCAAAAGTGACAACGGAGTGAAGTATTGGACAAATTTCGTGTCTAAACCTGTAGAATGAAAATTTTCGACATAAATTTAATGACCGGTTTTGTCCTCAGTAAGTATTTTATGCATCTTACAGACACCTGTTGAACGTCATGGACTGTGGTAGAGTGTTTTTTACAATTCCTCTCTTCTACGGACATGCAATTGAAAGATTTTTGTGAATTCTGCACTCACGTAGCATTCGGGTCGTACTCTGCCCATATTCTAACAAATTCATCCAAATGGTGAGCGCCCAGAATAGAGGAATCCCTCGTCAGATAATCGAAATTATCCATGATGACGGCGACGAAGAGATTCAACATCTGCAACGATAGAATTGTACATTTATTTGTCCATGAACTTATATTTATTATAATCGATTTATCTTAGAATACCAGTTACTTCTACAAATTTCTATATGTTCACGAAGTAATGTTTCTCAGATCATACTTTCAAGTATAATTTTGAAATTTGCTTATATAAATCAAAAGTTATTTCCCAAACCTGTTAGAGTCGCTAGAGATAAATAAATACAATAAAATCCGAATACTGCTCAACGAACAAATATACCTAAATAACTTTCCACTTTTAAATATCTTTAGATGAACTGGAATTTCGTTCAAGTCCTCAGTAAAATTTTTTATCTACTCTAATATAATAAAGACATTTTTGGAAAGAAATGCAGTTGTTCAAATTGTAACATGCTTTTATACCTATCTGACCATCCTACTTTGCTACTCAAAGGATTGTAGTTTAGTATTATAATAAAATAAGTGAAAATAAGAATAACTTCATTTGATACTATTTTAATTGGATCAATTAAAGACTTATTCCATTAAATGTTTATTCTAAAAGACTGATTTTTCACTTCTTTCACTGGAGTACAAAAAAGAAATTTTTCGTTTTTATTGAATTTTGTGGTAGTAAATATAATTAGTTCTAAAAACTTCTTTGAAGGATGGTCAACAACCAAATATCAATAATCGAAACTGTTCAATAAGTTTATCAATTCAATCAAGACTAAAGGATAGTTATCTTAGAAGGAGTTGATAATTTTGTTCAATTCTGAATTTAAACTCACCAGGAATGAGCAAAAAAAGATGAAGGACACGAAATATGCGTAAGCCAAGTTCGAACCACAACTGTTTGGATCTGGCTTGTTCGCATTTGGATCACATTCTTTATGTTTGACACAAGATAACATAATGCTGGGCCAAGCTTCACCAGTTGCGCACCTGAAAGAATAAAATTATATATACATCAAAGAAAATCGAATCGTAACTTCACATCTTTTCTTAAGATGATCTGTTTCAACCTGAATCTAGACTCAATATCATTACATCACCTATCTTGAAATTAATAGTCGGAAAAAAATTTTCTGAGCTATTTTGATACCTAACTTTAGAAGATGGTGAATTGAGCGTGGATACCAAAATGCTTAAATTATTTGGTAATTGAAAAAAAAAATAATAAACCCTATTCACAGCCTTTATTAGACTCACTCAAGAAATAAAGTGCTCGTCAAAATTTAAGGATATTCAATTAATTTGTGCTTTCTCTTCAGAAAAAAAAATATAGTTTTTCGGGAATGTAATATTAATATAATATATATTTTCGATATATGTGATGAAATTTTTTCAGATATCTCATATTTCTTATTCTACATTAGAGCTTTCCTCAAATGGACTCCAATTCATAATTTATGTAATTATTTAAAAAAAAGTATAATCGCTTTTCGAGTCTATTTTTTTCTCAATTAAACATTTTGAAGATCGTAGAAAATACTTTGAGCACGTGCAGAAATGTTTGTGAAGAACTCAGATGCTTCTATGACATATCTGTTGATAACGTTAAAATGAAATCAAAGTTATTATTAGACAAAGCTTTTACCAGACATCATCACAGTAAATGGATTTTGGTTCAGAATTCTGTCTTTTTTGATCCTGGTACTAAACCCAACTCTCAATATTAGAACTATCCGATGACTGGCCACAACATGAAATACGTATAATATTGAAGTTTATATTCAGAGTTCAGTATATTATCACTTCTGTAGTCAGTTTATAATAGAGAAAAAAATACGTTTACATATTGTACACATTGTTATATGGAGAAAAAAAATATGTTTTTCTGACCAATAATAATGTTATATCAATATAACATATATTTTCAATATATATTGTGAAAGATTTTCCTACTTATGATGTTTTTAATTCTGAATAATCTAACAAGTGTTATCCCATTTTAGATTCCAACTGAAGATTTCATGCTTTCAATTCACAGACAGCCTGCATATCTTAATAGCAAATCTTAATAATAATTACCTGAATAGTAACATTAGACCTTGGACAAAATTTCTGAAATTATTATGTCGGTTTATGTCCTCGCCTGGTATTTCTTTTATGTTTCCAAAAACCTGTAATTCATAAAATTCTTGTGAATGTTCAATGAACTTATTTCACCTCCAAAAGACTCGTATTATTATTCCAGTTTAACTGGCCGTTTATAAATACGAATGACATCAGGAAATATTGAGATCCAATCATGGTCAATTACTCGATAAAACAACACATAAAATAAAATAGAAAAAGGCTTTTTATTTGATAGAAGAAATATAACAAAATTTGAATATCAAAACAGATTGAATCTGTTAATCTTCTACAATTTCAATTTCAAAAAAATTTTTATTCAAAAAACTTTTAGAATTAAATTAATGTCTGAAATAAGCACCGCTTACGTTTGATAGACGTATATAATCAAAACTCAATATAACACATAAGATAGTAAAAATGTGATAGATAAATTCTAAGATTTAATTCGCTACTTATTATCAATTATGATCAGTTTTTAGGAAACAAAGACATTCAAGATCTTGATAATTGATATCAATTCTGGCTGGAGCTGAATAAAAAATCAAAAACGATATTAACGAGCAGTCTGCGGAAATTTCGATGAAAGTCTTGTTAAAAGTATATCGACTTCCACACAAAATTGTGAAAAATATTAGAATTAATATAATTCTTTCCAATGAATAAAATAGTCCATATAGAAAGTATTCGGAATATATAATTTTTCATAATTTTAATATACTTCATTCTGGTAACATTCTAAGACAAGATGTATAAAATAGGTTGTGCAGATGGTCGGCTATGGCCAAAGTTGAATGGCAATACTATTTGTCAAATATTGTTGATTGTCAACAGGTAAACAATTTATGAAATAATGTAGCAACTACAAAAAAGAAAACAGGTAGAATATCTATTGAAAACAAATGGAGACTAATGAAGATAGAACTTGAACCCGTAGCGCCACGAAATAAAGATGATTTAATTCAGTCAGTTTTACAGTTCTGGACTACTATCACCGAAATTTTGGGGGTGATCTAGATTCGGATGTACCTTGAGGTTTAGTCAAGTGTTTACAGTTAAATGGAGGTTGTATAAGTATATAAGATGAAAATATATATTTAATAATTACAATTGAGCTTTGTTTTTTCCGGATACTTTTTAGAAGGACCATAGGTACATTTCCGAAGGAATCTTAAATGTATTATCATATTGGAAAACCCGTTGACCGTGATATAATGTAGGGAATAAATAATATTTTCAATACTAATCGTTCCTTATACAGATATAGAAAAGACTGTCGGAAACATAGGAAATTCATAGTTAGTCTAATGGAGCAGTGGAAGAATCAAAACCTCAGCTCAATGCGATGACGATTAAACAACTGTTCTTTCTCAATGCCAGTGCTGACAGATGCTTCGATCGAAGCTATTGAGAGAGAACAGTGGTTTATTCGTCATCGCCCTGAGATTTGATTCTTCCACTGCTCCATTGGACTGTAGATGAACATCGAGTTTCCTGAACCTAAACATAAAAATGATAATAGTTTTCCAAATAAGCATCACATATTGATGGCATTCCAAAAATCGATTATCAATCTCAATGAAAGACTCTTTACGTTGAGATATTCTTTAGTTCGAAAATTATAGGCATAGGAGTGCAATTCATATACTTTTCAGTTGAAGGTTTTTAAAACATTCAATCAACGTAGAAAAATTTAAAAAAAATAATGAATAGGAAAGAGTATATTTTTATATCAAAATCTTAATTGAGGAAGAAAATGTCTCACAGAGTCTTGCTCTTATTTTGTTTCAGTTCTCATGATATTTACCTGCATCCCAATTATGGCGTAAATGAAGAACAACATGGCTATTAGAAGACAAACATAAGGAAGAGCTTTGAAACTTTGGACGAAGGTCCAAAGCAATATTCTTATTGTATAACCCTGTCGTAAGAGCTTTATCAGACGGGCTGCACGAAATAACCTCAAGAACCCAACATTGATCGAATTTTCCTGAAAATAAATTCAAATAACTCAGAAACGTCTGAAAGAATAACTAACACTACATCCGCAACAAAAGCGAAAGAGGTATACTAATTCTTTTACAATCTGGCAATAGTTAGAAAGAATTTAATACTATTCTAGACTCTATTAACTATTTGTGTTCTATTTGTCCATTTAGTGTGTTTGTTATATTTGTGTAGTTTTGAGTGTGTTTTGGTGTTTTTTTCTATACTCACCAACTTGGGCTACATCTTATCTAGCTCTGATTTTACATGCTTCTACCACTGATAGCAGATAACAATAATGATATTTCAGATGAAAATATTACTATTGTAAAGGGTTTTTCCATACGAGGTTTCATTTTAATATTTTAAAAACGAGTATGCTTCAAGAGAAATCAATGGATATTTATTTCATTGTTAAGCTAAAGGTATGCCATTAAAAATGTAAAACGATATCAGCAAACCACCACGGCTACCGCTGCAGCAACTTAGCCTTTTCATGAAATTTTCTATGATCTGTATATCCTCGAAAACTTCACGAATTTCATCTTTGAGATCTGGAATTGATTGTGGAGTATTTGCACAGACCTGATATTTACTGTGGCCCCCCAAACAAAAAAGTCTGAAGGTGTTGAATCACAAGATCTCAGTGGCCATTTGTGACCGCCTCTTCACCACGAAACTTTTCTTGCAAAATTGCGATTGTAATAACCGTCATCCACATCAATATCTTGCAGTTTCGGCCATAAAAAATTATTAATCATAGATCGGTAGTGCAATCCGTTCACCGTAACAAAATGCACCAGCGAATAAGTGAAGTCCAATCACACCGCCAGCCGAAAAATCGCAACAAACGGTGACAATTTGAGGATGAAGAGGCTTTTCAACAATAAGTCTTGGAGTTTCCGAGGTCCAAATGCGAAAATTCTGCTTATTATTCTAGCTTGTAGATACAACGTTGCTGGTGATTAACCGGCTTGTTTACTGGACTTTGAAAGCCTTAAGACCTGCGTAGTTTTTACTTGTCAAATGTCAAAATAGGACCATTTCAAAAGTGACATCTACGGTCTATTCAAAACGAAACCTCTTATTGGAAAACCTCTTATTAGAAATTAAATCGTCGCAAATTCACATTGGGTCGATTCTTCACATATAAACAAATATAACAAATAACTGATTTCGATATTTACACAAAAGTCCTTACAAAAACAAAATTTCTCAAATATCATCATATGTACCTGCATATATTTCACGATCTTGGTAAATATGTCCATTTCTGGTGCTTTACGGGGGTTAAGTAACTACAAGTGAAAGAATACAATTAGACACGACACCGTAGGCGGTGCTTTAAACTAAATTTCTCTACTTCTACCAAGCCGATCAAAAGCTACATTCTACGTTACTTACTCACTAAATGGTTGTCAACTGAAATTGCCATATGGGAACTCTAAACTAAATTTGCTTCTACTACAAGTTTTGGAAATAGGTTAATATTTTTTCAAGTTTCTAGTTGGCAATGCTTCTGACTTTAGCCGCGATAGTAATACGTAATTGAACACGAAACTTAAAATTTTAATGAATATGGAAGGATCTCTACGAGAGTGATTTCACTCCTTTCATTTAGGCAGAGCAATTTAGCTGTTCATATGAATTTCGACACGAGGAAAATATTTTGGCAAATATTTGCCAAAATGCCTCGTAGATCAGCGAAGATGATATCAATCCTTCCATAGCAACGATATTCCGCAAAAATAAGAGGCGTTTGCAGGCTGAAAAGCTGTGGAAGAAGTACTCAATTCTCCACAAAGAATCAAGTTAGATAACATTTTCATAAAATTTAATATGCCAGACAATTGAGAAATAGGTAGGATCAAAATTGAGATTCAGTGCCATCCAGAATTCGAACTTTTATAGGCACGTTGAATCTTGTTATTGTCAATGGAAAGACCAAAACTCTTTTTAGTAATACCAATATGGAAGCACAAATCTAAGGTAGTTTACGACAGTCAGCGGAGATAGTGAAGTCTTCGGCTAAAAGAATTGGTAGAGTGACATTCAGACGAAGTTAGAAAACGTACTTTGTCGATATTAAATATTGAATTGAAACAGTCCCTATTTGGTGAAAATCCATATTAAATAATATTTAAATAAGGTCATTCTGATATTCACAAATTTTTATTGTTATGTTCACAACATTCGATTCACTATCACAGTAAGATCATCAGGCAGGTTTTCATTTTGAATAACTAAGCTTGTTTCCGAAATCCGTTGCTATTTATATTACAGTGAGTACAATAAATTTTTATTGAGCACTAAAACCCCAAAAAGGGTATCTGCAAATTCCAGCTTATCTGACTATATTTAACAGAGGTGAGTTATTTAAATCTAATTGTTCGTTAAGTAATATTCCAATTTTAATTTGTTTATTTATCTCTAGGGATTCTAACAGGTTTAAGGCATGACTTTCACTTTCTTTGTCTAGAATTTAAAAATTATGGTTGAAAGTATGTCCTGTTTCTAACAAATGGTTAGAATATGTGGAATTTCTTTTATTATTAAGGAAACTCTTCAAATGTTCACAAATTCCATGTCGGAGAGTTCTTCCAGTCTGTCCCATCTACACTTTAGGGCAATCACAGCAGGTTAACTTATAAACCCCCGATTTATCATCTTTATGTGTACAGTCTTTATTATTTTTAATGGATTTACTCAAGTTTAAATTGGTTCTGAATGAAGTTCTTAAATTATATTTATTTTTGAGGTATGTAGCAATTTTCTCAGAAATACCTTCAGTGTATTTTAAGGAAATGTATTTAAAATTTTCTTTCATATTAGGATATACTGTATTTAAAGCTATTTTATTATTTTTCTCATCAACAATTCATCGATTAACGTAGGATCATAGTCATTATTAATAGCTATTTGTTTAATTCTGTTAACTTCTGGAATATAATTTTCTCCATTCATGGAAATATCAACTAATCTATGGATCATACCATAATTGAAAGCTGAAAATAGTTGATTTAAAGGATGGTGCGATTTGTTGTTTATAATAGAATCCGTATAGGTTGGTTTGTGAATTATTGAAAAATCATGTTAATTATTTATTCGAGTAACACTTAAATCAAGGAAATTAATTAAATTAAATTAATAGAACAGTTAACTGTTACTCGAATAAATAATTCCACATGATTTTTTAATATTTCACAAACCAACATATACGGGTGTTTTATACACAATAAATAAAACCATCCTTTAAATAAAAACTTATCAGCATTCAATTGTATGATCCATAGATTAGTTAATATTCCCATAAATCGAGAAAATTATATTTCAGAACTTAACATAATTAAACAAATACCTATTAATAATGACTTTGATTTTACGTTGATAGATAAATTTTTGATGAATAAAAATACTAAAATAGCTTTAAATATGGCATATACTAATATAAAAAAAAATTTTGAATACTTTTTCTTGAAATACACTGAGAAAATTGCTACGAACCTCAAAAATAAATATAATTTAAGAACTTTATCTAAAAGCAATTCAAAATTGCGTAAATTCATTGAAAAAAATAATAAAAACTGTACACTTAAAGATGATAAATCGGGGGTTTATAAATAAACCTGCGGTGATTGGTCTAAAGTTTACATAGGTCAGACTGGAAGAACTATCCGACATAGAATTTGTGAACATTTGAAGAGTTTCCTCCATAATAAAAGTAATTCCACATATTCTAACCATTTGTTAGAAACAGGACATACTTTAAACCATAATTTTGAAATTCTACATATAGAAAGTAAACGTTATGCCTTAAACCTGTTAGAATCCCTAGAGATAAATAAACACAATAAAATTGGAATATTACTCAACGAACAATTAGATTTAGATAACTCACATCTGTTGAATGAGCTGGAATTTGCAGAGACCCTTTTTTTGGTTTTAGTGCTCAATAAAATTTTATTGTACTAACTGTAATATAAATTGCAACGGATTTCGGAAAAAAGCTCAGTTATTCAAAATGTAAACCTGCCTGATAATGCAACTGTGATAGCGAAACGATTGTTGGAAACATAACAATAAAAATTCGTGAAAATCAGAATAACCTTATTTAAATAGTCTTTAAGTACTTCGTCGAGATGAAGTATAAAGACGAAGAAGTTCAGAAGATCAGTAACTCTTTTTGCATTAAATGTTATTAATGTTGTAATGTATTTCAAAGATGTTCAAGTGTAATTTAAATCTTGTGAACAAACTGTATGTAGTACATTTTACGTGTATTTTGCCATAAAGGAGATAGGGGGCGATTTATCTACCAATACCCCTAGACATTGATATAAAATAGCCCATAGACGTATACTGTATTGCATAAATCGTTGAGTTCATCAGCTGAAATGCTAGGAAAAATTGTGACAACTTCTGCATAATCACTCTCGTAGCTAAGCCGAATTTGGAATAAAATACATTTTCGACGAATATTGTCAATATATCAGAAGCATCCAATTCGAAAACACGATTATTTTATATATGTCAAACGTACCCTCTCTTTAGCTATCGCTTTGGCCCTCTCCTTGAATGGAAAACAAAGTTTTAGTACATAAAAAAATTGTAGAATGCACAAAACAATTGATCGAATGCATTTCAGTGCCAAGAGTGCATCAAAATAATTATGCTTACACAAATCGTTTTTTCCCACAGAGGTAACAGAGAAATTTTTGTGTTTGTGTCAGATGTTGTTCGGTTTAAAGAGTTTTTTTTTTTGGTTTAGAAAAAAAGAAGAAACTTACTCCAAACTCCACGACCATTGCGTCAACTATACTTCCTATGACTGTCACGAAGTCGAAAGTATTCCATGGATCCTTGAAGAAGTTCTGGGAAGAAAAGGAGGTTAGTTTTAAGAATATTTTTTACCCAGAGGGTATTCCGTCTAGAAACTATCCTTTGAAAATCAGATGAGATCAATTAAATCTGGATATGTATTTAATTGACACCGAAAGATAAATTATTCTTTCAAATTTTATGAAAATAAACGTATATTTTTTCAGCTATTAAGAAAATTATCTCATATTATACTAAGTAATTTGAGCATATAATTATGATATACAGTAACAAAAATAACTTTTAGAATGTGGTTTTCACCCTGCATTTATTAAAGGAGCTATTAGGCTAGTCACCCAGCACAAAAATAACTTCATTCTATGTTATAAATGGTGACCAATATTCAACCAAATGACTATTTGAATCCTCCCCCATTCCTTCGCACTGCCTAGAATTCTGCTGCAAGCTTAACTCGAACTCTCACGGACGTCAGTTCGAAAATGTTAGAGCGAGGCCGTGCTCCTGTCTTACTGGTTGAGAGGCTGTTAACGGCATTCCTTAGCATGTGAGAAATTTATTTGTTGCAATAAATGCCAGTTGAATATTCATCATTTATAACACATCGTGAAGTTCTTGTGCTGAGCACAATAGCTTCAATTGTTATTGCATGGTAATTCCGTAAATGACTTTCGTAACCTGTATATGATATTGACGAGTTATCTACACGCCATGTGTGCCATGTACTGTAAACCCTTTAAGTGATCTGCCGTTATAGCTGCTCAATCATAACTTTAGTCCTTCTTATTTAGACCCACA
Organism: Megalocaria dilatata; assembly: GCA_034642435.1. NCBI lineage: Eukaryota > Metazoa > Arthropoda > Insecta > Coleoptera > Coccinellidae > Megalocaria > Megalocaria dilatata. The sequence continues at coordinate 32,698,734 of CM067861.1, forward strand.
ATCTAATTCTTGAATAGCTAAGTAAACAATATCATTTAAGAACTGCATACAGAAAACAATAAAACCAAAAAGTCTTGTTGAGTAAATTTTTCCATGATATTTATTTTCATTCTTTTACATTTTTTGAATATCAAAAAGAGTAATTCTTTTATAACTCCCTACAAATTTTAATCTTATGAAATTTCTTGAAACCTTTTCATAATTGAATCAAATAAATGCCTTAGTTTCTTTTCATTATTGAGCATCAAGAGAAAAAGAATCCAAAGAAAATATGGAATATTGATCGAACTTTACTAATAAACATTTAGTGAAGACAGAAATGTTTCATAATTTATATTGGTTTGAAATTTTCAGATGATATCGATGAGTTTTCAAACACCTTTTTGAAGATGTGCTAAATATTTTTGAAGAGTTTCTTTGAAAGGGCTTATTTAAAAAGAGGTTGTTCCAAAACATTTCTTAATTTTATGTTGAACACTTTGAGAGTGGAATTTGATTTTCATATGAAAGAGTTATGTCTCCAGTAAATGTTTGTTGAGCAAATTCGATCGATATTCTATATTTTATTTGGATTTCCTCATATCTTTTTGATGCTGTGTCATGAGTGTTAATTCTATTGTCTTCTAAAAAGGAACGGCATTCATTTAATTTTAAAATGTGTTTAAGAAATTTTATGAAATTTGTATAACAGAATTACTCTGATTTATCTTGAAATTATTGAAAAAACCTTCTATTAAATGACAAAAAACCTCTCTATTATTTTTAAATATATGTCATAAATAATCTTTATTGATTTTATGCCCGCATAGAGTTATGTATCCAGTGTTTTTTTAGAGTAATAGAACTTTAAATTGAAATAAAACACATTCAAATTGAAATTTAAGCCAATTTTTTATTTATTTGAAAGATAATTTTATGACATTTACGCTTTGAAAATAATTTCCGGCATATGTTCACCACGACTTGCTCTGAGAAACCGCATTCAACAATTTTACGATAAAAAAGTGGATCAACTTCAAGCTGTTCTAGGGTCCAATCAGCAAACAAATGACGCTTATTATGGTCAAGTGGCTTTAGTTCTTGAACCAGCTGGATTTTCTACGGGTTTAGACCAAGAACTTTACGCAAAATTTTCCATGTGGTGGATGCACATAGTACAACGTGTTGTGAACGTCGACGAATAGACAAATCTGGACCATCATTAACACTATCACTTACAGCAGCGATATTTTCTTCGGTACGTACAGTTCTTTGTCTTGTTGTTGTTGTTACATCGAATAGAGAAAATGTTGTCCGAATACTTTCGAAAGTTCGACGAATGAGCTGCTCTTATGGACGATTATGTAAACCATAAATTTCACGAAGTGCTCTATAAGTTAGGCGAATAAAACACTGATTTTGAGAATAAACTTCAACAATTTGTAAACGTTGTTGCGGCGTGAGTCTTTCCATGATAATTTTGTCAATGCTTACTGAAAAGATATGTCAAAACAACATGGCATCAACCTTCTGTCAAATCAGTTATCCATATCGAAAGTTCTACCACTCTAAAAAAAACACCCGATAGTTAACCACTAAACTATGAAACCCCTATTATAAACCAGTATAATATAAAACTAATTTCAAATCGATTTCGAGCAAAACTAATTAAAAGAGTTTTATGGAAAAGTTTATCTTCTCGAACTACTGAAAATCGTTGAAACGACTCACTTTGATATTGGGTATTTGGTTGAGTATCTCGTAATATTCAAATTTTACATGTGGACATAAGTTTTTCCTCTTATGTATTGTTCTCTGGTCTGTAGTTAGCCAATTATAAGACAAGAATGTGTTCGAAATACGAAAATATTTGATGACGATTAATAAACGAAAGAAATGAATTTTCTTGTGAATTCTCTTGAAATTTCAATCATCTACCTACATATTTCCATCACTTCTGATTACTTTATGCTGAAATATTTTCATTGATTGCTTTTGTTACTTAGAAACCAGATGATCTCATTAGATTTTCAAAATATTTTCGGACAAAAAAGTGTTCATCAAAAATACTCGAATATATAAGATACTTGAAACTCAATTTTTACTAACTATAGTTCGAATTATATTTAAATGACTATAACTATATACCAGTGACAGTTTAAGAACTATGTTAATCACAGAGTGAGATAGATTGTTGTCAAATTGATACTAACGAAACTAAAAGGATTATGGTTTCAATATTTCTATAATGTAGGTGTCCAAACTATGGAGAGGTTAGGCATTTGGTATGGATGAACATGCCATCTAAGTTCTACTTAAGTGTTCTAAAACCTACTAGAACCAGAAGGTGAAAAGAAAGGAATAAAGTTTAAATTGTGATTCAGTTTGGAACTAAACTAATGAATATACATAATGGAATGGTTAATTAGTTTGAGTTTCATGAATAAACATAACAATAAGAATATATCTGCGATGGAAGCTTCATTTCTTATTTTCTTAATTATGTTTACACATAGAAACGATTAGAGAAATTTGGAGTTCGAAAGCTGAAAAACTCAGCTAAATCCTAAATAATTATATACAGGATAATAATACTTCTTGGTTAGTTAAATACTGCTACGTACATTCAAAAGGAGTGTATTCTGCTCCATATTACAAATTTCAGCATAAGTGATTATGAAATGAAGATATTCATAGCTGAACATGAAAGGCCTGTGCATAAAATTTCCTTCGAACATACCAATATTCATTATTTTTAATTGAATAGAATATACGTCGAAGTTTCCACCAAAATATAGATGAAAAAATAATAATTGTTTCACCATAGTGTGAACTTCAGATATGCATTTTTAAATGATTCCAAATATAATATAATTTGGTCTTTTCACCTACTCGTAGTTTTTGCATGAATTTTTTGACGTGTTTACTTCATTTTCAAACAAGTTTGAAACCATTTAAAAAAATATCTGTACGCTTATTTCAAAAACACTAAATTCAAAACAAAAACTGTTTGCCTTGTACCCTGTCGAATTACGATGAACGAAATGTAAGTTAGTACCATTGAAATAGAAATGGTAGCATTAGCCAAATCAAGCCAATGTTTCGAGATGACTTATCGAATATTAAATGCTTTTGAATTTAGTGTAGTTTGGAGACCGGTTTTTTATTGCATTTAAATACACCAAATCTTCATATTCACTTATGCCTTCTTTCATGATAAATCGCTAGAATGAAGTAATATTAGTAATAATAATAAAAAACCAATTACCTTTATTCCGAAGGCGATGAGCTTGAGTACGGTTTCACATAAGAAGAGGAAGGTAAAAATAATGTTCATGGCCGCCAATATGTTCGACATCAAGGGCGGTGATTCGTGGTACTACAACAACTCACATATGTAGCTCTAATCTACAAGCTTTACTGCCTACCTGAACTTATTGAAATGCAAGAAAAGTCGGCAGGACCATCACCAATAGAAACTGAATATCAGGAAAAAATATTTCACGACAGAAAAAACTGAATCGTATACTTATGTTTGACAGCTCTTGGAAAATACTATATTTTATAAATATCTGTGAACAACAAACCAAGTGTTAAAAATTCTTCTTAAATATCGTACAAATCAATTTTGCTAACTTAACTACAATTTAATTTAATGAAAATTTTCTCTCAATAACATTTTGAAATTAAATTAAATTAATATCTTAGAAAACACAATCTCAATTTAGTATAAATAGAGAATTAACATTCATTACACAGAAATAAAAAAATCCAAAAAAATTTGGAATATTAATTAAAAATATTAAATAAAATAATAACAAAATTTGAATATTAAAACAAATTGAGATATGTTTATCTTCTACAATTTTAATTTCAAAAAGATTCTTATTCAAAAAACTTTTAGTATTAAATTAATGTCTAAAACAAGCACCGCTTACATTTAATAGACGTATCAAAACGTAATCAAAACTCAATATATAATGTCAAACGGAATAAATAAACCAACAGATATACGAAAGTTATTAAAATTAATAAATAAATATTTAAAGGAGACAAAATTTTGTTTCTGGTCTTACCTTTAAGAACACCAATTGCCTTTTAAAAACATGAACACACTTAAAGGACTTCTCAAAGAATATAATTTATTTGAAATATTTAATATATTTAAATATTCGAATAAGTTAATTCAGAAATCTCTAAAAAATGCACTATATCTTCAAAAAACAAATACAATTCTGAGCAATTCCGTCTTCAGTCCTCAATAATATTCCAAATATCAAAATCAAAAAACTAACCTATATCACAAACAATTCAGCACGTGTACAAGGACTATTGCTTGGAAACACAGATCAACTTTATAAATCGAGATTGATCTATGTTCTAACAAAATCAAAGAACAGTGTGAGTTATTTTTAAGGCTTATTTAAATTCATTGACATTCCATAATGAGATTTATTGAAGCCAAAATATAATTATATATTATATATAAAATAAAATAGAAAGGCTTTTTACTTGATAGGAGAAATATAACAAAATTTGAATGTTAAAACAAATATGTTTATTTTCTACAAATTAATTTCAAAAAGATTTTTATTCAAAAAACTTTTAGGATTAAATTAATGTCTAATGAAGATATAGTGCATTTTTTAGAGATTTCTGAATTAACGCATTCGAATATTTAAATATATTAAATATTCAAACAAATTATATTCTTTGAGAAGTCCTTTAAGTGTGTTCATGTTTTTAAAAGGCAATTGGTGTTCTTAAAGGTAAGACCAGAAACAAAATTTTGTCTCCTTTGAATATTTATTTATTAATTTTAATAACTTTCGTATATCTGTTGGTTTATTTATTCCATTTGACATTATATATTGAGTTTTGATTATATACGTCTATTAAATGTAAGCGGTGCTTGTTTTAGACATTAATTCAATTCTAAAAGTTTTTTGAATAAAAATCTTTTTGAAATTAAAATTGTAGAAGATAAACATATTTAAATTTGTTTTAATATTCAAATTTTGTTATATTTCTTCTATCAAGTAAAAAGCCTTTCTATTGTATTTTATATATAATATATAATTATATTTTGGCTTCAATAAATCTCATTATGGAATGTCAATGAATTTAAATAAGCCTTAAAAATAACTCACACTGTTCTTTGATTTTGTTAGAACATAGATCAATCTTGATTTATAAAGTTGATCTGTGTTTCCAAGCAATAGTCCTTGTACACGTGCTGAGTTGTTTGTGACATAGGTTAGTTTTTTGATTTTGATATTTGGAATATTATTGAGGACTGAAGACGGAATTGCTTAGAATTATATTCGTTTTTTGAAGATATAGTGCATCTTCTAGAGATTTCTAAATGAACTTATTCGAATATTTAAATATATTGAATATTTCAAATAAATTATATTCTTTGAGAAGTTCTTTAAGTGTGTTTTTAAAATGTTTTTAAAAAGCAATTGGTGTTCTTAAAGGTAAGATCATTTATTAATTTTAATAACTTTCGTATATCTGTTGGTTTATTTATTCCATTTGGCATTATATATTGAGTTTTGATTATATACGTCTATTAAATGGAAGCGGTGCTTGTTTTAGACATTAATTTAATTCTAAAAGTTTGTTGAATAAAAATCTTTTTGAAATTAAAATTGTAGAAGATAAACATATTTCAATTTGTTTTAATATTCAAATTTTGTTATATTTCTTCTATCAAGTAAAAAGCCTTTCTATTTTATAAAATAATAACAAGTTTCACTTGATAGAAGGATTATTACAAAATTTGAATATCAAAGCAGATTTAATCTGTTAGTCTTATACAATTTTAATTTGAAAAAATTTATTCAAGAAACTTTAAGAATTAAATTAATGTCTTATAAGCACTGCTTATATTTAGTAGACGTATAAAATCGAAACTCTATAAACAATATCAAATAGAATCAACAAAAACCCAATGAATATAAATTGTGAATTAAAATCAATAAACAAATAATTATTTTTTTGTTTCGTTTCAGGCATGCATGAGTTCAGTACGCATGGACATTTATTCAATTTAATTTTCAAAAGTTTGCGAGAAAAAATTTCTATAAAATTACAATTCGTAATACGGTTAGCAGAATTGATCTGTACGATATTTAAGATATTGTAAAAAAGCCTTCTATCAAGTAAAAAGCCCCCTAATTATTAAAAAATTTAGACACATTAGAATGTGCCGAATCGTATTGGCCTTCTCTTGATCGAAATCCATTGTACACTTTCATTAAATAATACACATTTATATGTTGATTACTATTTATTATTGTGCATTGCTCACATGACGCGTTTCGTTTACATAGCAACCTCTTCAAATGCATATAAACAACTGGTCTGAAATTTGGTAAAATACTGTACTCAAATGGTCTCGGTTTTGAGATAAGGATAAGTTATTTATTACTTCTTTATTACTTCTAATAGACCCAGTAGAGGTGAATTCGATAACTCAGTTTGTTCATGCAATATATTTCCCTAATTTCTTAATCGGTTTATTTCTGAACTTTCTAACAGTCAGCTTCAGGCCCTTATTTTCTTCATGCAAAATCTTGAAAGCCTCATCAAAATCATGTTTCTCCTGTATTAGATCTTCCACATATTTAGAACCCAACTCATTATTTAGGAGGGAGCGTCGGTGTTCTTTTATTCGAGAGTCAAAAGAGCTTCCTCTTTGTCCAATATAATTTTTTGGACAGCCACTGCATGATTACTGGTGAACGCCTGACAAATGAGAGTTGTCCATTATATGTTTGAAGTTTTCAAAATTATTCCTAATGATAAATTGTTGTGAAAGATATGTTTATGTCTATGTTATTGAGGAATTTTTTTATTTAAAGAGAAATCAACCTATGTATGTCTATCATTTAATTAAAAGTGTTCATTGAAGAGAATTAGTTAACAGGTATTAATTAAATATAATTGAATGAATTATGATTTTTGAGACTAAAATATAATAGAAAATCAGATTTTTGAAAAAAATTTCACTTTATATATGTGAAAATATAAACAGGGTGACACATCTGTTGGTAATCTTGAAATTAGACTTGGTAGTTTCATTTCAGAGTTGCTGGCAAGCTATTTGATTTTGGTTTTTGTTCAGAGTTTTCTCGAATTTTTGAGTTTCTACTCTATTTATTTTCATTTGATTTTGGTTTTTATTCAGAGCTTTCTCGAATTTTTGAGTTTCTACTCTATTTATTTGTTTAATTTCAAATATTGCGGATATATGAAGATTGTCAATAAACATGAAATAGGCATAAGAGCTCATGTTTTGAATTAATTATTCCATAATTTCTGTAGCCTTTTTTGGGTTTTTACACCAACTTATAAATTTTTGTAAACACGTTCGTAACTCTCAATCCTCTGAATTTTAAGTAATACTTCGAGAATGTTGTCACAGAAATGAGTGAAAATCTGCTTTTTGGAAGTGAAATTAGTTATTTCTAAAGACTTACTTCAGTCATGATCAACTATCATCCAATTAAAACTGTAAGAGTTCAATATTGAAGAAACTTTTTCTAGAATGAAGTGATGAAAATAATTTGTTGCCTAAAGAAATTTTTAACAAAAATCAATAGTGTCTACTACAAAATATTTCAATAAAATATTTCCTGATTGTTTTTCCTTGTATTTTTCAAGAGAATTAGAACTGTGTATTTTTTCTTCTATAGCGCAATAGATGAAGATAAATATACTTGGTGTCCTAGATTAGGTTCAACAAACTAATAAACTAGATAGTTTCAATCAGAATAAGAACAAATTTCCTGCCAATAATCATTAAGGATTGTTTGTAGACCAACAATGACATGCATTGATTTAATTTAAAATATACTCGTTTTTTTATATCGAAATGAAACCTCTTATTGAGAAACCCTCAAAATTGTAACTGTTGAAAGATAAGTTACGTTAAAATAAAATGCTAGTAAAACTTTTCCATGAATATTTTCTCAGGGATTCAATTACTCAGTATTAAATTTACCTCACACATCCTGTGTCTAACTAAAGAGTCATTGTGTACAGGACAATTCATCTGAAATTTATCGATAACTAAATTTCCAGAAAAAAGAGTTTTCTGTTGGAAGTCAAAGCGAATCCAAGGAAAAATGTTATAGTAACAATTTATAATTGATTTTATTACTGAAAAATTAATTGACACCCATAGGACAAGGCATATTTTCTCAAACACATTCAGCCTCAAATGTGAATCAAACTTCATTCAGTTACTTATTAACTTAATTAACAGATTTTTTCAAAGGAATTAATATGAAACTTCCTATTAATAAAAAATTCAAATTTGCTCTCTATAACAAAAACGGTATTAGAAGATTTTCGTCTCGCAGAAAAGTGTGAAATATTTTTTCCTCATCAACACCATTCCATTGAATGCGAGCACCTCTGCAGTTTGTCCTTCGTCGAAGAATATCGTTGTGTTCAATTCGAAAAATGTGAGGATCTCAAACCCGTTTTTTGTTGAAAACATTTTTCTGCTGTGTATCGGTTAGTGTTTCTAGTGTTATGCAGTACATGCAGAAACCAACAGCCATGCAACACAGGAAGCCATTATATACAAGCTTTGTAAGGAAATGGCGGGAGAAGGAAATGATTTAGGATGAACGTGAGAGGGAAATATACATCTAAAGTATAATCCATTTTACATAAAGGAAGATTTTCCATTTTGGTGTAATTTTATTCCGGGAGAATCTATCTATGTTTCCTATATACAAATACCTATTATAACATTTGAAATTGTAACTCTAACACATATTCAACTATCCAGTCGCTGGATAAATTCCAAGAAAGATAACAACTTCTCAATTAAATGGTGATATGCTTCTACAAAATTCATTTAATTTCAACGCAAGTCTTCGAAGTTTGTTTATACGGTGTGGAAACCACTTATGAAATGAAATTATTTCTGTACTTATGTAAGACAATTATAAAAAATTCTAAAATGTATAAGAGACAGTATTTTAATTTCCACAAAAATGTTTATAATACAACAATTGTTTCACCACGATGTGGCTTCTTCAGGTATCTATATTATACTGGCTACATGCATTCACCAATTATAAAAAACACTGGGATATGTCAACTTTCAAATTCAATGGTGCGCTTTTTGAGCTTGGAGAGTGATTCGCAAGTTCAGCACAGTCCATCCTCTTTATTATAAATGGAATGCCCTGTATATTTTTTTATTTCTTAACGCTCCTTAATAATCTGACTTCAACTAATGTATGTTTTAATAACGGGATTTTCTAAATAAATCGAAAACAGTCTTACGAAATTTCAGAACTAAAATTTCTAAAATTCATTCTCGATACGCACCTGGATCTTGGTTTGGTTAACAATTTTTGTCGTGATTACCTGAAAGCTATCTACATATAACGATAAATAAAGAAAATCTGCAAATAATGTAGATTTTTATCAGTTACATGTTGCGGTGTTGAGATTTATATTGAAGTAGTAAATTCCTCATTGAAAACATATTTCTTGTATGACTAATAAGGAAATATTTAACTGACTAAACGAATTGAGATTTTAATGATGGTCGGTTACGGGGATCGTGACAGAAGTCAAGTTGAAGTGACAAACTTATTTAATCAGTTGCCTAATATTTCACAAGGTACCGTGTCTAAAAGTAATGCACAATTCAGAGAATTTGGACATGAACATTGAAAATAAAACCGCAATTCGTTGAAGATACTGTGTAATTGGATATATTGTTAAGTGCATACAACAACAAGTACACGTTAAATTGTCCGTGAAAATATGTCATACTATTGTCATAAGGCGTCTCGATAAAGAAAAACTTCATATAAAACGATGTGCAGGAGTTAACAGAAGACGATCCAGATCGAAGAATGCAGTTCTGCGAAATAATGATGAATATACTGAACTGAAATGAAATAGCTGTTGGTATAATTATTTTTTATGATGAATCAGCATTCACATTTTATAGATGGGACTTTGACAGCCGAAAAATATTCGAGTTTTATTAGAGACGTAGTTGTTCCTACGTTAGTCAACTTATTTCCTAATGCAATAGATCGAAGCCTACCGAATGAAAATTTCTAGTGCCAGCAGAATGTAGCCCCACCCAATATATTTCAATGGTCAGAACTTGCTTAAACACAATCTTCCCCAATAAAGGGATTGGATGGATTGGACGAAGTGTCCACCTAGATTGCCAGACTTTACGCAAAGAACAAAGTTTATGCAACACAGAGCATACGTGATATAGTTCGTTGAAATCAGGATATTAAGGAGCCTTAAAAATATCAAAACATACAGGGTGTTCCATTTAAAATAAAGAGGACTGACTATACTGGACTATGTTTAAAAAGCGCACTATTGAATTTAAAAGTCGACATATCCCAGAGTTTTTTCATGATTTTCTAACATAAGGACACAAATAATTTTATTCAATAAATTGTTCTTCCACACTGTATAAAAAACGATTAATATAAAGCTTAAGCCGTGGATAATCTGCATTATCGATGAGAAAATAGGGAAAACGTGTTTTCAGTTATTACTTGCACGGCCTTCTTTGAATGCTAAAAATGAAAAGAGGGCCTGTTTGGGTTGCTTCAGTTCGATGTCTAAGACATTTGTTGCATGATCAATAAAATGAAATGTTTATTATTCATAAAAGCGCTTGAGTAGAAATAAATTTATCTCCGTCAAAAACTAAACACATCGCTTTCATCTTAAACTAATAAGCTTACCCTAACGCCAAAGGCTAATATCTTGAGGATGCATTCCACTGTGAACATGGCTGTAAAGCCCCAGTTGAGGTACTTAAGTGTATTGGTGTAGAGATCGTCTTGCTTGTCAAACTGTTAACACACAATACGTGTCCATACTATCCGCATTAAAAAGCTACAGCTAAACGCTAAACGAAATTTGCTCAAATTGTAACCAACCAGAACAAGGAGATTCGAATGTTATACTCCAATGAAAGAAAATTTTTGATGGTTTAGTTTCGGGCCAATTCAAGCCAAATCTAGCTCAATTTGTAAACAGTTTGAGCAAACTTGCACCTGAGTCCTTAATAAAATATTTAACCTAACACTCTAACTGCAATCATATTTCATCACTCTGTATACGGATGAAATTCACGTTAACGGGTGAAGAAAGCGAGTTTTTTTACGATCTTCTTGGAATGTTGGCTTAAGTGTAGGAATTCTGATGAATGAATATAGAATAAAATGAATAGATACAATGTGATCGATAAGAACTTGATTGTTGCCATGTCATGTAAGATCTTAATTTCTGAATATCCTTTTAGGCTACTAACACATACAAACTACGGCTTATTTTTTTAAAATAATCATCACTTCTCCTACAATAGTAGTGTGTAAATTGATTTTAACATTGGAAAAAGAACGAATACAAAAATTGGCGAGGAATAAAACTCAAATTATATACTCTGTTCATTTTGAAAGTTCTTAATGGCATATTTCCAACAAAATGATAAAGAAAGTGTTTTTTTGATAGAAGGATTATTAAAAATTCTAAATATCACACAAATTCATTCATGTATCGATAGGATATCTAAAATGTTGTAATAATTCTTCTATCAGGGAAAAACCTCTTTTTAATATTTTATTGTATATATAATTATTATATTATTTGGCTTACGCTTATTACATATTATAATTTGGTTTTAAAGGAGTCCATAAAATACCTTGCAAACTTTATGTAATTTCTTTGACGAACATAAATTACATAGGTAAGATATTTTTTGTTAATTATTTTAATTTTTTAAATATGAAGTTGAGCTGATGAGTTACCGTTGTAATAATTCTGAATTGCTTTTTAAAGATGATCTACATTTTTCACGAATTAAAAAAAAACTAATTGTGAGCAAGTTGTTTTTGAAGAAGTTCTTGAGGTTATGTTTTGGAATTTAGTTTTCATAAAACAGGAAACGTTATAAAATTTTGTACTCTTCAAGTATTTATTTGATAGTTTCAGTTATTTAATTCTATTATATATGTCTACTAAATTGACGCAGTGTGTTAAAAAGACATTTATTTGATTTAATTCTGAAAGTTTTTTAATCAAAATTTTTTTACAAAATATGAAAATCAAAACAGATTTAATCTGTTGTCTTCTACAATTTTAATTTCAAAAAATTCTTTGAAGAAACTTTAAGAATTAAATTAATGTCTTTATAAGCACTGCTCATATTTAATAGACGTCAAAATTCATCATACAATATCAAACGGAATTAAGAAAAACCAACGAATACAAACTGTCAATTAAAATTAAAATATAAATAAGCAAACATTTTTTGTTTCGTTCCAGGCATGCGTAATGAACTCTTCAGACAAACTTACGAAGCCCTGTTTGTTACAAAATGTTGTTTTCCGATCCCATATGAATGAAAAATAACCCTTTCTCAAAAATATAAAACATAATTTCAAGAACTTCTCAAAAACTAGTTTATTTGAAATATTCAATATATTTAAATAAATTACTTCAAAAAATCTCAAAACATGTAGCACATTCTCAAGAAATAATTAAAGTTACGATAAGATCAGTTCAACATTACATATAAAAAATATAATAAAATCAACTAAACAATGTATAGACTTACTCAGTGAATCTTAGGAATACACGGCCCTCAATAGAAAATAAAAGTAAACACTTTTATAAATCCAAGGTACTTATGTTCCACGTTCACAGAATCATACAAAGCTTATAAGGCACTTGGCCTCAGTTAAAACCGTGCAACACTGTATAATGAATTTCTTTATTTAAAAAACCTAATATAATTATATATTATATTTAAAATAAAATAAGAAGGAACGGTTTTTTACTTGATAGAAATTGTAGAAGACAACAGATTAAATCTGTTTTGATTTTCATATTTTGTAATAATCCTTCTATCAAGTAAAAAACCGTTCCTTCTTATTTTAAAATTTTTTTAAATTAATATTTGTAGGAGGTTAACAGAATAAATCTATAAGATATTTAAGAATTTTCAATATATTCCACAGATTTTTCATGATATTAAATTCAAGGTCTTTCTGTTGATTTTCTGTTCAAGTATATTGTATATGAAAGATGCTTCATTATTGCAATTTATTTAATTCTGATTAAAAATTTATTTTATTTTGTGGTATACTTGTCAGTCTATGTATCGCAAAGTGATATGGTACTAATTTTTGTGCATTGTATTGTCTGCATTCGTAGGTTTATGATACATGGAGAAAACACGTGCGTTATTCTCGGAGAGATTGTTAGATCCAAGAAGTTTAATGAATTATTACGGTTTTCTATTTCTGATGTGAATTCGATGTTAGGGTTTAAGCTGTTTAAGTAATTGAGGAAACTCAACAGACGTATCAAGATATTTTGTTCATCTCGCAGTAACAATTATATTCTGATGACCACTTCATTAGGCTTGTTTTTGTGTTACAATCCATTGAACGAAGTGAGGATTTCAATAGAATCAAGATCAGTGAAATTTCTCGGCAATTAAGACATGGCATGTCAAAAAAATTAAAATAAACTGAATATTATTGAAACAAATTGTAGAAATTACTATGTTTTACTATCAAAAAAATATATATTACACATTTTCTTGTGACTAGAGTTTCCCATCATTAGACATCATCAGAGTTGTCTGATGATGGGATAGTTCATTTCCCGAAACTCGAGTCACAAGAAAATGTGTAATATATATTTTTTTAGGTAGTAAAACATAGTAATTTCTACAATTTGTTTTAATTATGATCAACTACCAAATAGTAACGGCTGAAACAATTCAGTATCTAAACTGAATATGATATGTCCTTGAGTTATTTGATCATGATTTTCTTCACCTGATATGGAGACTAATATGATTACGAAATTTCATAAATATTGGAATCAAGTTTTGTCAATTCATCTTGTAACTTCTAGCAAGTTTTCTCTTTGTTGATTCGATGAATTGGGTATCTCCATCAGTAAAGCAATCCCATCTTCTTTTACAGATATATCGGATGTTGCACAGCGTTCTATTTTGGAACCTTTGATGTTTAATTATATACCATTGAAATATTTTTTTTTGCAGTATGCTGACCCTGAGTGCTATGTGTTGTATCGTAACAATAGTGATCTATCTCTCATTAATAATCGTGCTTCCTCGCACAACTTGGTTCTTAATCCAGCAAGAACTGAGATCTTAATATTTTCCAAGCATAGGGACTATGACCAAATGAAGAGTAGTATGGCTATTCTGTAGATGGTAAATCAGTTCCTGACTGACTGCAAAGAGTTAAGATTTATTACTTGATAGGCAGCTCAGTTTCTCCTCGCATGCTACTGGTCCAGTATGGTCGGCATTCTCTCGCTTAAAAGTTATCTCTGCTTCCAAAAGGTTTCTCAGGGTTCATTGAGAAAACTTCTCGCAGAGTCTCTTCTACTATTCCTGTTAAACTATTGTGATGTTTACTTCTGTTGCCTCAACCATTATTATAAAGATAGAATTCAGTATACCCAAAACCAGTGATGTAGATTTGTTTTTGGTTTAGGAAAGTATGAGTATTACATATGGGCTGCTTTGTTTATAGATTGCTGACTTGTTCATCTCCACACAATCTGGGAGATAAGCTTGTAGCTAGACATAACATCCATTCTGTCAACATCCTGATGTGTTGACGATTCCTGCTCATCGAACTGCAAGTTTTAGGAGTAGTTTCTCTTTTGATGGAGTGAAGTTATTTAAATGGTCGCAGGCTGATATTAATCAGAAGAGCTTTCAATGTTTTAAGTCCAGGTTGAAGAGGAGTTTGCTGAAGAGTCAGAATGCGACATTTGCACGATACTGTTAGATATATTTTTAATATTTTATCCTCTGTTTTACTTTGTGTGTTCATTTTATATGTTCTTGTAGGTATTTTATTAGGGTACCTATAATTTTGAGGATTATTTACACTTGTTATGATCTTCTGAGAAGTTAAGTGTAAGAGAAGTCAATTGAATAAAGCTCGCTTCTCGGGAAGCTCAAACAAGTTTGTACAAAAGGCGATAAATGAATAACTATGCCAGTGTGTTGTGGAATTTATTGCCAGAAGAGAACTTCATGAAATACATGAACCATGTTCTTGTTTTTTCGTCAAATAGCTTCAAAATAAAGTTGGTACACTCAAGTTCTTATCGCCAGTCGAACGGAATTATTTATGAACAAATATACACTAGCTCTACACGTGATTCGTGAAAAGAATGATGTAATATGCAGCAGCTAAGTCTATAGAGACGTCTAAGAAAGGGTCAGAGGGTCCACTGATCAACATCTAAATCTACAAAGAGGTGTGTGTTATAATTGTGCACTGCAGCCAGAGCAATGCAGAAGTTTCTCATGTACTTCAATATCTGCTCAACCAAAATTTTCTTTACACACAATTACATCCACAAGGGTGCAGCGCAAATTATCCAGATTTGAGGAACAACACAAAAACATGGAAAACATGCTGAATATGAGTCATTTTGACAATTTTCTTATATATACTTTTAAGTGACCACTGAAATGAACTTTCAAATGTTATATGTGTGTTTTATTTTCAACATGGTATGACAAGTGTAATATAATTTATACATAATTCAAGAGAGTTCCACATAAACAACATAGAAATGTCAGGAATAGTATAGTTAATCCGGTTTTATAATTCCCAAATTTATCTCCGTTGGTAGTTCTGTTTGAAATTGCAATATGCTTAGATGCTTTTCGGTCAATTTAATATAGTGTTGGTTGTCTGATTTGTGTAGATTATTAACATAAATAGTTGCTGCAAGTCTTATTATTAATGAAAAAGGGAATTATATTGTATAGATGTGTATCCTCCTATTTTACATATAGGGTGGTCAAACGAAAATTTAACACCTCGATTTTCCGACTTTGAAATGAAAATGTGGAGAATCGCTCAGATTTGTTAATTTCTGATTCGAGGGAGAATAACTTTTCCGCCGTTTTCATCCCTCTAACTAACGGAGGTGAGCACAACCCCTTGATTTTGAGTGGGGATGAGGGATGTTGCGATAACTTATTTTGAAGATCGTATCGAGTATCGGACCCAAAAATTTCGCTTCCAAATATATATATGAAATAACAGCGAAATTAGTGAAAGGGGCAATGTGGAATTTATCTCGAAAATATTATTCGTATAAAAGGTATTTGGTAGTTATGTTGTAAATTTTTGGTCCAAAAAAGTATTAATTTCTTGTCCAAAAAAGTAGAAGGACCATGTTTTTGATTAACCCTAGTCTATCGTGAATTTTTAAGAACGTTACAAGTGTCAAAGCGATTGTAAATTTTTAGTAGACTTAAAATGGTGTACCCGGTAGAAGAAAGGGTGGAAATGATAGAATTATTTCTTAGAAATAACGACTCTGCCGAACAACAGCGGCTTCATTTAACGAACGACATCCTGGAAAAGTAAGTATTCTTCTACTATTTTATCTGTCATTTCGTTATCGATGGACATTTTGAAGCGCAACGTCAGGATCACATAGTACTCGATAAGATCTTCAAAATGAGTATCGCAACACCCCTCATCCCTCATCCATCAAAATCTAGCGGTTGTATTCACCCCCGTTAGGGGGTTGCAGTTACGGGGGTACGAAGAGCGGAAAAGTTGTTCCCCCTCGAATTAGAAATCGACGGGTACGAGTAATTTTCCACATTTTCATTTCAAAGCCGGAAAATCGAGGTGTCAAGTTCTCGTTGGATCACACTGTATATGAAATACGAGGGGGGTTCAATGTATTCTCGGTGTCGGGGTGATTTGTTAATAATGTGAGTAATCTATTTATCTCATTTACTAATGACACTATCTGAGGGTATACATATAAAATTTCACAAATTTACGACCATTAGTTTCTTTGGTATCCTCAGTGAAAGACGACCAGAATGACTGACGCCAACATGATGAAGAAAACCTAGCATCGTGCGGTTATAAAGTTTCTCACTAAGTAGGGAAAAAGTCAAGAAATCATTCAAAGATGGTTCCTGTTTACCAAGACTGTAAATTCAAAAGAGGCTGAGAAGGCATTGAAGGCAAGCCTCGCTCGAGCGGGCCCGTTAGCTGCACCACTGAATAAAATGTGTAAAAAGTGGAAAAGCTGGTACTTGAAGATGTTAGCAGAGATGACAGACCTATAAGTAGGTACTATGCATGCTATCCTTCGTGACCATTTTAACCTCTCAAAGGTCAATGGAAGAAGAATGCTCCTCAGAAGGAAGTGCGAGTAACCAGCCGGTTGAAAATAGTCCATGAGTCTTCTCCACAGAGCTCTAAAAAGTCCTTACAGCATTTTTACCGCTGTAAGGACATTTTAAAGCTCTGTGGAGAAGACTCATCGACTCATCGAAGAAATTACTCATCCTCCGTACATTCGAGACTTGGCGCCCAGTAACTACTTCCTATTCCCAAATGTGAAAAAATATCTTCGTGAAAACCGATTTTCCGACGATGATGCAATAAAGGTAGCAATTTATACCTATTTTGAGGAGAAACCAGAAGAATATTTTCACAAGGTTTAGGAAAGCTATTTCTCGATCTATCGAATGTATTGAAGTTCTAGTGAACTACATTGAAAAATAGAATTTTTCCAAAATTTTCTGAGTTTTCTTTCATACCCATACCGAGAATACATTGAACGCCTCTTGTATTAAGTAAAATTAAACTGCTCGTTAGAACTTAATAAGATATAATAAGATATATGAATGTTAGGGTTATTTAAACTTTACATTTTGATCAGGAAGACTTTTCGTCAACTAAATACCGAAACAATTGACCATCTTCACAATTTGGATCATTCGTAATTTAAAAATTTATATGTACAGTACACTAGACAACAAATCGACACAACAAAAAAGCACAACAATAAAGCAATATGAAAAAGAAACATTGACAGAGGTTATATTTCTCTCACACAGATTTAACGTCGGAAAAAAATAGGAAAAAACGTAATGAATGAAAACACATGAAAGCACATTTCAGTTCTTAGATATTTGTTATCTTCATGCGGTTAGACTGTGACGGAAAATACGTTCTGTTTTACTTTACGAAATAAGAGATAACCTAAGCTCAACTTTCTAATTCGAATCTAAAAATATCAATCTACCAACAACTCGAAGGTTTTTGGGGGTGATTGAAACGAAGCCTAAATGTTACTTGACTCTGTTTGATGCTTTTTTTTGACAGGATGTTGATAATTTAATGACATTCATACAGTGCACATTATTTGCTGCCTGGCATTCACTGTGTGTTCATTGGATGTGTAACAATCAACAGGATGTGGCACAGCATTCGTCCTGTTTTTATACCAGTGAAATTTGAAAATATTTCAACGTAAAATATAAACTTTTGATGACAAAACGATTATGATCTAAATTTCACAAGAGAAGAAATAAGTATGTTTTTAAATCTACTGAATCTCTGCTGAACAACAACTCTATTTAGTTTCGATTTTAACTCTTGAATGGAAAATTTGTTTTACATGAAATGGCTTCGTAAAGCCACAATATTTTCAGAAATATCAGATAATGATTCACAGAAGTGAAAAATGATAAGAGGAGTTACTGAAATACAGGAATAAAAAGAGGACGTTTATTTTCTTGTGCCACGTCCAACCTTAAATCATCCTCCTACTTTGGTGCTCTTCTATAGGCTGCCGACTTTTGTTTTGGAAAAAATTCTGTTGACATCAGTGTGCAAATCGAAACATATATTCTCATAATATTTCAATCTATAGACACATACCTTCATCATCAGCAACAACGTGTTAAATACGATAAGAAGCATGATGAAATATTCGAAAGGCGTTGATACCACCACCCTCCATATTTTGTATTTGAAACTATTCCGTTTATTTGGCATGTACCTCTCCAAAGGTCTGGCTTGTATTGTAAAATCTATACAGGATTTCTGGAAAATAGGAAAAGTATAGAGTTATAGCAGCAAAATGAGGTAGAAGCGCTTGAATTTGCTTCCATTCTGCAGCGAAATGAAGAAACTTTTAATTCAGTATATTTTACTGTTAATAGCGATTTACAAAAAGCGTAAAAATAATACATAACTTGTATGATTTGAAGTTAATCACAACAATTGTTTCGTCAATTACATATTGACTTCATCGGGTGAGTATGGTAACTAACTATTTTTACAAAATCCTTCTCCTTGAATACAAGTTTGACTAACAAAATACATGATGAAATGGAGATTTTTTAGGGAATTTTCAGAAGTGAAAGAAGTGAAGTGAAGAATTTAAAAAGGTAGAATAACGGGGATCGGTTCACATCTGTTTGGTCGTTCAGTAAAATGTTTTTTTTATGGTGTCGGTTTATTTAAAGTGCTTCTAAGAAATCCAGTCTATTGCATTTGTTATCGATATGGAGAACATCAATATTATTATTAAAATTGTGTCCCGATTCTTGGAGATGTCTGGCATAAGTAGAATTTGATTTATTCTTAACGAATGAATTCTGATGTTCATGAATTCTACTCTCGGAAGATCTACCAGTTTGGCGAATGTATACATATAGGCATGTAGCAAAAGTTAACCTGATTTCTTGTTCTTATTGACGATATCTTTATTATTTTTTATTGATTTACCTAAAGAATTTATAGTTTCAAATGAAATATTAGGATTTTGATTTTCCTTCAAATATCTAACTATCTGTTCAGATATTTGTCCTATGTACGGTAAGCAAATAAACTTTCCATTTTTCATTCAGTGGGTAAACTAATGATATAGATTGCTTCTGTTTGATTTTATTCAATAGTTTGTCAATGATTGATGGGTTATACCCATTATTTAAAGTAGTTTGTTTTATTATATTCAATTCTATTTCAAAATTCTCTCGTGACATAGGTATATTAACTAGTCTATATAACATGCTGTTGTGTGCTGCTAATTTATGGGACAAGAGATGATTTGAAGAAGAATGTATTGTAGTCTGTGTGTGTTGGTTTACAGTGAATCGAAAAATTATGTCTATTATTAATTTTAGTTATTTTCAAGTCTGAAAAATATATGCTATTATTTTGTTCTTTTTCGTGAGTAAATTTTATCGTATAGTATACCTGGTTAATAAATGTTAAGAATAACGAAAGTTGTCTAGACGTACCGACAAATAGGCAAATGATATCGTCAACGAAACGGTACCAATAAATGAAATACTTGAAGTTCTTGTATTTTGTTTTCTAGGAAATCCATAAATATTTCAGCTAATATAGGAACTAGTGTTATATGGACGTTATAAAGACTAGTTAATGTACCTATGTCACAGGAGAATTTCGAAATAGAATTAATTATAATAAAACAAATTACAGTAAATAATGGGTATAACCCATCAATAATTGACAAACTATTGAATAAAATCATATTAAAGCAATCTATGTCATTAGTTTACCCACAAATCAGAATAAAAAATGAAGAGATTATTTGCTTACCGTACATAGGCCAAAAATCTGAACAGATAGCTAGATATTTGAAGCAAAATCGAAATCTTAATATTTCATTTGGAGCAATAAATTCTTTAGGTAAATCAATAACAAAATAAAGATATCGTCAATAAGAACAAGAAATCAGGAGTTTATAAGTTAACTTGTGCTACATGCCTATAAGTATACATTCGCCAAACTGGTAGATCTTTCGTGAATAGGATTCATGAACATCAGAATTCATTCCTTAAAAATAAATCAAGTTCTACTTATGACAGACATCTCCAAGAATCGGGACACGATTTTGACAATAATTTTGATGTTCTCCATATCGAAAACAAATGCAATAGACTGGATCTTTTAGGAGCACTGGGAATAAACCGGCACCATAAAAATAATATTTTGCTGATCGACCAGATTTGAACCGATCTCCGTTATTGAACCTTTTTAAATTCTTTACTTCACTTCTTTCACTTCTGAAAATTCCCTAAAAAATTTCCATTTTATCACGTATTTTGTTAGTCAAACTTGTATTTAAGGAGAAGGATTTTGTAAAAATAGTTGATTAGCATACTCGCCCGATGAAGTCAATATGTAATTGACGAAACAATTGTGAACAATAAATTTAAGTGGAAATAAAGTGTTTTACTTCAAATCATATACGATGAAGTAGGGACCGAAACAATCAAGAATTTGATACATAACATGAATAAGGCAGATGAAAAATGCAGTTTTAAATTTTTCAATCGAATTTTACCCTGAATTCCATCCTACAAACCCCCATAAAAACCATGTGCAGAAACTGCTTTATTTATACAGCTTTTCAACGACGTATAATTTATCGACGAATAACATCACTTTTATTTAGAAATTGACGAAATAATGCCAGAAACCATGAAAAAATATTTCGCATCCGATTAAAATCTAGTTTTAATGGATGTTGTATCCAAATATATCAGCACATTTATTTCAATTCGGTATGTTAAAATAATAAGAAGGAAATCTTCATTTCAATGAGTAGCGTACAGAAACTGTTCTGCAGCATTTTGAATCATATTCATCAAGCAAGAATCGTCTTCGGCCATTTCAACTTACCCCTGTTCAAGATCTCTTAGAACCACAAATGAATGCAGAGATCAATTTTGGAAATGGTACCTAAATAAACTGGATACTTGGGGACATGACCAAATATTCTGGAAAAATGAGGCGACCTCTACACGCTCTGGTATATTTAATTTTCACAATTGCCATGTTTGGACCAACAATAATCCACGAGCAACTGTTACGACTCATTACCAAGACGAGTTCAGGATTAATGTATGACAAGATAATACATTTTTGGGCCGATAGTAATTACAGAGCGTTTGAATTCTGACACTTTCAGAAGTATTTTGGAAAATGAAATTTTTGTAATTAGAAAAAATGTCTTTGTATCAAGGGCTCCCAGCTTGAATTCAAATGGACTGTTGTCCAGAATACAATGGTGTAATGGTTACAGAATGGATGGAAGTTATTTTTGAAGGAAAATGGATAGGAGGATTCTGACCGAACTCCTGACCTTACATCTTTAGATTTCTTCCTTTAGGGTGTTTTGAAAGATATGGTCTCTACTACCACAATTCATACTAGTGACAAGCTCGAAAGAATAAATAAATGGTACAATATGCCAAGGCAATGATGGAGGCAGTTGCGAAAGGCTGTAGATTCTATCCGCAAACGAAGTAAAGACGGTGGCAGGCATGTTGAGAATTTTTTGTTGATAAGTTTCAAACTTGTATGTATGATAAAGATTGTCGCAAATAATAACTTTTCCTCAGATGATGTATATTTATCTGACTGTACTTTCACATTATCACATTTATTGTCCAATAAAATGTATTCTACATCGTTGAAAAGCTTCATAAATTGAGAGTAAACTTTGACCAAAGATTATGGGTAAAAAAATTCTATAATCATTTCTGCTTTCCACCCTATAATAAGTGAGTATTAAATTTTTAAAGGAACTGCTTCAATTGAATCTAATATATTGAAATTTATTGAAAAATCACTTAAACTGATAACGTTTTTGGATCAGTGTCAGAAAATTTTAAACTTGAAAATACTGTAGCACAATAAAAAAGTACCTTCATTTTGTAATGGTGCAGATGAAACTTGAAATTTCAACTCAATACTCACTTGATTTTTATCTATTTCTCCACTTTGAAGTTCCACTTCACCCTGTTCTTGAAACGTAATAATTATCAAGGCTACGAATATATTTACAAAAAAGAAAGGAAACACTATGAAATATACAATGTAGAAAATGGACATCTCTATTCGGTAGTTCTGTATTGGGCCTTGGTCAACGTATGTAGCCGCCATAGAGTTTTGCAGCACCCTGCAAATACAATTTACCTTGAAACATCTTATTTGCATTATTAAGTTTCGATCAAATGTATAATTCATGCATATTAATTGAAAAGAATGTAATTTTTCAACGTTTACTGAGCACGCTGAAGAAAACAGGAAAATATTATACCTACAGCTCTATTGGGCAAAATTGACAAAACAAAAATATAAATTTTTTCGTAGGCGTCAAATAAATCTGTTGAAATTTATAGTGTGAGCTAGGAGGTATCCAGTGTGTCAAGACTTAAGGTTAATATATTTCAGAACTTGCACGTTACTTTAGAAATTCAACTGAATTGACTCCAAAGTTATCAAACTTGAAATTCTATGACGTAATGAGTGGGCCATATAGAGTTTGGATTTCAAAGTAGTGAATATTTCGAGTCTGGATACACTTCTGTCATTCATGTTTTGACAGAGAGTTGGTTGAATATTTGACATTAACGAAACTGATCGATTTATACTTGAGCAAAACTGGGAAATATTAAAAACTTATTTCCAAATTGGTGAATATTCCATCCAAATTGTTAGATATTCAGATGAAAAAATAAATAGAAAATAAATGGCGTCACGGCACTGTGTGGATGAATTCGTGAAATGGATCGTTATTTGATAAAATAACCCGTTCACGTTCTCGTCAGAATGTGCTTGAACATCCATCTATATAAACTAATTATTGTTTTCAAGAACTGAATATTTCTCGCACTTCGCTGGAGAGAATTTTGTACAGAACCCTCGTGATGAAGGTTTACAAAGTTCAACTAGTGAAAGAAGTATTGTGACCATCCAATGCGTTTCCACTTCGCTCAATGGACTAACGAACTATTTTTTGTGAGGATCCGTTGAGGATCCGTCCAGAAACGATTGATGCCTTTAAACAAGAAATCAAAGTTGCCATTCGTGAGATTGAGCTCCAAACAATCAATAATGACTGAAAAATTAGGTTAATCGGATCGGGTACTGTAGCAAGACGTGGCGGTCATTTGTCTGATATTGTTCTCCATTCGTAAATGTTGAGGTTCGAACTTCCTAATAAATTCACAACATTGAAAAAATATTCATTAGTTTTTTATTTATGGCCGATCAAAAATGCAGATTTTAACCCCTTTCAAATGCATGGTCGCAAGGCTATAAAGGATGTTCCAACGAAAATTTTACCCACCCAGAACTCAGAAACGAAGAATTTTCGAAGATGGCAACAACCCCCCATTTTTTTTTTCATAGGAAAGGTCAGGATCATCCTCATTCAGCTGTTGCCTTATCTTGTAAGGGTGAAATTCATGAGCTTTCACTATTCGATGAACGCTAGATTTCGGAAGATTATATGCTCGTGCTAAAGTTCTTATAGATTGCCGATAATTCATCTGTAAATGTCCCACTACTGCTATTTCAATAGCTTCATTTTGAACTGGATGCTCAACTTCGTGTTTCTTATTCTGAATGGAACCAGTAGTTTCCAATTCATTCATCAAATGTTTAACATATTAGTGACCTACATTTCTTTCTGGATGATTGTTATTAAAATACCTTGCAGTTAATCTAGAATTTTCGTCATTCCGATAATATAATTTGAGGATCTCTATTCTTTCTTCCATAGAATAGACCATTTTTCACCCACGTAAGTAAGTCTGAAACTCAATTATGATGCAGAAACGAAAGACTGAAACACATTTGAGAAAGAATCTTCAAGAAAATAGTGGACGTTGTAATGAATTTCATGCGTTTCAAGAGTTTTCCCATCATATACGATAAGAAAATCGAATATTTTTAATGTAAAAACATTGAAAAACTCAAATTAATCTGCCATTGAATAAAAAAAATTTTAAATTTCAACTGCGAGTTTCAGAGAACAAAAAAAACCGCATCCAACTTCTCTCTCCTTTTCAAAAAATGTTTGGGGTTGTTGCCACCCCCTGTGGTTTTTTCGAAACAATGTCATCATAGGAATTTTCTATCTCCAATAAAGAACTTGAAAAATATTTTTGGATTCCTCAAAACACTTAGGTCCTTGAGTTTGGGCGGTTCAACTGTCTGTTTAACATCACCTTTTGACGGTAAGTTCAATATTACATTATTTCGTGAATAGTGAACCGATTTTAACTGGGTTGTGCACAGAACATAAATAACACTCGACATCTCTTCCCTATTAAAAATATATTGGGGGTTGATGCCAAATTCATGGGAGTGATTTTTTCAGAACAAACTCATGATGGAACTTCTTCCCCCTCAAAGCAGAAGTTGACCTGTTTTTTCTTAATCTTCGGAACACTCTGTATACAGAATCGTCACAAACACGATAAATTATTCCATAGTTTAATATAACTCAAAAATCAAATTATTTCACTAATTAAATGAAATTAATTTGATGAGAATACACTTGATTTGATTTGGAATTTTTTATTGTGGTTGAATTTTCCATATTGTCATTAAACAGAAAGGGTGATTCTCAGATATTATTCATTATTATTGATACTAAAAATACATTTAATGAGGGTTTTAGAACAAATTTCTATGAAATTTGCAGTTTAAATTATAAACCCCCATGAAGTGATACAAATTAAATTCATTTAATTATTGAAATAATTTCAGATTTGAACTGAATTCAACTTTGGTATATTTTTTCGTATTTGTGAAGATTCTGAACACAGCCTTAATGACGCAGGGTGCGTTTGTAATAGTCATAGAATTTCAGCAACTTTTCTATTTTAATCGATGTTTGATTAATTTGGATTGAACTGAGTGGAGTTTCTGAAGTTATTCTAGTTACAATGCAGATTTTCGCGCTTAATTTTTTTGTATTTCATAAAATTCATTTCGAGTGTTGCCGATGACTAATCGTTGTCAGAAACATGCATGTCCTACACATATCTGAATTATATTTTTGTCCACTTGTTCTGTGGAGTTTTTTTCTGTTTCGGAATTGCCATTCAATAGAAACCATGTTTCTCAGACATTATTTATTATTATAGATATTAATAATAATTTTAGCATTTTTCCTGAAAATAAAACGTGTTAAAAGTTTGAAAGAATCTTAAAAATCGGTAGTATTCAAGGGATTATTTTGGCACAAAACTGAACGTTCCTCATTATTGCATGATCTTTTCAACCCATTCATTACTATGTGATACACGAATGCGATGCTAATTTTAACATACAACAAATCGTGAGTAACCCCATTCAACAGGCTTCCAACAATGGCCTAAACTGATTTACTCGCACACCTATTCAGGAACAGGTAAAAATTCTGATGAAGGGTGGTATAGAGGGTGAGAAATAATACTTACTGCGGCCATCCTTCTCCAGTTTGTACTGCGAATAAGGTCAACATGGCAAGGGGTACGTTATCGTAATAAAAGCTCTGCGGACCCCAAACCCGTTGTTCAACCCTTGGTACTTCACTGTCTTCGTCGAACACGAAATAGTTTCCCCTGGAAGGAAGGGAATTTGAATTTATTAGATAAATCTTAAATTCTACTTATAAACCTGACGAAGATGCTTAAAGTTTGTAAATTTTGGAAAGTATTTATTCAAGCTGTATAGAAGTACACTTTGAAATGGTTCCTTTTTAGTCCAATTGAAATGAACAAAAAAGTTATAACAGACTAAATTCGCATAAAGCTAAAAATTTGCATAGACGTTCAATCCCACTTCTGTGAAAAAATTTATCCAAGGTTAAAGGTAAAAAACTCAGATTTTTTCCATTTTTCTCTGAAACTGTGAGTTTTATCGCAGAAATAGGAAGACAATTTTGTAGACTATACAATTCTCTACAAAAATTGTTGAGATATTTTTTTCGTACGAGTTACCAATCGTGAGATATCGTGGTTTTAATAGTTTTAAAATTCACATTCTACGTAATATGCAGTGTAGAAACTTTTATGGAAAAAAATTCTTTGTCTTTATGTGAGGAAATTATAAAAAGCACTGGAACACGTCAACTCTTATCAAAATAAATATATGTAAGTATTATCATATCACATATTTATATTATTATACCATACTAGCGGATCCAGCAAACGTTGTTTTGACATATAAATTATTTCTAGGAAATTTTTTTGATTATACTTCATTCAATAATTGTTCTTTATCAAAGTAACAAATATATTTTATATTAGTTATCCGTGTTTCTATTACTAATTATGGCAATTAAAAAATAAAATTTAAAATTAAAAAATTTTTTTTTAATTTATATTCAAAAAAGTCAATGCATGATAAAACTTGTTGTATCGATCGCTTGCATTTGTATTTTAAAGTGAATGTTTTTTTTGTCATTGACAATTATATACCGATTTCATTTCAATTGTATTGTATTATTTTAATTATCATTTTCACTCATATGCCCCCAAAAAAAATCTAACCTCAATAATGCCAGTTGCCGTTTTCACTTATGGCCTTTGCCATATCGTCCAGCAACTGATTCAATGAACACTGATATACAACGAGAAAAACAATATGACGACGTTGACTTAGCTACACTCATTGCAAATAATGAGCCATTATTGACAGCTGAACAAAGAATTATTTACAATCGAATCATGTTGACTGTTGATACAAAACAGGGTGGATTTTTTTTCTTAGACGCACCTGGTGGTACCGGTAAGACATTTTTAGTGTCACTAATCCTAGCAAAGATACGGCTCCAACAAAGGATTGCATTGGTAATTGCATCGTCAGGCATTGCTGCCACTTTGTTAGATGGTGGACGAACGGCGCATTCAGCTTTGAAGCTGCCATTAGACATCCACAGTAAACCAAACGCAATGTGTAATATCAAAAAAAGCGGAATGGCTGCAGTGTTACAAAAAAGTTCAATTATTATCTGGGATGAGTGTACTATGAGTCATAAACATTCTCTTGAAGCTTTTCACAGAACTATGCAAGATATAAACGGCAATAATCGACTCTTCGGAGGTGCTGTTCTACTACTATCTGGTGACAGACATTACCTGTCATTCCTCACTCCACTTATGCTGATGAGATTAACGCATGTTTGAAACAATCGTTTTTATGGAAAAACGTTGAAATACTTCGATTGACTATAAATATGCGAGTACATTTGCATAATGATCCGTTGGAACAAGTATTTTCGAATCAATTACTGGATATTGGAAATGGTACAATCAGACTACATCAAAATACGCAATGTATCCAATTGCCAGACAACTTCTGCACTATTGTTCATTAAAAAAATGCACTAATTGAGAGTGTATTTCCGGATATTTTTAATAATCACTTAGACCATAATTGGTTCAGTAATCGTGCAATTTTAGCGGCAAAAAATGTTGATGTCGATGAAAATACAAAATTTATTGCCAGGCGATCTAATGACTTTTAAGTCAATTGACACCATTGTTGATGAAAACCAGATCGTCAATTTTCCAATTGAATTTTTAAATTCTTTGGAATTACCAGGAATTCCGCCACACAATCTTCGTCTCAAAATTGATTTACCGGTCATTCTATTGCGTAATTTAAATCCACCAAAATTATACAACGGTACACGATTAGTCATCAGAAGAATTACCGGAAACGTGCTTGAAGCAACGATATTGACTGGAAAGTTTAAAGGCGAAGTCGTCCTGTTACCTCGAATACCTATGATACCATCAGAATCTACAATTCCTTTCAGAAGGCTACAATTTCCGATACGTTTGGCTTTTGCGATGACATTAAATAAGTCGCAGGGACAAACAATGGCTATTTGTGGCTTCGACTTGGAGAACTGTGTTTCTCCCATGTATGTTGCATGCTCCCGTGTTGGAAAACCATCGAATTTATTTATTTTGACGAAAGACAGATTAACGAAAATTATTGTTCATCGCTTAGTTCTTAATTGAATTAAAGTTATGATTATTTAAAATTAAATTGGGTAAAATAATTATAAAATAATTATAATTTTAGTTTTAAAAATCAGTATTATCTAAATCATTCATTGAATCAATAAAAGTCAAACATTTACTATCCGTTGAAATTTAATTTGCACTTTTCATCATTCTTTATCAATCACTTCCTTAATAATACAAATAGTACCAAATTATTAAACCAAAAACAAGAAAACCACAGCAATGCGTGGCCGGGTCTCATAGTATTTTTAAATTTTTCAAAGTTCCTTAATAACCTGATTTCAACGAACTATATCATGTATGGTCTATTATAAAATTTCGAAAGTAGAATTATAAGATTATGTATCATAATATTACTCAGAAGAAATCAACCCGTTCCTCATTGATCATTAGGAAAAATACCATTCTTTAAATCAAAAGGATACGATCTGATCAAACTTTCTTTATCACAATAGATCGAAGAGTAAGCCTGGGGAAACCGCGTAAAGAAAAATTCGGAAAGTAAATTACCGCATAGGTGTTACAGGAATGTATACATATTATGTAGAATATGAACTTTTCAACTTTCAAAACCGCGATATCTCACGATATTGTAGCGAAACATATGATCTACAACTTTTGTTTGACCTATTTTTAACGATGAAACTCACCGT
Organism: Megalocaria dilatata; assembly: GCA_034642435.1. Classification (NCBI taxonomy): domain Eukaryota; kingdom Metazoa; phylum Arthropoda; class Insecta; order Coleoptera; family Coccinellidae; genus Megalocaria; species Megalocaria dilatata. The sequence goes on from CM067861.1 coordinate 32,728,065, forward strand.
TTCAGAGAAAAATGGAAAAAACAATTCATCCATGTTTCATCTTTGACCTTGAACAACTTTTTTGCAGCAATAGGGTTGGAGGAGACTTTCGACATTTCATTTGAAATGGTTTATTCAACATCTATAACAATATTTAGCTCTATGCAAATTTTGGCTAAGTTGACTGGAATATTAGTGAAAATGCAGATGTCCCCTTGTACTAACTACTACTTTCTGAAGCAAGTAGGTAACGCAGGCCATAAACACTTCGGGTATCCCTAAGTAAGTTCCAAGAATAACAGATAGTTTGAAGTTTTAACTCTCTAATGTTACATTTATGTATGGAATCTTACCTAAAATATTGGATTCGGTAGACCGTTACTTTGCGACAGTTCATTTTAAAAATTTGAATTTAGGAAATTATTTATTTTGTTATTTCTGTTACTATTTTATTATAAGTACATTTTCTAACTGCATATAGCAAGTTATATATTAAAGGTATTTATATATTTAAGGGAGGCTTCACCGAAAAATTAGGAATATATTTTTAATAATAAGAGAATCGACATTCAAAGTCTAAATACTCATATTCATATTGTTATTTAATAGAAAATATAGGACATAAATAAAAATAAATATAAAAAAATTGAACAATTTTCCAAACAAAATTTAATCCCTCTGTTTTCTAGCTCCATCGTGCCATCAACAAAAAAAAGCAGAAAATTTTCCTTACTAATAAAAATTTTATACTTGTTTTGTATTGATTTTGAAATTGTATTGTAATATCGTAACTTCTCGTAACCCCAGGCAACTCAAAAGGATTTTGTAATTGAAGTTCATGTTTTTCATTTCAGAGTCCTGATGAAGATTTTGTTATAAAATCGAAATTAGTTGCCCTTTTTTTTAAAGTTGGAATTATTATAACTCTGGACCTAGAATCTGTTAAAGAATTATTGAATTGTTTTATACATAGGTCTTATCTCAATTAATTAATTACCTGTAAGTAAATCAGAATTTAGGACAACAATGTTTGCTTCAACAAACCAGGGAATATAACGAAATACTGGACCAGAAATCAATTATAACCCTAGACAATCGATAGAAAAAGCCTACATGTATGACAAAATTAAATTTCATCTTGTAAAAACAGAATGATTTTTTTTTGATAATCACTAATATTATTCTTATGGGATGAAATAATAGCTTTCGCATAACGAGACTTTAGGAAACCTATTCTCAAATCAATAAAACAGAAGTAGTAAATGTATCATTATATAATAAAAGTGGCAGATTTTCTTGAAATTCTTCAATTTCATTTTAATCATACTTACTGGCACGTAGCTTCAGTTATCTTGCTCTTATCTGTGCAGTAGAAAAACTTCCCATTGAACAACTGAACAGCAATCACAGCAAATATGAACTGAAATAATATATACACTATGAGAATATTTATCACATTTTTTAATGAGTTCACTAAGCAGTCAAAGACCGCTTTCAACTTGGGCACTCTTTTAATTGTTTTTAAAGGTCTAAGCACTCGAAGCACTCGCAACGATTTCATAGTTGATAGATTCGCAGAAGCCGCACTCTTCTCCGAATATCTGAAATAGGAAAAAAAACATATTGAGAAATCAGTTTGTGTGTGTTAGGTTAGGTTAGGTTAAGTTAGGTTAGGTAAGGTTAGGTTAGGTGACATTTGTGACATTTGTCCTCAAGGTAAAACATATCTGAGAAAAACTGTAGCTAGCATTATGTAAGATAATTGTTGGAGAATTACAGATAATTCCCTAAAATAACATAAATAGAGGTTAATTCTTGATAGAAGGTATATAAAATTATATCAATATTTTAAAAAATTTTTAAAAATTTTTAAAAATTAGCCTCCTACATATTTAATTCCAAAAGATTATATTTAATGATTATAACTTCTGAAAATAAATTAAAATAATGTCGTATAAGTACCACTTATAACATGACATAAAATAAACATTCATTATAAGACATCCGAATGGTATAACAAAATCCAATAAATAAAAATTATTAACCAAAATCCTATAAATTAAATATTTTGAATAGACAAAATTTTGTTTCTGCTGATCAATCTTATGAAAACCAATATCTTTCAAGAATATCCAACATAAGATTGATCAGCAGAAACAAAATTTTGTCTATTCAAAATATTTAATTTATAGGATTTTGGTTAATAATTTTTATTTATTGGATTTTGTTATACCATTCGGATGTCTTATAATGAATGTTTATTTTATTTCATGATATAAGTGGTACTTATACGACATTATTTTAATTTATTTTTAGAATTTATAATCATTAAATATAAATATCCAATAATATTGAATAGTCTAAGTAAGATAGTTTTATGGTGAAATTCTTAGGATTATGTTGGATATTCTTGAAAGATATTGGTTTTCATCAGATTGATCAGCAAAAACAAAATTTTGTCCTCTCAAAATATTTAATTTATAGGATTTTGGTTAATAATTTTTATTTATTGGATTTTTTTATACCATTCGGATGTCTTATAATGAATGTTTATTTTATGTCATGATATAAGTGGTACTTATACGACATTATTTTAATTTATTTTCAGAATTTATAATCATTAAATATAAATATCCAAAAATATTGAATAGTCTAAGTAAGATAGTTTTATGATGAAATTCTTAGGATTATGTTGGATATTCTTGAAAGATATTGGTTTTCATAAGATTGATCAGCAGAAACAAAATTTTGTCTATTCAAAATATTTAATTTATAGGATTTTGGTTAATAATTTTTATTTATTGGATTTTGTTATACCATTCGGATGTCTTATAATGAATGTTTATTTTATGTCATGATATAAGTGGTACTTATACGACATTATTTTAATTTATTTTCAGAAGTTATAATCATCAAATATAATCTTTTGGAATTAAATATGTAGAAGGCTAATTTTTAAAATTTTTTAAAAAATTTTTAAAATATTTATATAATCAGATAATTCCCTAACTTGTATTATAGGTTTTGTATCCTCTAATTGTTATGAATCAAATATTTGTGGTACTTTTTCCGACAAGAACAAGTAAAAACTCTCTGCTGGCGAATACTCTATGGTTGAGATTCTAACCTTAGTCTTGAAAACCATACATAAAACCTCGTTCTGTTCTTTTCAAATCTGATCTCTTTCATTTTTATTTCGACAACAACCAATGTTCTCTAGAAACACCGAAGTATTGTAACACGTGTTAATCCTCAATATAGAAATATTAAAAATTGTGTTTCAAGCTTAAACCAATATGACAGTGTCGATAAAGTAATTCAAAATAGGAATTATCCAAGTATTGTTGTTTAAGGTTCCTTCAAGGACGTCGGGTAATTCAAGCCAGAAATTATCAAAGTATATTATCAATATATATATATATATATATATATAATTTATTTGCTTTATTTTTACGTATCGTGTATAAACCTTATCGTCAGGCTCATCACTTTACTGTCTATTGAAGATGGCTGTTTCTTCAATACCTCACGTCTGGTAAATTTTCTTCATCGGTGAACATAATACTCTCAATAAAATCATCACTATGCTTGTTGAGAATACGTTGGCAGAACTGTCACCATCGTGGCAGATCTCTTAAAAGCAAATTTTGAACAGGGGTGAAGCTCTTCTTTATTAAGAGTTCTAATAATAGACTGTTTAACTCCTATTTGCTGCTGCCAGCTAACAAACTCACTTCAGGATTTTCAACTACTCGAACCAAAATTTCATCATCTTCATTAGGTGTCATTTGTTTCGGACGACCACCCAGATTGTCGTGCAATACTTATGATTTATCCTATATAGATATGCATCTGTACACAATGCACTATAGATATTTACTTACATCAGGTCGAACCCTATCGATCCGAGTGCGCAGATCACGACCACCGCGTCCATAATGTTCCAGAACTCGCGCAGATAGGAGCCCGGATGGAGGATGATCCCCAGATCTATGATCTTGAGGAACATTTCGACGGCGAAGACGCAGGTGAAGGCGTAATCGAACTGGTCGAGTATGTGGTTGCGGAAGGAATCCTCGTTGATCGGATCTTCCGCGGCCAGGGCCATTGAACTAAGGCAGATGACGATCATGATGAAAAAATCGAAGTAGCGAAGGTTCACCACCCAGTGGGCTCCTCTTCTTATACTACAAAAGTAATAGGATTAAATTAACATTATGATGACGTCAAACAAAGAGGCGTGCTCGCCAATTTTGGGCAAATCGTGGGCTTCAGCCTAATTGAGAAAAAAGTTTTCTTCTACTTCTGAAGAAAGTCCTGAATGGGGCTTCGGTGTATTTACTTCCTTAATAACATACTGCAATATGAATGGTACTATTCTACTAAAAATTTCGATAGTATCTTCTCACAAATAAAGCCGGCTGATTTTAATACAAATTGAAAAAGAGCAGGATGACTGTTACGAATATGGAAACAAAATTCTGGACAGCTAGCTAGGTTTAAAAGTGTGAGCATGAAGCCGAAGTCAATACTGTTTGGAATTAGGAAGTTCTAGATGAATACTGGTATCCCACAAGGACTCCTCTTTGGACCAATGCGTTTCGTCTCGGAATAATTCCCGTGAAATATATTAAAAGAAACCAGTATGAGTAATACTCACGAATTAGTTGGAGAAAATATAAACATGCTAGAGTATGGCAGCATAGGTTTGGGACCGATAATTTCTTCTTCTTCCTCTGGAGGTTTCTCCTCCTTCTTCTTTTTCCTCCTTACTGGACTCGAAGGAACGTCTATTCTCTGATTGGAACCAACTTTAAAGAAAAAACGGTTATTCATTTTTTTCTCAAAGAATTTGATCTGTAATTGTACTTACCATCGCCTTGTAGTGCCTCCATTTCCTTCTCTAGTTCTTGAGCTTGCTTCTCCTTATTCTCTTCTGCTTGTTCTTCTTCGGCGGCTGTCAGTTCCTGAGCGTTGGCCAAGTTGTCGACGGCGATAGCCAAGAACACGTTTAACAGGGTATAGTTGCCGAATAACATAAGTACTATGAAATATAGGGAATAGATCATGCCACCATTGTGTGGACCTCCTAGGGCAACTATACCGTGATACATAACTTCGTTCCAATCTTCACCAGTAAGGATCTGAAAAAAACAACATGAGCATTTTCATTAACATTGAAAACAAAGCAGTTGTGTTATATCAACTTTGCTATTAAGACGAATAGGGCTCAAACAGAAATAAATTTTTATAGATTATTTTTTGAAGAATCATCTGCTCAGAAGCAGTTGATACAAAGATAAATTTCGTTACCGTTTTCAATCGATTTCTTCTCTCGAAGATTTCGATTTTGTATCAACTTTTTACCCTTAGTACTTTCTTTGGTCTCATTCGATATCTATTTGTATCCATGCCACCCTTTCTCACTACTATTTTCCATATAGTCCTCCCCTTTTTGAATGTACCAAATCAATCTCTAGTGTTTGCCTACAGAAACCATAATTTTTGGCATTATATCACGTTGTTATGGTAATTTTGGCTGCTGTGGTGTTATTTTTATGAAGAACCAGGCTTGCTAGCACACCTGTCCATCCATTATGTCCCAGTTTCTTGTGCTGCTGGGTATGTATGGAGATATAACTCCCTTTCTTTCCAATTCCGAAGTTCTAAAGTATTCTAGTAGCTCAGACAGTGTCAATTAGGATATGTTTCTAATTTTAGTATTTTTACAATCCCAAGAGTCTTCATTTTATCCTCAAATTAAGTGGTATTATCATTTGTCAAATTCAAATACTCAACCGAATCAGTTACTTCCGTGAGGAAATCCGTTAGGATTTTTACTGGCAAAATCAAATTGAGTTTTTGATTTTACCATGCTGAAATTCTAAGGAAAATTCTTTGAGGTGCTTCAACCCCAAATATTCCCTCTGAGTGCTTGTCTGTTTCTTTATTCTTGTACATTTCCTTGGAGGCTTGTTTGTCTAAGCTCCTACAAATAAGGTTTTAGTTACATCTAAGACTTATGAATCAGTGTTCTCGTTTTGTAAGCTTTCAGACCACGTAGACCTTAGTATTTCGACCTTAGAACTCAGTTTTATCATGCCAGCTTGACTACTAAAGTAGATATCAATATATCGGATTTCTGATAGTCTCTTTCTGGGTTGAGTTATATTTTCAGTATTTCTTTCTAGTATTGTGGTGAAGTACTTTCCAAAGCTTAATTCTTTTGTAGTTCTTCGTAGGCTTCTCTGTAATGGCTGGACGTGTTATCGTAGAATTAGTAATGCATTTACAAGTTCATCTTCATAACTTATCAGGGTTTTGTATTGTGGTGCATTGATTTGCCTGGGTTATGAGCGTTGTTTTATACAGACTGTTTTTTCTTTCGCTCTGTATGATATAATTAGTTCAGTTCTGGTTGAGATAATCACTTACCTGAAATACCGTCAGAAGCGCTATCGCAAAGGTGTTAAAGTTGGTCGGTGGCGTTCCCTCCTCGAAGTTGAACTCCCCTCCAAACAGCTGCATACCCAGTAACGCAAAGATAAGAATGAACAAGAAGAGCAGAAACAGCAGGGAGATAATGGATCTCATCGAATTGAGCAATGAGATGACGAGGTTCCGCAGGGAGGACCAGTATTTGGTCACCTTGAATATCCTCAGCAGTCTCAAGGCTCGCAGCACCGATAACCCAAAAGAGCCTCCCTTGACTTCCGACCATATGACCTCAAATATGGATCCGGATATAACTACGCAGTCGAAACGGTTGAAGGCAGATTCGAAATATATTCTTGGTCCAAGGGCGTATATCTTGACGAACATCTCTGTTAAGAACAAACCAAGGAAAACGTACTCGGCGATATCTGAAACAGAAGTCAAATGAGTGTATTCAAATCCAAATCAATGAATACAGTCCTAATGCAAGTTAAAATGACTTACAAAGAAAATCTGTTAAAAACTGCGGCTGTCCATGGTATTCGATAGCAACGCATATGGTATTAAAGAAGACCAACACAATGACGAACCAGTAGAATCCTTGCGATTTCACCAGACGTCTTATACCAAATCTGAATCTTTTCTCTGCCCTCCAAAAGCGTGCACAACCACTCTGTCCCTGCACTCTCGATTTCAGATACGAAGATTTCCCGAAACCTGTCAACAATTCTGATTTCAAAATGTGGCAATGAAACTGTCTAGACGAGGCCTCGCTGCGATGAAAAAATTTTTGCTATTGATGGTTTAGTTTCTTTTAATTCGCCATATCTAGAAAAACTCACGCAGTAGCTCTGTAACTTGCGCAACTATTTCCAGAATAATAAAAGGAATGACCCTATTCGGTAAAGATTGAACATAACACAGGCCAACAAATGATTTGGTGCCGGGATATTTGAAGCCGATTTTATAGAAATTTGCTGCCCTAAAATCGAATATGGCGTTAGTTTTTTTTTTTTTAAGAGCTCGAATTTCAAAGGTATGACATTTCAATGACATTACGTAACTCTTTCATTAATCTGACACAAAAGTCGTATTTTCCAATACAATATAATAAAAATATTATGAATCGTGTATGGAAAGATGAAGAACTTATTTATAAAACTCCGTTTGAAACTTCAGAAGCTTTATTTCTGTGAATATATTTTTCAATAGTCTTTTCTTGAACTCCAGCCGTAATCTGCTATAATGTGAGTATCCCATCTTTCTTGTAACAGTCTTTCATGGTTTAAATATCTATTCTAGATTCTATATATCCTAAAGCGATGTTGGATAACTTATGTACTGTTCTGAAACTACAGAAAGTAGTAATATATATAACGCAAATTACAGACTGCTCGCTATACTTGGTTCTGGTTGGAAGATTAGTAGATGTTCCTCGAACCAATTTGTTACAGTTGTAACTAATCTGACCACGATCTCACAGTGGAGTGTTAAGACGATGGTGGACAAGTGGATGTGGATAATACCGAATTGTCATAGTATACTTCTTGATGAGCCCTCGTATTACGAGAGGCATATTTGAGGCTCATGAGATCTTCACAGGAAAGACAGAATTATGTGTTTTACAATAATTTTAGATCATACGAATACGAGCTTTCACGTGTAGTGCCGCAGGGCTCAAATGTGGGACCGTTGATATTTATCATTTGTATAGATAATTCCCGGTCTCTTCCTGTTGTCTAGCACTAGTATATGCCGATGATTGGAAGTTATACTTACGGATACGTGATATTTGAGACCTGATGGTACTTCAATCAAGTTTTCAGTATATTTAACATTGTTGTTTACTCAAGAGAATGCGGGGCCTAGTTTATATCCTGATCATCAAGTTTAACTCCAAAATATTCGATATAGGCCTTCTTTATGAAGTCAAAAGCAGATTTTCTGTTTTCCTATACCATAAATTCTGTACATGTGTATCTCAACTCAAGTAGAAGAAGTTGAATAAATAGTAGTCAAGTGAGCATGGCCTTGAACTCATTCTACCTCTTTTCAGGAACACGACTTTTCACTAAACACAAATATCAAGCTCAACTTTGATCTCTCTTGTGTGGTGATATCTCGGTAGCTAACTCTTTGCGTGGTCTTTGTTGAGTGAACGTGATTCTATTCCGTACATACGGAGCATGGTAAGGTGTCGAGCTGTGGATCAGTAACTTATTGAGGGACCTTGAATTCACCACAAAACACCTTACTCAATAACAGACTTACATGAAGTTGATGAACAGTCGGCCAAAATTACACTTCCGCATTAAATTTATACCTCGTTTAGTAAGGAAATTTTGGACTTTCGATATTAGCTCTGCTTGTAAAAAAATGATTTGGAGTATTTTATGGCCCCAGGAGATAATAAGAGTTTTATTGCATTTTCAAGGTCAACGGCATACCTTGATCATACTGCATATAATTATTTTGGAACATCCATGCTTGAATAAGCAATGATTGAAAAAATATGAATAGATCTGATAGAGAAAAACTGATTTCATATTTAAAATTAGCTCTCCAAGTACATATAGGCAAATCAATTTTAATATTGTCTGCACCAAATTTTTTTTGATGGCCTGTGTGAATGATCATAATTTAGATGACACATTGGGTGTAAAAATTGATTCGGTCCGTTTTTTTCAGCTCAAAAAACGCTTTTATTTCAAAAGATAATAAATTAACAATTCGATCAAAATATTGTCCATCACTACTCTCTACTTTTGCCCAACTTCAGACAATTTATATTTGGAGTCGATCCAATTTTGAAGCCAATTTTCGATTTGTTCGAATGAAGTGAAGCGGTGACCTACCAAATCGTGTTGCATCCGTCATAAGTAGTCAAAAGTAGCAATGCCCGGATAATATGGTGGGTATTATATCCCATTTGATCGTTTCTAAATATTTTTTGACAACGTTTGCGACGTGAGGCGGAGCGTTGTTATGCAAACGAATAACTTTGTCATGTTTGTCTTTATATTCCGACCGTTTTTGTCATAATTCACGGTTCAAACGAAGTGATTGTAGTCTGTACCGATCACCCGTAATAAAATCACCACGTCTTATCAGCTCGTAGTACACAGCACCCCCTTGAATCCAGCAGATACAAGGTATAACTTTCGAACCATGGATGTTCAGCTTTGGTGTTAATGTTAAGATCGATGACAACGATTGGTCGGGCGAAGCGTAGTATTTTTTCTTGGGGTTGTCGTAAAAGATCCAATTTCGTCACCAGTAACTATCTGGTGTAAAAGAGCCTTTCTTTTTTGACTTTGAGGCAGCTGCTCACAAGAAAATAATCACCTTTCTAGATCTCTTGGTTTCAATTCAAAAGGAACCACAATTGCCTTGCTTTTGAATCAGGTACATAGATTTCAAACGTATAGACTCTGCTTATTGGATCAACATAAGTGCCAATTCGTCTACGGTAAGACTCAGATTTTCATGGAGTAATGTCTGTAATTCATCGTCTTTGAATTTTTTTGGCTGTCCCGTGCAAGGTCTATCTTCAACGTTGAAATCTCCACTTCTGAAGCGCAGAAAACATTCTCTACATGACTTGTCAGTTGAAGCATCGGCACCGTGAACTTCGATAAGCACAAGCTTCAGCTGCAGTTTTGTTCCAATCAGAACAAGAAATTAAAAATAACCGCAAATCTTGTTTGGTTATCAACAAATTCGACATTATTGATAGCGTTATAAAACGTTTTGTATGAACAAAACATATTAAACTGGATGTTATCGACAGATATCCAATCTGTTTAAAACCGCGGCAATCAGATTCTACTACTTGAATGTTTAATGTTTAAGAGCCATCTTTTGAAATAGACCGAATTAATTTGTACTCGCAATAATTCGGAGGAAATTTCCACTGATAATATTGTAAATATAAAATATTTTTCTAGGATCATTTCGAACATTATTATAGCGATTTGAGATTAAAGCTATAAATTGATCATCGAACAAAAAAAGAACTAACTCTGAAAGTCCCAATCAAGATGTTGCTGATCCAAATGCACAAAAAAAATGTTTGAGGTAGTACCTTCAAAGAAGTTATTATTTCACACCTAGCAAAAATTTTCACAGAAATTATTGTAAGCATAATGATGATGGTTGTAAGAAACTTTCAAAAAATGTGCATACAAAAAAGTGCTTATATCCAATCACAAGCCATTAAATTTTTTGTACAAACTACTCCAAACTACTTAAAATCAATAAAAACTTCATGTCAGAATTTTATTCGAGGAAATGAGTTTTTACGTTGTTATGTTGTTTAAGATAAGTTGGTAAGAACTTATGCTTAAATTCTTCGTGGTTAATCGTTCTGAAGAGTTTGATGATTTATTGCATGAAAACAATTTCAATTGATAGTAATGATATATATATATATATATATATATATATATATATATATATATATATATCAATTACAGTACAACAGTACAAATTTCAAACCCTCACAATACGAAGGACATGAAAGAAAGAACTTCAGATACAACAAATTTCTTCGAATTTATTTCAGACATATCGGCAATATAGCAGCTACAGTGTAAAATCACTAAAACATTCTATAAAATTTACACAACTTTTTTTCCAAATATTTCTGCATACCTTTGAGTTCTTTCTTTGACTCTGTAAGAAATACTGTGGATTAAAAGATATTATAATCAGTGAGGGATCTTTCGAAAGCTATCAAAAATAATTCTTTTGAATGAAAATCATCAATCAATATTACACGATTTGAGTTCAAATGAGCTTCTTCGGCCTTTGAAGCCGACGTACATAAGGTTCATTAGCTCTTTAGAGCATAACTCGATGAAAGTGCACCAGTATCCTTCGAGAAATGCATGAATCAAATTAAATTTTGATGAGAACCCCTTAGAGTAGTGTAATTGCTTTAAGTTCGAATTTAATCAAGAAATTGAGAATTGAATTGTTATGTAAAGGGCCTTTCAATGGGAACGCCCCATTTTTAAATTGACAATACTAACGTATGGCAGCCACTGTTTGTTTGCAACGTGGACAGTTGTATTTGTCAATGTCTATCATTTAATCGTGGAGAAGTACTTTCTCCAACAACGTTTACAAATAATCCAAATTCAATATGAAAAATCGTGAAGTGTTACTTCAACTTTACGTGCTCTAACTCCAATTTTTGGTAGTATAATCGTCCGGTTAAAAGAACAGTTGAACGTTTAGTGAAGAGGTCTGAAACAAATTTTATACTTCATGATGTTACAGTGGCGGTAAGACAAAGAAATACAAGAATTAAAGAGAATATTGCTGCCATATGTGAAAGATATACAATGACTTTATTGAAAATAACATTCGGTGATTCGATTATTTAAAGAAATGAACCTATAAATAATCCGCCTCGTTCCTGAGATTTAACTCCATTGGACTTTTTTCTTTGGGGCTACATCAAGTCATTGGTTTACAGCAATCATCCAGCAAATTAAGACGATTCCCAGATCAATATTCAACGAGTATTTCCTCACATACGACCTGATTTGTGTGAGAGTCATGGAAAATTGAGTTCAACGACTTCATTCCAGTCAGCGTTTCCGTGGTTGACATTTAAATGACATTTCTATTTCATAACTAATGGTAGCCATTGCATTTTATAGTAAAATGAAAATTTCAATAATTTTCGAATAAATAATGTGTTTTATTCAAAACACATAAGGGGGCGCTGTTAATGAAAGACACTTTACTTACGATAATTTGCAGTAATTGTGAAATGTTTCACCTAAATCAAATATAAATTTGATGAAAATGACATCAATTCGTGTGTATACAAAAATATTCTCGGGTTAAAACGCACGGAATCTCAAAGGTCAATTCTTATTCTTTATAAATTCCTTGCTAAGCTAGTAAAAGTAGAAGATTTCAATGAAATATGGAAAATGGAAAATTTTGGAGTTATCTGAAATAATATAAATCAATAACATAAATGGAGTATGCGGTTGGCACTAGGTGAAAAATTACAACAATCTTATTTAAAATAATTCAGCCAGTTTTTATGTTTCACGATTTATTCAAAATCTTGACACGTCATTGACGAAATTATTATTAAGAAAACTTACCACAACATTGAAAAAAATTTTTTTTTCATTATAAATGAAGAAAAGAAAATATGGTTTTCAAAAGCTTATATAAAAGGTTTCAGCAGTAGGATTTCTAATGGTCTTAATAAAATGGGAATTAATTCTTTAGCAGTAAATATAAACAATTTAGCTATGATTTTGGTAAACAATAAAGAAAGGAAACCTAAGTTTTCCGAATCGGGGAATTCTCAATTTAATTGAGAGGATTGTAATGCTACATATATAGGACATACAGGCCGATGATTACAGCATAGAATCGAAGAACATATTCTATGTTTTACTGTTCTATGGTCTTTTTTCAAAAATCATAAATCAACCGGTTTTGCAGAACGTAGTATAAAAAACAATTATTTTTTTAATGTGAAAGGTGTCACTTTACTATATAATATTAATAAAGGTAAATTGATGGACTATTTGGAGATTCTTCCAATCAAAAAAGCCGTAAAGAAAAAGGAGAATTTAACAAATTCCCAAATAGTATTCGGGAACACCCCTTTATTGGATGCTGTTATTTCTATGCGCCATGAAAATACACAGATGTCCGAAGTGTAATAAATGGAACCTTTTTCAATTGTAAGTTTAGTTCCTTATTGTACTCCTTTGAAGATGGTCGAAAGAGCGACACACATGTCAGGATTCTGAATAAATTGTGAAACATAAAAACTGTGTAAATTATTTTAAATAAAATTAATTTAAATTAATAAATATTTGATGAGGTTGACTCTAGATGAAACACGATAAAAATATATCTTGAAAAATCAATTAGTATTAGGAGTACCGTTTTTTGTCGAGAATTGAAGTTTTCTTGTGAAAAATTGCAACTGACTGATCCCATTGCGAAAAAAGGGTTTTTGGCCGCTATCCATGCATAAATTCATTTTCTGACTTCATCGATCAGCAGAGATGGTAATCAGAAGGAGCAATGTCTGGGCTGTACGGCGAGTGGTGTAGGACTTCCAATTTGAAAATAACAAATGGGAAATTACTTCGTTTACTGAAGGGTTTTCCAATAAAAGATTTCATTTTGAATAGCTCGCTATCGGGACAGTTTTCACGTTTGAAGCTTGAAGATGGAACGATACACGCTTCAACAACGCAATGAAATTGTTAGCAGTTTGCAAAACTAAAGCACTTATGATGAGGCCCATATTCACCTCGGAGGCTACGTTATTCACATATAGCGCTTTTGGGGTTCGAAAAATCCAGGTATTTTTGTTGAAAAGCCTCTCCTTCCTCATCGTGTCAATGTTTGGTGTGGTTTTTGGGTTTGCGGTGTGATTGGACTTAATTATTTTAAAATTAGGCTGTTACGGTGAATGGATTGCGCTACTAAGCTATGATTAACGATTTTTTAGGGCCACAATTGGAAGATATTGATGTGGACGACGTTTATTTTCAACAAGACCGCGCTACATGCCAAACAAGCAACAAAACAATTAAAATTCTGCAAGAAAAATATCCTGGACGTGTTATTTTTCGAAGAGGTGATCACAATTGACCACAGATCTTGTGATTTAACACCTTTAGACTTTTTTCTTCGGGGCCTCGTGAAAGATAATGTCTATGCCAATACTCCACAATTAAATATGGAATTCGTGAAATTATCGAGGGCATAGTTTCAAATGTGCGAGTTGGTCATGGGAAATTTCATTAAAAGAAAAATCCTGCAACCGTGGCCGCTATTTGGCTGATATCATTCTCCCTACCTTCCTCTTTACAATGAAATAAACACCCATTGATATCTATTAAAATATACTCGTTTTTGATAAATGATATCACTTGGTGAAACATTTTTAAATTGATAAAGTAAAAAGAAACAACTTTGCTGAAGTTTATTGATGTCTGTTTTATATATACGTTTCGGGTTTTTAGTCCATTTTCAAAACTGAAGAGAACAAAACTTAAAATTCTATTTATAATGGTAGGGTAGATCACAAGTATAATTTTGAAAAGTGTAAAAATATGGTGTCAGTTCGGTCCTAATCTTTTGCAGATAAGAGCAGTGGTGATAAATTAAATTGAAGTTGTTCATTTGTAAATGGCAGCTTCTTACCATGTGGTAAACAAATTTCCAAACTTTCTAAAAGGTCCATTCTTCTGTTTTTATTACCTACGTTGAAAATCTCAGTTCTACTGAAATTTATGGAAAGGTTTTTATTTATACAATGTTCCGAAGAACCAGATGTTATTTTATTATGTAATATACTCTTTTTATGTATCGATTACGTTCGTATTGTAACCATTGTTCGACGCTTATGACTTCAAACAAAGAAATTAAAGTTTTGAAGTCATAAGCGTCGAACAATGGTCACAATACGAACACAATCGAGAAACAATTTTTTTTAAAACAGCATAAAAAAGCTTTAGCTTCTCTTTACCTATTCTTTAGGATAGAGAAAAACAAAAATTCCATAGCATAAATTTCTTACCACAAATAAGTAACAAATTTTAAAATAGACTAAAACAGAATCATATTGATATTATTTGTACAAATAAGAAAAACTCAGGTTCACTCTTAGTCAATAGCAAAGACTGTCGTGAAACGTGTGAAAACAGCGGTATATACAAATAATATTGTAATGAGAGCCCTGAATTTTACATAGGTCTGACAGGACGATCTATAAACATAAGGGTAGAAGAACATAAAAAAGAATATTACATAATAAAATATTATTTCGTTTTTCGGATCATTGTATAAATAGCATCCATTCCATAGATTTCAGTCGAACTGAGATTTTTCACGTAAATAATGAAAGCAGAAGAATGGACCTTTTCGAAAGTTTGGAAATTTGTTTAGCATATGGTAAGAAGCTGCCAATTACAAATGAACAACTTCAATTTAATTTATCACCATTGCTCTTATCTGTAAAAGATTAGGACCCAACTAACCCCATATTTTTACACTGTTTAAAATTGTACCTTAATTGTACCCTACCATTATAAATAGGATTTTAAGTTTTGTTCTCTTCAGTTTTTGAAATGGGCTAAAAACCTGAAACATATATGTCAACAGACATCAAATAAACAGTGAAACTTAAGCCAAGTTATTTTTATTTACTTTATTAATACTCGTTTTTTTTCCATATCAAAATGAGACCTCTCATTAAAAAACCCTTTATTAATATCAAATCCGCACACCCTGCATATGTGGCAACATTTCCAATGTATATTGGGTGCATACAATTAAAACCGAAACAAGACAAGAAGTTGTTCCAACTCTACTCATAAGAAAGGTAATTTTCAAACAACCTTCGTGCTTCTCGATCGTAACGTTTAAAAAGGACATTGACCAAAAAACTCATTAACATTAACAATTCTAATCCTGTTCATGTCACGAACAAAGAACCTGTAAATTCATGCACATTCCTGAACTTCAATCAATTCGAATCTCTAAATGAACGAACAGGTGATAGGGCTGTGCAGTATTTCAAGAACGACAGTCGAAATGTGAAAATTGACGAGAGAATTAATGAATGAAGTTCCTCACCATCGTCTCCGATGTCTTCTTCTTGTTCTTCTTCCTCTGTATCCGTGCTTTTACTCTTTCCGATCTTTTTGAGTTTCCTCTTTTTCGCCGCTCTTCTTCTGGCTTCCATTATGTGCATCTTTTCTTCCTCGGTTGTACGTTCTTCGGCTAGTATAACTTCCTCTGTAAAATGGTCATTTGATTAGAATAATCAAAAAAGAAAAGTTTATCTTGAAGTCAAGTAAAAGCATAAATTTTCTTTCAGATTGATCTATTGATCCTGCTCGTTTCTAATGAAAAGGCAAGGTATAATTTGATAAAATAGACAGTGAACTGTCGTACAAAGATGATGCAAAGTTGACTGTTTAACTAGAGCAAAAATACTGAACTGTTTAAAAAATTTTAAAACGCATGTGTATTTGTTTTAGTTCTTTGGAAACTTCGAGTTAATATTACCGAGTTCATAAACTCAGTAGATCTTTGATCCAAGAACGTTATACTAAAAGAATCAAATTTAAAACAACGTAACCGGCTACAATTCAAGAAATTGATGTCATTATGGTGAAGAAAAAAGAATCAATACTCACCAGCTTTGCAAATCCACTGTACATAGCCGTAAAGCTCTCTTTCGAGCTCTTTCTGGCGTCTCAGTTTAAGAAATTCCTGTCTGTTTTCTACTTTTTCTCTCTCTTTTGCAAATTCACTGGGGAAGGAAAGCAAATGTATATTTAGCAACTACAGTTCTAACTAGCTTAAATGAGTTCTACAGGGTGTCCGGATTTAATATTCATATATTTCATGAGGTCAGTATATGAAGAAAACGTCATATCAACTTAGGTTCTAAAATATACCCAATGGACGCTTGAGCTTCTTCGATATGACCTCCGAAATCCGATAAACTTCGTTGAAAGTAAACAACGGTGAAAAACCTCAAAGTAGAACTATTCCACGAAAAAGATAGTGTTTTCATCGTAATTAGAGTTAAAATAACACCGAAACAACTCCCTCAATTTGGGTAAACAATTCAAATTGTAATTTGTAATATATGTATTTAGGCTGAAAATAAACCATTAAAGCCAATTATACATCTCTCTCTCTCTCAACCCCATTTGAAGCATGCTTAACCAAGAATTTGCATACTTACTGGTTAACATTTAATCAATTATTAGAAAGGATTCAAAAAGGTATCTTTACCAAGCAATTCTTTACAAACTGGATATGAGTAAGGGCATATTTGGATCAAATTCATAATTAAAGATAGATTGGCCGAGGAGGACCTGTACACTAGTCAGCTCAGTCGCCGGATTTGAATTTCCTAGATTTTTTTATGGGGATATTTGATCCAGTTCGAAATTTTCAAGAATTGGAGCATAGTGTAATAAATGGTTGCGAACACATAAGGAATATTCCAGGAATTCTCGCTATTGTGCGAAAGCCGATAAAAAAAACGTATTAGAAAATGTATTGAAGTTAACGATGGGCATTTTGAACATTTACGTTGATTCATTTTATATCGTTCATGTTATAGAGGATTTATTTTGTCCTTTATCCAGTTGAACTCGGTGATTATAATGAAGTTCGATTAATTTTTTTTCATCATATTTTCGATTATTTATCTTAAATTTAATTCTTCTATTATTATTCAGTATGGCAGAAGTCAATGTGACGTTATTGTTGACGAATGTCAAAGTGACAGATACTTATTATGTTTTTCGAGATAAACAGTCCGTGGCTAAGTTAGAATGCATTTCATCACAAAATCACTTTTTCTCGAGAATATTGCTCCGTAACGCTTTCAAGGAAGGGTACCTCTTTTCTTCAATAATATAAAGGGAGTCCATTTCTTTGATTAAAATTTCAATTTGATCACTCAGTCAAAAATTAGAAGTAATTTTATGAAAGACCCCCTGTTTTTTGACCACCAGACGATTTGGTTTATCCAAGAATCTCTATGTACTGAATTTCATTTGAATCCACCAAATTTTGACAGAGATATAGCTACTTTATTGGATTTTGGTGGTCAAGAAGCTTTAGCGCCCGTAGGGTGCATTTTAGGACCTAAGTTGATATGAAGTTTTCTTCATATTTTGAACTGTGGAATGATCCCCTGAAATATATAAACGTTAAATCCGGACACCCTGTTATATGTTATGATTTTTAGCGAACATATATGGATTATAGCTTAAAATAATGTAAGTCAAGATTAGTTAAAATGTGAGTCAAGTTATCTTCCAGTAAATATACCTAAAATATTTCTTGGCAGGACTAAAATCTAGCTTATGTGCATGATACAAAAAATTTTATATGTGAAAATATAGTATTATATTCTTTCTTAAGGTAGCAATTCACAAAAAGCAGATCTTCCCATTATTTGCTTTGAATTTTACCCTAATTCTAGCTTTAGGACAATTATATACGTTTCGTTTATTTTTCACCTGCTCTGGTTATCCATCTCAAATATTTCCCCAAACTGTCAACAATTAAAGCTCTCGTTCTGTCTCGAAAAAACTTTGTCCGTCGTTCTACCCTTAATCGTTCGTTCGAAAATTCTCTGCCAAAAGTTTTGAATACGTGAAAAATGTGTATTCAAAAGAATAAACACAATATTTCATATACTCACCCACTGAGGACACCAAGAACTAGATTCAACATAAAAAAAGAACCCAAGACAATGAGTGGCACGAAATACATCCAGTTACACATACTACCGACAGCATCATTCATCTGAAAAAAAAATCAAGTTAAATGAAAAATATTTTGCAAACTTTAATTATTATTTCTATTAAATATTGGGACGACGCGTTTCGTACACATAGGATCTTCTTCGAAAGATTATAAACAACTCGTCTAAATTTTTGTAACATACTGTGTTTAAATGATTTCTGTTTTGGTATAATAGTAGAATAAAGTTTTTTTATTAATTTTTGTGAAGCCACCGGGTCCATAAGTGTAAATTCCAATAGAGGTAAATTAGATAACTAAGTTTGTTCATTCAGTAAATTTCCGGAATTTCTGAATCAGTTTTTTTCTACACTTTCTGGCACGTTCAGCTTCAGATCCTTTCATTTTCATAAAATAGAAAGGCCTTTTACTTGATAGAAGAAATATAACGAAATTTGAAAATTAAAACAAATTGAAATATGTTTATCTTCTACAATTTTAATTTCAAAAAAATTTTTTATTCAAAAAAACTTTTAGAATTGAAATAATGTCTAAAACAAGCACCGCTTACATTTAATAGACGTATATAATCAAAACTCAATATATAATGTCAAATGGAATAAATAAACCAACAGATATAAGAAAAATTATTAAAATTAATATTGGATATAGGTTAGTTTTTAATTTTGATATTTGGAATATTATTGAGGACTGAAGAAGGAATTGCTTAGAATTATATTTGTTTTTTGAAGATATAGTGCATGTTTTTAGAGATTTCTGAATTAACTTATTCGAATATTCAAATATATTAAATATTTCAAATAAATTATATTCTTTGAGAAGTCCTTCAAGTGTGTTCATGTTTTTAAAAGGAAATTGGTGTTCTTAAAGGTAAGACCAGAAACAAAATTTTGTCTCCTTTAAATATTTATTTATTAATTTTAATGACTTTCGTATATCTGTTGGTTTATTTATTCCATTTGACATTATATATTGAGTTTTGATTATATACTACTATTAAATGTAAGCGGTGCTTGTTTTAGAAATTAATTTAATTCTAAAAGTTTTTTTGAATAAAAATTTTTTTGAAATAAAAATTGTAGAAGATAAACATATTTCAATTTGTTTTAACTTTCATTTTCATGCAAAATATTGAAACACTCATTAAAATAATGTTTCTCTTTTATTAGATATTTCTCATTCATAGAATCTAACTTATTATAAGTTCTTGGGCATGATAATCGGTAGCCATCAAGTTACAAAAAGTAACTTGACTTAAAATTGAAAAGGTTATTACATTACCATTAGGACATCTGTGTATTTCTTTGGCGCATGGAAATAACAGCATCCAATAAAGGCGAGTTCCCAAAGACTATTCAAGAATTTTTTAAATTCCCTTTTTTCTCAATAGCTCTTTTGATCGAAAGATTCTCCAAATAGTCCATAAATTTACCCCTTTTAACATTATATATTGAAGTGACATCTTTCTCATTGAGAAAATTATTATTTTCTATACAATGTTTTGCAAAACCGGTTGATTTCAGGTTTCAGGTTTCAGGAATATACTTCCTATGTTCTTTGATTCTATGTTGTGAACATAGTACCTGTATATACAGCATTAAAATCATCACATTTAATTTGATAAACCCCTATTTGGAAATGCTGGGGTTTCTTTCTTTTTTGTTCACCAACATCTCAGCTAAATCATTTCTATTTACTATTAAAGAATTAATTCCCATTTTATGAGGACCATTAGAGATCCTACTGCTGAAACCTTCTATAGAAGTCATTGAAAACCATATTTTCTTTTCTTCATGAGGATAATTTATATTGATTTATTTTTTTTTCATAAAATTTCTTGATATAAATTATTAAAATTTTTTTAGATAATTTTCCTTTTTTTCAATATAAATGAGTCTTATGAAGAGAAGAAAATATGATTTTCAATGGCTTACATAAAAGGTTTCAGCAGTAGGATCTCTAATGGTCCTCATAAAATGGGAATTAATTCCCAAAATAAAAGTAGCTAAAAGCAATAAAAAAAGTATTTAGCTAAGATGTTGGTGAACAATAAAGAGAGGATTTATCGAATTGAATGTGTTGATTGTAGTGCTACATATATAGGACAGACAGGTCGATGTTTACAACATAGAATCAAAGAACATAGGATGCCTATTTTGAAAAACCAGTAATCAAGCGGTTTTACAATTTATTTGTGGTCTATTGTATAAAAAATAATCATTTTTTTAATGAGAAAGATGTCACTCTGCTATATAATGTTAAAAATGGTAGATTGATGGAATGTGTGGAGATTCTTTCAATCAAAAGAGCCATTGAGAGAAAGGAGAATTTAATAAATTCTCAAATACTCTTTGAAAACACCCCTATATTGGATGCTGTTATTTCCATGTGTCATAAAGTAGACAGATGTCCTAAGTGTAATAAAATTTTAATTTTAACTTTAGTTACTTTTTGTACTCCTTTAAAGGTGGTCGAAAAACTGAAATACGTGTCAGGATTCTGAATAAACTGTAAAACATAAGAACTGTGTGAATTTTTTACAGTAAAATTGTTATTATGTTTCGCCTAGAGCCTACCGCATACTCCATTCATATAATGTTCATTGAAGGTTTTGAGTTTTTTGAAATTATTCCTAATGAATTATTGGTTCTGAAAAATATGTTTATGTTCATGTTATTGAGGAATTTCTTTATTTGTTGAGATGGTTTACCATAGTAGGTAAGGAAACTGTATATGTTTTCAGTTTTTAATTAGATTATATTTCGCAAATTGCATTCAAGTAAGGGTCAATACGATACAAAATGTTATATAACTTTCACAAAAAAAATTATATGAGCTTAATAATAAGAAACCCAACTACTGTTTGCAAATTTATCAATATTTATTGTTGTGATGGTGAAAAAATTTTACATAACTGAAGATATGAAATATATATATATATATATATATAATTAAAATTTGTGCTCAAGAACGTTGTTTCAGTTCCTGAAAATAATTTAACAGAAAAATTACTCGTCTCAAATGAAAAATATTAGTTCTACTCTGAATATGGTGCTTAAAATGATAAATAAATCACATTCAATAAAAGTGGAATATTCTATTCTTATGTTTCAATTATACTTGGCTACTAATGAATTCAAACTTGAATTTATGGTTTATGAACCCAATAAATCATATTTAGGTAGAAGAAATATATTAAGGGTACAAATAATTTGATATCATATACTACTAGTTAATTTTTCCATTGTTTCATCTGGCAACAATAGCTAACGATGAGTCATCATTAGGCTATTTTTTTCAGCACGAACTTATTTAAACTGCTAATATAATTCTTTATCTTGTATCCTCAATAAGTATGAAATAAAAGATTCATCATCATTGTTAATTATTCATATAGAAATATATTTCTTAGCTATATTCAATAATTGGAAATCCGGAATGCAGATACGTCAGATGAAAGATACTTTCAAGTGGTATAACTGAATATAAAATCAAGAGTTCGAAAAAGTTCGGACGCTAAAATAGATGTGACAAATGAAATGAATTGTCCAGATGATCTCTCACGTCACATAAAAAACAAGAACAACGCTAGGATGCCAGAGATGCTATCCAAATGTAACACTCAAAAAGGACTGATAGCTTACAGAGGCGTAGTACAGACCAAAAGATCCCAGTTCAAGTCCGGTCTAGGTAGAAGAGAAAGTTTAGAGTCAGATCGGCCACCATTCTACCGTTTCGTCGAAAATTTACAATGTTGAGCCTATGTGGACTTCAGAACAAGAAAGTCTAACCTGGACACAACCGCACGATACAAACATTGAGAAGCCACTATTGAATCACCGTTGCGATAATACGCTCGTACGCAAAAAGCGCAATGTGTTCCCGGGTACTGCTCCATTGTGACTAAAACTCCACAAAATGGCGGACACCACGATCCTCTCTCCACCTCCCTCCGTCGCTCAGGTCGAAATGCAGCGCCAAAATAAATATCCGACACGCTTTTTGGACACACTGTAGATTATTTCCACAATTCATTAGGTTAATCACAAGTTTTCCGCCAGCACTGTCACACTTGTTCAAGATGTCAACTTGACAAAGTCACGGTGTGGAAATAATCTATATTTTGTTATTAAATCTAAGGATAATATCAACCGAAAACGGTCAGATTGCGGATCATTACTCATGCGTAGCCTACCTGGTATAAAATGTTAGTCCATCCTTCCATGGTAATACACTGAAAAACAGTAAGCATGGCGTAACCAATGTTATCGAAAGACGTAATGCCGTGGTTTGGACCCTGCCACCTCTCCAGACAAACGGAATTTCCATCCCTGCACCAGTTACTGCCCTGGTTTAGTGCTAGCGTTTCGTTATCAGTATTGCAAGGCACCTCAAAGTCGCCTTCTCTCACTATTTGATCTGAAAACAGAGAGAAATGAATTTAACATTCTAATAACAATATATTCAAGTGATTTGATTGAAAACTTGACTCGATAAAGGAGGAAATACATCAGCGGGTGTTGAAAAACAAAGTTTCAATATTTTGGGAACTGATTATAGACCTCAAAATAAGAAAAAAGTTTATTTTAGGAGATCATTTGCAGCGATGTTGGTCGATAGAAGTTCTTTCACGCACTGCAGCGGTGTTAGTTCCTTCACGTTCTGCAGCGATTTGAACATGGTCCGATTTCCATTCACACACTGCAGCGATGTTAGTCGGGGAGCAGGTCCTTCACGAAGTGCAGCGATGTTGGTCAATAGAAGATACTTCACGAACTGCAGCGATGTTGGTCGATATAAGTTCCTTCACGAACTACAGCGATGTTAGCCGGGGAGCTGGTGCTTCATGAACTGCAGCGATATTGGTTGGTAGAAGGTACTTCACGAACTGCAGCGATGGTAGTCGATATAAGTTCCTTCACGAACTGCAGCTCCATCACAACATCCGCATTTGATTCGAGAGCTTCAATATGAAACTTTCTACTTACTTTGAGGTGAAGAATTAGCTCCCAAAATATTGAAACGTTGTTTTTTAACAACTGGTACATCTGAACTTTTAAGATATAAAAAATCACATAGCATTTTGTATATGAGAAGGCACTGTAATGGATTTAATTTTTGAACTAATTTAGGAAATAAGAATATTGATTTGAATAAAGAAATTCAAATTTTGATCGATCAATTTCTGGAAATTGATTTTCTTAATATAAATATATTTATATACTATAAGGTTGTTCGGAAAGTATTATAGTTTTTTCCCGACAAAGGAATTAATTGTATTTTTTCAACCCAACATCGCACTTGAGCCGCAGAATTATTATATGTTTCGAGAGCAGATATAGCAAGGCTTGTGTGTGAAAAATTTCAAATAATTCTACGCAGTAGTTTCTGGTGGGTGCTCTTTTAAATATGGAGAGAAATAAGCAGCATTTTCGTAATGTTTTACATTTTTACTATAGAACAGGTAAACATGCTGTTCAAGCCAGAAATAATTTAACCGATGTGTATGAAAAAGATATGTTGACAGTACGCCAGTGCCAGAACTGGCTTGCAAAATTTTTATCCGGCAATTTTGATGTTGAATAGGCACCACGTTCCAGAAGGCCGGTTGAAGTTGATAAAGACACGATAAAGGCATTAGTTGATGCAAATCGGCGAATAACAACAGGGCAGATCGGTGAGAGGTAAGATTTATCGAATTCAATTGTTTATGGCCACTTGAAAGGCCCGGGTTTAAACTCGAAGCTCGATATATGGGTTCCCCATCTTCTCGTGTTTTTGAAGCGCATCATTACTGACGAAAAATGAGTTATATGTAACAATTTCAAACCCAAGACATCATGGAGCAGAAAATATGAAACAGCTCAAAGCATTACGAAAACCAATATCCACCCAAAAAAGGTGCTGCTGTCTGTTTGATGGGATTTTGAAGCAATCGTTTTTTTCTCAGCTTTAACCGAATAACACAACAATTAATTCAGAAGTCTACTGTCTTCAGCCGGATGAATTGAATGATGCACTTCAAAAGAAAAGGCCAGAATTAATCAACATAAAAGGTGCAGTGTTCCACAAAGACAATGCGAGACCTCATACAAGTTTGGTCACTCGCCAAAAGCGAGTGCTTGAATGGGATACACTGCCACACCCACTTTATTCTCTAGATCTGTCACCTTCGGATTATTATTTGTTCCGGTCATTGCAAAATATTTTCGACGGTAAAATATTTATTTCAAATGAAAATCACCTGGATTAGTTTTTTGCCAGTAAAGGCCAAAAATTTGATGCTACTACCAGAAAGATGGCAAAAGCTGTTGGACTAGAATGGCCAATATATAATTCAATAAAATATTTATTCATTATACGAAAATTATGTACTTTCCGAACAATGCAATAATTTCTATTAATTTTCTTTATTATTAATAGATTCTTTCATGTTTTGAAGTACTGCTGACATTTGAGAATTCTATATTTCTACATGAATCAGAACATAGTTTTTCTAAGGTAATCTGATCTAATTTTGTTTGAAGTACTGGGAGTACAAACTTATTCGGTTCGTTCTTTTAGCTCTAAAACATCATTTATTTCATAAGATAATGAATTAACAAAGTGAACAAAATATTGCCCCTAACTGTTGACTCCCAACTCTCAGGTAAAAAAAAATCGAAACTTACCGGAAACGCTGCTTAGTCATCAGAAACTCTGATGTTTTCAACAGCGTAAGACAAAACGTTTTGTATTTGAAAATTTAATGTTTTTAGAGTCATCTTTTGCGAACGGACCAATGTACTCCCAATAAATTATTCAGAAGTTTCCAAGAATGATTTTGTTGCTATGATTAAAATCAAATATTATCCTGTTCGAAGAATATACTCTTGAAATTCATTTTAATTTATTATCCATCAAGTAAAGACCGAGGAAAATTTCATCAATACACAAAGAATTATGCAACGGCCATCATTAGTATGCGAGTCAAGTATTTCATCAAACCTTCTTTTGTCCCTCCTCAGCTCACCTATATCGTAAAGGCTATAACACGTCCTATGAAGGGCGCCTGAATAAAACTCCAGACCTATAATGGCGAATATCACAATCGCAAATAAAACCAACAATCCAATCTGAAGTAGCGGTGCCATTGCCTTGATGATGGACTTCAAGACTACTTGCAAACCTAACGAAGAGAAAATCATTAGTGCATTGATCCTTTGGTGATGGTCCATTGCAAAACTTACATTTGCTGGATTTTTATTGTTTGAAGTCAAGTGAATATAATAGAACGGTTGGTCAGAATTGAAAGGAAAAGAAACAACAGAACGGAATGAAACATAAAGAAACAGAGATTCTTCATAATTCTGAAATTATGACAGAAGGCGAAGTAACGTAAAGTAACAAACTTCATTTGAAAGGTCAGGTTCAGCTCAAACGGAAAAGTTAGAAATAGCTTTCACACGTAAATAAAATTATTGAATTAATGATTTAAATGACAAAAAATGAACATAAAATATCATTCTGAAGTGCCTGTTTGATTAGTACATATCAATAGACAATATTTCACTTTAAATTTTGAAAATATTGTTAAGAACTGTCTTGAAAATATCTAGCAGAAGAATCAGCAGGTAATTTGAGAAATTCAAAAAGTTTTTGTGTAATTTCTACAATAAATTCCGAAGAAATACCCTCTCAAACCATTAAAAGTTTACGACCAACAATTAGCAGAACACTGATTTATAACAAAGGTAATCATTATTACAAGAAAATAACAAATTTAATTTTACCAATATAAATAAATCGATAAAAATGTACTGACCAAACACATTTTGCATAAGGGGATTATATTTGTGAATTTCCATAATAAAATACTTGTGGGAGAATTAATGCTTTTCTCTTTTCAATTGAAAGCTTTGAAAGTAACAAATAACCCTGACAAAAAGATTCAATAAGCAAAATGAACTGGTCGTCAAAAGTTAAGGATAATAATTTGAAGATATTTTTCTTAATATTCTTTTGCAATTACACAAACTTATAACGATTATAGAAACGTCTCTGGTTCATCCCAAAGCAAGTTTTTATCAGGTTTAATCATTTTTTACACATTTTTATGATTTTCCCTCCAATCTGCACTTTGTTTTCAATAAGGTCAAACGGTAATACACATTTAAAACAGGGATGATGTCAACAAAGCCTTTGGAATACTTCAGGCTTGACAAACACAAGTAAGTGCAAGTGGCTTCTTCAATATCAGCCAAAGTATGATATCACGTTTACTGGCACTGTAGTTTGTGACTTGAAATATTCGCCAAAGACCTAGAAGTTGTAGATCACGTGCTACAACGACAGTTGAAGAACATTTTTTAACTTTTTCGATGAGAAGACCTCTCGGCACTTGAAGAATGGCAAGTCAACATCTTCGAGATGCCTCAAATGTTTCAGTTTCCCTATGAACAGAGAGCAGACGTCTCTATAGAGTCAATCTAACAGCGAGACACTTGTTACGACTAGTTCAGATAAGGAATTTTTCTGATAAACGACGAGTACGCGAAGAAATCACTGCTCTGTTCAAGTAGTCCATCCTTTTCGAGAAGGTACAATTATGGTTTGGGGTTGAGTTTGTTTCGATTCCAGACCTGATTTATCAGTATCTCCAAAAACCATGACGTCTCAGAAATATATTGGTGAATTGAAAGAAGTAGTTTCACAATTTCACGCAGCTATTGGCAAAAATTTCATTCTTCTGGCCCCACCATAGATTACTGCTAGAGAAAACCAGAGTAATTTACATCTAGCATTACCTCCAAGACCTAAATTCAAAAAGCATGCTTGAAACCAAGTACAAGAAACCCTTGATGGCCACAGAACACAGCCAGAAACGCTTCAACTGAGATCTTTTGCCACAACTTTGGCATCAAATTGAGCACGAAGTTCTCAATAACTTGGTAGAAAGCATGCAGAGAAGAATCCAAGCAGTTATTGATGCACGTAGTGGTCATACTGTATGGAGAGGAAATACAAGAATTCTTTTTTAACTCTACAACCCTGGGTGGGTTCTGGCTGACTGCACCACTGTCTTCCATGACTGAGGGTCATTCGTTAGATTCGGGTCGTGAGGTATTCCCATTTTTGGGAGGTCTGCTCTTATATTATCTTCCCAGCGCATGCCAAAGTTTTTTTTTCTGTCGGTACCTATTCCCAAATACAAGTATGAATTCCTGAAATTTTCAGGATTTCAGTTTTTTCGTAAAATTTTATACCGTTTCAATTATTTTATTCTTGTTATTATGAATACATCATTTCTAGGAAATCTTACTATTCTAACCTGAAACATATATACATATTTCAAAATGAAATCTTTTTTCTGAAGAGAAGGCACAAACTATTTCAATAACCTCAACTTTTGACGAGCAGTTTATTAATGCTCCGATTAATGCTCCGGCATTATCTTAGGTTACCTGGATTGTTAGAATTTAGAATCAGAAAGATCAATTATAAGTTAATATCAATAATTCAGTGATAAAATTCACATTCTCTCGCAATGTTTAATGAAATAATTACGATATATAAAAATTCAAATGGTCATCTAATAAAATACGAACTAACACATACTCATTTGTTTAAAATTGCAAATATAAGCTTTACAACATCTATGTTATAAGAAAGGTGAATTGAAGAGTAAAATCTAGAAGAATGACGACAGAAAAAATAAGTATTATAGTCAGAGGAAGATAAGCTGTTTAAAATTCAAGCAGACATCTAGTTCTAGCCCAAAACTCATATACTTGCATTTGGGTGTTGCTGAACGAATCTTTCAAATTTCAATGAAAACTTAAACAATGTTTCCTACATTTTCGGGTTTCTATGAAAAATACTCATCATTTTGATGATCACGATGAAATTCAAATTTTCAATTTTTACAAGAAATAAATCTGCGGAAAAGAACTTCTGAAGCTGTTCATTGACACTGATCAAGAAATGACCTATATAAAATGTCCAAAAAAGGTGAGTGCAGTCAAAAATTAAAATAAATTAAGTATAATAATATATTTCATCTTTATTTTCATTCTTATTCACAAACTTCTCATTAAAAATTAAATTGTCGGAATTTTATTCTTCTAACCTTGAACGAAAATTTCTTAGTACACGATGTCATGAAGTCGATGAAACTAATGACATTTTTGCAGCGATTCCACAGAGTTAACCTCCCAATGATCGTGATTCGCCTCAAAGAACTCGAAGAGAAATGTCGAATGATCTCTCCTGTGTTCTCTTATAAGAACAAAGGTTTATCAAAAGTTGTAGGATGAAAGCCTCATAATTAACTTTGACAAATGTCAATTTTGTAGACCTCCCTTGAGGTTTCTCGGATTTATTGTTGATTCGACTGGTGGTTTACTCATTGACTCGGATAAGGTTTCGGTTATTGTCGATATACCAACTCCTAAGGCTACTTAAGATCACGAAATTAGAAATTTTGTTTCAGAACTGTGAATTTCCTAGGAACTTCTAAATTATTTTCTGCCCTGGCTGTGAAGAACCCAAGTCCGAAAGTCAGAGGGATATTTATTGCACTTCCCTTCTGCTATGTTTCCTTTTTTGAAGCACGATATCCAAAAATTTCAAAGAATAATGGATAATTTGTTTCCTTCTGGCGATAACGAGGTATTTACATTATTGTGGTTAGTTCTACCTTTAATGAAGACCTCGAAACCTTGTCGAAGGTTTATTAAAAGTTGTAGGATGAGAGCCTCATAATTAACTTTGACAAATGTCAATTTTGTAGACCTCCCTTGAGGTTTCTCGGATTTATTGTTGATTCGACTGGTGGTTTACTCATTGACTCCGATAAGGTTTCGGTTATTGTCGATATACCAACTCCTAAGGCTACTTAAGATCACGAAATTAGAAATTTTGTTTCAGAACTGTGAATTTCCTAGGAAGTTCTAAATTATTTTCTGCCCTGGCTGTGAAGAACCCAAGTCTGAAAGTCAGAGGGATATTTATTGCACTTCCCTTCTGCTATGTTTCCTTTTTTGAAGCACGATATCCAAAAATTTCAAAGAATAATGGATAATTTGTTTCCTTCTGGCGATAACGAGGTATTTACATTACTGTGGTTAGTTCTACCTTTAATGAACACCTCGAAACCTTGTCAAATGTTTATCAAAAGTTGTAGGATAAAAGCCTCATAATTAACTTTGACAAATGTCAATTATGTAGACCTCCTTTGAGGTTTCTCGGATTTATTGTTCATTAGACTGGTGGTTTACTCTTTGACTTGGATAAGGTTTCGGTTATTGTCGATATACCAACTCCTAAGACTACCAGGTTGACAAAATTTGGTCTTAGAACTGTGAATTTCCCAGGAAGTTCTAAATTATTTTCCCCCCTGGCTATGAAGAACCCAAGTCTGAAATTCAGAGGATTATTTATTGCACTTCCCTTCTGCTATGTTTCCTTTTTCGACAATTTATTAACCTGAATTGAAGATTTATTTCCCAGATTTGACAACCATACTCAAGTCCACTTACTGAGCGTTGTGTTAGGTTGCTCTGTTTAGTTTGAATCTTTAAAAGGAATTAGGAGTAAAAGTTTTCTACTGCTTTGGATCTTTGATTTCAAAATTTTTAAACAACTGAGAATTGAAGGTTTGATCATCCCCCAAGTATTTTTTTAGTTCAGGGTAACCTTCCCTCTTCTTGATGAAGGGGTGTAATGGTTCGACCATTGTGTGTTAACTACTCCATTGGAATACGTTGGTAATGCGTGCCGCTACTACGTCGAGGGATGTTATACAACATACCATCACATCGAAGTTAGTTTCAAACAAGTTGCTGCATCATTCTTTTTGGGTTAACGTTTCTCTAAGAGCAGATATTTGTACTATTACGTATTTTCTTCAGAAAGCAAGAGTTGGTCGAATTTGAAAATCTTCTATGTATTATATTTGACCGTATTCTGCTTTGTTTCTGACATTTGGCTAGATTTAATTTAGCGCTCTTTCAACCTGGGTATCACGTTTGCATTTCTTTAGTCCTTATTCAATCGAACTGCAACTTGGCCAAGTATTTGTGTTATATTGTGAATAAAACCTGTTAATACGTGTGGTTGTTCTTTTCTGGTGTTCTCTTGCCAAGTTTAGTGAGCATTTGTTCTGATAAGAGCTATCCAAGGTGAATGTGATTCCATATAAACCTGATTTTGAATTTGAGATGAGGTAGGATGAAATATTAAGCATCGAATCTTCGAATCCATCGCTAGTACAAGATCTGCTACAATATAATCCATATTCGCCAAACAATCTCCCACAGACTACAACGTCAATTGCTCGATGAAGAACTGGAAGGTGATTAAAATTTACGACCATTTGGTTAACTTGATGACCGATGTTAAGGCCTCAATTGTCTCTTAGAACACAAACTGGGTGCGAAGGAAATGGGAAACAGCAACGGATGTAAATAATAAATAAACTAAATACCAAATAATTGAACATGTTCATGTTGAATCTTCACGTTTCAGTTTCATAATAAATTCTGAAAAATTACTAATAGTTATGCGTCTAGTTGCATTATTGCACTCCTGTTATTCTTTCTCCAGCGCGTTGCGGGCTAGTTTCAAGAAGAAATCGCACTCACCATTTCTAAACACGTGTATTAAGCATTTTTATTTTTTCTACTTATTTCTGTGACCTCTAAGTGCTACCTGGCCATAATGAAAGATTCGTTCAACCAATTGGAAGGAAGTTGCTACGATCCATCTACTTACTAGGGATGCCAGAGACTAGCTTGAGAGGTCTTAGCACTCGAATAGCCCGCAACGTGCGCAGGTCCATTATGTCCTCCTGAGGTAACATTGACAAAAACCTGCAAAATACTAGCCTCTAGCGACTCATCTACTTCAAAATACAATCTAATGCTAAGTTAATCGATAGAGAAGTGTGAGCTAAGTCGATTGGTAAACTCTAAAAAAATGCGACCTGAAAAAATACACCACGCAAAAAAAATCAATAAAAAGGTAAAAAACTATGTGCAACTTTCTGGAGCACAATAATCGAAATCGTCTGAAATTAAAGTTTTCTACTTGTACTGTACATGATAATTTTAGTTTCAATTGATTTCGAGTTGGGAATGCAACAACTAGTAATGTGTTTTTAGTTTCTCAGTATATTTCTTTTCTATTTTCAGTTTTATATTTTATAACCATTTTTTGCTATGAAATTAATAATTTTCTTTAATTCATTTCTATTATTACCTGAAGGTTCTACGGAATTATAAAGCAGTAGCTCAATATTATTTGCTTCTTTATTATACAGGATGCCTACTTTTGAAAGGGCCAAACTTCAAGGGGGGATCATACAAATTACTCGCAATAAACAATGTCATATAACACTTGGTCGAAATATGGATGGTTATTCTTCAATATAACATTTTTTGATTTCACGAAATATTTCAAGTTTTTCCATAAAATCAATTATACTTCAGTTATACTTATAGTCTCATCAAATTTGACCACATATCTAGAAACGGCTAAAAATATGCTACAAGATAAGAAGTTCTGTGTGCCAAAAAATTCTTAATGCGGGCGTGGTGAGGAGATGAATATCACGATTCTGAAGTCAGTAAAATCAGTAATTTTTCCAATGGTTTTATCGATGAAAAATTATTGATTATGGACATGTTTTCTTTTCAGCAAAAAATATCTCCTTTAGTGTGCTTTCGAATGACGTATCAACTTTTGTGATAGCTACATGTCCTCTGCCATAATATCATGGCTAAGAAGATAACAACGAAATGTTGAAATATTCCAAACCTGAATTTGTTCTATCTTGAAGCTCCTTGTGATTGAATATCAAAGTAAACATTGAATTTAAAATCTGACAGCTTCTGTCGCTTAATCATTTTGTTCACTAGTAAGTTTGAGAATGACATGAGAATTACTTTAATATTCAATCATAAACGCTTCAAGATAGAGCAAATTTAGGTTTGGAATATTTCAACTTTTCGTTGTTATCTCCTTAGCCATGATATTATAGCAGAGGACAAGCAGCCAGCACAAAAGTTGATATGTTATTCGAAAGCACACTAAACGGTATTTTTTGCTGAAAAGAAAACATGTCAATAATTAATAATTTTTCATCTATAAAACCATTGGAGAAGTATGACTGATTTTGTTCACTTCAGAATTGTAATATTCATCTCCTTTCCACGGACACAATAAGAATTTTTTGGCACACAGAACATCTTATCTTGTAGCAATGTCAATGCCGTTTCCAAACATGTGCTTAAATTTTATGAGGCTACAAGGATGACTGAAATATAATTGATTTTATGGAAAAACTTGAAATATTTCGAGAAATCAAGAAATGTTGAATGGAAGAAAAACCATCAGCATTTCGACCATGACATTTTTTAAAACAAATGGTAGAAATAACTATGTTTTACTGCCAAAAAAGATATATTACACATTTTCTTGTGACTCGAGTTTCGGGAAATGAACTATCCCATCATCAGTTGTCTGATGACAACTACAATGTCTACAATTTGTTTTAATTATGATCAACTACCAAATAGTAACGGCTGAAACAATTCAGTATATGACATTTTTTGTTGAGAATAACTTGTATGATCTCCTCTTAAGGTTTGTTCCCTTCAGAAGTAGAGACTCTGTATATGAGTTGATCAAGGATAATTAATAAATTTCGTGGGTTGCCTCAAGAAACTTTGAGATACAAAGGTTTTCTCTAATTTTGATGTTCTTAGTAAAACGAATTGAAACCAGTCAACTGATTAAATCATAGCAAAAGCTTTTCTTTGAAATACTTGATGGCTTTTTAGTAGGTACTTGAATGACACAAAGTATAACCTATTTAAAAAAAAAAAAAAAAACATCTGTTGAATGCCGATAGATACCTAAGTTGTGTTGAGAGCTGAGATATATGTGTGGAAGCACTTTTCAGAATAATAATAATAACAAAAGTTTATGGAACAGCTAATTACAACCAATGCAAAAAAAACTGTATAGTTATTCACTCTCGGGAAGTTAAAATCTACTACAGTAGTAAAGATCAATTATGAATCTTAATAATGTCACTGATAATCTGGTAGCTTTCGTCATCATCATTAATAATTACATGTCACTTGTTCTGAATTCACACGAACATATTCTAACGTAAGTGTACTAAAATTTACATCCACTATAAATTCAAACACTGATAATTTAGGAGATTTCTTCTACATCTGTATTATTTCGCTTGCTCTGGAAATCACATAAATACGCCTAATTGTAATATTTGGGTATCATCCTCGAAAACTGTTTTTCCAAATTGGGAATTCCAAGTTGATAACCTTGGATGTTTTAAATTTATTTGATAATTTTTATTCTCAAGAAGAATTTATTATTTTATGGATTAAGGTTCGATCTCCTTTGAACCGATTTTTTCAGCTTCATGTTGAATTTATTTTTCTTTTTTTTTTTAATATTGTACAATTGGCTATAATTTTGATGAGAAGATGATCAGCATCTGTGCCTTATTTTTTCTACTTTAGGCCTTTCGTCGTTAATTTGTTTTGCTCCTGTTGAATACTGGTGTTCTCTTTTAATATTTTTTTTTTGTTGTATAGTATATCAGTTTTTAATTATTGAGCATATAATTGTGGTATATCTATCGGGTGTTTTGTTTAGAGTGATATAACTATCGGTAGGGATAACTGTGATTTGACAGAAGGTAGAAGCCATATTATTTTGACATTTCTGTTCAGTAAGCATGGACAAATTATCATGGGTTTACAAATTGTTGAAATTTATTTTCAGTATCAGTGTTCTATTCGCCAAACTTATAGAGCACTTCGTGAAATTTATGGTTTACATAATCGTCCATCAGAGCAGCTTATTCGTCGAACTATCGATAGATTTCGGACAACATTTTCTCTACTCGATGCAATAACAATAACAAGACAAAGAACTGTACGTACAGAAGAAAAATCGCTGCTGTAAGTCATAGTGTTAATGATTATTCAGATTTGTCCATTCGTCGACGTTCTCAACAACTTGGACTCTGTGCATCCATTACATGGAAAATTTTGCGTAAAGATCTTGGTCTACACTCATCCAAGTTCCAACTGGTTCAAGAACTAAAGCCACTTGACCATAATAAGCGTCGTTTGTTTGCTGATTGATCCCTAGAACAGCTTGAAGTTGATCCACTTTTTTAACGTAAAATTGTGTTTAGTGATGAAGCTCATTTCTGGTTGAACGGCTATGTAAACAAGCAAAATTGCCATATATGGAGTGAAAACAATCCTCAAAAAGTTCTGTAGGTTCCATTGCATCCTGAAAAATGCAGTGTATGGTGTGCTTTACGCGCTGGAGGCATCATCGGTCTATATTTTTTTCAAAACAATGCTGAAGCTGATGTAGCAGTGAATGGTGCTCGTTACAGATCGATGATCAATGATTATTTGTTTCAAAATTTGAATGGTATCGACCCAGAAGTGTTTTGGTTTGAACAAGATGGTGCTACATCGCATGCTACTACCGTAACAATTGATTTATTGAATGAAAGATTTGGCCTCCAAGATCTTGCGAAATAACTTCACTGGATTATTTTCTTTGGGGTTATGTCAAGTCATTGTTTCATGCTGATAAACTAGAAACAACAGACGCTCTGGAAACAAACATTACTCGTGGTATTGATGAAATAAGGCCTGAATTACTCGAAAAAGGAGTCCAAAATTGGTCTGGTCGAATGCGGTTCCTCAGAGCTAGTCGTGGTAAGTATTTGCCGGAAATTATTTTCAAAACATAAATGTCATAAAATTATCATTCAAATAAAAAAAAAATTGGCTTCAATACTAATTTAAATGTTTTTTATTTCCATTTAAAGTTCTATCACTCTAAAAAAAACACCCGATAGTAACTAAGATATCACGTATAATACATCACCAAAAACGTTTTTTTTTCGATACATGCTTTTTAAATGTAGATTTGAATAACGTCTAATCCTTGTTTATGACCAACACACCCCCATCCAATTATTTCGTAGATAAGCTGAGCTTGTACTAATGATTTATAAAAAACATGTAGATGTTATATAGAAGTCAAACTTTTTTTAACATATCTGAATTTCCCGCAGTTTTCTAGGGAGGTGGTGCATATGTTCGTCCTATTTTAGGTACTCATCAACATAAATATCGAGATATTTGATGAGTGCGTTTTAGAGAGAAGACTAGCCTTGTTATCTTCTTATGGTAGATTCATTGAAATTGAAGTGAATTTGTAAATGGGAATATTTCATTACTTTTCAGCACTTTTATGAATTAATTTTTATGAATTAGTTTATTTTGATGAGTTTTGCTATATTAGATATTTTTGTAATGAATTTACTCAATCAAGAGATTAATATATAAGAAGGAAATTATACAGAGTGTATATGAATAGTTTGCGAAAAAATTTAGGAGGTGATTCCGTATAGAAACATAGGGTGGATCTTTCATATAAACTTTTTTTGAGCCCCCTTGCTTAGTTACAGCCCCCTAAAAATGACGCCCGAAAAACTGTTTTTCATTGTTTTTCTTAAAAATCGAAAATCTGACAAGAATAGACATTTTATGAGGATGAGAAGGCACTGAAAAAATTTGTTGATGATGTTCCTCTATGATTGCAAGAGGTAGAAAAAGCCGCCCCTAAACCTTCTTTCCCAAGAACTTTTTTTCCATATTCTTATTTCACAATAAAAAAATCAATTTCGGATAGCCTGATCCATTCTTAAAAAATAAGGTTTTCTGTGATTTCTTGCTAAAATTATTGGTTTTTGAGAAAAAAATAATTTATCAAGATGATAGCGTAAGTGGTAGAGGCTGGAATTATTTCCGAACTAGAATTTATCTAGTAAGCGGATGTCATTTTGTTATGAAAACTGATTAGTTTTAATCAATTTTGATCCAGTTAAACTTATTTTCAGTTTTTGGTTTTTGAGAAAAAAATTAAAAACTGTTTTTCGGGCGCCATCTTCAGGTGGCTGTAACTAAGCAGGGGGGGCTCAAAAAAATGAAGTTTATTTAAAATACCCACCCTATTTTTTGACAAGGAATCATCCCCTAAATATTTTCGTAACTTTTGATGTACATGAAGAAAATAAAGACGGAAATATTTGTTTAATTCTGAATAGCTCTTCCATACAATTATTCGAAACGGTCTATTCAAAGATTTGCCCATTGGAGATTACAAGATAATTAAAAATTAATTGATCAAAAATAATATACAAATTGTTTTTTATACGCTCAATCCAAAGGTTTTCTCACAACATCTTGAGACCGGATATATTTCAATATCACCATATATTTTCGCTGTACAAACCGACTTTCAAAACCGCATTTTGAACTTTCTTTTTTTGGTAAAAAATCGATTATTATTTTTGAAAGCACCAGCTGCTACGATCTCTTTTCTTCTCAAACCTGTATCATTCACGAACTAAATTCCGAATTAAATTTTTTCCGGGTATGTTAGAACTATTTTTCGAACAATTAGAAATACACTCTGTGAAATTTATCTGGATCTATGAACCATCACCAAAATGGAATCATACAAAATCTCCGTGAGATGGCGCTGCAGAGGACAGAAGCTTTCGCCATCAATTCGACATAGCACGGGGACATGAAAAATTGAAATGATACGTGTTCCAAACAACATGTAAACATGATCATAAATAATTCGCTGTTTCATTTCGAAACGAACGTAAATAACTCTTGACGCTGCAAGGAGAAAACTATGGACGTTTTTAAGCCTTTCGCTTAGTATAACGTGTCCATCCTTATCTCTTCTATAAAAAATGTAAATGATAGTTTCCAATCTACTCTGAACGGAAAATCATGGCAACACTTTGAAAGATATTTCAACTTATCGGGTATTTTTTCAGTGATAGAACTTTCGATAGGGATAACTGTGATTTGATAGAAGGTAGAAGCCATGTTGTTTTGACATTTCTGTTCAGAAAGCATTGACAAATTATCATGGAAAGACTCACGCCGCAACAACGTTTACAAATTGTTGAAATTTATTTTCAAAATCAGTGTTCTATTCGCCAAACTTATAGAGAACTTCGTGAAATTTATGGTTTACATAATCGTCCATCAGAGCAACGTATTCGTAGAGCTATCGAAAAATTTCGGACAACATTTTCTCTACTCGATGCAATAACAACAACAAGACAAAGAACTGTACGTACAGAAGAAAATATCGCTGCTCTAGGTCATAGCGTTAATGATGATCCAGATTTATTTATTCGTCGACGTTCACAACAAGTTGGACTCTGTGCATCCACCACATAGAAAATTTGGCATAAAGACCTTGATTTAAACCCAAACAAGATACAACTGGTTCAAGTTCTAAAGCCACTTGACCATAATAAGCGTCGTTTGTTTGCTGATCGGGCCCTACAACAGCTTGAAATTGATCCACTTTTTCATCGTGAAATTGTATTTAGTGATGAAGCTCATTTCTGGTTGAATGGCTATGCAAACAAGCAAAATTGCTGTATATGGATTGAAAACATTCCTCAAGAAGTTCTTCAGGTTCCATTGCTTGCTGAAAAATACACTGTATGGTGTGCTTTACAAGCTGGAGGCATCATCGATCCATATTTCTTTAAAAACGATGCTGGATCTAATGTTACAGTGAATGTTGCTCGTTACAGATCGATGATCAATGATTATTTGTTTCAAAATCTGAATGGTATCAACCCAGAAGTGTTTTCGTTTTCGTAACAATTGATTTATTGAAAGAAAGATGTGGCGATAACATTATTTCGATAAATGGTCCCATTAATTGGCCTCCAAGATCATGCGATATAACTCCACTGGATAATTTTCTTTAGGGTTATGTCAAGTCATTGGTTTATGCTGATAAACCAGAAACAATAGACGCTTTGGAAGCCAACATAACTCGTGTTATCGAATAAATAAGGCCTGAATTACTCGAAAAAGTGGTCCAAAATTAGTCTGAGCTAGTCGTGGTGGATATATACCGGAAATTATCTTTAAAACATAAATGTCATAAAATTGTCTTTCAAATAAAAGAAATATTGCCTTGAATCTCAATTTAAATGTGTTTTATTTCAATTTAGAGTTCTATCACTCTGAAAAAAACACCCGATATATAATATGTCTAGAATATACGAATATACGACATTTCCTCTTTTGTCTCTTTTTTCAATCAGATTGAAAATATGAACAGCTCGACTTGACTGACAACTATATATCAGTAGTGATTAAGGTTATTCTGAATAATGAATAATAGTTTGGGGTAAAACATTCAATTTTTTTGCTTGAAATTCAAGACTTCATTCAACATAATTGTTCTAAAATTTGTTGCCATGTATAGGTACCTTCATAATGAGAAAGAATTCCTATGAAGAGATTGTTCCGAAAAAACCACTTGAGGATGGCAATATCTCTCAATTTTTTTTTTAATAAGAAGGCGATGGCGGATGTGTTCTAGTTAAAAAGCTTTTTCTGTTCCTTAAACATCCTAGTTGAAATTTTCAAATTCGGTGATTTTTTTAAAACAATTTGATAGTATCAGAAGGATAACTCAAACAAACCCAATACATTCAAATACACCAGATCTGTGAGTGATAATAGGGAACATCCAGAAAAAAATGTAAACTATTTAAAGAACTAACGTATGTATTGTTCGAAATTACCACCACCAACCTCCATACAATGATGTAGTCTACTTTCAAATCCTTCTCTAACATTTCTATTCTTTCTTCCATAGAATAGACAGAGCATTTTCTCCCACGTAATGAAGTCTCAATCAAATTTATGATGCAGAAACGAAAGATTGAAACTCATTTGAGAAAGAATCTTGAAAAAAATAGTATACATTGAAATGAATTTCATGCCTTTAACACATTTTCCCATCATGAACGATAAGAAAATCGTATGTTTTCAAAATAAAAACATTCAAAAACTCAACTTGTCAGGTGGCTTAAAGAAAACAATACAACATCTTACAGTTATCTGTTATTTTTGTGACGAACATAGAATATCTTGTATTTTGAAGTGGGTGTTCAACCGAGGATAACATGAAATCTGTTAGTAAGTTGTATTTGTTGTTAATTGATTTTAATTTTTAAATGTGAAGTTTGACCGATGAAGACCTTATCGGAATTCTAATTCTTTTTTGAAGATATATTGCATGTGGTTGAGAGATTTTTAAAGCCACTTAGTCAAATATTCAAATATATAAAATATTTCAAAACAATTATATTTTCTGAGAAGTCCTTAAAATTATGTTTTGTATTTTTGAAAAAGAATTAGTTTACAAAATTGTAAGATCAGAAAC
Source organism: Megalocaria dilatata (assembly GCA_034642435.1). Lineage (NCBI taxonomy): Eukaryota > Metazoa > Arthropoda > Insecta > Coleoptera > Coccinellidae > Megalocaria > Megalocaria dilatata. The sequence goes on from CM067861.1 coordinate 32,768,106, forward strand.
AAAATTTTGTCTCATTCATATATTTATTTCTTAATTTTGATTAACAATTTATATTTGTTGGGTTATTTATTCCATTTCATATTTTATTTTGAGTTTTGATTTTATTCGTCTATTGAATATAAGCTGTGCTTATAAGACATTAATTTAATTTTAAAAATTTTTTGTTAAAATTAAAATTGTTGGAGAATAACAGATTAAATCTGTTTTGATATTCAAATTTTCAACAACATAACTACTAAATACCTTTGAAATGTGTCGGATACGAATAATATTCTCGAGATAATTGCCACATTGCCTCTTTCACTATTTTCGCTGTTATTTAATTATCGATGGATATTTTGAAGCGAAATTTTAGGAAAATGCTCAGAGCCGCGAAAAAGGAAGTAAATGAGACAGTACAAATACATAACATCACCGCGGATAAATGGAAAGAGTACTTCACAAGTTTGCACCAGAATAACGACCAGCGACCAGAAAGGAGAAAAAATCTGCGGCGAGAATATGCACTAAGCTTGGAAGAGGACAAGCGGGTTACAACAGAAGAAGTGATGAACGAAATGAAACATCTCAAAAACGGTAAAACTCCCGGTCCATACAACATTCCTAATGAACTGTTGAAACAAGGAGGAGTAAGATTGGCCGAACAGCTCACCAAACTCTTCAATAAGATCCTAGGGAGCGCAGTAATACCAGACGAATGGAAACAGAGCATAACAATACCTCTATTCAAAAAGGGAAAAACATCAGATCCAGCAAACTACAGAGGAATATCATTATTGAACACCTCCATGAAACTGTTCACTTGCATACTGGGACAACACATATTGCAACACACCACGTTAAGTGAAGAACAACAGGGTTTCCGCAAAAATCGTTCCACGGTCGACGCTATATTCGTTGTCAGACAAGTAATGGAGAAAGCCATTGAATATGACAAACCTGCGTACATGTGCTTCATAGACTTGAGTAAAGCATTCGACAGAATACAACTGACGCATGTTGTGGACGAACTGAAGCACAGAGGAATACACCCAAACATTGTAGAGACGATCAAACAACTAAACACAGGCAACACTACCACAGTCAAGACAAGAGCAACCACAACCGATAAAGTAAAGATCAACCTAGGGGTGAGACAGGGAGATAGTCTTAGCCCACTGTTATTTAATCTGATAATGGATAGGATAATACATAACGTACGAAAAGTGAACCAAGGATACAGAATGGGGAACGAACTGTTGAAGATCGTGTGTTATGCAGATGACGCAACATTATTTGCGAATAGCGAAGACGGGCTGCAATGGTTGATGCAGGCATTTCACAGGGAGACTCTGAAACTCAACATGGTAATATCGATCCCCAAAACTAACAGCATGGTAATTGCCAGGGAACCCCGCCGATGTAAGCTGGAGATAAATAACAACATCATCGAACAAGTATTCTCCTTTAACTATCTAGGCGTAACGATATCGCCATATGGGAGCTTAAAAGATAGTGTAAGACATCAGATGAATAAGGCAGCCAGAATAGCGGGAGCCCTAAGGAATATCATCTGGAAGAACAACTGCATGACAACAACCAGTAAAGTGAGAATTTACAAAGCGTGCGTCAGACCCGTGATGACATACGCGGCGGAAACAAGAGCAGATACAGCTGAAACTAAAAGAATGGCACGGACAAACGAGATGCGAGTTTTGAGGGCAATAACGGGGAACACATTGAGAGACCAGAGAAGGAGCGACGAGATCAGAAGGGAATGCCAGACGGAGGACGTAGTTAGATGGACCCGCGCGAGGAGAAGGTTCTGGAATGAACATGTCTCACGTATGACAGGCGACAGAATAGCAAAAATCGCTAGAAACGGAAGACCAGCATCCAAACGACCCGTAGGAAGACCGCCAAAGAGGTGGAAGGACAGCTGGACCTCAACATCTCAAGAACGAGAGAAGGAAAATGGGTGAAACAAGCTAGCAAGCTTTCGTAAAGAAGAAGAAGAAGAAATTTTAGGGTCAGGTGGTACTCGATACGATCTTTAAAATTAGTTATCGCAACCCCCCTCACCCTTATTCAAAATCAAGGGTTTGTGCTCATCCCCGTTAGAGGGTTGAAGTAAGGGGGATGAAAAAAGCGGAAAATTGTTCCTTCTCGAATCAATTGACGGGTCCGAGTGATTTTCTACATTTCCATTTCAAAGCCGGAAAATCGAGGTGATAAGTTTTCGTTGGAGCGCACTGTATATTCTGAAGAACGTGTTTATGAAGGCGAATAGTTCAATTAGCCTCCGCTGTGCATTCTACTGCATATCAGGTCTACTGGTAGTTCTTTATTAACATGAAGAATGTCTGATTTTGGAGAGTAACGACGCGAACCTCTGGATTGTTCGTATAGTGACTGAAAGTTTCTCTTCATGTATTGATGTTATATCAAATATTGTTTCAAATTCGAATTATACAGTACTTAAACAGTCGACTACTTCCATTGACTACTGCTCTGTTGTCATTCCCAAAACGAAAGGTCATGCACCTTCCAGTACCTCATAAATTCAAAACACAAAAAAAAATATAAAACACACATTTAAGAACGAAAGAACTAATAACCATATTATCTCATAGAAATCAACAAATCCAACAATCGCTTATTCTCATTGTTAGAGTGACACATAGCTGTGTGTTAAGTGGCTAAGTTCTGCTATTCTACTACTGTTTTAAACTAAAAAACGAAATGTTAAAAAACTATGAAGTCTAGTCGTCTACACTTAGCGGTCCGCAACTAGACACAATTATAAGACTGCTCCGGCCCTTACTTGGTATCCTGGACACCAGCTTGAGGGGCCTGAGCACGCGAAAAGACCTTAGCATCCGCAAATCGACATCGACGTTTGCTTCAGCGAATATTGTCATTGACCTAGGCAAGATTAACACATTGATGTTTACGATTTTGGTACTGCTGCTTACGGTGTAACCTGAAAATTACTTTACTACCGCAAAGTGACATGTTTCATTGGTCGAAATCTTCGCTAAAAATCACTTCAATTTGCTTCATTCCCCTTTGAATGTTTTCAGATTATTGAGGGGAGTCCTCAATATGAAGAGTCAGTAAAATTTACCAAGAGGAGATAGTGTAGTGAAACTCTTTTTACATTCGATGGCATGAGGTGGCTACAAGTTCTTGTTTTTGATATCGGGGAAGATCTATCGGAATCTTCAGACTGGCTATTATGAATTAATATTGTCGAGTGAAAGCGTACCTTGTCTAAAGGGTGTTTCAATAAGAGGGCAAGATTTCAGTGTTCAATAAAACATGGTTTTCCGTAGCAAAGTATTGAAACATTTATTGATTTCGAAAATACTACTCTGTCAAGAAAGTACCGGGAATTTTCAATTAAAACAACATTTTTACATTTAATCGTCAAAATTTATTGGGTCACCTTCAAAATAGGCTCCATTTGCTCCAATACATCTATGCCAACGGCACTTCCAATTATCGAAACATTTTTTATAGGCGCTTTCCGGGATGGACTTTAGCTCTCGCGCCGAATTTTGTTTTATGGCTTCAATCGACTCAAAACGGGTGTCACGAAGGGGCAATTTTAGTTTTGAAAGAGGAAAAAGTGGCAGGGAGCCAAATCAGGCGAATACGGTGGTTGCTGAAGCACGTTTGTTGAGTTTTTGGCGAGAAAGTCAGTCACAATCGTAGCTTGGTGAGAAGGCGCGTTATCATCATGCAAAATCCATGAGTTGTTCGCCCACAAATTTGGCCGCTTCTTACGGATACGCTCACGCAAACGTTTCATAACGCCTAGGTAATACTCCTTGTTTACCGTCTGACCCTTTGGAACGAATTCGTAGTGCACCACGCCACGGATATCGAAGAAAACAATGAGCATCACCTTCATTTTCGAGCGGCTTTGGCGTGGTTTTTTCGGTTTCGGCTCATTTTTTGCCACCCATTCCGATGATTGCTGGCTTGTTTGCATATCGTACTCGTAGACCCAGGTCTCATCACCAGTTATAATGCGTTCCATGAATGTAGAATCGGAATTACAGCGATCCAGCATGTCTGAAGCAACCTGTTCGCGATGACGTTTTTGAAGAAAATTCAGGTCTTTCGGTACGAGTCGTGCGGCCACCTTTCTCATGCCCAAAATATCAATCAAAATCATACCTGCGGACTCGTGGGATATCTTAAGATCATGTGCTATCTCTCTCAAGCTGGTGCGACGGTTTTCCAGCACCCTTTCCTTAATTTTATCGACGTTATCCTCGATCGAAGCCGTCGATGGGCGACCACTTCACGACCGTCCTTGAAGGCTCTGTACCACTGATATGCACGAGTTTTCGATAGAGCATTATCACCAAAGGCCTTTTGCAACATTTTCAATGCATCGGCACACGAAAATTCATTTGCAACACAAAACTTTAAACAAATTCTTTGCTCAACGTAATCACCCATAGTAAAAATCGGCACGCACTCTGACATCGACTGACTTAATCAGCTGTTGCAAACACAGTAGTTGACAGATCCCGCTCAAGCTTGGCATAGTAATTAAGGACAGTGGTACCAAACTAGGAAAAAATTTTACCTGCCTCATTGCCCCGCCAGATTTAAATCGATAATTCCCGGTACTTTCTTGACAGAATGTATATATATACCGGTTTTAAAACGTCTTTCGTCGTTGTCCGATGCCTAATTTCCATGATCTCCTGTCACTCCACTGGTTTTCTGCCAGGTTCCTTGAGCTCATCGCTTTAGAAACCCCCTCCATCCAAGTTTTTCTCGGTCTTCCTCGTTTTGTACGATGTGATGGTATCCACTCCATCATCTGCTTTGGTAGTCTAGCATCATCCATCCTCTGTACATGTCCGTACCAAACAAGTTGCCTGCGTTCAACGTCTGTCATGAGCGATTTTCTATTCCCATTCTCATTCGAACATCTTCATTCCGTATTCGGTCCCTTCTAGATATCCCTAATGTTCGTCTTAACAGATCCATTTCTGTGGCCTCCAGTTTCCTTTTGTAATTCTCTGTGATTCCCCACGTTTCCGATCCATACAATAATGAGCTCTTAATCATTGTTTCGTAGATGTTGTATTTTCGCTTTTTTCCTATTTCATTACTCCAAAAGACTCCGTTTAAACATAAGATAAGACCTCTGGCTTGGTTTATCCGTTTCTGAATTTCCCGATGGTCCTTGCCTGTAACATCAAATTCAACCCCCAAGTATGTGTAGCTTGTGCAGGAAGCGATTTCTTCTGTATCGAGTTGAATGTTTGCTAATTCCCCTCCGATGGGAAGATATTTGGTCTTTTCGGTGTTAAGTTCTAGGTCCCATTGTTTATACTCTTCCTGCAACTTTCGGGTCATATATTCCAAGTCATCCTTTTCACTAGCAATTATGGCTTGGTCATCAGCGAACTGGAGCGTAAAAAGACAAGTGTTGCCCAGGTCTACTCCCATTCCCCTACATTTTCTCTTCCAAAGAGCAAGAGCTCTGGCAACATAGATTTTGAAGAGCGTGGTTGATACACAGCAGCCTTGACGCAATCCTTTACTGACCGGAAAACTTCTTGATATTCTATTACCTACTTTTATTCTTGATTCTGAATTCTCATAAAGATTTTGTAGGGCCTTAATTAGAGTGTGATTAATATTCGACTCCTGTAATAATTTCCATAGTTTTTTATTGGGTACTGTATCATACGCTTTGTGAAGGTCTATGAACATAAGATGCGTTTCTTGGTTTGTGCTCAGTCGTTTCTCTACCAGTTGTTTCAAGCAGAAAACGTTATCCGTGCATGTTCTACCAGCTCTGAACCCAGACTGTTCCTCTTCCTCTTGACAGCTGTATTCGGATTCTAGAAGATCTCTGAGAATCCTTCCATAGAGGCGACTCATCGTGCTTGTCACTGAAATGCCCCTATAATTAGCACAATTTTGTTTAGTCCCTTTTTTATGGATTGAGGAAATGTAGGCTACTTTCCAGTGTTTCGGTACTGGAGCGCCATTTATGAACTTATTCATGCACCAGGTCAGAGCCTCGAAGAGTTTTCTTGTTCCACATTTTATCAATTCCGCTGGTATTCCTTCTGGACCTGTCGAAAATATACATTTGGGAATTATATACTATATGAGACAAAATAACTTTAAATGACTACCACGGCTTTGCTGGCATATGCTTACCCATTTGACAAAATTTTCAATAACTTTATTGAATACGTGTAGTGGTATTTCATTGATACAGCGTCTACTTTCGGCTTTCATTACTTCGATGGTTGCAAGCTTATTGGCATAAACCTGTGACTTCAGATAACCCCACAGCCAGAAGTCTAAAGGCGTTAAATCGCAAGAGCGTGGAGGCCAATTCTGGTGATCAAATCGGTTAATGAAATGACCAAAAGCAAACTCGTGCAAGATCGTCAATGATTAACGGGCGGTATGAAATGTGGCACCGTCCTGTTGAAATTACATGTCGTCAAGATCAATAGCTTCCAAATAAAGCACAAAAACTGTGTTATCATAGCACTTCCTGCATTACCTTCTTCGTTTAGGAAGAAAATCGGTCCAGACCATAGTATACACCCTACATAGACCCGTTGTCGATGCATTGCTTTCTGATTAATCATTCGTGGATTTTCTAAGCCCCAAATGCGACAGTTTTGCCTATTAACGAAGCCATCGGAGGTAAAAATGGGCCTAATCACTGAAAACGATTTTGTTTGTTCATATTCATGGTCTACTGGCAGAAGTTGTTGAATCAATTGGATTTTGTAGGCATGCTGTTAAGGCACAAAATGCCGTCACAACATGTAATCTCATGCGCAAAGTTTTTGCGCATGTACATTCTATAGTTTTTCAATATTGTTGTATGAAGCATAATCTTCCTATCGTGGTTGATTTCAATTTAACTTAACTTCTCTATGAGAGAAGAATAACCACAGAAACCATAGACGAAATTTAGAAGAATTCTTGATGTACCAAGTCAACTATTCCTTAACTATTGAACACACCACTAGAAAGTATTCCCAAACGGTTCCACTACACCGGTGGCTTTCAGCACACACAAAAAAAAAGTACAGTAAGTTAAGTTTGTATACATTATCATTTTATGACACATATTTTATACTTCAACATTTTATACTTCAATATATTTTCTATACTTGTACTATTCTTTCAATCCATTAAATCAGGCTCCACATTTAATACAGTCCACTTAATCCTCATCTAGTTGCTCTATATTATTAGTTATATCTAATAATAATTCCAACACAAAGTCTACGCACAGACTACTTATATTGAGTATATCTTAGGGAATCAAATCCTACGTTGATTCCGAAATACGTCGGCTATTTTGATATACTGGCAATATTTCAAACCAGCGACAAATCTTAGGCATTTTCGATCACACAGAAATTCCATTTGCAATAAACTCATTGCATATTTACACATGCAGCTGTAAATATTTAGTGAGAATTTGCTGAAGAGTGTCGTTGAAAAGTCCAATTCTTGTGCCTGATGGCGAATTAACGTCTCTGGCTTTTCTGTCACACTCTGACCGTGATGTTTTGTTCCGAACGACCTCTACGAGCCCGTATCGTATGTTTCACATCACTAACCGAACCAGTACTTTCGAATTTTTCTTATTATTCTTTTCTTTATTCATCCAAAACAGTCTGGAGTTGCCGCACGGCTTTAAACAGGCTCGGTATGTATAACGCAGTCACTCCGGTTTGGATACCGAGCCACTCAAACTATTTGGGTAACGAGAAGGCGGATCGGCTGGCATTTGCTGGAGCTGCGCTGCCTCTGGTAGGACCGGAACCATTCCTGGAAATACCACATGACGTGGCTAACGAGGCGATAACAGGCAGAATGAACTCAAGGCTAGAGTCTTTCTGGCGGAGCCTGAAACATTCGAAGTTGTTCCTTGGAACAGCTTCGAACAAAAAGATGGCGAACCTAGCGCTAGGTCTGGATAGGGCCAAACTAAGAACACTTGTCGGAATTATGACAGGTCACTGCAGACTGGAAGTGCATTTGCACAAAATCGGTCTGGCTGAAGCCAATGAATGCAGGCTGTGTCTTGAGGACACTGAAACAGCCATGCACTTCGTCTCAGAGTGCCCAGCGGTGAGTCGCATCAGATTCGAGGTCTTTGGCCAGGCTTTTATAGCCCACAGCGAACTGAAAAAATTACCCCTGAACAAGATTATCGGTTTTATCCAAAAACTGGATCTCGTCGGGGAGATATAAATTAGGGGTGAACCACAATAGTCCGTGCGGACGCAGTGGTAGGGTGGACAGACACCCGCTCGCCATAAATAATAATAATAATAATATTATTCTTTTCACAGTAGATCAATTAGGCACATTAATTCGACCGAACATTGGACGCACTTTACGAATAGTGACAATTAAACTTTCACCATTTTGATAATGATTTTTGACAATCAGGACGCATTGTTCAACCGTGTAGCTCCATGTTTACTAACTCCCATCTGTCAACTTTCGATCTGTCACGTCATAATCATGTGACATTATGACTGTCAAACATGGCTCACAATTTTGAAACACCCCTATAACGAAGGTACTTGAGTACTTAAGCTAATAGTACTGTTCTACCAGGATAAATAAGTGACAAGATCACGGTTGCACCTTGTGCGACAATACCAGTGAAGTCACAAAAGTGTAGGGTAGACTTATGGAGCCCTTTGACGGAGACTAGCGTATCGGATGATTAATGTGTGTAGAACCAACACATTCTGAAATCGTTTAGATGCTATTGGTAGAGCACAGATTACGATATAAAGGGTTTTCCAATAAAGGTTTTATTTTGAATATCCCGCTATCTGGGCAGCTGTCATCTTTTGATGTTTGATAAGTGAACACTACGTCGTTACTAAAAATGGAACGAAACACGCTTCAATAATGTATTGAAATGTAGAGCGAGCACGATCTGACGTCGTTTAAGTGGTATTAGTAGAGCACAGATTACGATATGATAAATATATTTAGCCAAATATGACTATAAATCTTAACACAAAGGGTATTGATGGAATGGAGCTTCATAAAGAAAAAATTGACAGCAGAATGATGTTTATGGATTAGTATAGTATTTTTGCGCTTTGGCAACAATATTGGCATCAAATGAAAGACATCAGATGTCAAAAAGGAATATAATACATCATGAGATGAAATAGTCTTTCACATTGTGATAGTGTATTTTAAAAATGGAATAAATAATAAATTACTCCGTTTTATATCACATTTTTATTGTTGAGCGTATAGTGTGCCCAGTTTCGTAGTCTTACTACAATACATTTTCAAATTAATGCATTTCAAATTTGTATTTAAGGTCTTCGGCTAGTATAAAATTTCGAAGTGGGGACCTCTACTCAGGATCTTGCTTTTCGATTGCAGATATGGTATTTTAAGAAATTTCTGTTCTGGAAAAACATGACTTGTTTTGAAAAAAAATTAAAGTTACTTCTTCGATGCTTAATGATGCTTGATGTTAATAGGATCTTTTTGCGGGAGTTCTCAATTTAATTTATAAATAAACTCCTGAATTATTAAGGCAGTTGTTTTTATACTCAACATTCAAAAATACCTTGGAAATTTTATAAGACCTTCTATTTCAAGAATTATTCGGAATGGACTTTTGTGATATTGGTTCAAAAATATGTAAGTTTCATAAAAAATTTTTATTTTGTTCTGTTTTGGAAGTGAGGAATATTTTTTTGTAGTAAGTTCTCACCATTCATGAGAAAATATTATAGTTATAACTCAGGTTGATAAGTATGGAAAATTATAGAAAACGAAGCATTTTCTTATACACCCCTTTTTCTAACATATTGGGTTGTTCGAAAAGTAATTTCGTTTTTTCTCAGAAAAGGAAAGACAATTTTCGTATAATGAATAAATATTTTAGTAAATTATATATTGGCCATTCTGGTTCAATATCTTTTGTCATCTTTCTGGTAGTACCGTGATTCCACGCTTATAAAATGTTTGGTCTTTTCTGGCAAAAAACTGATCCAGGTGAGTTTTGGCCTCTTCATTTGAATAAAGATTGAACCGTCCCCAAAAAATTTTCCAATGACCAGAACAAATAATCTGAAGGCACCAGATCTGGAAAATATGGAGGATGCGGCAGCTTATCCCATTCAAGCTGTAAAAGCTTTTGGCGAGTGACCAATTTTGTATGAGGTCTCGCATTATCTTGGTGGAACACTACACCTATTCTGTTGGTTAATTCTGGCCTTTTCTGTTGAAGTGCATCATGGAATTTGCCCAGCTGATGGCAGTAGACTTCCTTCCGAATTAATTGTTATGTTATTCGGTAAAAGCTCAAGAAAACAATTCTTTTAAAATCTCAAATCTCACCAAACAGACAGCATCGCCCATTTTTGATGGATATTTGATATCGAAATGCTTTGAGTTGATTCATCTTTTTTGCTCCATGAGCTCTTGCGTTTGATATTGTTATAAACAACCCATTTTTCGTCCCCAGTAATGATGCCCTTCAAGAATGGATAATTTTCGTGGCGTTTGAGGAAGCGAATCATAGACGTCAACGCAACGACACAAATTTCTCTCCGTGAGAACATGGAACCCATATATCGAGCTTCGAGGTTAAACCCAGGCCTTTTAAGTGGTCGTACACAGTTTAATTCGATAAATTGAACCTTTCACCGATCTCACGTGCTGTTGTTCGCCGATTTGCATCAAATAATGCCTTTATCGTGTCTTTATCACCTTCCACCGGCCTTCCAGAACGTGGTGCATCTTCGATATTAAAATTTCTGGATCGAAATTTTGCAAAGAAGTTCTGATATTGGCGTACTCTCAACACATTTTCACCATACACATCGGTTAATTTCTTTCTGGCCCGAACAGCATTTTTACCTTTTTTATAGTGAAAAAAAAAATAGGACAAAATGCTGCTTATTGATCTCCACATTTAAAAGGGTACCAGCCAAAAACAACAGCGTAGAATTAATTGAACTTTTTCACACACAAGCCTTGCTACATACTCATTGTCGAGAATAAACGAAATTCCTTTCCGAACAACCTTATACAATAATAATATATTCAAATGAAATCTGGTTCGATACTAATTGCGTAATCAAATGCGGCTGGGTATGATTGGCAAAATTTGTTGTATCTTGTCATAAAACCAGAGGATGAATATTTTGCAATAAAGTCTACAGTTACTTTCGAAATCAGAAGTGGTATCTTAAGTTCGGAAGATAACCATTTCGAATCCTAAGTGAGTAGACGCCACTGAAGAAACGATTCTGAATAAAATCGAATATAATATAAAAAGTAGTGGAAAATCTTCTTAGCGAAATTTATGGAAACTATTTCAAATCCATTTTTTGATCAATTTAATCAATCTCAAAATATTTTAATACATTTCAAAATGTATTGAAAACTTTTCGTGTGTACTTTAAAAATATTTTTAATGAAAGCGTGTCTATTACAGTTTACGACATTAAAATGATCACATTATATACTTGTAACCAGTTAAATTAATCATTATGATATGACAACAAAATCTATTCACATTCAAATTGTCTGAAAGAATCTACTGAAGAAATAATACATTTATTATTTTCAACTCTACTAACTTATTTTTATAAGTTTGTCAAGTAAGACTGGATAGACTCAACCTGAACAATATCGCCTTGTTGAACTTTTTAGTTTCCATTATATTTGAACATTTTAGTTCCTTCTATGTTGGAAATAAACTATAGAAAGAATATTTTAAATAAATGAGTCCCAATGTTATACGTTTCGAAAGCCTTTTCCACATAGGAAAACTTTTTTTTGAGGAATGAAGCAAAACACCATGAAAATCTTGCATTTCTCATTGGTCGATTATAGATTCATCAACATCGACCACTGTTCATGAAACATGTCTCTTTCTTCGAATATAATTGTAAAAAATGTCAAACCAACTCACCCTGTGATCACTACAAAGAAATCCATGATGTTCCAAATATTCCTAAGATACGATCCTCTATGTAAAACAAAACCTAAGGCCAAAATTTTCAGTGATGCTTCAACGCAAAATATTCCTAAAAAGTAAACTTCAACTGCCTCCTGAAATTGAGAATAAATGCATTCATTAATAACAATATTCGCTTCTGTACATCAAATCTTAATGATAACTATTGATTAAAATTTTTTTATTAACAAATTGATGAATAGAGAGTTGTCTAAGGAAGGAAGAAATTGTAATGGAACTAACATACAAACTCAAGGTTCCCGATTAGAAGGCTTCTGATTTTTATACTAACCAAATAGAAGATATTCCTAAATTGGAGGTACAAACCACACAGAGTGATTACTTCATCAATGAAAAGGACTTACTTTGCAACCAAAATGAGGATCAGCTACTAGTCCATTTACCGCTGACAAAAATGCATCCTTGCATTGAAATATTTACGCAGGATCGACTGCATACTCTGGATGTGATAGCAACGAATCACGCAAGATATTCCAAACCAATGGATGACTGATATTTAAATCAATACTAGTTTTTATTGTACTAGTTCCTGAATAATCTTCTCTTTCCTTCAAAACTGCTTCATCGATTCTTAAATTTTTTAGATACAAACCAATTCTGTTTGTGAAGAAGACTTGTGAACACTAGAGAATACTCGATAACTAAGCACCACTCTCTTCGAGTAGAGACACTTAGATTCTCTTTCATTTCTATTCCCAAGGTCATAAATGAAATGTATCTCAACCGTTTAAAAGTTCGTGAAACTCTTCATTCTTTTGGATGATCTTTTATTATTATGACTTTGATCTGATTTGTGGAAACTAATGATAGAACCATGGACACATTCAAATATGCCGAGCTTACTGAATTCTTTTGAAGATATTGATTTTCTTGTTATAGCATATTTTTTCTCGAAAACGGTAGCAGATACGAAAAACTTATATGTATGAAACCAAGACGTATTTGAATGAATCTAAGATTTTTTCGCATATTTTTCAAACTCAGTGACGCACCACACTGGTTTGTAGGGAAAAAGAGACATTATCCGCGAAGAGATATCGCCCTCAAGGTCAATTTGGCATGTCATATGATGTAAAACTCGAATTGTAATATCTCCGCCAAATTTCAGCTGAACATCTTGAGAAGCGGAGGCTATGAGAAGAAAACTATGAATAAATTTGAACTTCAACTCGAAACAGAAGCGTTTTCGGATTCATGTTTATGAGACTTTCATTCTTGATATCATCCAAGTAATCACGTCTCTCCGTTTGTACCTTCAATTTAGGAATATTCACTATACCCGTCTTCCAAAGCAGATAGTGTTATTCATGGAAATTGACACTTTTGTCGTGTACTGTCAAATGTCAGTTTATAATTTCAAGCTGAATCACTGATGAATTCTCATTTCACATGATGATTTCGTCAGTTGATGATAAAATTAGTTTAAAAGACGTATTCAAAAAACAATAGCAAAGTTACACTGATTATTCTTCCTCATCTATGACAACGTTATAAATGGAATGCATTATTTCAAGAAAAGTCTTAGATATTATAGAGACTACAGAAACAAGCTAGAATAGTTTTTTAAAATACTTACCAATCTTTGCGCCAGATTTGTTTTATCTGCTCTTGGTAAGTGTTCCTCAAGGGCTAATACTACACAGTTCGCAATGATTGTCGAAAGCACAGCATACTCAAACGGAGTGAACACAAAGTTAAGGATGAAAAACTCTTATTAAAATTAAATGGGTAAACCTACATAAATATTGTACTAATTCTTCACATTGTGTTGTTTAAAAATTGATCATCTGCGTCGAATTCTTATAAGGGTCACCTGAATATCTGTAAGATGGCATAGTTGACATAAGAAAACCAAGTACAAGCATATCGATTAATAACATAAAATATTCTGCATACTTTGCAGAAGTGTCAGAAAAAGTTTTGGACGTATCTAACCCCTCCTGACCCTTTTGTGAATTTATTTGTTTACAGGGTGTTTCAAAAAAAGGTAACACCGTCTCTAGGATAGGTATAAAACTGAAAAATAATTGCGGTTTGATTAGTTAAAAGTTTTCGTAACGTCATCCGTATTTAAGATAAGATCTCATAAAGTAAATAAAAACAACTTGGCTTAAGTTGTACTGTTTATTTGATGTCTGTTGACATATATGTTTCGGGTTTTCAGCCCATTTTCAAAAGTGAAGAGAACAAAACTTACAATCCTATTCATAATGGTAGGGTAGATCACAAGTACAATTTTGAACAGTGTGAAAATATGGTGTTTGTTGGGTCCTGATCTTTTACAGATAAGATGCTCTTTTACCTAAGTGTAAAATCTCAGTTCTACTGAAATCTATGAACTGGTTGTTATTCATACAATGTTCCGAAAAACGAGATGTTATTTTATAATGTAATATACTTTTTTATGTTCTTCCAGCCTTATGGCATTCATGACAATATAATTTGTATATATTTGATAGATTCGGTCTTTACTTGGTGGAAACTAATTTTAATTGAAAAGAAAAAAATTAAAATGAGTTTCCACCAAGTAAAGACCGAATCTATCAATTATTTATTAAAAGCTGAAACCAGCTTTTTGGTCTTATGGTATTTCAAGCTTCTAGAGAGTACAATGTAATACCTGAAGAAGCCACATCTTGGTGAAACAATTGTTGTAGTAGTACAAACATTTTTGTGGAAATAAATTACTGTCTCATATACATTTTTTTAATTAATTTGTATATACCGCTTTTTTCACACGTTTCACAACAAACTTTCTTATTGACTAAGAGTGAACCTAAGTTTCTCTTAATTGTACAAATAAAATTGATATTATTCTACTTCAGTCTATTGCAAATTTTATTACTAACTTGTGGTATGAAATTTATCCTATAGAATTTTTCATTTCCATGACTCATCTTGAAAATAAAATCTTCTCAAGATAATTTTATAAATAAAGTAATTTAGTGGAAAAGAAAAGTAGAATACATATATTTTGCATTTGATTAGGTTCTATTAGACAATTAAAAATGTTTCTGAATTTGTTAAATTCATTTTTCAATTCTATCAAATTCATTATTGAAATCGAAAATTCTCAAAAAACAATGAATTTTTTAGATATTCAGATCACCAGATATGTTAATTCCATAGAATTTGACATATGTAGAAAATCCACGTACACAGATTCATTAATATACATGAACAGTTCCCACCCTCATAAAATAAAAATGACTCCTTTTCACGCCTTTGCACATAGATAACTATCAACCCCTCTCTCAATAAAAACACTTGAACGAAGAAATTAATATTATGAAGTCATTAGCGTCGAACAATGGTTCGATTACGAACGTAATCGATGAATAAATTTTTAAAAAACAGCATGAAAAGCCAAAGGTTCTCTTTACCCTATTATTCAGAAAAAGAAAAATTCTATAGGGTAAATTTCATACCACAAATAAGTAATAAAATTAGACTAACACAGAATAATATAATAAGAAAAACTTAGATTCACTCTCAGTCAATATCAAAGACTTCGTGAATCGTGTGAAAAAAACGGCAGATGCAAATTATATTGTAATGAATGCCCTGCATTTTACATAAGTCAGATAGGACGATCTATAAACATAAGGGTAGAAGAACATAAAAAAAGTATATTACATAATAAAATAACATCTAGTTTTACGGAACATTGTATAAATAACAACCATTTCATAGATTTCAGTAAAACTCAGATTTTACACGTAGGTAATAAAAGCAGAAGAATGGACCATTTAGAAAGTTTGGAAATTTGTTTAGCACATGGTAAGAAGCTACGAATTACAAATGAACAACTTCAATTTAATTTATCACCATTGCTCTTATCTGTAAAAGATTAGGACCCAACTAACACCATATATTTACACTGTTTAAAATTGTACATGTGGTCTACCCTAGCATTATAAATAGTATTTTAAATTTGTTCTTTTCAGTTTTGAAAATGGGCTAAAATCCCGAAACATATATGTCAACAGACATGAAATGAACAGTGAAACTTAAGCCAAGTTATTTTTATTTACTTTATTAATTCAAAAATGTTTCACCAAGTGATATGCGAGAAATAAATATCATAATATAAGGGCGTTGGAGAAAAAAAATGCTCACACATTTTACACCATTTTGCCGAAACTACTGGTAACATTGTAATGAAATTTTTTACGAATATGTTTTAGAAGCTGTTCATCCCATGGATTTGTTTTTATATCTGACTCTATTAGAGGGCGCTAGTTACACGGTTTGTACCAAGTAGTCTTGGATATAACTTTTTTAAGGTTAGATTTATCAATCAAAATTTCAAGGGAACTTGAACATCATTAAATTGTACACCAAAAAGGCACTCCTGGTTATAATCGATACTGTGTACCGTTTTCGGAATATTTTGATTTGAAAATTATGAAGTAATAACCGATGGTGGTATAATGATAAAGTTATTTATTCTTATTATAAATTAGTATGCATTATGTAAAGTAAAGATTTTTTGTCGCGTAAATGAGACCTCATCGATAAAACGGATACATGTAAAAAATTGGGATTGAGGGCTTTCCTTTCTTGTAACGTGTGACAAAAATCCCTTCTAGTCGGTATATCTCGATTTTCTCCAAGTTTTTCATGAGAAACCGTAATTTATTGATAGTTATGAGAATAAGTCAACAGAAATTAGATTTGCGTTATGCAAAAAAGTTTCCTCGAAAAAGCTTACCAAGTAAAAATACATTTAGAGCCATTGAACAACATAGTCGAGAAACTGGGAATGTGAGACAAAAAAAAAATAAATTCTGGTAGGACAACAAAAACAAGAACCATTAAAAATTTTAAACTTAGTTAACCAAGATCCAACAAGTAGCGTAAGTAATATGGCAAGGCAAACAAATACATCTTCTTCAAGTACTTGGAGGATACTTAAAGAGCAGCAGCTACACTCTTATCATTACACACAAGTCCAAGAGCTGTTGCTGAGGATCTACCGGTTAGAGTGGTTTTTGTCAAACATTACAAGAAAGGACAGTACTCAATCTTATTTTATTTTAATGTATTCTTTTTACTGGCGAAGGCACCTTTACGCTACAAGGTATGTTTAACTCCCTTAATGCACACTACTGGTGTGATGAGAATCTACAAGTCAAAAGGGTGTCACATTACCAACACTCATTTGAAGTTAATGTTTGGGCAGCAACTTTAGGTAACAAATTAATAGATTATCACATTCTACCTGTCAATTTTGATGGCGATATATACCTGTATTTTTTAAGCAATCACTTACTCGAAATATTAGAAGATTTAACGCTAAACGAGCAAAGATCTCTATTTTTATGCACGATTGAGCTCCACCGCACTTTGATAAAAGGTATCGTAATTGCTTGAGTAACCATTTTCCGAATCGATGAATTGGTAGAGGTGCAAAAGCTCCGATTCATTAGCCCCCTCGGTGATGCGATTTTTATCCTTTGGACTAAAAATTTTGGTCGTATCTCAAGAAAGAAGTCTGAACTGCAGAGGTAAATTCACGTCAAGAATTGGAAGGCAGAAATCAACGCCACTTTAAAAACCTCATAGTTGATCCCCAACCGTCTAGAAGATTAATGGATTCTTTAGAAACAAGGATAGACTTTTCTATAAAATAAAATAGAAAAAGGATTTTTACTTGATAGAAGAAATATAACAAAATTCAAATATCAAAACAGACTTAATCTGTTAGTCTTCAACAATTTTAATTTCAATAAATTTTTTATTCAAACAACTTTTAGAAATAAATTAATGTCTACAATAAGTACCGCTTATATTTAATAGACGTATATAATCAAGACTCAATATACAATGTCGAATGCAATAAATAAACCAACAAATATGAAAAAACGCATTTAAAATTAATAAATAAATATTTGAAGGAGACAAAATTTTGTTTCTGATCTTATCATAATGAACACCAATTCTTTTTAAAAACATAAAACACAACTTAAGGATTTCTCAAAAACTATAATTTATTTGAAATATCTAATATATTTGAATATTCACATAAGTTAATTCAAAAATCTCTCAAAACATGCACTATATCCTCAAAAAACAATTAGAATTCCGATAATCTCTTCGTCGGCCCTAGATTGTAGAAATTAATTTAATTCTAGAAGTCTTTTTATTGAAACTTTTTTTGAAATCAAAATTGTAGAAGACTAACAGATTAAATCTGTTTTGATATTCAAATTTTGTTATATTTCTTCTATCAAGTAAAAAGTCTTTTTCTATTTTATTTTATAAATAATATATAATTATATTTAGGCTTGAATAAATCTCATTATGGAACGTCAATGGTTTAAAGAAAACCTTATAATACCTTACAGTTTTCTGTGATTTTGTGACGAACATAGACTATCTGGATTTTTAAAGTTAGTCTTTTTGAGCAAGTTCCGGTTACACTTTAAGTAATACTGATTGTTAGTTGATTTTGATATTTGAAATATTATCTAGGGCCGACGAAGGGATTATCGGAATTCTAATTGTTTTTTGAGGATGTAGCCCATGTTTTGAGAAATTTTTTAATTAACTTATTTGAATATTTAAATATATTAAATATTTCAAATAAATTATATTTTTTGAGAAATCCTTAAGTTGTGTTTTATGTTTTTGAAAAAGAATTGGTGTTCACTATGATCAGAAACAAAATTTTGTCTCCTTCAAATATTTATTTATTAATTTTAAATGCCTTCTTTTATATTTGTTGGTTTATTTATTCCATTTCACATTGTATATTGAGTTTTGATTATATACGTCTATTAAATACTGGCTGTGCCCACCACTTCGTCCGCGTGGAATGCAATAAAAATTTTGAATAATTTTTCTGAAATGAAAGTAGCCTAAATTACTTCTTATTACATAAGCTATCTGCCAGTGAAAGTCCCGTCCAAATCGGTCCAGCCATTCCAGAGATTAGCCGGAACAAACAGACAGACGGACAAACAGACACAAATTTTAAAAATATATAATTTATATGCATGAAGTAGAAAGCGGTTATTTCAACAGACACTCCAATTTAATTTATTTGTATAGACATTAATTCAAATTTAAATTTAAATTTTTCTGAAATTAAAATTATAGAAGACTAACAGATCATAACTGTTTTGATATTCAAAAGACGACATTTCGAATACTTGCTCTAATTGAATTATATTTTATGTTCCTCATCTTTATTTCAATTTTCTTCTTGTGATTTTTGTTTAATCAATAACTTAATCATTACTTCACAACAACATCGGTTATTACTTCATAATTTTCAAATCAAAATATTCGTAAAACGGTACACAGTATCGAGTTTCACCAAGATTACCTTTTTGGTATAAAATTTAATGTTGTTTAAGTTCAGTGAAGAAAAAGAAATATAAAATGAATTATAAAACCATTGACTATGTTCAGGAATATTGTTATCTTGACCAGGTCGTTTCTTTTACAAATCTTCAGAACAAAGAGATTAAGAGAATAATAGTTAACCCTTGGAATCAGTACTGGTCACTTGCGTATATTCTGAAGGTTGACTTTCCCATTCATATCAAGAAGAAAGTAATGAATATATGTGTAATGCCCGTTCTATTATACTCTGATTGGTCACTGACTGAAAAACAAACAGAAAAGTTAAAAATATGTCAGAAAAGAATGGAAAGAAGTTTATTAGGAATCAAATTAATGGACCGAATAAGAGATGTGGATATCAGAAGAATACAGAACTGAAAAATGTAGGCAAAGAACTGTTCAAGAAAAAGTGAACTTGGGCTGGCCATGTAGCAAGGATGTCAACTGGAAAATGGACCAAGTTGGTACAGGATTGGTATCCAAGAAATGGTAGAAGAAGCCATGGTGGTCCAGCAACAAGATGGCAAGGTTCTATTAAGAAAAAAGAAGAAATATTATGAACACAAATCGCTCAAATTATGAACACAGATATCTTTCAAAAATGTTTAGCATGATCTTAAGAATTTCCTCATAAAGCTATCTTACTTAGAAGTTTCAATATTATTGGATATCTAACTAAATTACTTTTTAGAAAATCTCAAGATATGTAAAAACATTACTAAAGAATAAGTTTTAAGAGAGACGTTGCTTCGTCAATGCCCAATTATATTCATATTCAATAAAATATAACATCAATCAACAGAAAATATGTTCTCACCTTTTTTTGTTGATTGATGTTATATTTTATCGAATATGAATATAATTGAGTACCGACGAAGCAAAGTCTCTCTTAATACTTGTTTTTTAGTAATCTTTTTACATATCTTGAGATTTTTTAAAAAGTAACTTAGTTAGATATCCAATAATATTGAATATTCTAAGTAAGGTTTATGATGAAATTCTTGAGATTATGCTAAACATTTTCGAAAGATATCTGTTTTCGTAAGAGGGATAACCAGAAACTAAATTTTGTCTACTCAAAATATTTAATTTATAGAATTTTTGTTAACAATTTATATTCATTGGATTTTGTTATATCATTTGGATGCCTTATAATGAATTTTTATTTGATATGTCGTTTGATATAAGTAGTACTTATATGACATTAATTTAATTCCCGAAGTTATAATTTTAAATAATTTTTTAAAATCAAATATGTAGAAGTCTAACAGAATATATCTGTAAATATTGAATTATTTAAATGAGGAAGCTATAAATGTGAGAAACTTATGAATAAAGCAAGGGTTTAAAGGGTTAAGGTAGTTTTGCAACACAGGACTTAGTAATTACATTACACCATTTGAATAATGAGCGATTTTATGTTAGCCTCAGTAGAAAACGTAAATAATTTGGCCTCTTTTAATATCTCTATGAGATTGAACGCCATGTTCTGTAGAAAATGCTATACGAGTGTCAACGAAACTTCTTGAATTTTGATAGGAAGTTTTTATGATTTTCCAACATTGAGACAACGTGCAATTTTTCTCTGGTGAAACTTGCCGAACAAAAAACACTTGATATGTACAATATCTGTGAACAAGTATGGCCGATATGAGCTGTTACAATCCGACTCATTAGGAAGCAGGTTATATAACCATTTCTTATCTTGAACCGAACAAGAAAAGAAAATCAGCGTCCCTTTTTAATACACCGCCTCCTCGGTTGTGCATCCATACATTCTGTAATTAATTGAACCGGGCATAACCAGCAAGAAACACGACCTTTATTCCTCTACTGGCAATCGAACAAAGATTCCGCTGAAAGACCTCAGCTCATACCGTTTTCCACCGGTATTTTCTCAGATTTTTCCTACGAGATACGAACTGCCAATTGTCCGACCAATATCGATTTCCCCGCTACCCCGCGAAAGGATTTCTGGTTTCTGGAAACCCGATTCTGCCGCCAGGGTAGTAATTCTGACGCATAAGCATATTTGGGAGAGCACTACAAATTTTCCTTTCCCGACACTCTTTCAAGTCTAATTGGTAATCGATAAAGATTAATGGCGTTGAAGTGTCATGGTGTCGTGAGACTTGACCTGATTTAATTGCAGCTTATATAAGGGGTAGTTTTGAAGTGATACGCAGTTGCTCGGCGAGAATTTGGCGATAAAAGGGATTGTTTGGAGGCAAGGCTGGTTGTAAACACGCATATGTGGCCGAAGGAAATGAATTCGATTTGTTTATATTTTGGCCCATGACTACGTCATTTCAAGACCCTGGAGTGTTCATTGATTCAATTTTGTTTGGCATTTTTGACACTATGACTTCCTTTTCTTTCTGTAGATGGCGCTTCACTTACACGTAACAAAGAAATTATGTTTTAATATCTCAAATTTATCAATCTGTTGAAAAATCGAATATATTTTAAATTTCTTCCACTACATTTCTCTGATGATTGTGTAGGTTAGTTTTTAATCTTGAAAAATATAAATAAACAAACTTATTGAGATATTTCACGATGAATAGTATAAATCAGATCAGAATACCAAACCAGATAAGGTATATTTGCGTCCTTCGTTATTTTTTCCGATAAAAAATTTCACAAAAATCTTGACTTCTATATAATTTGTATACTCAATTTACAGTGAGCTCGTTTTTTGCTTCAGTACTTGGAATTACTAAACAAAAATTCTTCATGATCTTAATTTTAAGAGACTTGTTCAGAAATATTGAGTTTGCAGGTTTTGAATTGATGCCTTTTCTATCCTAAATATCATCATGCTAATTGCTAGCCCAAATCTCTTAAATTAAGGTCGTTTATAATTATAACTTGTTCAAGCTGACTATTAGTCCAAAACTGATCAAAATAAAAAGAAATACAGGTAAATTTAAGTCAGTAGTTCTAATTGCAGAGCGAAAATTTTACAAGATCCAAAGATTTATACAACTGTGCTCAGTTTACTATGTTTGAATTAAGGTCGTTTAGGATTTTAATATTTTCAAGCTGACTACTAGTACATAACTGGTCAGAATAAAAAGCAATCCAGGTAAATTTGTATCAAAAGTTCTTATTTCTAAGCGAAAATTTTACAATATCCAAAGATCTATACCAGCATACTCAGTTTATCGTGTTTAAATTGAGATCGTTGTAATTATAATTTCTTCAAGGTCACTACTAGCCCAAAACTGATTAGAATAAAAAGCAATGCAGGTGAACTTATATGAGTAATTTTTATTGCTGAGCCAAAATTTCATAAGATCTAAATATTTATTCAATTATGCTCATTAAATCGTATTTGAATTGAGGTCGTTTCTATTTTGAGTTCTTCAAGCTGACTACTAGTCCAAAATTGATCAGAATAAAAAGCAATACCGGTAGAATGTTATTGGTATTTATTGCTGAACGAAAATTTCTGAAGATGCAAAGATTTATACAAGTATTTTTAGTTTACCGTGTTCAAATTAGGTTTGGTTAAAAAATTTTCAGTTTGACTGATAGTCCACAACTGGGCAGAATAAAAAGCAATCCAGGTAAATTTATATCAGTTGTTCTTATTTCTGAGTGAAAATTCTACAATGTCCAAAGGTCTATACCAGTTTGCTCAGTTTATCGTGTTTAAATTGAGATCGTTGTAATTATAATTTCTTCAAGCTGATTACTAGCCCAAAACAGATCAGAATGAAGAGCAATTGAGGAGAACTTAGTATTTCTTATTGCTGAGCCAAAATTTCATAAGATCCAAGTATTAATTCAATTATGCTTATTTAATCGTATTTGAATTGAGGTCGTTTCTATTTTGATTTCTTCAAGCTGACTACTAGTCCAAAATTGATCAGAATAAAAAGCAATACCGGTGAAATGTCATTGGTATTTATTGCTCAGCGAAAATTTCTGAAGATGCAAAGATTTATACGAGTATTCTCAGTTTACCGTGTTCAAGTTAAGGTCGTTCTTAGTTAAAAAAATTTTTAGGTTGACTGCTAGTTCACAACTGGTCAGAATAAAAAGCAATCCAAGTAAATTTATATCAGTAGTTCTTATTTCTGAGCGAAAATTTTACAATATCCAAAGATCTATATCAGTATGCCCAGTTTTTCGTATTTAAATTGAGATCATTGTAATTATAATTTCTTCAAGCTGGCTACTAGCCCAAAACTGATCAGAATAAAGAGCAATTGAGGTGAACTTATATCAGTGATTCTTATTGGTGAGCCAAAATTTTAATTTTTTATTTTAATTTCTTCAAGCTGACTACTAGTTCAAAATTGTTCAGAATGAAAAGCAATGCCAGTAGAATGTCATTGGTATTTATTGTTGAACAAAAATTTCTGAAGATGCAGAGATTTATACAAGTATTCTCAGTTTACCGTGTTCGTTTTTAGTTAAAAAATTTTCAGGTTGACTGTTAGTCCACAATTGGGCAGAATAAAAAGCAATCCAGCTAAATTTATATCAGTTGTTCTTATTTCTGAGTGAAAATTTTACAATGTCCAAAGATCTATACCAGTTTGCTCAGTTTATCGGGTTTAAATTGAGATCGTTGTAATTATAATTTCTTCAAGCTGATTACTAGCCCAAAACTGATCAGAATGAAGAGCAATTGAGGTGAACTTATATCAGTAATTGTTATTGCTGAGCCAAAATTCTACAAGATCCAAAGATTTATTCTAGTATGCTCAGTTAACCGTGTTTGAATTAAGGTCGTTTGTGATTTTAATTTCTTCAGAGTGACTTCTAGTCCAAAATTGATTAGAATAAAAATCAAAACCGGTGGAATATCATTGGTATTCATTGCTGAGCGAAAATTTCTGAAGATGCAAAGATTTATACAAGTATTCTCAGTTTACGTGTTCAAATTAGGGTCGTTTTTGGTTAAAAATTTTCAGGTTGACTGCTTGTTCAAAACTGTTTCCTAATTCTGAGCAGAAATTTCTCAAGTTATAGATTAAGGAGAGACTTGTACTGTTCAGTTTTTTACACTATGTGAATAGATAGTATTACTTTTAAGTTAAACTACAACTAGAACTGTTTGAAAAGGATATGGCCACTCGATGATGAAGCGAGTATATCTACGGATAATGTTCTGGTCAGTTAGAAGAAATAACGAGCTGGGCCCCTGCCCTCCCGCCGCACTGGCGCCTCCCATTTTATCAGCTGCGCCCGCCCCCGCCTGCTTCGCAACCGCCTGCTGTGCCGCTGCCTCCTGTGCTGCGGCCAACCTGAAAATAAAAGGGACAAGATTAGGATTCTGAGGAACACCATCCAAAAAATTCAAAAAAAGAATGAAAATTTATCTTCTACCTTTTTTCATTTCACAGTACCATTTTCGATAAAATAAACTACAACAGGTATAAATGGCAGATATGTGGAGACTTGAAAATTATAGGAATTTTAGTGGGACTTCAGGAAGGATTTACAAAATATTGCTGTTTTTTTGCCTATGGGACAGTCGTGCATTTAATCAGCATTATATAACAAAAATTTAGCTAGAGAGAAGTATATTTCATCCGGAATCTCAAAATGTTAAGTTTAGACCTCTTGTAGACCCCAAAAAATTCCTTCTGACTCCTCTTCACATTGAACTTAGACTGATGAAAAACTTTGTGTAGGCTATAAATAAGGATGGTGATGGATTCAAATACTTAAATCAAGTCTTTCCCAAGTTAAGTAATGCCAAATTAAAGGAAGGAACTTTTATTGGACCATAAATCATAAAATTGCTAGAAGACTTTAAGATGCCTTTAAATCGTTGGGTGCCCGAATGTCATTAAAAATTAATTTCCCCCATTCAATATATCATTTTTTTCTGAGAATTTGGGAACTGTTAGTGACGAACAGGGTGAGAGATTCCACCAAGATACAATGTAAATTCGCTATCGAGGACGATGGGATTTAGCCATGATGGCTGATTACTGTTGGATTTTGAAGACAGACGATATGACACCTCATGAAAAAAATTGAATATAATTAGTATTTTGAGTCAATATTATATCAGATATTTTAATATTTAACGTGATTCTATAAATGTAACAAGATAACGTTACGTGTTACAACTTTTTTTCTCATTTTCGTATTTGGATACGTCTATTGTACCATAATTATCATATTCAGCTTATGTTACAACCAGATTTTTTTTGTCGGCCAGTGTATTCATTCAAGGGTCGCCTAAATCTTATAAATTAAGCTATAAATCTAAAAAAATAGTTAACACCTTATTTAAATATTTTACTTTTAACCTTCTACATATTTAATTTCAAAAAATTATATTTAATGATTATAACTTCTGAAAATAAATTAAAATAATGTCATATAAGTACCACTTATTTCAAATGACATATAACATAAACATTCATTATAAGACATCCAAATGGTATAACAAAATCCAATAAATAAAAATTGTTAATCAAAATCCTATAAATTAAATATTTTGAATAGACAAAATTATGTTTCTGCTGATCAATCTTATGAAAACAAATATCTTTGAAAAATGTCTAACATAATATTAAGGATTTCACCATAAAACTATCTTGCTAAGAATATTCAATATTATATGACATTATTTTAATTTATTCTCAGAAGTTATAATCATTAAATATAATTTTTTGAAATTGAATATGTAGAAGGCAAATATTAAAATATTTAAATAACTTTATACCTTCTGTCAAGAATTTACCTCTGTTTGAGTTAACACCTTGTTTTCACACCGAGATTCTTGAATTTACCTCGAATAATTGAGCCAAAGATGAGAAGGACTTACCGTACAATGGATGCACGTATATTTTGTCATTGATTCTTTCCAATTTACGATATGAAAGAAACATTTCATTTGATTATAAATTTTTTTCAGTCGATTATCGAGTTCCACGTTTTTGTAAGGGTTAATTCTAGAACTTTCGTGAATATTTCTCGATGTTTGACCATCGAGTAGCATAACCCTAACTTTAAACCACGTAAAAGCACTCACCGGAACGTAGAAAACCTAGACACCAACATTTTCCCTAGATTTGCTCACACACAGAAAATTCCACTCCTTCCGGCAACACAACACTTGAATCTGATGGAAATATCCACTGCACCACCCTCAAGGGTGCCTTCTAAACGCTTACACGTTAAATACTGAGCATTTGATGGAGTCCGGTCATATTAGATCAATTAAAAGGGGTGTATAACTGATTTTTATATGCTCATTCATTATGAGTACTAGAAATAACATGGTGCCATTATGATTTCATGGCGTTTCGTGAATTGGCAATGAAACTGGGAGGAAAATCTGTGACGGTGACCCTGATGACTGACATTGGAATGTGGGGGGAAGATATGTGAGTTGCTTTGGATATTGCAGTTCTAATCTCCCATTTGAGGGTCAAGGCACGTTGGGAACGAGTGACATAGTTCATTTACATTGATTTCTTCTAGAACATGTTCTTGGTTTCTTTCTGGGTTGGAATATACAGGATGAGTCATAACTATAGCGACATATATTAGGGACAGGTCGTTTACAACAAAAATGGCGATTATACCGAATATCTCTTCAGTTCCCAAATGTTATCGAAATTTAAAACACAGGCATAACTTTGAACGAGAAATATTATTTTATGTATTGATAAGGTAAACAAAGACACTTGGTTTAAGTTTCACTAAAGTTTAATTCATGTTGTTTACATACAATGTGGTCAAACGAAAACTTAACACCTAGATTTTCCGGCTTTAAAATGAAAATGTGGAAAATTGCTCAGATGCGTCAATTTCTGATTCGAAGGGAAACAACTTTTCCGCTCTTCGCATCCCCGTAACTGCAACTTCCTAACGGCGGTTTAATAGGGATGAAGGGTGTTGCGATACCTCATTTTGAAGATCTTATCGAGTACTATCCGATCCTGAAATTTCTTTTCAAGAATCCATTGATAACGAAATGGCAGGTAAAATCGTGGAAGAGTACTTACTTTTGTGATTAGTTCATTAAATACTGAAAATGGGCACCATTCACTTCCATGCAGTAATGTAAGTTTTGCTGAAAACGTCCACGTACGTTACTCAAGATTTCTGGTACAATCTGATGGCATTCATTAATGATCCCAGTTAGCAAAAAATCCAGTGAATCATGCTGGGTAGCGTAAATCTTGGATTTTAGGTGACCCCCATAGAAAAAAGTCCAGTGGAGCCAGATCAGGTGATCTAAGTGGCCACTCAATATGTCCCCTTCTTCCAATCCAGGCGTGAAGCAAATTTTCATCTAAGAACTGACGCAACTGAACGAACTGAGGTTGTGTGTTGGAAAATGATCGTTTGATGATGTTCTGCATTCTCCAATAGTTGCACGAGGGTTAGATAAATAGAGTTCTCCAATAGATCTAAATAATTTGGCCAGGTATAAAAAAGGGCTGAGTATGCGATTTCCATATATATCTTCCCAAACATTTAATTTTTGGGGACGCTGAGTATGCACCTCACGAAATAATCTTGGATTTTCATCTGACCAATATCGACAGTATGCCGGTTTACAAGGTGAAATGAACACTCGTCCGAAAAAGGGATATCGAACATGTAGTGTTGATTACCGTTAATCACTGACCATCGGCGATCGGAATCATCCTCATTCAGTTCCTGAACGAATCGTATCTAAGGATAGAATTTATGTTGTTTCAGGATTCTCATGATTGTTGTGCGTTAATCACCAGATACAATTTCCTAATACTCATGGTCGGATCCATTGCTACATGACCTAAGACATTCACGTTCCCCGCTTTGTCTCTTTCATGCACCCTCTTTTTGTTTCCGACTGAACCAGTAGCGTCAAATTTGGCAATCAGTTGGACAACGTAAGCAGCAGATACATTTTTTCCACGATATCATTCGTTGAATAAAGCCACCGTTGTTCGCGCAGAGTTATTATTTATAAGAAATAATTTTATCATTTCCACCCTTTCTTCTACGAAATACACCATTTTAATTCTACTACAATTTCAAAATCGCTTTGACACACTTGAAATGTTCTTGAAAATTCACGATAGACTAAGGTTAATGAAAAACACGGTCCGTGTACTTTTTTGGACAAGAAGTTGATACTTTTTTGGGCAAAAATTAACAACATAACTACTAAATACCTTTGAAGTGTGTCGGATACAAAGAATATTCTCTAGATAAATTCCATATTGCCTCCTTCACTATTTTCGCTGTTTTTTCATTATCGAAGGATGTTTCAAAGCGAAATATTAGGGTCAGATAGTACTCGATACGACCTTCAAAATAAGTTATCGCAAAGCCCCTCATTCCTATTAAAAATCAAGAGGTTGTGCCCACGCCTGTTGGATGAGGATGAAAAAAGCGGAAAAATTGTTCCCCTCGAATCAGAAATTGACGGGTCCAAGCAACTTTCCACATTTTCATTTTGAAGTCGAAAAATCGACGTGTTCAATTTTCGTTGGACTACCCTGTATATGTTTCGAGTTTCAACCCATTTTCCAAACTAAGGAGAATTTACTTGAAGTTACAATTGATATATTTTTGGGAAAACAGATGGAAGTGACGGGATTTTTTTATTTGAGGTTGTTAACAGTTAATTATACCTGTTGACGATATTTGCTTATTTTCAAAGGAACTTGTTGTTAACAGATGTCAGCAATGGGGATAAATGAAATTTCAACTCATCAATTGTTATCGTCAGATGTTTTTTATGAGCCGTAGAGATCTCCGGATATTCGAGTAGGTCCAACTTTTTGCTTTTGTTACCCGAATGTACAATTTAAGTTTTGCTGAAGTTTTTAAGTGGTTTTCTTTTATGCAAAGAATAGAAAAACCAGAGGAAAATCTTCAAACAACACTTAAACCTCTTTGTTACAGACAAAATGGTATCCAATAATCAAAAGAACATGGCATTAACTCTCGTGTACCCGATCATAAAGGGGGACATTACACAGAAGGACTTTTCGTTAAGTAATATTAATGGATTATCTGAAAATATTGCTTAACATTTGAGAATTAGTTTCAAATTCAATGCAGGTTTCAAAACCCTCAATAACTTTAGTACTTATATAAAAAATAATCAGGATCGAACAAATAAAGAAAATAAATCTGGAGTCCACAAGTTGACTTGCAATGATTGGCCTTTATCCAGACAGGTAGATCATTCAAGAAAAGAATCGAAGAACACCAAAGAAGTTACATATCGGACTCCGTACATTCGACATATGCTGATCATCTTAAGGAATTCGGGCATAATTTCAACAATAACTATGAAATAATCCACGTTGAAAGCAAATTTTCTAGATTAACACTTTTAGAATCTTTGGAAATCAACGTGAAATTCTTCTAAATTAACAAACAGATGTTTACAGATCCCCATTGCTGAATGTCTTTCCCTAATGGCATTTTTTAGCAGAAAACTTCAATAAACACCCTAATTTTTTATGACTTGTTTTTACCATTTTTTTGTCACGTACTTAACTATATTTTTATTCTGTTATACTAGAAACCATCAGTCATTAGAATGTAGATACCGGCAGAAGCCACATCGTGGTGAAACAACTGTTGTATTAAACATTTTTGTGGAAATTAAAATACTGTCTCTTATTTTTTTTTAAATGAAAGTGAAGTAATACATAAAATAATATTTCTAGTCCAAAGTTATACCTCTTTGTCAATTTTGATAACAAGTGAGAAATAAACAGTGAATTTATTAGCAAAAAAAAACAAAAATCAAATCAAACGCTTTGTATCTTTTTCCATCTCAATATTTTATTAGGGAATAGTCAGTCTAATCGTCATATTTGGTCTAAATTATCAGTTCTTAACCTTTGTCGCAAAAGTTATGATTCACCAGTATATTGTTTATAGAACACATATCAAAACACTGGATTGTTCTGAGAATAATGTTATTTTGAGTGCCTTTTAGTTGAGGAAATGCAGGATCAAAAATAATACCGACTTAAGCATTTGAAGAGTCTCGAAATTACTAATGAATAATATTTTCTTATTACAGATGAATCCAAGAATCATATCCATAAAAATGTTCCATATCAATGACAAATTAAAAAAATTTATTCCAACTAATATATGAACCAGAAAAATTCTAAAAATAAAGCAAGTTTTTATGAGTTATTTTGTTTTACAACCAAAGACTTCAGAAGTTCACACATTCTTCTGACTGCAGTTTCAAAGTACTACCTGATCATCGAACAAGTGAAAATTTTACAATTGATGGAGTGTATTTATGTAGGATCAGAAACAAGGAATGATAACCAGTTCACTGAATTTAGAGGATAATTTTTGATTCTATAAAGGATGGACCATCTAGAGTTTGCATCTTGGAGTATAACTTTGAATTTAAATAAAAAACATTTAAATTAAGATTGAAGCTATTTTTTTTTATTTGAAAGATAATGTTATGACATTTATGTTTTAATGAGGAACCGCATTCGACCAGACCAATTTTGGACCACTTTTTCGAGTAATTCATCAATAACACGAGTTATCTTGGCTTCCAAAGCATCTATTGTTTCTGGTTTATCAGCATAAACCAATGACTTGATATAACCCCACAGAAAATAATACAGTGGAGTTATGTCGCAGGATCTTGAGGCCAATTAATTGGAGCATTTCTCGAAATAATGTTATCACCAAATCTTTCTTTAAATAAATCAATTGTTACGGTAACAGCATAAGGTGTAGCACCATCTTGTTAGAACCAAATCACTTCTGGGTCGATACCATTCAAATTTTGAAACAAATAATCATTGATCATCGATCTGTAACGAGCATCATTCACTGTAACATTAGCTCCAGCATCGTTTTTAAAGAAATATGGACGGATGATGCCTCCAGCGTGTAAAGTACACCATAGAGTGCATTTTCCAGGATGCAATGGAACCTGCAGAACTTCTTGAGGATTTTTTTCACTCCATATACGGCAATTTTGCTTGTTTACATAGCAGGATCAACTTCAAGCTGCTTTAGGGCACAATCAGCAAACAAACGACGCTTATTATGGTCAAATAGCTTCAGTTCTTGAACCAGTTGAATCTTGTATGGGTGTAGACCAAGATCTTCACGCAATATTTTCCATGTGGTGGATGCACAGAGTCCAACTTGTTGTGAACGTCATCATCAGTAACGTTAGGACTTACAGCAGCAATATTTTTTTTCTGTACGTACAATTCTTTATCTTGTTGCTGTTGTTGCATCGAGTAGAGAAAATGTTGTACGAAATCTATCGATAGTTCGACGAACAAGCTGCTCTGATGGACGATTATGTAAACCATAAATTTCAGGAAGTGCTCTATAAGTTTAGTGAATAGAACACTGATTTTGAACATAAATTTCAATAATTTGTAAACGTTGTTGCGGCGTGAGTCGTTCCATGATAATTTGTCAATGCTTACTGAAAAGAAATATCAAAACGACATAGCTTCTATCTTCTGTCAAATCACAGTTATCCCTATCGAAAGTTCTATCACTCTAAAAAAACACCCGATATTAGTGATTATTTCGAGTCCGCTAACACTTCTGTCCTGTTTTAACAGGAATTATCGAAATGGGTCGATTTACGCTCGAACAAAACTGGGAAATATCAAAATCTTGTTTCCGAAGTGGTTGATCCAGACCCTCAGAGATATACGTGGAAAATTCAATAGAAATGCAATTTGTGGATCAATTAATTTTTATAAGGAATAATGCAATTTCATAAATTTTCATATATTGCAAATCAGTTATACTCCAATGATGTAGAAAAGATGAATAGAGGGTCAATGGATTGTTAGACAGCAAACATTCTTTTCGGATTGGTCTATTCTACGAAATGTCGGGAGTCATTTGTAATTTTCATTTCTTATATTTTTCTGGTCTGCATGCAGTTCATTAAATATTATAAATCTTTATTACGTCCTCGAAAGGCAAAAAGTTCAATATGTGGGATGATTTTATGTGTCTACTACCGCCTACAGACGTGCTGAATGTTGAGAAATATTTCCAAACAATATAGAAGGGAAATTATTGATTTCCATAGTGGCAAGTCATTCTAAACTATCAGGAGATAATGACATCTTACGTAGTCCAATGATGACATTATACTCAAGATTTTTTTGCAGTTGTATTATATAATGAATAATGAGAAATTGAGGAAGAATATGCTATAACATCGTTTGCAACTCCAAATATTTTGAAGTAAAAACAATCAAAATCTCAAATTGTTCTGCCAATCAATAAACAAAATTTGAAAATTTCAACTGCTATGCTTAGAGAATAGAAAAACTTCTCAACTAAACCACATCCAACATCTCCTTCCTATTCAAAAAATATTGGTAGTTGTTGCCATCCTCAGGTGGTTTTTTCGGAACAATGTCGTCATAGGAACTCGTTCTCCCTAATACAGAACTTCGAAATTATTATTAGATTCCTCAAAACTCTTAGGACTCTTGAGTTTGGGCGGATCAACTTTCTGTTCAACATCACCTTTTGACGGTAAGTTAAATATTACACTATTTCGTGAATAATGATCTGACTTTGAAAATTTTAACTGGGTCGTGTACAGAATTTTCAAACTGACTAATACTCGACATCTTCTCTTATTCAATAAATGATGGTCGTTGATGCCACATTCATGGGGTTTTTTTTTTCGGACGAAACCCATGATGGAAATTCATCCCCCTCAGAACTGAAGTTGACCTTATTTTTAAAATCTTCGAAAATTCTTCGTTTTTGTGTTCTGGAGGGTCAAATTTTCTTTGGGAGACCCTATATAGACATATAGAATTAACACTCATTACAAAGCATCGAATGGAATAAAGGAATGCGAAGAAAATATAGAATATTGATTTAACTTACTTCATAAACACTTGATGGACACAACGTTGTTTCATAACGGTTTTGTGAAAACTAAATTCCACTTTAAAAATTCCCAAAATATCCTTAAGAATTTCTTCTAAACTAACTCTCTTTAAAAAGCTCCTTCAAAAAATTCTTCAAAAAGAAGTAGTACATCTTCAACCAGGCTATTTGAAATTCTAACCGATAATCTTCATTCCTTCTTAGTGTCCACAAAATGAAAGCAATTAATGAAAATATATCATACAAGACGACCTCGGGGTCTTTTCAAAAACTAAGGTAGGACTATAATGATTTCTAAAACGTTAACCATTCGCTTTTTATGTACGTCCATAGAACATACACAAAGGTTGTAAAAATGGTTTTAAAAGCTCAGTGTTCTAAGTCATTTCGAGTATAACAGGGTAGTGTGCTGTGTTCATTTCTCTGTCAGTTTTATACAGCAGATCTGCCTACGAACAGGCACACTATCATGGAAACATTACCTGATGATACAGCTATCCTTGCCAGACATAAGTATCCAGCATTGGCCTGCAAGATCATCTTAATGAAATTGAAAACTAGCTACCGAAATGAAGAATCAAAATCAATGAGACTGAATCAACAGAAGTGGCCTTTAAACTGAGAAGAAAACAGGTGGATATTGATCCACCTGTTTTCATTAGCAGTGTACACAACTACCAACTATCGGGTGTTTTTTTTAGAATGATAGAACTTTCGATGGGGATAAATGTGATTTGACAGAAGATAGAAGCCATGTTGCTTTGACATTTCTATTCAGTAATCATTGACAAATTATCATGGAAAGACTCACGCCGCAACAACGTTTGAAAATTATTGAAATTGATTTGCAAATCGTCTATCAGGTCAGCTTATTCGTCGAACTATCGATAGATTTCGGACAACATTTTCTCTACTCGATGCAACAACAACAACAAGAAAAAGAACTGTACGTACATAAGAAACTATCGCTGCTGTGAGTCATAGTGTTAATGATGATCCAGATTTGCCTCTTCGTCGACGTTTACAACAAGTTGGACTCTGTGCATCCACCACATGAAAAATTTTGCGTGAAGATCTTGGTCTACAACCATACAAGATGCAACTGGTTCAAGAACTAATGCCACTTGACCATAAAAGCGTCGTTGGTTTACTGATTGGGCCCTAGAAGAGTTTGAAGTTGTTCCACTTTTTTATCGTAAAATTTTGTTTAGTGATGAAGCTCATTTCTGGTTGAACGGCCATGTAAACAAACAAAATTGCCTTATATGGAGTGAAAGCAATCCTCAAGAAGTTCTGCAGGTTCCATTGCATCCTGAAAATGCACTGAATGGTGTGCTTTACACGCTGAAGGCATCATCGTTCCATATTTCTTTAAAAACGATGCTGGAGCTAATGTTACAGTGAATGGTGCTCGTAAGATATCGATGATCAATGATTATTTATTTTATAATTTGAATGGTATCGACCCAGAAGTGTTTTGGTTCCAACAAGATGGTGCTACATCTCATGCTGCTACCGTAACAATTGATTTATTGAAAGAAAGATTTGGTGATAATATTATTTCTAGAAATGGTTCAATTAATTGGCCTCCAAGATCATGTGACTTAACTGGATTATTCTCTTTGATGTTATGTCAAGTCATTGGTTTATGCTGATAAACCAGAAACAACAGACGCTTTGGAAGCTAAAATCACTAGTGTTATTGATGAAATAAGGCCTGAATTACTCGAAAAAGTGGTCCAAAACTGGTGTGGTCGAATGCGGTTCTTCAGAGCTAGTTATGGTGGACATATGCCGGAAATTATTTTTAAAACATAAATTTCATGAAATCATCCTTCGAATAAAAAAAATTGGTTTCAATCTTAATTTAAATCTGTTTTATTTCAATCTAGAAAAACACCCGATACTTGGGAATGCATTTGGACAGATGACTCACTTGAAGAGAGCATATTTGCATAAAACGGAAACAAATTGATACGAAGGTAAAAGATCTATATTGGATAATAGGAATAAGGCTCAATTCATCCCTTGAGAACAAAATTTTAATATACAAAACTGTCATCAGACCAATATGGGTGTATGGAATAGAATTGTGGGGTTGCACAAACAAGTCAAACAGAGAAGCCGGTCAACGATACTGGTATGTTACTAATGAGACCTTACACTAAGACCTGAAGGTGCCATATGTGGAGGACATCATCAAAGAAAAAAGTATAAATCGCCATGAAAAATAACATCATCACCAGAATACTTCACTCCAACAATTATTCGATTTACAAGACGGCAGAAGACTCAAAAGGAACTGGCCAGCAGATCTGATGGACGATTGTATAGGACTGCTCACTGGAGAAGCCCTCACCACGTCATCTAAGATCACGCAGCTCTAAAGCCATAACATAAGCCTATAGAATAAATGTATTCTGATTGCTAATAAGGTGTTGAATGAAAAAAGTAAGATATTAATATATATTTTTGTCATAAATATCAAGATAAATTTCCGTCAAGTTGAAACCGAAACAATGAAGGAATATTCTGAAAATCTTCGTGTATATTTGATTGATTAGAATGTTCTTATCAACCCTTTGATATGAAAACTACTAGATATATTCGAATTAAAACGTTTCAACTCCATTTAATCAACTTATTTTTTCCGCTGCGACCTAAAATCCAGGACAACGACCTACCAGGCCAAATTAATGGCCCTCGAGCGACTCCACCCCTGCTTTTGTACGTAGGCACATCTAGCATCATCATGCGAAATAGCTGGGACTATAAAATCAGTACAAAATCGGCCTGGAATGAATTATTTCTCTGGATAGAGGCTCCTGGCAGGATTGTTGACCAGACTAGGGCGGCGTCGACGACGTCGTAGGCGCCTGCCGTCGTTCAGACGACGGACGCCCGGGATGTTCCAGAGGACGCACTACAGGGTCGGACTCATCTCCAGAATCAAAAGATCATGGATTTCGTGTGGGTGAATATTGAGTATTCATGATTCTGCTGTATAAGTTTATTGAGAAAATGGATATGAAGGGAGAAAGATTTAGTAGATACTGCAGTTTTAGCGTTTCCCCACAGAAAAAAGAAACGAATTCGAAAGTATTGTTTCACTTTCAGTTATTCTTCATTATTTAATATCATAGTGAAATGAGTTTTATGGTTAAACATTAGACTGGGCCAAAAAAAACGTCAATTTTTTTTAACAATACTGTGAAAATATCATTCATGATGAATAAAAAATTTATCATGAAAGTTTGAGCCCTTAATAATAATATTAAGGGGTGTATCGTTACGACTATTGGTTTTTTAGCAGTAATCGAATTTTTTTTCTCAAAACTCGTCAATTATTAATCTGAAAAATTCAAGCGATGCGTATTCTTAAAGGAAATTAAATTCCATAGAAAAAAGTTATTATTTAAATATTTTGAAAATAAAAAAAAAAAAATTTTTTCAAAATTAGCCTTCTACATATTTAATTCCAAAAGATTATATTTAATGATTATTACTTCTGAAAATAAATTAAAATAATGTCGTATAAGTGCCACTTATATCATGACATATAAAATAAACATTCATTATAAGACATCCGAATGGTATAACAAAATCCAGTAAATAAAAATTATTAACCAAAATCCTATAAATTAAATATTTTGAATAGACAAAATTTTGTTTCTGCTGATCAATCTTATGAAAACCAATATCTTTCAAGAATATCCAACATAATCTTAAGAATTTCATCACAAAACTATCTTACTTAGACTATTCAATATTATTGGATATCTAACCAAGGTACTTTATATACAAACTGATAGTCCTTGTGCTATAGCAGAGGCTGTTAAATTGTCTTTAAATCTTCTAGATCAAGGGTAAACCACAGATATATTTTTGTGTGTAGTGAACCATTCCTCACCACACTTAAAAGTTTCATTTCGGTAGAACTATTTCTAGAAGACTGAAGGGTAAGTGAATATTTGTTGTTAATTGATGTTATATTTTTTGAATATGAATATTTGAATACTGAAGAAGTAATGTAAGTAATGTTTTACATATCTTGAGTTTTTATATAAAGTACCTTGGTTAGATATCCAATAATATTGAATAGTCTAAGTAAGATAGTTTTGTGATGAAATTCTTAAGATTATGTTGGATATTCTTGAAAGATATTGGTTTTCATCAGATTGATCAGCAGAAACAAAATTTTGTCTATTCAAAATATTTAATTTATAGGATTTTGGTTAATAATTTTCATTTATTGGATTTTGTTATACCATTCGGATGTCTTATAATGAATGTTTATTTTATATGTCATGATATAAGTGGTACTTATACGATATTATTTTAATTTATTTTCAAAAGTTATAATCATCAAATATAATCTTTTGGAATTAAATATGTAGAAGGCTAATTTAAAAAAATTTTTTTTTTTAATTTTTAAAATATTTAAATAATTTTATAGACCTTCTATCAAGAATTAACCTCTATTTATGTTATTTTATTCATAATATATAATTATTTGGTTTCCTTAACATTCTTTATAAAGATAGTCCTTGTGCTATAGCAGAGACCGTTAAATTGTCTTTCAATCTTCTAGATCAAGGTTAAACCACAGATATATTTTTGTGTGTAGTGAACCCCTCCTCACCACACTTAAAAGTTTCATTTCGGTTGAACTATTTCTAGAAGACTGAAGGGTAAGTGAATATTTGTTGTTAATTGATGTTATATTTTTTGAATATGAATATTTGAATACTTAAGAAGCAAAGTTGTTATTAAAACTTGTTTTTCAGTAATATTTTACATATCTTGAGTTTTTATATAAAGTACCTTGGTTAGATATCCAATAATATTGAATAGTCTAAGTGAGATAGTTTTGTGATGAAATTCTTAAGATTATGTTGGATATTCTTGAAAGATATTGGTTTTCATAAGATTGATCAGCAGAAACAAAATTTTGTCTATTCAAAATGTTTAATTTATAGGATTTTGGTTAATAATTTTTATTTATTGGATTTTGTTATACCATTCGGATGTCTAATAATGAATGTTTATTTTATATGTCATGATATAAGTGGTACTTATACGACATTATTTTAATTTATTTTCAGAAGTTATAATCATTAAATATAATCTTTTGGAATGAAATATGTAGAAGGCTAATTTAAAAAAAAATTTTTTTTAAATTTTTAAAATATTTAAATAATTTTATATACCTTCTTTCAAGAATTATGAAAAAAGCTATCTTTGTGAATTTATGTAAGACCAGCCGTTTGCTTGTGATCGTGCCTTAAACATTGATTTATTTTTTCAATTTTGCGTTTCTGTAACTATCAGAAATATCAATGTTTTTATGGTCCAAAATAATTATTTTTAAAGGAAATTCAATACTTCCAAAAAAATGTTTCTTAACATTCTTAATTATTAGGAGTACAAATAAGTTTCCGCCGTTTTTTAACACAAATTAAATATTATTTTCATAAAACGATGTGAGACTGCTTGCTGAGTGACTTCTACTGTTAGAGCAAGTTCTTTTAGTGTTTGAGATGAATCTTCCTCCAATAATTCCTCCAATTCTGCATTCTCGTAAATTTTTGACCTTCCACTGCGATCTTTGTCGTCTACGTCGAAATCACCGTTTTTAAACTTTTGAAACCACTCTCGACACGTTCTCTCACTCAAAGCACCCTCACTATATGCTTCTACGAGCAATTGATGCGCCTCAGCAGCAGATTTCTTTAAATTAAAGAAGTAAACTAATATTTCCCGCAAATGACGCTTACCCGGCTCAAACTTTGACATTTTCAACTTATAAAAATTATATTTTACCAATATAAAATCAATGATATTAATAGGTTATGTTGTTCTCGAATGTCCAAGCCGATTATCATCTGCGAAAGCTAACCGAAACTCCGTGCCGCGCCATCTACATTGAAGGTAAATTCAAAAGATATTGAGAATAACTTCATTTTGTTGGACAACTAAATTTTTTTTACAAAATCATAATTTATCAATGTAATATTTTGCTTTGTAACGATTAGTTATCTACATAAATTCATTTTTAATGTATGTAAGCAACTCCAATAATAAAAAAATTGGTTTCTTGATCATAAGTTATTTATTTGTGTAGAAACAGAGTTTCATTTCAGAAAATAATTGAATGATAAGTCAAAACAAATAGAAGTAATGAAAGAGATAAAATATCATTTTATTTCCACTTATAACTTATATTTCACA
Source organism: Megalocaria dilatata (assembly GCA_034642435.1). Classification (NCBI taxonomy): domain Eukaryota; kingdom Metazoa; phylum Arthropoda; class Insecta; order Coleoptera; family Coccinellidae; genus Megalocaria; species Megalocaria dilatata. The sequence continues at coordinate 32,807,584 of CM067861.1, forward strand.
AAAAAAAAGCTTATATTACTTTAATTATTATCAAATCATGAAGAATGATCAATTGAAAAAATAATTACTCAATCAAATTACTTTTATTACATTTTGAAATTTAGTGAGACACTTGTTGTTATCTGCAATCAATGTTTAAGGCACGATTACAAGCAAACGGCTAGTTCTACATGAAGCCACAAAGACAGGTTTTTTTTGGGGAATTTAATTTCCTTTAAGAATATGCATCGCTCGAATTTTTTAGATTAATAATTGACGAGTTTTGAGTGAAAAATTGCAATTATTGTTAAAATCCAATAATCGTAACGCTACACCCCTTAATAATATTACTAAGGGCTCAAACTTTCATGATATTTTTTTTATCATCATGAATGATATTTTCAAAGTATCGTTAAAAAAATAGTCGTTTTTTTGCCCAGTCTAATGAAGATTTTTTGAAACGTTGAAAATAATAACAACTTCAATTAGAAACTGGTTCTTTCATTTCATAGAGAGCTTTTTCAATATATTAAATATCAGGGTAATTCTATTACTCCTTGCTACAAATTTCAATTTCATAAAATTTTTCAAAAAATTTTTGAAATTGAATTAAATTAAATACCTTAGAAAATACTGTTTGTCTATAATTGCCAGATACAGTTATGAAAAACACAGTCGAAAACATATCAAATTTTGTACTAGCTACTTGTCCTCTGCCATAATATCATGGCTAAGAAGATAACAATGAAAAGTTGAAATATTCCAAAATTAAATTTGCTCTATCTTGAAGCTCTTGTCTATTAAGCGACAAAAACTGTCAGATTTCAAATTCATTGTGTTACGAGTAGTAGTTGTCTGTTTTCTTCACATTTTTTCATAAAATCTGTATTATTAAAATTTAGTTTATTCGTTCGAATAATTTTGATTCGACAAATAAATTAACGATTTCCATGAGAATCACTTTAACATATCATGTTTTTTTAGAGTGATTCGATAGGAATAACTGTGATTTGACAGAAGGTAGAAGCCAAGTTGTTTCGACATTTCTGTTCAGTGAGCATTGACAAATTATCATGGAAAGACTCACGCCGCAACAACGTTTAAAAATTATTGAAATTTATTTTCAAAATCAGTGTTCCATTCGCCAAACTCATAGAGTACTTCCTTAAATTTATGGTTTACACAATCGTTCATCAGAGCAGCTCATTTGTCGAACTATCGATAGATTTCGGACAACATTTTCTCTACTCGATGTAACAACAACAAGACAAAGAACTGTACGTACAAAAGAAAATATCGCTGCTGTAAGTCATAGTGTTAATGATGATCCAGATTTGTCTATTCGTCGACGTTCACAACAAATTGGATCGACCACATGGAACATTTTGCGTCTACACCCATACAAAATCCAACTGATTCAAGAACTAAAGCCACTCGACCTTAATAAGCGTAATTTGTTTGCTGATTGGGCCCCAGAATAGCTTGAAGTTGATTCACTTTCTTATAGTAAAATTGTGTTTAGTGATGAAGCTCTTTTCTGATTGAACGGCTATGTAAACAAGCAAACTTGCCGTATATTTAGTGGAAAAATCCTCAAGAAGTTCTGCAGGTTCCATTGTATCCTGAAAAATGCACTGTATGGTGTGCTCTATACACTGGAGGCATCATCGGTCCATATTTCTTTGAAAACGATGCTGGAGCTAATGTTACAGTGAATGGTGCTCGTTACAGATCGATGATCAATGATTATTTGTTTCAAAATTTGAATGGTGTCGACCCAGAAGTTTTTTGGTTCCAACAAGATGGTGCTACGCCTTATGCTGCTACCGTAACAATTGATTTATTGAAAGAAAGATTTGGCGATAACATTATTTCGAGAAATGGTTCAATTAATTGGCCTCCACGTTCATGCGACATAACTGAATTATTTTCTTTGATGTTATGTCAAGTCATTGGTTCATGCTGATAAACCAGAAACAATAGATGCTTTGGAAGCCAATAACTCGTGTTATTGATGAAATAAGGCCTGATTTACTCGAAAAAGTGGTACAAAATTGGTCTGGTCGAATGTGGTTCCCCAGAGCTAGTCGTGTTGGACATATGCCAGAAATTATTTTCAAAACATAAATGTCATAAAATAATCTTTCAAATGAAAAAAAATTTGGCTTCAATCGCCATTTAAATGTGTTTTATTTCAATTTGAAGTTCTATCACTCTAAAAAAAACACCCGGATCACATACTGGGGATAATAATAACAATAATAATTAATTTAATCCCTTGAGAAACCTCAATGTATATAAAAAGTCAAGTGAACAAAAACATATCAACCCTCAACAATTAGAGGGTAATCCCTATCAAATTCTATTGTAGAATAATAAAATGCAGTGAACAATTAAGAGACTTAAAACATGTAGAAAGACAACTACACATTTTCACACTCTGGTACATTGGAGAATTCTCAGACTTATGAGTTCTATGTTAAGGTACGAGCAGAATATCTTGATTCATAGTTATTAGTCAACCTGGTTGATTTATTCTCATTTTCTTTAGAATATAGCAAACAATTATGTGCGTAAATACAAAGCAATGATAACAAATTATTTGTAATGAAATTTGGTCTAAAAGATGCCAGAGATCCTGAATTGAAAATTCGGCAAATAATACGCTTCTGAGCTATGAAAACTTTATTGAAGTCCACACAGTTTCACCATAGTAGGATGTTTTGGGAAAGGTTACTATAATCAAGGCTATAATATTTAATAAATTATATTATGTCAAGTCATTGGTTTATGCTGATGAACTCTAGAAGACAACATAATTCGTGTTATTGATGAAATGAGGCCTGAATTGCTCAAAAAAGTGGTCCAAAATTGTTTTGGTCGAATGCGGTTCCTTAGAGCTAGTTGTGGTGGACATATGTCGGAAATTATTTTTAAAACATAAATTTCATAAAATTATCTTTCAACTAAAAAAAATTAGCTTCAATCTTAATTCAAATAAGTTTCATTTCAATTTAAAGTTCTATCGCTCTAAAAACACCCGATACAATCACAAGGAGCTTCAAGATAGAGCAAATTTAGGTTAGGAATATTTCAACTTTTCGTTGTTATCTCATTAGCCATGATATTGTGGCAAAGGATAAGCAGCTAGCTCGAAAGTTGATATGTTATTCAAAAGCACACTAAATGAGATATTTTTTGCTGAAAAGAAAACATTTCTATAATTTTTCATCGATAAAAACCATTGGCAAAATATGACTGATTTTGTTCACTTAGTTCACGTGAACTTTATCTCCTTACACGCCCGCAATAATAATTTTTTAGCTCAGAGAACTTCCTATCTTTAGAAGTCTAGATATTTATGCAAATTCGATGAGTCTACAAGAATAACTGAAGTATAATTGATTTTATGGAAAAACTTGAAATATTTCGTGAAATCATGACATTCTTTGTTTGCAAATAACTCATATTATCTCCCCTTGAATTTTGGCCCTTTTAAGAGTAGACACCCTGTATAGGGAACAAACCGGAAGATCTTTCCAAAGAGGGTTCCAAGAAAATCAATTTTCATTTAAGAACCGGAAAGATAACTATACTAATTTTGTAAAACTTTTTCCGAAACTAATCATATCTTCCCAGAATTGGACAATTTTGAAATGTTACACCTGGAATCCACAGAAATATTTAAGCACAAGAACGTTTCAGAAATAAAACTATTAAATACGCAGACGGACCTAAGGCACACCCCAATTCTCGAAGTTTTGCACAAAGCGAACCCTTCAACAAATATATAATCAATGAGATACAATTTGTTTCGTTCAGTTTGAAAATGTAGTAAATAGTACGAAACTTGCGTCACTGTATATTCACTCAATTGAAAGTGATAGTATTTCATTACATTCAAATTTCTCACTAACGTTATAGTTATTCATTGCAGAATAGTTTCTAAATCTTGAACCAAGTGATTCCATTTCAAAGCAACCATTAATTAGAAAAACCAGTAAAAATCGTGAGCTGAATGGATGGTAATTAACAAGACAGTTTCACAGAATTGATACTTCGAAAGGACACATTGTTACCTCTGAAAAACTAATTCAGCGCAAGGATCCAATATCATCCATGCATGCTATAGGATTAAAAAGAGTCTTGACACGGAAATGCAATAAAACGAAATATACTGTTTACACAATTCAGCTTTAGAATAGGGTGAGAATACACGTTTCGTATATATTCTTATTTCTAGATCGATAAAGTTGGTACATCTACGTACGAGTAATTTTCTGAGTCGAATGAAGCAACTAATTTCGAAAGGAATGTATAAGAATGAATTAATTCAATGGAGAAAATAATGAAAAGAATTCTATCAGCAGTGATTTTCGCTTTCAATATTTGAAAATATAAGTTATATGTATTTCAAGTCAAAGCATCATCCCCAGCGTTATGGAAAATAACCGACTATTACGTAATTATTGATTTTATTCTGAAACATCTTTATAATTTATAAGTTTCGTATAGGCCATGCTTATTCAAAAATTAGTTAGTTGTTGCAGAAACGTGTGGTGAAAAAAAAAAGTATTTTCATATAATATATTTTTTAATGATTATTTTGTTTATTCAAATAACTCCTTACTGAAGAGATTTTGGATCCGACTTTATCAAGTTCTTTCTCTGGAGAATGTGCTATATATTCTTTAAAAAAGGAAAATAAAAAAGGCCTTTTTGAATTATATGTTGAACATTTTTTGGTCATGGAACTTGTGATTCTTAAATATCCAATCGATGTATGTTACATGTATGTATAAGGTGATGTACTAAATAATTTGATCATTATTTTATGTTTCTCTCCATTCTTTATTCGATATAATATTTATGTCTCTAAAGTGATAGTGTTATCTAGGACATGTTTCAAAAAAATTTAATTCAGAATATTTTCTTGAGATTTATTTAGATTTGAATCTGCAGTGGTTCCGGAGAATTAATCTCACCTATTATCTGAAATATTCAAATTTCTCTTCATAGTAAATTTTCAATAGATATTATTAACTGAGAAATTTCTTTGCATTATATCACAGTTATCTAATGCTGAGTGTAAGTCGAATCTTCTTTCATTGTATATTTCTATGATATAGCCTAATTTTCGTATAGGCCATGTTTATCCAAAAATTAGTTAGTTGTTGCAGAAGTGTTTGGTGAAAAAAAGGTATTTTTATATATTTTTTTATTGATTATTTTGTTCATTCCAATAACTCCGTACTGAAGATATTTGGGTCCGAATTCATCAGGTTCTTTCTCTGAAGAATGTGCTATAAATATCTTTTTGAAAAAGGAAATTAAAAGAGGTCCTTTTGAATTGAATATTATCTGTAATCTTTATAATGGATCAAAATTTCGAAAATTCTTCTATTATGAAATGTTTTTATTGAAATAATCAAACCCTCATACATTTTGCAGCAGAATTTTTTGATGCTGCAATATTTTTGAAATTAAAAATTAATTCAAGAACGTTAATTAAATAACCAACATTCTTGTATCATGACTTTTTCCACTTAAATTATTAGTTTGATCACAATTAGTGGAGAAATGCTCAAAGTCTTTCCACGGAAATTAAAAGAAGTTATAATTTGTTCATGAAATCAAGTAGGCAGGTGTCGAATATAACTAATTAAGACAAATATTTTCATTATTGTCGCCTTATAATAATAATTTTTCTTCAAATAAATAAAATAAAAAATTCTCTAGGCGAGTTTCAGTTCAGTGCTGTTGACCAGTCTTCAGAATACTGCTGCCTGTTCAGGTAACTTACGTACCAGTTTCATGAAAGAACATATTCATTTGACAACTTCAAACATAAAAGAGACACAATGAAAAAAATGGAGAGTATTGAGGAAACTATTGCAGATTGACCCGAACAGAAAAAAGTGAAAAGCACTGACAAAAACACAGGAGCTTTTGTGCGCCAGGTATCATATCAAAAATAAGTTATTTTGGTCTCTTAACTATACGATCTTCACTAAATTTTCTATTAGCCTTCTTTCACATCTAAACGCTAAATAAAAACTCTCAATATAAGTGTCCCATTCCATATGCTCAAACATCTTTACTCTCAAGTATCGGGTGTTTTTTTTAGAGTGATAGAACTTTCGATAGGGATAACTGTGATTTGACAGATGGTAGAAGACATGTTGTTTTGACATTTCTGTTCAGTAAGCATTGACAAATTATCATGGAAAGACTCACGCCGCAACAACGTTTACAAATTGTTGAAATTTATTTTCAAAATCAGTTTTCTATTCGCCAAACTTATAGAGCAGTCCGAGAAATTTATGGTTTATATAATCGTCCAACAGAGCAGTTTATTCGTCGAACTGTCGATAGATTTCGGACAACATTTTCTCTACTCAATGCGACAACAACAACAAGACAAAGATCTGTACGTACAGGAGAAAATATCACTGCTGTAAATCATAGTGTTACTGATGATCCAGATTTGTCTATTCGTCAACGTTCACAACAAGTTGGACTCTTTGCATCCACTACATGGAAAATTTTGCGTGAAGATCTTGGTCTATACCCATACAAGATCCAACTGGTTCAAGAAGTAAAGCCACTTGACCATAATAAGCGTCGTTTGTTTGCTGATTGAGCCCTAGAACATCCACTTATATATCGTAAAATTGTGTTTAGTGATGAAGCTCATTTCTGGTTGAACGGCTACGTAAAAAGAAAAATTGCCGTATATGGAGTGAAAACAATCTCACAAATTCTATAACATGAGTTTTATTACTATAAACCAGACCAAGATGTTTCCTTTTAGGTGCCTTATTCAATTGGAAGTTATTGGCATCTATCTAATCTTCTCCACTTTCAATACCATATAGATCTTGCAGCTAACCCCCTCCAAAGTGTCAGAGAAACGAAAACAGTCATATAAGTAACTAACTGTCAAGAGAGATGAAAACAATCATATAAGTAACAAACAGTACGGACCATAGAACCGTTCCTTGAGGTACGCCTAACCAAAACCAGAGTGATATCAATATCATATATCCTTAAGGAGTTCACTTATATCCTCTTCCATCTGAACATACTGGGTTCTGCCAACGGGGTATTATCTACAACACCTTTCTCCCAAACGCTTCAAACTTCCTGAAAAACTCTTATGATTCGCTGTATCACTCGCGGGGTACAGAAAAACTCCCATTGAACATTGTACTTCATCTATGGAACTATGTACCCTATTCACCAAATATACAACTGCATTCGCAGTTGAAACACCTTATCTTCACTCAATTTTTCTTACAGATATTAGTTACGTGTATTCTTCAAACTTGTGAAATTATAAAATGACTGAAAAACCCATTTAAAAAATGAGTGGCACTATACTTTTCATCATTTTGTTCCTGAGTACTACGGTCTCCTACAAAAAATAATCTGCTCCAAATCGATTCCACATCAGATAAAGGGAACAGCAGAGCCGGGGTAGAATATATCTTTCATCATTCCAATGGCCGCCATACCCCGATGAAATTAATTGATTAGTCAGCCTTCGAGGCTATCGTTTGAGTAATTGGGGAATTCCTTAGGGGGTGTTATATCATACTCAACAACGTCTGTTTCGTGCTGATACTGCAGTCCTGATGAGGTGAATCTGAGAGAACGTCATTGCAGTCCTTCTATGCTAATTTCATCAACAAACATCGAGTGACCTCTTGTATCAAACATAACGATGAAGAGATGGTATAAAACTCGAAGGTATACTGTCTATTTGTCCTGTGTCAACGACTAGTGCAGATTATTGAGGTAATGTTAGGTATCTGTTAGATACGCGCAATGGGTTATTCTAGTGGTAAGACTAATTATCGCAAAAATCCATCAAATCTCAGTTATCCAGGAGCCTAGGGACTTCAACAGATGTAGAATTCAGCAAACCAAGACCTCCATGAATTCATACTTAAGTAAAATTGTTATTTCTGAAGATGAAAGAAGGTTATAGACGCTTTGATATAGCAATTCATGAGAATTAACTATACTCCCTTTGCCAGCACATTAATAGATGGAATGTTAGCTCCTTTTATCATCGAATTTACATAATCGATATCCAGTGGTTTTTTGAACCAAACAACATTTTTATAAATTGATTCGTCAATTCACTTTCAATATTTATATCTCTGAGACAACGCTGTCTTTAACACACAAGTTGAACGCTGAAGTACCTACCCAATAGTATCTGAAGCATAGACTTACTATCCTTAGGAAATGAAACTTACTTCTATTGTAATCTCATTTTTTTGTGATGCAAGCATCTAGATCTACGAGGAGCAAACAATAATCGATTTCCACGGGCTGGTTGGGTATCGTGATTGGGTAATATGAGTCCTTCTTGATCTGCTAGCCAGAAATATAATCGTGTATTGCCTTCAAATGTTTATTGCACTTGCAGAATTAGGCACGCAGTTTGTTGATCAGCAAAAACCGAATTTATGGATTCAGAAGCCAGGAGCGCTTTATTATTTAAATGACAAATGGACTAGTGGGATAGTGAAGGAACTGAAGCTGAGCTGAAAAATTTTAGTGTAATTTTTCTAGTGCTTTTCTTTGAAATTTCCGCTTGATAGAGACGTTCTTACAAAAAAATCACCTCCAATCTAAAACCATAATTCGAAATGATAAAGAGCGGACTGCTCAAGAAACACAACCCATCCAGGTGTACTCAATTGATTGGCTTCGAACTGACGTCATCCAGCGCCACGCTTCCAAAGACACCCTTTGCCGTGCCGTTCGTTCAGCATCAAAGAGATTCAGGCTGGCCCGTTAGGGGCTGATCACCAGGCGAAGTATGAAGTAGGTCAGTCGTTTTAAATTATCGAAATTCCTCATCTGGAAGAGGACCCATGAGCTTCGAAATTGTGTCAACATCGAAGTGATTGGTGATTGTCTAAGCAACCTGATATACAGGCTGACGATGGCAAATTTAGTGTTGTAATTTTGGAAAAAATTTTGACAATCATTCAGAGTCATATTTAAAAATATTTATTGTATCGGGTATTTTTTGTAGAGTGATCGGGTATTTTTTGTAGATGATTTTGGACAACATTTTCTCTACTCGATACAACAGCAACAACAACAAGACAAAGAACTGTACGTACAGAAGAAAATATCGCTGTTAGTCATAGTGTTAATGATGATCGTCTATTTGTCGACGTTCACAACAAGTTGGACTCTGTGCATCCACCACATGCATTATATTGCGTAAAGATCCTTGGTCTACATCCAAACAAGATTTAACAGATTCAAAAACTAAAGCCACTTGTCTCTAATCGTTTGTTTGCAGATAGGGCCCTAGAACAGCTTGAAGTTGATCCACTTTTTTATCGTAAAATTGTGTTTAATGATGAAGCTCATTTCTAGTTGAACGGCTATGTAAATAAGCAAAATTGCCATATATGGAGTGAAAACAATCCTCAAGAAGTTCTGCAGGTTCCATTGCATCCTGATAAATGCATTGTATGGTGTGTTTTACACGCTGGAGGCATCATCGGTCCATATTTCTTTAAAAACGATGCTGGAGCTAATGTTACAGTGAATGGTGCTCGTTACAGATCGATGATCAATGATTATTTGTTTCAAAATTTGAATGGTGTCGACCCAAAAGTGTTTTGATTCCAACAAGATGGTGCTACACCTCATGTTGCTACCGTAACAAACGATTTATTGAAAGAATGATTTGGCGATAATATTATTTCGAGTAATGGTCCAATTAATTGGCCTCCAAGATCATGCGACATAACTCCACTGTATTATTTTCTTTTGGGATATGAGAAGTAATTGGTTCATGCTGATAAACCAGAAAAAATAGACGCTTTGGAAGCCAACATAACTAGTGTTATTGATGAATTATTCGAAAAAGTGGTCGAAAATTGGTCTGGCTGAATGCGGTTCCTCAGAGCTAGTCGTGGTGGACATATGCCGGAAATAATTTTTAATACATAAATTTCATGAAATTATCTTTCAAATAAAAGAAAAATTTGTCTTGAATCTTAATTTAAATGTGTTTTATTTCAATTTAAAGTTCTATCACTTAAACAAAAACACCCGATATATATGATAACTATATATTTTGGTTTACACTTATAACATGTTATCATTTAGTTTTAGAGGAGTCCATAAAATACCTTGCAAACTTTGTGTAGTTTCTGTGAAGATTATTGAATACGTAGGATTTTTAAAGGTTTACTTCATTCTAGTATTTTTTCAAATAACTACATTCACTTTTTCTGGTTAGTTATTTTTTGTTAATTATATTAATTTTTTAAATGTTTTAGGAATTTTTTTTGAGGGAAATTATTTTGAGCAAGTTGTTTTCGAAGAAGTTCTCAAGGTTATGTTTTGCACATTTGAAAAGGAATTTGGTTTTCATAAAACAGGGAATGAAACAAAATTTTGTACCCTTCAAGTATTCATTCAGTATTTTTAATTGACAATTTATATTACTTTCAATTCTTTTATTCCCTTTGGTACTGTGTACCAAGAGTTTATTCTATATGTCTGCTAATTGACACAGTGTGTTCTAACGTATTTGTTTAATTTAATACTAAAAGTTTTTGAATAAAAAGTTTTTGATTATTTGAAATTTGTAGGAGGTTAACAGAATACCTTGTACGATATTTAAAATTTAGTAATAATCCTCCCATGAATAAAAAACCCCTTTTTATTATTTCGTTGATTAGTGTTTGAAGTTTAGAATTTTTATGTCCTTCATTTGTTTTTAAGAGTAGCTCAGGTGATGCGTTTCGTATCGGGTGTTTTTTTAGAGTGATTAAACTTTAAATTGAAATAAAACACATTTAAATTAAGATTGAAGCCAATTTTTTTTATTTGAAAGATAATTTTATGACATTTATGTTTTAAAAATAATTTCCGGCATATGTCCACCACGACTAGCTCTGAGGAACCGCATTCGACCAGATCAATTTTGAACCACTTTTTCGAGTAATTCAGGTCTTATTTCATCAGTAACACGAGTTATGTTGGCTTCCTAAGCGTCTATTGTTTCTGTTTTATCAGCATAAACCAATGACTTGACATAACCCCAAAGAAAATAATCCAGTGGAGTTATGTCGCATGATCTTGAAGGCCAATTAATTGGACCATTCCTCGAAATAATGTTATTGACAAGTCTTTCTTTCAATAAATGCATTGTTGCGGTAGCAGCATGAAGTGTAGCACCATCTTGTTGGAACCAAAACACTTCTGGGTCGATACCATTCAAATTTTGAAACAAATAATCATTGATCATCGACCTGTAACGAGCACCATTCACTGTAACATTAGCTCCAGCATCGTTTTGGAAGAAATATGGACCGATGATGTCTCCAGCGTGTAAAGCACACCATACAGTGCATTTTTCAGGATGCAATGGAACCTGTAGAGCTTCTTGAGGATTGTTTTCACTCCATATGCAGCAATTTTGCTTGTTAACAGAGCCGTTCAACCAGAAATGAGCTTCATCACTAAACACAATTTTACGATAAAGAAGTGGTTCAACTTCAAGCTGTTCTAGGGTCCAATCAGCAAACAATCGACACATTATAGTCAAGTGGCTTTAGTTATTGAACCAGTTGGATCTTGTTTGGGTGTAGACCAAGATCTTTACGCAAAATTTTTCATGTGGTTGATGCACAGAGTCCAACTTGTTGTGAACGTCGACGAATAGACAAATTGGGATCATCATTAACACTATGACTTACAGCGGCGATATTTTCTGCTGTACGTACAGTTCTTTGTCTTGTTGTTTGCAAAGAGTAGAAAAAATCTTATCCGAAATCTATCGATAGTTCGACGAATAAGCCGCTCTAATGGACGATTATGTAAACCATAAATTTCACGTAGTGCTCTATAAGTTTGGCGAATAGAACACTGATTTTGAAAATAAATTTCAACAATTTGTAAACGTTGTTGCAGCGTAAGTCTTGCCATGATCATTTGTCAAAGCTTACTGAACAGAAATGTCAAAACAACATTGCTTCTACCTCCTGGCAAATCACATGTATCCCTATCGAAACTTCCATCACCCAAAAAAAACACCCGATACATAGTAATTTCTTCGAATATTTATGAATAACTGGCCGAAAATTTGGTAACGTTGAAGTTTAAAATAGTTCCTGTTCTGAAACAAGGGTGAAATAAAGTTTTCATTACATTTGGTATATTCACGGCCCTAGAAGAATAGATCCAATAGAAATGGGCTGAATAATTCGGTCTGGTCATTCAATAAATTCCCAGAATTTTTAGTCGGTTTTTTTTTTCGACTTCAGCTTCAGGCTTTATCTCCCTTATGCAAAACCTTAAGATATCCATTGAAATCATGTTTTTCTGTTATTAGATGTTTCATATATGTAGAGTCTCACTTATTATCGAGGAAAGATCGAGTATATTCCTTTATTTTTGGATTAAAGTACCTTCCAGTTTGTTCAATAAAAGTTTTTGGTTTTACTTGATAAATGGTAAACACCTGATAAATATGATTTAATTATTTTAGGCTTAGTGTTTTTAAATTTTTCTCCAAAATATTATTAGTTCTGAAGGATTTAAAAATTGCCAAAAACTCGTTCCATCCAATTCAACATAAGTTATTTGCGTGACACATAAATTATTTAATAAATTTAAACGCTAGTAGGTACTTGATAGAATTTATTAAAATAACTTAAAATTCAGAATAATATCTTGAAATTTCTACAATACATAGATATATTGCAGATTATGTACTAAAATTTTGCAATGGTGTCAGAGTACATACAATCAATATAAGATAAAAACATATTTGGAATACATTATCACTAGTTGAGTGAAAATTCTTTAAACGGTGGTAAAAATATCAAACATCTTCTAAAAGTTTTTCAATTCAATTCATAGATTCAATTCACAATTATTCAATGTAAAGACAGCCAAAGTTGTAGAAATAGAAGTTATTTGAATTTGGATATCTAGTTTGAAATTGGTAAAGAGATTGTTGAAAAGATTTATTACTATCATGAATCCTACATTAATTTTAGTGAAATTATTGATAGAGTGCAAGCTAAATCCAATCTAACTCACCAAAATAGTGTAAATAGGGCAAAATTAATCAAAAATCAACTAATTCAATGAAACATAGTGTCTAAGTCAGAAATTTTGAAAATATGTATGTAAGAAATATCCTTGAAGAGGCTTATGCATTGATAAACTTGTAATAGTATATAAACTGAAGAAATGTAATTAATTTCACAGGTAATTTTAAGTAATCTATAAGTTAGTAGCATTAGAAATCAAATTATATGAAATTTTGACATTTGGAAAACTCTTCATATGAAAATAAGTATTTAAACTCGACCAATTTTCATAAAATTGGTATCAAATTGTAATCTCCGAAATTCTTTGAATTTGAGACTGTAGTTTTCAAAATAGGAGAGATAGACCGATACATGCATATATATTCGTAATTAAGAGACAAAGAGCTAGCCAAAAATAAGAAAATATACAGGATGGTCCATTTGAAAGAATGAAGTTGCACTCAATATCTTGTCTATCCTGTTTATCTTCCATTTTTATAAATCATTATTAAAAAATTCAGTTGGTTTCTTTCAATTTTTGTGAATAACTTTTCTCCGTATTGCCATTTTTAACAAAGTGGAAGCGGGGGTCAAATTATAGTGACAAACCCGGTATAATTGACTTGAATTCAAGACGAAGAAAATGAAAGTAGAAATACAGTCATCAACAATGTTTTAAACAGATTCCGTCTGATAATGCTTAGATATTCCTGAAGGGATAAATTTCGATTCTAGTTCGAAACAGAGCTCCTGACTGCAACTGTTCAATACAGGATATATACAATTGCTCCAAATGTTAAACAATGGATTTCCGGAATATACACAGATGCAATTTAATTACATTGATACGTATTTCAATTATATTTGGATTGCAAATAAAATTGAATTTACTCATTGAGTTTACTTGACGAAGATAATATTTCATTTGAATGAAAAAATACCTGACACTTGTTTATATTTGATTTGAAAATAATTTCATTGAATTTTATTTTAATAGATAGGTTTTACGTAGAATAACCATCCATAGAATGTATCGAGATGAAATACTGTGAACATAGGTCTACAAACACTTCATAGCTAGATACGAGGTGTTGAAGAGCGTTTTAATATTTTGCATTAGAAGTAGATAATGTTTTGATTACAAATGTCGCTACTAGTTTATCATTCCATTGTTTCATCTAGAAACACCTTCATTTTGAAGTGTCATCATTAGCCTTTTTTTTCAGTATCTGTCACTAAGCTGAAGTGTAAACAACATATTATAGTTTCCGTGTGCTCTGAAAATCTCAACTTTTCTACAAAATGATGTGTTTTGCGGAGAGTTTCACTTAATACAGAATACGTATACGCCATGCACCAAGTGACGACAGCATTAGAAAATGGATCCCGTTAGTTCAACAATACAGGTACAACGGTAAAAATTCAACACTCTCACCGCCCTCGTTGAGTCCGCCACGAAATAACGATTCAAGAAGTGGAGGCGTCAGTTCGTCAACATCCGTCTTTATCCATCCGAAAGCGAGGACTGTCGTTAAATATCAAAAAATCGTTCTTGCGTTCGATGTTCAGGAAATATTTTTATTTGAAAACCTATAAAATTCAATTGGTTCAAGATATGAAGGATACAGACTATGCTAAAACATTGAATTCGGCCAACGAAATGTTTCGACAGTTCAACAATTTTAATAACTTATTCTTCAGTGATGAAGTAAACTTTTATCTGAATAGTCATGTCAATAAACAGAATGGTCAGTATTGGGCAGAGGAAAATCCGAGACGAAAGCATGAACGACTCTTGCACAGCCCAAAGGTCGTTCTTTGGACTGCTATGTCTGCCAGAGGCATAATCGGTCCTTATTTTCATGAAGATCGATGAGGCCGACCGCTCAATGTGAATAGTGAGCGTTATTGCGATACGCTGCGGAACTTTTAGGGTCCAAAGTTACAGGAATTTTAAGGTTTCAACTCAAGAACATGGTTTCAACAAGATGGGGCCATTTGCCATACATCAAATCAAGCAATGGAAGCTGTTAAGGAATTATTCTCTAATGAGGTCATTTCGCGTAGGGGTAACATCAACTGGCCTCCCAGAAGCCCCGACCCTAGTCCACTTGACTATTTTGCATGGAGATACCTTGAAAGTAAGCTCTATTAGAATAATCTGACGCAATTGAAACAACACATCAGGTCAGGAATTGCAGCTATGTGTCAGCGTGTGATCGCCAATCTTCATTTCCGATTAGAAGAGTGGCAACAACGTAACGGTCACCATTTAGATAACATCATCTCTTCCAAATAATTTTACACTTCATATTGTAATAATTAACAATAAACTTTTCTTTTAATTTCAAGTAGTTTTTGTTTTATCGAAGTAACAAATACCCAATTCTCTTTTTGGACACCTTGTATATCATACTACTACCACTTCTAAGAGGAAAAACGTGACCGTTTCTTCATGAAATCTATTCGTTCCATTAGGGTTGGTTGTTCAAGAGTCACCATTCTTATACCTAAATAACATATCAATTCCCATCCACTTAAATCAAGTCAAATGTTCCATAAAATGACTTCATGACTGAATATCATGATGAAACCTATCGGAGACTTGATATTTCATTTAATGAAATGTATGAAATGTTTACGTGAGTAAAACACGAAATCGATTCAACGTAGAATAAGGTGATATTCATAACCGTACAATCTAAACAGACTCTATATAGTCAAAACATTTCCATGCCTTTTCAATAACTAAGAGAATAATAGCTGGAATTAATTCTCCAGAACCTCTACAGATTTGAATCTAAATAAATCTCATGGGAACATTTAGAATTGAATTTCAAAACAGTGCTAAATACACTGTATCACTTTATAGACATATAAATTATCATCCCATGTGGTGGCAATTAACTAATAAAGAATCAAAAGAAATATAAAATAATGAACAAATTATTTAGACATCACCTTAGACATATATGTGTCGATTGGATGTTAAAGAACCACAAGTTCCATCACCAAAAAATGTTCAACATATATTTCAGAAAGACCTTTATTTGTTTTCATTTTTTACAGAATATACAGCACATTCTTCAGAGAAAGACCTGATAAATTCCGAGCCAAAAGCTCTTCAGTAAGGAGTTATTTGAATAAACAAAATAATCATTTAAAAATATATAAAAATATTTTTCTAACACAAGATATTTCTGCAACAACTACCCAATTTTGAAATAAGCATGGCGTATACAAAAATTAGGTTATATCACAGAAATATGAAATGAAAAATGATACAACTTAGAATCTGCATTAGATAACCGCCACGTGCATATGATGTAATAAAAAGAAATTTCTCAATTATTAAAAGTGATTAAATAGTAACTTTCAATTCATATATTTTAATATCTTAGACCTCCAAAATTAGTTATATCGCTATGTTGAAATTTTAGTATGTCCAGACTTATATAAAAAGGAAAGTTTCAGTTCAATGAAATCTTTTCCTTGACACGAAGATAATAAAATGAAACTTAAGGTGCTCACTCATGTAATTTATTGATCCTGAATCTATGGTTTAAGGTTTTACAATAGGTCTCGAATTAAGATCATAGATTATAATTATAATGTTTATAGAAAACGTGAAAAGCACTGACATGAAGTCAGGAGCTTTTGCTCGCTAGTTCATATCACCAACGATCCTCAAAAAGAGATTTTTGTCTTTTATTATATGATCTTCACGAATTGTACATGTATCGGGAGATTTTTTAGAGTGATAGAACTTTCGATAGGGATAACTGTGATTTGACAGAAGGTAGAAGCCATGTTGTTTTGACATTTCTGTTCAGTAAGCATTGACAAATTATCATCAAAAGACTCACAACGCAACAACGTTTACAAATTGTTGAGATTTATTTTCAAAATCAGTGTTCTATTCGCCAAACTTATAGAGCACTTCGTGAAATTCATGGTTTACATAATCGTTCATCAGAGCAGCTTATTCGTCGAACTATCGATAGATTTCGGACAACATTTTCTCTACTCGATGCAACAACAACATCAAGACAAAGAACTGTACGTACCGAAGAAAATATCGCTGCTGTAAGTCTATTCGTCGATGTTCACAACAAGTTGGACTCTGTGCATCCACCACATGAAAAATTTTGCGTAAAGATCTTCGTCTAACCCATACAAGATCCAACTGAATCAAGAACTAAAACCACTTGACCATAATAAGCGTCGTTTGTTTGTTGATTGAGCCTTAGAACAGCTTGAAATTGATCCACTTATTTTATCGTAAAATTGTGTTTAGTGATGGAGCTCATTTCTGATTGAACGCCTATGTAAACAAACGAAATAGCCGTATATGGAATGAAAACAATCCTCAAGAAGTTCTGCAAGTTCCTTGTATCCTAAAAAAATACACTGTATGTTGTGCTTTACACATCGGTCCACATTTCTTTAAAAACGATGCTGGAGCTAATGTTATAGTGAATGGTGCTCGTTACAGATCGATGATCAATGTTTATTTTTTTCAAAATTTGAATGGTTCAACCAAGAAGTGTTTTGGTTCCAACAAGATGGTGCTACACCTTATGCTGCTACCGTAACAATTGATTCATTGAAAGAAAGATTTGGCGATAACATTATTTCGAGAAATGGTCCAATTAATTGGCCTCCAAGATCATGCGACATAATTCCACTGGATTATTTTCTTTGGGGTTATGTCGAGTCATTGAATTATGCTCATCTCATAAAATTATCTTTCAAATAAAAAAAAATTGGCTCCAATCTCAATTTAAAGTTCTATCACTCTAAAAAATCTTCCGATAGTAAATGTTGAATTTGAACTTCTTCAGCGCTCTGCGCTGCTGTGCTTACAAAATTTTTTTCTTTATTCTGAATCTTCTAATCATACGATCCTCATGAAATTTTGCAGAATTATGTGCTTTGTTTAAAATGAGGTAATATGCAGGCCTTAAACCTACTTCGAAAGCTTCAAGGCTCTATATGTTACTGTTCGAAAGTTATATCCTTCAAGGTAGAGCTCAATGCTGATTCTCTTAATCAAAACAAATTGTAGAAATTACTATGTTTTACTACCAAAAAATATATATTACACATTATCTTGTGACTCGAGTTTCGGGATGAACTATCCCATCATCAGACATTGTCTGATGATGGGGTAGTTCATTTCACAAGATAATGTGTAATATATATTTTTTGATAGTAAAACATAGTAATTTCTACAATTTGTTTTAATTATGATCAACTACCAAATAGTATCGGCTGAAACAATTCAGTAGCTGATCTGCTCACAAAATATTTTATTTAGGATCGTACGATTCTCACGAAATTCTGTACGAACTTCTTTAAAGGCATTCTTGAACTAACGTTGGTTTATTTCCTTATCTATCAGACTTTTTGGAGCTATACATCATTAAATGCTCTTTGTTTTATTGTATTTTGTCTTTTGAAAGTAGAATTGAACAATATCTAAATAAAGGCCATAATTTAAATTCACATCGCTGTGGAATTCAAGAAAAAATTAATATGAATAATCATTTTGAACATATTTATTCCATTTTTTGCAGCATCCAACTCTGAAAAACGATTTTTCACTAACCGTGACAAGATTCTTGGCAAAATCAACCAGTACATCAGCGACAACTCTCAGAACTTAGGAGAAAAATGATGAATGAAAATGGAGGAAGTAAATGTTCCATGACATTATTCTACCGGGTGACTCTAAGCTATTGTAGCCAGTTTATCATTGAAATACAAAATACGTGAGACAGTCATATATTTTATGATTCAAAGTTAAAGTGCCTACATTTACAAATAAGCTCTCTCTTCTTGGGAAATAAGTTCAATTTGAAATTTACATCAATTTTCCGATTTGCGTCCCGATAAAATCCAAATGAAAATATCAAAATCTTTCTATCCCTAGCATTCACAAAATTATTTGTCAAAGTTTAACGTGAAAGAAAGAAAACTTTTTTGTATCTACATGTGACACTACGTGGGAGTCGGAGATTTCGGACATCTACGAGTAGCATTTTCGGCGAAATTTAAATTATACAAAGTTCTGAAATTTGATTAATTTATTGATACTTGGTAAGAGTCATTTATTTTTATTTAAAGTAATTCACATATTTTTTTGTTTCACAATTCGTTCAGAATCCTGACACGTGTTTCGGTCTTTTGACCACCCTCGAAGGAGTACAATAAGTAACTTAACTCTTAATTGAAAAAGGTTCTTTTATCACACTTAGGACATCTGGGTATATTTATGGCGCATGGAAATAAGAGCATTCAATATAGGGGCGTTTCCGAAGAATATTTGGGAATTTGTTGAATTCTCCTTTTTCTCAATGGCTCTATTGATTGAAAGAATCTCCAAATTGTCCATCAATTTACCTTCATTAACATTATATAGTAAAGTGACATCTTTCTCATTAAAAAAAATGATTATTTTTCATACAATGTTTTGAAAAACCGGTTGATTTCTGATTTTTCAAAATAGACATCGTATCTTCTTTGATTCTATGTTGTGAACATCGGCCTATCTGTTCTATATGTAGCGTTACAATCTTCACATTAAATTTGTTAAATCTCTGATTCAGAAAAGTTGGTGTTCCTTTCTTTATTGTTCACCAAAATCTTAGCTAAATTATTTCTATTTACTGCTAAAGAAGTAATGGCCATTTTATGAAGACCATTAGAGATCCTACTGCTGAAATCTTTAATATAAGCCATTGAAAACCATATTTTCTTTTCTTCATAAGGATCATTTATACTGATATAATTTTTTTTTAAATATTGTAGTAAGGTTTTTTATTCATATTTTGTCGATGATTTCAGTTCTATAGCGTTTGTTCACAGCTATAGTTTTAATTATATTAACTTCTCTTCGGAAATTGACTACGATCAACGGGATGCTCAAAAGTCGATGAATGAAACTATGGAATGTTGACATTTCAATTTGTCATGACTGACTGTATTGTGAATCGGATTATGGTATCAGTAGTGGTGAGTTTTCTAAAAATGTCGAATTCGAACTTATCATTACTATGACTTACATTAAGATCTAAGAAGTTGATTGAAGAATTTTTTTTTCATTTCTATTGTGAATTTGATATTTTTATTTATGCTTTACAGATAATACAATTATTGCGATAGCAGCCTGTAATTTATTATTATCCTGATACTCCTAGACCTTCTGTGAAGATTCCTCAGACGCCTTATCAGCTTGAACGAGTTAGGAGTACAGTAGTGTTCTGGGTAGGCTTTGTTACTTCGATCTTGCGCCACTTAAGGTCACAGCACTGTTAATTTTTGGACCCAACAGTGAAATGGTGACAGACACCCGTCCAATTAGAAATTTTCTTTCCCCCTGAACAGGATTCGAACCCGGACCTTCCGATCACTAGCTCGATGCTGTCCCACTGAGCTTGGATGCAAAATACTTGCATCCAAGCTTGAGTATAGGCCGAATTATGGCATCCTTCATTATCCTGCTGAAAACGCAACCCCTCTGAATTTAAAATATGTTCCGTTTAAAGGAGAAAATTGTTTAGAATGCCACAATACTTTCCACTATTCAACTATACAGAGAGGCGTAGCACAATGCTGAGATATTGCTCCCTAAAACATTATTTTGGTGAGAAATTTAGAAATTTGAAGGGTACCAGGTTGTTCTGAATGTTTAAGTGATTTCCACCAAGTTGGAAACTTGGTGTCATTATAGGTTTTTTTTTGTATCCTTGATATGTAGCAATATCTTTCCAGTGACTTTCCGGATGGTTTCTAGACATACTTTCATATTTCGTTCATTTCTGTTAGCCAATTTTATACAATTGTATAAACACTGTCAAATATGTAACATTTATCCAGCAATCACATATAAAACTTTCAATTCCAATAGCACAATCGTGTCATAAAACGGCAGCAAAGTCCCCCCCAAAGAACGAACTCAAAAAGGATGATGGAGCAAAAGTAAATCATTGATTAAACTCTCCCTATTCCTTTCTCCCGCCTCCCCCAAATCTCACAACTTCAACTTTACGTGCAACTCCTATCACTTTGCCTAGAAACGAAAGTTAAGAAACGAGTTCTGGTAAAGATTTATTATGGGATTGGTCAACTCGAACACGTTATATTTTAACGATTTTTTGTCTCAAGTAACCTATAAAAGTATTGAATTGCATATATTTTCTAATAGACAGTTTTCTATTTGGGGACATCGTTCTTTTTTTTTCAAAAGAAGTGTACGGACGATAAAATTAAAAGTTTTTCAGTTGCAATCGATGTTGTGTGCTAATATCGGGTGTTTTTTCCAAACTGATAGAACTTTCGATGAGGATAACTGTGATTTGGCAGAAAGAAGAAGCCATGTTGTTTTGACATTTCTGTTCAGTAAGCATTGACAAATTATCATGGAAAAACTCACGCCGCAACAACGTTTACAAATTGATGAGATTTATTTTCAAAATCAGTGTTCTATTCGCCAAACTTATAGAGCACTTCGTGAAATGTATGGTTTACATAATCGTCCATCAGAGCAGCTAATTCGTCGAACTATCGATAGATTTCGAACAACATTTTCTCTACTCGATGCAACAACAACATCAGGACAAAGAACTGTATGTTCAGAAAAAAATATCGCTGCTGTTAGTCTATTCGTCAACGTTCACAACAAGTTGAACTCTGTGCATCCACCACATAAAAAATGTTGCGTAAAGATTGTGGTCTCACCCATATAAGATCCAACTGAATCAAGAACTGAAGTCACTTGACCATAATAAGCGTCGTTTGTTTGTTGATTGGGCCTTAGAACAGCTTCAAATTGATCCACTTATTTTATCGTAAAATTGGGTTTAGTGATGGAGCTCATTTCTGATTGAACGGCTATGTAAACAGTTTCAAAATCAGTGTTCTATTCGCCAAACTTATAGAGCAGTCCGAGAAATTTATGGTTTACATAATCGTCCATCAGAGCAGCTTATTCGTCGAACTATCGATAGATTTCGGACAACATTTTCTCTACTCGGTGCAACAACAACAATCAGGCAAAGAACTGTACGTACAGAAGAAAACATAGCTGCTGTAAGTTATAGTGTTAATGATGATCCAATTTGTCTATTCGTCGATGTTCACAACATCCACCACATGTAAAATTCTACATAAAGAGCTTAGTCTACACCATACAAGATGGAAGTGGTTCAGGAACTAAGGCTGATCATAATAAGCGTGGTTTTTTCCTGATTGGGCCCTAGAACAGCTTGAAGTTGATCCACTTTTTTACCATAAATTGTGTTTAGTGATGAAGCTTATTTCTGGTTGAACGGCTATGTAAACAAGCAAAATTGCTGTATATGGAGTGAAAACAACCCTCAAGAAGTTCTTCAGGTTCCATTGCATCCTGAATAATGCACTGTATGGTGTGCTTTACACGAGGGAGGAATCATCGGTTCATATTTCTTTGAAAACAATGCTGCAGCTAATGTTTCAGTAAATGGTGCTCGTTACAGATCGATGATCAATGATTATTTTTCTCAAAATTTGAATGATATCGACCAAGAAGTGTTTTGGTTCCAACAACATGGTGCTACACCTCATGCTGCTACCGTAACAATTGATGTATTGAAAGAAAGATTTTGCGATAACATTATTTCGAAAAATGTTCAAATTAATTGGTTTCCAAGATCATGCGACATAACTACACTAGATTATTTTCTTTGGGGTTATGTCAAGTCATTGGTTTATGCTGATAAACCAGAAACAATAGACGCCTTGGAAGCTAACATAACTCGTGTTATTGATAAAATGAGGCCTGAATTACTCGAAGAAGTGGTCCAAAATCAGTCTGGTTGAATGCGGTTCCTCAGAGCTAGTCGTGGTATTCATATGCCGGAAATTATTTTTAAAACATGATTGTCATAAAATTATCTTTCAAATAAAAGAAATTTTGTCTTCAACCTTAATATAAATGTGTTTTATTTCAATTTAAGGGTTTATGACTCTAAAAAAACACCCGATATATTCCATATGATGATTGTTATACTACATAGGACAGAAAGGTCATAGACAAAGACATAGAATCAAAGAACATAAGATGTCTATTTTGAAAAACCCGAAATCAACCGGTTTTGCAGAATATTGTATATAAAATAATCAGTTTTTTAATGAGAAAAATGTCACTTTACTATAGTATGTCAAAAAGGGTAAATTGATGGACTATTTGGAGATATTTTCAATCAAAAAAGCCATTGTGAAAAAGGACAATTTAACGAATTCCCAAATACTCCTTGAGAACACCCCTATATTGGATACTGTTATTTCCAAGCGCCATAAAAATAAACAGTTGTCCTAAGTGTAATAAAAAAACCTTTTCAATTTTAAGTTTAGTTACTTTTGTACTCATTTGAATATGTTCGAAAGACCGAAACACGTGCCAGGATTCTGAATGAGGCATAAAAACGGCGTAAATTTCAATTGAAAAAATTCACTGTTCAAAAACAGTTTATTGAATCTCCTATGTTTGTTGTTCAGTTTCTGTTGATTTTCTTTATTTTTAGTAGATCCTTTTCATTTTGGAGTATTGTACGATATCTGAGAATTATATATTTCTACTTGAATAAAATCAAAATTTTTCAAAGACATTTTGATTCAATTTAAAAAAAATATATAGAGGTTCTACAAGGTGATACTGTTTTTATATTTGGAATAAAATATTATCCATTCAATTGTGTCAGTCCTTACTTGGTGAAAATCCATATTGAGGAATATTTAAATAAGGTTATTCAAAATGTGATCTTGCTTGATGATGCTACTGTGATAGCGGAACAAGTTTTGTGAACATATCAATAAAAATGTGTGAAAATCAGAATAACCTTATTTAAATATTATTTAAAATATTATAAAATATTATCCTTAACGAAGAATATACTATGCAAATTCATTTCATTTTGAATATACAGGCTGAATCATAACTATTTGGACACATAGGTTAAAGACAGGTTTTCTGGTCCGTAATATGGTTATTGGAAATTATAAGGCCGAATTAAATAGTGCTGTGAAAAAAGATAGAGGACGTTAAAGTTTAATTCCTTTCTCATTTTTGCTAATAATTTCTCTGTTTCTCAATTGTTATTAAAATAGGCACACAGGCAGGACGCAAAATATTATTTTATGATAAAAAGAGGTTTTTTCTTGATTGAAATATTATTAAAAATTTCAAATATCATACAGATTTATTCTGTTAACCTCCTACAAATTTTAATTTCGGAACATTTTGTTCAAAAACTTTTAGAGTTAAATGAAATAAATGTTTTAGAAATCACTGATTCCATTTAGTAGATATATAGAATTAGCACTAATTACACAGTACCAAAAGGAAATGAAAGAATTAAAAAATATATAAAAATATATAAATTATTGATTACAATTACTAATTAAATACTTGAAACAAAATTTTTTTCGTACCTTGTTATATGAAAACCAGATTCCTTTCCAAAAATTCAAAATATAACCTCAAGAACTTCTTCAGAAACAACTTGCTCAAAATAAGTTCCTTCAAAAAAATTCCTAAAGCATGCAGAAAAATCTTCAAAAATAAATTTAGGATTCTCACAACGAAAACTCATCAGCCCTACTTCACATTTAAAAAATAAAAATAATCGACAAAAAATATCTTACCAGACGAACTGAATATCTTGACAAACACTAGAATGAAGTGAACATTTAAAAATTCTACGTATTCTATGTTCGTCACTGAAAATACACAAAATTTGTAAGGTATTTTATGGGCTCCTTTAAAATTCTAAAAGTTTTTCAATAAAATTCTTTGAAATTTAAATTTAAAGGAGGTTAACAGAATAAATCGGTAGGATATTCAAAATATTATTTTATATATTACTCCACTTTTGGTTGAAGGGGGCGCCACGTGAATCATTCGTCTTGATGAAATTAAGTGGTAGTTTTTGACGAAACTTGATAGTGATTTGGTTAGAAGATACGACGTTAACATCATTGCTACGTAATATTTGTACTTTTGTTTGAATACGATACTTTCACCCGTTTTCGAGAGAATTTCAAATAACAGAAAATAAAGGAAGTTGTAACTTGAGGCTTCTGTTTCAACAGTAAAAAAGAATCAGAAACAATTAAATATACAACAAGCAAACTCAAGGTAAAAGTTTTTCGTGGGCTTCTTCAACTTCTATGCCTTTTCTAAATATTGTAATAAAAGATTTCTGGGTGTCAAAAAAAACAATATTATGTCCCCTTATAAAATAAGCTGCATTTTGTATTATTTTTCAGAGTTTATCTCACGAATTAATATCATGGGCATAAACTGAGGACTTCATATCACCCAAACATAAAAATCGAGAGGGTTATAATCAGGATTTCTTGCTGGCCGTCTAAAATCACTTGCCCTGCCAATCCATCGATGGGAAAATATGTCACTTCGAGGATTTGTAACAATTATTGGGAATAAACCATATTTTCCTTCTGATACCTAAAGGCAATTCGTCGAAAATATCACTTCAAGTATTTTGCAGAAGATGAAATGATAATCTCCAGTTGAATTTGGAAAAAAAACATATGGCTCTAGCAGTTAGTCGCCTATAATGCAACACCAAGTATTGAATTTGAACTCTTTCTTCAACAATGTTTAAATAGTAACAAATTACCTAAAAATGCTACCACATAATGTAATAATCAGGAATGATTCAGGTGGCGCCTCCTATAACAAAAAAGAAGTTATAGGTAAAAAAATATTCCTCGCCCAAAGTTATGCCGATTTTGATAACAATTGACAAATAAACAATTAAATTATTAGCAAAGAAGGAAAAAAAAATAATTTAAGGCCCTGTATATTTTTCCACAATATTTGGCTCTAATTGCCATATTTTTGTCCAAATAATCTGTTCTTAGCCTATGTCGCAATAGTTATGATTCACTCTGTATAATTAGTATATTGATATATGAATTCATATGTTACACAACATAACCTCTGGTTCAAAATAATAACTCACTATGCAACATAATCTGTTAAGTCTTACAGAAGTAGCATCTTTATTCGTTATATTACTGTAATGTTTTATTGCCACCTTCTTATCGAGGGACTTCTTTAATTATCTTGTTTACAAAATTTCCCTGACATTTCTTCCTTCAATCTTGACATGAAAAATTATTCAAATAAACAGTTTGTCCAAATATTTATTATGAAACTTAATGAATGAACAATTTTCAGCTACAAATCAAATCTAAAAATATTTCTGAAAAGTGAAAATGTGTACGATTTTACGTTGTGTACATTTTGAAATATATGACCAAACAAAAGAATGTTACTGTTGAGGCAACCAAAGAAAACTGAACAAATTTCAGTTGGATCTCTCGCAAATACTTTACTTATAAGCTCCTAAGAATAAGAATCATGATTCTGAAAGAAATGTAAGTTTTTCTCCAAGATGCTCACGATCTAGATGCCCTGAAAGAGTAAGAGATCAATATGACCAACCGTATATCACTACATATCCCTGTTATCGTTTAGAGTCCAGAAAACGAAACCTAAAATTTCACTTTCAAATGAAGATTTTAACTCCAAATATATTTGAGCATTTAAGGGTTGACACAACCTTTAATATCAAAACAAATAATCTAACCTAAGTTTCACATAAACTGAATCTAGTGAATTCTTGAGTCTAGAGCGACTCCAATTCTTCTGCATCAGTTCCAATTAATCCAAAGTTAACCTGCATTTCGATATGGTTTGTCCAACATTGCAACAAGAAACTCCCTAGCTTTTATCCATACCGCCTTTATCGGTTTATTGTCATTAAATTAAATTGGTGTGAGCTTATAAGACATCTTTTCATCTGACAGAATGTTGTTTATGGAATAATAAAAGGATAACGTATAGAAATATTGAAAATTAACACCAGGTCTGAAATAGATGACATTGAAGTCTGATTTTTGTCACTATAAGCTCGTTTATTCGCTGCTAAACTACTTTTGAATAAATAATAGATGCAGAAGTTATGTCGTTGTTCACTATGCCTAGGTAGGCAAAATTAAACACCCTGGGGTTGTTGCAATAAGTGACAAATGTGTGTAATTGATTCTATTTTAATTTACTAACAGGGACTCTGAACAAAAATGATGGGATATTAGAGATTACTCCAGTATCCGTAAATTGGATTGTGTTGTCCCTGTTACCCTCTATATGGGTCAAACAGAATCAATGTGACGTGGCGAGAACATAGCAGGCGATAGGGGGTTCCTGAGGGATACCCGAGATAAGGAATACTATCAACCGTATCGCCGAATGCAAATTCCTTTCAAAGAATCGATGAGAGAACTAACCTGATTTATCAGAGTGTGCCTATAGCAGCATGACTCCATTTTGTGGTGCCACACACTAGACGCGATGTTGTTTTGTTTTCAGCTGTCCGCAATTGTTTCTGTCGCCCGACGTGGCCATCTCGACGTCCTGTGTCGCGTTATGCGTTGGTGTGTTTGCAAAGTTTACGGGTTGCACATCATTTTCGCGTTTTTTAATCCTTCTACCCGTGACTTCTTTTGACTGTCCGCACCCGATATCTTACGGGGTTGGCGGCGGTTCGTGCAAAGTCGGAGACGTTCGGTGGCCACGCGAATGCGTACGTTTCAGGCGCATTATTTCGGGAGCAGTTTTCGTCCGCCGCCGCTCTATGACGTTTTGTGGGCGGCTGGTTTGGCCATGGACGTGGTGAATGAAAACTGACCAACTCACGGGGACGGCGGACTTGCATCAATGGGGTTGGGGGCGGAAAATATTTTAGATCGTTTTAATCTAGTACCTTTTTTCAATTCAATAGACAAAAACAACAGATTGAATAATTCTGGAGTTTTTGAATGGAGTAGTCAATAGTAAAGCAGCGTCTCTACAGGGAGTTCCAAAGAAAATTTGAATGGCCCAGTATCTGGGCAGCTGTGACCTTCGAAGCAGTCATCTTTCGACATTTGACAAGTAAAAACTACGCCTTTACTAAAAATGGAACGATAAACGTTTCAACAATGCATTCAAATTGTTAAATTCAAAAAAATTTTACAATTTTGCAGTTATAGTTCGCTACTTTTAGGTCAATTCGAGACTTTATAGATGGAATTCGTGAAGTTATCATACAGCCTCAAATGTGTGAATTGGTCATGGAAAATTTCGTGAAAGGAGGATATGGTGCTCCAACCATAGCTGGTCATTTGGCCGATATCGTGTTCCATTTATAATAGCAAACCTTCCTCTTTACGATGAAATAGATCCATTGATCCAACCTCTTATTCTAAAACCCTTTATTACACCTGCAAGCAGAAGGAAAAAAAAACATCCTGAAATCCATAGAAATATTTGAGCACCAGCACGTTTTGGAAATGATACTATTAAATGAGCAGATGGACCTTTGACACACACTACTTCCCAAAATTTTGTCCAAGCCGAAGCCCTCAACGAATGTGTATAATGGTTGGGGGACAATTTGTTTTATTCAGTTCGAAAATATAGTGAACACTACAGAACGTGAATCACTTTTTATTCGTTTAATGAAAAGTGATAGAAAACTAAATAATCTCTTATTTCGTCCATTTAAAAATGAACTTTCACAAAGTATTGGACTATTCTATCCAATATTATGAGATAATGAATCTTCATATCAACATGATAACAATCTAATTTCTAACATTGAATGCTTCTCTTCGTCTTACGGATGAAGATTTCATACAGGGTGCTTAATTTCCACAATGAAACACTGACAACCTCAAATTCTAAAGAAAAATACGAATCTCTAATTGAATTATGTTGAAAAATTTGTTTCATGTGAGGTTTCATGCTTACATTCAATAAACAACATAAAATGCTAATAATCTATACAGCGTGTCCAAAAAGCGTATCGGGTATTTGTTTGGACGCTGCATTTGAACCTGAGTGACGAAGGGGAGTGGGGAGGCGATCGTTGTGTCCGCCATTTTGTGGGAGCTTAGTCACGACAGAGCAGTACCCGGGAACGCATCACTTCTCTTGAGTACGAGTGTATTATCGCAACGGTGATTGAATAGTGGCTTCTCAACGTTTGTATCGTGCGGAATATCGTACACGCCATAAACGACGACAGCATTAGAAAACGAATCCGGATGTTCGAGAATACAGGTGCGACGGTGAAATTCAACACTCTGGCTGCCCTCGTTCAGTCTGCGACGAAGAAACGATTCGGGAAGTTCGTCAAAATCCGTCATTATCCATTCGAAAGCGAGGCCAATCATTGAACATCAAAACATCGTCCTTGCATTTGATTTTAAAGAAAGATTTGCATTTGAAAGCCTAAAAAATTCAATTGGTTCAAGAATTAAAGGATACAGACTATGCTAATCGACCACTCAATGTGAATAATGACCGTGAATTGCGATATGCTACGAAACTTTTTGGATCCAGAGTTACAGGAGTTTCAAGGTTTCATCTCAAGAATTTGGTTTCGACTTGATGGGGCCACTTGCCATACATCAAATCAAGCGATGGAAGCTGTTAACGAATTATTCCCTAGTAAGGTTATTTCGCGTTGGGGTAACTTCAACTGGCCTCCCAGAAGCCCCGACCCTAGTCCACTTGACTATTCGGCATGGAGATATCCTAAAAACAAGGTCTATGGGAATAATCCACGAACCTAACGCAATGGTAGCAAAACATCTGGTCAGAAATGGCAGCAATATCGAAGGCTACGTGTCAGAGTGTGATCTCCAAACATCGTTCCTGATTAGAAGAGTGCCAGCAGTATAACGTTCACCATTTAGATAACATCATCTTTTCCCAATAATTATCAACTTCATATTGTAATAATTAACAATAATATTTTTGTTTGATTTTGAGTAGTTTTTGTTTTATCGAAGTTACAAATACCCGATACACTTTTTGGTCACCCTGTATTAAATTGAAAAAGTTATTTCAGAAGTTCCATAATCTTGACTTATCGACGAAACACATGTTTTCATTTATATATTACTTTTAATGGTAATGACGTTCGTTTTTTCCATGTTTAAACCACAGTCATAGAAGTCCGAAATATACAGGTGTCCCAGTGTAAGTGAAACAAACTGATAGTGTAAATACGGGGTGGTCATTGTGCAATTTGCATCTTTGATCGGCTATAAATGAAAACTAAAGAATATTTTTTTAAATTTGCAAGTAAAAATAAAGGTTAAACCTTGATATTAACGAAAGACAAATAATATCATTCAAATGACCGCAACGAGTGGCTACAGTAGCCCATCGGAAATTTAAAATTGCCTGTAGGATCTCTTATTGAAATTTGGCGGTAGAAAATATGTCCAGATAGTATATTACCTAATACAAGTTTCAAATATACCACTAACAAGAATGGTGTTTTATATATAATATTAATTTGATATCAATAGGTTGGAAAGTGTTGCTGAATATCATATGTTATTTTATGCAGTGTCCAAACAAAAATGTGACCCAATCAGAACTCAGAAAAAACAGGTCAACTTCTGTTTTGAGGGGGATAAATTTCCATCATGGGTTTGTTCCGAAGAAAACACCCCCATGAAGGAGGCATCAACCCCCAACATTTTTTGAATAAGGAAGAGATATCGAGTGTTAGTCATTTATATTCTGTACACAACCCAGTCCAAATCTTCAAATTCGATTCATTTTTCACGAAATAATGTAATGGTGAACTTACCCTCAAAAGGTGATGTTGAACTGGCAGTTGAACCGCCCAAACTAAAGAACCTAAGAGTTTTGAAGGATGCAAAAATAATTTTCAAGTTCTGTATTAGGGAGAAAGAATTCGTATAATGGCATTGTTCCGAAAAAAACCCCCAAAATTTTTTGAATAGGGAGATGTTAGATTTGGTTTAGTTGAGAAGTTTTTTCTGTTCTCTAAACATCGCAGTTTGAATTTTCAAGTTTGTTTATTTAATGGCAGAAGAATTTGAGTGATTGAATGTTTTTACTTTAGAAACATTCGATTTTCTTATCGTTTATGATGGGAAAATGTGTGAAACGCATGAAATTTATTACAATATATACTACTTTTTTGAATATTCTTTCGCAAACGTAAAATAATATTTAAATAGGGTTATTCTGATTTTCACAATTTTTATTGTTATGTTGCCTGAATAACTCGAAAAAGTGATCCAAAATTGATCTGGTCGAATGCGGTTCTTCAGAGCTAGTCGTAGTAGACACATGCCGGAAATTATCTTCAAAACATAAATGTCATAAAATTATCTTTCAAATAAAAAAAAATTTGGCTTCAATCTTAATTTAAATTTGTTTTATTTCAATTTAAAGTTCTATTACTCTAAAAAAACACCCGATACCAGGACTCACGCATTTGGCAGCAGTAGAAATTAGTGTACAAGAACTTTAGAATTCTTCTCAACCACCAAATAGATGTGGCAAATTTCCCATTGTTGAATATTTTTACTTATTGAGGTATTATTATATAATAGCTGGAATGAATTCTCCAGAACCTCTACAGATTTAAATATAAACAAATCTCATGAAAACATTCAGAATCAAATTTGTAAAAAACGTGTTCTAGATAACACTGTATCACTTCATAGTCATATATAGACTAATAAAGCATCAACTTATTTAGGTAGTTCCGATAATTGACCACAATATATTTTATGTTTATTTTTATTTTTTTTCGCATATTGGTATTTCTGTAATTTATTGTTATTTGTGTCTACTTTCGCCTATATTTTTCTTAACTTTATTTCTGAAAATTAATAATGAGTTGTAAATCGTAGTTTTCAGCTATATAAGAAGTAAAAGTGTAATTTAATAGTTAATTCAAAATGTAAACTTGACGAAGACACAGTGTTAATGAAACAATTGTCGTGAAATTGATAAATTGTGAGAATAATCTTTATTCTTTTTGAATATTGAATTGAATCAGTCCTTTCTTGGTGAAAATCCATATTAAATAATATTTGAATAAGGTTATTCTTATTTTCACAAATTTTTATTGTTATGTTTACAACAATTGTTTCGCTATCACAGTAGCATCATCAGGTAGGTTTACATTTTGAATAACTAAGCTTGTTTCCGAAATCCGTTGCTATTTATATAACAGTAAGTACAATACATTTTTATTGAGCACTAAAACCCAAAAAAGGGTCTCTGCAAATTCCAGCTTATCTGAATATATTTAACAGAAGTGAGTTATTTGAATCTAATTGTTCGTTAAGTAATATTCCAATTTTATTGTGTTTATTTATCTCTAGGGATTCTAACAGGTTTAAGGCATAACTTTTACTTTCTATATGAAAACTTAAAAATTATGGTTGAAAGTATATCCTGTTTCTAATAAATGATTAAAATATGTGTGAGTACTTTTATTATTAAGGAAACTCTTCAAATGTTCACAAATTCTATGTCGGAAAGTTCTTCCAGTCTGTCCAATGTAAACTTTAGGGAAATCACTGAAGGTTAACTTATAAACCCCCGATTTATCATCTTTATGTGTACAGTCTTCATTATTTTTAATAAATTTACTCAAGTTTGAATTAGTTTTTAAATGAAGTTCTTAAATCGTATTTATTTTTGAGGTATGTAGCAATTTTCTCATAAATACCTTTAGTGTATTTTAAGGAAATGTATTTAAAATTTTCTTTTATATTAGGATATACCATATTTGAAGCTATTTTATTATTTTTATTCATCAACAACTTGTCTATCAACTTAGGATCATAGTCATTATTAATAGCTATTTGTTTATTTATGTTAATGAATAGAGAAAATTATATTAGGAACTTAACATAATCAAACAAATAGCTATTAATAATGACTATGATCCTACGTTGATAGGCAAATTGTTGATGAATAAAAATAATAAAATAGCTCTAAATATGATATATCTAATAAAAAAGAAAATTTTGAATACATTTCCTTAAAATACACTAAAGGTACTTCAGAGAAAGTTGCGACATACCACAAAAATAAACACGTTTTAAGAACTTCATTCAAAACCTATTCCAATATGAAAAAATTCATTAAAAATAATAAAGACTGTACACATAAAAATGATAAATCGGGGGTTGATGAGTTAACCTTTGGTGATTGCCTTAAAGATTACATAAGACAGACTGAAAGAACTTTCCGACAAAGAATTTGTGAAAATTTTGAAGAGTTTCCTCAATAATAAAAGTAATTCCACATTTTCTAACCATTTGTTAGAAACAGGACATACTTTCAACCATAATTTTGAAATTCTACATATAGAAAGTAAGAGTTATGCCTTAAACCTGTTAGAATCCCTAGAGATAAATAATCACAGTAAAATTGGAAAATTACTCAACGAAAAATTAGATTTAAATAACTCACCTCTGTTAAATATAATCACATAAGCTGAAATTTACAGAGATCCTTTTTTTGAGTTTTAGTGCTCAATAAAAATTTATTGTACTTACTGTAATATAAATAACCACGGATTTCGGAAACAAGCTTAGTTATTCAAAATGTAAACCTGCCTGATGATGCTACTGTGATAGCGAAACAATTGTTGTGAACATAACAATAAAAATTGTGAAAATCAGAATAACCTTTTTTAGATATTATTTAATATGGATTTTCACCAAGTAAATACTGATTCAATTCAATATTTCTCAAATGTGTTTCAATCTTCCGTTTTTTCATCATAATTGGTTTTCTGACTTACTTACGTGGGCGAAAATAATCTATTCTAT
Organism: Megalocaria dilatata; assembly: GCA_034642435.1. NCBI lineage: Eukaryota > Metazoa > Arthropoda > Insecta > Coleoptera > Coccinellidae > Megalocaria > Megalocaria dilatata. The sequence continues at coordinate 32,841,387 of CM067861.1, forward strand.
GGAAGAAAGAATAGAAATTTTCAAATTATACTGACGGAATGAAGACAATTCTAGATTAACTGGGTTATGCACAGAACATAAATAAGTTTCAAACTAACCAACGCTCGACATCTCTTCCCTATTCAAAAAATATTGAGGGTTGATGCCACCTTAATGAAGGTGGTTTTTTCGGAATAAACTCATGATAGAAATTCGTCCCCCTCAAAACAGAAGTTGACCTGTTTTTTAAATCTTAGAAAATTCTTCCTTTCTGGATTCTGGGAGGGAGGGTTTAAATTGGTACACCTGTATATAACTATTTGATTGAAACATCGTACTATATTCATTTTTTCAGATATTGTAAAAAGAATTCAGGGTGCTCAATTTATCTCAGTAACAGACTTTTCCTTCTATTAGAGCAAAAATCCATTCTGCACTTATCTTCTAGGTTATATCTTTCGAAAGTCAGTACAAAATGCTGGACGGGCCAAATTGAATTTGTTCGCAAATTTTTCACCCGTAAATACAACGTGATCGTTCAAGAGCATTCTCGATCAAAAATTCGTAAAATACTCAAGCGCTTTGCTACGAGCCCAAAATGAATATACGTTTGCAGACTTCAACAATAGGAGCTAGTCCGCGTTCTTTCACCATATCCGTTACTCGAAACTGAAACTGCTGAAGCATAATCGTTACTATGAACTTTTTTTTCATTTCACTGCTTGGAAAATGTGTCCGAGCGATCATCACCCGTAAAAAGCGATTTTATAAAATCGGAAAACCATAAACATGTGAGCCTTATCTTCAAAATATTCAAATACAACTCAAATTGAAGATATCCATTTAAAACATATGCCTCTTCTGAGTCTATCGAAAATTTTTCAAAAAAGTAATGAATTTAATATACAAAATTATCCGATCTTCCAGATGAGATGCTCGTCAGCGAATATAATTGAAGGCGCAAGTAGGCAAAACGTACTACCGCGCATGCACCTTCATTGAAGTTCCAGGAAACGCAAAGATGCTTTTCTCATCCTTATATAAGTTATGTGTATGGAGGAGATGATCGTTCCATGGCCCTACGAGGATTACATTATAACGGAAACATACATTTTTCATTAGGGTGTTGTTTTATGGCGCCGAGCTGAAGAACTTCAAGCTTGGATATTCGCGAAATGAAAGACGTTTAAGAAACGCGCCGAAGAACCATATTATCTTTGATAGGTCTGCGGCTAGTTATAATTCCATGAAAAGAAGTCAAACACAACGGTGCAAACGTATATTTTACAAGAGGAATGTAATTTTACAGTTCGTCTAGGGAGTATCCGGAATTTATTATTTTTCATAATTTTAATATACTTCTTTTTTGTATAATAACATTCTAAGACAACAGTAATGTATAAAATAGGTTGTGCAGATAGTCGGCTATGGCCAAAGTTGCACAGCAATACTAGATAATAGAGGATAAACAATGGCATGGATATGAGCCATATACCAGTTTCAGATAGGCAGCGTAGGATTAAAGGAAACAATTTAAACGCTGTTGTGGAATTCACACAAAAATCAAATTAAAACAAACTGTCACTGTTAAAATTTCCCACCAAAATAATGGTTTGGGAAGCAATATCTTAGCGTGGTGCTACGCCTCTCTGTATGGTACCATTAATAGTGAAGAGTATTGTGCCATTCAAACGATTTTCTCCTTGAAACGGCGCATGCTTTATATTCAGACGGGTTGGCGTTTTCAGCTCAAGCTTGTATGTAAGAACACCAAGTGACAACCATTTCATGACCAGGAGCTTCACCAGATCTTAGTTCCATTGAAAACATATGGAGACTAATGAAAATTGAAGTTGAACGAGCAGCGCCACTTAATGAGGACGATTTCATTCAGTCAGTTTTACAGTCCTGGACTATCATCGCCGAAAATTATCGAAGTGATCTAGTTTCGGGTGTACCTCGGCGTTTAGTCAAATGTTTACAGTTGAATGGAGATTGTATAAGTAAATAAGATGAAGGTTTGGTTATAATTTTCTAATTCATGAATAAAAAATATATACTAAATAATTACAATTGAGCCTTGTTTTTTCCAGATACTTTTTGGGCGGACTATATTCGAATATAAGTATGCTAATTATGAGCATCCCAGCGCGACAGAATCTGACTTGAGCAAGAGAAAAGTTTTTCCTGTTTGAGATGTTGAAATGAATCAGGAATATAGTTCTTCGCTTGAATAGGCTTCCAAAAATATGTCGTGTGTATATATTTGCGCACTGAATGGAGCTAGTGTATGATAAATACATTGGTGGTGCTGTGTAGAGCGAATATAGGAGCGCGGCAGATTCGTTATTGTGCACATTACAGGGCACTTACGAGAAACTAAGTTTCAAAACTACGCATGTATGCTTCTTATATCTCGGCGAACAGCATAACCTAATCAGGCTTGTTTGTGTTTGAAATTGTTATGCAGATGTATGTTGTACTATCTCGATCTGTACAACTTTTCTTTACCAAAGCTCATACTCCTTATTAATGATATACGGTACAGATCAGCCGAATTAATATATTCGAATATATGTACTACTCTGTCAAGAAAGTACCGGGAATTTTCAATTAAAACAACATTTTTACATTTAATCGTCAAAATTTATTGGGTCGCCTTCAAAATAGGTTCCATTTGCTCCAATACATCTATGCCAACGGCACTTCCAATTATCGAAACATTTTTTATGGGCGCTTTCCGGGATGGACTTTAGCTCTCGCGCCGAATTTTGTTTTATGGCTTCAATCGACTCAAAACGGGTGCCACGAAGGGGCAATTTTAGTTTTGGGAAGAGGAAAAAGTCGCAGGGAGCCAAATCCGGCAAATACGGTGGTTGCTGAAGCACGTTTGTTGAGTTTTTGGCGAGAAAGTCAGTCACAATCGTAGCTCGGTGAGAAGGCGCGTTATCGTCATGCAAAATCCATGAGTTGTTCGCCCACAAATTTGGCCGCTTCTTACGGATACGCTCACGCAAACGTTTCATAACGCCTAGGTAATACTCCTTGTTTACATCCTGACTCTCTGGAACGAATTCGTAGTGCACCACGCCACGGATATCGAAGAAAACAATCAGCATCACCTTAATTTTCGAGCGGCTTTGGCGTGGTTTTTTCGGTTTCGGCTCATTTTTTGCCACTCATTCCGATGATTGCTGGCTTGTTTGCATATCGTACTCATAGACCCAGGTCTCATCACCAGTTATAATGCGTTCCATGAATGTAGAATCGGAATTACAGCGATCCAGCATGTCTGAAGCAACCTGTTCGCGATGACGTTTTTCAAGAAAATTCAGGTCTTTCGGTACGAGTCGTGCGGCCACCTTTCTCATGCCCAAAATATCAATCAAAATCGTACGTGCGGACTCGTGGGATATCTTAAGATCATGTGCTATCTCTCTCAAGCTAGTACGACGGTTTTGCAGCACCCTTTCCTTAATTTTATCGACGTTATCTTCGATCGAAGCCGTCGATGGGCGGCCACTTCACGACCGTCCTTGAAGGCTCTGTACCACTGATATGCACGAGTTTTCGATAGAGCATTATCACCAAAGGCATTTTGCAACATTTTCAATGCATCGGCACACGAAAATTCATTTGCAACACAAAACTTTCAACAAATTCTTTACTCAACGTAATCACCCATAGTAAAAATCGGCACGCACTCTGACATCGACTGACTTAATCAGCTGTTGCAAACACACTCGTTGACAGATCCCGCTCAAGCTTGGCATAGTAATTAAGGACAGTGGTACTAACCTAGGAAAAAAAAATTTTACCTGCCTCATTGCCCCGCCAGATTTAAATCGATAATTCCTGGTACTTTCTTGACAGAATATATGCTAATTATGAGCCTCACCTTGTGACAGGATCTGACTTGAGCATGAGGAAGGTTTTCTGCATTCGTAACATTAGGAAAAATCGGGAATCTTTGCTTAAGAAGGCTTGCGAAAGAATGTCGTGTATGTATATTTGCGTGCTCTTGATTGCTCTAGTGTATATTTGAAAATAAATATGCTAATTAGGAGCACCGCTGCGTAGCATGATCTGACATGAGCATGAGGAAAGTTTTCTTGTGCTCAGCTGTTTTAAAGACAAAAAAGAGAGGGTACCGTGTAGTGACCGGTGACGGAAAGAGGACCTTCTACGATAACCTTCAAAAAAATTAATACACTTGCCCTAGCCTATCGACCTCAACATCAACACCAAAGCCGAACTTTTATGGTTCGAAAGTTATGCTGTGTATCTGGAATGAACAAGAGGGCGTTATGTACTACAACCTACTGAAACCTGATGATTCTATTACCGGTGATCAGTACAGATGGCACTTAAACCGTGCATTGCCATAAAAGCAACCGGAATATAAGTACAGACCAGTTATTTTGTACATGACAACGCTCGGTCTCACATTGTAAAAGTTGTCATATTCTCCAAACTACTACTACCACTGGCCGTTTCTGATGAAAAAAGGTAATTTTTACACTGTAGAAGGTTTTTTTCAATAACTTAAATATCAAACATATTAATCATTCAACATCTCGATACAAATTTTAATTTTACAAAATGTCTTAAGATTCTTTTTATTTTTTTTTAATATTGGACGATGAGTGTTAATTTCATATGTCTACTTAAACGAAACACTGAGACATTAATTCAATTCAATCTTTTAAAAAATTCCAGAAAATTTCCGAAAACTAAAATTTCTAGCGAGGTGTAACATAATAACTCTATTTGATATGGAAAATATTGGAAGAAACCAGAGGAATCCAGCCTCTCCAGCAGGAACAGTACACTAAACCAATACCGTAGCCACCCAGGTATCCAGACCTGAAACCATAAAATTTTTGGCTGTTTGGCTGTGGTGATACGGAAAAAAAAAGTTTTATTGTAATGGTTCTGCCGGAAAGGCTTATGTCATCACCAGGATTCATGAAACAGTAAAAATCTTGAATGAAGCTTATTTCGATTATGTGGGTGGGACATTTTATAAAAGGTTACAAAAATGTATTAATGAAAATGGTGATGTTTTTTAGGTTGAATATCACACATGAAATTCTTTCTTTTTAATATTTCTACTCACGTTTAGTGCATTTAGGTTCAGATCATTTCAAAAATGCATAATTGAACTTTTTTTCAGTAGTTTCCGAAAACGACCCTTTTCCGATATTACTCATGATTTTTCGATTCCAGAATACATATCCGACCTCTAGGAAGTGAATTTATAAACTCCCCCGTTAATGTTGTACCGGTCCATTTGACCTACCACCTTATTGAACTACCCGAAAAATTTTTATTACTATTCATTTATATTGATAAGTAGACTACACTAGTTCAATATTGTTTCAAATGGATTTTCGTCAAGTGAAGACCGTTTTAATTAAATTTTTGACTCAGATTGATTTTGGAAAAAAATCCATTATCTTCTCGTAAGGTACAGATGAAACAATTTCGAAACGAGATAAACCTTTTTAATTGTAATTTTTTTTTATTCGTTGTACATTTAATATAGTATAAGATAGAATAATACCATGTTTGTGTGAATGTTCACCATAGTAAAGTTTTGAGTATTTGCGATATGTTGGATAGATTAAAGATAGCACATCTCAGTACTTGATCACTAATTGCCCATTTTGAGGATGTAAGACAACTATTGAATAGTGAGTCCATTGATACATTGTGTTTATCGGAAACTTGGCTTAATGAGGCCATAGCAAATGAAAAGGTCGTAATTAATGATTATTGTCTATTCCGTTTATATAAGAAATAATTTGAAGATGTTTGTATCGAAGATTGATATGAAGAAACCATGTGATTTTGAATATATGTTCCTCAAGCTTATTGTTGGCGTTTTGGGACTGACATATGGACCCCCCAATTGTGGAGTGAACTCTTGTATTGAACAGAAGGATGATTTACTGTCGCAACTGATTCCAACTTCTGATTACTTTATGCTGATGGGGGACATGCTAGATGTGACTAATCCCTTGAATTTTTGTTGCTCTAATTACGGTTTGACTCAGGTGATAACTGATCCAAAACGTGTTTCGCGGTTTTCTGAGAGTCTCCTTGATCCTATTTATATAAGTTTTCCTGAAAAGAAATTAGATGACGGAACTGTTGATGTTCACTTTTCAGATCACAGATTAGTTTATGTTACGGTAAACCTCAAGGTACCACGGTTGAAACAAAAATTCGTGACTGTTCGTAATTTTAAACATTTCAATCATGGCGTGTTTCTAAATGATCTGCTAAATTTGTCATGGCATGACTTCTATAGGGTTGAGAGAATTGACAAGAAGGTGGATTGTTCTGAGAAAAACATACAATATATAATATTTTCAATTTGCATGCACCTTTTCGTACTTACGGATTTAGTATGCCACGGGCGCCTTGGCTGACTGATGATGTTAGGCTTATAATGAGGGAGAGAAATAACGAATTCAGTAAGTTCAGGATATCCAATAGTGAGGAGGATAGGTTGAAGTACAAGGAGCTTAGAAATTATGTTTTATATCGTGTCAGACAGAAGAAGGAATATACTACTCGTATGTTTACTTTGAGAGCTGAGGAAGATAGGAGGACGTTGACTCATATGTGTGAACTAAATTCAAAATGAAGAGAAATTCCCAATATCGTTTTGAACGAAAACGCAGTGAATGCATTTTTTCAAATTTGCTGAATGCACCTCATGTCTGTCAGGACACTGTTGATTAGTATAAGGAAATATCACGTTTTTGCGATGCCCGGTTTGGTTTCACACTTGTGTCTGTAGAAGAGGTTGAGGCAATTTTTCATTCCATCAAGTCTGGGGCATGTGGTCGTGACTATATATCACCCCCAGATGTTGTCGTTTTGTTATTCTCATTTGCTCCCTCAAATCTGCCATATTATAAATCCTTGTTTGGACGCCGGAGTCTGTCCTGATTCTTGGAAGGAAGCTGTTGTTCAGCCTATTCCTAAGGAAGAACATTCCACCTCTCTTGCAGATTTGCGCCCAATCCGTTTACCTCCAGTTCATCCAAAATTGTGGAAAAGATCATCCACAAGCATTTAACTGATTATCTGAATATAAATGGAATAATGCCAAGTTGTCAATCTGGTTTCAGGAGGAATCATAGCACTGTGACTGCCCTTCTGAAGGTCACCGATGATATTTTGTGGGCCATCGATAATGGGCAAATAACCGCTCTTGTACTTCATGATCTTTCTAGGGCATTCGACACTGTCGATCACGATGTTTTGCTGGCTACGCTGCAGCATGTTATATTGTCGTATATTCCGTTGGCATTTTTTAACTCGTAAGCGTGTGATGTGCAATGGGAAGTTATCTGTTAGTTTTCCGATAAGAACAGACGTACCGCAGAGGTCAGTTCTTGGACCCTTGCTCTTTTTGGTTTATATCTTTGATATGTTCAAAGTTGTGACATATTGTTCTATCCATGTTTATGCCGATGATATTCAGTTATATTATAGTTTTAATCCTGAAGATTGTGCAGGCGCTAGTAGTTCCCTGATTGGAGATTTGGGGATCGTGTATTAGTTTGCGGCCGCGCATATCTTGAAGTTAAATTCTAAAAAGGCAAGTTTCACATTATTCGGTAAATCACAAGGGTGTAATGAAGTCCTGCGGAGTGACTTTCGTCCCATGGTAGATGGTAAGCTCTCAAGTTGCTTTGGTGCGTAACCTGGGATTGAAGATGAACTGTAGTCTACGTTTCACAGTTCATGTCTCATTGTTATTGAGAAGATCTTACTCCAGGCTTATAGTGCTTTATGCAAACCGTCAAATTTTGAACTTTCATTTACGAAAGATGTTGTGTGAGTCAGTTGTTCTCTCGGTTTTTCAGCATGGTAACGTTGTTTACGGGCCATGTGCAAGTCCAGCGCATATGCTGTAGATCTGTTTTCAGACTCAGAAAGTTCGATTCGGTTTCTCAACATCTGAAGTCGTTGAGGTGGTTGCCTATGTGTGAGGTCTGGAAGATACATCTGCTTACTCTGACTCATGGCATAATCAAAACAAATGCTCCAGAATATCTGCGTGAGAAAATCGCCTATAGATCGAGTGTACACGGGGTGCAGGTGAGATCTAGGAACATACTGTCAATACCAAAGCATAGAACGCTAACATTTCAGAGGAGTTCTTCTCATATGTCGCTAAAGTTGTATAACCGATTGGACGATGTTATCAGGGGAAGCTCTATACTGTGCTTTACCTTGATCAATTCTGAAATTGATTTGTACGTAGTCTTGCTGATTTTAAGATGTCATTACATGCTTTATACATAGCTGGTTATGATTCGTTTACAGTTTTCATTATGGTATATTTGTAGAGTCTATATTTCTTGTAAAATTGGTTGTAATTAATCAATTGATCTATTTTTCACATGAGTTTATTAAGTTGGTGAATATTCTGGGTGGCCATATCCATATCCATGTGCATATGCGTATGTTTATAACTTTTTGTTTTTTCTTGTTTAGTTTTTCTTGTCATTGGTAATGAAAAGTTTTTTATTCGAAGCCTTTTGATGATGGTATGATGAGGTTATATGTAAGAATAGCTCTAAGTTTTATATCGCCTAATTGTATCTTATTTTATGAATAAAATAATTTTTTGAATTAGATTGAATAAACAAGTAATCATGACAGAAAGATTCTGCTGTTACATAAAACCCAACACTAATGCATCCAGTCGTTTTCCAATAATTTAAAAACGCATTTGGGCAAACGGTATCGATTATGTCCTTTCCCGTGACATACAGATATACATCAAGACACGACAATCGCAGGCATTTCCTGCCCGACTCATTGCCGACACAAAGAAGCGCCAAAACCTTTCGGATTCATATCGTAGGCCACGTGATACGACTGGGAATTTATGGCGCATGCGCCGATTGCTCGGAAAGTTTTCAGGGAGATCGGACAGCGTAGCTGGCGATGCCGTTCCGGTCTGGATAGAAGAAGAATTGATGAGGGTGCTGCAAGTGATGGTTACAAATATGGAGTAGCAGATATATATATATATATATATATATTCTTGATTTTCAGAGGAATGAAGAAAATTATTAAATATTGGAATCAAATAAGATATTTCTTAGTTTTCTATCACTTTTTATGACTGTAACTGTAGTTTAAGTCTTGGGCTCCCTAGGTTTCTCAAGAAATAAACAATCTATGTTCTGGAAATGAGATTAATATTTTCCTCTATTTCAACTGCAATATATTTGATAGAAAATCTTTGTTTGTAACTCTTTGCTTTTTGCAGAATGAGACAAAATAGGAAAAATGAGAAAAGGTCTAAATTCACTTATTTTTGATTAATTATAGTGATTCCACAACTGAATCAAAATTCAATGGTCCGTATTACCACCTCTTCCCTCAATCAGTTGCCCAATACGCCTAGACATCCCACGAATCAAGTCACTAATGAAATTTTCAGGCATATCGTTTCATTCTTCCTGAAGGGCTCAACTCAATTCCTGAAAAGTTGATGGTCGGTTTTGGCGATTGGATATTGCTCTTCCTAAGTAATCCCATACGTGCTCAATTGGATTAATGTCTGGTGAGTGTGGTGGCCAGTTCATTCTCTGGATATTGTTCTCTTGAAGAACGTTTTGAACCATTCGGGTGGGGTGTGGTGGCCGTTATCATCCTGATAAATGAAATTATCCCCAATTTCGTTGCGTAGATTAACAATGATTGGTTCAGTGATGTTTTTTACGTAGATGGCACCACTCATTGTTCGTTAAACGATAATAAGAGGGGTACGGCGATCGTCATTATACCCATTATTGACCCGCCTTGAAAGGGCACAACTTCCCGTCAAAATTGAACCGCTCTAGTCTGCCTGGAACTCTGCAAATCCTTTCTCGTCGACTATCACTTTGTACACCTAATCGTGACTGGTCCGAAAAAAGTACGTTGCGACATTGTGGCAAAAACCAGTCTTGGTGGTGATCTACCCATTGCCGACGGGTAGCTCTATGTCCAGATGATAGCCGAGGTAATTCTTGATTATTTCGGTCTCTACTTGACGGAAATTCATCGTAAATGAGTTGAAGTAAAACACTTCATTTCCGCTTATTTTTATTTTCCAACGACAATTGTTTCGTCAATTACATATTGACTTCGTCAGGTGAGTATGGTAACTAACTACTTTTACAAAATCTTTCTCCTTAAATACAAGTTTCACTAAAAATACGTGATAAAATGAAGTTTTCTCGAAATTTATTCAAAAAGGTTCAACAACGGAGAACGGTTCACATCTGTTTGGTCGTTCAACAAAATATTCATTTTATGATGCGGCTTTATTTCCATTGCTTCTAAAAGGTTCAGTCTATTGCATTTGTTCTCGAAATGGAGAACTTCAAAGTTATGGTCAAAATCATGTCCGGATTCTTGTAGATGCCTGGCATAAGTGGAGTTTGATTTATTCTTAACGAAAGAATTCTGCTGCTCCTGGACCCTACTCTCAAAAGATCTACCCGTTTGGCCAATGTATCCATATGGACATGTACCACAATTTAACCTATATACTCCTGATCTCTTGTTCTTATTGACGATATCTTTATTATTTTTCATTAATATACCTAAAGAATTTATTGTTTTATAAGAGATACTGACATTTCGTTTTTTCTTGAAATATCTAGCTATCTGTTCAGATTTTTGTTCTATGTATGGTAAGCAAATAAACTTTTCATTTTTTCTGATATGTGGATAAACTAATGACATAGATTGTTTTAGTTTCATTTTATTCAATAATTGATGGGTTATACCCATTATTTACTGTTACTTGTTTTATTATATTCAATTCTACTTCAAAATTCTCTTGTGACATAGGTACATTAACTAGTCTATACACCATACTATTGTATGCTGCTAATTTGTGGGATAAAAGATGATTTGAAGAAGAATGTCTGTGTGTGTTGGTTTCCGTGTTGGTTTGCGGCAAATCGAAAAATTATGTCTATTGTTGATTTTAATTATTTTCAAGTCTAAAAAATTTATGCTGTCATTTTGTTCTTCTTCGTGAGTAAATTTTATCGTAGGGCATACCTGGTTGATAAATTCTAAAAATAACGAAAGTTGTCTAGACGTACCGACGAAGAGGCAAATAATGTCATCTACAAAACGGTACCAATAAATAAGTTGCTTAAAAGGCGAGTGCCCTTGTACTTTGTCTTCTAGGAAATCCATAAATATTTCAGCTAATATAGGACTTAGTGGATTTCCCATCGTAAGGCTTTCGTTATCCTCATAAAATATTCCATTAAACAAGAAATAGTTTTGTGCAATACATATGTTGAGGATATCCATTATTTCTTGTTTAATTAAATAAGAACAACCACACTCCAACTCACCCTATTCAATAAAAAATTCAATTGAGCTTACAAAAATTTTATCCCCCGATTTAACTGTATTATGATATCATTTGATGTAGTTGATATATTCCCGAGTATACCAAATGAAAAATGTCTGAATATAATCTAAACTATACTCACAAAAATTAACATCAGTCAGATTATTAAAAACGAAATTTCAACCTATTTCGTGGAGGAAAGGTATTTCCAATACAATAATAACTTTTACACACAGAAAGGTGGACTTGTCATGGATTCACCTCTAGGTCCAATCCTAGCTGGAATCATTAGATCCTTCCATACAAAAATCCTAAAATCCACACACGCAAAGCATATCATTGTTGGTACGAATATGTAGACGACACATTGGTTTGTTTCTGAGGAACACATTTTGAACTATAAAACACACTGAAATATCTCAATGGTTTTCACGATGAGTTCAAATTCACTATATAGCCACAATATCATAATCAACTTGATTTTCTGGACTTAACTTCAATTAAGAATAATAATTGTCATTATAAAATAAAACACTTGTTTACATTTTCTACTTTATTTTTGGTATTGACGTACGTTTCGTCTTTGCTAGAAAGACTTCATCAGAATACGAAGTAACAGTTGTTGTACAATGAATTTATAAGATTTTTTACAGAAGGTGTACATGTGTTTTTAATTGTTCGTCGGGTTGGTTTTCTCAAAGAATATTCCCTTCAGAATCGTGTTCACTCGATCCCTTGTAAATATTGAATAGAGGGGTGTAATAAAAATCTATTTGTTCATTTACTAGGTTATTGCTGTTTTTATGTTTATTTATTTCGTAAATTTCCCATAAGTTCAATTTTAGACCTCTATTTTCAACATGTAGAATTTCTATTTCTTTTGTGAAAGAATGGTTATTTTCAAGAAGGTGTTTAGCATAATGTGAATCTTTTTTATTTTTTATCGAAACTTCTTTTATGTTCTGTTAGGCGTGTACCGAAATTTCTACCTGTTCTACCAATATAAATCTTTGGGCAATCTGGGCAAGTGAGTTTGTATACACCTGATAATTGAAGTTTATCCATACTGTTTTTATTGTTTTTGATGTATTTGCTAATAGGATTGTTTGTCTTGAAAGAGACTTTAATATTTTCTTTTTTGAGTAGGTTTTTTAGTTGAATACTAATGTTTCCGAGATATGTGAGGCTAACGTATTTGTGTTCAGATAGATCAGATGTTACTGGATAAATTTCTTTTATTGTGTTTTTGTGTATACGTTGGTTAATTAAATTATCTATTAGAGATGTATTATATCCATTGTTGTAAGCTATTTGTTTAATTATACATTTTTCTTTCTGGAAATTGACTTGGTTTAGTGGAATGTTCAATAAACGGTATATCATACTATGGAGAGCTGCTAGTTTGTGTTGGAATGGATGAAAAGAATTACGGTGTATAATGGTATCTGTTTGTGATGGTTTATGATAAATTGCGAAGTTATGTTTATTGTTTTCTCTAGTTATCGTGAGGTCAAGAAAGTTGATGGATTCATTATGTTCTATTTCTGAAGTGAAAACTATTTTTGGGTGGAGATTATTTATAAAATTCTCAAATGTTGATATTTGTCTGTTAGTACCTACGAAACATGCAATTATATCATCCACATACCTACACCAATAAAGGATGTATTTTTTGAACGGATGTTTATGAATTTTGTTTTCTAGGAAATCCATGAAGATTTCCGCGAGTAAAGAGGTTAGTGGATTTCCCATGATTAAACCTTCTTCGCTAGTAGATAAAGTATTGTTAAATTTGAAGAAATTTTGGTTTATACAAATATTTAATAAGTGTATTATTTCTGATTTTATGACGGGGTTTACTTTGTTATAATTTAAAAGTTCTTCTATCAGTTTCAATGTTTCCATTGGGGGGACACTAGGAAAAAGGTTTTTAACATCCCACGAAATCAATTTTGCATTGTTAGGTAAAGTTATATCTTGGATGATATAATTGCATGTTTCGTAGGTACTAACAGACAAATATCAACATTTGAGAATTTTATAAATAATCTCCACCCAAAAATAGTTTTCACTTCAGAAATAGAACATAATGAATCCATCAACTTTCTTGACCTCACGATAACTAGAGAAAACAATAAACATAACTACGCAATTTATCATAAACCATCACAAACAGATACCATTATACACCGTAATTCTTTTCATCCATTCCAACACAAACTAGCAGCTCTCCATAGTATGATATACCGTTTATTGAACATTCCACTAAACCAAGTCAATTTCCAAAAAGAAAAATGTATAATTAAACAAATAGCTTACAACAATGGATATAATACATCTCTAATAGATAATTTAATTAACCAACGTATACACAAAAACACAATAAAAGAAATTTATCCAGTAACATCTGATCTATCTGAACACAAATACGTTAGCCTCACATATCTCGGAAACATTAGTATTCAACTAAAAAACCTACTTAAAAAAGAAAATATTAAAGTCTCTTTCAAGACAAACAATCCTATTAGCAAATACATCAAAAACAATAAAAACAGTATGGATAAACTTCAATTATCAGGTGTATACAAACTCACTTGCCCAGATTGCTCAAAGATTTATATTGGTAGAACAGGTAGAAATTTCGGTACACGCCTAACAGAACATAAAAGAAGTTTCGATAAAAAATAAAAAAGATTCACATAATGCTAAACACCTTCTTGAAAATAACCATTCTTTCACAACAGAAATAGAAATTCTACATGTTGAAAATAGAGGTCTAAAATTGAATTTATGGGAAATTTACGAAATAAATAAACATAAAAACAGCAATAACCTAGTAAACGAACAAATAGATTTTTATAACACCCCTCTATTCAATATTTACAAGGGATCGAGTGAACACGATTCTGAAGGGAATATTCTTTGAGAAAACCAACCCGACGAACAATTAAAAACACTCCTAAGCTCGCCGCCTACAGATCAATGAGACATAGAGCATTTCAAATAGCCTTGAATGAAACTAAGTTGAAAGGGGAACTGAATACAAACAAAAAATGGCTACAAACAATCAAATCTAAACAAAAACTATAAATTCTCTCATAACCAAAAAAGGAAAACAACTCATTATGAAACAAATATAACCCACTTTCAGAACAGGAAACCATGGCAAGAATATCTCAAAACAAACATAGTTAGAATAAATGTGAGGAGTGGTTCAATTTACTGGCCAGTTCATAATTGTAAACGACCAGCGCATTCGCCATTTAGCACTTCGATACTATAATCTGGACTAAAGAAATTAAATAAAGTTTGCATTTGAATGATTCTAAAATATATACCAAAATGTTAAATTTCCCAGTTTTCTGATAGACAAAACCAATACTCAGCGCCATAGATTTTTTATAGGGTATACTAAGTATTTGGCCTTTCTGTGATTTTTCTTTATCAAAAAATGTTTAACTTTTGTAAGTTTAGTTTCTTTGGTGGGTTTTCCCAGATATACGTTCTGCGCGCCACGCCGATTAAGTTTGGAACTTCACCTACTGCATACACCTACCGCGGCATAAACCACACAAAGCTTCAAAAATCTACCAAACAATATGCAGACCGATATGAACATCTAATAGCATAATTAAAAAAATAAATATATGACAGTAATTTATTTCCACAAAAATGTTTGTACTAATACAACAATTGTTTCACCATGATGTGCCTTCTTCAGGTATAACATTGTACTGTATCTGAAGAAGCCACATCGTGGTGAAACAGTTGTTGTATTAGTACAAACATTTTTGTGGAAATAAATTACTGTCATATATAAATTTTTTTGATTAAAATGAGTTTCCACCAAGTGAAGACCGAATCTATCAAATATCTAATAGCATATATCGGGTATTTTTTAGAGTGATAGAACTTTCGATAGGGATAACTGTGATTTGACAGAAGGTAGAAGCCATGTTGTTTTGACATTTCTGTTCAGTAAGCATTGACAAATTATCATCCAAAGACTCACGCCGCAACAACGTTTACAAATTTAATTTCAAAATCAGTGTTCTATTAGCCAAACTTATAGAGCACTTCGTGAAATTTATTGTTTACATAATCGTCTTTCAGAGCAGCTTATTCGTCGAACTATCGATAGATTTCGGACAACATTTTCTCTACTCGATGTAACAACAACAACAAGACAAAAAAGAACTGTAAGTAAAGAAGGAAATGTCGCTGCTGTAAGTCATAGTGTTAATATCTATTCGTCGACGTTCACTACATGGACTCTGTGCATCCACCACATGGAAAATTTCACGTGGAGATCTTGGTCTGAACCCATACACGATCCAACTGGTTCAAGAGCTATAGCCATTCGACCATAATAAGTTGTTTTTGCTGATTGGGTCCAAGAACAGCTTGAAGTTGATCCACTTTTTTATCGTAAAATTGTGTTTAGTGATGAAGCTTATTTCTGGTTGAACGGCTATGTAAACAAGCAAAATTGCCGTATATGGAGTGAAAATAATCCTCAAGAAGTTCTGCAGGTTCCATTGCATCCTGAAAAATGCACTGTAAGGTGTGCTTTACACGCTGGAGGCTTGATATCGTCCATATTTCTTCAAAAATGATGATGAGCTAATGTTACAGTGAATGGTGCTCGGTTCAATTAATTGGCCTCCAAGATCATGCGACATAACTCCACTGGATTATTTTATTTGGGGTTATGTCAAGTTATTGGCTTATGCTGATAAACCAGAAACAATAGACGCTTTGGAAGCCAACATAACTCGTGTTATTGATGAAATAGGGCCTGAATTACTCGAAAAATTAGTCCAAAATTGGTCTACTAGAATACGGTTCCTCAGAGGTAGTCGTGGCGGACATATGTCGTAAATTATTTTTAAAACTTAAATGTCATAAAATTATCTTTCAAATAAAAAAAATTTGGCTTCCATCTTAATTTAAATGTGTTTTATTTCAATGTAAAGTTCTATCACTCTAAAAAATCACCCGATATATTTATAGTGAGGGGTCGTCTGTCCACCCTGGCACTGCGTCCGTACGGACTTTAGGAAAGTGCTATTCATCTCCTTACCATACCCGCAATAAGAATTTGTTGGCACACAGAACTACTTATCTTCTAGCAAATTCAATGCCGTTCTAAATATGTGGTCAAATTTGATGAGGCTACAAGGATAACTGAACTATAATTGATTTTAAGAAAAAACTTGGAACATTTCGTGCAATCAAAAAATGTTTAATTGAAGAATCAACATTTTTATTGCGAATAACTTGTGTGATCTCCCCTTAAAGTTTGGCTCTGTTGAAAGTAGACTTTATAAGACATTTGTGCCAACCAAGCTACCGAAAGAATTTGGACAATTCCCTCAAGCGAGCTCTTTGAGTGATCTTGTATTGAATATCTCGAAATAAATACTCGTTCTGGAAAGATGATCTGTTACAGCTTTCTTGTTTCCTCTTCTGACCGGGCACGCAATCCATTCATACCTCGACCGATTTCATGCGGCATACCGCTTTGCAGCAACCCTCCATCACCATTATTTATTAACAGATTGATAAGGTTACAGGTTTCAGTCAAAGAACTCGACACGTAATTGTAACCATGCAACCGATAGGGCGTTCAATTTTTTATGATACAGTTATAATTAGACTGACAATCGGGAATCGAAAGCACAAGGGCTTCAAATACCGATCCAACTGGCATGAATGTTTATTAAAAAAATCAAAGTGAACACAATATGAGTAAAATCTAAAAATAAACGACACATCAATGAATGTTACCATGTTACAATGAAACTCATTGAAGAAATAAGCTTCTTTTTTTTATTCAATTCGGTCTGTTCTATACAGTATTTCTCAAATTGACTTGAATACAGGGAAAAACATGCTGAATTTTCATTTTATCATGAGACCAAATTGTGAAAGTTCGAATTTTCAATAAATTTTTTTTTTCAATACTTGGAAGTGTATCTGATATTCTATTCATGGAATTGAAATGAAATTGCCTTTTAAAAACATGAAACACTTAAAGGACTTCTCAAAGAATATAAGTTATTTGAAATATTTAATATATTTAAATATCCGAATAAGTTAATTCAGAAATCTCTCAAAACATGCACTATATCTTCAGAAAAAAAATATAATTCTAAGCAATCCCTTCTTCGGTCCTAAATAATATTCCAAATATCAAAATCAAAAAACTAACCTATATCAACAACGCACCATGTGTAAAGAAATGAATGTTTCGAAACACAGATCAACTTTATAATTCAAGATTGATCTATGTTCTAACAAAATCAAAGAACAGTGTGAGTTATTTTTAAGGCTTATTTAAATTCATTGATATTCCATAATGAGATTTATTGAAGCCAAAATATAATTATATATTATATATAAAATAAAATAGGAAGGCCTTTTACTTGATAAAAGAAATATAACGAAATTTGAATATCAAAACAAATTAAAATATGTTTGTCTTCTACAATTTTAATTTCAAAAAAATTCTTATTCAAAAAACTTTTAGAATTAAATTAATGTCTGAAACAAGCACCGCTTACATTCAATAGACGTATATAATCAAATTTAATATATAATGTCAAATGGAATAAATAAACCAACAGATATACGAAAGTCATTAAAATTAATAAATAAATATTTGAAGGAGACAAAATTTTGTTTCTTGTCTTACCTTTAAGAACACCAATTGCCTTTTAATGAATTAACTAAAGGACTTCTCAAAGAATATAATTTATTTGAAATATTCAATATATTTAAATAAAAGTAAAAGGCCTTTCTATTTTATTTTATATATAATATATAATTATATTTTAGCTTCAATAAATCTCATTATGGAATGTCAATGAATTTAAATAAGCCTTAAAAATAAATCACACTGTTCTTTGATTTTGTTAGAACATAGATCAATCTTGAATTATAAAGTTGATCCGTGTTTCGAAACATCATTTCTTTACATGTGGTGCGTTGTTGATATAGGTTAGTTTTTTGATTTTGATATTTGGAATATTATTTAGGACCGAAGAAGGGATCGCTTAGAATTATATTTGTTTTTTGAAGATATAGTGCATGTTTTGAGAGATTTCTGAATTAATTTATTCGAATATTTAAATATATCAAATATTTCAAATAAATTATATTCTTTGAGAAGTCCTTCAAGTGTGTTCATGTTTTTAAAAGGCAATTGGTGTTCTTAAAGGTAAGACCAGAAACAAAATTTTGTCTCCTTCAAATATTTATTTTTTAAATTTTAATGACTCTCGTATATCTGTTGGTTTATTTATTCCATTTGACATTATATATTGAGTTTGATTATATACGTCTATTAAATGTGAGCGGTGCTTGTTTTAGACATCAATTTAATTCTAAAAGTTTTTTGAATAAAAATTTTTTTGAAATTAAAATTGTAGAAGACAAACATATTTTAATTTGTTTTGATATTCAAATTTTGTTATATTTCTTCTATCAAGTAAAAGGCTTTTTTATTTTATTGTAATATAGGAAACTTCTGAAATTGGATTATCTAGAAAGTATAATCCAATACCAAAGTAGAGAGATTTTTCAGTGAATAGAGTTCTTGAGTTTGTTTCCTTCATTCAAGTGAGTAAATATATTAGAATATTTTGAAAAATGCTACCGAATTGATTTGTTACTTTTTCGGTTTGTTATTTGAAGTACTCGGTGATATATTTGATAATTATCCCGAATTCAAAATATCAGTAGATTCATTATAAAAACAAGTTGTAGAAATATATGTGTTTTAGTAGCAATAAATTGATATTATAAACATTTAATTGCGACTGGAGTTTCGGAACTTATCTGTCTTATTTTCAGACAACTGAAGACATATACTGGTAGAAGAGGTGATAAAAGCAGGTTTGTTAGGGCGCCTAAGAACTATTAGAATGTCGGCACGCAAAAGAAGATTGCTAAGCAGATGTTACTTATTTTAATATCTCAAATATTTTGGATTTACATAGATCCGTACAGTCATTCATAATTTTTACATTATTTTTATGGTGAACTTATTTGACAATTTCAACAGATTCCAAATAATCAATTTTCTTTCCTTTTGATTCTACATGTAAAAATTCAAGATTAAATTTTGTCGGAAAAGAATGGAAATTTTTTAAACAATGAGTAGCAAATGTAGGAGTTCGTTTATTTTTCATGAAATTTATTTTATGTTCGTTGAATCTCGTCTTGAAATCTTGAAATTCCGTCTGTCCTATATATTTATTACTGCACTTTGAACAAGATAACTCGTAAACTCCCGATTTGTGTATGTTTAGAGTTGGGTCCTTTGCGTCGAATAATACGGATAATTTTGTTTCGTAATTAGAAAGCAACATTAACATCTAATTTCGAAAGACTATTGGCCACTTTATGACTTATGCTACCGAAGTACGATAAAGAAATGATTTTTTTGTTTTCTTTAGTTCTATGATAGGATAAATTTGGTTTATAGCTATTCTAGATTGTTTCTGTTGAATTAAAATATCCTTTATATTGGGGTTGAAACCGTTGTTCGCGGCTATAGATCTTAAAGTTTTCACTTCAGCTTCGCTCTTATTTTTTCATGAGGGTAATGCGAAAGCTCTATGGATTATCGATTGTTACATTGAAATTTTTGTGAATATAGGCGATTGGAGTCAATAGGAATATATATATATATATATATATATATATATATATATATATATATATATATATATATATATATATATATATATATATATATATATATATATCAGTGGATAAGGGTTTTCTGATTACGATAAATTCTGTTTTACTATTCGAGAGGTCTAAAAATTTGATTCTATTATTTGATTCTTTTTCTGATTTAAATTTAATTTTAGGGTCAAAAATTGACTCAGTTTTCTGGAAGTTCCGGAAATACACGTAAGTATATCGTCTACGTATCTGTACCAGAAATTAATATTCACGGGTAATTTTGAATTGGAGATTCTACTTTCTATTTCGGACATAAATATATCTGCAAAGAGTGGATTGAATGGAGAGCCCATAGCTAGGTTTTTCTATCGCTCGTATATTTTATTGTTGAATTGAAAATAGTTTTTGAGCAGGCATTGATCTAAAAGTCCGATGAAATTACTGTGTATCACAGGATATTCATGTGATTTTTCAAGAATTTCTAAATCTAAATGAATGCTATCATTTCTCAGTATCTTTGGAAACAAATTGTCTACATCCAGGCGTACTAGGTAGGAATTATTTGGCAAAAGTGGAATTTTGGTAAAAGTTTTTAATTTCGTTGTTAATTGTATGGAATTTTTAATTGCGTATTCCGGAGTGAAATAATTAAGTCTTTTGAAAATTCCATTTAATTCTTTTTCTATTTTAATGTAGGGCTACTAATAAAGGAATTAACTGGGCGAACTGGTGCATCTTCTTAGAGTTTTGGTGGGGTAGGATTACCATTTATGAAATGATGATTTAATTTAAATAAAGAAATGTCTGACAAAGTTTTTCTCAATGACTTTTGAATTTTAGTCGCTGGGTCAACGGGAATTTCTACGATATCTTGATTTTTAATCAAATAATTAATTTTCTCTACGTACTTCGATCTAGAAAGAATAACTGTGCATCTGATTTATCTGCTTTGGTGACGGTAAGATCCTCAGATTGTCGTTCAACATCAGTAGTTTCATTAATATATTGTTTTTTTTTTTGGAATATCTCTAATACTATTGCCTTTATCAGCACATGTGGAGTCTAAATCATTGGTAAATTGTGAAAGTCTGCTTTTATTCATTTAAATGCATGACAACTAAGTGAATTCTAGATACTCTAGTATTGAGAAAAATTTACGATGTTGAAATTTCCTTCGCTGAATAAGGGTAATAAGTTAAAAATAAAGAAAATATGTAATGAGAAAAATCAACAGAATAATCAAGTCCAATTCATAATTTTTTCCACAATCTGAGAATATCAAAAAGTAATTGAATTTTTTCAAGGAATATAATCACAAATTAGGATTTCTATACAGGTGGTGCCATCTTCAGATCTGAGCTTCAACAAAAACTAGTTGGTAGAAATCAATAGCGCATTTTCACTGATTCGTGCCATCTACTGAACACATTGAAGCTATTATTTGAAGAGGTTTCCAACTCTTATTCCAACTATTATTTCAATCGGCGTCACTTAAATAATTCAAATATTTCAAATAATTTTTTTACACAAGAAAGCGACATATTAATTGGCTGGAATATCATCAGTTCATAGAGTTATCAAAATATATAAACTCAAGATGGTCATAGAAAAAGAGAATCTTTCATCTAATGTCTTCTAATATTCAGTTACCGCTCTTTCACATGTATTGCAATTACAGTTGTAAAAACCATTTATAATGTTCAAGTAACTACTTTTCACCTTCAAATAAAGAAAAATATCGAAAGAATTAATTCTAACAGAGCCATCTATCGAACCAATCCCAGAATAGATTATCTAAATCACGTTTACATAATCAATACCAAGTGTATCCGCAAGTCCTCTGTTGAGAAGATTTTGAACTAAACAACATGCCACGTGGCACATAGAGCAATTTACCCCATACAGGCAGACCTCTGGAAATGGAGACTGAATTACCTGTCTCTAAAATACAAAGAAAGAACGCTAGATGGCGCTACTCCATATATACTCTACACTGAAGTGAAGTTTATATTAATATATTGGATTAGACTCGGATATTATTTAACTAAATCCCATTTATATATTATATATAAGAGTATATAATTTTAGACTTTCACCTACTCAATAAAACGCTATACAATATTCGATTATGGTAAATGTGATAATAAATATGTGCAATTTTTAGATTATTCGTTTAATATATCATTGAAAACCATTATTCAAATATATTTACGAATTATGAATTTGAAGATTAGGGGAAAAACTATTTTTCATGGATCATTCTAAGCAACAAGCATTGTGAATGTGAGCAACGACGCGTTTCGACTCTGGCATTATTCTCAAGTGTGTAGAAATATAGTGTAAAGGATATATAGGGTATCATATTATTGTGAGGAAGGAAAAAGTTATTTGGGTTTTCACTATTTGAAGAACGGAATTTCTATGAATTTTGATCATCACTTCCAAGCATTCTTGATTGTTTTGTTTTGAGAATCAGTAACAATGACTGAACAGAAAATCTTCTATCTTTCGTTTCAAGATCGGAATTTTCTGTTTCTACAGTGTTCTAGGAGTATCAGGATAATAAATAATAAAATAAAATAAATTTGAGCGCATTCGCCATTTTGCAACGACAAAATGTGAATAGTTGGTAGTTCTTCGAAAGAAAAATGGACAAAACTATATATTGAGAAAAACAATGACTAATAAAATGTTTTTTTGTTTTCAAAGTGTTGAGGTATTCAATAACTGAAGTATAAATATTTTTTGACTATTCTCTAATGTGCCAATTTCAACTCTCCAAAGTTTTCATTATTTCCTGCCAAGATGTAAAGATAAAAACGATCTCGAAAAATCAGAAGGTTGCGCGAAAAAATTATCTCGTTTTTAGTCATACTCAAAATTTTTCTGGACATCATTTTCATGAAGATTCATCCTGTAAGAATTGAAATCGGTTGGAAAATAATAGAGCAACTAACAAATGTATCTTAAAATATGATGTGGACTCATGCTCATTGAGCCTTAAATGATCTCAAATAACTAAATGATACTGATTGATGGAGAATCCAAGGTTAAAAGTAATGCTGTCCGGCCCGTACGTCCTTCAACACTTTTACTTTTGAGAGGAAAATGCTAAAGATTTGAAACTTTACAGTAGTTTTGGAGCATGAATATCTCAATCAAGTTCGTGAATGGATGAATTGGCTCCAATAGTTTCGCAGTTATTCAGATTTGATTCGTTCTTTATTTTTTACCAGTAGTATAAAAACTACTGATCTGATTGAGATTAAATTTAGTATTTAGATGTAAATACAAATATGACAAAAAAATATTTACGAAATTTGGTCAGAATGAGCGATCCAGGCAAATGAAAATCTCTAGAGACTTGAGATTTTCAAGTTACATTTAACGTCCGAACATATTATTTTAAAAAATGCACATCCTGAGCTAATCTCATTCGATATTTTATTGTTCAAATATTTTCGAAAGTTCAAATCAAGTATTTATTCATTTCAAATATCACACAGAATCATTCTGCTAACCTCATTACAAATTTTTATTTTATAAAATTTTTCTCACAAAAACTTCTCAAAAACGAATGAAATAAATATCTTAGAAAACACAGTCTTAATTTTGTTGACATGTGGAATTAACATTCATTATATAGCATCAGAAGAAATGAGAAATCCAAAGAAATTATAGAATATCAAATGAAAATATTGAATAAATACTTGAAAGATACAAACTTTGTTTACAACGTTTTATGAAAACCAAATTCGTTTCCAAAAACGCACAACATAACCTCAAGAATTACTTCCAATATGATATGTAATGTAATAATGGTTGAATATTGCTTTTCGTGACTTGTTGTCATTTTGTTATTGTGTATGATGATAATTCTGAAAATTAACATTATTATAATTATTATTATTAACTGTCTTTAAAAAAGGTTCCTACCATAAAACTTCAAAAACATGCTGTTTCAAAGAGAGTTATTTTCGTAGAAATTCTTAAGGTTATGTTATGCATTTTTGGAGAGGAATTTGGTTTCATAATAAATCGTTACGAAACAAAGTTTGTATCTTTCAAGTATTTACTTAATATTCTATATTTTCTTTGGATTCTTTTATTAATTCTGGTGCTGTGTAATGAAGTTTAATTGTATATCTCTGCCTAATTGAAGCAATTTTTTCTGAGACAATTCTACATTCTGTCAAGAAAGTACCGGGAATTATCGATTTAAATCTGGCGGGGCAATGAGGCAGGTAAAATTTTTTTTTCCTAGGTTGGTACCACTGTCCTTAATTACTATGCCAAGCTTGAGCGTGTTTGCAACAGCTGATTAAGTCAGTCGATATCACAGTGCGTGCCGATTTTTACTATGGGGGATTACGTTGAGCAAAGAATTTGTTTAAAGTTTTGTGTTGCAAATGAATTTTCGTGTGCCGATGCATTGAAAATGTTGCAAAAGGCCTTTGCTGATAATGCTCTATCGAAAACTCGTGCATATCAGTGGTACAGAGCCTTCAAGGACGGTCGTGAAGTGGTCGCCCATCGACGGCTTCGATCAAAGATAACGTCGATAAAATTAATGAAAGGGTGCTGGAAAACCGTCGTACCAGCTTGAGAGAGATAGTACATGATCTTAAGATATCCCACGAGTCCGCACGTACGATTTTGATTGATATTTTGGGCATGAGAAAGGTGGCCGCACGACTCGTACCGAAAGACCTGAATTTTCTTCAAAAACGTCATCGTGAACAGGTTGCTTCAGACATGCTGGATCGCTGTAATTCCGATTCTACATTCATGGAACGCATTATAACTGGTGATGAGACCTGGGTCTACGAGTACGATATGCAAACAAGCCAGCAATCATCGTAATGGGTGGCAAAAAATGAGCCGAAACCGAAAAAACCACGCCAAAGCCGCTTGAAAATGAAGTTGATGCTCATTGTTTTCTTCGATATCCGTGGCGTGGTGCACTACGAATTCGTTCCAGAGGGTCAGACGGTAAACAAGGAGTATTACCTAGGCGTTATGAAACGTTTGCGTGAGCGTATCCGTAAGAAGCGACCAAATTTGTGGGCGAACAACTCATGGATTTTGCATGACGATAACGCGCCTTCTCACCGAGTTACGATTGTGACTGACTTTCTCGCCAAAAACTCAATAAACGTGCTTCAGCAACCACCGTATTCGCCGGATTTGGCTCCCTGCGACTTTTTCCTCTTCCCAAAACTAAAATTGCCCCTTCGTGGCACCCGTTTTGAGTCGATTGAAGCCATAAAACAAAATTCGGCGCGAGAGCTAAAGTCAATCCCGGAAAGCGGCTATAAAAAATGTTTCGATAATTGGAAGTGCCGTTGGCATAGATGTATTGGTGCAAATGGAGCCTATTTTGAAGGTGACCCAATAAATTTTGACGATCAAATGTAAAAATGTTGTTTTAATTGAAAATTCCCGGTACTTTCGTGACAGAGTAGTATATAAAATTCAAATTTGTAGTGACGTTAGCATAATTAATCTGTGTGATATTTGAAATATTGTTAAAACATTCTATCAAGCAAAAATCCCCCTTCCTATAAAATATTCATTTGTAATAACGCCACGAAAACTTGTGCATTGATTTGTGAAGCTGAATTGTTGTCAACTCTTCTTTTAGTAAATCTCTTACAATCAAGCAAAATGCCGAGAAAAACTCGTACATTTGTCACCAGATTATACTTATCAAGCCATGAAATTTATCTTAAAGAGTCTGATGATAACTGGAAAAACTGTAGGCAAAACTACTTCTATTGTTCTGTCCTTAATCGGTTTAACAGTCAAAATGATTCGAAGGTAAAACCACTTGAGTCTTCAGATGAACAATTTTTTCTATTGGAAGAGGTTGGAAGTGTACAGTATATTAAAAAAGTATTATTATCACAACACAAAAAATGCCACAACTTTCTCCGCTACAATTTTTTCCATGTCTACAGTCAAGCGAGCGCATTCGCCATTTTGCAACACGGTGTCGGCATTTTACTTGATATAAATATATCTATATTTAACAATTTTTTTCTACGAGAATTTCAAATTTTCAACTCCTCCATTTAATCACCGAGTTTTTCACAAGAAATCAAACTAATAATTTTCCAAAAAACAACTCTTCTTTCGTCGTATGAAAATAAAATATCTTGAGTTCACTGTTGAATTACAACTTGAAAATTCCACCGCTCAGACTTCCTATTTCCATCGAACATCTAATAAGAATTTTTCCCGATTCCTGTTCATCTTTGATCCTTTCTTTATAATATACATCGCCGTTGCTTCGCTCCACTGATTTTATACGGACCAGAGAGCTCTGTCCGACTTGAAAACCCTTACCCTTATTCTCGAAAATTTGTTTATTCTATAACAATAAAACCCTCTCCATGTTATGAGGCAGCCGATCGATGGAATATTCATAAAGATGTCATGATAATAACCTTTCGAATAAAGAAAAAAGTTCGAATTACATATCTGTCTTAAATGAAACAATTTCATGAAAAAGTTCCAGAAAAGCACTGACGTGAAGTTATGAGCTAATTCATTTTCCCTGGAAATTTATTATAAAATTTGTGAATTTCTTCTGAAAGAATCTGAATATGATGACTAAAAACACCGAGTTCTCTTTCTGTCATCCGAAAATTAAATAAACGTAATTTTCTTAAATTTTAGAAGTGCTCCCCTGAAGAAATGGAGAATCTCGAGGACATAAAAAAAACATGGTTGCAAGTCCTCATCCCTTTACCTCTGATCTCATATAACGAACATTTCGACAAGAAAGAGTGAAAAAAGAATATTAGAGTTTTGATAATAGAAGAATGCTCAAATGGAAAGTACTACTCCAACCTTCATATAACCCAGACATTACTCCTTCTGATTACTATCTTTTCCGATCGATGCAACATGACCTGGCTGACCAGCACTTCTCCAATTACTATGACGTCAAAAAAAGATCGAAGCATGGATAGAGGACAAAAGAACCGGCCTTTTTTCATGATATGTTCAGTCAATTGCCAGAAAGATATGAAAAAGTAGTGGCTTACGACGGAAAATACTTTGAACGTATAACCAATTTTTTACAATAAGGATTCAGTTTTCGAAGAAAACCGTATGAACTTATTTGAACTTCTGATAATAATTATATATTTAACTACGAACACACCTTCCTTTTTTTTTCGTGACATACAAACTTCAGAACATCAGTAAAATTTATCATGAACAAGCAATGAATGAAAGTTATTGTAATCAACTACCGAAATAATAATTCAGTTTTCTCAAGTTTAAGACTACTCATTCCAATTCTGTCGTAATTATCGTCTCATAAGACAGACCGTGCATGCCATATCAAGTAAATTCCAGTGAAAATATTCACCCTTAGATGAAAGTACCAAACATGCAATAGCCTTGAAGCCTTCAGTTCAAAATAAGCCAAGTCATTCCATTTCGAACTACGAGTTTAGGAAGTACAAATCTCCCAAACTATATTGAGGTGAATTCTGCTCGAATATCTTCATAAGATAACATCAATTCAAGAGATGAATCCTCTTAAAAATTTGAAAATCAAGAATTTTCATGATTGGACTTCGTTAAAGTTCGAACGAAATTATGAATTGCATCTGAAGATCATCATCGGCAATGAAGCATAATTTTTATCTGATTGTTTTGTTGTTTAACAAAACTCTAAAGTTTTCATCCTTTAGTGCATAACGTTTCTCTGTCCATGTTGAATAATTTCTAGGATACCTTAGCTCAGGAATAGCAGGATTTTATTGACATTGATGGGTCAATTTGTCTATTTATAATTCAGGACAATATCGACTCGATGATTGGACAGTTAAGTAATTCATAGACAGTTCGTTTACGGTATTCACTGTCGTACACTAAAGATTTCAAATGACCCCATAAAAAGTAATCTAAACTATTCAATAAAATAAGAAGGAACAGTTTTTTACTTGATAAAAGGATTATTACAAAATTTGAATATCAAAACAGATTTAATCTGTTGCCTTCTACAATTTTGATTTCAAAAAATTTTTTTGGAGAAACTTCAAGAATTAAATTAATGTCTTTATGAGCACTGCTCATATTTAATAGACGTATAAAATCAAAATTCATCATACAATATCAAATGGAATTAATAAAAACCAACGAATATAAATTGTCAATTGAAATTAAAATATAAATAAGCAAACATTTTTTGTTTCGTTCCAGGCATGCGTACTGAACTCTTCAGAAGAGTTAGTTCTTAGTAGTCTTAGCACAAGAGGTAAATCATACAATTACAAGGGCAAATCATCACTAAAAAATGTCTGTATGATTGACCAGTTAAGTCGACCTGGCAATGAGAAAGGACCAATGAAATAATCACCAATATTACCATCCAACGCATTTTTTAAAATTGAAATCAAGTTTTCTGAGGCATTCATTAAATTTAATTTCGAAAAGTTTTCGAGAGATTTTATGTAATTAAAATTTGATGACACGTTAGCTAAAATAGCAAATGAGAAAAAACCCAATACACTTAGACCACTGGACGACCACCTATAAGATGGTACGAAAGCAATCATCCCAATTGCGCCTGTAAAAACATAAATGCAAACACAGGACTTAGTCCTAACTTGAGAGGAAGAAGAAAATTTGTATCGAGTTATAACAAAATTAATCTGTTCTATATTTAAGAAAGCGAAAAATCCTTCTGTTAAGTAAAAAACTCTTCTTTTCATTATTTTATAAATGAGATTCTGGGAAATTCTTACCATCACTCCTTTTTGATAGACAAAATACAATATCGTAAGAGATGAATTACATATGCATAATAGAAATTCCTGATCGTCTCGGTCTTTACTTGACGGAAATTCATCTTCAGTATAAGGAAAACTTCCACTATTTTATTGGTTTATATGACACTTGTTTCGTCATATCATGACTTCATCAGGTGAGTATTAAAACTGAGGTATACAATGCAAAACATGACCTTGAATACACAGCTCTGGTACAAAAAATAGAGATGGTTTACAATCAATGGAAAATATTAAGTAGGGGGGATCTGTTTAAATTTATTTGATCATTTAATAAAATTTGTTTTTTATTATATCTATTGATCTTTCAACTTTCTAACAGATTTAGTTTCTGACTTTTGTTTTCGATATGTAATATTTCATAGTTCATATTAAAACTATGACCAGTCTCTATCAAATGGTTGGCATAAGTTGAATTTGGTTTATAATTAATATAACATTTTTCATATTCTCGTATCGTATTGTTTGGACTGAACGGCCTGTCTGTCCCACATATACACATGGGAAATCACTACATGTTAACTTTTAAACTCCTGATTTTTTGTTTTTAGGAATGACGTCTCTATTATTTTTTATTAAGCTGCCTAAAGCATTAATGGTTACAAAAGAGATGTTATAATTTTCTTTTTTCCTTAAATATCTCTTGCTTTCACTCTTTTCAGTTTTTTGTCCTATGTAAGTTAATGAAATAAATTTTGTTTCGTTTGAATTTTGAAATTTTCGATATACAAATGATATTGCTTTCTTGTAATTTATTTTATCGAGTAAATTATATATAATTAACGGATTTGAATCATTATTGAAAACTATTTGTTTAATTAATTAATATTCTTTTGTCGAAATTTTCTTTTATAATGGGTATGTTAACCAATATATAAAGCATACCATTATAACCTGATAATTTTTGTGAAAATGGATGGTATGAAGTAGAATGAATCGTTACATATGTAGGTTTTCTGTATATAGAAAAGTCGTGTCTATTTTTAACAGTAAGAAATTTTTAAATGTAAGAAATTGATGCTATTATTTACTTCTTCTTCATATGTGAATTCAATTGTTGGATATAATTTATTGATATGTTCCAAAATTGAACAAAGTTGTCTATTTGTGCCATTAAATGAACAAATTATGTCATCTACATAGCGGTACCAATAAACGAAATGTTTCAAATATGGGTTTTTTGGATATTAGTTTCTACGTGATCCATGAACACTTCTGATAATAAGGAGCTTAATGGATTACCCATTGTTAGAACTTCTTCGTCTAGATAAAACGTGCCGTTGAAAATAAAGTAATTTTGATCTTGGCAAACGTTCAAGGCATCTAATATTTATTTTTTTGACATCAGGAGTAGTTCGTTTTTGGAGTAATAAATCATCATCACAAATTTTATGATTTGGCATTGCTTGGGACGTGTATATGCATATACACGTCCCAAACAATGCCAAACTTGTTTCCTTTGATGTAAAAAACTTATTTCCTAGTATACCTGTCAGTTAAACCATAACATTTGTTGATGATTTATTACCCAAAAAACGAACTAATCCTGTTGTAATAAAATAAATATTAGACACCTTGAACGTTTGCCTAGATCAAAATTACTTTATCTTCAACGGCACGTTTTATCTAGACGAAGAAATTCTAACAGCGGGTAGCCCATTAAGCCCCTTTTTATCAGAAATATTCATGGATCACGTAGAAACCAATATCCAAAAACACCCACATTTTAAACATTTCGTTTATTGGTACCGCTATATATGTGACACAATTCGTTCATTTAATGGCACAAATAGACAACTTTGTCTATTTTTGGAATCTATCAATAAATTATATCAAACAATTGAATTCACACATGAAGAAGTAGATAATAGCATCAATTTCTTACATTTGAAAATCACTAAAGTTCAAAATAGACACAACTGTTCCATATACAGGAAACCCACACATACAGATGGTACGATTCATTCTACTTCAAACCATCCATTTTCACAAAAATTATCAGCTTATAGCAGTATGCTGTATAGATTTGTTAAAATACCCATGACAAAAGAAAAATTTGATAAAGAATATAAAACCATTAAACAAATAGCTTTCAGTAATGATTTGAATACGTTAATTATAGATAATTTACTTGATAAAATAAATTACAAGAAGCAATATTACCTGTATATCCAAAATTTCAAAAATCAAACGAAACCAAATTTATTTCATTAAGTTACATAGGCCAAAAATCTGAAAAAATTGCTAGATATTTAAAGAGAAAAGAAAAATATAACATCTCTTTTAAAACTATTAATTCTTTAGGCAGTTTAATAAAAAATAATAAAGACGTCATTCCTAAAAACAAAAAATCAGGAGTTTACAAGTAAACATGTAGTGATTGCCCATGTGTATATGTCGGGCAGACAGGCGGTTCATTCCAAACAAGGATAGGAGAACTTGAAAAATGTTATATTAATAATAAACCAAATTCAACTTATGCCAACCATTTGTTGGAGACTGGTCGTAATTTTAATATGAACTATGAAATACTGCATATCGAAAACGAAAGTCAGAAACTAAATCTGTTAGAAACTTTACAGATCAATAGATATAATAAAAGACAAATTTTATTGAATGATCGAATAGATTCAAATAGATCCCCCCTACTTAATATTTTTCATTGATTGTAAACCATCTCTTTCCACCCCTCTATTTTGTGTACCAGAGCTGTGTATTTAAGGTCATGTTTTGCATTATATACCTCAGTTTTAATACCCACCTGATGAAGTCATGGTATAACGAAACAATTGTGTAAATCAATAAAATGGCGGAAGTAAACATTTGTTTTTCTTATATTTAATACAAATTCTCCTGATTTTAATAATAATATATAATAATAATAAGTTTATTTGCCATTAATTAAGAAAATTACAATATATTACTACAACAGCAAAACAAACCATGGACCACTCCAAGGAAGCAAATCCGCGCGGGGCTGTTGGCCAGTGTTTATTCTCAAAATTCAGTGTATAGGTATATGCACAAATAAATACATACACACATATACAGATATACACACATATAATATAGAAAAAAAAGCAGATGTAGACACAAATACGTGTAAATACTAAAAAAGCTTCATCAAAGTAAATACATAACAGAAAAAAGAACAAATAAACAAAAAATATATAAATAAATAAAACAAAATGCATGAGCCGGCAACGTATAACCCTTTATCCTCTACCCGATTCAACTCTACAAATTCTCCACCTCTACCAGTCCATCAACCCTTTCCTTAGTCTGCGCAGCAATCCATTTCCTCACTTTTGACTTCCATAGGTTGTATGAACTAATTAATTTTATTTCAATTGGCAACATATTGAAGATTGTAGCACCCAGATATCGATAGTTTCTCCGTCCTATACTTTTGTGGACTTTAGGAACGTGCACTGAACCCTGCCTATATCTTGTGTTGTATGTGTGTTCTAAGATTTCGGTATTTCCATCCCTAAACTTCTGGACCAATATGGCTTGACAGTACAACTGTCTAACGCCAAAGAAACCACTCTCCCTAAACAGCTGATCAGAGGGATATCTCAGCTCTCTGTTGAAAATTACCTTAATTATCCACTTCTGCGAAACTTCTATTTGTTTCAGGTAATTATTTCTAACTGCACCCCATGCAACTATCCCATAGGTCAGTTGACTCTGGACCAATGCAAAGTACAAAACCTTCAACTGGTTGATATCGCATATTTTTCGACATAATTCAAACTTTAAGATGACAGTCAATGTGTACACCTAGGTATTTTATCTCTGACTTCGCTGTTATTTCTATGGTTTCATCGGTGGCAACTATATTTAGTGTTTTGAACCTGGGCATATTACTGGAATAACTTGTAAATGGTAAGAAATGAGTTTTGTCGCTGTTCATAGTGAGCATTCTGTCATTGAAAAAATCAATTACCCTGCCAAAATCATTTCCACTTTCTTTTTCAGTGCACTCCAAGAAATATCCTCATAAAAAACCACAGTATCATCGGCAAAGTCAACTATGTCTCCACTTGTAGGTAAGTTGAAGAGATCGTTGATATAAATGGAGAATAATAATGGTCCCAGGATTGTCCCCTGTGGTACACCATACTGTACATGCTTCGGCGAACTTAGCTTTTCTTCAACTTTGACATACTGCACTCTCTCGTCTAGATAGCTCTTCAACAAGTTGTAACAATTTCCTCTCATACCAATCCTTTCAAGAGACTCCAGAAGCTCAGGATGAGTCACCGTATCGAAAGCCTTCGACAAATCAACGAATACACCGATTGCTGGTTTCCTCTCATCTAATGCGTTATAAATCTTTGCTGTTACATATGCGATAGCATCCTGCGCTGATCTAGCCTCCCTGAATCCGTATTGTTTATCTGACAATATTTCATAACGATTCAGGTAAGAAGTTAATCTATTTTTTATGACCTTCTCAAATATCTTCGACAGCACCGACATCAATGAAATAGGCCCTATAGTTACTCGGATCTAAACTGTCTCCCGACTTAAAAACATGTTTTATAACCGCCTCTTTCAGCACCTTTGGAAAGTAGCCTTCCTGCAAGCTGTTATTGACAATAAAACTGAGTGGGGCGACTATGAATTCTGCAGTTTCCTTCACTATTTCAGATGTTAAACAGTCAATTCCAGGAGCTTTGTTCTTTTGCAAGGAACTTATAATATCCCCCAGTTCAGTTTCAGAAGTAGGAAGCATCACTATTGAATTGGGGAGTCGACGATATCGATTTCTAGAGTAGGTTGACTAACAATTTTTCTTTCAGTCATTTCAATTTTCCCAGATCCTTATAGAGTACGCTTTCGCGCTTTTCCAGGTAGAGGCGCTTTCAAAACCGCTTCTGTAGCAAACCATCTCGTTTATCTCCAGTTTTCAAACTCGAGCCAAGGCTGAAATACGCGTTCGCTGGAATGGGTATTTCGAATGTGCTGACAGATGATAATTAGTCTTGAAGAATGCCAGTATGAAGACGTGAAATCAGCGCCAAACAATTCCAGTTTCAGTCGACTGGAAAACTGATGCTCATAAAATATGTTCGTCGAATATTAAAGATAGTGATGTTTTCCGAAGATTCGTATTTTCTATATTACCTTGATATATTTTTTCAATCACATCAAGTTATAACGATACAGGGTGGTGAAATAGCGTTTCACTTCCACAGCTGCCGAACCAGACATCTTGAAAATTTTGTTCGAAAGCATTTCTGCCTATCTGAAGGAAATTAGCTGCGTACTCCTCTACCAGAGTAGCAGAAAAAAATGTCACCCAAAAGTCCAATTGAAATTACGACACAAAAAGAAATACAAAATATCATAAATTACCAATAAGAAACCAATAACTATCGAGTGTTTTTTTAGAGTGATAGAACTTTAGATTGAAATAAAACACATTTAAATTAAGATTGAAGCCAATTTTTTTTATTTAAGAGATAATTTTATGACATTTACGTTTTAAAAATAATTTCCAGCATATATTCATCACGACTAGCTCTGAGGAACTGCAGTCGACCAGACCAATTTTGGAACACTTTTTCGAGTAATTCAGGCCTTATTTCATCAATAACACGAGTTATGTTGGCTTCCAAAGAGTCTATTGTTTCTAGTTTATCAGCATGAATCAATGAATTGACATAACCGCAAAGGATATCCAGTGGAGTTATGTCGTATGATCTTGGAGACCAATTAATTGAACCATTTCTCAAAATAATCTTATCGCCAAATCTTTATTTCAATAAGTCAATTCGTTACGGTAGCAGCATGAGGTGTAGCACCATCTTGTTGGAACCAGAACACTTATATGTCGATACCATTCAAATTTTGAAACAAATAATCATTGATAATCGATCTTTAACGAGCACCATTCGCTGTAACATTAGCTCCAGCATCGTCTTCAAAGAAAAATGCACGGATCATGCCTCCAACGTGTAAAGCACACCATACAGTGAATTTTTCAGGATGCAATGGAATCTGCAATACTTCTTGAGTATTGTTTACACTCCATATACGGCAATTTTGCTTATTTACGTAGCCGTTCAACCAGAAATGAGCTCCATCACTAAACACAATTTTACGATGAAAAAGTGGATCAAGCTGTTCTAGGGCCCAATCAATGGTAAGTAGCTTTAGTTCTTGAACCAGTTGGGTCTTGTTTGGGTGAAGACCAAGATCTTCACGCAAAATTTTCCATGTGGTGGATGCTCAGAGTACAACTTGTTGTGAACGTCGTCCAGTAAACAAATCTGGATCATCATTAACACTATGATTTGCAGCACAGATATTTACTTCTGTACGTACAGTTCTTCGTCTTGTTGTTGCTGTTGCATCGAGTAGAGAAAATGTTAACCGAAATGTATCGATAGTTCGACGAATAAGCTGCTTAGCTGGACGATTATATAAACAATAAATTTCACGAGTTGCTCTATAAGTTTGGCTAATAGAACACTGATTTTGAAAATAAATATAACAATTTGTAAACGTTGTTGCGGCGTCAGTCGTTCCATGATAATTTGTCAATGCTTACTGAACAGAAATGTCAAAACAACATGGCTTCCACCTTCTTTCTGTCAAATCACAGTTATCCCTATCGAAAGTTATATCAATCTTATAAAAACACCCGATTCATAAAATAAATATATGAATAATACCTTAACAAATATAGAAAACTTATTCCTAGAGCCAGAAGTATCACGCGATAGCTCTTATCAAATCAAATACCCAAAAATAAATGAATCAACAAACTGTGATCGCTTATTAGCCTAAACTTGGCTTAGGTTCTCAAATTATAAAAGCTATAACTGTATCAAAATTTTAATGAATAAATTTAATGAATAAACAAAAAAATCAAATGAATCAATTAAAATGCGAACTTTAATGTGACCTCACTCGAATCCTGAAGGGATATTATTATTAATGCAAATGCGTGGGTTGCACCTCAGGTAATTGCTCACACTATATAACACAATGGTCAAATAGATAACCTATTATTAGAGATAATTATGGAATAAAGACCACAAAGCCAGTGTAATGCACTGGTTACCTGATACAATTTAATAGCGGTCCTCAAGCTAACCCCACAACTTAACAGGAAGGCCCCAGAAGTAGATCCCAATAACTCTCCAGTAGATGGATTTTTACTCAGGACGTAAATACCTGCCCAGTACCTTGATACTGGCTTATCCCAGAACTTAGATAGTTGCTTATCCCAGAACTCGGATATGAATACCGGCTTTGCCCAGTACTTGGATACGGGCTTATCCCTTGGATATTAGCTTATTTCAGCACTTGGACTCTCTTGGTTGTGCGGAAATATATATGAAATATAAGCACTAATTTCAACTATCCATGTAAAGTCCCATACGAAGTTCGAGAATCGTCACGATTCTAAAAATCTTGGATGTTCAGAGGGAGGATTGAAGTTGGGCCTCGTTGAAAAATTTTAATCGCGTATAAAACGCTGTTCTCATCAATATTCCAAATCTAAATATATCAAAAGGAAACACTCAAATTGAAGATATAGCCACTTATAACAAAGACGATACTAGATCGCAATATGCCTCAACTTGACTCAATTTTTTCCGGAAACTGACAAACAAATTTCAAATCGAATTCCAAAGAATAAAAATTTAATTACTCAAAATGATAACGTTACAAATGTGGTTCACAATATTTTCACCGACAACTCCCTTTGAAATTTATGATAGATTGGGCCGTTGCTTGGTAGAAATCAGTTGTAATTGTCATTATAAAATAAAACACTTGTTTACATTTTCTACTTTATTTTTGGTATTGACGTACGTTTCGTGTTTGCTTGAAAGACTTCATCAGAATACGAAGTAACAGTTGTTGTACAATGAATTTATAAGATTTTTTACAGAAGGTGTACATGTGTTTTTAATTGTTCGTCGGATTGGTTTTCTCAAAGAATATTCCCTTCAGAATCGTGTTCACTCGATCCTTTGTAAATATTGAATAGAGGGGTGTAATAAAAATCTATTTGTTCATTTACTAGGTTGTTGCTGTTTTTATGTTTATTTATTTCGTAAATTTCCCATAAGTTCAATTTTAGACCTCTATTTTCAACATGTAGAATTTCTATTTCTTTTGTGGAAGAATGGTTATTTTCAAGAAGGTGTTTAGCATAATGTGAACAGAACAGAAACAGAACATAAAAGAAGTTTCGATAAAAAAAAAAAAAAAAAAGATTCACATTATGCTAAACACCTTCTTGAAAATAACCATTCTTTCACAAAAGAAATAGAAATAATTCTACATGTTGAAAAAAGAGGTCTAAAATTGAACTTATGAGAAATTTACGAAATAAATAAACATAAAAACAGCAATAACCTAGTAAATGAACAAATAGATTTTTATTACACCCCTCTATTCAATATTTACAAGGGATCGAGTGAACACGATTCTGAAGGGAATATTCTTTGAGAAAACCAACCCGACGAACAATTAAAAACACATGTACACCTTCTGTAAAAAATCTTATAAATTCATTGTACAACAACTGTTACTTCGTATTCTGATGAAGTCTTTCAAGCAAAGACGAAACCTACGTCAATACCAAAAATAAAGTAGAGAATGTAAACAAGTGTTTTATTTCATAATGACAACTCCCTCTGATTCTAGGTGAACCTGGGAAAGAAACTTGTTATTTCAAACACGTCCATTTTCCAGAAGAAACCTCCAAAACTCCACGTGTCCATCTCGATTACCACCCTCCTCGTTCCCATTATTCAACATGTACACTACTCCTCCAAACATCTCCCATCTCCTTTTCCCTCCCCTATAATGAACATACTCCGCTCGACAGAAAGCACAAAGGACAGTTACACGAAGGTGACAATTGCAAACAATTTAGGGCATTCAATGCCCATCGAACCTCCCTTCGCCCCTCGCACCGGTAGACCCCCTATCTTGACTTTAATTACTCCCCATCTCTCGGGGATCCTGAAATCCGGGGATGTGCAGTAGTTCTATAGAATCGGACGACCCTATTCCACAGCCGAAGGTCTGAAAGCGGATTAATAGAATTCGGAGAGCTACGCGACAGTTAATTTCTGCTGATGTGTAGGTAACGAAAGGAGGGGGAGGTTTGAATGGACGAAAAATGAGCCATTGTCAAAATCTGTAAATCTGGATAATTCATAAAAGTATTCACTTACGTTGGTAAATGGAATTGAAAATTACTTTGAAGTGGTTTTTCAAACAGAAGCTATTTAAAATTTGCATTTTTGATCGGCTATAAATAAAAAACTGATGAATATATTGTCAAAATTACGACTTTATTCCAGGCTGAATTTTCCCTGAAAAAATACTGACTGAAACAGAAGTTACTGTATAAGAAAAACAAATGTTAACTTCCGCTATTTTATTGATTTTCACAACAACTGTTTCGTCATACCATGACTTCATCAGGTGAATATTTAAACTGAGGTATACAATGCAAAACATGACCTTAAATACACAGCTCTGGTACAAAAAAAAGAGGGGTGGAAAGACAGGTATACAATTAATGAAAAATATTAAGAAGGGGGATCTATTTAAATCTATTTGATCATTCAATAAAATTTGCCTTTTATTATATCTATTGATTTCTAGAGTTTCTAACAGATTTGGTTTCTGACTTTTGTTTTCAATATGTAATATTTCATAGTTCATATTAAAATTATGGCCAGTCTCTAACAAATGGTTGGCATAAGTTGAATTCGGTTTATTGTTAATGTAACATTTTTCATGTTCTCGTATCCTTGTCTGGAATGAACGGCCTGTCTGTCCCACATATACACATGGGCAATCACTACATGTTAACTTGTAAACTCCTGATTTTTTGGTTTTAGGAATGACGTCTTTATTATTTTTTATTAAACTGCCTAAAGAATTAATACTTTCAAAAGAAATGTTATATTTTTCTTTTTTCTTTAAATATCTAGCAATCTTTTCAGATTTTTGGCCTGTGTAAGTTAATGAAATAAATTTGGTTTCGCTTGAATTTTGAAATTTTGGATATACAGGTGATATTGTTTTTTTGTAATTTATTTTATCAAGTAAATTGTCTACAATTAACGGCTTAAAATCATTATTGAAAGCTATTTGTTTAATCGTTTTATACTCTTTGTCAAAATTTTCTTTCGTCATGGGTATGACCAATCTATAAAGCATACTATTATAAGCTGACAATTTTTGTGAAAATGGATGGTTTGAAGTATAATGAATCGTACCATCTGTATGTGTAGGTTTTCTGTATATGGAAAAGTCATGTCTATTATTAATTTTAGTGATTTTTAAATCTAAGAAATTGATGCTATTATTAACTTCATCTTCCTATGTGAATTCAATTGTTGGTTATAATTTATTGATAGATTCCAAAAATGAACTAAGTTGTCTATTTGTGCCATTAAATAAACAAATTATGTCATCTACATAGCGGTACCAATGAACGAAATCTTTAAAATATGGGAATTTTTGGATATTGGTTTCTACGTAATCCATGAATATTTCTGATAACAAGAGGCTTAATGGGTTTCCCATTGTTAGAATTTCTTCGTCTAGATAAAACGTGCCGTTGAACATAAAATAATTTTGATCTAGGCAAACGTTTAGGGCGTCTAATATTTCTGTTTGTACAACAAGATAAGTTCGTTTTTGGAGTAATAAATCATCAACTAATTTTATGGGGCTTAATGGGTTCCCCATTGTTAGACTTTTTTCGTCTAGATGAAACGTGCCGTTGAACATAAAATAATTTTGATCTAGGCAACCGTTTAAGGCGTCTAATATTTTTAATAATTTTTACAACAAGATTAGTTCGTTTTTGGAGTAATAAATCATCAACTAATTTTATGGTTGATGATTTATTACTCCAAAAACGAACTACTCTTGTTGTAAAAACAGAAATATTAGACGCCTTAAACGTTTGCCTAGATCAAAATTATTTTATGTTCAACGGCACGTTTTATCTAGACGAAGAAATTCTAACAATGAGGAACCCATTAAGCCTCTTGTTATCAGAAATATTCATGGATCACGTAGAAACCAATATCCAAAAACTGCCATATTTTGAAGATTTCGTTTATTGGTACCGCTATGTAGATGACATAATTTGTTTATTTAATGGCACAAATAGACAACTTAGTTCATTTTTGGAATCTATCAATAAATTATATGCAACAATTGAATTCACACAGAAAGATGAAGTTAATTATAGCATCAATTACTTAGATTTAAAAATCACTAAAATTAATAATAGACATGACTTTTCCATATACAGAAAACCTACACATACAGATGGTACGATTCATTATACTTCAAACCATCCATTTTCACAAAAATTGTCAGCTTATAATAGTATTCTTTATAGATTGGTTAACATATCCATGACGAAAGAAAAAAATTTGACAAAGAGTATAAAACGATTAAACAAATAGCTTTCAATTATGATTTTAATACGTTAATTGTAGACAATTCACTTGATAAAATAAATTACAAGAAAGAAATATTACTTGTATATCCAAAATTTCAAAAATCAAACGAAACCAAATTTATTTCATTAACTTACATAGGCCAAAAATCTGAAAAGATTGCTAGATATTTAAAGAAAAAAGAAAAATATAACATCTCTTTTAAAACTATCAATTCTTCAGGCAGCTTAATAAAAAATAATAAAGACGTCATTCCTAAAAACAAAAAATCAGGAGTTTACAAGTTAACATGTAGTGATTGCCCATGTGTATATGTGGGACAGACAGGCCGTTCATTCCAGACAAGGATACGAGAACATGAAAAATGTTACATTAACAATAAACCGAATTCAACGTTTGCCAACCATTTGTGGGATTCTGGCCATAATTTTAATATGAACTATGAAATATTACATATTGAAAACAAAAGTCAGAAACTAAATCTGTTAGAAACTTTAGAAATCAATAGATATAATAAGAGGCAAATTTTATTGAATGATCAAATAGATTTAAATAGATCCCCCCTACTAAGTCATGGTATGACGAAACAATTGTTGTGAAAATCAATAAAATAGCGGAAGTTAACATTTGTTTTTCTTATGTTGAAGATGAATTTCCGTCAAGTAAAGACCGAGACATTAAAAAAAAAGAAGTAACTGTTCCTGAATTGAAGGTATAAACCTAGAGGGGATATTCCTGGAATAATTTCAAGAAAAAAGTCCCATGAACATGGGACGGCAAACGTTTTGTTTTCGACATACAGGGTTGAAGTTTGATTTTTTTTCCTCATATTATCTGCATTTCACAAGAAACTCAACTGAAATTCGGCACATATATTACGATTTAAAGTTTACACCATGTGACATGCCAATTTTGATTGCAAATCGACAGGGTGATATTATTTCTGGAATACTGTTCCCTGTTCTACTCCAGAACATTCTTCTGATGAACCACTGTTAGTTTGGAAAGTTGTAGAAGGAAGCTTTGTTGTTATACTAAACTTTATGGTCTTTTAGTTTTGTCGAAACTAATACCGATTTCGAGAAAAATCTTTTGAACCATTCTCTCGGAACCCCCAGAAAAATCATGAAAATTCAGTTAGTAAGCTGTGGTGAATAAATTCATAGTTAATTTTTCACACATCAAATTAAACTCCTGTGTTTTGAGAAGTAAAGGTGGTTGCAATTTTATATCAAAAAATTCCGAGTTTTACGAATTCCGAAGTGGCCGACATGCATTACATGTATGGTCTTGGAAATGAAAATTCAAAAGATGCTAAGCGTCTTTACTCCAATAGAGTGATGCTTGATCATCGAATGATCAGTCATATTCACAGGCGATCTTTTTCTTCGAAAAATATTAATGCAGGTAGACCATGAAGTGTGAGGTCACCCGACTCGAAGAGGCAGTTATGAACGAAATAAAAGACCATCCAGAAACCAGTAAAAAAAAATTAGTTACTTCAAATACAAGTCATCAAGCTGTTTTGCCGATATTGCAGGATTCTTTGCTATATCATTATCATATTCAGAAGCTGCAGGCGTTCCTGTCTCGAGATTTTCATTCCAGGATTATTTTTTGTCGGTGGTACCTCAATAGACTATTAAACAATCCTCATATTGATTGCCAAATCCTATAAACTGTTGAAGCCTGTTTCTCAAGAACTTCAATTATAAATTTTTAAAATGAACACATATGAGCTGAGGAGAATCATGAAATAGTATAAAATAATTTGTTCAAGAGCAATTTTCATTAAATGTGTGGGGTGCTAATATTGACGATTATTTGAGTGGTCATTTTTTCTTGCCAGATTGACATATAGACATTTTTCAGAAAACGATTTGCCTTGTTATTGGATGCCCCATGGGGGCAGTGACCATAAGCCAAACGGGCAGGCAGACCACTTCAATCTACACTGCGGAACTGCACCCCACCTATCGCCCCCCAATTGGCTCTCTACCATGACGTGGTGGGGGTGCTTGTCATGACTGAAATCCTAGTTTCATTACTGTGAAATAGAGGATAAAGTCATGATTTCTAAAGCAGAGACTTCCTTTCTTTCTTGGATACCATTTCATCATGTTGTCTCACAACCATTCCTATCCTTCAACAAAACTTACTTGGATTCGTTCCACCTGGGTGGATACGCTCTTTGCTCGCCCCCAACTCTATACCACCCCAGTTTCGGCACTTGAGTGGTCTGCGCTTCAGCAGGAACAAAGTGACTTTTGGCTCCTTGTGGTGCTGGACTATCTGTTGCTCTCCCATTCTTGGCCTAGGAATAGTGTGTGCTGGTTAGACGACAAGGGGAGACTTAGGACGCGTTATATCTGGGAAGAGTCGCCCTCTGCCGGCCCTCAACTTCGGCCCCATTTTTGGATCCCTAAGCCACTCCTCTACGATGCTTCGGGTCCTCGCTTTTAACAGTCGAACATCAACATTGGTCCTCTTTAGCAGGGGGATTCCTGCTGGAAAGCTATTATTCGTGTTGTTTCTGTGCTTCGGTCTTTCATAACAACCAAATAGGGACACTTTGCTCATGCAGCTGAGTGCTGGGATCGACACGGCGATTCCTTTTGGACGAGATGACCCCCTGCTGGTTCCTCCTCGGTTGTACTGAAGCTGGTTCTCAATTATTCTTTCCAGATATCCTTTTCTCTCTTTCTCAGCTTCGGGGGTCTGATGGGGTGTCAAAACTCGAGTAGAAACCCGGAACATCAAAGATGACAATGGTACATCAACGTCGGTTAAGAGCTATGTCTACATGCCGACATGTACAATTCTGAGTATGCACGTTACCTATACGTAATTCGGAGGCGTACAAAGGCCACATTCGACTTCTGCTTATTGACAACTCGTTTAAACTCTACGAACCAGGGCGAGAAAAAGAACAATGGGAATGAATCTCAAGACTGGGTCGAAGGTATGTTCTTCCAGAAAACTGTTATTTGGTTCAGCAATAAATCCCTACTCTTTATGACAACTCAACTTTCTTTCGTAACATGTCCAATTTTCAAACATATTGAAGCCACATGTCGAATAATGGCTGAAGCACAGGAAGTGCTTTCGATCTCATCGTTACAGGAGAACTTATATCCTAACAATTGACCACCCAAGCACTTCAATAACCTTGGGCTAAAGTAACCCACAAACGTGAAGTTTTATCTACATACTATAAATTATCCAAACATTATTTACAAAATAGAAACTCAATTTATTCGCTCTACAATCGAATTCATACGTATATGTTATTGAAGAACTTCTGTTTTTGTAGAGATGGTTTACCATAGTAGCTCAGAGAATTGAATATTTTTTCGGTTTCAAGCTTCGGATGTATTTCGCAGATGGCATTCTTTTAATGTTTTCTTGCTATCCTATTTTATATTATTGGCGTGGAATAACTAGAATCAGTTGTTATTTTTATTAAAATCATTTCACAATAAAAAAGTTAGAAGATGAACCAATTGTTAAAATCTATGTTTCATACTTTGATATGAGGGTTACTTGTATTGCATTGGATTGGGGGTTGCTGCATTTGTATAAAAAGATTCATGA
The DNA here is from genome assembly GCA_034642435.1 of Megalocaria dilatata. Lineage (NCBI taxonomy): Eukaryota > Metazoa > Arthropoda > Insecta > Coleoptera > Coccinellidae > Megalocaria > Megalocaria dilatata. Next base: position 32,885,330 of record CM067861.1, read on the forward strand.
TAATTTGAAGAATTATGATGGATGTTGACTATTGTTTTTGATAAATTCAAATGATTCACGTGGTCATCAGTTTCTTCCTCCATTATGGACTCAGTTCTTTAATATTATAAGTTGAGGTAAAAGAGAAAACCATCAAGCTGCTACTAGTATCTTGAAACCATACGAAATGATATCCATACACAATTCTTCTTTTACAACTAAATGTTTCAAAAATTTCACTTATATTTCTCAGCATTTATTTTCTCATTATCATCACTCAGAAATCAAATCAATTAGAAAACATAAAACATTCATATAAGTATCCAAGAAGTAGAATAATAAGTCAACTCACATAATATCACCAAGCTTAAGTCTGGTCTGTATGAGGGCACAGGTCTTATGGTCCATAGTGGTGACTGCCCTCCTTCGGCGGGCATAACGCACTGATGGACTAAAATCTGAATCCCCACCTCCCCGCATGATTGCGGAACCCTTCCGACGGTTCGACATGTGTCTTCCTGCCACTCCCCCAAGCATCCTGAAACAATCGAAATCCCAGTTGAAAAAAATCCAATAAATACCATATCTATTCAAGAGTGCACACTCAATCTTTAAAAACCATTTTTTTCAAATGCGAATAAATTTTTTACGAAAGTCTTAACCGATAAGTATTTTCAATAATATCAAAAATTCTTATAATCGTTCTGTTCAATTTCTTCGAAACTGAACAAGGAAGTATCTGGCAGGTAGTTGGCCTTGCACGTTCCCGGGAATGTTACCAGACTCCAAAATCTAAAACCTTCTAAAAATCTCTCATATTTCGTAGAAATATTCTGGTATAACAGACATCCAGAAACGTATTCAGACAAATGCCGACTTGAGGAATTATTTTACCCCTCAATATAACTTCTTGTTGAGTTAAACCTTCGTTTAACCAACACACTAATTGTTCAAGTTGGACGGCTTCTAAACGCATGTTAAACTCGTGACAATTAATCTACAACTGATACTACACTTCACCAGATCGATTGCAACAGTATATCGCACATATAGACCACAAAAATGAAGATTATACATCTACAAAAAAATTATATAAAAAATGAGAAGGCATTCAGTGTCATGAGGACAACATTTTATGTGTATGTTTACGCCTCTCCTTATGTACACCAATCCTGAAATTTGATTCAAGTGAAAAAAGTCAGTTTTCTCTTAAATATCCACTTTAATGTTCGAGCAGTGTTTCATAAATGACATACGGATCTATATATACTCTTGCTTTCATTCTCTGGTACCTAAACCTTCATGAATACTCATTTAATCATGAGTTAAGTGATTCCAGGACTAAAGTACCAAAACAATTAACACCTAACCGTTCACAATATCAGAAGTTTCATTAAATTGAAAATGATCTTTTCATTCAATACCAAACGAAATAAATTCGTAATTATTTCAAGTTCAAATATTTAATGTCCATAACGATTTATTACGCGGTATGTTCATAGCTCACGTAAGCCATAAAACGAAATAATTCAAAGATGAAATTGCAAATTTTCAACTGCTGCATTGCAGATAATGGAAACCAGATTTATGACATGATCTCATAAACTTGTAATAGGTGCTGTGTTGAATGGGTTCAGTCAAATAAATAACTAGTTTGTCGTTCTATGCAAATTTCAATCTTCTGCATTGCTTCAACCCAGGTGAATATAGGAAGATTATTCAATAGACTTTCGAAATAGTGAACTAATTAGCAAGCCTAGTTCAATATTTTGATTTGTTCACTAAAACGAAGCTCGAATGAAACAGCATTGTTTTCTGGAATGAAAAACAATTTGTTTTACTTGGTATGATACATAAGAGTTCTTACCATCTAAATTTGATGTTCCGTAGTTTTTCCTCAAAAAATGAGCTTCGCCTATTTCTGCGATTTCTGTACACCCATCTCAATCATCGTATATCTCAAATTATGTGAGAATAGTAGCGTGGAGTAGACAACACAATTTTCATTTTCCTCCGTCCACTGTATCACGTCATTTTATGATTTTAATGCATTAGATGTCGTAATGGCTTGTATATTATTCTCGAAATCTCTATCTGGCATATCATTATCCTCACTTTCAATGAAAATTTCAGCTTTCTCAACATCCTGAACGTAATCTATGTTCCACTCATCAATATCAGCTGCTTCCATTTCAACATCGAGATCTGCATGATGTAGAAAATTTTTAATTTCTGTATTCACATGGTACATTTCCCTATTACACCATTACAACTTCAATACAGATAAGGGAATGTCATCTGAGTCTGGTGTTTCTTCCAATGACGATAGTATTTTACTCCAACATTTCTCGATAACATCCGGTTTCAGAGAATTCCATGCCGAAATTAAATTGAAAATTGAATCTTTTAAAGAGAGAGATTTTAATGCCACTGTATACGTTGTCATTTAGGATGCGTGACGATTAACTCTTAGGGTAGAATAGTTTTGTTAGTCTTATCATATTCTGGTCCATGAGCCAGATGTGTTATTTAAGGAGGCATATGCATAACGAACATTAAACCATCGATACCTTTAACTCCTTCGCTGGCGGATGACTTGGCGCATTGTCCAGCAAAACAATTGCTTTAACAGGAAGTTTTATGTCATTGAACCTAGAACAATGAATCCATCTTGATACCCTTAAATTTTAAACGTTTCTGGAATAAACATCTTAAGGAACCATTCCTTGAATATGAATTCAGTCATCTGAGCTGTTTTGGAACTCCTGTAGTGTATTGGACAATTGAAATCACACAACGATCGAGGATTTCTTGCTTTTCCAATGATTAGTGGCTTCAGCTTATGATTGACGGCTGCAATTGGCTAGGAAGGTAATGCTTTCCTGTTTTCTTCCTGGAGGTGCCTTCTCCTCAGGAAGCAATTCTTTTGAGTTTTTGAGATATCGAATTAAAAACATTTCTGGTACCTCCGCAATCATCCACTTCTCGCATTTAAACATGGAGTCTTTGTATTGTTCGTGCAGTCATTCTGCTTTTCATTTGATCATAAAACCAGTGACTGGAAGATGTTTTTCTGTTTGCTTTAAAAACCACCGGTATCTACTCGATGCAACAACAACGATAAGACAAACAACTACACGAACAGAAGAAAATATCGATGCTGTAAGTCATAGTGTTAATAATGATTCAGATTTGTCTATTCGTCGACCTTCAAAACAAGTTGGACTCTGCGCATATACCACATGGGAAATTTTACGTGAAGAACATATAACATCCAACTGGTTCAAGAACTAAAGCCGCGTCGTTTGTTTGCTGATTGGGCCCTACAACAGCTTGAAGTTGATCCACTTTTTTATCGTAAAATTGTGTTTAGTGATGAAGCTCATTTCTGGTTGAACGGCTATGTAAACAACCAAAATTGCCGTATATGGAGTGAAAACAATCCTATATCAAGAAGTTCTGCAGGTTCCACTGCATCCTGAAAAATGCACTGTATGGAGTTTTTTACACGCTGGAGCCATCATCGGTCCATATTTCTTCAAAAACGATGCTGGAGCTAATGTTACAGTGAATGGTGCTCATTACAGATCGATGATCAATGATTATTGGTTTCAAAATTTGAATGGAATCGACCCAGAAGTATTTTGGTTCCATCAAGATGGTGCTACACCTCATGCTGCTACCGTAACAATTGATTTATTGAAAGAAAGATTTGTCGATGACATTATTTCGAGAAATGATCAAATTAATTAGCCCCCAGGAACCTGCGAGATAATTCCACTGGATTATTTACTTTGGGGTTATGTCAAGTCATTGGTTTATGCTAATAAACCAGAAACAACAGACGTTTTGGAAGCAAACATAACTCGTGTTATAAATTAAATAAGGCCTGAATTACTCGAAAAAATGGTCCAAAATTGGTCTGGTCGAATGTGGATCCTCAGAGCTATTCGTGGTGAAGATATGCTAGAAATTATTTTAAAACATAAATACAGAATTATCTTTCGAATAAAAAAAAAATTAGGCTTCAATATTAATTCAAATGTGTTTTATTTCAATTTAAAGTTCTATCACTTTAAAAAAACACCCGATATGTCACTATGACCGAAGAATATATCCGATATATTCTAATCAGAAATGTACTTTATAACCTGCCGAAATCAACACTTTGTCGAAGGTTCCTTCAAGAGTTGCTTTCACTTTTCATGATATGCAGTGAGCTTACTATTCTTCCCAATATCTATGTTTTTCTAGACCTTTTTATCCGCTTTCAGCATCGAGTACTTCGACCATATGGATTAAATTGCATACTTCTTCAAATTCAGGAAATACGATAGCAGGACTTCCTCATTTATTGTCATTACCCTCCGTTTTTCTTCCCATTTATTGAACTCGAATAATAGTTTTTCATAATGTTCTTGGACTTTGAAGGCAACAACTGGCATGCTGCTTCTTCAGCTTCCTCTAGGATTATATTAGGAACGGAATTATTTTCTCATATTCTTCACCAACTTCACAAATGTTTACTAATGGAGTCGATCAACAATCGAAAATATATAGCAACATAGTAACCATCCAACACCTCCAGATATGATTCTGCATGAGTGTGATTGAGGATAAAATCTTCTATGCATGCGTGCTTTGGATACATTTAATTCACTTGAGAAAATTAATCGCTCTCGCGTTTAAACTTTCTTGCGTGAATAAAATGTTACTGAAACACTTATGCATTAAATAAGTGTTAACCCTTTATAACAGATTTGTAAAATTTCTAGATTATCGAAGGATATTGTATGACTTTCATTATATTCATAAATGATGGATTTTGTTTCTGAATTTCTTTGAAACGGTCTCTGAAATTATGTCCAGTTTGTCTGACGTTAGCCTGACTTCTAAAATTTTTCCTGGTTCTGCTTCGCATTGAAATACCCTTTGCGTAGGATTTATTTGAGGATAATTAATTTGGGAGAATAATTCAGAATTAATACTCAAATTGAACTCCAGTTATCAAAATTAATACATAGTTCTTCTAAAAGAGAGTGAAATAATTTCGAGCTCTGTTTTCGTTTCTTCCTAGTGATGCTTTGGTTTATGAGTTATATAGGTATAATACTGCTTGCTGTTAATTGTTTATTGCGTTTATTTTTTTTCAAAGTCGTTGGTTGAAGGGCGTATATGGTATTATGTACCATTGAATTTCAAGCTACTAATTTATGAATTATGTAATTAAATGAATCCATCGGGATTGTGCTATCTGTGAAGGTTTCTTTCCAAAAAATGTTGAATTTGATGCTACTATTGTTAGATCTGTTAGAGTGATTGTTAGGTCCACTTAGTTTATCGCGTTGTTTCACTCTATTTCTAGTGCGAATGTATATTTTTGTGTATATTATTCAGGAAGTTTAGTTATCTGCCTATTTGTCTGACAACCGAAAAAACCTACGATTATATCCTGTATGTAGCGTTACCATAAAATCATATGACATTGGGCGGTTAAGAATGATGTTTTCCAATTTATTCATTGAAATATCTGCTATCAATGAGGATCCCATTGATAGACCTGTGTTTTTTGAGAAATTTGTTATAATACCGAAAGTAATTACGCTTTTATCTTTCTGGTTAGCTGAAAATTGTTTTTGTGATTTATTTGAGTCTGAATTTGATACATATCCGAAAGAAGACAATCGAAACAACTATATTTTTCATATGTGAGAATTCTGATTCAATGTTTTTTTATCTATCCTTTTATTTCCAATTAGTTTATTGCAAATGGAATTTCAATGAGATCGAAATTGTGTAGAGATAAGAGAGCTGGTTAGAAGTATTGTCAATATATCAAAATAACCTATCTATTTCGGAATAAACGTTGCATTGCATTCCTTAAGATATAACCAAAATAAATATTATTTAAATATTTTAATATTTACAGATATATTCTGTTAGCCTTCTTCATATTTAATTTCACAAATTTGTATTTAATATAATAATTTCAGGAATTAAATTAATGTCATATAAGTACTACTTATATCAAACGGCATATAAAATAAACATTCAGTATAAGACATCCAAATGATATAACGAAATCCAAGAAATATAAATTTTCAACAAACATCCTATAAATTAAATATTTTGAGTAGACAAAACTTTGTTTCTGCTTGTCCCTCGTATGAAAACAGATATCTTTCAAAAATGTTTTAACATAATCTTAAGAATTTCATCATAAAACTATCTTAGAATATGCAATTATATTGGATATCTAAGGTACTCTTTAAAAAATCTCAAGATATGTGAAAACATTACTAAAAAACAAGTTTTAAGACTACATTACTAATAGTTTTATGATTAAATTCTTAAGATTATGTTAAAACATTTTTGAAAGATATGTTTTCATAAGGGGGGTAAGCAGAAACAAAACTTTGTCTACTCAAAATATTTAATTTATGGGAGTTTTTTAATAATTTATATTTATTGGATTTTGTTATATAATTTAGATGTTTTATAATGAATGTTTATTTTATATGTCGTTTGATATAAGTAGTACTTATATGACATAAATTTAATTCCTGAAGTTATAAAATTGAATATATTCTTTTGAAATTAAATATGTAGAAGGCTAACAGAATATATCTGTAAATATTAAAATATTCAAATAATTTTATATACCTTCTATCAAGTATAAACCTCCATTCATTTCATTTTATCCAAAATAAATAGTCCGTGTGTGAAATTCTGGTCTCAGGGACTATTAATATCGGATATAACTAATATATATAGAGTAATATGTGAAGACCTGGCGTCAGGTATTAGAGATAAGTGGACTGTGTTATAATGTATGTACCTGTGTCAGGGATTGAATGAATGTTACACTTGAACAAGTATATGCAATATATTTGTGGTACAAAAATATGTGTCATAAAATGATTGGAGTAAACAAAAATAAGTTACTGAAATTCTTCTGTGTGATGTTGTGGGTTTAACTGTTTCGTGTGTTGAGTGTTTTTGAATAGAATGAATAAACTCTGATATATCAAAATAACATAGTTTCTGTGGTTATTTTTTTTTTATAGAGCAACTTATTTCTTTTCGAAAAAACCACGGTATGCAAATTATGCATTATACAATAATACTTAAATATGATACAATGAACATGCGCAAATGATTTGAGCAGGAGGTTACATAAAGTAGCAGGAGTTTTGGGCCTTAAAACCTTTATTGTGAGAATTTTATATAATTTTGGAATAGTAGAATTTTCTATATATGTATGTTTTTGTTTGGATTTTTCAGCGACATATTTTTCTTAAAGGGAATGGGTTGCTACTCAATCCACCCGTATCCTCCGCAAGTAGAGTTTGTTGTGGGAGGTGTTAGAAATGTCAAACATAAGCCATACATGAATAACTGCATTGAAAAATCTGTATCACGAATCATACTCACAAGTAAAAGTTGGTAGAAATCTAACACAGAAATTTCAGCTTTCAAAAGATTTGAGGCAAGGATGCTGTATTTCGCCGGCCTTATTTAAATACATATTTCAGTAGTATTGAGGAAATGGCAGAGTAAAATAGAGAATATAGGTGTAATGATAGGTGATAACTTTATATACACTTTACAGTTTGTCGATAGCCAGGTAGTCGTTGCTGAAGACAAATTCAACATGGAATATATGATAAGAAAACTGATAAGAGGAATATCGAAATTGGGGATTGGAAATAGACTTGGAAAAACGAATCTGTGTGTAGGACCGAAAGAAGTAACAAGCTTGGATTTAGAGGATATGGAAGAAATAGATTATTGTGAAAATTATAAGTACTTGGGGGTCAATTTCAACACGATGGGAACGGATAATGAAAAAATCGAAGAAAGAATGATTGAGGCAATAGAGCAGTTGGTAGCTTAAACAGCATCCTATGGAAAAAAGAACTAATTAAGGGAAGAAAGTTTACAATATAGGAAACCCTGAAAAAATTAGTCTTTTATATGGTTCAGAGACGTGGAGGATCACAAATAGATATAAGAAAAAGATCGAGGCGATAAGAAGATCGATGAGGATTTCCAGAAAAAATAGAATCCGGAATGAAGTAATTGAGTATCAAATGGACATTGAAGGCGACATAAGGGATGATGTAGAAAGGAAACAGTTGAGAACATTTAATCTAGATGGAGGACGAACCTTTGCCAAAACAACTAGTGAAATGGCAACCTGTAGAGAAAAGGAAATGAGGACGCCCTAAAAAAGCTGGGGTTAAGCAATAAGAAAAACTATTAGTACGCTGGTCCACCACAAAGGGGAATGAAGGAGGGTTACCGGACAACGTCGCAAAAAGTTTTAACCGATGTATGACATATGGATGTTTATGTACGAATCTATATATGTTAATACATTTGTCTTGGTAAGCTATTATGCCGTAAAGCGGAACATTCTTTTTCCTAGATATTAAAAAATATATCATATGGATTATCTTTAATATTATTTCTATATTTTTGTATAAAATCTTCTGAGTCTGAGTTACTCCAAGTGTTTTTGCGAGTCTCTTCCGTCTGTGATGGATCTTCATAGAGTCTTGCCTCTTACTCTTCATATTTAAAGTTTCGGTAGTTCTTCGTCTTCCAAATCAAAATTTCCACTTTTAAATCCAACAAACCGCTTTTTACACCTTCATTCAGCTAGAGCATGGCCACCATAAACATCCACTAGAATACGTTGACTCTCGGCAGCCTTTTTCTTCATGTTGAAGTAATGAAGTAAAACTCCCCGCATTATCCTTCCAAAAGTTGACATTTTCAAAACATACAGAAACTATGTCTGCACGAACTTATTTCTACTTCTGACGAATAGAATATTTAACATTATTTCATTATACATGAATGTAAAATAATGAAAAATCGACAGCTTTTAGAAAGAAATTGTGAACTTCCTCAACTTTTGTGGAACAGTTCATTATCACAACTCCAATATTTCGTGTTTATGTCTTCTCAAGTTAAATGAAGCTCTATTTGATTACTTTCGCCGATCGTCCTAAGGATGACCATCTCACGCAGCTTCTCTACTGACCATGCTTTATTCCCCAAATCCCTTTCCTTCGTTACAATCTTCCAGTTCACGCAGCGTCGCAAACCCCATTCTCGCAATACCAATTAAACCCTTAATTATTGCCCCAATTCCCTTGTCTCCTGACTAATTTATCCCTTTCCAACGCAGAAAGTTTCTTCCTCACGCCCTCAAGATCTACGAGCAGCACAGGTAACAGGTCGGAAAATTTCCTGCTGATATGTAAGATATCGGATTTCGAAAAACTAGTAACGCTACTCTTGAGGTTAACGCACTTGCCTTGTAATCCGACGCAGACTGTTCGTTACACCGCCGCAAGAAATCCCAAAAGTGACAAGAATGCGGGGATTCAGTCGTTGGAATTTCGTGCTACATTCACACGTTGAATTCTACTCAGTTTGTTTGGTTGGTTTTGAAAGTCAGCGACTTGTTACCTTAAATTTGGGTAGGAACGAAAGTTTAAAAAAAAATAGTGTTCGAAATTATATCGAACGAGGAATTTTAATTTGCTACGCAGGTAGATATAACAATCACGTCCCCAGAGTTCAACAATTTAAGCCTTTCAAATATGTCTCATTATTTACTACAAACCAAACGGGTCCTAAACACCAGTTAAGAAACGAAAAATTCTGTCCTTCACATTTTTCGTAGAAACCCATTAAAAATTGACGCCGTTTCGACACGAAGACACAGATTTCTCGCTAAGTTGGCCACTTTTTCGAGCCCGAATTCACTCTCTAATCTTTTGGTCAGGGTCCCAGGCCCCTGGTTCTTCAGTTTTGTCACAGGTGGACACGGGCTATGGTACTGAATTGTTTCAGCCGTTACTATTTGGTAGTTGATCATAATTAAAACAAATTGTAGAAATTACTATGTTTTACTACCAAAAAAAATATATTACACATTTTCTTGTGACTCGAGTTTCGGGAAATGAACTATCCCATCATCAGACAACTGAAGACCTAACAGTGGTACAGTGGTATTTAAACAAAAGTGATAGATATTTTGAATATGTCAATAGATTCAAGATAACACTTAAAAGTGGTACAGAGGTTTACAATCGGAACGTGATAAAAAACCGGGTTAAAAAAGAGGGACCTTCTAACAGATATCGGAATGTCGGCAATCAACAAAGAAGGTTATTAAACAGATGGTAACCATTTAAATAACTCAAATAATTTTTGGGGTTACATAGCTCCGTACAGTCATTCATTATTTTTACATTATTTTGTTGTATATCTCAAATATTTGGATTTACAAAGCTTCATACAGTCATTCATTATTTTTTACATTATTTTTATTGTAAACGAATTTGAAAATTTCAATAATCAAGTTTCTTTTCTTTTAAATCTACATGTAAAATTTTCTTAAGAAATTTCCCGTAACTCGAGTCACAAGAAATTGTGTAATATATATTTTTTTTTGGTAGTAAAACATAGTAATTTCTACAATTTGTTTCAATTACGGACTATGATCTTGAATAATAAAAAACTACTCAAGGGAACGCGAATGTTGATTACGGAGTTGTTAATATGGGAGAATCCTAAACTTTTTAGACTTGCTAGAGAAATGTACGGTAAAACGGTTTGGACGTTTAGTGGACTTGATTATGCTGAGATTTCGGGTCAGAGAAAACAGATTACATGAGAAGGTGATTTGGGTGCATGAGCGTTCATAATATGAGGGATTACTTTCATGGAACGGTTAGTGAACTTATTATGACATTCTTTATTACCATACTCTTACGGCTATATAACGCCTGGAATCCTTGACGAAAAATCATTTGCTTTGTTGCTTTCTTCTCATTTATTTTTTATCCTCACTCAATTAATATTGTTTCATTTAAGTATTAGTTTCTATTTATTTCTCTAGTGTATTTGAGGTCTATCTTTCATTTAATAATTTGAAAAATTATGGGAGTTGTATCCGCATATTGCAGAGTGCAGTTTAGTATTGCACGGATCCTGACTGTTTACTTCAAGATTTATTTTGGCCGGGTTCAGGTTGACTTTTAGTTCACTCATTTTCTTTTACGGCAGGTTAACCGGTGTTTTGGTTATTTACCACGAAACTTAGATAATTTCCTGTTTTCATCTTACTAATATAATTTTTGAAAAACTATCATATCCTTATAATGATTCTACTCGTTCGAAATGTCACTCATATAAAAGACTCTATAATATGAAGATTGCTGTTTACTCGTTTTAGCGAACTATCTACTATGATCACTAAAAATAATTTTGACATGCTAATAATTACGGAAACTTGGTTAAATCAGAATTTCAACCCCGGTTTACTGGGCATTCCTGGATATTATTTTATCCACAAGAATAGAACGGGCCGTGGAGGTGGATTCGGGGCTTATATAAGGGACTGTTAGAAGGTTGAACTCATAGATTTCCCTTTCTCGATTAATAGAGATCTCGAAAATATATTTTTGAAAGTTTGTTTGCCTAATGGAAAAATTATTGTTGGTGGCTTTTATCATTCACCTAGCACACGTCTGAATACTGTGACGGATGATATTGAAAAGATTGTAAACCACGTATTTCTATGTTTCGATGTTATTATATGTGTGGGTGATTTTAATGTTGATATTCTTAAGTTGCATAATCCACTTTTAGATACATTTGGTGCCTATGGTTTTTAGCAGATTATTGATGAGCCCACTCGTATTACGGAAACATAAGGCACGTTAACTGACCCTATCTTTGTCAACAAAAGAGAATTCGTTCCAATACCTTCCAATGAAATAAGTGACCATAATCTTGTCTTTGTTGACATCCCCTTTAAAAATAAAAAACCACAACCTTGTTTGTTCAAATACAGAAATTTTGAAAGTATAGATTTGAATAGCCTTGAAACCTATCTGCAAAGCTTTGAGAGATATAAAATTTTTTTGGAGAAAATATGGATAGGAAAGTGGAAATTTTCAGTAGGTACATTACTGATCTTTTCAACAAACATGCTCCTCTACGTGAAGTAAAGGCAACTAAGCAAAAAGCACCATGGTTAACTGAGGAGATTCGGCGTTTACAAAGGCTGAAAGATGAATGCTGGCAGAAATATAAGAATACTAGAACTGTGACGGACTTCAACAAATATAAATTCCTGAGAAACCATGTTTTATCTTGTAGAAGAGCACAGCAAAAAAATTACATAGTTAATGTTTGTCAATTAAATAATCCTTCTAAACTTTGGAAAACTGTGCAGGATCTAAACGATACATCGCAAAAAAGCAGTTATCTTCCCTCTGATCTTTCAAACCCAGATGACATTAACAGATATTTCACGTCGTTTCTCCAGTCAGTTATTGATAGAGACAGAGCACAATTTTATAAAGACAACACTTTATATGCTGGAAATAGTTTCAGCTTTTTTATGACAAGTTCCGAAGAAATAAACACAATTTTACACTCTATAAGAGCAAATGCTGAGGAAACAGACTTGATCAACTTGAAACTGTTTAAAATCTGCGGTATCTTTATTGATTATATAATCATGAATATCATTGATTCTATAATTGAAACCAGTAACATCTCCACACTTTGGAAGACTGCAATTGGCATTGGCAAAGAAAAGTAAACCCTCAGGTTTTTCGGCTGTTAGAATCAACTCTGACCTTGAAAAAATTAATATTTTAGCACAAGAGCATAATTTAAGTCTAAATTTTGAACAAACTAAACTATTGTGCTTTGGTAGCAGAGGTAATGGTGAAAAATTCTTTGATATTGAATGTTGGCGGTTTAAGTGTTCCTTTTGTCACCACTGCGAGGGATCTGGGCTTGATTGTGATGGAGGATCTCCAATTTCATGAACATGTGCAAAATATGACCAGGAGAGGATTTTGCGCACTAAAATTAACATATAGTAATATACATATCTTAGATTTTTCATTGAAAAAAATGTTGGAGGATAGTCTTGTTCTATCCCATTTCAATTACTGGGATATTTTACAAGTACAGAATACAGGGGGTGCAAAATGCGTGCTGCAGAGTTATGTTTGACCATGTATCGCATTTAATATCAGAAAGCAACTGGCTGAATATGGAGAACCGCCGAAGGCCCCATCTCTCGAATTTTGTTCATAAATTGCTGAAAACCACAGAGACTAACAGAACATAAAACCACCATGTTCAAAAGATCCTTCATTTATAATACTGTAAAAGTTTACAATTCAATACCTGACTATTTTAAAGCTTCTAATATAAATAAGTTCATATTCAAGTTGCGACAATTCATAATGGATGAACAGAAGTATGAACAAGAAAGGAGTGATGTTTCGTTATCGCGAGTTGGGTTGCCTGTTTTTGGGAACTTTACATCATAATACATGTGTTCTGCATCACCGACTTTTTTTTTAATCAAGATGAGTTGTGGGATTTATGCACTGTTGATTCAATGATTTTTGAGGCGTTAATTCGCTTGTTTATGTGATCCTGGATGGGGTTGAGTGTAAATAGCATTGGCTAGACTTCGTCTTTCCAGGGTAAACGAACCACTTTTGTTTTCTCTTATATACATTATACTGTTTTAAAATTGTTATTTGAGTACAATAAAAGGCGTTTATTATTATTATTTTATATCCGCATTTTCACTTTAACCTTCCAAGGAACACCCTCTCTCTATAACACACTAACACACTGAAGGCTTGGTAGTGACTGTATTATATACATTATTTATTTGTGATTAGATAGTAATTTTTGAAAAGTGAACCCAACAGTGAAACCAATAAAAGTGAATTCGCCTAAAGTGAACAAAGGTGGAAAAGCTCAAGACAGAACTATTCCACGAACAAGGTAGTGTTTTCACCGCAATTAGAGTTCGATACTACACCGTAACACCTACCTCAATTTCGGTGATTGTAGATGAGAAATGGATCACATATGACAATAGTCTGATAAAACGATGGTCAAAACGCGTTGAAGCAGCTCAAACAGTAGCCAAACCAGAAAAAATAGCAAGAAAGGTCCTAATGAGCATTAAGTGGGACTGGAAAGAAATAATTTATTATGAGTTACTTCTTAATGGCTAAACACTAAATTCGTATCCCAACTGTCAACAACTGGACCGTCCGAATCTAGCGATTGACCAGAAATGGGCAGAAGTGAGTAACAGAAGAGCTGTTGTATTCGACCAGGACAACGCCAGACCACTCAGGTCTGTAGTGACTCTTCAGAAACCCCGAGAGCTTGGTTGGGAAGTTTAATGCCTCCACCATATAGTCCGAACTTGGTACCAAGCAATTACCATCTTTTTCTGGCATTTCAAAACTTCCTTGGGATGAGATTGGTTGTAAGAATCGATCACTAGAGCTTTTTGCCAATAAGAACCAGCACTTTTATGATTGAAGCATTTTGAAGCTATCTTTAAAATGGCAACAAATTATAAATGAAAACGTTGCATATTTGACTCAAATCGGACAATCCGGAACATGTTAAAGAAAGTTAGTTATTCATAAATTTAAGATATACCACCTACCTGATGATGTAAACAAAATGTTGTACATAATAAAATATGTGAAGTTCGGAATAACCTTATTTAATACCTTGATAAGTTTTGGCCTCATCAGCATTAAGCTCAACATATCCCCAAACAAAATCCGTCAATCTGATATTCTGCACAGGCATAAGCGACGTCTGCATGAAAGCTCCAGCAATCCAATCCGATGATGAATTGCAGCTTTCAGCCCAGTCAAATCGCCGAATAGAGAATAAATGGATGCAAATGCACAGCGCGTTGCAAGGCTTCGAACTTAGGACGCCTATTTTCATTTCATACAGATTATGCCCCCGATTTCGTTCGAAGAAAACGCGACCCCAGTTTTATTTTCTTGTCGAAACGTGTGTCCTGAATGCGGAATCTAATTTCCCTTCGTGACTTCGTTCTGTTTGTTTTTAGGGTGGGGGCTTTCTATGCCTGGAATTCGTTAAATCGTTCATATGAGGCGGTTTTTATGGGTGTTTCGTTTTTAATGACGGATCAGCGTCACACGGAATGCTCGATTTGTGTCTGAACATATTCATTTCGTGAAAATTATAGGGATGGTGTTATTTATTCAGGATGCTATTTTATTGAGATACATTTGGCAGATTTCCACCAGTTCCAGAATATCTCGATTTAATGCCATTTTAACTATCACCAAAAATAAGCAGGGTGTTCAAGTCAGCTCTGGCCAAATTTTACAAGGTGATTCTACAGACAATTATAAACACAAAAGTTCCTATAGAGTATGGTCCAATTACACTGCTCGACAAGATTTTTGTAACATAGAGCAAATCTTTCTTTTTTTGATGAAGATAGCCTTCTAAAAATAGGAAAAATATTTCCATAGCCCTAATACTTACCACTTTTCAATAGGTCAATAAAACCATTTTACATAAGCAAGTAGTCAATTATATGAAGGGACGGTTAAAATGGATGCATTTTATAATATTATAAAAAAATACCTAAACTATGTTGTTTACAATATTAGACATAAAATTGTTGCTGTTGAGTTTCGAACTGAGTGGTTCTCTGTGTTTAGATAAGAAAGTGTTTTAAGGACGAAAATGTCGAGGCAGGATTGTGGAGAATTATTGGTGAAATGTTAAAAAAGCCTACTTCCAATATTTTTGTGTTTTAATTGTAGATCAAGAGAAGCAATTGGCTTCGCAGAAGTGCTGTGTTAGTTGTGGTGTAGTGGATTAATGGGAAGAGAAAAAGCATGCCTTCTGCAGTCTCTGTGTATATCTGCTAATCATTTAGATGATTGTCATTATAAAATAAAACACTTGTTTACATTTTCTACTTTATTGCCCAATCTATCATAAATTTAGATGATTGTTATTTTGGCCTGACAAAGACTAAAGGTTATTCCAAAAAGGAAAAGCACAAGATCTCCTATCCAAATTTGCAGTCTGCAATACGACCTGTTCCACATAATGCAGATTTACCAGTGCCGATTGGACCTTTAGATCCGCAAAATGGTATTTTGGAAGATATTGGAGACAACGCATCAGGCATCTCCGAAAAACACTGCACCGACCCTATTTTTCCTTCAAGTCCCTGTTCCGGCGAGCCACATTTATTGTTCAAACTGAGTTCAAACGATTTAGTAAGTGATTTGGGGTTATCAAAGCAACAGTCAAAAATTCGCAGTTCCCGTCTTAAGGAATGGAACTAATTAGGCATTACGCATTCCAGAAAGAGAAATGCTCCGGTTTCTGCATTCTACAGTATGGACAAATCGTTATATGCGTGTACTGATATTGATGGTTTAATACAGGAACTTGATATTGAGCATTCCTCCTCTGGGTGTAGTTTATTTAAAGATTCGTCTAAATACAGTTCAAAAGCTGTGTTATAGCATAATGGAAATTTAAAAGCCCTTTGTATCAGTTGCCCATTCAGTGAGAATGAAAGAAAGTAATGAAAATATGCGCATTTTTTGGATCAAATAAACTACAACACGCATGAATGGCAGATATGTGAGGACTTAAAACTTATGAGAATTTCAGTGGAACTTCAGGGAATATTCACAAAATATTTCTATTATCTTTGTCTTTGGGACCGTCCTGCAATAAATCAGCATTATATAACAAAAATTTGGCCAGAAAGAAGTGTTTTTCTACTGAGATCTCAGAATGTTGAGTTAAGACCTCTTGTAGATCCCAAAAATGTACAACAATTGTTTCCCTATCACAGTAGCATCTTTAGGAAAGTGTTATCTTACATTTTTGAATAACTTAATTTGTTTTCGAAATCGGCTTCTATTCATATTAGGGTAGGTACAAACATTTTTTATTGACACTAAAACCCAACAAAGGTTCTCTCTAAAATGCAGTATATCTGAATATATTCAACAGGGGCGCGTAATTTAGATCGAATTGTGCTTTAAGTACTATACTAAATTTGTTGTATTTATTTATTTCTAATGACTAACAGGTTTAATGCATAAATTTTACTTTCTATATGTAAAATTTCAAAATTATGGTTGAAAGCATGTGCTGTTCATAACAAATAGTTGGAATATGTGAAATTACTGTTGTTTTTGTTATTCAAATGTTCACAAATTCTATGTCGGAAAATTTGGGCAATCACCGCTGGTTAACTCAAAAACGCCCGATTTATCATCTATATGTGTGATGTCTTCATAATTTTTTATTAATTTACTCAGGTTTAATGAGATATGAATGAAAATCTTAAATCATATTAAGTTTTGATGTATGTAGCAGTTTTCTCAGAAATATCCTTAGTGTATTTCAAGGAAATGTATCGGGTGTTTTTTTTAAAGTGATAGAACTTCAAATTGGAAAAAAAACACATTTAAATTATGATTGAAGCCAAATTTTTTTTATTTGGTAGAAAACTTTGTTTTAAAAATAATTTCCGGCATATGTCCACCACGACCAGCTCTGAGGAACCGTGAAGACTAAGATCTTTACGCAAAATTTTCCATGTGGTGGCTGCACAGTATCCAACTTGTTGTGAATGTCGACGAATAGACAAATCTGGATCATCATTATTACTTTGACTTACAGCACCGATATTTTCTTCTGTACGTACAGTTCTTTGTCTTGTTGTTGTTGCATCGAGTAGAGAAAATGTTGTTCGAAATCTATCGATAGTTGGACGAATAAGATGCTCTGATGGACGATTATCTGAACCACAAATTTCAAGAAGCACTCTATAAGTTTGGCGAATAGAACACTGATTTTGAAAATAAACTTCAACAATTTGTAAAAGTTGTTGCGACGTGAGTCTTTCCATGATAATTTGTCAATGCTTACTGAACAGAAATGTCAAAACAACATGGCTTCTACCTTCTGTCAAATCACAGTTATCCCTATCGAAAGTCTTATCACTCTCGAAAAAACACCCGATATTTAAAATTATCTTTTGTATTAGGATAAACCATGTTCAAAGCTGTTTTTTTATTTTTATTCATCAACAATTTATCTGTCAGTGGAGGATCGTAGTCATTATTAATAGCTTTTTATTTAATGGTGATGAGTTCAGAAATTAAATTTTCTCGATTCATGGGGTTGTTAACTAATCTGTTGATCATGCAATTAAATGCTGGTAATTTTTGGTTTATAGGATGATTTGATTTATTTTGTATGATAGTATCAATACATGTTGGTTTGTGAAATATCGAAAATTCATGTGAACTATTGATTCTGGTAACTGCTATATCAAGAAAATTAATAGAGATATTATATTCAGTTTTCATGGTGAATAATATTGGAGGATGTATTTCATTGATGAACAAAATTAATATTTTCAAAAGTCTATCTGTACTGGTGAAGCAACAGAAAATATCGACTACATATCTGTATTAATATACAAAATATTTCATGAGGAGATTTCGGTGAATTTTAAATTCAATATTGTTCATGAATATTTCTGCTAATGAAGGACTTAATGGATTTTCCATAATCAAACCACAGCAGATAGTGGAGAGGATGAGATAGATACCTTTAACGCAGACCTCGGGAGCGCCAATAACAGAATTAAAAGGAGAAATGTCAACACTGATGAGAGATCTTAATGCAAAAGGTGGCCAGGGAAGAGATGCTATATTGTGGGAGACTTTGGACTCGGAGTGCGCAATAACAGAGAATACCGCTTTGTTGAATTCTGTAGAGAGAACAATATGTTTGTTATGATCACAATACCAGCGGATACTCTCGAAAGACCAGCAAGAAATCAGATTGATTATATAACGATCAATGAACGTTATTTCGATAACGTTCATTGATGATTCATACAGTTCAGGCAGTCAAAACAATGCCCGGAGCAGATGTTTCCTTTGACTGTAGCCTTTTTGTCGGATATCTATGACTTAGACTGAAGAGAATAATAAAATACCAACTTTCCCCACAGTTGAACATAGACTACCTGGAAGAAAATCATGACATGATTTCAAATGCTTTGAAAGCGCAGCTCGAGAACGGTCTGTCTGACTGCAGTATCGAAGTTCAATGGAATATGTTTAAGGATTCGAAGAGAGAGGCAGCATCTGGAATGATGGCGACTACCTACAAGAAACATAAATGGATGAACCAAAACATTCTGACGTTAAAGGACGAAAGGGGGAAGTTTAAAGGTCAAGACAAACAAAGCTGCAAAACTATCAATAGAGAAATCAGGAGACCTTGTATGAAAGCAAGTATGGGGGAAATTGAGGAATTACAGACGACGCATGATGAATTTAAAATACATAAGAGGGTGAAAGAGTAAACAGGTGACAACACAAAACGACCTAATAAACTTGATGATAAAGACGGCAATCTTATCGTGGACATCTCAGATGAGTTAAAAATATGAGAAGAGTATATAGTGGATTTGTTTGATGACGAAAGATCGGAAGGTGAAATGCAACATTCTTCTACAGGTCTTACGATATCCATGAACGAACTAGGGAGAGCTATAAAGAATGCAAAAAATATAAAACCAACAGGAGCAGACGAAATACTATCATAATGGTTGAAACTACAAGGTAGTAAAGGAAAACAATCGCTCTTGCGTCTCTTCAATAGAATATACGAAACAGGATTCATACCAACTGACTGGCTTCAATCAACTTTTATTCCCAAAAAAAAAACTCAAAAACATGCTCCGACTATATGAAAATTAGTTTAATGAGCAAAACTTCTCTTCGAATAATATACCAAAGAATCTATACTAAAGTTGAAGAACAAATTAATGAAACACAATTTGGGTTCCGTTATAATCTTGGAACCAGAGAAGCTTTATTCTGTATACAAGTCCTCGTTCAGAGATGAAGATATGTCGGTCGATAGGGTCAGACATGATAAGATAGTGGAAATACTTCCACAGGTGGGCATTGACGACACAAACTTCCGAATAATTTAAAACCTCTATTGGCATCAGCGGGCAAATTTGAGCATTGATCAGAACATCTCTGAAACAGTGGCAATTCGCCGAGGAGTACGACAAGGATGCATTTTGTCACCACTGCTTCTCAACCTATATTCAGAGTACATCTTTAGGGAGGCTCTTGATGGGATCGATGGAGGAATTAGGGTCCATGGAGTTCGCATCATGTTGAAGAGACTGTAAGCCTTTTAATTGTTGGTGTACTGAGGGTTACTGCGCATTAGTTGGACTGACAAAGTCCACAAATAGGAAGAAGAGACGTAGGGGAATATCCTGGATTTGGATTCTGCGAGATCAGCCTTATTTAGAGCTGCTGCAAACAAAGTTATTACAGCCGATAAGATAGTCAACGTTCGACGAGAACATGGTACATGAAGACGTTTTCTTCGATAATTGTATCACTTGTGTTTTTGATTAGTAAATTTTCTACTGATTCAATTGTTTCATTGAGTGCTTATTTTTACTGAATAAATACAAACGATATTACTCACACATTTTTCGGCATCTTAATCCAATAGACAACGTGTCATAGCAATGTTGAGAGAATTTCAAGTCCGACCGGAACATTTGCATTTCAAAGCATCAAAATGAGCGCCCAAGTCGCGCAGATTCAACACGTTAAACGGCAATATACACTGCCTTTGCCGATTTTCATAACCACGATAACTTTATCTCTCATCAAATTTTATTATGGATGATGTAAAGTGAAGTGGAAATCGATAGTTCCGTTATCTGCCCATGCACGTCAAGCGAAACAGAGCTATGAGAGTTGATAACAGGGGTAAAATTTGGTTTATTACGTCTAGCTGGCTTTCATCCGCGGTTCCATTTGTCTGCTTATCAACATTATATTATACGCTTTTACACCGTTCGATTTTATCTGCTGAAAACGTCAACACGTAAATGACGAAATTTTCATATATGTTGTTGATACGCTTTGGAACTTGCGTACCCGTACCTTGTGAGTTATGTACATCTGCGTTTCCTTACAGTGCTACAAAATTTTTAAATGAAAACAACTGCTAGAAGTTAAAATAAGTTCGTGCGGTTTTGATAATATATGTAACTACTAGCTCATTATTCCGTTGATTCATCTGACAACACCTTCATTTTGAAGTGTCATCATCAAGCTTTCTTTTCAGTATGTGACATTTCGGTGAATTGTAAAAACGTAGTTTCTGTGTGCTCTGAAAATGTCAATTTTTGTACCGAATAATTTGTTTTTGCGTGAAGTTTCACTACAATATTAAGAGAAAGGTTGCCGAAAATCATCATATTCTAGTGGTTGTTAATGATGACCATACTCCATCTGAAAGAACGTGTCGGATGTGGTTTTCTCGATTGAAAAGTGACAATTTTGATTTGGAAGACGAGGAACGTTCCACAGAGCCACTAAAGTTCAAGGATGAAGGATTGGAGGCAAGGCTCAATGAAGATTCATCACAAACACAAGAGAAATTCGCAAAAACACTTGGAGTTACACAACCAGCCCTTTGGTAACGTTTAAAATCAATGTAAATTATCCGAAAGGTAGGAAATTTGATGCCGTATGAACTGAAGCCAAGAGACGTCCAGCACCGTTTTTCTCTCCAACGGCGAAAAATATGGGGTTTTTGTATCGAATTGAGAGTGGCGATGAAGGGTGAATCTAATACGATAATCCAAAATGACGGGCAACGCATGTACACCTCATCTTCCCCCCCCCTGCCTCTGTACCTTGTCGTGGTGGGGGAGCTTGTCATAACGAGTGTCCTAGTTTCATTTATGAAATGGAGGATATGGTTATGATGCCTAAAGCAGATGACTCACTATCCAAACTTCCTTACTTTCTTTCTTTCTTGCATAGTACCATTCCATCATGTCCCATTCCATCCTTTTCCTACCGCAAGGCTTGGAATCGTAAGGGGAAGCTGGCTTTGATTGACGACCAGAATCTACGACCTTGCGATCGATTAGAATTTTGTAATCCCTTCATTGGCGAAGGCGATACCCTACTGAATCTCAGCGTGAGTTTTCCAACCTTCATCCTCTAATCCGCTGAAGGATCTTAAATGGTTGCTGAAGGAAAAGGGAGACTACGACGTTTCTAACAAGTTGCTGGACTTGGGAAATTCGCTCTGCTCGCCCCTAACTTCGGCCCCATTCGTGGGTGCTTAAGCTAATCTTATCCGCTGTGGGGCCGGAACCGGTCCGTTAGAGGGAAAGGGAGACCACGACGTTTCGACGAGGTTTGAGGGTCCTGGAAGATACGCTCTGCTCTCCCCCAACTCTGGTGCCCTTTTGTTCCTAAAGCTCATCCTCTTCGATGCTTTGAAGCCTCGCTTTTAGCATTAAACATCAACAGCGGCCCTTTTGAGCGGGAGGTCTATGCTGGGAAGCTGTTATTTGTGTTGATTCGTTGCTTCAATCTTTCATAACCATAGAGATACTCTGCTCAATAGACTGAGTGTTGGGATCGGCACGGCGATCCTTCTCGTGGGAGGACGGAGGTGACTTGTGGGGGTCCCTCACCTAGTTATGCTGGCGCAAAGTTATCTATAAAACTTCTCTTTCAGCTTATCGGGGGTCTGCTGGAGTGTCAAAACTTGAGCAGAAACCCGAGACAACGGTGAATGGTTTATGTTATAAAAGGGCTCTGTTCACATTTTAACTTGTACAACTCTGAGAATGTACACCTCATCACGCTCCCTCCAGGCATATGATCTTATCGTGATGGGTGTGCTTACCCTGACTAGGACCCTAGTTTCGTCCGGGCGAAATGGAGGGTTTAATCTTGGTATCTAACGTAATGCCAATTCGCGCCAGTCACTATACCTGTATGGTGGAAGATCTCCGAATGGGGCCCTAGTTTTGCCGTTCTGGTGAAATGGAGGGCTGAGCCAATTGCTGCTTGTGACAGGGAGTCTGTCGCAGCACAGGGCTTCTCCCTTAAAACTGGCGTACTCTACGCAATTAATCTCCGGATTTTTCTATGTAGTGGCCGAGTGCGTTATGTAGCATGCTGCGTTACCTCGGGAGCGGTGGTGTTACTTGTACCACCTGGCCACCCCATTGGTGTTGGACTCGAGGGGGCAGTGGTTGAAAATCCGTATGCTGGACTAAGGAGGTATTTCATTTATCTGTTCGCAGACCCCCATGTTCGGGGTATTCTCAGGAAATGACTCGGGGTTTAACGGGACTTGACGGTTCGGCCGGCTTGTGTTGACCCCGGATCAATGCGTAACTATTTAGGGTTTGTGGATCTCGACGAAATGGCTTAGCTCTTAGTGCTTGACGCCAGGATCAATCAAATGACTTGACATGGGTTCGGTTTGTCAGGACGTATAGGCCGGTTGACGGTGCTCGTGCAAGGATCAATAGAAGTTATCAATCTTGAGATAATCTTAGTTCATGGGACTGTGTTCGGGTGCTTGGATAAGAATTCCTTCCGGCGGGTGAGTTGCGTCAGAAACCAACTCGGGTACTGACCTGCAGAGCCAGTAGAGGTTGTATAGTACTTCGCTGCTACCAGTCAGACGGTTCTGGATTTCGAGTCGGGACCCAAATTGGAAGCTGGTGGGTTCATCTCTCCGGAAGAGTTCTCGCTTCGCGCGGTGATGTGGCGTAATCCTTATTTCACTTTCTGCCCCTTGGGGCAGACTGTGGAGATTGCTAACTAGTCACTTGGTGAAAGAGCTACGCTCACATGGTTATACACTAAATGGTAGAATTCACGTATATCTCATAACAACTGTCAAGCCGGATATGCATGGCGGAAAGATAATGCTGTGTATTTCATGAAACCAGCTAGATTGCGCATATGTTAGCATATTTTAAAGATTTCGTTTATTGGTACCGCTATTAAGATGACATAATTTGTTTATTTAATGGCACAAATAGACAACTTTGTTCATTTTTGGAATCTACCAATAAATTATATCCAACAATTGTATTCACACATGAAGAAGAAGTAAATAATAGCATCAATTTCTTAGATTTAGTAATTACTAAAATTAATAATAGACACGACTTTTCGATATACAGGAAACCTTCACATACAGATGGTATGGTTTATTCTACTTCATACCATCTATTTTCACAAAAATTATCAGCTTATAACAGTATGCTTTATAGATTGGTTAACATACCCATGACAAAAAAAAAATTGACAAATAATATAAAATCATTAAACAAATAGCTTCAATAAGGATTTTAAACCGTTAATTATAGATAATTTACTTGATAAAATAAATTACAAGAGAGCAATACCACTTATATATCCAAAATTTCAAAATTCAAACAAAACAAAATTTATTTCATCAACTTACATAGGCCAAAAATCTGAAAAGATTACTAGATATTCAAAGAAAAAAGAAAATTATAACATCTTTTTCAAAACCATTAATTCTTTAGGCAGTTTAATAAAAAATAATAAAGACGCCATTCCTTAAACCAAAAAGTCAACTGTTTACAAGTTAACATGTAGTGATTTCCCATGTGTATATGTGGGACAGACAGGCGGTTCATTCCAAACAAGGATACGAGAAACTTTATAGACCAATTGATATAATAAAAAACAAATTTTATTGAATGATCAAATAGATTCAAACTGATCCCCCTACTTGATATTTTTCATTGATTGTAAAATTGTAAACCATCTCTATTTTTTGTACCAGAGCTGTGTATTTAAGGTCATGTTTTGCATTATATACCTCAGTTTTAATACTCACCCGATGAAGTCATGGTATGACGAAACAATTGTCGTGTAAATCAATAAAATAGCGGAAATTATGGATTTCTTTTTCGCCATCGTTTTATAAACGGCAGATGATTATTTACTAGCTCAACACACTGGCATAAATGATAAACTGAACAGAGCACGAAGCAACTACCACCTGTCAAATTTGCTGTCGCTGAAAAAAAATGGTAATCCGTAGAGTAAACTCGAAAAAATAAAACTCCGCAACTGCATACCTCTCCTCAATGTTTTCGGTCCAATTCTCCATTCGCCTGTCTGTGCTGAATAATCCAATTTAATGATGAATAATCCAGAACAGCAAATTTGCCCGAATATTTTCATCCATCCCACGATTCTACCAGGGGCTACACGAGCGTCCTCTTTAGGCACAATTATGACATTGCGCCTCGCAAGGTAAAATTATCGGTTAAAGAGACGTTTCATCCGGAGCGAAAATACAATATCCAGACGGTTGGTGGCGAAGATACTTGTATTTTAATTAATTAAATCTAGGAGGGAAGTGAAGTCATTATAATTTCACTGTTGACGTCCCCGGGAGGGAAAGAGTAGACCTTGACTCGATAAGACGACAATCCAGAGTGAAACAGTGTTGTTTGATTTTAACGAGATCATGCCTTCGACTAATGGTTACGGAATTTCCCGAAAATGGAGGTCTTCCATTAGGGCCTTTCTTCTTTGAAGTCGGCTACAGAAAATTTTGTTACCGATTTCAAGACAATCGTTTAATTCGATTCATGCGACATTATCAAAGAGTTCACATTTATCGATCTTTAACTTAACATAATTAAAGAATTAGGTTTGCGGAATGATATTCACTCCACGTAATGCCCCGTTAAATTAACTGCAAAATTCTAAATTTCGTTTACCAACATTACCATCATAAAATTCAGCGAGTTATTCAAATCGCTGAATTTCGTTGGCGTGTGCGTTAACGTTGCTCCGCGAAAATTCGAATGTTCTGGCAATTGATTGAAAATCGCTTTATCCGGTTATGTTTGTCTATTGAAATAATTCAAGCAAATTTTCACTTCATTCGGATTATTTAAACAGGAATTATGACGCGATGTTCAAATTATTGAATTTCATAGGTGTGTGCATATATCGGGTGTTTTTTAGAGTGATAGAACTTTCGATAGGGATAACTGTGATTTGACAGAAGGTAGAAGCCATGTTGTTTTGACATTTCTGTTCAGTAAGCATTGACAAATTATCATGGAAAGACTCACGTCGCAACAACTTTTACAAATTGTTGAAGTTTATTTTCAAAATCAGTGTTCTATTCGCCAAACTTATAGAGTGCTTCGTGAAATTTGTGGTTCAGATAATCGTCCATCAGAGCATCTTATTCGTCCAACTATCGATAGATTTCGAACAACATTTTCTCTACTCGATGCAATAACAACAAGACAAAGAACTGTACGTACAGAAGAAAATATCGCTGCTGTAAGTCAAAGTAATAATGATGATCCAGATTTGTCTATTCGTCGACATTCACAACAAGTTGGATACTGTGCAGCCACCACATGGAAAATTTTGCGTAAAGATCTTAGTCTTCACCCATACTAAACTGGTTCAAGAACTAGATCTACTTGATCATAATAAGCGTCGTTTGTTTGCTGATTGGGCCCTAGAACAGCTTGAAGTTGATTAACTTTTTTTATCGTAAAATTGTGTTTAGTGATGAAGCTCATTTCTGGTTGAACGGCTATGTAAACAAGCAAAATTGCCATATATGAGGTGAAAATAATCCTCTAGAAGTTCTGCAGGTTCCATTACATCCTGAAAAATGCACTCACTGTATGGTGTGCTTTACACGCTGGAGGCATCATCGGTCCATATTTCTTTTTAACTGCTGGAGCTAATGTAATGCAGATTCTTTAAAAACGATGCTAGAGGTAATGTTACAGTAAATGGTGCTCGTTACAGATCGATGATCAATGATTATTTGTTTTAAAATTTGAATGGTATCGACCCAGAAGTGTTTGGATTATGTGTGTTATGTTGAATTACTTCGCTAACTTTTGATTTTGATTATTATATTTTAATTGACAAAAATTATAAATTTATCTTTTTCAGAGCAGTGCTTTTTCGACAATATGTATTATATATCGTAAGATATTTACTAAAAATATTATTTGAATTTGAATGGTATCGACCCAGAAGTGTTTTGGTTCCAACAAAATGGTGCTACCCTAACAACTGATTTATTGAAAGAAAGATTTGGCGATAACATTATTTCGAGAAATGCTCCAATAAGTAGGTCTCCAAGATCATGCGACATAACTCCATTGGATTATTTTCTTTGGGATTATGTCAAGTCATTGGTTTCTGCTGATAAACCAGAAACCATAGACGCTGTTGAAACCAACATAACTCGTGTTATTGATGAAATAAGGCCTGAATTACTCGAAAAAGTGGTCCAAAATTGGTCTCGTCGAATGCGGTTCCTCAGAGCTAGTCGTGGTGGACATAAGTATGCCGGAAATTATTTTCAAAACATAAATGTTATAAAATTATCTTTCAAATGAAAAAAAATATAATGTCATAAAATTATCTTTCAAATGAAAAAAAAATTTGGCTTCAATCCCAATTTAAATGTGTGTTATTTCAATTTAACGTTCTATCGCTCTGGAAAAAACACCGATACATATTAAAATAAACTTATTCGACTGATCTGTACCATAGCCATACTCCTTATTTACTCAATTTAGAGTTTGGAAACCACTTATGGAATAAAATCCTTCCTTATATTAGAAAATTATAAAAAATACTGGGGCACGTCAACTTTCAAATTCAATAGTGCACCTTTTAAGCATTAATTTGAATATACAGGGTGATTCGCGCAAGTCCAGCACAGTGCGTCAAGTTCATCAAGTAATTTAAGTATTCACTTTCTTGAAATTTATTATAAATATTTTCGAAATTTCATCCTGTATTATTCATAATAGGTCATACATGGTAAAAATCGTTTGAAATCAGGTTATTAAGGAGTTTGAAAAAAATATAAAACTATACAGGGTGTTCCATTTAAATTAAAGTGGTGTATTTGAATTTATTTTCAAGAAGCGCACTATTGAATTTGAGTTAACGTGTTCCAGTGTTTTTTTATAATTCTCTAGCATGAGGACACAAATAATTTAATTCCATAAGTGGTTTCCACAGTGTATAAAGGCTTCCATCTAGTTCGAAATTCTCAAGGAATGCCTTAGGCTAGAGTATGTCCTTGAGCTATTGTGAACCAGTTGCGATTTTTTAACATTTGTTCGTGAAATTAGAAATGAACGACGTTTTCCGAAAGCATTGTTGCGCTGAAATGGAAAATGATTAAAAATGCAGAAAGTAGGTGAAGGAATGAAGATTGCATTCAACTGGGCTGAAGTTGCGAATATATTATCTTTCGCTCTGAAATCGGTGGAAGCGTTCGCGCTTAGCTTTACGTTTAATCACTCAAGTGCCCTTCCTGTAACGCGTTTCAGTTTTTGTCCATCATAACAGTACCGGATGAGTTTTCATTGAGATTAGCGAAATGGTGTGTTTGATTTTTTCATCGTGTAAATAGTAGATATAGCATGTTTTTACTTGGACTATAACGCAATCTTCATAAGATGTTCATGTTTTAAAATTACACTTTTTGAAAAAAGTGTACAGATTATTGTTTTATAACAGAAAGGTATTCCACCCAGAATCATGTTTCAGACTAATCCCTTAAAAATATTGAAAAATGGGCTATAATAAAAGTTGGTGATATCGTTTGAAGGGATATTGTTCTCTTTATGCTTAATTGTGTAATATAAACCGTCTAACAAGTATCTGGAATTTATTATTTTCCATGATTTTAATATACCTCTTTTTTGTAACATTCTAAGACAAAAATAATGTATGAAATAGGTTGTGGAGATTCTTTGAAAACGATGCTGGTGCTAATGTTACAGTGAATGGTGCTCGTTACAGATCGATGATCAAGGATTATTTGTTTCAAAATTTAAATGGTATCGACCCAGAAGTATTTTGGTTCCAACAAGATGGTGCTACACCTCATACTGCTACCGTAACAATTGATTTATTGGAGGAAAGATTTGGCGATAACATCATTTCGAGAAATGGTCCAATTAATTGGCCTCCAAGATCATGCGACATAACTCCACTGGATTATTTTCTTTGGGGTTATGTCAAGTCATTAGTTTATGCTGATAAACCAGAAACAATAGACGCTTTGAAAGCCAATATAACTCAAGTTTTTGATGAAATTAGGCCTGAATTACTCGAAAAAGTGGTTCAAAATTGGTCTGGTCGAATGCCGTTCCTCAGAGCTAGTCGAGGTGCACATATGCCGGAAATTATTGTCAAAATATAAAGGTCATAAAATTATTTTTCAAGTAAAAAAAATTTGGCTTTTATCTTAATTTAAATGTGTTTTATTTCAAATTAAAGTTCTATCACTCTACAGAAACGCCCGATACTATGCTTATAAAACGTTTTCCAATAAGATATTTCATATTTCGGCAGCTGTCACTTTTGCAGCTGTCTTGTTTTGACATTTGACAAGTAAAAACTACGTCATTCCTAAAAATCAAATGATACATGCTTCAAGAAGCACTGAAATTGTTAAAATTCAATAAAAAATGTTGCAGTCACAGTTCGCAAAACTGAAGCACTTATGATGTCACTGGTTCGGTTTTTGGGCTGGCGGTGTATTTGGACTTTACTTATTCGAAAATAAGGCTGGTCCAATTTTAACGATGAATGGATTGCGCTACCGAGCTATTATCAATGATTTTTTGTGGCTGGAAACACAAGCATCAAAACAATCGCAATTTGGAAGAAAAGTATCCTGGTCGTGTTATTTTTCGAAGAGTGGATCACAATTGGCCACCGAGATCTTGTGATTCAACACCTTTGGACTTTATTCGTTGGGGCCACGTGAAAGTTAAGGTTTATGCGACTGTTCCACAATGGATTCAAGACCTTAAAGATGGAATTCGTGAAGTTATCGATGACATACGATAACAATGAAATAAACATCCATCAATGTAGCCTAAAATTCGTTTTTTTTTTCAAAATCCAAATGAAACCTTTTATGGAAAATTCTGGTATTATCACATGATTTGTTTCACTAAACGCAAATCCACAACAATGGTCAAATAGCGATAAATCATCGGCGCCTGCTCCGATCAGTTTTCGAGATGATATATCATAATTGATATTAGCTGACGTACCGTTATCTACTTCCCTCTCACGTCGAAACTCCCCTAAGTTTCAATTGTGTGGAAATGAGAGATAGAGAAGTTTCGAGTCCTAACCACGGTAGACTGACGAACAAAACCGGAGATGTCGAAATTGATAATTATAATTCATGACCGTATTGATGAGGCCAGAAAGTTTCGGATGGCTCGTAAACTGAGCTCTATTATTTAGTCGAAACAGGGAAAAACGGACTTAACAATGTACGTACAGGGAGTTGGAGAATGGAAAAGTCTGATTAAATTAAGGAACTATTTTGTGCCGTTAGTTACAAACTTTGAGGAATTATTATTTCTTTTTTGGAATTCTGAATAATTATAGTATTATATAAGTGGGACTTCAATTTCTAGAGTCTATAAATTGAGTTTCTACTTTGTAAATAATGTATGGATAGTTAGTAGAAAAAATTTTACGTGTATGGGTTACTTTAGCATAGGGTTATCGAAATACTTGAGTGGTCCAATTGTGGAGACACATGTTCCTATGAAGACTAGATCGAAAGCACTTCCGGTCCGTTAGCTATTATTCGACATGCCCCTTCAAGATGTTTCAAAAAGCGACGTGTTACCTTAGGAAGTTCAGTTGTCATAAAGAGGAGAGATTTATTGCTGAACCAAAAAAAGGCAACAGTATTCAAGAGTTGTCCAATAAGCGGAAGTCTAGCGTGGCTGGATACGCCAGTGACTTAAGTATAGGTGGGGTGCAGTCGGGGCTTGTGATCGAATCAGCCCCTCTAAAACAGTTCGCGAAGAGTTGAGTTCGCGAAGAGTTGAGTTCGCGAATAGAGAGTTGATGCAGCGAACGTTTAGATGAGATATTGAATTGAATTTACTTGGTGAAAATCCATATTGAATAATATTCAAATGAGGTTATTCTGATTTTCACAAATTTGTATTGTTATGTTTACAACAATCGTTTTGCTATCACAGTAACATCACCAGGCAAGATTACATTTTGAATAACTGAAAGTACTTTCAGTTATCAAATAAACAGTGAAACTTAAGCCAAGTTGTTCTTATGTACTTTATTAAGTTATAAATATTTCACCAAGTGATATGGGAGCAATCAATATCATATTTTATTTAGAAGATTAAATTTATACTCGGACGTCTTAGAATACAACACTTAATGCAAAAACAGTTACTGAGTTTCCGTCTTTCTCTCGTTCTATAAATCTCTTCTAAACAATATTTAAATAGGGTTATTCTGATTTTCACAAATTCTCATTGTTATGTTTACAACAATCGTTTCGCTATCACAGTAGCATCATCAGGCAAGATTACATTTTGAATAACTGAAAGTACGTTCAGTTATTTGATGTCTGTTGACATTATGTTTCGTGTTTTCAGCCCATTTTCAAAACTTAAGAGAACAAGTGTTAAAATCCTATCTATAATGGTAGGGTAAATCACAGTTACAATTTTGAACAGTGTAAAAATATGGTGTTAGTTGGGTCCTAGTCTTTTACAGATAAGAGCAATCAATGGTGATGAATTAAATTGAAGTTGTTCATTTGTAATTGGTTTCCAAACTTTCTAAGAGGTCCCTTCTTCTGCTTTTATTGCCCAGGGGTAAAATCTCAGTTCTACTGAAATCTATGAAATGGTTGTTATTTATACAATAATCCAAAAAATCAGATATTATTGTATTATGTAATATACTTTTTTATGTTCCTTCTTTCTTATGTTTATAGATCGTTCTGTCTGACCTATGTAAAATGCAGGGCATTCATTACAATATAATTTGTATATACCGATTTTTTCACACGTTTCACGACAGTTACATCCTTCAATTAAATTCACTATGGAAGGAAGCCGAACATAATAATTCTATTAATTTTCTTGATTTAACTGTTACTTGAATGAATAATTCACATGATTTTTCAATATTTCACAAACCAACCTATACGGATTCTATTATACACAATAAATCAAATCATCCTTTAAATAGAAAATTATCAGCATGGCATGGATTAGTTGATATTCCCATGAATCGAGAAAATTATATTTCAGAACTTAATATAATTAAACAAACAGATATTAATAATGACTATGATCCTAAGTTGATAGACAGATTGTTGAAGAATAAGAATAATAAAATAGCTTTGAATATGGTGTTTCCTAATAAAGAAGAAAATTTTTAATGCATTTCCTTAAAATACACTAAAGGTATTTCTGAGAAAATTGCTACATACCTCAAAAATAAATATAATTTAAGAATTTTATTTAAAACCAATTCAAACCTGAGTAAATTCATTAACAATAAAGACTGTACACATAAAGATGATAAATCGGGGGTTTATAAGTTAACCTGCGGTGATTGCCCTAAAGTTTACATAGGACAGACTGGAAGAAGTTTCCGACATAAAATTTGTGGACATTTGAAGACTTTCCTCAATAATAAATGTAATTCTACATAGTCCAACCATTTGTTAGAAACTGGACATACTTTTAACCATAATTTTGAAATTCTACATATAGAAAGCAAAAGTTATACCTTGAATTTGTTAGAATCCCAATAAAAATTTATTGTACTTACTGTAATATAAATAGCAACGGATTTCGGAAACAAGCTTAGTTATTCAAAATGTGAAGCTGCCTGATAATGCTACTGTGATAGCGAAACGATTGTTGTAAACATAACAATAAAAATTTGTGAAAATCTGAATAATTTTATTTAAATATTATCTGACAGAATTACTTTTGAACTCGGATTCTTCATCAGCGTTTAAAGCCATTTTCAGCCCAAATTTCGAAAATTGCAGACATTGGTGTAGAAAAACTGTCCCCTGGAACACGCTCGCAAAAATAAATGAGGTGAAGTTTTTCAAAAAGATGGTAATTTGATTAATATTTCAGTTTCGGAAACATCTTGCTTATCTCACATTAATTAACAAGGTAACTAATAATCCTTCCTTCAGACATAGCAACCGCAATCTCTCGCAAATCCCTGCCTTGCCACATGTTTAATCCCGTCTGCATAACAGGACAGCAGAAAGGTGTTCCAGGTCCGAAAACAATCAAGCAACGAGTAGCCTGTTGCTGTCTGATATTGGAGCTGAAGCTACGAGGAGGTAAATTAATATAATGGAATTAGAGCCAGAGGGAACAAAGTAGGAAAAGAAATGTTTACGTTCAGGTTTTGTGGCTTGTCTGCTGATTTTTTTGAACCCCCTTACGAGATATACAGCCGGAGTTTCATGAAGTGAATTGAAGAAGGGGAAAATTATATTATGATATATATGTTTCTGCATTAACAAGAATCTCCGTTGTCTTAATTTTGTTATTTGAATTGCCTTTAAGGATTATATTAAAACTTGGCAGGCTTATAGATTTACGCAGAATTTTTTGTTCTCAAATTGGAGTGTAACCAGTAAGATTCTTCAAATGAAGGGCAGTCTTTTTTACTTCTGGTGTTAACCAGCACTTTGAAACACCCCTCGTACCACCAACTAGTTCAGGTGGACAGCATTCTTCAAAAGCATGCTTGATGCCATTAACAAATTCTTCAAAAGCCATATCCACACCAAAATTGTCATATATGTCCGCAAAGCTTGATTCGTGAATACGTATTCTGAACCGTTCTTAATTATTTTGAGAAAAATTCCTCACATAACGCATCTGATTCTTCTGATCATAAATTTGAGTTTCTACAGATGAAGGATAACAATATTCGAGAAATATAACCCTATGATCCGCAATAGTTGCCTTAAAAATTTGTATTGCACATGATTGTAGATCAACGCTTGTTAAAACATAGTCAAGCATTGAAATCAAAGTTCTACCAGAAATATCAGTAAACACTGTATTTGGTTCAAAGGAAGTTATTTTTCAATTGAAACAATTAAGAAAATCTTCAAATTGAGATTTCGGCCTATTGTCCATTTTGTTGATATCAATATTTAGCTCTCCACATACAGGTTGTCCCAGAGGTTGACGTCAAGCTGAAATCTAGTAACAGGCTGAGTCATACTAGTCATCAGAAAAATATTTGAAAAAATTTAAGTCGTGTACTTTTCAAATTATATTGTATTTTTTATTATTCGAGAAAATGCACACACTGTGATGATTTTTGAACTCCTGTTGCTACAATTTTTTACTTTCTTCAAATTTTATTTTTCCTATGTTATTCCGACTAGTGCTTCTATAACCTGTGATCTTCAATTTTAAGTTAATTACTTCAGCTTGGAAAATAATTTCACTTATTGCCGAAACCAACTCTTCAAAATTAATTTCGCACAAATTTAACCGACTGTACTGAAAAAAACCTCATTACATAAGTTTGGCAAATTACTTTAAAAGTTAGCGCATTTATGAGGGATTCTAAAATGGTATAACACTTACTACATTATCTCTTAGATCGTTCAAAAAAAAACGGTCTTTCTTAAATAAACACAGTTTCGAACAATTTCGTAGGACTTTCAAAAAATGATTCTAGTGTATCCAATACTTTAAGAATCTGGTTTGAATGAGATGAGGTGAGTCCCTCCATAAAGTATGAGTGAGACAGTTAGTGACGAGATCAGTACGCTACGCCCCTTGGTCTACTGCGCATCTTTCCATATTTGATCGTGTTATTTGTGTACCTACGACTTTTGGCTTCGGTTATTAGATCTGTTTGCTTGTGATTTGGATAGTTTTGATCTCTTCACGACGAATTTTGATTATACCTGGACTAATCTGTGATTGCGTATTGCCATCATGTCTGTGTATATCACACAGGAATATGCCAACATCCACCTTATTTATGGGTAATGCAAATTACATAATACACGCTAGAGATACCCTCATGCTGATCGTTATCCAGATCATCGAGTTTTTACGAATGTGCACCGTCTACTCTTGACAGCGAGTCGACTTCCAAACACAGTGCATGGTGAAGGAAGAATTTCCTTACCTTACTACGATATTGTGCTTTAAGCAGTTGAGAAAGATCCATGTACTTCCCTACGTGAAATTCAGCGCAGTACAGGAGTGCCCAAAAGTACAGCTCACCGACTATTAAAAATACATAACCTCCACCCATATCAGGTACATCGAGTACAAGCTCTGTTACCTCGGGATTATGAACATCGAGTTGCGTTTTGCTAAACCATCCTACAAAAAAACCGGGAAGACCAACAATTCTAAGAAAAAATTTTGTGGTCGGATGAATCAACATTTAAAAAAGAAGGTTACATGAACCTACACAATTTACACGAGTGGCACGTAAAAAATCCGAATTTAATGAGACAAGATTGATCTCAATATCGTTTTAAAGTGACATGTGGACTGGAATTTCGAACGGAAGAGTCATAAGACCTTTTGAGTTGCCAGAGGTTTTAAATGCTGCAATTTATTTAGATTTTTTACGAAAATAGTTGCCAAATTTACTTGAAGAAGTGCCAGTTAGTATTTTCAGAGGAATATGGTTTCAGCAAAATGGCTGCCCAGCGTACTATGCCATCTCAGTTAGAAAATATCAAAATGAAGAATATCCGGGCAGATGGATAGGGCGATCTGGAAAAATCTGGTGGCCAGCCCATTAACCTGATTTGAATCCCTGAGATTTTTTTTACTGGGGAGCAGTGAAGGAAAAAATTTATTCCAAACAAATTGAAAATGTAGCTGAGCTTCCGGAGAGAATTAGGGAAGCAATGCAATTCAATAACGGAAGATTCGTCCGTCTATAACTATTGATAGATTTCGGACAATATTTTCTCTACTCGATGCAACAACAACAAGACAAAGAAGTGTACGTACAGAAGAAAATATCGCTGCTGTAAGTCATACTGTTAAAGATGATCCAGATTTGTCTATTCGAAGACGTTCACAACAAGTGCATCCACCACACATGGAAAATTTTGCGTGAAGATCTTGGTCTACACCCATACAAGATTCAACTGGTTCAAGAACTAAAACCACTTGACCATAATAATTATCTTTTGTTTGCTGATTGGGCCCTAGAACAGCTTGAAGTTGATCCACCTTTTTTACCGCAAAATTGTGTTTAGTGATGAAGCTTATTTCTGGCTGAACGGCTATGTGAATAAGCAAAATTGTCATATATGAAGTGAAAACAATCCTCAAGAAGTTCTGTAGGTTCCATTGCATCCTGAAAAATGGTATGGTGTGCTTTACACGCTGGAGGCATCAACGGTCCATATTTCTTTAAAAACGATGCTGGAACTAATGTTACAGTGAAAGGTGCTCGTTACAGTTCGATGATCAATGATTATTTGTTTCAAAATTGGAATGATATCGACCCAGAAGTGTTTTGGTTCCAACAAGATGGTGCTACACCTAATGCTGCTACCGTAACAATTGATTTAATGAAAGAAAGGTTTGGCGATAACATTATTTCGAGAAATGGTCAAATTAATTGGCCTCCAAGATCATGCGACATAACACCACTGGATTATTTTCTTTGGTGTTATGTCAGGTCAGCATAAACCAGAAACAATAGACGCTATGGAAGTCAACATAACTCGTGTTATTGATGAAATAAGGCCTGAATTACTCGAAAAAGTGGTCCAAAATTGGTCTGATCGAATGCGGTTCCTCAGAGCTAGTCGTGGTGGACATATGCCGGAAATTATTTTCAAAACATAAATGTCATAAACTTATCTTTCTAATAAAACAAAAATTGCTTCAATCTTAATTTGAATTTGTTTTATTCCCATTTAAAGTTCTATTAAGCTAAAAAAACACCACCAGATATAAGACCAATAGAAGCTATCGAAGTGAAGGAATAACATAAACATATGTATTTTGTGTTCGGATTCGAATACGTTTGTTGCTATTTCATATTATTATAGGTAATTGTAATGCGAAACGTCGCATTATTAAAGTGTTGTGATTCTGAAAAGGCTGTCCTAAACCCAATATCCTTTAATTGATTAGTTTGAAAAGGACGTGAAATTATATACTTTTTACGGATAATTTCATTTTATTGTTGAAATTATGTCCAAATTCTTTCAAATGATTGGCATATGTTGAATTAAAGATGTCTGCCTAGTTTTTTTTCCTTTGATAAAGGCGAAAATAAAAGCAAGGATGCTGAAATTGTG
Organism: Megalocaria dilatata; assembly: GCA_034642435.1. NCBI lineage: Eukaryota > Metazoa > Arthropoda > Insecta > Coleoptera > Coccinellidae > Megalocaria > Megalocaria dilatata. The sequence goes on from CM067861.1 coordinate 32,922,269, forward strand.
AACGGTGTTTATGGTTCCAATACTGTTCAGGTATTTTGATGAATTTTTAAATGAGTTGCTTCCATATGGACAAACACTAAATTCGTATCTCTACTATCAACAACTGGACCGTCTTAAGCTAGCGATTGACCAGAAACGGCTATAATTGACCAAAAGAAGAGGTGTCAGATCACACACGTCTGTAGTGACTCGCTAGAAACTCCGAGAGCTAGGTTGGGAAGTTTCAATGCATCAACCGCATTGCCTGGACCTGGCACCAAGCGATTACTATCTTTTTGTCGCATTGCAAAACTTCCTGAGAGATAAGAAATTGTGGTATAAAGAGAATATTATTAGGAGTATGAATAAGTTTCCGCCGTTTTATTGTAGATGGCGCGGCACGGAGTTTCGGTTAGCTTTCGCAGATGATAACCGGCTTAAAAAATAGTTTGGACATTCAAGAACAACATTACCTATTAATATCATTGATTTTATATTGGTAAAATATAATTTTTATAAGTTAGAAATGTCAAAATTTGAGCCAAGTAAGCGTCATTTGCGGGAAATATTAGTTTACTTCTTTAATTTAAAGAAATCTTCTGCTGAGGCGCATCTATTGCTCGTAGAAGCATATGGTGAGGGTGCTTTGAGTGAGAGAACGTGTCGAGAGTGGTTTAAAAAGTTTAAAAACGGTGATTTCGACGTAGAAGACAAAGATCGCAGTGGAAGGCCAAAAATTTACGAGAATGCAGAATTGGAGAAATTATTGGAGGAAGATTAATCTCAAACACAAAAGGAACTTGCTCTAACATTAGAAGTCACTCAGCAAGCAGTCTCGCAAGGTTCTCCTATAATAAATATGTAATTTGTGTTAAAAAACGGCGGAAACTTATTTGTACTCCTAATATAATAATCGATTACTAGAGTTTTTCGCCAATAAGGACCTAAAATTCTTTTACAGAGGTATTTTGAAGCTACCTTCAGAATGGCGCCAAATTAAAGTATAAAACCGTGCATATTTGACACAAATGGGGCAATCTGAAACATGTTAAATAAAGTCTGGAAGTTCACGCAATAATAATGGATATTTTCCCTTATAAAAAATCTGGATTTTGAGTACGTGTGCTTTCACAATTAATATTATGATTATTGTAGAATCCTTACTTTTAATTAATGAATGATTTATTGAATTATTATCCTGATACTCCTAGATCTTCTGCGAAGATGCCTCAGAAACTTTTTCAACTTGTTCGAGTTAGGAGTTCAGTTGTGTTCTGGGTAGGCTTTGTTACTGCGATTTTGCGCCACTTTAGGTCACAGCACTGTTAATTTTCGACCCAACAGTGAAATAGTGACAGATATCCGTCCAACTAAAAAAATATCTTTTCCACCTGAACAGGATTCGAACCAGGACCTTCCGGTCGCGAATCCTATGCTGTACTAATGAGCTGTCCGCACTCATATTATAAACATATGAATAATTAAACGGAAACGAAACAATATTATCAAATATCAGTCAAATTTTAAATCATAACTGCATCAGAACTGAAGCACAAAGATGATCATTGTGTTTCACTTCTAACTAAACCCTTCTATAGAATTCTTTAGAGTTCTGAACAAAAATGTCTTCATATTCTTCATAAGGAAGGATGATTCATTATTCCTAAATAATGAATTGAAATCAATTTTGTGGGGTAGTTCATAACTTAGAGCAACGATAAATTCCGGTTAAATTACTGTTGAAATTCAGTCTTTACCCTGCGAAACCCAGAATATATTTCCTTAGGACCCAACCACAGAAATATCTTTGTGTCTCGTTTTTTGTGTGGGCGCTGAAAGATTAATTTAATAACCGGCTTAATCTCGTAACAGAGTCTCGCCTAATGAGCAAACCTCACAAAGGTACAAAATCTGCCTTCACCTGAATAGAAATATTTGGGAACACCTGTTGTACCCTGTAACAGGGCGTATACCACGTAAACTCTGATTAAAAACACTCTTTACAAGATAAACATTCTGCACGTACTAAGGAAAGCGTTATAATTAGAGAATTTACAGTTTGTATACTGAAAAAAAGTTTAATGTATGGAGTTTTTCTATATTTTCACTCTTCATCTGAAAACAAACAAAAAATAGTACTCTGTCCATTGTATAAGGGGAATATATTCTCTTATAAGGGGAATATATTCTCTTTTTCTTTGAAATACATATGAGAAACATCTAAATTTTAAGTTAATGTATTTCAGATTCCAAATGTTAAAATATAGAAAAAGCTTCATATCAATCTGAGTCTTAAAGTGCTCCGCTAGAGGATCGGAGGTCGTTAATCATAATCTCCGTTAACTTTCACAATATTGGGTGAATATTATTCAAGAAATTCAAAAACTGATTCAGTTGCCTGGAAATACATGTGAGTACATTCTGTCAAGAAAGTACCGGAAATGATCGATTTAAATCTGGCGGGGCAATGAGGCAGGTAAAAATTTGTTTTCCTAGGTTGGTACCACTGTCCTTAATTACTATGCCAAGCTTGAGCGGGATCTGTCAACTATTGTGTTTGCAACAGCTGATTAAGTCAGTCGATGTCACAGTGCGTGCCGATTTTTACTATGGGTGATTACGTTGAGCAAAGAATTTGTTTAAACTTTTGTGTTGCAAATGAATTTTCGTGAGCCGATGCATTGAAAATGTTGCAAAAGGCCTTTGGTGATAATGCTCTATCGAAAACTCGTGCATATCAGTGGTACAGAGCCTTCAAGGACGGACGCCCATCGACGGCTTCGATCGAAGATAACGTCGATAAAATTAAGGAAAGGGTGCTGGAAAACCGTCGTACCAGCTTGAGAGAGATAGCACATGATCTTAAGATATCCCACGAGTCCGCACGTACGATTTTGATTGATATTTTGGGCATGAGAAAGGTGGCCGCACGACTCGTACCGAAAGACCTGAATTTTCTTCAAAAACGTCATCGTGAACAGGTTGCTTTAGACATGCTGGATCGCTGTAATTCCGATTCTACATTCATGGAACGCATTATTACTGGTGATGAGACCTGGGTCTACGAGTACGATATGGAAACAAGCCAGCAATCATCGGAATGGGTGGCAAAAATGAGCCGAAACCGAAAAAACCACGCCAAAGCCGCTCGAAAATGAAGGTGATGCTCATTGTTTTCTTCGATATCCGTGGCGTGGTGCACTACGAATTCGTTCCAGAGGGTCAGACGGTAAACAGTATTAGCTAGGCGTTATGAAACGTTCGCGTGAGCGTATCCGTAAGAAGCGGCCAAATTTGTGGGCGAACAACTCATGGATTTTGCATGACGATAACGCGCCTTCTCACCGAGCTACGATTGTGACTGACTTTCTCGCCAAAAACTCAACAAACGTGCTTCAGCAATCACCGTATTCGCCGGATTTGGCTCCCTGCGACTTTTTCCTCTTCCCAAAACTAAAATTGCCCCTTCGTGGCACCCGTTTTGAGTCGATTGAAGCCATAAAACAAAATTCGGCGCGAGAGCTAAAGTCCATCCCGGAAAGCGCCTATAAAAAATGTTTCGATAATTGGAAGTGCCGTTGGCATAGATGTATTGGAGCAAATGGAGCCTATTTTGGAGGCGACCCAATAAATGTTGACGATTAAATGCAAAAATGTTGTTTTAATTGAAAATTCCCGGTACTTTCTTGACAGAGTAGTATTCCAGATTCCAAATATTAAAATATGGAAAAAGCTTCATATCAATCTGAGTCTTGAAGTTCTCCGCTAGAGGATCGGAGGTCGTTAATCATAATCTTCGTTAACTTTCACTTTTTTCTAATTTGAACATAATTTTTGGGTGAATATTATTCAAGAAATTCAAAAACTGATTCAGTTGTCTGGAAATACATGTGGGTATATCGTCTATGTTTCTCTACCAGAAAGGAATATTAATGGGTAATTTTGAATTGAAGATTTTATTTTCTATTTCGGACATAAATATATCTGCAAAGAGTGAACTCAGTGGTGAGCCCAGATATAGGTCGTTTAATTGTTCGTTTATTTCATTGTTAAACTGAAAATAGTTTCTAAGCAGGCATGTTCTAAAAGGGCGATGGAATCACTGTACATCACGGGATTCACATGTGATTTTACAAGAATTTCTTAAGCTAATTAATGCTATCATTTCTCGGTATATTTGGAAACATTGTATACCTAGCATGCTTGAATGTAGACAATATGTTTTCAAATATACTGAGAAATGATAGCATTCATTTAGCTTCGGAAATTCTTGGAAAATCACATGTAGATCCCACATATTTTTCTTTATCGGTATTTCTGTGAATTGGTGGTTATTTGTATCCCCTTTTTGCAATCTTTTTCTTATCTTTATTTCCGAAAATTGTTGATTAGTTGTACCGCTCTTCTTATTTCAAGTTTTTAGCTATATACGAAGTGAATGTGTACTGTAAAGAGTTAGTTCAAAATGTTAACTTGACAAAGTCATAGTGTTGGCGAAAAACTGTCTTTAACTTAATAAATTGTGGATATAATCTATATTATTTTATTTAATTGAAATGAATTTTCATCAAGTAAAAACCGAATCAATTAAATACATCCATAGTGAAACCCTTGTACTGTAGAATTTCCATTCAATCACTCCATCACTACATCCAGACAATCATACCACATCCCCGCGGCAACCATCAAGGACTCCTTGATATCCTAATGGATCCCCTCCGACTATCAACTACTAGATCACTAATTACGTCAAATGCATCGGATTGAAATACCGTTCCAGGACGATGGATCTGATGGGTCAATATTGACACGAATGTGAACCCGTTTCTAGGACGACAGCATAGCCTTCTATGTTAACTAACAACCTAAACAAAGATACAGGAAGCGCACTCGTCCGATGCGATCGAACTAGAAATTTCCTCCTTCCTTTCGTTTCCGGCGTTTGGACACGAAAGGCCAGCACATTTCTTCGGCCGAAAGGAGGCGATAGGTTGAGTCGGTTGTAAAGAATAATAGGCCATTTTTATTATCGGGGAGGGTTCGCGACTGTAGGGGTTGAGATTTTCAGGTAGCATGCGATGTCTGTCAGTTCTGGACAAGAAGGCGAGTGTCGATCGATTAAGAGTATGGTAGGTGGCGAGTGGACATTTGATTTTTGATAATTCAAACATCCTGAGTACACTCGGAATCTTGGGGGATGTTTTCACGCAATTTTCAAGCCTTAGGGTGAAGATACCTATTTTCCAAAGCATTATTGGTTATCATAAACACTCGTTCCAAGATGTTACGATTTGTTTCTCTATGGAATGTTGTTTGTATAACTTTTTTGATTACGCTTATAATTCGCTATTTTATTCACGAAACCAAAATTGCACATAATTAGCTGTTACGATATTGGAACCATAAACACCATTCAGAAGTTCAGCCACCTGACGTGAATTTTCGCCTTTATTAAATAAAAACTGTAGAATGCACCGATTTCCTATTCGTTGACATATTTTTAACACCTTGTAAATCCTAACTGAATGGACCGAACCATAAACAGCAAAAGAATTTTTTACTGTGAAATTTCAGCTTGACAACGAGCATAAATCAGTTTCAACAACTTAACAAAAATCGTTTTCTTTGAAAATCAAAACAGTTCAAAAGATGATGAGCTCAGAGACAACCAGGTCAGGAAGATATTTGAACTTTTTATCAGATCGTTTGTTTTACCAAAAACGAAGTGTCATAATATATAGGCATAACGGGAAAGAGAATAAAAAGTCAAGAAGAAAAATACATCTCAATTTTTTATGTACGAAGCTTATTTGAAAATAAAGATAACATTCTGAAAGTCCATAATTCGAAGATATGCCATAAAACAACGAATACCTCGAAAGAATTGTTTGCTCTTATAAAATGTGATGTAGAATATATATATATATATATATATATATATTTTTTTTTTTTTTTTTTTTTTTTTTTTTTTTTTTTTTTTTTTTTAATAATCACCATTATGGGAGTTTCCTCTAGAAGGTCCGGGTCTTAACGACCAAGGACCTTCTAGGCAGCTGTAAGGAACATTCTAACAATTCTTGTTGTCCAGAGGATCACCTCCTTCTGAGCTTTACTTATCAACTCCTGATCCAGATATATATATATATATATATATATATATATATATATATATATATAACTATATATATATACCCAGAAAGTCTTTTTTTATTTTTCATAATTTTAATATTCTTCTTTTTGGTAACATTCTACGATAAAAGTAATGGAAAATATGTTGTGCAGATATTCGGCTATAGTCAATGTTGCATGGCAACACTATCTGTCAAATATTGTTGATTGTCAACAGGTATGAAATTTATGAAATAATGTCGCAACTAAAAAAATAGGTGGAATATTTGTATAGAAGGTGTTTTCGAAACGTTAAAAAACTAGTGCAATTGATTGAACTAGGAAAAAGTGTTGTACATGGGTCAATAAAGAGGATATAAAATGACGTACAGACCAGTTTCTGGAAGATCGCGTAAGATTAAAGGAAACAATTAAAACGCCGTATGGGCCTTAGGAGGACACAATTCACAAATTGACTTACATATTTGGAAATCATCGGAATTTGGAAATATAGGAATATATTTTTATTGGCTGTATACTAACATGAAATGCCAATCTACTTATGACAATTATAGGAGATCCAAATCCTCATAAAACTTGATAATTAGGGAAGCAAAATTAAGATATTTCAGAAACCTGATCGAAACCTCTGACAGTACAAACAAAACAGTGTGGAGTATCGTGAATTACCAAACTGGCGGAACGTTAAAACAATGCAAGCCTATTGAGTTGATTGTTGATGGAAAATCATATGTTGGCCCTAAAAATCTGGCGGTTAAATTTGCTAAATATTTTTCCTCAGTAACAAAGAATGCACTGTTTGAATATTAGGAGTACAAATAAGTTTCCGCCGTCTTTAACACAAATTGTTTATGAATCATTCCTAATGATTTTAAACGATGTGAGACTGCTTGCTGAGTGACTTCTAATGTTAGAGCAAGTTCTTTTTGTGTTTGAGATGAATCTTCCTCCAATAGTTCCTCCAATTCTGCATCCTCGTAAATTGTTGGCCTTTCACTGCGATCTTTGTCTTCTACGTCGAAATTACCGTTTTTAAACTTTTGAAAGCACTCTCGACACGTTCTCTCACTCAAAGCACCCTCACCATTTGCTTCTATGGAGCAATTGATGCGCCTCAGCAGCATATTTCTTTAAATTAAAGAAGTAAACTAATATTTCCCGCAAATGACGCTTACTTGGCTCAAATTTTGACATTTTCAACTTATAGAAATTATATTTTACCAATATAAAATCAATGATATCAATAGGTTATGTGGTTCTTGAATGTCCAAACTATTTTTTAAGCCGGTTATCATCTGCGAAAGCTAACCAAAACTCCGTGCCGCGCCTTCTACAATAAAACGGCGGAAACTTATTTGTACTCCTAATATTATAATTCAAACCTGTCCAATGTCTGCACGACCTCTTCAAATTTGTATTTTAACTTCTTTTTTCAACCAGTTTCGGACAGCGAGGTGATCAGTACAATAAATAATTTGAAAAACAAGAGTTCGGGCATTGATCATATTTCAGCACGTATACTAAAAAATATTGGAGCTGCAATCGTACCTCATTTCGCCCATTTGATTAATTTGTCAATAAGCTCAGGCGTATTCCCTAATCTTATGAAAAAAGCCATAGTTTTGACTATCTATAAAAAAATATGTACATGATGTTGCTAATTACAGATCTATCTCTATTCTCAGTGTCTTCTCCAAAGTTTTTGAAAGAATTGTTTACAATCTAATGATGAACTATATAGATAAGTACAACATATTGGACACCGCACAACATGGTTTCAGGTCAGGTCGTTCAACTCACACGGCAGCTTTATCTTTCGTTGAGTTTGTGCATGATTGCCTTGATAAAGACTTGTTCGCCACGGGGTTATTTTTTGACTTATCACTAGCTTTTGATAGCCTCTCCTATGGGTTTCTTATCGATAAATGTTATAACATGGGATTCAAGGGTATATTTCTAACATGAATTCAAAGTTATCTAGAGAGTAGAACTATACTTGTAAAGGTTGATAACTCTTTCTCGCCAGAAGAGAATATTAATTTGGGCATACCCCAGGGTTCTGTACTGGGACCACTTCTTTTCCATTTGTTTATTAACGACTTACCTGTAAATTTGAAGAACATGCTTTTTCTGTCAACCAGTTACACTGGTTTTAATCTTCTCATGCACATGTTGAAATTGGTCTTGTTTGCTGATGATACCTCAGGGTGATTAGCGCCAAGACGTTTGATGAATTGTAGACTTTATGTCAACTCTTGTTACAGTGTTTTGTAGACTGGTGTCGTCAAAATAACTTAAATATCAGTAAAACAGAATGCATTCACTTCAAAGAAAGGAATGACGATTCCAATAAATCAACGTTACGGTATTTGGATTTTATTATAGAAGCTCAGCAAAGTGCAAGATTTCTGGAATATACTTCGACCAGAACTCAAAGTGGTGTTCTCATGTCCATTCTGTATGCAAAAAACTGAATAGCTCGTTCTATGCTATAAGTAGAGTTAGAAATACGATTCCCCTACAGTCACTTATGAATTTTTACTACAGTCTTATGTACAACCACATCTCTTATGATATTATGTTATGGGTAAACTCCTTGGATGTTGGTAGAGTATTCATAGCACAAAAACGGATTCTGCGAATGATGTTAAACATTGCACCCCAAACTTCATGCAGACCCTTTTTCAAGAACAATAATATTTATACTCAGATGCCTTTTGTATGCTAAAGAGAATGAAAACAATATAGCGAAGCTCTCAGTATTTCATAGCTATCACACTAGAAATTATAGAATTATGCCTATACCGAACCAAAGAACTACTAAGTTTGAAAAGTCCCCCTTCAATGTATGAAGCTTTTTAATCATCTTCCAAGAAGTATACAACCACTTAGTCTTAAGGAATTTAGAAATGTAGTTAAGGAGAAACTTTCAGAAAAATGTTTTTACTCGGTTAGCGAATATTTTTAAGTTAAATTGTAATTGTTCACATATTACACGACTTGTCCTACACATGTAAAATGTCTTACAGTATGAATAAAGTTATTATTATTATAAAAGTATGTCCAGAAACCATCCGTTTGTCACTGCAAAGACAAGGCTTCATATCAAGGAAACAAAGAAAACACCTTTACAAAAGGAACGGAGGATAGAATTTGATCAACGTTTTCAAAAAGATAATTTTAGTAATGTCAACGGAAGTTGAATGGTTTAGAACCGCCGACTATCCGAGGTGAAATAATACAATTAATTCTCATTTGAGGCAAAATACCTGGGAATAGTCCTGGACAAGACCCTTACCTGGAATGCACACCTGGATAAAGTGTGTCATAAAGCCAGAATGGGTTTCTGGACTTGCAGGCGGATCTGTGGTGAAACCTGGGGCCTAAAGCCCAGGCAGATGTACTGGCTATACACTATGGTAATTAGACCACGGATAGTGTATGGCGCTGTAGCGTGGTGGAAGAAAGGCCAACAAACGGTTGGCGAACAAAAGCTCACCCGACTACAGAGACAGGCTTGCCTAGCAATTACAGGTGCGTTTCGCACCACACCCACGGCAGCCATGGAGGTCCAACTAAATCTACCACCCCTGCACCTACTCGTGCAGAGTGGGGCGGAACGGACCACATACAAACTCTATCAACTGGCGATTGACAGGCCAGAGGTAATAGTGATGGGAGGCTCAAGACTGCTGGACGAGCTTTTAACGAACAGTATCCTATCGATTTCCTTGGATCTAATGTAAACCGATAATTAACATCTCATTGAGTTTCGGTCAAAACGCAACCATATTCCAGGCAGAAATATTTGCCATTGAGACCGCGGCACTACTGCTAATAAAACGGCAAATCCACCACGGTAAAATCAAAATATTTACTGACAGTCAGTCAGTACTAAAAGCTCTGGAATCCAGCTGTTTTACATCCAAAACAGTCTGGAGTTGCCGCACGGCTTTATACAGGCTCGGTATGTATAACGGAGTCACTCTGGTTTGGATACCGAGCCACTCAAACTATTTGGGTAACGAGGAGATGGATCGGCTGGCATTTGCTGGAGCTGCGCTGCCTCTGGTAGGACCGGAATCATTCCTGGGAATACCACATGACGTGGGTAACAAGGCGATAACAGGCAGAATGAACTCAAGGCTAGATTCTTTCTGGCGGAGCCATTCTGGCCTGAAACACTCGAAGTTGTTCCTTGGAACAGCTTCGAACAAAAAGATGGCGAACCTAGCGCTAGGTCTGGATAGGGCCAAACTAAGAACACTTGTCGGAATTATGACAGGTCACTGCAGACTGAAAGCGCATTTGCACAAAATCGGTCTGGCTGAAGACAATGAATGCAGGCTGTGTCTTGAGGACACTGAAACAGCCATGCACATCGTCTCAGAGTGCTCAGCGGTGAGTCGCATCAGATTCGAGGTCTTTGGCCAGGCTTTTATAGCCCACAGTGAACTGAAAAAATTACCCCTGAACAAGATTATCGGTTTTATCCTAAAACTGGATCTCGTCGGGGAGATATAAATTATGGGTGAACCACAATAGTGGTAGGGTGAACAGACGCCCGATCGCCATAAATAATAATAATAATAATGTCTTTATATCTGATGAAAGTTGTTTCCAACTTGTTACCGTTAAAATTTTCTAATTTCCCACCAAAATAATGGTTTGTGGAGTAATATCTTAGTGTGGTGTTACGCCTCTCTGTATAGCTGATGATACCATTAAGAGTGAAAAGTATTGTGGCATTCTAACCGATTTTGTCCTTAAAACGGTGCATGATTTATATCCAGAGGGATGGCATTTTCAGCAGGATAATGCAAGATGCCATAATCTGGCTTCTCTCTTACTACCCACGTGATGTTGATTTTTCGAACACCCTGAAGAAGAATTTCTTTATTATTAAGCAATGAAGAACCAAACGTACACCTATACCTTTAATGTTCGCCTGACTATGTACAATTCTGGAATATCCATTCTTTAAGTTCCAGATTTTAATCTATATACGGCTACATTGAATAGCATGGTCTTTCGACCAGATGAGAGTGGTATCATAAAACCTTATATCCTATATACGTTCATGCTTCTAGAAGTAATCATGCAAGGACAGACTTCTGCGATGTTTGTCTCGATAAGTTACAATTAAATTCACGCGGAGTAGTTTTAGAGTCCTTTCATGAAAATCGCAAAGTGAGTCGCTATAAAACTGAAGTAGAGTATTTTTTGGAACACGAATTGTTCAGTTCAGCAACCTACTCTATTCCTGATATTTAATACAATGTTTTTCGTTCGGATCTCAGATTTTGCATAGAAAATCTTAAAATTGATAAATTTGTTTAAATTGTAACAAAATCAATATATAATATGGATGACTTATTTACCTTATGAAAATCCTTTTTATATTGGAGAACAAAAGATTATATTCTGTGATATTTTTGTAATTTATTTACTGAGAATTTGATACACGACTCGCTTCAACTATTGCAGCATTGTTAAATGGAGAGGAATACAGAATGCGTTGTTTTATATATGGTGTGGTCCAACGGAGACTTAACACCTCGATTTTCCGGCTTTAAAATAAAAATGTGAAAAATCGCTCGGACACGTCAGTTTTTGATTCGAGAGGGAACAACTTTTCCGCTCTTCGTATCCACACAACTACAACCCTCTAACGGGGGTGAGTACAATCTCTTGGTTTTGAGTAGGGTCTGAGGGGTGCTGCGATACCTCATTTCGAAGATTTTATCGATTGCTATCTGATCCTATAATTTTGCTTCTAAATTTCCATAGATAACAAAATGACAGGTAAAGTAGTGGAAGAGTACTTACTTTTGTGATTAGTTTTGGAAATGGGCAACATTCACGATGGTCTTCTGCATTCTCCAATACTTGCACGAGGGCTGGATAAATGACCTTCACCAATAGATCTGAATAAATTTGGCCAGTGATATTACTGGGTATAAAACGGGCCGATTATGCGATTTAAATAAAAACTCGCCCAAACATTTAATTTTTGGGGACGCTGAGTATGCACCTGACGAAATAATCTTGGATTTTCATCTGACCAATACCGACAGTTATGCCGGTATACAATTCCTTTAAGGTAAAATGAACAATTCATCGAAAAACAGTCGAACATGTAGTTTTGATTACCGTAAATCATTTCACTGACCACTTCACAGAACTGGATTCGGCGATCGGGATCATCCTTTTTCAGTTCCTGAACCAATCGTATCTTATAAGGATGGAATTTATGTTGTTTCGGGATTCTCATGATTGTTGTGCATCAAACACCAGATACATCTGAAAATTTCCTTGTACTCAAGGTCGGATCCATTGCTACATGACCTAAGACAGCCATGTCTTTCGCTTCGTCTTTTTCATGCACCCTCTTTTTGTTTCCGACTGAACCAGTAGCGTCAAATTTCGCAACCAGTTGCACGTAAGCAGCGGATACATTTTTCCAGGATGTCGTCTGTTAAATAAAGCCGCTGTTGTTCGCGCAGAGTCGTTATTTCTGAGAAATAATTTTATCATTTCCACCCTTTCTTCTACAGAATACACTATTTTAATTCTACACTGCAAATCTACAATCGCTTCGACACGCTTCTTACGTTCTTAAAAATTCACGAAAGACTAAGGTAAATCAAAAATATGATCCGTCTCCTTTTTTAAATAAGAAATTAATACTTTTTTGGACAAAAAACTAACAACTTAACTATCAAATATCTTTGAAATGTGTCGGATACGAATAATATTCTCAAGATAAATTCCACATTGACTCTTTCGCTATTTTCGCTGTTATTTCATTATCGATAGATATTTTGAAGTGAAATTTTAGGGTCGGATAGTACTCGATACGATCTTCAAAATTAGTTATCGCAACACCCCTCATCCCTATTTAAAATTAAGGGGTTGTGCTCACCCCCGTTAGGGGGTTGAAGTTACGGTGATGAAAAAGGCTGAAAAGTTGTTCCTCCAATAAACAGAAATTGACGGGTCCGAGCGATTTTCAATATTTTCATTTTGAAGTCGGAAAATCAAGGTGTTAAGTTTTCGTTAGACCACCTGTATGTTATCATATTATGGCGGAGAAGAGGTGAAGTTCACTATTAAGGAGTGTAAAACAGTTTATTTCTTTCTAATTAGTTGTTCAATATTTGAAGATTGAAATCTCTATAGACAAACTTGATTGGCTATCTGTAAGTTAAATTCTTCCGTATTATTTAAAGGACCCAACTCCAAACATACACAAATCGGGAGTTATCTTGTTCAACCTGCAGTAATGTTCAACCTGCAGTAATCAATATATAGGGCAGACGGGACGTTCCTTCAAAACAAGGTTCAATGAACATAAAATGTATTTCATGAAAAAGAATAAACTTCTACTTTTGCCACTCATTTTCCGACAATAAATAATCTTAAAATTTTACATGTAGAAGCAAAAAAAAAGAAACTTGATTATTTAGAATCAGTTGAATTTTTCAAATTAAATAAAACTAATGTTAAAATAATGAATGACTGTACGGATCCATGTAAATCCAAAATATACGAGATATTCAAAGAAGTAACATCTGTTTACCAATCTTCTTTGGCTTGCCGACATTGTTATTACTGTTAGGAGCCCTCTCTTTTTTAACCTGTTTTTATCACCTCTTCTACCTGTATATGCATAAATATCCTGCCCTGCTTGTTAAGTTTTCAGTTGTCTGAAGATACAAAAGTTAATTCCCAAAACTCGAGTCATAATTAAAATGTGAAAAACATCATTTTATTGGCAGTGAAACATAGTAATTTCTACAACTTGTTTTAATTTTAACTCAGCTCACAGACTCACAGAAAAATTCCAGTATAACCTTCTACACTCTCAGAAATTCAAATCAACGATCGCGAGATAATAAAACATCACACCTAAAAGGCCAAATAAAAATTAATCTCAATGAGGTCCAATTTAATTAAACTTTAACGTAATGTTAATAAAATTCTCGAATGCAAAGGACCTAAAATCGCTTGCTCGTCCATACTTGCCCATTGTCTCTCAATAATTCAATCGATAGACCATTTGGATAGTGTCGTAAAGTAAGAGGGATGTTTCCGGAATAAAGCAGTGTTCTAGCAAGGGACTAAGGGCCTCGGGATTTTCCACATCACGAATAGATCTTCTCTTCCCCGAATGGCTATTTTGAATTCGCAGGATACGGATTTTCATCCTTATTCCTTCCATGTTTGCATTTAATATACCGAATATATCTTCTGAACGAAATTCTCAAAAAGTAGCATTTTCCAATTTATTCGAATATATGTTTGATTAATTCGCTCTTTACTTGGTGGAAGCTCATTTTAATTAAAAAAGACAAAATTTTAATTTCCACAAAAATGTTTAATACAACAATTGTTTCATCAGGATGTGGATTCTTCAGGTATCTACATTGTACTGACTGACGGTGTCTAGTATAACTGAGTTTAAATATAGTTGGGTAGGTGACAAAATATTCGTAAAAAGAAGTCATAAAAACTTACGGTGTTTATTGGAGTTTGCCGCTAAAAAATGCCATTAGGGAAAGATATTCAGTAATGGGGATCTGGCAACATCTGTTTGTTCAATCGAAAGGATTTTACGGGCATTATACCTGTTGATTTCCAAAGATTCTAAAAATGTTGATCTAAAACTTTTGCTTTCGATGTGGTTAATTTTATAGTTATTTTTGAAATTATGCCTGAATTCCTTAAGATGATTAGCATATGTCGAATGTGCTGAATCCGATGTGTAACTTCTATTGTGTCCTTGGATTCTTTTCTTGAATGATCTACCTGCCTGGCCAATATAAATAAAGGGGAAGTCAACTTGTAGACTGCAGATTTATTTTCTTTTCTGTTCGATCCTTATTGTTTTTTATATAAGTTATTGGTGGTTTTAAGAGCTGCATTGTAATTGAAACCATTTTTTAAAGTGGTTAGCAATATTTTCAGATAATCCGTTAACATAAGATAACGAAAAGTATTTTTGTGTTTTGTCCTCTTTCATGATTGGGTACACGAGATTTAGTGCCAAGTTCTTTTGTTTATTGGATACCATTTTGTCTATAAGAAAGGGGTTGTAACCGTTATTTGAGCTACCTATTTAATTCTTTGGAAAAATTATCTGAATTCAGAGGGACATTCAATAGTCTATGAATAAAACTATTATATGCTGACATCTTTTGGTTGATGGGGTTATTTGAAGTTTTAAGTCTTATAATATCTGTATATGTGGGTTTGTGAAAAATACTGAAATCATGTGAATTATCTAGTCTTGTTATAGTGAGGCCAAGAAAAAAAGTTATCAGTGGTTCTTTTGTTCTTTAATTGTGAATTTGATTTTTGGATCGAGTTTCTTAATGAAATTCGTGAAGATATGTGGTTGTCGACCGATGCCTTTGAAACAACAAAGAATATCATCTACATATCTATACCAATAAAGGCTGTATTTGTTTATCGGATTTAGGTGTATTTTTGATTCTGAATCATCCATGAAAATTTCAGCTAAAATTGAACTGAGTGGATTTTCCATTATTAAACCTTTGTTAGAACTATAGATTTTTCCGTTTAATTGAAAATAATTTTGCGCTCGAAATATTTCAAGGCAATTAAAAATATCATTCAATATCATTTTCAATCAATATATTTTACAATTTGTATTGTTTCTATTGGAGGTATACTAGGGAATGAATTTTGCACATCAAAAGAAATTAATGCACAAATTTCTTGTAATTGGACAGGTTGAATATTGTCTATGAGTTGGATACTATTTTTAATAACGTATTTAGCTAAAAAGTTTGCTTCAGTTTGAATAACAGAAATTAAAACTCTGGACAATTTTATGCTTGGTGATGTGATGAATGAAACTACTGGTCTAATCGGATTATTTTCTTCATGAATTTTCATTTATGAATATAATTTTGGGATTTGTGGGTTCATTGAAATGAGCGAATATTTTTTTTGAAAGTTATTGAAAAGGTTAATAGATTAGTCAATTATATTTTTTATTTGTTTTTGGAAGTCTTCGTTTGGGTCTTAAGTAACATTTTTATATTTATTGTAGGCTAAAAAATCAGTAGTTTCTTTAACATATTCATGTTTTGGAATGGCAACGATACTATTTCCTTTATCGGCTCCAGTGGAGATTAAATCATTGTTGTTTCTTTTTTCGGTGAATAATTTAATCAAATTCTATTTTATCATGGAAGGTTGAATTTCAGTTTTTTTTGTCTTTAATTATGTCAGAAAAAATATATTTATTGTATTTTGGATTTAATTGAGATTTAACTGTATTTAAAAGAATGGCGAATTCTGAATCTATAGCTACATAATCTAGGGATTTTTGTGAATTATTATTTTAGGGATTGAATTTAAATCCCTTTTCGAAAAGGTTGGATTCTCTGCTCTTGAATTTTTTAGTTTTTCAGGTTTAATTAAGAATTTGAAGTGAATAATTTTTCCTACAGATTCTCCAGTACTTCTGTCAATAATATCGAACTGAATAGAATGAAGTCTACTAGTTAATTCTGTATGAATTACCTTTAAGTTCACATTGGTGACATCTTTTTGGTAGTATTGTCCTTTCATGTCATTCTTTAACCATGTCTTTATTCCATGTCCGTAAATGGCTGCAGTGCTCTTGTTCCTCGTTTTGAAGTTGATATATTTAGGGAATACGTTCAAATGTATGCATTTGGTGAAAAACCAAATGTTTGGGTATTCTTCTTACTTCTCAACAGAAGCTTGAAATACCAAGAAGCTGGTTTCAGCTTTTATTAAATGTTTTTAGAGAAGATATAATTCATTTCATTGAGACAAAAAGGAGAGAAATGAACAAAGTTGATTGAAATTAATATTTATGGACTGTGAACTCCCAATGGAATAGATTCTTATTGGTAACAGTTCTCTTGGAATGGGAATTTTGGGATAGAACATTTCGAATATCTGCTGACCAATAAAGAAGGAATGAGAGAGAATATACTTTACACTGCCTTGAATATAACTTAACACTGAGCACTAAATATATCAAGAGCATTAAAATATCTTCATGTTTTCTACGGGCCATATTTATTCATTAGAGAACAAATAATCTGAAGTGTCGCAAGTAATAATTCTTCGAAGTTAACATGGATCAGCAACAAGTCGATTGGAAATGTCAACATGAAAGATTTAAGCGCTTTCACGGCCACCTGCAATAACAATAATAATGAATTATATATAATGCAGGCAGAACTGTCTCCTAATAGATGTAATAATAAAAAATAATTCAGTACTCATGCCTCGAATTAACTGAAAGTTGGTTTTCTGAATGATGAGAGGGTTTCCAGTTGTCAGGTAGATTTAAAAGAATTGATAAAATCTGTCCTAAATGCACATATACACAGGAATATATCAAGAAAGGAGTGCAACCTCATTAGCATTAGAGTTCTGGAAATCTACCAGGAATCCAATTGCCAGACTCCGTACAAATGAAACTGCCGGGAAAAAGAATGAAATAGCACCTCGGAGATGCGAATTTGAAAATATAAGATTGTGAAATGGCGCTCGAGTTTCATATTCACCGAAAGATATTCATATGATTGAATTTTTGATACAGAAAGAGCACGTGCTTCATATTTATCCACATCCTACGCTGTTTCTGTGCTTTCACCATATCGTTGCATTGTGAAAATTTATAACATAATAGGCACTTTCTCTGAGTCTATAGAGAAATACGAACAATGGATTGCAATAGATTCACTCACAATTTTCGGTTCGTTTTGTTTTCTTTTTTAAGAATCTAATTTCGTTGATGCTTTCCCCTTGCTCTCTAATTCTGGGCATAAATTGTATGCTTAGGAATCCCAACTAGATATACGAGTATATGAATATTCATTCCATTGTATTTTGACACAATCTTGCCAGTGAATGTGTACTTTAGAAACAGGTAATATTGGAATTATGTTGCATATCAATTTGTGTGATATATAACAGAACAATTTGGTGAAACATAGTATTATGCTATATATCTGTGTCATGGCAATAATAATTTTAATCGTAGAATCGGCTACCATTTACGATTTCTAATTCTATGAAATTTTAGCCATTACATCTATAATAAACAAGATTATTTTCAATCATCAACACCATTTTCTGTGACAGCCAATTAGGCAATTATCGTTTATTTTATTTTGGTTTGACAATTCATAGAAAATATAATAATAAAATAAGTTCTTTTACCTGATAGAAGGATTATTATAAAATTCAAATATCAAGACAGATTTATTGTATAAGCCCTCTACAAATTTCAATTGCAAAAAATTTTAATCCGAAAACCTCAAGAATTAAATTAATTTCTTATTAAATCTGCTTTAATTTAATAGACATATAAAATCAGCACTCATTATATAATATCAAATAGAATAAAAAACCTAGCGACCTATAAATTATCAATTAAAATTACTAAATAAATACTTGAGGGGGACAAAATTTTGTTTCAAATCTTATGTTTATGAGAACCAAACCTTTTTCAAAAATGCAAAACACTTTGTTTAAAAGTCGGCTGTGCACATTCGAAAAACTCGATAATCTGGATAACGATCAGCATTAGGGTATCTCTCGCGATGCATTCTCGAAGCTACATTAGCGTTATATCTGCATTCCCTATTAATAAGGTGCATTTTGCCATATTCCTGGGTGATATACGAAGACATGATGGCAATACACAATCACAAGTTAGTCCAGTTAAAATCAAAGTTCGTCGTGAAGAGATCAAAACTATCTAAATCACAAGCAAACAAATCTAATAAACGAAGCCAAAAGTCGTAACTACACAAATAACACGATAAAATAGGAAAAGATGTGCAGTAGCCCAAGGGGCCGTAAAGTACTGATCTGTATGTAGTTTACGTGTGCCAATACCAAATAGTGGTATCACTATGTGTCTCACTCACACTTCATGGAAGGACTCACCCCATCTCATTCAAACCAGATTCTTAAAGTATTGGATGCACTGGAATCATTTTTAGAAAGTTCTAAAAAGTGAACGAAACTGTGTTTCTTTAAGAAAGACCGCTTTTTTTGACCGATCTAAGAAATAACGTAGTTAGTATTATACCATTTTAGAATCCCTAATAAATGCGCTAAATTTTGAAGTAATTTGCCAAACTGATGTAGGAGAGTTTTTTCAGCCAGTTGAAGTTATGCGAAATATTATTTAAATATACTTGATTCGGCAAAAAGTGACATTATTTTCGAAGCTGGAGTTATTGGCTTAGAATTGAAGATCACAGGTTACAGAAGCACTATTTGGTATAACATAGGAAAAATAAAATTTGAAGAAAGTAAAAAATTGTAGCAATAGGAGTTCAAATATCATCACAGGGTATGCATTTTCTGGAATAATAAAAAATGCAATATAATTTGAAAAGTACACAACTTAGATTCTTTTAAATATTTGTCTGATGACAACTATGACTCAGCCTGTCACCCGATTCCGGTTTGACGTCGACTTCTGGACATCATGTATATATGTACGGCTAAACTTTTTCTGAGGACGATGGCTATCCTTCTGGTCATTTGCCTAATGAATAATTTCCTGGTACTAAAAAATGTTCTTCCTTCTTCTCGACGGTAATCCCAAATCTTGCTTTGTCTTATTCGGGTATCGTCTTGGATATCATATCCAGCTTCGTACATTGCCGAATGGTTTACATGTTCTACCCTCCTTTCATCACTGGGAAGTATCTGATACGATACATGACATCGTTTATGCTCTTGACTACCTTGTACGAGTCTTTCCATTCTCCTTGCAGCTTGGGTAATAGTCCTCGGTTCCTCTGAGGGTTATACAACCATGCTAAGTCGCCCGTGTTGAAACCTCCTTCTGATGCTTGGGTGTCGTAATGGGTCTTCATACAATCACTCGCCATCTGGAGATTCAGTTAAACTCTCTCGCGAATATAATGTAGTATTCCATTCAGACAGTTTACATATTACTCACTAGCTATCTCCTCACTTGGTTTGCATTCAAACTTGAGATCTCAAAGCAACTGTATTCCCGGCCGAACATTAAACTTGCTGGAGTTTCTTCTGTCGATTTCTGTTCTGATTATCTGTAAGCCATTGCGATCAGAAGTGGTCAAAGACTTCCTTAGTCAGAAATTTCCTCAGAGTTTTATTCATTCTTTCAACCATGCCATCTGACTGCGGATAGAGGGCTGTTTTCCGGTCTCAGGGATCCCTAGTAATTTTCAAACACTTTGAAATCAATTGTATTCGAAGTTTCGTCCCTGGCGTAGCTCCGGTGGGATTCCAAAACGACTGACCATCTCTTTTATCAGCACATCTGCAACTGTGGTGGCATAGGTTTCGACCCATTCAGTAAAGTAGTCCATCGCCACCAATATGTATTTGTTTCCTTCATCAGTTTACGGGAATGGGCCCGCAATATCTATAGCCACCCGTTATAAGGGACTACCTACCTTCTTCATAGGTACGACTTTCTCTCGGTCTGTTAGCTGAAGCACATTACTTGAACTTTCGGTACCATTCCTTCACATCATCTCTACAATTGGCCCAATAGAACCTTTCTCTGACCTGTTCTAATGTTTTCTTGAAATCAAAATGTCCACCAGAAGTTCCATCGTGTAATCTTTTCAGTACTCTGGTGCTCCTTGGGACTATCAGCTAAAGTCTCGTTTCAGTACCCAGAAATCTCTTCATAAGATCGTGATCTAACACTAAGGAGTCCCATTGTGCCCAGTAAGACTTGATTTTAGGGTTAAGATGACTCACTATTTCCCAGTTTAGTCTTTGTTTTACTTTCCTACATTCTTTGAGTAGTTTCAATTCTGGGTCATTTTTTTGGTCTTCCTTAAGCCCTTCCAGCTGCCAATAGGTATTCACAATCATTGTCCTCAAGCACTGCACCTTCTCCAATAGAAAGGATGATGTAAAGTAGTTGTGCCAGAAGTGCATAGGCTTCAATCCACATACCGAGAAGAAGTCGTAGAGCACCTATGAGGACGTAGGGTGTTCTTCAAAATGTTTGGCTTTCGATATTGCGGGTTCATTCCCAGATATTAAGCTTCTTTCCTATCACTAATTGTTCCAATAGGCAAAAATCGAATAAATGAAATTACTAATTCACAGAAATGGGCGAGTCTAATATAAGAACGAAACTTACATTCAATTTACATTCTAAAACACGTGAACTAACAACCCGCGGCTACTACAATAGCCGATAACGACTCAAGACTCAAAGACGATGGACAGCAGTGACGCTAAGACAGAGGTAGCTTGCTTCACTCGTTAAGTTACCTGCTGGTATCGATACAAAGAAAATTCATATAAATTCGCGGAATTCTAAGCTGAGGTTTCTTCCTGGATAATGGCCTCAACACATTATTCTTCCAGTAACCAGCTAATATGCGATTGCGTACTAACGCCAATTTTGAAAGCATCTTCTGTATTTTTCACAAGCTGAAATTTTCGATCCTGAAAAACAAATATCATAATATTTTCTCGTGATTATTCTTGATTTTCCTGATGTTTTCTTGTTCTTCTCAAGGACGTACGTCTCAGCTTCC
This sequence comes from Megalocaria dilatata, assembly GCA_034642435.1. NCBI lineage: Eukaryota > Metazoa > Arthropoda > Insecta > Coleoptera > Coccinellidae > Megalocaria > Megalocaria dilatata. Next base: position 32,943,964 of record CM067861.1, read on the forward strand.
AATCGTGTTCTGATAAAAGGAACATCCCGCTCCAGCGTGAACCTACATTCCGCACATTTCCTCAACTCCTGCTCTCCTGGCCTCATCTCCTTCGATGCCGCTGGCGGTCCAAATTTCCCCCAATTTCCCCCAACGATCGATTTCCGTCGCTCGGCAGCCCGTTCGCGGCACCGCTGACGTGTATTTATAGCTCTCGCAGGTCCCACGGGCCGTTCTTCGGCCCGGACCAACAGGTCTCCCGAAGAGTCACGGCTCGGGGTGGGGGAAAGGGGTCCCGGAAGCGGGTGTTAGGGATGATTTTTGGCGGATCATGATGAGCTTCGGTCCACGCCTTTGATTTGGGTATGTTGGGGAAGGCGAAAGTGAGAGTCGAGGAGAGGATGAGGAGTGTTATAATAAGGAGGGAGACTTTGAATTTGGCTCTGCTTTGATGGTGTGCTTTGGAATTTATCGGGTATTTGTTTAAAGTCATAGAACTTTCGATGTGGATAACTGTGATTTGACAGAAGGTAGAAGCCATGTTGTTTTGACATTTCTGTTCAGTAAGCATTGACGAATTATCAAGGAAAGACTCACGTCGCAACAACGTTCAGAAATTGTCGAAATTTACTTTCAAAATCAGTGTTCTATTCGCCAAACTTATAGAGTACTTCGTGAAATTTATGGTTCACATAATCGTCCATCAGAGCAGCTTATTCGCCGAACTATCGATAGATTTCGCACATTTTCTCTACACGATGCAACAACAACAAGACAAAGAACTGTACGTACAGAAGAAAATATCACTGCTGTAAGTCATAGTCAGAGTCAAGTTGGACTTTGTGCATCCACTACATGGAAAATTTTGCGTAAAGATCTTGGTCTACACCCATACAAGATCCAACTGGTTCAAGAACAAAAGCCACTTGACCCTAATAAACGTGGTTTGTTTGATGATTGGGCTCTAAAACAGCTTGAAGTTGATCCACTTTTTTATCGTTAAATTGTGTTTAGTGATGAAGCTCTTTTCTGGTTGAACGGCTATGTAAACAAGCAAAATTGCCGTATATGGAGTGAAACCATCCTCAAGAAGTTATAAGCTGCTATAAGTCATAGTGTTAATGATGATCCAGATTTGTCTGTTCGACGACGTTCACAACAAGTTGGACTCTGTGCATCCACCACATGGAAAATTTCACGTGACTTCTTCTTCATTTTATTTATTCATTATTCGTTTATAACCATTTTATTAACTACTTATTTGTCTATTTCCTTTCGAAATAAATTTCTAAGATATTTGGTTCATCAACTATGGGTTCATCACCATTTCAGGACTCTTTGTAATGGGTAAATATTTCATATTAATCGGTCTTGTTGGCTGTTAGATGTGCACTGTGAAGATCCGTTAGAATGCTCGTAAGCCATCGACATTCTATTAGTTCTAAGGAAGGTTATACAAGGTGTCCAAAAATAGTATCGAGTACTTCGATAAAACAAAAACTACTTGAAATAAAAAAGAAAAATTTATTGTTAATCATTAGAATTTAAAGTGAAAAATTATTTTAAAAAGATGACGTTATCTAAATGGTGACCGTTACGCTGCTGGATTTCTTCTTATCGGGAATGAAGATTGGCCATCACACGCTGACACATAGCTCTTGATATTGCTGCCATTTCTGACCTGATGTTCTGCTCAAATTACGTCAGGTTCATCGAACTATTCTCATAGACCTTACCTTTAAGGCATGCTCATGCAAAACAGTCGAATGGACTAAGTTCGAGGCTACTGAGAGGCCAGTTGATGTAACCCCTTCGCGAAATGACTTTATTTGGGAATAATGCATTAACAGCTTCCATTACTTAATTCTATGTATGGCAAGTGGCCCCATCTTGTTGAAACCACGTTTTTGAGTTGAAACCTTGAAATTCCTCTATGGGTCCAAAACTTTTAGCAGCATATCGCAATAACGGTCAGTATTCACATTGAGTGGTCGGCCCCCTCGATCTTCATGAAAATAAGAACCAATAATGCCTCTAGCAGACATAGTGGCCCAAACAACGACTTTCAGGCTGTGCAGGGATCGTTCATTTTTTCGTCTCGGATTTTCCTCTGCCCAGTACGGAAAATTCTATTTATTGACATGAAAATTCAGATGAAAGATTGCTTCGTCACTGAAGAGTATGCCATCAAAATTTTTGAACCGCCATAACATTCCGTTGGCAGAATCCAATCGATAAGCATAGTCTGTATCCTTCAATTCTTGAATCATTTGAATTTTATAGGATTTTTAATGCAAATTTCCCTTTAAAATCGAATGCAAGGACGATTTTTTTATGTTCAATGATTGGCCTCGCTTTCAGATGGATAAAGACCACTTCTGGAATCGTTTCTTTGTCGCGGACTGAACGTGGGCGGCCAGAGTGTTAAATTTTTACTGTTGCACCTGTATTCTCGAACGTCCAGATACATTTTATAATGCTGTCGTCACTTGGTGCATGGCGTCTACGATATTCTGCACGATAAAAACTTTGAGAAACCACTATTGAATCACCGTTGCGATAATACGCTCGTATGCAAAAAGCGCTATGGTTCCCGGATACTCATCTATCGTGACTAAAACTCCACAAAATGGCGGACACCATGACTTCCTCCCCACTCTATTCCATCGCTCAGTTTCAAATGCAGCGCCATAAAAATACCCGATACGCTTTTTGGACACGCTGTAAAATTAATTTAGCTTCTCAAATGTCTTCAGTCGAAAATAACCACTAACAACTCAGTCAACATCCAATGCGTCACTCCTGATTAATCACCATGAAAACCACATTTATAAAAATCTAGCTTCTCTCCGTAAGATGACCGAAGCAAAAATTGAATTTTCCGGGCGGAAAAAGAGCAGAGGGAAAACATAAAGGCCAGTAGTGGCGCGTCCAAAAATTCGATCTGAAAGGTTCCCTAATGAAATGTGCTTTTTATACGACAATGGACTGTTCGCCAGAATCCCGATTAATTGAATGAAGACGTTGTTCTGGGGCATAGTCGAGGAAGCCATGTCGATAATCCTTCAGCGAACGGGAGCAACGGGATGACACAAAGTGATTTCTGGAGTGAGTAGAATTGAGTGAGTGAGGTCCATAAAAGCACCGTATAAAAATACGTGCAGACATATTCAGAAATGACGTTTTCGTTCTTGACCTTCTACAAGAGAAGCCCACCAAAGAAGATGTTTCATCTGCTTTATTGGCCAAAGAAAGCGTTGATTAACATCAGTTCAAGAATGCGACTACTGTATCCTGCTCTCTTGGTATCACAGTAAAAAAATTGGCTCTCATTGTCAAACGTACAAATTCTCTTTGAAATGAATTGCTGAAGGTTTTCTTGACTTTTCAACGTATAGGTCAATGATACATAGAGATTTCTCATTACCTCTATCAAAAAATTACCTCAAAACTGAAATTAAACTATGGGCAATTTAATTGAATTCATTTTCACTCAATGTAGATTCATTCAAAGTAGTATTCTAAATAAGGTGATCCTAATTTTCACATATTTAAAGAGTTTTTCATTTCGTGCATCCTATTCTTAAATTCATATAAAATATAAATTAAAATAAAATAGAAAGGCCTTTTACTTGATAGAAGAAATATAACAAAATTTGAATATTAAAACAAATTGAAATATGTTTATCTTCTACAATTTTAATTTCAAAAAAAAATTTTATTCAAAAAACTTTTAGAAATAAATTTATGTCTAACAAGCACCGCTTACATTTAATAGACGTATATAATCAAAACTCAATGTATAATGTCAAATGGAATAAATAAGCCAACAGATATACGAAAGTAATTAAAATTAATAAATAAATATTTAAAGGAGACAAAATTTTCCATGTGGTGGATGCACTGAGTGCAACTTGTTGTGAACGTCGAAGAATAGACAAGTCTGAATCATCATTAACAGTATAACTTACAGCAACGATATTTTTTCGGTGGGTACAGTTCTTTGTCTTGTTGTTGTTGTTGCTGCATCGAGTAGAGAAAATGTTGTCCGAAATCTATCGATAGTTCGACGAATAAGCTGCTCTGATGGACGATTATGTAAACTATAAATTTCACGAAGTTCTCTATAAGTTTGGCGAATAGAACACTGATTTTGAAAATAAATTTCAACAATTTGTAAACGTTGTTGCGGCGTGAGTCTTTCCATGATTATTTGTCAATGCTTCCTGAACAGAAATGTCAAAACAACATGGCTTTGTCCTGTCAAATCACAAATATCCCTATCGAAACTTCTGTCAGTCTAAAACAAACACCCGATATTATGAAGCTACCTTTAAAATGGCAACAAATCATTGAACAAAACGGTTACAAAGTACCAAAATAGGACCATCCGAAACATGTTAAATAAAATCATGAAGTTCGCGCAAAAATAATGAATATTCCCCCCACCTAATACTTCAAAACCAACAACAATGTTGCTGACAGAACTAGAATTATTGCAGTAGTGACACAACCCATCAGACAAAAAGATGTATCCTGCGCCAGACGAACGAATCACCAGAATATTCTCCTACAACTAAAACCCACAATTTTACCATGACGAAGTCCTCGACTAGGTGTTGAACTCTCCGGAAACGATGTCGTTTCCGGAAATGAGAGAGGTTTGCAGCAGATTTTACCGCTTATTAACGGCCTTATATCGCACAGGGAGAAAGGACGATTCTTTAAGAGAGATCGTCCCATTCGCATGTCTCTCCAATTTGGTACTCGATAAGTTTGGAGTTTGAAGCGTGAATACCAGAAAGTTTGTCAACTTTTTTTTGCAGATTTTATAGTAAAGTGCGTGGAATCGTTAATTGCGCTTAATTTATTTAGAAAAAGAGATCACAGAATTCTCATATCGCTTTACGCAATTTCGACAACCTCAAACGAATTAAGAATAAATTTAAAGGGTTTATCTTTTAAGAATTTTCGAATATGAGAGGAAAATAATTCGATGAAACCTCTACAAAATTCAATTGAAAAAAAAATGTTTAAAAAACACTGACCTGCATTTAGCAGCTTTTGCGCGCTTTTCATGATTCTCACGCATTTTGCATCAGCTTTCTCGTAGTTATTTCACATCTAAATGCTAAATTTAAACCCTTTCTTAGGAGAGTTACTATGATTTCGCTGCTCTGCTTACAAAATAACTTTTTTGGGCTTTCTTACTATTCGACCTTAACGAAATTAAGCATTGTTGTTATTTTATATCTGAATGGTTAATTTAAACTCAATTTTGCGTCTGTTACTATGGTTTTATAACCGCTCAATGCAGCTGCGCTCGCAAAGATTTTGTTTTGGTACTGAATCTTCTAAATTCACGATCCTCATAACATTTAGCTGGAACGAGTATGTTGTAATTTTTATTCTGAAACCAGCTGGACTACCTTTCACTCTAATTCAGGTCATTGAAAAATTCAAGGAATACAACAAATAATTGTACCTAGAATTTCTAGATTACAACAAGCCCTTTGATATGGTTTATCATACCTATCTTATAAATGCTCTAATCAATCAAGGTATATCAGAACCATACAATCATATCCTACAACAAATTTATTACAATTGCGAAGCAAAAATCAAACTTGAATATGTAGAAAAACCCTTCAAAATCTAAAAAAGTATTTAAATATTTTAATATTTACAGATATAATTGTTAGTCTTCTACATATTTAATTTCAAAAAATAATATTTAATGATTATGAATTCAGGAATTAATTTAAATTAATTGTTAACAGAAATCCTATATCTCAAATATTTTGAGTAGACGAAATTTTGTTTCTGCTCATCACTCCTATGAAAACAGATAACTTTCAAAAATGTTTAACATAATCTTATGAATTTCATCATAAAACTATCTTTCTTAGAATATTCAATATTATTGGATATCTAACTAAGTTACTTTCTAGAAATCTCAGGATATGTAAAAACATTACTAAAAAAAAAGTTTTAAGAGTCCGTCAGTACTCAATCATATTCATATTCAGTAAAATATAACATCAATCAACAAAAAATATTTTATCACCTTTTAACAATTCAGAAAGCTTCTTGGTATATGAATACTGAAAATTTAAATGGAGTGTAATGTTAACTCAAAATGAATAGTTCTGTGGTTTACCATTGATCTGAAAGATTGATTGAAAGGCAATTTAACGGCCTCTGTTATAGCACAAGGACCATCTGTAGTACTTATATGACATTAATTTAATTCCGGAAGTTATAATGATAAATATAATTTTTTGAAATTAAATATGTAGAAGGCTAACAGAATATATCTGTAAATATTTAAATATTTAAATAATTCTATGAACCTTCTATCAAGTATAAACCTCCATTAATTTTATTTTATTCATAATATATAATTATTTGGTTTCCTCAACTTTCTTTATACAGATGGTCCTTGTGCTATAACAGAGGCCGTTAAATTGCCTTTCAATCGTTTAGATCAATGGTAAACCACAGAACTATTTATTTTGAGTTAACATCACACTCTATTTAAATTTTCAGTATTCATTTACCAAGAATATTTCTGAATAGTTAAAGGGTGAGAAAATATTTTTTGTTGATTGATGTTATAGTTTATTGAATATGAATATGATTGAGTAGTGACGAAGCAGATTAAACCTTAAAACTTATTTTTTAGTAATGTTTATACATATCTTGAGATTTCTAAAAAGTAACTTTGTTAGATATCCAATAATATTGAATATTCTAAGCAAGATAATTTTATGATGAAATTCTTAAGATTATGTTCATTATTTTTGAAGATATCTGTTTTCATAAGAGGGATGAGCAGAAACAAAATTTTGTCTACTCTAAATATTTAATTTATAGGAGTTTTGTTAACAATTTATATTTATTGGATTTTGTTGTATCATTTGGATGTCTTATAATGAATGTTTATTTCATATGTCGTTTGATATAAGTAGTACTAATTCCTGAAGTTATAATATTTGAATAATTTTATACATTCTGTCAAGAAAGTACCGGGAATTATCGATTTAAATCTGGCGGGGCAATGAGGCAGGTAAAATTTTTTTTCCTAGGTTGGTACCACTGTCCTTAATTACTATGCCAAGCTTGAGCGGGATCTGTTAACTAGTGTGTTTGCAACAGCTGATTAAGTCAGTCGATGTCAGAGTGCGTGCCGATTTTTACTATGGGTGATTACGTTGAGCAAAGAATTTGTGTAAAGTTTTGTGTTGCAAATGAATTTTCGTGTGCCGATGCATTGAAAATGTTGCAAAAGGCCTTTGGTGATAATGCTCTATCGAAAACTCGTGCATATCAGTGGTACAGAGCCTTCAAGGACGGTCGTAAAGTGGTCGCCCATCGACGGCTTCGATCGAAGATAACGTCGATAAAATTAAGGAACGGGTGCTGGAAAACCGTCGTACCAGCTTGAGAGAGATAGCACATGATCTTAAGATATCCCACGAGTCCGCACGTACGATTTTGATTGATATTTTGGGCATGAGAAAGGTGGCCGCACGACTCGTACCGAAAGACCTGAATTTTCTTCAAAAACGTCATCGCGAACAGGTTGCTTCAGACATGCTGGATCGCTGTAATTCCGATTCTACATTCATGGAACGCATTATAACTGGTGATGAGACCTGGGTCTACGAGTACGATATGCAAACAAGCCAGCAATCATCGGAATGGGTGGCAAAAAATGAGCCGAAACCGAAAAAACCACGCCAAAGCCGCTCGAAAATGAAGGTGATGCTCATTGTTTTCTTCGATATCCGTGGCGTGGTGCACTACGAATTCGTTCCAAAGGGTCAGACGGTAAACGAGGAGTATTACCTAGGCGTTATGAAACGTTTGCGTGAGCGTATCCGTAAGAAGCGGCCAAATTTGTGGGCGAACAACTCATGGATTTTCTATTACTATAACGCGCCTTCTCACCGAGCTACGATTGTGACTGTCTTTCTCGCCAAAAACTCAACAAACGTGCTTCAGCAACCACCGTATTCGCCGGATTTGGCTCCCTGCGACTTTTTCCTCTTCCCAAAACTAAAATTGTCCCTTCGTGGCACCCGTTTTGAGTCGATTGAAGCCATAAAACAAAATTCGGCGCGAGAGCTAAAGTCCATCCCGGAAAGCGCCTATAAAAAATGTTTCGATAATTGGAAGTGCCGTTGGCATAGATGTATTGGAGCAAATGGAGCCTATTTTGAAGGCTACCCAATAAATTTTGACGATTAAATGTAGAAATGTTGTTTTAATTGATAATTCCCGGTACTTTCTTGACAGAGTAGTATACCTTCTATCAAGTATAAACCTCCATTTATTTTATCTAAAAAAGTGTACGCCAAGGAGACCCTATTTCCGCAAAGCTATTTACAGCAATGTTAGTGCAAATATCAAAAACCAATCGGTCACTGAAGGTAGTTTTCAGTCACAGACTGTGAAAGAACGATACAAAATCTGACTTCGTAGATGAAAACACTCAAGGGTTCTGAAAATAACCAACAGCAGGCAAATTCTTAGGACACATTGGCGTAGACAATTATTATTATTCTTATAATTATTATGACCCTCGTTGACCCTGATTTAATAACCACTAACGCCTCCCTCTCGGTCCAAACGCCGGCCACAAGCGAGACACATAAGGGATTTGCGGCTACATCCCAATGAAATTTGGGGCTTAAAGTACCAGCAGTCTGGATGACCGGCAGGAATAGGAATTGACAATATCGGGAACGACATAGGCTGCCGGCCAACTGTTGCGCTTCCCGTTTTTTCACGTCGGCTCTGCCGGGAGATCCTGTGATAGGGGAAATTGGGGATAAACTGTTCTGGAGAGATAATTGATTGGCATGGCCCGAGAGGATAGGAGGAGGGGTATTAGCCCCGGGTCGGACAGTTGAGACGGTTCGGAGATACGGTCCCAGGGGGGCCTTGTTTGTTTTTGGGGGAGAGTGCTGGAGATATCGTCGCTTCCGGGTGATGGGACAAAGATGAAATATTGGCGGCACGAGAGTCGGATCCAATAAACCGAAGATGATTCCAGAAGTTCAAATACAACAAAAGATGGTCAAAAGGGAGCTAGGGTTAGACAATACCAAAACTAAATTTGAAAAATTTTATTTCTCGTTGTTTACATCATCCGTAGCTATTCAATACCTCTTTCTGACTTCTTAAAATTCATAAAAAATTCAAATTCCGAATTCCAATTCGTTGTATTTTTCAATGACCTTGTTACAGTGAATAGGTGGTCCAGCTGGTTTCAAAATGAAAAAGACAACATTCTCGTTCCAGCGAAAGGTTATGAGGATAGTAAATTTAGAAGATTCAAAACAAAAACGAAAACTTTGTGAGGGCAGCTGCATTGAGCGCTGAAAAAACCATAGCAACAGACGCAAAATCGAGTTTAAATTCACCATTCAGATGCTAAATAACAACAATGATTAATTTAGTCAAGGTCGAATAGTAAAAAAAGACCAAACAAGTTATTTTGTAAGCAGAGCAGCGAAATCAAAGTAACTGTCCTAAGATAGGGTTTGAATTAAGCATTAAGATGTGAAATAACTAAGAGAAGGCTGATGCAAAATGATGATTAAAGTGAAACAACTTAATTTCCGCTAGTTTATTTAATTTCACAACAATTGTTTCGTCATGACAACATGACTTTGTCAGGTTAGTATGGTACTAACTACATATTTGAGATTGAGTTCTTTAAATATTCAAAATGTACAGAAAAGAAGGTACTGGAAATTTACAGTAATTTGTGTTTTTATTATTACACAAAGTTCAAGAAAAGGTTAAGTAAGGGGGATTTATTGAGGTCCCTTTAGGAGAATCTGTTTTATATTGTATCTGTTAATTTCCAGGGCTTCTAGGTAGTTCAACCTGAGGTTCTTTTTTCTAGGTGTAAGACTTTGAAGTTATTGTCAAAATCATGTCCTGTCTTCAAAATATGGTCAGCATATGTTGAATTACTGTTTTCTTCCAAGATATGCTTTCTCGTGTTCACGTATCCCAGTGCTGAAAGATGTACCTGTCTGAACCACATACTTCTGTCAAGAAAGTACCGGGAATTATCGATTTAAATCTGGCGGGGCAATGAGGCAGGTAATTTTTTTTTCCTAGGTTGGTACCACTGTCCTTAATTACTATGCCAAGCTTGAGCGGAATCTGTGAACTAGTGTGTTTGCAACAGCTGATTAAGTCAGTCGATGTCAGAGTGCGTGCCGATTTTTACTATGGTTGATTACGTTGAGCAAAGAATTTGTTTAAAGTTTTGTGTTGCAAATGAATTTTCGTGTGCCGATGCATTGAAAATGTTGCAAAAGCCCTTTGGTGATAATGCTCTATCGAAAACTCGTGCATATCAGTGGTACAGAGATTCAAGGACGGTCGTGAAGTGGTCGCCCATCGACGGCTTCGATCGAAGATAACGTCGATAAAATTAAGGAAAGGGTGCTGGAAAACCGTCGTACCAGCTTGAGAGGGATAGCACATGATATCCCACGAGTCCGCACGTACGATTTTGATTGATATCTTGGGCATGAGAAAGGTGGCCGCACGACTCGTACCGAAAGACCTGAATTTTCTTCAAAAACGTCATCGCGAACAGGTTGCTTCAGACATGCTGGATCGCTGTAATTCCGATTCTACATTCATGGAACGCATTATAACTGGTGATGAGACCTGGGTCTACGAGTACGATATGCAAACAAGCCAGCAATCATCGGAATGGGTGGCAAGAAATGAGCCGAAACCGAAAAAACCACGCCAAAGCCGCTCGAAAATGAAGGTGGTGCTCATTGTTTTCTTCGATATCCGTGGTGTGGTGCACTACGAATTCGTTCCAGAGGGTCAGACGGTAAACAAGGAGTATTACCTAGGCGTTATGAAACGTTTGCGTGAGCGTATCCGTAAGAAGCGGCCAAATTTGTGGGCGAACAACTCATGGATTTTGCATGACGATAACGCGCCTAAAATTGCCCCTTCGTGCCACCCGTTTTGAGTCGATTGAAGCCATAAAACAAAATTCGGCGCGAGAGCTAAAGTCCATCCCGGAAAGCGCCTATAAAAAATGTTTCGAAAATTGGAAGTGCCGTTGGCATAGATGTATTGGAGCAAATGGAGCCTATTTTGAAGGCAACCCAATAAATTTTGACGATTAAATGTAAAAATGTTGTTTTAATTGAAAATTCCCGGTACTTTCTTGACAGAGTAGTATACAGATGGGCAAGTACCGCAGATTAACCTATAGACTCCAGACTTTTTGTTTTTATAGATCAAATCTTTATTATTTTTCATTAAATTTCCTAACGTGTTTCTTGTTTTGAATGAAAAGTTGCAGTTACTCTTTTTCTTTAAATATCTTGCTATTTTTTCGGACTTTTTGTTTATGTACGTTAAAGAAATAGATTTTGTATCAATAGCTATTGTTGGATAAACAAGCGATATTGCCTGTTTTAAATGCATTCGTTTCAATAATTTATTTATAATGAACGGATTGAAACCATTGTTAAATGGAATCTGTTTTATTATATTCAGTTCACTATCAAAATTCTCTTGTGTCATAGGTATGTTGATTAATCTAAATATCATGCTATTATAAGCAGCTAGTTTTTGAGAATGCGGGTGATTAGAATTTGAGTGGATCGTATTATCTGTATGGGTGGGTTTCCGGAAAATTGAAAAGTCGTGTTTATTGTTAATTTTTGGAATTTTTAAATCAATAACATTGATGCTGTTATTTTGTTCTATTTCATTGGTGAATTTTATTGTGGGAGATAATGTATTTATAAATTATAAAAACATCGCAAGCTGTCTCTGGTACTGGTGAATAAAGATAAAATATCATCCACGTAACGATACCAATAAATGAAATATTTAAAGAAGGGGCTCCCTTGGATTTTGCTTTCCAGGATGTCCATAAATCTTTCGGATAATATCGGACTAAGTGGGTTTCCTATAATGAGACCATCATCAGCTTCGTAAAATATTCCATTTAATAAAAAATAGTTCTGGTCCAAACAAACCTTTAAGATTTCGATAATCTCTTGTTTTATAACTATTTAAAGTAAAAGAGTACCTGCAACATTTCATTCAAAACAAGAATCACGTTAGGAAATTCAATAAAAAATAATAAAGATTTGATCCATAAAAACAAAATGTCTGGAGTCTATAGGTTAAACTGCAGTACTTGCCCATCTGTATATGTGGGTCATACAGGTAGATCTTTCGGCACTAGGATACGTGAACACCAGAAATCATATTTTGGGAAAGAACGGAAATTCAACATATGCTGACCTCCTTTTGGAGAAAGGACATGTTCATCCATTTTTCATGCTGATTAGACGCATATTGTGCTCCCGATTATAAAATTGTTTTATTGAAGGGATATAAGATTTCTTAACGACTGTGACTTCTCCAACCACTCAACATACGTACTTACAATTTAGCATAGTGAAAAAATCAGGAAATATAATATAATTCTTCAGTTATGCCACTAACCAAAAATCAGAAAGATGAAATCAAACAGTGCATCATGGAATTTTTGTCTGATAAGGAATTCTTATCGGCATTGACCAACAAGGTGGCAGATGTTATTACCCAGGTGATAAATGACCGGCTCGATAACATCGACGAGAAATTAAAAGAGGTCCAAAAACAATGCAATGAAAAGACAGCTGAAGTTGATATCTTGAAGAATAAAATTGAAAATTTGGAGCGGGAAAATAGATTGAAACAGTTGCGTCTTTGTGGCCTGGAGGAAATAAGAGGCGAAAACCTGAATGAGCGGATTGAGAATATTTTTGGTCAAAGGTTTGGGGAACGCGATTTTCAAATTGAAAAGTGCTACAGAGTGGGTCCGAAAAGTGGAAAATCGAATAGGCCTATAGTAATTCATTTTAATTCGATGAATTCCAGGAATGAACTCTTCTATAGCAAGAAGAAGTTGAAAGGAACGAAATTGACTCTAACGGAAGGGTTAACCAAGAACAGTTATGATCTTCTCATCAAGGCAAAGAAGAAGGTGGGCATGAGGAAGGCATGGTCGAAGATGGGTCGAATTTTTGTGGAATTGTCCGGGAGAGGACATGTAATTAATTCCATTCAAGATTTAAATGAACTTGTGAAGTAAATTAGGGAGCATAATTTGGTTATATATTTTTTTTTTGGCTACTTTATTACGTTGTTCTCTGATTATTATAGGTGAACTGTATTTTTGTATTTTTGTTTTAGGATATAGATTGTCTTAAAGTGTTTTATCCTTGTTTCCACATTAAACTGCTGCGTACTGATGAAATAATTATTATGGGATATATGGAATTGAGCACGGGTGAGTGAGAATGGGTCAGTTTTCTTTTTGTTTTTTCAATGTCAGATCTTTGTTTCCCCATTTGACCGATTTTAAATCTCTCTTGTTGAGTAAAAGTTTTGATTTTGTAGGTCTCTGTGAATCTTGGCTGAATGATTCCATTCCTACCGATTCAATAAGTATTAATGGCTATCGCTGCGTGAGGTTGGATCGGGGCTCAAGGGGGGGCGGAATTGTAATATTTCTTTCAGATAAAATAACGTATGAAGTAATTGTAAGTGACTGTTCAGTGCACTTAGAGCAGGTTTGGGTAAGGTTCAAGTATAATAAGAGAGTTTTCATCATAGGAACGCTTTACAGACCACCCAGGGGAAGTTTTCCCAAAGTTTTAGAATCGTTTGAAGAAACTGTTTCTTCTGTTATAGCGGAGTGTGATGAGTTGATATGCGGTGGGGATGTAAACGTTAATTTTTTGAGTGATGGTGATAGTAGAGTTAAGGGTTTTGAACGTTCAATTGCTCTGTTTGACTTAGTACAGGTTATGGATAGCCCTACATGTTTTGGACCTGGTTCGGCTAGTTTACTAGATGTGATAATCGTTGAAAAAAATCTACAAGAGGGATATCATTTCGACAGCATAAACATGGATATGATTTCGGATCACTGGTTGGTTTTTGGTGAGGCTATTGATGGGGAGGCGGACTCGGATGAGGGAACTGTTAAGATCAGGTGTTTGCGTCGGATAGAACAGGACGTTTTTAAAGATTACTTGATGAATACTCCGTTCGAAAATATAATATACATAGGTGATATTGATGGTAAAGTGGATCACTTCAATCATTTAATGATAGATCTTTTTGATGAATTGGCGCCCATTAGAACTATTAAGTGTAGAAGGAACTACAAGCCTTGGTTCACGTCCACAATACAGAGTATGACTCGCCTCAAACATAGGGCACTTCACAAATTTCAACGGGATAAAACATCGGAAAATTGGGAATATTATAGGAAAATTCGGAATGAGACGTCGGCCGCCGTGAATCGAGAGAAAAAGGCTTATCTACAATATTCAATAGAAAACGAAAGAAATCCCAGGTCCCTGTGGAAAAAAATTGCGGAACTCAATGTGCACAATAGGTCATCCAAAAAAAAGTTGCCGTCAGACTTAGATCAGCCGGAACAATTGAACAAATGGTTTTTAAATGTTGTTCCTGGTGGGGGTGCAAGTGTTGAGTCAGTTGTTGATTATTACAACTCCAAAGACTTCACGTTGTTCAGCGAAAAGCTTGTTTTTGAGCTGACAAAGGAGGAGGAGGTTTCTGAAATTCTGGGATCAATTCACTCCAATGCAATTGGGCCGGATGGACTTAATATAGAAATGTTGATACGTTGTAGCCCATATATACTCAAGTTTCTGACCAACATTTTTAACAGCTGCATTCCAGACTCGAGATTCCCTAGGGAGTGGAAAATTTCGAGAGTGTTACCGCTCCCAAAGGTGGCTAATCCTAGTAATTTCAACGAGGTTCGTCCGATATCCATAATATCTCCGTGTGCAAAGATTTTTGAAAGAATATTAGCGAATAGAGTGAAGTCTCACCTGGAGAAATTTAATGTCTTACCAGCTCGACAGTCAGGTTTCAGGAGGGGGTTTGGTTGTTGCACGGCTCTTCTTGATGTTGTGGACTCTATAATCGCTGCAGTGGATCGGGGTGAAGTTTGCGTTTTGACACTATTGGATTATTCTAAGGCGTTCGATAGAGTAAACCATCAAATACTCATTGCAGTGTTGAAGCATATAGGATTCTCTTTGTCTGCCATTCAGTTAGTGAGGGAGTACCTGCGAGATCGACGTCAGTATGTGGAGACCTCGTCGGGAAGATCGCAGACAGGCAGTGTGGAGTCTGGGGTCCCACAAGGCTCGGTACTGGCACCTATTCTCTTCTGTATATACACTGTCTTCATTACTGATGGCCTTAAGTTTTGTACTGACTTTCGGTACGCAGATGACACGCAGCTCCTGTACTCTTTTTTGGCTTCGGATATTATTAGAGCAAATCAGGAGATAAATTCAGATCTTGATCGCTTGTCAGCCGACTCCCTGAAGCACGATTTATTACTGAATCCGGATAAAACAAAGGTTCTTGTCTTTGGTGGTAAGGCTGCTGAGGTCGTTAAAGGGCTGAAATTGAGAGTCAATGGAAGTGAGATTGCAGCCGTTGAGTCGGCTAGGAACTTGGGAGTCATTCTAGACGTTGAGCTTCGGTTCACTGAGCATATATCATTATGTCTTCAGAGAGCCTACACCGCATTAAGAAGTCTTTATCCCCATAGGCATTTCCTTCCGCAGAAGCTTAAGATATTGCTTACTGATTCACTTGTCCTAAGCCATTTTAACTTTTCTGACGTGTTGTATGGTCCCTGTTTGCGTCTTGACGACAAAGTGAGAATCCAACGGGTTCAGCGTGCCTGTCTTCGCTTTATTTATGGAGTTAGAAAGTATGAACCAGTCATTCATAAGTTGAAATGCTGTAGTTGGTTGAGTATGGATCAAAGACGTGAGCTTCACTCTGCAGTATTATTTCGTTCAATTATATGCTTTGAATCACCACCCTATTTGTATAATAAAATACGTTTCAGGTCAGATGTTCACAATGTAAATGTAAGGTTCAGGGGTATGATTTCTCCACCAGTTTTCAGGACTGCCTTATTTCGACGTTCATTTTCTTTTTCTGTATATTCTCTGTATAATCGCTTACCTGCTCATCTCAAGTGCTGCAAACCAGGGGTGCTTAAGTCCAATTATCGAAAACTGCTCCTCTCTTCAAGTGTGTAGTATGGACTTTAAGACTACGTACTTACAATCTGGCGTGTGATTGTAATTGTTTCTCCTCAGGGTGTGCTCAATCCATGATATGTTTTTGTTGGCGCGGTGTGTGGAACGTGGGTGAAATTTTGGTAATTTTTTTTTTTTTTACATTTTTCGGTGTCACGGTAATAACAGCTATGCTGATGTGAGACCATTTGCAATATAAAAATTGTTTTTTTCTTTTTTGTAGGCAGTGGATATCTGCTTTGTAGCTCTTATAAAATTGCAATAAACGTATTATTATTATTATTATTATTATTATTTTGACAATAACTTCAAAATCTTACACCTAGAAAATAAAACCTCAGGTTGAACTACCTAAAAGCCCTCGAACAGATACAATTAAAAACAGATTCTCCCAAACGACCAGACGGACCTCAATAAATCCCCCTTACTTAACCTTTGCTGAAACTTTGTGTAATAATAAAAAAACAAATTACTGTAAATTCCCACTACCTTCTTTTCTGTACATTTTGAATATTCAAAGAACTAAATCTCAAATATGTAGTTAGTACCATACTTTTGAAAATAAATAAATTAGCGGAAATTAAGTTGTTTTACTTTAATCATCGAGATGTATTTCCGACAAGTAGAGACCGATACAATCAAACATTTGATGCAAAATGTGTGAGGATCATGGGTGATATAAACAAGCGCGCAAAAGCTGCTAAATTCAGGTCAGTCTTTTTTAAATATTTTTCTTTCAATTGAATTTTGTAAAGGTTTCACCAGAATATTTTCTTCTTATATTCGAAAATTTTTGAGATTCCCCCCCAAAGGATATACCCTTTAAATTTATTCTTCAATTTGTTTGAGTTTGTCGAAATTGGGTTAAGCGATATGAGAATTCTTCGATCTCTCTTTTTCTCAATAAATTGAGCGCAATTTACTATTCCATGCACTTTCTAATACTTTAAAAACTGCAAAAAGAGTTGACAAACTTTCTGGTATTCACGCTTCAAACTCCAAACTTATCGAGTACCGAATTGAAGAGATAGGGGAATAGGAAGATCTCCCTTAAAGGGTCTTCCTTTCTCCCTGTGCGATATATGGCCGCTAACAAGCGGTGAAATCTGCCGCAAACCTCCCTCATTTCCGGAAACTACATCGTTTTCGGAGAGTTCAACAGCTAGTCGAGAACTTCGTCCTTGTAAAATTGTGGGTTTTAATTGTGGGAGAATATTCTGATGATTCGGTCATCTGACGCAGGATACATCTTTGTGTCTGATGGATTGTGTCACTATTATAATAGTTTCAGTTTTATCAGCAACATTGTTGTTGGTTTTGAAGTATTAGGTTGGGGAGAATATTCGTTATTTTTGCGTGAACTTCATGACTTTATTTAACATGTTTTAGATTGTCCTATTTGGGTCCAATATTCACCGTTTTGTTCAATGATTTGCTGCCATTTTAAAGGTAGCTTCATAATACCTCTCTCATAAAAGTATTTTTCTTTATTGGCGAAAAACACTAATAACTGATTCTCACAATCTTCTCTCACTCACTCAAGAGGTTCGAATTCTACGAACTCGAACAATGAATTTTTGATTTTTACTAGGCAGGTACATTACAAGTACGTTCCCAGGGTCCAGAAATCTGAGCCTCTCATAAATGTGGAATTTTTGACTTAAAACTCATAAAAAATTTGGTAGTAAAACTGACTGAATTGAAAATCATCTTCATTTCTTGGCGCTGCTCATTCAACTTTAATCTTCATTAGTCCCCATATGTTTTCAATGGGACTAAGATCTGATGAAGCTGCTGGCCATCAAATGGTTGTCTCTTGGTGTTCTTGCATCTAAGCTTGAATATAGGCTGAGGTATGGCATCTTGCATCATCCTGGTGTAAACGCCACCCCTATGGATATAAAGCATGCGCCGTTTCAAGGAGAAAATCGTTTAGACTGCCACAATACTTTTCATTATTAATGAGACCATAAACTATACAGAAAGGCGTCGCACCACTCTGAGATATTGCTCCCCAAACCATTATTTTGCTGGGAAATTTGAACGGTAACAGGTTGTTTCGATAGGATTTTTCAGATATAAAGACATTATTAAAATTATCTTCTTGAAACCTTTGACAAAATTATATCCTTCGTTCCTTTTGTAAAGGAGTCATTAAAGGGATTTTTTTGGTTTCCTTGATATGTAGCCTTGTCTTTTCAGTTACATACGGACGGTTTCTGGACATTTCGTTGATTTCCAAATCTGTTGGGCAATTCGCGAAAACCCCAGGCGCGGATTGTGTCCTCCTAGGGCCAATAAAGCGTTTAAATCGTTTCCTTTAATCTTACGCGGTTTTCATGAAACTGTACTAATTTTTTAACGTTTCGAAAACCTTTTTTATTCAAATATTCTACCTTTTTTTTCCTTTTTCTTGTTGCGACATTATTTTTCTTGTTGCGTATACCTGTTAACAATCAACAATATTTGACAAATAGTGTTACCATGCAACTTTGGCCAAAGCAATCGTTTCGCTATCACAGTAGCATCATCAGGCAGGTTTACATGTTGATTAACTAAGCTTGTTTCCGAAATCCGTTGCTATTTATATTACAGTAAGTACAATAATTTTTCATTGAGCACTAAAACCCGAAAAAGGGTTTTTAAAATATCCAGCGTATCTGAATATATTTAACAGAGGTGAGTTATTGAAATCTAATTGTTCGTTAATTATTCCAATTTCATTGTGTTTATTTATCTCTAGGGATTCTAACAGGTTTAAGGCATAACTTTTATTTTCTATATGTAGAATTTCAAAATTATGGATGAGAGTATGTCCTGTTTCGAACAAATGGTTAGAATATGTGGAATTACTTTTATTATTGAGGAAACTCTTCAAATGTTAACAAATTCTATGTCGGAAAGTTCTTCCAGTCGGCCCTATGTAAACTTTAGGGCTATCACCGCAGGTTAACTTATAAACCCCCGATTTATCATCTTTATGTGTACAGTCTGTATTATTTTTAATGAATTTACTCAAGTTTCAATTGGTTTTAAATGAAGTTCTTAAATTATATTTATTTTTGAGGTATGTAGCAATTTTCTCAGAAATACTTTCGATGTATTTTAACGAAATGTATTCAAAATTTTCTTTTATATTAAGATATACCATATTTAAAGCTAATTTCTAATTTTTATTCATCAACCATTTGTCTATCAACTTAGGATCATAGTCATTATTAATAGCTATTTGTTTAATTATGTTAAGTTCTACAATATAATTTTCTCGATTCATGGGAATATTAACTAATCTATGGATCATATAATTGAATGCTGATAATTTTTTATTTAAAGGATGGTTTGATTTATTGTGTATAATAGAATTCGTATAGGTTGTTTTGTGAAATATTGAAAAATCATGTGAATTATTTATTTGAGAAACAGTTAAATCAAGAAAATTAATAGAATTATTATGTTCGGTTTCCTTAGTGAATGTTATTGAAGGATGTATTTCATTGATAAATATAAAGAACTTTTTTAAAAGTCTGCCTGTGAAGGAACAGAATATATCGTCTACATATCTATAAGTTCATGAGTTAACCTACGACGATTGCCCTAAAATTTACATAGGACAGACTGGAAGAGGTTTCCGATATAGAATTTGTAAACATTTGAAGAGTTTCCTCAATAATAAAAGTAATTCCACATATGCTAACCATTTGTTAGAAACAGGACATACTTTCAATCATAATTTGGAAATTCTACATATTGAAAGTAAAAGTTATGCCTTAAACCTGTTAGAATCCCTAGAGATAAATGAACACAATAAAATTGGAATAATACTTAACGAACAATTAGATTTAAATAACTCACCCCTGTTAAATATATTCAGATAAGCTGGAATTTGCAGAGACCCTTTTTGGGTTTTAGTACCCAATAAAAATTTATTGTACTTACTGTAATATAAATAGCAACAGATTTCGGAAAAAGGTTAGTAATTCAAAATATAAACCAGCCTGATGATACTACTGTGCTAGCGAAACGATTGTTGTAAACATAACAATAAAAATTTGTGAAAATCATAATAACCTTACTCAAATATTATTTAATATAGATTTTCACCAAGAAAGAACTGATTCAATTCAATATTCAAAAATAATAAAGATTATTTTCACAATTTATTAATTTCACGACAATTGTTTTATTAACACTGTGATCAACAAAACCTTATCGAGTTTGTTTGTTTATAGAATGGTTATATAGATGTATGTTATACTGTCTCGATTTGTAGAACTTTCTATTACCATAGCTTATACTCCTTATTAAGGAAATCCATATTTATTGTCTTTATTTATTTGATCTTTGTTATTTTTTATATGAATTCCTAAATTATTAACCGTTCTGAAAGCTACATTTAGGTCTAATTTGATTTTAAGACACAATATTATCTGATATTCTATTCACGTAAGAAATGGAATGTATCTTTTAGTCAAATCTTCTGTAACAGGGTAAACTTATTTCGATGCTATTTTCTTCTGTTTTTGTTTAAAATTTCGTATATAATAAATGGACAATAGCTGCTATCGAATGGCGGTTTGCCAAACAATATTCAATTCTATGAAAAAGTTATTGTGATTTATAGATACTTCAACCAATCTATGGATCATACTGTGATATGCTGCCATTTTTTGTATAATCGGATGGTTCAATCTGTGATGAATTGTGATACTTTTATGCTTGGTTTCACGCAAAATACTAGTCATGCAAATCATCTTTTCTCAAAATTTTAAGATCAATAAATTTATGCTAGAGTTCTTTTCTGTCTCAAATTGAATTCAATGCTTGGAGGAATTTTACTAACTCTGTTCACACAATATATATAGAGGCGAGTAAGAATATAGGGGTCAAGAAAATAGTTCACAATCATGGGGAGAATTCAGAATATTATTCAAAAATATTAAGCAGTGTAAGTGCATAAAATCGTTCAGAAGTTGATGTTTATAGTTTCTAAGAGATTAAGTCGATGACTTTCATTCTCAATTGTAGTCGTTATTAAAATGTTTCCCTGTATTTATCGATTGCATATGTTGAATTTTGTTTTTTTTTTATTGCCCACGACTCGAGTATTTGAAAACGTAGTTATTTATTATTAATTCAGTTCATTATACGATTTAAACAAAAATGATTATGAACATTATTACCTTAGTTTTCTGCGATTCGCGGTTGACGTAGTTGATCCTTCGAGCCGGATTTCCTCCAACGATTCGATTGCATCTGTAGTTTTCAAAGTGCACGATCCAGATTTAGTTTAATATACCTGCCTTACAGCAGGTTTCCATTTATAATTCAAACAACGTTCAATCTCGCCGCAGACATGCCGTCCCCAAATTCCACAATATCTTTGGGCCGACAGCCACAGAAAATTCAATTAGGCGGAAAGGCGACATCGGTCAGTCTTTGACGGAATCCCGAATAGGCCGCGAGGAAGGGAGGATATCTCCCGGATTATATCTCGACCGACCCTCATTAATGCTGACCGCCGTCGAAAACGGTTTTACCTCGGTAATGCCCGTGTTAGAACATGTTTTCTTCATCGAAAGGAGGGAGACGCGTTTCCCAAATTGAGGATTCGGTATTGAGTTCGGTCGTTTTTCGATTATATCTCGAAGAATTTCTGGAAAACTGATGATGGGAGGGTTGATAAGAGGGTGGTAGGCTGTATATGGAATGGAGTGATTATATGAATTGATAAGGGTATGGTAATTTTTCACGGAAACATGAATTGAGATAAGATGAAGGGGGAATTGTTAGGTTATTTATAGAAGTAGTTTTTTGTATATTTCCTGACAGGATCTTGACCAATTATTCATCGGTGCTATACGAGGATATATTAAAAAATTCTCAGTCTTTTCTGTGGACAAAAAAATATTAGAACTACTTTTTTATTCAACATATCAGGTATTGTTTTTAGAGTGATAGAACTTTCCAAAGGGATAACTGAGATTTGACAGAAGGTAGAAACCATGTTGTTTTGACATTTCTGATCAGTAAGCATTAACAAATAATCATGGAAAGACCCACGCCGAAACAAGGTTTATGAATTGTTGAAATTTATTTTTAAACTCAGTGTTCTTTTCGCCAAACTGATAGAGCACTTCATGAAATTTAGGGTTTACATAATCGTCCAATAAAGCAGCTTATTCATCGAGTTATCAATAGATTTCGGACAACATTTTCTCTACCCAATGCAACAACAACAATAAGACAAAGAACTCTACGTACAGAAGAAAATATTGCTGCTGTAAGTCATAGTGTTGATGATGATCCAGATTTGTCCATTCGACGACGTTTACAAAAAATTGGACTCTTGCTGATTGGGCCCTAGAACAGCTTGAAGTTGATTCACTTTTTTATCGCGAAATTTTGTTCAGTGATGAAGCTCATTTCTGGTTGAACGGCTACATAAACAAGCAAAATTGCCGTATAAGGAGTGAAAACAATCCTCAATAAGATCTGCAGGTTCCATTACATCCTGAAAAATGTACTGTTTGGTGTGCTTTACACACTGGAGGCATCGTCGGTCCATATTTCTTCAAGAACGATGCTGGAGCTAATGTTGCAGTGAATGATGCTCGTTACAGATCGATGATCAATGATTATTTGTTTCAAAATTTGAATGGTGTCGACCCAGAAGTTTTTTGGTTCCAACAAGATGGTGCTACGCCTCATGCTGCTACCGTAACAATTGATTTATTGAAAGAAAGATTTGGCGTTAACATTATTTCGAGAAATGGTTCAATTAATTGGCCTCCAAGATCATGCAACATAACTGCACTGGACTATTTTCTTTTGCATTATGATTAAGTTATTGTTTTTTTCTAATAAACTAGAAACAATAGACGCTTTTGAAGCCAACATAACCCGTGTTATTGATGAAATAAGGCCTGAATTACTCCAAAAAGTGGTTCGAAATTGGTCTGGTCGAATGCGTTTCCTCAGAGCTGGTCATTATGGACATATACCGGAATTTATTTTCAAAACATAAATATCATATAATTATCTTTCAAATAAAAAAATTTGCTTCAATCTTAATTTAAATATGTTTTATTTCAATTTAAAGTTCTATCATTTGAAAAAAAACACCCGAAGCTTTCCTATTATTTGGATACCAGCAAAATTTTCATCTTGCTGTGTAAACTGGACCTCCCCAACTTCTATCAAAACTTTACAGACTTTCATGATTTTGTTTTCCATTTGATGACGGTTTATGTAACCAAAATCTAGCAATCCAAATAGCTTTCTTAGTGCCCTTTCCACCATCTTGAAATTGTATTCACCAGTAGGATCTCGATTCTTGAAGAAAATTCTTATATGGAATATAAGCACTTTAAATAAAGAATTATATCTTAACACTGCTACAGTATGAATTGAAACTTATGTATTTAAATAACGGGTTATTCATTTCGTGGTCAGGATTTCACAGCCCTGTTTCAATGACATATGTCGAACAGAACTTTGATCCGAAGCCTCATATGTTTAGCTGAAGGTTAGCAATTCAACAATGTGGATCGCTTATCTACTGCTTAACGTGTCAAAATTGTGAAAACTTACTACAAAAACAATAATTCTGTAGTGAGTATGTTTCGTGTATTACGAGCAGGTTATGGTCGACATATTTGGGAAGGCTGGATCTGTTACTGATGTCTTAAGGCCAATACATCATCGAAATGCACGTTCGACTGAAAAAATTTGGGTCAGTATTTGGGCTTCTCTTACGGCACGCTATGGCGTATTTTGCACCTGGATTTGCATTTCCATTCTTATGAGATTCAGTTGACACAAGAGCTAAAGCCAGATGACCATAGAATGTGTACAACATATGCCGATTGGGTGCTTAAACAACAACGTTTGGATGACGATTTTTCGCATCGAATTTTCTTCAGCGACGAAGCACATTTTCCATTCGGTGGCTATGTAAACAAACAAAATTGTCGCATCTGTGGCAGTAAAAATCCTCATATAATTGCTGAGAGATAATTACATCCACTAAGAGTCACTGTATGGTATCCAATTTGGTCTGGTGGACTGAGTGGCTCGTACATCTTCGAAAATGAAGGTGTCACTCTAGCCGTCATTTCTCATCGATATAGCCAAATTATTACCGATTTTTTTGGCCTGAAATGATATGGGATTGGAAGAGATGTAGTTCCAGAAAGATAGTTCAACAAGCCACACAACACGACCCGATTTAGCTTTATTGCAAGAAAAATTCCCAGGACGCGTGTTTTCTCGTTTCGGCGATGTGAATTGACCACCAAGATCTTGTGATTCATCGCCTGTGGGTTTTTTGTGGGGTTTTGCGATAATTGCATTGTTCATGCCGATAATCCTCAGACGCCCCCCAGTTGTCTCTGTACCTTGTCGTGGTGGGGGTGCTTGTCATGACTGGAATCCTAGTTTCATTATATGAAATGGAGAATAGGGTTATGATGCCTAAAGCAGAGACTTTCATTCCAAATTCTTCACTTTGTTTCTTTCTTGCATACCATTTCATCTTGTTGTCGCACAATCGTCCCTATCCTTCAACAAGGCTTAAAATCGTACGCGGTAGTTATGGCTCTGCGACGAGGGTCATGCTATCCTGCGATCGATTAGAGTTTTGTGATTCAAACACGGGCGAAGACGAAACCCTGCTGAATCTCAGCGCAGGCTTTTCAACCTTCGTTACTAGGAAAACTACGACGTTTCAACCAGGCTGGGATCTTGGAAGACTCGCTCTGCTCGCCCCCAACTTTGGTCTCATCTTTGGATCCTTAAGTTTCTTGAGGACAATGGTACTCCAACGTCGATCACGATCTCTGCTCACATGTCGACATGTAAAATTCTGAGTAATCCTCAGACGCGTAAATTCAAAATTAGCGAGAACCTCTGCTCATATGCCAATAAGTACTACTCTGAGTATCCTCAGACGCGCTTGTCTTGTGTAGATCCTAGTTTCATCCGGGTGAAATGAAGGATTAAGTCTTGAAGCCTAAAGCAATATCACTCGCGCCAGTCACTGGACCCGTGTGGTGGAAGTAAGACCGAATGTGGACTTGGTTTTTCTGTACAGGTGAAATGAAGGGCTGAGCCACGTTGTTCAACTCACTAACAAGAGTGTTTGTCGCAGCACAGGGTTACACCCTTAAAACTAACGTACTCTACCCTATTGCAGAAAATTTCCGGATTTTTCTGTCCTATGGCCGAGTGCATTATGTAGCATACTGCGTTACCTCGGGAGATTTGAGGCCCTCGAGAAGTATTCGTACGACCTGGCCCCCCAATTGGTGTTGGACTCGAAGAGGCAGTGGTTGAAAGTCCGCATACTGGACAAAAAAGGTATTTCATCTATTTGTTCTAAGAAAGTCATGATCAGGATATCTCGAGGGGTGTTTCAGAGCTTAGCGGGATATCCTCATGAAATGAGGGGGGTTTAACGGGACTTGACGTTTCGACCGGCTTGTCTTGGCCCTGGATCAATGCGTAACTTTTTAGGGTTTGTGGATCTCGACGAAATGACTTAGCCGATAGTAATTGACGCCAGGATCGATCAAATGAGCCAGTAGAGGTTGAATAGTGCTTCGCTGCTACCAGTCCGATGGTTCTGGCTTTGGAGCCGGGGCCCAAACTGGAATCTGGTGGGTTCATCTCTTCGGAGGGGTTCTCGCTTAGCGCGATGATATGGCGTAATCCTTATCACATTTTTCACCTCTTGGGGTGGACTGTGGAGACTGCTGAGTAGTCACTTGGTGAACAGCCATGCTCACTATGCCAACATCTCATAACATTGGATTGGATTATTCGTACGGTAAGCGATTTCTCGAAATGGCAACCTCGCCTCCCGTAGCGAATAATTCGACTTCTTTTAAATTCACTTAGCTGAAGATAAATTCCACTTACACGTGCTCTAGGCATTTTAACAAAAACTGAACATCGACTTTGGATCTCCTCGAACAGCTGGATGCTGTAAAGTTTAAAAAATTTGCAAAAAGCGACTACATATTTAAGTTACTAAAAATGTTCACAGGAAAAAACCTTCACGATTTTTTTCTCCAAATTTTAATCATTTACTTCTTGCTATACTATGTTTTACCAAAAAAATTCAAACAGCTCCTTCTGGGTGTTGCAGTTTCTCTGTCAGTTAATATATATAAATAAACCTAAACACAACGAATTACTTTCTAAACATTCGACCCTACAAACAACTGTATAAACTCGATTCTCCCCCGCAGTTCGTTGTCAACAATTTAGAACTTTCCACCACCTTCAGCCTTATCTAGATTCGAATTCGATTAAGTGCACGCTTTCAGAATTCCGGCCTCATTCTGGGACCGGTTATCAATTCAGTGGCTTCACACCTGGTAGACAACATGTAATTCAATAAGTCCTAAAGGTCTGCGTCCTGAGTAATGGGCTACACGGTCTGGAGATAAATATAGGACAGATTAAGGGATGAGGAATGGCGTTGAAACATTCTGCGTTTTTGTCCAGTACCACTTTGAGAATTCTGAATGTTGGGGTAAAAAGAGAAGACTAGGGAGGGCAGCAAAAGGAAAAATCTGAAAAATTTGGAATTCGCTTCAGCTAGTGAAGGGTCTTCCAGCAGAAGTTCTCATTTCAAATTGAGAGAAAAACCGCAGTGTTTTTATTGAAGGAGCAGATACTTCCCTTTGAGTTCAAAGTACAGAGACCCTAGGTTGATGATGGAGCTGAATATTTGCGAAGTTTTCAGTTCTTACAAACGGTCATTCTTTTGAGAGAAGGTTTATTTTTAAAATGAAATAAATACGATAATACTTCTACCACTTTTTATTATTGAGGATACAGTGAATCGATTTCCGTAGTTTTTAATACATTTTCAAACTGACGTATAACCATTTGTATTTTACTGATTTTATACAGGGTGAATCATAACTTAATGTAAAGAGGTTCAATCAAGAGGTTTCATCAATCAACTGATACTTAAATGATTTCAGAATGTATCGTTCCATTTTTAGTAAAGGCGTAGTTTTTACTTGTCAAATATCAAGAGACGATAGTTTTAAAAGTAACAGCTGCTCAGATAACGGGCCATTCAAAATGAAACCTCTTATTGGAAAACCCTCCATGAACTAAAAATAAGCCTTTATAGAGTATGAACTCAATAAATTAGTTTTCAAAATAAAATAGAAAAAGGCTTTTTACTTGATGGAAGAAATATGGTAAGATCAGAAACAAAATTTTTTCTCCTTCAAATATTTATTTATTAATTTTAATTGCCTTTTTTATATTGGTTGGTTTATTTATTCCATTTGACATTGTATATTGAGTTTTGAATATATACGTCTATCAAATATAAGCGGTGCTTATTGTAGACATTAATTTAATTCTAAAAGTTTTTTGAATAAAAATTTTTTTGAAATCAAAATTGTAGAACACTAACAGATTAAATCTGTTTTGATATTCAAAAATTAGTTTTCATTTTTGGTCAAAGACATTGTATTAGCTGCAACCGGCCTTTCAAATGTGGTGCATTTTCGACATCAAAATTGCCTAATGATATTTTGCAAACCAGTTCTTGCACTGGCGTACTGTCAACATATCTTCTCCATACACTTCGGTTAATTACTTTCTGGCTTGAACAGCATTTTTACCTTTTCTATAGTAAAGAAGTAAAATATGACGAAAACGCTACTTATTGCTCTCCATATTCAAAAGGGTACCAACCAAAAACTACTGCGTGGAATTAGTTGAACTATATCAGCTCTGAAACATATAATAATTAGGCGGCATAAGTGTGAAGTTGGGTTCGAAAAAATACAATTAAATCCTCTGTCGGGAAAAAACGAGGTTACTTTCCGAACAACCTTATGTTTCGTTCCAGATGAGTGGAGCCACAGCGTTTTGCTACCTTTTAAATACTGTTTTGGTACGTCTTTACTCGAAACGCGAGAGGCTTAATTTAATTGAAAATATAACGAATCTAAAAACATACCTGTACATGAAATTTTCCCAATAATGAAATGAGTGAACGATATTTATTTATGTTACCGTTGTTCA
Organism: Megalocaria dilatata; assembly: GCA_034642435.1. NCBI lineage: Eukaryota > Metazoa > Arthropoda > Insecta > Coleoptera > Coccinellidae > Megalocaria > Megalocaria dilatata. Next base: position 32,972,163 of record CM067861.1, read on the forward strand.
TCCGTTGATATGGGGTATGATGATTAAAGCAAACAGCCGTCTCTAATGCGTGCCATTTCCTATTTCATATGGACTCTGGGGATATGAATAAAATACATATCGTATTTATGTATTGTCGATATTCTGGGCATATCTGCTTGTACAAACAGCGATACAATTGATTAATAGAACGTAAATAAACTTTGGACACAGAAGTTCACAACAAGACACTGTTTCGTTATATCTCCCTTATATCCATCAATCAAAACGAATTGTCATTTGCTTCAATTATTTTTCGTTGGGTTACTACTATCATAGTTGCTTATCTGTCAATAAAGTTTACCCTTTATTTAATCTATAAAAATGCCATCAGTAATGGCTGAAACAGTTCGATATTCTTCAATTCATTTTCTGGTTAAAATTTTCCTCCTGTTAACCAAGTTGAAAACTTCAAAAAACATCCGAGAGCCAATGTTATGACAAAAAACCACAAGCAACGTTCAGAGCGCTCAAGATTGTCACACTTTAATTTCGCCGTTGAAATCCGGGCATTTTGAAATATTGACGTACACATCCATCTATGGTATAGTTTATGAAGTATCAATTATAACTACCCCTAGTCGATATAGTTCCGAACTTCAACACTGGAAGCTTGCGTAATTATGTTTTTCTTATCAACGATATCGACGTCCATTTTGAACATTTTAGTTGAATCTGATTGATTCATTCATAACTTGAGGAATTGAATGAGTTGAAAGTTGGATTGCTGGACTCTCATTCGAACAATATAGTATCAATTAGTTTTGGATTACCTTCAGAAATTATTGGTGCCTTAGATTTTGGTTTTGGAGCTATATTGGGCCAATGAAGTCGATTTTTCGTATTAACCAGGCGGCTAACATCTTTTACTTCTTTATGTGAAGACATAATTTCGTATCATTTAAGTTACAATCGGATCCACAATCTGATCCATTTTGAAAACATAATTCGTAACATTTCCATTGTTCAAATTGGAAACTGGTACTCATTAGACGACGAACAATGAACAAAAGAATATTAAAAATTTCAAGATACAGCTTTGAACTCTCTTCAGTGAAGAGAAAGGATCCGAACACATCGTTAATAAATAAACCATCAATTTATTGGACTCGTAATATTCAGGCACTAGAAGGTTGTACTTGGGTTTGATCATTTGACAATTTTATATCAAGGACAACACAAGGTCAATGTATTTTCCACTTTAGACCATCACATTGAAGTCTAGGTGCTATATAACAGTTATTGGATAATTGATTCAGTTCTAAATGATTTTTCGTATTTAAGATACCTGGAATCTCTGTTTGATTATTTTCTCACTGTATATTTTTGATAGATCTTCTGATTTGAAATTATAAAATATCATCATATATTATAGCCTAGCCGGCGATCAAAAGTACCCAATGATTCCCTCTCCCTCTTTTAATGAACATACAATTTGTAACAATTTAATAAATCATCAAAGTAGCTATATTTCCTTCTTTAAATCAACAATCTCCCACACCATGTTTATATTATCTTGATATTCTACTAAATTCTACATCAGATAATAGTGCTAAGTTTGCTGAAACACAGGTGGATTGTGACACCACCTCTACTGAAGCCACTCGCAGGAGTAAAGCCTAGTACTAGATGAACTGCTACACAGGGTGTGGTAACTTAGCTTTGAATGTATAGGCTATGTTGATGACATAGTCTTTATAGTAAGAGGAAAATTCAAAGGCTCTCTATGTAAATTACTATGGAAAGGCCTTATGAATATTAAGCAATAGTGCTTGTCACTGGGGTTAAAAATTAACCTGAACAAGACCATTTACCAAGAAAAGGTGCTATAAAATCCCTACCTCTAAACGGAGATATCATAGAAAGGAAATCTGAAGTTAAATATCTTGGACTAACCCTTGACAGTAAGTTTTTATGTAAACAAGCATGTTAAAAGTTCTACTGGTAAGGCAGTAAAGACTTTGAAGGGAGACAATGTCAAGCTGGTAATACTTGAGGCTGCAACCCTAATATAATGCGATGGATGTAGGTCATGATTGTGAGAAGTACATTACATACTTTTTTAATGTAACACTCCATTTGCAATCAGGATACATTTATTTTCTAGGCCAATGTTATGGCTTAAGAGTTACGTGCTCTCAGATGAACTGATGAGGGCTTTTCCAATGCAATCCTGCATCAGATCTACACTGGCCAATTTCTTTTGAGTCTTCTGCCATATTGTGGATCGAGTTGGAGAAAAGTGTTTTGTTGATCATAATAATTTTTCATGGTGATTTATACCTTTTTCTTCCATTTTATCATTCACCTTCATGTCTTCGTGTAAAGTCTGATTAGTAACATATCATGGAGCATTTGCTATCGCACGTAGTATCTGTAACAGGCTTCTGTGTATGATAGCCATGTTTGACTTTCTTGTGCAGCGCCATAATTCTATTCCATATACCCATATTGGTCTGATGACAGTTTTGTATATTCTATTAAAATATTGCTTTCCGGAGATGAATTGGACTTTTTTCCTATTATCTAACAAAGTTTCTTTACTCCCAAGAGTAAGCCTATCCCAAAGAAGGGAAGGAAGTGTTTGCCAACAGGGATAATATCCATTTGGTCGAAAGTCATGGTGGCTTTTATCTTAAGATACCTGGTAAGGTTTCATCAGTGACAGACAATATGGTTTTCGAAAACATCGATCAATTCCTTAGCTATGTAACGCAAGTGTGGACTAAGACCATTGGACGTTATGGAGAATCTAGGTCAGTTGCTTGCTTTGGACATATCCAAGGCTTTCGATCGTATCTGGCATAAGCTTCTTCTGAAAAATCTATCTTCGTATGATTTTCTGGGAATCTCCGCGATTGGATGAAAAATTTCTTCACCTACAGGAACATTAATGTGATCGTGGATGGTGTCAGTTTCCATGGTTTCAACGTGAACGCCGAAGTGCCCCAAGGTTCATTTTTGTCGCCTTTCCTCTTCATGATTCACATATACGATCTTCTTAGTACCACCGAGTACCACATTCTGAGCTTCGTGGATAATAGCACTCTGATGTCTTCTTTCACCAATGACAAACTTTTGAGTCTCACTTCCAATAAATCATTTTCCTGAACGAAGATAAATGGAGCGAACGGAATTTGGTGAAATTCAATACCTCAAAAACTCAAACAACTTTTCGTCGAAAAATTCAGTTCGTGACTTGATGATGGAAAACCAGGTACTTAGGCCAAGTGATTCCATGTATCATCTTGGCGTGACTGTCAACTCTTTGGTAGGTTGGAGTGAACATGTGACTGACATTGCGAAGTTAGCTGCAAATGAGCTGGAATAGGAGGCTAGGAAATATTTCTCTGCACATTAGGTTCTCCTACTGTGCCTAGATGAGATCAAGACTCGAATGCTACTCTTATATTTAGAGCTCAGCACCCAAGCATTCGTTACAATTTTTGGATTCCATCCAGAGAAGAGCAGTACATTCGACTGACTGCTCAAGTATAACAGACGTTGGAACATAGAGGAAGAGTTGTCAACTTGTGCTTATGCTATAGATATTCTCATGTTCGATGCTCCATGCAAGAAGGAAATGATGCCAGCTATCGCTGAATTCCACTGAAGTCCTTATTCCACAGAACTGGCCGGTTGTGAAAGAAGCTTCCAGCTGATGTGTACCAACTAGGTGACATCCCTACATCCATATAATTTCGTACAGAGTAGATGAAATCTTTTACGTTAAATAGGGAAGGTCAATCAATATTCAGAAACCCACACTTTTACGGTTCTTGGTCAGTAAGCATCCGTTGAGAAAAGGCGATGGACGCATATCGAACGTCATTATAGAAGCAATGAGTGCCCTTGTCATTTAACGGCCTTTATAGCTCGAATCGCTCAATTACGGCACATGAGCGCGTTTGTTGTGAATGAAATTCGTTCGTTTAATAATTGATGGTGCGGATGACGAAACGATTTTCTAGCTGGCACCTTTCATTCAGACCGGAATCGAATTTTGCCCCAGGACAGCTACCGCTCTATGTCGCCCTCGCGTTTTTTCAATTCTCTCTGTATTCGCAGGACTCGCTCGGATCCTGCGCAAAGAACTTTCTCTAAATCGGTTCCCTGACAGGCTACATCACTAATCGCTTTTTTGAATGTGAAGTCACTTAATTGGCTTGGATTTTATACGTCGGCTCTTTAGGGTTTGAGCAGCCGCTCTATAAATTATGTAAATCGTAGCGTTTATCATGCCTCTTCATTTCCATCTCTCTGAATTACAATATTTTCATACAGTGGGGATCATTCTATCAGTTTAACTCAATTTTTCCTGCACCTAATTTCAGAAAGTTACGATATACGACAGAAAACTACAGTTTCACTCAGCATATACAGAATATCTTTTTTAACAGGTAGAAAACATCAGAATGAACCAATATACTGATGATCGAGCATACGGAATATTCAAGGAGACACATAAACTACCTGTCAAAAGTTGAGGTTATTTGTCTATCGAAAATCCATATTTTCCATATCATCTTGTTATTTTTCACACTTGCCATACGTTTTCCCTACTAAGTTTCATCATAATACAAAGCAGTAGAAAAATACGAAAAGGGAAATCCATTACCCACGCTTCCAAAGAACATACTGAAGTGATCCGTATTCTCTAAGGATCATACGAGTGACAGAATCCCTTATAGATTATATAAATTACATCATTACATCAGGGTATTTACCCACTTAATTCTGTGTCAAATATTCGGTGGCAGAGAAGAAGCTTCTTGGAAATAAACCTCCTAAGCGACTTAAAATTATACTCGGGATAATAGTACTTATAACAGTGCCTCTTGATAACTCTTAGTAAGTAAACTTATTGTAAATGCTTCTGATTAATTGCATGCTTTACGCTTTGAATACCATCTTAGTTTTGATGTAAAATTAGTTATCGCAGGCTCGTCCATTGTGCTGCCACTCATCACTTTTCATTCTTGTATTTTTGCTTCAGTTTTATTCAATACGACCGGAATGTTTCACTAAAATGCATTGCCTTTGTATATAACTAAAGCGGCCCAAGTTGGCTATTTATATTGTATAGTTTCTCTCGGTGCCTGGTTGTTGTCTGTTGTATTTATTAACAGTGCTTCTTTATTTGTACTGTTCATGGTATTCCCAGTGCCTGATATGTAACTGTTTTGGATGTACACTTGTGTAATCCCCCGGTTATCAATTTTCTTGTTTCTTTATTGTAATGTTCATTAACACGCCTAGGTGATGAGGTACTGTATCTGTTGTATAATGTCCTAGTCAGTTTGTGTTACATATTTGCCATATGCATGCGCTCGCTTACTTTGGGAGATTATATTCCTTGTGAACCGTTCTTTAGGGTAAATCACTGAATAGTCCTGGTAAAGGACGACGTATCGTATAGAGACAGTAAATAGCTCCGGATATCCAATACAGTCTCACAGTAGTAAGAATATGTGGGTGATTGCTAGATAATTGCTTCGAGGGTGATATCCCCAGGATAAGTTCGTGTGACTCTTCATAGAGTGTTCGTTTTGTTCTTTAGTACCCCAAAGAGGCCAGATACTTTCCATTTGATAGACACTTTTCCGGTCCACTCGAATTATGTTGGATCCCCTCTTCAAGGAGATCTCCTGGGCATACCACGTTACCCACCTCACTGTCCATTCAAATTCTTACCCCTTGTAATTATTAGGTTTTGCACTGGTTACCGGAAGTGCAGTTGTAGGTGCACACTGGCTGCATCCTGTCCTCTCTAACTCTTTCCGCTTTATGAGAATGATATCCGATTCCAGCAATTTACCGACCTAGACCCGAGGCGCTATTGGGTTCACTATGTAGCTTTACGAAGCACTGAGTAGAGTAGATTTAACAGTAGATTGATAAATGTTTGTTTCCATTCATTGCAGGGTTGTTGCCTTTCAATATTACTAAGATAAATATATTATTCTGACGTTACTGTGGTTTGAGTATTTGAACCTCCCGTCATTGTTTCCTTGCTATCGTTAGGTGCAATTTAGGTTGCCTACAAAACGTAACGCCCTATTCTCTCGCCACTAGATGATCACGATGAAAGGGTTAGCGTTCTTCAGAGTACTCCATATAATCCCAGATATATTAGAGTACTCCGTAAAATCCCGGATATTTTAGAGTACTCCATATAACACGGGATAGCTCAATACCCTAAAAAATGTTGCCTGATACGACATCGAGCCACCGGTGTATACAACCGCAGCATTTTTTGATCTATTCCTTTTGAATTGGTACCACACCAACCGCCATATTTGCAGCGTAAACAATCGAGGACGCATTTCCACTGAAAGATCCCTACTTATTTTATTCACGAGCTGTCCCGCTGAATAAACGATCACGCGGAATCCCACAGACCACGACGGTAAAACCGAAGTAAACAGGCCTCCATACAGCCGTCTAGATTATTCTTCGATCCATCCTTTCCATCCAAAGCTGCCTCACCGATGCGTTCAAAGCCTGAATGGCTTGTTGTCCTAATCTAAGAAGTATGAAAAATGCAACGTCATTCGTCTCCCAGAGTCGTCCATCCCTTCTGATCTATTTTTTATGACGTCTTACGCTCCGCGAAAAACGACAGTTCGTCGGGCATGAAGGTCTTCTCTTTTTCTTTAAAAATTTCTGCGCAGGCGTCAAATCTTTTCTATAATACTTAGAAGTTTTCCATGTGTTTTTACACTAAAAGAATTACACTCATGTTTAAATAATTTTTCGAATTATGAATTTGATGAATGAGTTTATCTGATAAAATAGAAAGGCCTTTTACTTGATTCTTCTATCAAGTAAAAGGCCTTTCTATTTTATTTTATATATAATATATAATTATATCTTGGCTTCAATAAATCTCATTATGCAATGTCAATGATTTTAAGTAAGCCTTAAAAATAGCTCACACTGTTCTTTGATTCTGTTAGAGCATAGATAAATCTTGAATTATAAAGATGATCTATGTCTCGAAACATTATTCATTTACACGTGGTGAGTGCTTTGGTACAGGTTAGTTTTTTGATTTTGATATTTTGAATATATTTCAGGACTGAAGACGGAATTGCTTTGAACTATATTTGTTTTTTGAAGATATAGTGCATGCTTTGAGAGATTTCTGAATTTACTTATTCGAATATTTAAATATATTAAATATTTCAAATAAATTATATTCTTTGAGAGGTCCTTTAAGTGTGTTCATGTTTTTAAGATACAAATGGCGTTTTGAGGGCAAGACCAGAAACAAATTTTGTCTCCTTTAAATATTTATTTATTAATTTTAGGGACTTTCGTGTATCTTTTGGTTTATTTATTCCATTTGACATTGTATATTGAGTTTAGATTATATACGTCTATTAAATATAAGCGGTGCTTGTTTTAGACATTAATTTAATTCTAAAAGTTTTTTGAATAAAATTTTTTAAATTAAAATTGTAGCAGATAAACATATATTAATTTGTTTTAATATTCAAATTTTGAGTTTATCTGATTAATATCTTAAATATCAAACAGATTAATTCTACTAACATCACTACAAATTTAGTTTTGATTCCATACACTTTCCGAAAACTTTTGATAATTCAATTGAAAAACTGTCTTAGAAAACACAGGTTAAATTAAGTAGACATATAGAATAAACAGCATAATACAATCTACTCAAAATATTTCATTTATAGGATTTTTGTTAACAATTTATATTTACTGGATTTTTTTATCTCATTTGGATGTCTTATAATGAATGTTTAATTTATATGTTGTTTGATATAAGCAGTGCTTATATGACAGTTTAATTCCTGAAGTTATTGCATTAAATAATTTTTTTTGAATTAAATATGTAGAAAAGGCTAATATTAAAATATTTGAATAATTTTATATTAGATATCCAATAATATTGAATAATCTAAGTAAGATAGTTTTATAATGAAATTCTTAAGATTATGTTAAACATTTTTGAAAGATATATGTTTTTATAGGATTGATGAGTAGAAACAAAATTTTGTCTACTCAAAATATTCAATTTATAGGATATTGGTTAACAATTTTTATTCGTTGAATTTTGTTATATCATTTGGATGTCTTACAATGAATGTTTATTTAATATGTCGTTTGGTATAAGTGGTACTTATATGACATTAATTTAATTTAATTCCTGAAGTTATAATTATTAAATTTAATTTTTTGAAATTATATATGTAGAGAAGGCTAATATTAAAATATTCAAATAAAGGACTTCTTATCTTGAAGAAAATTTTATTTCGTTTCCAGATATGTGGTCGAATTTCATGAGGCTGCTAGGTTAACTGAAGTATAATTGATTTTATTGAAAAACTTGAAATATTTCGTGGAATCAGGAACTGTTAAATTGAAGAATAACCATCAATATTAATCATTGTTATAAAGGACATTTTTTGGTACAAATAATTTGTATGATCTCCTCTTGAAGTTTTGCCCCTTCAAAAGTACACTGAATTAATATAACATTAATATTTGTATAGAGAAACATTCATTTTACTCTATATGACATTATATATAAATAAATTCTTTTCCTTAGTGTGAAAGCCAAAAGACTACAAATATGGTGATATACTCAAGGCAAATTAGAAGCTATTATACGTATTTCAGAGTTGTTTCCAATCATCAGTTAGTTCATATTTTTTTCCTGAAGAGTAGGTTTAATATTGTCATTGGGTTCAATTATCAGTGTTACAGCTATCTGATGATTGGGAATAACCATGGAATACGTATAATAATTTATATTTTGAATTGAATATATTAACATATCTGTAGTCTTCGTGGGTTTCATAATGAGGGTAAAAATTACATATAGATGTTGTACCCAATGTCATATAAAGAAAATGAAATTTTCCAGAGTTATGTTATATTATGTTATATTGTATAATAATGTAGGCTTTTTTATTCCTATCGTTCAGGGTACGATTGATCTTTAAAACTCCTAACAATTTTTCTCAACTTTCGCTTCTATCAATCAAAACTCCTGATATAATATACTTTATACCGTTATATTTACAAGCATTTACTAGGGAAAAACACAAATCCTGAGGCAGGAAAAAAACTTCATTAGAAAACGGTGAAATCAAGCGCATGTGAAATAACTTGCTTGTTCATTTCCTCAATAAACGCAAGCTCATCAGGTGAACCAAACATAATCAACTTCTATTCAATAAAATGTTCTTGACCAAACTTTACGCCATACAAAGCAAACTAATCACTTGTGTAAACTTCCTGAAACGTGTCACGATCGATAACCCCTCTCAGAATTTACTGTATATCAACTGCATTTCTCAAAGAAAAGAAACGGTTATATTTTATTGCTGCATGGATATATTTCCGATGCAATCTGCTGAGATTAATCGTAAATTTTTAACATATTTGCGAATACAAGAATGGATATGTTTAGAGGCATCGGTTGTTTGTTTTAGAGTGATAGAATTTTAAATTGAAATAAAACACATTGAAATTAAGATTGAAACCGATTTTTTTTTTATTTTAAAGATAATTTTTTGACATTTATGTTTTAGAAATAATTTCCGGCATATGTCCAAAACGACTAGCTCTGAAGAACCGCATTCGACCAGACCAATTTTTGACCACTTTTTCGAGTAATTCAAGCCTTATTTCATCAATAGCACTAGTTATATTGGTTTCCAAAGCGTCTACTGTTTCTGGTTTATCAGCATAAACCAATGACTTGACAACCACAAAGAAAGTAATTCAGTCGAGTTATGCCAAATGATCTTGGAGGCCAATTAATTGGACCATTTTTCGAAATAATGTTATCGCCAAATCTTTCTTTCAATAAATCAATTGGTACGGTAGCAGCATGAGGTGTAGCACCATCTTGTTGAAACCAAAATACTTCTGGGTCGATACCATTCAAATTTTGAAACGAATAATCATTGATCATCGATCTGTAACAAGCACCATTCTCTATATCATTAGCTCCAGCATGGTTTTTAATGAAATATGGATCGATGATGCCTCCAGCGTGTAAAGCACACCATATAGCGCATTTTTCAGGATGCAATGGAACCTGCAGAAATTCTTGAGGATTGTTTTCACTCTATATACGGAAATTTTGCTTGTTTACATAGCCGTTCAACCAGAAATGAGCTTCATTACTAAGCACAATTTCACGAAAAAGAGTGGATCAACTTCAAGCTGTTCTAGGGCCCAATCAGCAAACAAACGACGTTTGTTATAATAATTCTTGAACCAGTTGTATCTTGTATGGGTGTAGACCAAGATCTTTACGCAAAATTTTCCATTTGGTAGATGCACTTGTTGTGAACGTCTCGAATAGACAGATCTGGATCATCATTAATACTATGATTTACAGCAGCGTTATTTTTTCTGCACGTACAGTTCCTTGTCTTGTTATTGTTGCATCGAGTAGAGAAAATGTTGTCTGAAATCTACTGAATAAGCTGCTCTGATGGACGATTATGTCAACCATAAAGTTCACGAAGTGCTCTATAAGTTTGGCGAATAGAACACTGATTTTGAAAATGAATCTCAACAATTTATTAACGTTGTTGCGTCGTGAGTTTTTCCATGATAATTTGTCAATGCTTACTGAACAGAAATGTCAAAACAACATGGCTTCTACCTAATGTCCAATCACAGTTATCCCTATCGAAAGTTCTATCACTTAAAAAAATCTGATGCATACATTTAAAACATAAGCAAACTTGAATAGTGGCTCTCAATGACCTGAGAAATGAAACATGTAATTCTCCGAGTTACATCTCCAAGAATAACCGAAATTTCATACAACGTCGTAAATCCGAGGCTTTAATCCAGAACCCTGAGAAATTCACGGAAAATTTTGATAAAACACTTGCCAGGAGCTTCTGCATGATTGTTCAATAGTCCATTTCCCTTAAAATTTTCAATTTGTGAATAACTTTTTGAATAAACTGCATACGATGAATAAAAATACAGAATCATGTGTTCTCTCATGCGAAAGTAATTTTTTTGTATTATTTATTGAAATTTACAATCTATTTTATACAAGTATTAAGTTTGGCGACGTGTTTTGTCCTCGTTCAGAATTCCACTTTGATCTGTTGCAGCTTCCCGGCGTAGCATATAGAGGACGCTATCGCTTTTCGCATACCGAGCTCACTGTCCTCGCCTGGTTCAGATTAAAGGCGTTAAAGCGTCGTGTATTCAGTAATTGGTGCTTAGAAAAAATTGGAAGTGATGCAGATTTTCATAAAAAAATCATTCTCAGGGATGAGGCTCAGTTCTGGTTAAACGGTTATCTCAACGAAAAGAATAGCCGTTGCTAAAGTGTTGATAAACTGACAATTTACTGTTTGGTTCAGATTTTATGCTGTCAATGGATATCGTTATCGTTAAATTCTGACTGATTTTTGAGGGTATGAATTGGTTAGTCTTAATTTGCAGAACATGTCGTTTCAACAGGACTTGTCGTATTGCTAATGAGACAATGATTTTATTGAAAACAAAATTCGGTGAGTCAATTATTTCAAGAAATGGACCGATAATAAATCCACCTCGTTCCTGCGATTCTTTATAATAAAAAAAAAATTTCAGTAATTTTCAAATAAATAATGTGTTCTATTTACAAAACAAAATGAGGCGCTGTTAATGAAGGCCCTCTTTATTATACTTTTTTGTTGTACCTGACAAAGCCACAGATTGTAATTTTTCTGGCAGTTCAATTAAAATCTTTCGACATTTTTTCAAACAAACTGTTTTCGCCATCTTTCATCAATACTTGTAACATTAAAACTCCAACGGTTTATCGGAATCAATGAAAAATATGTGGAAGCGTCATTCAAATAACTTCTTTTGAAACCCACTCAAAAATAGAATATCAATTTCACGGCAGATATCGGAAAAATCATTTTAATCTAGTGGTTCAAACCTCACTGGTTTTTGTTTTCCGAGACCCAGCAGTCGTCATTCTAAACTGAATTAACGAACCAGATCGAAAATCCCCAGATCGTGTTCGAAAACACGCTTACGCTATTTACATTTTGTTGTTCTCGGACAGACGTTATTTCTGATTTCGAAGAGAAAAGCTCTCGTTAAAATGTTCGAGCTTCAGCTTATGAGTAAAACTCATGAAAGGATTTGCCAGTTGAAAATTTTCTGGGAAATTTTTCATTTAATGAAATCTCAGGAATTGAAACTGTTTAGGTCTTCAAATATGTAATTTATCTCACTGAATGAAAAAAGAAATATATAATAATAGGTTGCTGAAAAAAATTCATTTTTTTTATTTAAATATCGAAACAGATTTATTCTGTTAGCCTACTACAAATTTTAATTTCGAAAAATTTGTATTCAAAAAATTTTAGAATTAAATAAATGTTTTGAAGCACTGCCTAAATTTAGTAGACATATAATATCAAAACTTATTATCTAATACCAAATGGAATAAAAAAACCCAACGAAATATAAATTATCAATTGAAATTACTGAATAAATACTTGAAGGAAACAAAATTTTGTTCCTAATCTTATATTTATGAAAACCAAATCTTTTTCAAAAATACAAAACATAATCTTAAGAACTTCTCCAAAACTAATTTATTTCAAATATTCAATATATTTAAATATTCAAATAAATTACTCCAAAAATTTTTCAAAACGTTTAGTACATCCTCAGAAAACAATTGTTTATGGGTTTATAGGTAATGCCTCAACTTTTGTCTATATTTAAATAAATAAATGTAAGATAAATTCTTGATGTTCACACAAAAAAATGAAATAATGAAAAGAGGTTTTTTCAACTTGATAGAAGGATTATTACAGAATTTAAATATCAAAACAAATTCTGTGAACCTTCTACAAATTTTAATTTCAAAAAATTTTCATTCAATAATTGTCCTATAAGCACTCCCTAAATTTAGTAGGCATAGAAAATCAAAACTCCTTATATAATATCAAATGGAATAAAAAACCCAACGAAATATAAATAATCAATTAAAATTATTAAATAAATACTTGAAAGAGACAAAATTTTGTTTCTAATCTTGTACTTATGAAAACAAAATTTTTTTCAAAAATGAAAAACATAATTTTAAAAACTTCTCCAAAACTGATTTATTTTAAATATTTGAATAAGTTACTTCAAAAATTTTTCAAAACATGTAGTACATTCTCAAAAAACAATTTCAATTTAAATAAGTAATTCATCAGTCCTACTTCACATTTAAAAAATAAAATCAATTAAGAAAAAATATCTGACCAGACAGACCTCATGGTATTCTTGTTGAAAAACCACTAAAATTAGAGAACCTTAAAAATTCTACGTATTCTATGTCCATCACAAAAATCACACAAATCTTGTGAGGTATTTTATGGCCTTAGTTAAAACCAAATGACATTCATATAATGAGTCAGGAAAAACAAAATATAATTTTACATTACATATACAATAAAATAATAAAAAGAGGTTTTTTCAACTTGATAGAAGTATTATTACAACATTAAAATATCTTAACAAGTTTATTATGTAAACCTATTATTTTTATTGAAGAACTTTTAGAATTAAATCAATGTCTCATAAGCATTGCTTAAATTTAGTAAACATCAACACTCATTCTAAGAAATCAAATGGAATAAAAAAACCCAACGAAATATAAACTATCAAATATTCAAATTTGTGGGCGGCTAACAGAATAAATCTGTTTTGATATTTAAATTTTATAATAACTCTTTTATCAAGTAAAAAGACTTCTTTGTAATATTTTATTGTATATATAATATATAATTATATTTGGTTTTCCTAACTCACTATATAAATCTCATTTGGTTTTAACTAAGACCATAAAATACCTTACAAGCTTTGTGTGATTTTTGTGATGAACATAGAATATACGTAGGATTCTTAAGATTCTCTGATGTTAGTGTTTGTTCAACAAGGATACGACGAGGTATGTTTGGTAAAATATTTTTTGTTAATTGATTTTTTTTAAATGTGAAGTACGACTGATGAAGATCTTATTTAAATTCAAATTGTTTTTTGAGAATGTACTACATGTTTTGAAGAGTTTTTGGAGTACTTTATTCAAATATTCAAAATAAATTAGTTTTGGAGAAGTTCTTAAAATTATGTTTTGCATTTTTGAAGAAAATTTGATTTTCACGAATATAAGATTAGAAACAAAATTTTTTCTCCTTCAAGTATTTATTTAATAATTTCAATTGATTATTCATATTTCCTTAGGCTCTTTATTCCATTTGATATTATATAAGGAGTTTTGATTTTATATGCCTACTAAATTCAGGGAGTGCTTATAGGACATTTATTAAATGAAATTTTTTTGAAATTGAAGTTTGTAGGAGGTTAACAGATTAAATCTGTTTTGATATCTAAATTCTGTAATAATCCTTCTATCAAGTAAAAAAAATCTCTTTTCATTAATTAATTTTTTTTGTGAACATCAAGAATTTATCTAACATTTATTTATTTTAATATAGATAAAAGTGGAGGCATTACCTATAAACTCATAAACAATAAAAGTAAACAGAAGCAAATAGTATAATCCATTTAGTCAATGTGCTAATGTGTTGAAAACCAATTGTCATAGCGATTGTTGAACCAATTAACTATCGGGTGTTTTTTTTAGAGTGATAGAAATTTGCCGTTGGTTTGACGCTCATGTCAATGTAAGAACCTCATAGTTCTCTGTAGAAGTTTTTCGCATTCATGTTGAATGGTGTGTTCTGCTTATTTCTGTTGACTATCTTCCCAGCATGACTTGTTCTGCTTATATCCGTTGACTCTTTCAGTATACCTTCGAATTCTTCGTCCTAACACAGCTTCTTTCTATTTCAGTATATCTATTTAACTTAAAAGGGCATAGGCAGGTGATGATGTCGTTATTTTGGCAAGGAATGATATCACTTTGATATCATTATTATTAATGATATAATTACTAATATTATCTTCATTATTATTATAAATATTGAAATTAATAGTAATGGTCCTTCAAGTCATGTATTGGACTTTTTGACACGATAAAGGAACAGTTCAGTGTGCTGACAGTAGTAAAAATTTTAGTCACTGTGTATTGTTGAACATACATTATTTTTCCTCAGTAGTTCACTAGTTAACACGAATATACTTTAATCCATAGCAAATCCAAATTTAAACTGTTTATTCCAATACTAAAAATGATCAATATCGATATTTTGGTATTGGTCCTTCGACCCATGTATTGGTTTTTTTGACACGATATAAAAGCAGTGTCGAGGATGAACAGTTTCACTGCGAATTATAACATTTTGGAATAAATTTCAGAAGTCTTCCTCTTTCTCCTGAAGTCATTCAATTTTATCCGAATGTTCATAACGACCACGTCGAAAAAGTGAAAATTTTCTTCGGTTTTCTCTTCTATCCTTCACGTACATCTTAATATTTCCTCAAATTAACCGTGGAAACCGAAAGTATTGAAAGTTGGCACGCGCGTCTGTCGGAAACCCATTTAGTTTTCATATTTCGCCTTTTCACGTCCCTCTTCATGCTTTGTTCTCCCATCCAATTCGACCCTAGCAGATTTATTCTCATCGATTGGCGCTCCTCCGGCAACCTAATTTGTTGCGAATTTGAGAACCCAACGTCTCGATTCCCGAAGGGAAAATCGGTCGATATGAACGGGCAATTTCTAGTTTATCGAAAATTTCAAATCGGTAGGAATTCGAAACGTGTCCTAAAAGATCAGGTGACGCTTACAAGTATGAGGGAGGATGCAGAATGGATTATGCAATGGTTATTGCAACACTCTTAAAATTCATCTAGTTTTTCTAGAAATTTGTATTCTCTTGTTTTGCGAATAGATGAATTATCATTATTGACTTGTTCGTTAGCGTGAGTATATTGTTTTGAAGTAGTCTACTTTGAAGACGATTCAATCAATCTAGATTAATACGTATTACGTATTTCATTGACCCTATTCCGATATTCTCATGTGAAATCTAGTGTTCATTCGAGTCTATTTGAGCACTGGGGCAACATCTGAAGGAATTTGATAACAGAGTGCATTTACCGCGATAAAAATCAAACAAATTATAGGATGAACCCTCCGACTGAATGAAAACCTAAAAACTGCTTTATGGCTCGAGTAATGGAGCAGAGGATTAGACAACTTTCCGGAAAATTACTATAGTATCGAACGAGGCTTCGTTCGACCATTAAAGCAGGAATTTAATAGTTCTTCCAGCATGGTGATACTAGCGGAAAGGAAATTGCGGTATAGATTATAGTTTTATACGGAACTGCTTATGGGATAAATCTTGATAGCTTTCAGTCAGTGGCAACTGGGAATTATATTCTATTTCGATAGAATTCTCTCCAGGAATAAATCCTGCAAATTCGTTATGTGATCCTCCAATTCAAGGGTGTCGGTTTTAAAGGCCAGAACCGCGGATTAAAAAGTTCTTGGTTATTTGAAGGTTATTTCAATATCTCGAAATACTGGAGCAGTAAGTTGTTTAAATTTTATCCACAATTACATCGAAAAATTTTGTACCACGATAAAGAAACGGTTAAATGGCTTTGTTAATAAAAAGAACTATCTCGTTTGTAGCAATGATAATCATGGCCAAAACACTCATCACATATTGCAAGTCAACTTATAAACTCCAGATTTATTCTCTGTTTTTCTTGAATCTGTTATGATAACCATCAATTATTATAATACTACCATTTATTTCACAACCGAAAGTGAAAGCAAAACTCAGTTCGCTATTTACGTATCTTCTTTTTTGAAAGAGGTTTCAATTAACGGAACTTTAAGGAATAATACTGCTCTAAGTCGGCACAGAATATTATGTTGAAGTTCCTGTTTGGGCAGTTTGAAAATACCATGTTCTGCAAGGGTGGTCAAATTCATGTTGAAGTTATCAGCAACAGTCTTCAAATCAGTTTTTGAATCATCGGACACATGAATGTCTATATCAGCAAAAAGGCCACATACACTGTAATCTATTGTCAAAGTTTCTAACTTCATTATAAACGATATTTCATATAATACAATTTGAATTCCGACATATTCATTCGAACAGAACAATTTTTTCCATGCGCGGTAGCTATTCTAACATCACATTTTAACAAACGTTTCTCAAAAACAAATTAGGAATTTTTAAGATCTTTAGGGCATGTTCAATATCAGCTCACGTTTGGGAATAAAATTGAAACAATAGGATTCCTAATGTCTCCACTTGACTTATTTTATTTTCAGTCCTTAAATCCAAGAATTGAATAACACACCTTATAATTAAATTCATCATTCCATTTCTACGTATTCATACTTGACGATAGATATATAATTAAACTTATAGTCCTGATAAAACTGATACGATCATTTCGTTTTTGCTATTGGCTAAACTATGGGAGATTATATGCGCTTCCTCAACTATATTGGTCCTTCGAGCAGGATTGAAACTATTCATAATATTTTTGATGGAATGTCAAATTTATTGGCAATTTGTCTTATCCTTTTTATACAAAAAAATCATTTTCGAATAAAAACTAGAATTTATTCTGACTGAAATGATAGGAACTGGAAACAATTCCGTTCTTTCACGATACAACGAGGAAAAATATATCAGTTCTTGTAGGCGTCAACGAGAGGAATAAATTTCTATGGGATCATTTTTTAGGACCGTTTTCAAAGGATCTGAACGCAGCCTTAATTGCCAGGCTTAGTAGGCTTCCACCGCATTTTCGCGGGTCCTTAATTGTACCTGATGTTAAAGGGGTTTTGTCGTCTCTCTTTTTCACTTTGTTTTCACTTCATCGATATCACGGTTGAAGAATTATGAATACTATCTTTAGGGACAGAATGACTGATGCAGAGGAGAATAATCTCGATCAGTTACAGACTAGGTTTTTCAGCATTTACACATGAAAATATACTGAATTTTATCCGCTTATAATCTCACCAGAATTCTGCATTTTTTTAATTTTCAGTCGAGAATTTTCTTCAACAATTAGGCCGACTATGAGAATTAAGATTTCGAGGTCATGTATCAACTGTATGCAGCTATTCTTGAGGAAAATAATTTTGGAAAAAAACAACCTAGAGAATTTTGTAGCAAAAAATGTCAGACAACATATGGTCAAGATGTTTATGGTTTTTCTTCAATTTAACATTTCTTGATTTCACGAAATATTTCAAGTTTGTTCATAAAATCAATTATACTTCAAATTTTTGATTATCTTGGTCTTTACTTGACGAAAATTCATCTTCAATATAAGAAACACAAATGTTAACTTCCGCTATTTTATTGATTTTCACAACAATTGTTTCGTCATACCATGACTTCATCAGGTGAGTATTTAAACTGAGGTATAGAATGCAAAACATGACCTCAAATACACAGCTCTGGTACAAAAAATAGAGGGGTGGAAAAAGAGGTATACGATTAATGAAAAATATTAAGTAGGGAGGATCTATTTAAATTTATTTGATCATTCAATAAGATTTGTCTTTTATTATATCTATTGATTTCTAATGTTTCTAACAGATTTAGTTTCTGAAAATATTGCTAGATATTTGAAGAAAAAAGAAAAATATAACATCTCTATTAATTCTTTAGGCAGCTTAATAAAAAATAATAAAGACGTCATTCCTAAAAACAAAAAATCAGGAGTTTACAAGTTAACATGTAGTCATTGCCCATGTGTATATGTGGGATAGACAGGCCATTCATTCCAAACAAGGATACGAGAACATGAAAAATGTTACATTAATAATAAACCGAATTCAACTTATGCCAACCATTTGTTAGAGACTGGCCATAATTTAATATGAACTATGAAATATTACATATTGAAAACAAAAGTCAGAAACTAAATCTGTTAGAAACTTTAGAAATCAATAGATATAATAAAAGACAAATTTTATTGAATGATCAAATAGATTTAAATAGATCCCCCCTACTTAATATTTTTCATTAATTGTATACCTCTATTTCCACCCCTTTATTTTTTGTACCAGAGCTGTGTATTTAAGGTCATGTTTTGCATTGTATACCTCAGTTTAAATACTCACCTGAAGAAGTCATGGTATGACGAAACAATTGTTGTGAAAATCAATAAAATAGCGGAAGTTAACATTTGTTTCTCCTATATTAATTATACTTCAGTTATCCTTACAGCCAAGAACAAGTAGCTAGCAAAAATTTTATATGTCATTGGGAAGCACACTAAAAGATAACATGTCCATAATTAAAAATTTTTCATCGATAAAACCACTGGAAAAATATTTTGTTCACTTCAGAATCGAGATATTCATCTCTTTACCAAACCAGCAATAAGAATTTTTTGCACAAAACTTCTTGTCTCATAGCAAATTTAGTGTAGATTCCAGATATGTGGTCATATTTGATAAGGCTATAAGGATAACTAAAGTATAATTGATTTTATGGAAAAACTTGAAATATTTCGGGAAATAAAGAAACGTTTAATTGAAGAATAACCATCAACATTTCGACCATATGTTATATGACATTTTTTGTTGGAAATAACTTGTACAATCTCCCCTTGAAATTTGGCCCTTTCAAAAGTAGACACCCTGTATATATATTTGTGATAATATTCCGATTTTTATATTTTCTAAAGTGAAAGAAAACGAAGTGATCTTCTTTATTCCTTTGATTTGAAAAATGGTAATAGAATTGTGTGAAAGTCAAATTCTGTCAAAACATAAGTTCAGTACCCATTTCTGCGCCTGGCTTCATCGCTGAAAACTAAAATTGCAATGGAGATCGTAGAAACTAACAATCGTGTGAAAAATTCAATTATTTTCACCGACCTAATGAAAATGCCCAATCGACCAGGATTTAAAACTTCGATCCCATTCTTTCTTCGAGCTGACCTGTTTGATTTCGACATGTTTTTATTAGAATGTAAACATTTCACTCATTGCCTGAATACATCAGGATTCTTCCTGTTTACAAGGACCGCGGTGTGAATTGAAATAAGGCTACGTGTGGCATGTAAATATTTGTTTTCCAGTCGATTGTCTGCACCTTGTTTTCATCACCTAAAGAGCACTCAAAATTGATGGACATCCAAAGATAGCAGCATATTCATTAGTTTGTCCGCTTTGTTGTATCGGAAAATTGAAATATTCGTCAATTTTAGATACTTAGTAGTATGTTCTATCTTCTTGATTAAAATGGTTGTCAAATATTGTTGGTTCTAGCTTGGACATCTACTCAATATGTCTGACGACAGCCACGTATCGATTTAACTTTTACTTTTGAAGCATTATTTGGTATGTTGATACTATTCTTCTTATTGCGCTCCCAAGAGTTTTCGATCCAAATGGCAGTAATAATAGTTGTACTAACCGAACCATCTTCTGAGGTTCTTCAGCCATGAATTTCGACGCCTTCCCACTGATCTTTTGCCTTGAATTTTACCCTCTTTTATCAGTCGAAGTAACATAAACCTTTTGTCCTTCATGACTTGACTTGAGTATTTTCTCTCCTTGATAGTATCCAGTAGTACTTTTTGTTTACTCATGCGTTGCGGCACTTCTGTGTCCATGAAACTCGCAAAATCCTTTGGTAATAAACAGTGTGGAAACCACTTATGGAATAAGATTATTTGTGTCCTTATGTTAGATAATTATAAGAAACACTGGGACAAGTCGACTTTTAAATTCAAAAGTGTGCTTTTTAAACATGAATGTAAATATTCAGGGTGATTCGCGCAAGTCCAGCATAGTCCGTCCTCTTTATTTCAAATGGAACACCCTGTATATTTTTAAAGCTTCTTAATGACCCGATTTCAGCGAACTATATGTATGGTCTATTATAAAAAAAATTTGAATATCAAAACAGATATAATCTGTTAGTCTCCCATAATTTCAATTTCAAAAAATTTCATTCAAAATCTTTTAGCATTAAATTAAAAATGTCTCACAAGCACAGCTTATATTTAATAGAGATATAAAATCGAAATAATATAATATCAAATGGAATAAAAAACCCAACAAATATAAATTTTCAATTAAAATTCATAAATAAATATTTGAAGGACACAAAATATTGTTTCTGATCTTATAATTATGAAAACTAAATTCTTTTCAAAACTACATAACATAATTTTAAAAACTTCTCAGAAAAATAATTTTTTTGAAATATTTAGTATATTTGAATAAGTTACTTCAAATATCTCTCAGAACATGTATCACATCCTCAAAATACAATTAGAATTTAGATAAGGTCTTCTTCGGTCCAACCTCACATTTGAAAACTAAAATCAATTAATAATAAATAACTCACCTCTAAGGCCTAGTGATATCCTCGATTGAACACACTAACTTTAAAATCCAAGGTATCCTATGTTCATCACAAAAAATCACACAAAGCTTGTAAGGTATTTTCTGTTCTTAGTTAAACCACATGATATTTATATAATGAAATTTTTTTGAAACCTTAATATAATTATATATAATAATAATAATAATAATATTTATTCATTAAGAGTAGATAACACATCAAAAATTATTTTTAAGCTCATTCACAAGTACACACTACACAAGGTGAATAAATAAACGATATCACAGAAGCTTCAGCTCCGAGAAGCTATAGCTTGTACGTGATGTAATACTATTTAAATTACTCTTTTCCTACGATGGACGAACAAATATCTACAGAAAAATATAATACACAAAAAGAAAATACACACAAATATATCCTATCTTAATGAGAACCTTTGATTAACAAAATTATGTAGTTCTCTCCTTCCGTACGAGAGAATCCAGTTTTTCAAATTTTCCTTAAACATGTTAAGGCTGTTAATATTCCTAATGTTACGAGGAAGTTCACTGTAGAGTTTCGGTGCAAGGAAGCTGCAGTGACGCTGTCCCACAGACTTAACACAATGAGGGACGCTGAGTGCATTTACCCTATTTCGTGTATTGTAACAATGTGTGACGGGATTGGAAGCCATTTTGGATTTCTTGATATTAATCAGCATGTGCATACAGAAGAGTTGTCTAATATCCAGTATTTCAACCTCCTTGAATAGTTTTTCACCAGAGAAAGTGAGAGGTCTACTATAGATGATTCGAAGAATCCATTTTTGAATTACAACCAAGTCTTTCAGATGGTTATCCGTAGCACCACCCCAACCTATGATTCCATAATTCAGCTGGGACTGCACTAACGCAAAATAGAGCATTCTGAGGTGTCTCACGTCAAGATAATCTTTGAGAAATTTAAGTTTGTATAAAACTCCTCTTAGTTTATTGACCAAATTTTTTATGTGCAAGTCCCACCTCAAATGTCGGTCAATTGTTACACCCAAATACCTAACCGAGTCCGCTTCTGGGATAACTGAACCAGGTGTGATCTCAAGGGGCCCCATGCACGGTAATCCACTGCAGTAGGAAGTAAAGGGCAGATATTTCGTTTTTTCTAGGTTTTAGTGTCAATGTGTTGTAACTGAACCACTCTATTAAAATTCTGAAGTCATCCTCTGCCTCCGATTTCAAAGAATCCCACGAATCGGATTCACAAAAAAGTGCAGTATCGTCCGCAAAACCAAGAATTTTACCCCTCACTCTGACATCGAGTAAACTATTTATATAGAGCACAAACAAAAGTGGTCCGAGCACAGTGCCCTGTGGTACACCGTAGGTTACACATAAAGGTTCACTCAGTTCCCCATCAATATCCACCTTCTGCTCTCTGTCTGTCAGGTAACTTCCAAGCAAGTCATAGACTTTTCCACGCAAACCATAATTGCTCAATTTATTAAGGAGCTTTCCATGAGAGACTGTGTCAAAGGCTTTAGAAAGATCAATAAAGACGCACAAGGATGGTTTACTCTTATCTAGTGAGTTATAAATGCAGGATGTTAAATGATGTATTGCGTCCTCAGTTGATTTATTCTCTCTAAAACCATATTGATGCTGAGAAATGATGTTATTTTTTTCGCAAAATTTTAATATTCTTGTTTTCAATATTTTTTCCAAGATTTTTGCAATATTAGAGGTTAGAGAGATTGGCCTATAGTTTTCCATCTGCAATCTATTTCCATTCTTGTATAGGGGCTTAACGATTCCGACCTTCAACTTTTTTGGAAAATATCCTCTATCGAAGCAGCGATTTATCAAATGTGTTAGGGGGGTCTTTATTTCATCAGATATTTTCCTCAGCGTTTCTGCTCTGATATTGTCACATCCAGGTGACCTTTTCTGTTTCAGCTGCTTTATTGTCTCAAGAACTTCTTCATTAGTGACCGGAAATAGACCCATGGAGTTTTTCACTCCTTTGAGAGGTTCTGTGTAATTGTCAGGGATTTTGATTCGCTGTGCGTATATTTGACCCAGAGTACCATAGTAAGAACCAAAACTATTGGAAATATCTTTTTTGGAATCCAGAATCAAACCATCTGTCGATAAAATACTTTCAATCTTTGTGTCTGTTCTTGATCGACCACAGATTTCATTTATTCCCTCCCATAGAGCCTTTGACTGGTTTACGTTGTCTCTTATTAGTTTTCGAGCGTACGTTTTTTTCGCAATTTTAATTAATTTAACTAACTTATTTTTATATGTGAGGTATTCTGTCTTCAGGCGGGTATCATCTGGACAGTTCTGCAGAGCTGTGTAGAGCAATTGTTTTTTATTTATCGATGTTACTAGTGCTGGGGTTATCCATTTTTTTCTGCCTTTACCTCGTTTATTCAGCCTGACTTTTTTCGTATTCTCCTCGATATATGCACTAATTTTTCCTATGAATTCATCTGTCATTTCATCTATACACCGTGAACTATAAAAACTTTCCCATTTCTCCTCATTCAAAGCTGCTTTAAGGGCTGTGTAATCTATGAATTTTCTAAATTCATCTGCAGATTTAGATATGCTAGCTGCTTTTCCACCCAGATCAACAGTCATGGCTATAGGATAATGGTCCGTGACACCGCACTGAAAAATATATGACTGTATTTCTCTCGAAACTTTGGTTTTCACGAAGATGTGATCGATACAAGTTTGACTGAGTGGTCGGGTGCACTCGTTTATGTAGGACTCATAACCAAAAGCGTACATTATATTCTTATATTCTTCAGAGTATTCCGTGCCCGACAATAAATCGATGTTGATATCCGTCTGAATATACTGCTGAAAATCTTGATTGAACCTTTCGGGGCAAGTGCTTGGAGACCTATACACAGCTGTAAAAATAACGTGCTTGGATTCAATTTCTGTGCTGAACTCGAGAATCTTAATATCTCCTATATTTTTTACCGCATGAGAGAAATTGATCTCATTCCTAACATAAACTATCACTCCATCATTCTTATTCAACACATCCTCACTATATAAAACCGTATAGCCATCGATATTCAACACATCCAGATCATGTACGAGATATGTTTCAGAAAGAACTATGACATGAAATTCCAGCGCAAGCCCATTCAAAAACAAAATCATCTCATCTATATTCTTCATGACACTTCTGATATTAAAATGCACCATATTAAGTTTTGTTGTTTTATATGAAACAAAATTATCTATATCACGAATTATTTTCGCCATAATTGGCTCGTTTTTATACTCTCTTATAAATGGATCCATATCACCCCAAAATTACACCGGGAAACAAAAGAAAAAAACGGAGATAAACTGACACACAAACAAATATAACAACGCAAAAACGGATTACGTAAAATTAAGCGACTATTTCAGATTCCTTTGTGAATTAGTACGCGATCTAGTGTACTTTTCCGGTTTGCCAGTTTTTCTAATAATCTTATCGGGTGTATTCTTTAACTGAAAATTTGTTGGAGTGTCTTTGATGTTCTTAGATTTTTGAGCTCGGACCTCAATGCTTTTCGGATGTAGAATCAGGGATGGACTTGGGGTTGCGGGGTCACTATTGGGTTTTGTGGATTGCTCCTGCGATTGTTGTAATTCCTGGAGTGTATACTCTTTATTTTCTACAACTAGTCTATTGCCCCTTATAAAACAATTTTGCCCTCTTTCCTTCTCCTCAATCATATACTTCCTGAGTGCTCGATATTCGTTTCGCTGCTCCTCTGTTAAATCGTTCGATATCGCGATACCACCCCCCTTCAATTTTCTGCAGTTCTTGATAATTTCAGTTTTCTTGATATTCGATACAAATTCAATCTTTACCGGACAATTTGGTTTTTTTCCCAGGCAGTAAAAGTTATTTATGTCCCCATTATCGACTTCCACTCCCAGCAAGTTTTTAAACTCTGCGCAAATGAAATCCAACGTTATAGTATCGTTTGGTGTTGACCATCCAAAAACAGCAATATTATTCTCTTTGGACTTTCTCTCAATTCGGCCAATTTTTTCCCTCAAAGTCAAATTCTCTCGCTCGAGTTGACGAATTTTGTGCTTCAGTTGTTCAAATTCAAGCAATATGTTCGATTCCGAAGCCCTGATACTACTCTTTATTTCAGCCTTACTGTTCTCTATTTTCTCCAAAATATTCTGCACTACTTTATCATCCATAGTACTAAATCAAGTTGAAAAATTTATCGAACTTCCGAAAAAGTAGCTTAACGGGAAGAAAAACGTGATAAAACTCAATCAGAATCAAAACAAAGGGCGACAGGAATCACACACTTCACTTCCTTGGGCCTATAAGGAAGACTTCGAACAGAAAAGGGCCGGCCACGAAAAAATGGGATCGAGGAATTTGGTACGATATGAAAAAGGGTTTATTTATCTAATTGTTCCGTTTTAGCTATGAATCACGCGATAAATGTGATTATCATATATAAAATTAAATTATCATATATGAAATTAAATAATAATATATAATTATCATATATAAAATTAAATATTAAGAATAGGTTTTTACTTGATAGGAGGATTATTACAAAATTTAAATATCAAAACAGAAATTAAAATTATAGGAGACTAGCAGATTAAATCTGTTTTGATATTCAAAATTTACATTTTGAATATCAAAACAGATTTAATCTGCTAGTCTCCTATAATAACATCAGGTAGGTTTAGACCTACTCGATGTTGCTACTGTGATAGCGAAACAATTGTTGTAAACATAACAATAAAAATTGTAAAAATCAGAATAACCTTATTTAATTATTATTTAATATGGATTTTCACCAAGTAAGGACTGATTCAATTCAATATATACAATATATCTTCAAGAAGACATTTGAAAAACTCACCGATAATCCTCAATCCACTTTCATGCCAGCAAAATAAAAACAACCAATAAAAATATGTATCATACTAATACAACAAAGAATTTTATGTTAGACATTTTTAGAGTGGAATTTGTTTCTTCATAATACCCGTAGAGTCTAGTCAACAAGTGCCTTTTGGGTCAACTTTTTTCAACAGTCTCTCAAGGTATCATTTAATTCGGAATAGCATCTAGATGATTTTTGAAAAAAATGAAGTTCCGCTTGCAAAAATTGCAGAAGTTATTGATAATTAACTAAAAAAAAGAGGGTTTAGTTTTTGTCTCAATTTTTCAATTAGTTATGCAATAGTTAATTAATAATTTTTTTCTGCTTGGACATGAACATTGCAAGTGTGATAATTGTTGAACTATTAACTTGAGATTTTTTCCTCTCTTGGAGCAATTTTTGGAAGACTTCAGAATTAATCCCCGTTGGAAAAATTTAAAAATGTTTATTTTTCAGTCTTTTTTCAACAATTTTTGTTGTTGCAAAATTAAAAACTTAGATTAATTATCGAAAAAAAATTTTTTTCTGAATATTATTAATGGTCCGTTTTTATGTTGTAGGAGGCTACATAGAAACATTTTTTCAAAATTTTTATCTCTTATTGTTTGAAAAATTGTTATAAACAAATGCGTTGTTTATAATATAATTGAAAATTTTTTTGAGGAATATCAATCTTTGATGCAAATAATGATTCAAAAAAAATTTTTTTTCCTTAAAAAAATTTTTTTATTGCTTAAAAACGCATTTGTTAATTATCAGTCTTTTTCTCCCACTTCTAACTAATATTAAAGAACCATTTTTTCTTTAAAAATCATGATTTACCATATAAAAAAAATTTTCGTTTTGTTTAATTTTTCATTGTTTATATAATAAACAATTTGTTATAAACAAATAAACTTTTACTTTATATTTTTTTCCCTATTCTTCTTACTCTCAAAAATAGACATGATTTTTTTCTATAAATTTTTTTCTTATTTTTTTTTTATTTTTAAATTTGAATTTTTTGAATTTAAAAAAAAATCATGTCTGTCTTTGTGAGAAGAATAGGTAAAAAAATATAAATTAAAAATTTATTTGTTTATAACAAATTGTTTATTATATAAACAATGAAAAATTAAACGAAACAAAAAATTTTTTTATATGGAAAAGAAAAGTAAATCATGATTTAAAATAAAAATGGTTCCTTAATATTAGTTAGAAGTTGAAGAAAACGATTGTTAATTAACAAATGGTTTTCAAGCAATAAAAAAATTTTTTTAAGAAAAAATCTTTTTTTTTTAATCATTATTTGCATCAAAAATTGATATTCCTTAAAAAAAATTTCAATTATTTTATAAACAACGCATTTGTTTATAACAATTTTTTAAACAATAAGATATAAAAATTTAAAAAAAAAATTTCTATGTAGCTTCCTACAACATAAAAACGGACCATTAATAATATTTTCAAAAAAAAAATTTTTCGATAATTAATCCAAGTTTTTAATTTTGCAACAACGAAAATTGTTAATAAAAAACTGAAAAATAAACATTTTTGAATTTTTCCAACGGAGATCTATTCTGAAGTCCTCCAAAAATTGCTCCAAGAGAAGAAAAAAATCTCAAGTTAATAGTTTAACAATTATCACGCTTTCAATGTTCATGTCCAAGCAGAAAAAAATTATTAATTAACTATTGCATAACTAATTGAAAAATTGAGACAAAAATTTTTCTTGGCGATTTATTGTTCATTAATCTATCCAGTATGCCCCTGAATTTTTCATTTATTAAATTTCATATTCAATCTGTTAAAATAATTTTTATTAATAAAGTGTCCAACGTAGGCGTGGCTTACGAAAGCCAGAGTACCCGTTTTCGGCCGTATTTTCATCCCTCTGGGAAAATTATTAATATTGGGACTACAATTCCAGGAATCGACACTTTTTTAGGAAATTTCCTTGTCTTTTTGAATCTTTTTTTTATCTCAAAAAACTTCATTAGTTTTTGAGATATTTACAAAAAACTAAACCCTCTTTTTTTTAGTTAATTGTTAATAACTTTTGCAATTTTCGCAAGCGGAACTTCATTTTTTTCGAAAATCATCTAGATGCCATTCCGAATCGAATGACACCTTGATCATAATTTCCGGAGAGTGCTGAAAAAAGTTGACCCAAAAGGCACTTGTTGACTAGACTGTATCTTCACTAAATGTTTGTTGAATGACTTCGATCAATATTCTAAATTTTCTTTGGATTTTTTAATCTTTTTTCTGATACTGTGTGATTAGTGTTAATTCTATATGTCTGTTAAAAAAGAAAAAGTGTTTCTGAGGCATTTATCTCTAATTGGTTGTAAAAATTTTTCGACAAATTTTATTAAATTTAAATTTATAGTAATATAACAGAAATACTCTGTTTGATATTCCAGATATCGAAAAAACTTCCAATCAAGTGTAAAAGAAACGCTTTTTATTATTGTAGTAAAACAAATAATAGGCAACTGTACAATGTAACGATTTATCGTCGTAGGATGATTGTGATACGTACGTTCGAAGAAGTCACTTTCAAAAGTCCGAAAGAGTCGGATGAGGGAATTTGTGAGCATGTTGCAACAAGTGGGGCTTCCGAGCGCTGTATTCCTATAGATTCACGTAATCACGAAGGATTCCTCATGTAATTACTTTTAGTCATCCCAGGTCCTGACGTTTAATACACACCGAATGAGTTTCGCCTCACTGAATCCAACTTTAATACAAACTGGAGTAATAGATTGTTGTTTGGAAACTTCCTGGTTTAACGTCGAAACAAGTGCGTTTGAAACTTGGAGGGAAATATTCATATCGAAAGATTTAGGATCCTTCAGCCCTTCTCCCGACAATATTGGAAGGAGAAATATTGTCAAAAGTATTGAAAGGGCGTAAAAACATATATGTTCCCCGGAACACAGAATATTCTGTTACAATTTATTATTATTGCATCAACATTATATCTTGGAATTTCTGCTTCTGTTCGTGTAATGAAATATTAATGTTATAATAGCTGATGACATAGCATGCAAAATTTCTTGATGCTGTGAATATCGTCCATGTCAAGCCGAAATCAGGTGGTAGACTAAGTCATAGTAAATCTAAGTTACGTATTGCGAAAATTATGAGCTGAAAGAATTGCTTGGTATGTAGATATACCCTTTTGAATTCTTCAGTGTAATTGATTAACCTCAATCAAATGGTATACAAATTCTGGAATAAGCATACTTCAGTAGGGATTAAGAGAGATGTATATTCGATTTTAATTAGTTTATTTGCAGCCCAAATACATATATCACAAATGTACAAGTTTGAGTTGTTTTACCCATAAGTTGAGGGAATTGTTTCGGTGTAGTATTGATCTCTAATTTCGGTGAGAATTAACGGAGTAACAAGCGGTACTGAAATAGTGGAATACGGTGTTTCCCAAGGTACGGTATTTGGACCTGCACTCTTCAACATATATGTTGATACGCTGTTCAACTTGGATATTGTAGGAGATATTGTTGAATTCGCTGACGATACCGTGATATTTTGTCTGGCGGCGGATTGGTAAAAATTAAATCGAATTCAAGTTCATAAAAACTTGAACGGATAACATGCTGTTAACTATAAATTTAAGCGAAACAAACTATTAGCCAATAAGCTTCAATTCAAAGAAACGCCCATCTTTTGACCTTGAAATCTCGAGTATAGGGGGAAATTATTCAATTGAAGGTGTAACTAAAGTTAAATATCAGGTGTTTTTTTAGAATGATAGAATTTTAAATTGAAATAAAACACATTTAAATTAAGATTGAAGCCAATTTTTTTTTTTGAAAGATAATTTTATGACATTTATGTTTTAAAAATAATTTCTGGCATATTTACACCAGGACTAGCTCTGAGGAACCGCATTCGACCAGACTAATTTTGGACCACTTTTTCGAGTAATTCAGACCTTATTTCATCGATAACACGAGTTATGTTAGCTTCTAAGGCGTCTATTTTTCTGGTTTAACAGCATAAACCAATGACTTGACATAACCATAATAATTAATCCAATGGAATTATGTCGCATTATCTTGGAGACCAATTAATTGGACCTTTCTCGAGATAATGTTATCGCCAAATCTTTATTTCAATGAATCAATTGTTACGGTAACAGCATGAGGTGTTGCACCATCTTGTTGGAACCAAAACACCTTTGTGTCGATACCATTCAAATTTTGAAACAAATAATCATTGATCATCGATTTGTAACGAGCACCATTCACTGTAACATTAGCTCCAGCATCGTTTTTGAAGAAATATGGACCGATGATGCCTCCAGCGTGTCAAGCACACCATACAGTGCATTTTTCAGGATGCAATGGAACCTGCAGAACTTCTTGAGGATTGTTTTCACTCCATATTTGGCAATTTTGCTTGTTTACATAGCCGTTCAACCAGAAATGAGCTTCATCACTAAACACAATTTTACGATAAAAAGTGGATCAACTTCAAGCTGTTCTAGGTCCCAATCAGCAAACAAACGACGCTTATTATGGTCAAGTGGCTTTAGTTCTTGAACCAGTTGGATCTTGTATGGGTGTAGACCAAGATTTTCACGCAAAAATTTCTATGTGGTGGATGCACAGAGTCCAACTTGTTGACAAATCTGTATCATCATTAACACTATGACTTAAGGCAGCTATATTTTCTTCTATACGTCCAGTTCTTTGTCATGTTGTTGTTGCTGCATCGAGTAGAGAAAATGTTCGAAATCTATCGATAGTTGGACAAATAAGCTGCTCTGATGGACGATTATGTAAACCATAAATTTCACGAAGTCCTCTATAAGTTTCAACAATTTTTAAACGTTGTTGCGGCTTGAGTTGATAATTTGTCAATGCTTACTGAACAGAAATGTCAAAACAACATGGCTTCTACCTTCTGTCAAATCACAGTTATCCCTATCGAAAGTTCTATCACTTTAAAAAAAAACACCCGATACGTAGCGCTCTTTCGACTCGAGAAGCTTTGAATGCACAAAAACTTGAAGAAACAACAATACTACAGAAGTTTTTGTATTGCTGAATTTGTAACTCACAGCATCACTATGAAACACAGGAACAGTGAGATTGCAGTGTTTCAAAGAACTAAAAGTTAACCTCCAGTCAAGCAGAGAGAACAACAAAGCCAGAATATAACGAAAACAGAAACGAGAGCAAAGCACCAAACAAATATTTTCCTACCGCTTCTTCGAACTCGCTAAATGATTTCAGCCTACTCCAGTATCGTACTTGCTTCCTCATTTTTCTGCAGTTGCTATTTACACTTTGATGAGTTCCGCCTAATTGAATTGGGTTCCCTATGAAAGTTCGAAACTTGGAATCTCTAATTCATCTTGATATTGCGAGTTTAAATTACGGATACCGTATCGGGGGCGTAAACGGAAGCGTGTAAAAAAAGTTGCTGAAGTTGAATCTAATATCAGTTGCCAACTCGATTATGATTAAGGGCCCTTTTCAGCGACATGACCGGTGGAGTGCTCTAAACTTCTTCATGGACGCGAATCGATATTCATTTTCAATGTGCGAAAGAAGTTTCGTACTGGAATTCAACGCTGTTCGGGGCTGGCTGTGGCGGAAAGTTGACAGCTTGACAGCTGACGGCTATAGGCCGCCTCGATTTTCACTTACGGGGAGATGTTTGCATTTCCAAAGAGAAAACTGGATAACAAAATTCCTGAACGGAAAAGAAAATACCTTAATTTAATTTTCACCTAATTTGGTTTTTCAATAAGTACAATGTCATCCGAAATTGATCACGTGAAAGTACAAACAGCAGTCACTCAAAAGCTATCACACTATTGTCACTTCGTCATTAGTAGCAGTAGAAATTTTACCTGTCTTACTACTAGAACTCCAAGTAGGAGCCCTATGCTAATTTTGGCTTAGTTAAATGTCCATTTCAACTGAACTATCACTGATTTCCAACGTGTCTCCGAAGACATTTAAAGTGCATAGCATTTTCCTCAAAACAAGTGGAGAATTTGAGAATCGCATAGTCGGTGTCGCAAGTCGACACATTTCATTCCAGAATCCTTCAGTTATAGTTCTAACCATTCCACGAAATGCAGACAATATCTTTTCTCTCAAACCGCAATACATACATCTCAATTTCAGTATTCACAGTATTCCGCTCTTCCCCCGGCGACCTCTATCCCAAGGAGCACTACTAAACCCCATATTTCGGTTATCGAAAATCGACACAACCTCGAATCGTCGCTCGTACGCCAATTTCCAGGGAAATAACGAGGATTTCGAGGAGGCTTCGTGATTTATCGCTATGTCAACGGGCATAAAGGTACAATATAGCACGATTCCACGAATTCGTATGCGTTTGTACTGCGATATACCCAACCCCTGTTGCAACGGGTGCCACCTGTTGATTTGCTACTGGGAGACAGCACCCGACACTCTGGAGTATCGTCCTGGAACAGCAGGATCGATGCACGTGAGAGTTCGCTAAGGTCATGGGGGGCATCAGGCGACGTTCGAATTGGCACGAAATGATGTTTACAGTTGTGAAGAGATTGAATAGTGTACTAAATGGCAGAAAAAGATGAACACCCATTTAACGGGTCTTCTAATAGGGACTTCCGAACATTGACAGACTTTGATAGACGCCTCATAGAAAACTTTTGATTTGTATTACTCACACACAAAAGCTAATGAGCATTTTAAATTATAAGAATTAACAAAGCCGGACTTAAATTGTTTGGAATCGAATTTAACTAAAAGGGTTTCCAGCTCTGTTCGATAGTATTAAATGTCTAGACCCTCCTACATCGCTTATCTGATTCTCATTGAACAGCATCTGTACAGTTTGTAAAGGTCAGAATAAGGCGTGAAGTCAATACTGATAGATATAATCAATCCTTTCAATAATTAAGTACGTCGTTATAATTGTTCAAACCTCCTTATTCTTGTAATCGCGTTCTTTCCTCACTTATTGATTCGATTAATTTTTTTATCATATTTAAGATACTCAATCACCCTGCTGAATCTCGGCGCGGGCTTTTCAACCTTCGTCACCTATCCGCTGCGGGATTCGAAATGGGCTGCTGGAGGAAAAAGAGGACTACGATGTTTCGACCCAGGTTGTATCTGGGAAGACCCGCTTTGCTCGCCTCCAACTTCAGCCCCATTTTTGGATCCTTAGGCTCCCACTGCAGGGCCCGGATGGTCGGCTGAAGGAAAAAGGGGACTAAGACGTATCGACCTGGGTGGGATCCGGGAAGACTCGCCCTCTGCTCGCTCCCAACTTTAGCCCCATTTTTGGATCCTTAAGCCGCTCATCTACGATACTTCGGAGCCTCACTCTTAACAGTCGAACAGCAACAGCGGTCCGTTGGTGAGGGGATCCCTGCTGGAAAGCTGTTATTTGTATTGTTTCTATACTTTGGTTTTTCACAACCACCGAACAGGGACACTTTGTTCATGCAGTTGAGTGTTGGGATCGACACGGCGATCCTTTTAGGAGAGGAGGATCCCTGCTGATTGAACCTTGGTTGTACTGACGCAGGTTCCCTATTATTCCTCCAAACATCGTTTCTTTCTTTTTCAGCTTATCGGGAGTCTGCTGGAGTGTCAAAACTCGAGCAGAAACCCGGAACAGTAATAATGACAACGGTACTTCGACGTTGGTGAAGAGCTATGCTCACATGCCGACATGTACAATTCTGAGTATATCATACAGGCGCCCACCTATGGCATTGTAGCTTGACGCTCTAGGGGCACTTGCCTTGATTAGGATCCTAGTTTCACCCCCGTAAAATGGAATATTAAGTCCTAATGCCTAAAGCAATGCCATTCGCGCCTCTCACTGGACCCGTGTGGTGGAAGATGGGCCGAATGGTGGCCCTAGATTCAACGTAAAGGTGGAATAGAGGGCTGAGCTGCGTTGATCAACTCAGTGACAAGGCTGTCAGTCCTAGCACAGGGTCTCACACTTAAAACTAACGTACTCTACCATATTGCAGTAAATCTCTGGATTTTTCTGTCCAATGATCGAGTGCGTTATGTGTTATACTGCGTTACCTCGGGATGGTGGAGGCCTGGCAGTGGTTGACAGTCCGCACGCTGGACTAGAAGGGTACTCCATCTATTTGTTCGTAGCATGTTCAGGATATTTCGTGAAATGCTTCAGGGTTTAGCGGGACTTCGACCGGCCTCATCCTGAACCAAGATCAATTGCGAGACGTTTCTGGGGTTTGTGGATCTCGACGATACGGCTAGACCATTGGTGCTTGAAGCCAGGATCAATTGAAATACTTCACAAGGGTTCGTAGGCCTTGACGTACAAGCAGGATTGAAGTGATCGAACCAGTATGAATTGAGACATCAATCTTGAGACTATCTTGGTTCATGGGACTGCGTTCGAGTGGGTGGATAAGAAGCCCCTTCGGCGTGGGAATTGCGTCCCAAACACTTCGGGTACTGACACTGTAGAGCTAGTAGAGGTTGGATAGTGCTTCGCTGCTACCAGTCATACGGTTGTAGATTCTTGAACTGAACTCCGAACTAGAAGCTGGTGGGTTCAGCTCTTCGGAGCGGTTCTTGCCACGCGCGATGATAAGGCGTAACCATTATCACACTCTCTGCCTTCTGGAACAGTTTGTGGAGACTGCTAACTAGTCACTTGGTGAAAGAGCTACTCTTACATGCCAATACACTAAATGGTAGAATTCACATATCATACAGATTCATTCTGCTGAACTCACTACAAATTTTAATTTAATAAAAAAAAAATTCTCAGAAAACTTTCAAAATTGAATCAAATAAATGTCTTGAAAAGCACAGTCTCAGTTGAATGGACATATATAATTAACACTCGTTAAACAGCACCAAAAATAATAAAAGAATACAAAAAAATTCTGAATTACCAATTGAAAATATTAAATGTATACTTGAAGGATACAAAATTTTGTTTCGTATCAATGTATCATGAAAACCAAAGTCCTTTACCAAAATGCACCACATAATCTCAAGAAATTATTCAAAAATAACTCTTTTCAAGAAGTTCCTTCAAACAAACTTCAAAAACATGCAGCACATCTTCAAAGAGGCCATTTGGAAATACCATATCGATAACTCGTCAGTCCAACTTCGTATCCAAAAAATAAAAGAAATTAATAAAAATATATTTCACTCGACTAAAACCACATGTCTTTCTATAAATAAATTAAGAATATAGTGAATTTTTAACTACCAAAACCCTATTATATGTTCTTCTCAGAAATTACACACAGTTTGTAAGTTATTTTTAAGGAGTCAGTTTTATCCAAATGACACTGTGTGTATGAGTGAAAAAACCAAAATATGGAATAAAATTTTAAAAAAAATGTTAACTTGATAGTACGCTCATGACAGTATCTTAAATATCATACAGAATTATTCTGCTAACCTCACTACAAATTTTAATTCCATAAAAAAATTTCAGAAAGTTTTTGGGAAAGTTTGAATATCAAAACAGATTTAATCTGTAAGTCTTTTACAATTTTAATTTCAAAAAAATTTCTATTCAAAAAACTTTTAGAATAAAATTAATGTCTACAAAAAGCACCGATTATATTTAATAGACGTATATAATCAAAACTCAATATATAATGTCAAATGGAATAAATAAACCAACAGATATAAAAAAGTCATTGAAATTAATAAATAAATATTTAAAGGAGACAATTTTTTTTTCTGATCTTACCTTTAAGAACACCAATTGCCTTTTAAAAACATGAACACAACTTAAGGACTTCTCAAAAAATATAATTTATTTGAACTAACAGATTAAATCTGCTTTTATATTCAAATTTTGTTATATTTCTTCTATTAAGTAAAAAGCCTTTTTCTATTTCATTTTTGAGAAAGAATATTCATGACATTAAAATTAAAATTTGTACTGAGGTTAGCAGAATGAGACTGTATGATATTTAAGATATTTTAATAAGTCTTCTTTCAGTTAAAGAAAAACCCTTTTCATTAATCCTACAATTATTCTACACACATAATCACAGATTGCGAAAGTTAAAGTAAGTGCCAAAGTGCGAAAGAAAGGGAACCATCATCATCTTCATCTACAGGAGATCGTTTTCTACTGCGTTAGAAAGTAATAACCCTATTTTCCGATGGTAATCACATTACACTCTCAATCTCAATTATTATTATTATTATCCTGATACTCCTGGATCTTTTGTGAAGTGCTTCACGATAGAGCAAATTAAGGAATATTTCAACTTTTCAAAATTTTAATATGAAAACAGATTCAATCTGTTAGTCACCTATAATTTTAATTTCAAGAAATTTTATTCAAAACTTTCAGAATTAAATTAATGTCTCATAAGTACAGCTCATATTTAATAGCATTTAAAATCAAAACTCTTGATATAATATCAAATGGCATAAATAACCCAACAAATATAAATCGTCAATTAAAATTAATGAATAAATATTTGAAAGAGATAATATTTTGTTTCTAATCTTACAATTATGAAAACTAAATCCTCTTCAAAAATACAAAATATAATTTTATGAAAGTCTCTCAAAAAAATGTATTTGAAATATTTAATATATTTAAATAAGTTACTTCAAAAATCTTCCAAAACATGTATCACATCCTCAAAAATAATTAGAATTCAAATACGGTCTTCATCGGTCCTACATCACATTTAAAAAATAAAATCAATTGACTTAGTCCTAAGACCTTGAAGCATCC
This sequence comes from Megalocaria dilatata, assembly GCA_034642435.1. Classification (NCBI taxonomy): domain Eukaryota; kingdom Metazoa; phylum Arthropoda; class Insecta; order Coleoptera; family Coccinellidae; genus Megalocaria; species Megalocaria dilatata. Next base: position 33,009,165 of record CM067861.1, read on the forward strand.
TCGTTTGAACGCACTAACTTTAAAGTCCAAGGTATTCTATGTTCATCACAAAGCTTGTAGGGTATTTTATGGTCTCAGTTAAACCACATGATATTTATATAATGAATTTTGTTTTAATATAAGCTGTGCTTATAAGACATTAATTTAGTTCTGAAAGTTTTGAATAAAATTTTTTGCAATTAAAATTATAGGAGACTAACAGATTAAATCTGTTTTGATATTCAAATTTTGTAATAACCCTTCTATCAAGTAAAAAACCTCTTCTTGTTATTTTGTTCCATATATAATATATATTTATATTTAGGTTTTAAAATAAAAAAACTGATTATATGAATATCATGTGGTTTAACTAAGACCATAAAATCCCTTACAATCTTTGAGTGATTTTTGTGATGAACATAGAATACCTTTTAAAGTTAGTATGTTCAAACGAGGATACCACTAGGTCTTAGAGGTAAGATATTTATTGTTATTTGATTTTATTTTTTAAATGTGAAGTAGAGCCGATGAAGACCTTATCTGAATTCTAATTGTTTTTTGAGGATGTGATTGATACATGTTTTGAAGAATTTTTGAAGTAACTTATTTGAATTTATTGAATATTTCAAATAATTTTTTTTTAAAGTTCTTAAAATTAGGTTTCGTATTTTTGAAAATAATTTAGTTTTCATAATTGTAAGATCAGAAACAAAATTTTGTCCACTTCGAATATGTATTTTTTAATGCTAATTGACAATTTATATTTGTTGGGTTATTTATTCCATTTGATATTACATAATGAGTTTTCATTTTATATGTCTATTAAGTATGATCTGTGCTTATAAGATATTAATTTAATTCTAAAAGTTTTGAATAAAACTTTTCGAAATTAAAATTATAGGAGACTAACAGATTAAATCTGTTTTGATATTCAAATTTTGTAATAAACCTTCTATCATATAAAAAACCTCTTCTTATTATTTAAATTCAACTTTTCGTTGTTATCTTCTTAGCTATGATATTATGGCAGAAGACAAGCTGCTAGTACAACTAAACTAGCACACTAAATGAGGTATTTTTTGCTGAGAAGATAACATCTTCATAATTGATCATTTTTATAAATAGAACCATTAGAGAAATGACTGATTTTGTTCACTTCAAAACCGTGATATTCATCTCCTTACCACGTCCGAAATTACAATTTTTCGACACACAGAACTTCTTATCTTGTATTAAATTTAATACCGTTTTCAGACGTGTGGTCAAGTATAATTGATTTAATGGAAAAATTTTAAATATTCTGTAAAATCAAGAAATGTTAAATTGAAGAATAATCATCAAAATTTGGACCATTTTTGTTGCATATAACTTGTATGACCTCCCCTTGAAGTTTGGCCCATTTAAAAGTAATCACCCTGTATACACGTATCGTTAAAATGGTGTCCACTCCTGGAGCACGAAAGTTCAGATGGCGCTGCTGCGTCAAAGGGAATTTTCACCTAAACAAAACTCGATTAAACGCCATATTCGAAAAATTCAATTTCGCGTTGTATACAACATAATTTCCGGCTGCGAAGCTTTTTAGGTTCGTTCTTGCAGCCGTTCGATTTGACGGCCCCTTTTCGTTTTATTTTCGTTTTTCACGGCGCCTTTATGTTAGGATCGTTTATTTCGAACGTTTAAGTGTGATGGGTCAAAAGATTCACTCTGTGGTTCAACAATAAATTGTTTGAAGTCGAGGACTTCCTGAAAGAATTATAGAATCGCTTAAGACGCGTTCTTATATTGATAAGTTCAACTTATATATGAATTAGTACAAGTTGAAGTTTAAAAATTTTATATTCCAATAAAAATTTGATATGTAATCAAAACAATCATGAATCTTTCAAAAAATTGATCACTATGTGAATAATACCATACCTAGGAACGGTGTTTTCACAGAAGGTTAAACTCATCCAAATAAACTATCTCACCAAAAATCAGGGTTGCCAGCCACCCTGAGGAAAACTGAATTTCACTCTAACAATGCCCAACATAAACTTAAGAAATTGTTCGTAACAATCTCTCTTTGAAAAGCTCTTTCAAACATTTCTTCAGAAATATGTAGCACAACTTCAAAAAGGCGATTTGAGATTCTCACCCATAATCTTCAGTCCACTTTCATACAAGCAGAATGGGGAAAATCAATAAATATATCGATCATACCTACACGACCTCGTGTTATTCCAAACTAAAATAGAACACAGATGGTTTCTTATTAGTTACCATTCGAATTCTATGGTCGTCCACAGAAAATACACAGAGGTTGTATAAAGTATTTTCCCAGACTCAGTTACATAAGAAAATGGGTGTATGACTGAAAAAACAAATTGCGATTATTATATATAAAATAAAATAATAAAAAGGGGTATTTTCCACTTGAGAAAATGTTTTTTCGATATATTAAATATCAAACAGCGTAACTCTATTATACTTTGGTACAAATTTTAATTTCATGAAATTAAAATTATCAATTGAATCTACTAAATAAATATCGGGTTTTTTTTTAGAGAACTTTCGATGGGGATAACTGTGATTCAATAGAAGGCAGAAGCCAAAATGTTTTGACATTTCTGTTCAGTAAGCATTGACAAATTGTTACAAATTGTTTAAATTTATTTTCAAAATCAGTGCTGAAAATTTTGCGCAAAGATCTTCGTCTACACCCAAACAAGGTCCAACTGGTTCAAGAACTAAAGCCACTTGACCATAATAAGCCTTAAAACAAATTAAAATATGTTTCTCTTCTACAATTTTAATTTCAAAAAATTTTTTATTCAAAAAACTTTTAGAATTAAATTAATGTCTAAAACAAGCACCGCTTACATTTAATAGACGTATATAATCAAAACTCAATATATAATTTCAAATGGAATAAATAAACCAACAGATATACGAAAGTCATTAAAATTAATAAATAAATATTTAAAGGAGACAAAATTTTGTTTCTGGTCTTACCTTTAAGAACACCAATTGCCTTTTAAAACATGAACACACTTAAAGGTAAGACCAGAAACAAAATTTTGTCTCCTTTAAATATTTATTTATTAATTTCAATGACTTTCGTATACCTGTTGGTTTATTTATTCCATTTGACATTATATATTGAGTTTTGATTATATACGTCTATTAAATGTAAGCGGTGCTTGTTTTAGACATTAATTTAATTCTAAAAGTTTTTTGAATAAAAAATGTTTTGAAATTAAAATTGTAGAAGATAAACATATTTTAATTTGTTTTGATATTCAAATTTTGTTATATTTCTTCTATCAAGTAAAAGGCCTTTCTATTGTATTTTATAATAAGCCTCGTTTGTTTGCTGATTGGGCCCTAGAACAGCTTGAAGTTGATCCACTTTTTTATCGTAAAATTGTGTTTAATGATGAAGCTCATTTCTGGTTGAACGGCCATGTTAACAAGCAAAATTGCCGTATATGGAGTGAAAACAATCCTCAAGAAGTTCTGCAGGTTCCATTGCATCCTGAAAAATGGTATGGTGTGCTTTACACGCTGGAGACATCACCGGTTCATATTTCTTTAAAAACGATGCTGGAGCTAATGTTACAGTTAATGATGCTCATTATAGGTCGCTAATCAATGATTTTTTGTTTCATAATTTGAATGGTATCGACCCAGAAGTGTTTTGGTTTCACCAAGATGGTGCTACACCTCATGCTGCTACCGTAACAATTGATTTATTGAAAGAAAGATTTGGCGACAAAACTCCACTGGATTATTTTCTTTGAGGTTATGTCAAGTCATTGGTTCATGCGGACAAACCAGAAACAATAGACTCTTTGGAAGGCAACATAACTCGTGGTGGGCATTTGCAGTAAATTATTCTTAAAACATAAATGTCGTGAAACCATCTTTCAAATAAAAAAAAAATTTGCTTCCATTTTAATTCAAATGTGTTTAATTGCAATTCAGAGTTCTATCACTCTAAAAAAAACACCCTATACTTGAAGGGTAAAGAATTTTGTTTCGTTCCTTGTTTTATTAAAACCAAATTCCTTTCCAAAAATGCAAAACATAACCTCAAGAACTTCTTCGAAAACAACTTGCTCAAAATAAGTTCCTTCAAAAAAATTCCTTGTCTGGTAAGATATATTTTGTTAATTATTTTTATTTTTTAAATGATCAAAATATTTTATACCTTTCAAGTATTTATTTAGTAGATTTAATTGATAATTTATATTTCTTTGAATTCTTTCTGTGTGATAAGTGTTTAATTCTATATGTCTACTAAATTGACACAGTGTGTTCTTAGACATTTATTAAATTTAAATCTAAAAATTTTCGAATAATTTTTATTTTATTGAAATTTGTAGGAGGTTAAAAGAGTAAATCTGTATGATATTCAAAATTTTGAAATAATCCTTCTATCGAGTAAAAAACCTCTTTTTATTATTTTATTGTATATATAATAATTATATCTTTTGGTTTACACTTATAACATATTATCATTTGGTTTTGAAGGAGTCCATAAAACACCTCTCAAACTTTATGTAGTTTCTGTGAAGAACATACGCAGGATTTTTGAAAGTTCACTTCATTCTAGTGTTTGTTCAGATAGCTATATTCAGTTTGTCACGTAAGATATATTTTGTTTATCATTTTTATTTTTTAAATGTGAAGTGGGGCTGATGAGTTCACGTTGTAATAATTCTAAATTGCTTTTTGAATATGTTGTGCATGTTTTAGAAATTTTTTTGAAGGAACTTTTTTTTAGCAAGTTGTTTTTGAAGAAGTTCTTGAGGTTTGTTTTGGAAAGGAATTTGGTTTTAATAAAACAAGGAAACGAAATAAAATTTTGTACCCTTTAATTATCCATTTTGATTCAATTGATAATTTATATTCCTTTGAATTCTTTTATTCCCCTTGGTACTGTTTGATGAGTGTATAATTTTATACGTCTACTAAATTGACACAGTGCGTTCTCAGATATTTATTTAATTTCTTTCTAAAAGTTTTTGAATAAACATTTTTTCAAAGTAAAATTTGTAGAAGGTTAACAGAATAAATCTGTATAATATTTGAAATCTGCATTAACAGTTTTTCCATGTTTCAGCAAAATGAATAATTCCGCGTATACTCCACCAAACACACAGAAGCTTGGTATGTAAACGCTCTTCGCAGTGCTTCGTGGCGATTTGAAGAGAGCCACTGCCTTTTGCGTTTTGGATTATCATGTACGACCCATTTTTCGTCTCCAGTGATGGAGCAATCAAAGAAGTTTCTGGATGGTGCCGTTGAAGCAATACGTTGCATGTGATGGATCGGTTGGCTTTTTTCTCTTCAGACCCAAGTAACTTTTCTGCTTATTTTTCCAACCTGCTGCAACTGTTCTTAAATGATCGACCAAGGTTAAGGGTGTTTGAGTGTTCTTCGATTGTGATCTGACAAATTACAATCAAACATCGACATGTGCAGAAACGACATTACCGGTCCTCCTATTACATATCCTTAAATTGCAAGATCTTCAAAAACTCACTGCAATAAATTAAAGATGAAACAACCTTTCAACAATTTTGAAGCATCTCCCACAGAGATCCACGAGTTTGAGGATAATGAAATCGTATAATATATCCAAACTCTATTTCACACTGAGGAACGTCGCTGGTTCGTTTTATAATGAAGACAGATCGTTCTAGCTGACACAGGCAAGCTTTCGCATGAGAAGTTTCCAAAAACTGGAAATTGATTAATCCAATCCGTTCGAGAGCGTCGCTTTGTTATTAATCAATGAGTGGAAAAGTGAAGACTACGTTTTTTCGGACGATCGAAAGCTCCAGTCGCTAAACTTCCATCTGTATTTCCGCTGTAATTCTTTGTAATCTCCGACGGGAAGAGTTGAGTCTTCCAAAGAAGTTAGCGCCAACTTTTTTCGGCGTGCGTTTTTAAGCATAACTCTTATAATTAAGAGATTTGCGGGCTTATGAACTTCTTTATATTCGGCTCTCAGCCGCCTAGGAATGATGTAGAACTGCGAAGTACTTTGTGTTCATCTTATAGATTTGCGGATGATTTTTTAGAACAAGTGGAGCAAAATTTGAAAGTTCAGTTGCTCTTGGTAAAGTTTTGTTCGTTGAGATAAACACTCATATCAAAGATGTATAAACGCCATCCACATTCATGAAATAATAGAAAGGTTTTTTTCTTGACGGGAGGTTTCTTTCATTAGCTTAAATATCATACAGAGTAATTCTGTTATACCTCGATACAAATTTCAATTTTATAAGATTTCTTTGTAACGAAACAGCTCCAAAATTGCACTACGTTTGTTTGACATTCTAACACAAAAAAAACTGAAACAAAGCGATTAGATCAAGAAATCTATAGTTTCAATTTGAATTGAATTGAACTGATCGCAGAAGAGAGCTGTACCAACTCAACGACAAAAAATTTGGACAATCTCCTTATGATCTTCATTATAGAGGCTCTCTATCTTGCTCGTGTACTACTTGTGGTATGTTAAATAGTAATTTTTTCTTTCAACCTGTTATTGAGAATGATGTAATGGAGAGTATAAAACTACTCAAAAATAATGAAAGCACAGGAACTGATTTCATCTCTTCGAAAATTTTGAAGTTAATAGGTTCCGAAATCGCCCAGCCTCTCGCTCAATGTATGAACTTATCTATTAACTTAGGTGTATTTCCTTCTATACTCAAAAAGGCTATAATTGCTCCTATACATAAAAAAGATGATGTACAAAACATACTCAACTATAGACCCTTTTCTATTATGAATTCCTTCCCTAAGGTGCTTGAGAGAATTTTTTTCAGTAGAATGAAAAACTACCTTGAGAAGTTTAACATTCTGGAACCTGCGCAGCATGGCTTCAGATCAAGTCGCTCGACTCAAACGGCAGCCATTAGTTTTGTAGAGTTCGTATATGATTGCCTCGATAACGGCACACATATCGCCGGTTTATTTTTCGACCTGTCTCGGGCTTTCGATTGTCTACCTTTTCAGTTTATTATCGAAAAGTGTTATAACCCGGGTTTCAGGAGTGTATTTTCAGACTGGTTACTCAGTTATCTGGAAGGTAGATCTATGAGTGTCAAGGTCCAGAGCTCTTTCTCTGCTGAGCGCAATAAAGATTTGGTAGTGCCCCAGGGTTCGGTTCTGAGACCACTTCTATTTCAACTTTTCATTAATGATCTTCCCGTAAATTTACGGAAGATACTCATCAATTTTAGCACTGGTTTGGAATTTCAATCTGTCAACGAAATTCAAAATAGTTTTGTTTGCTAATGACCGTACTGGCCGTTGCGGCCAGTACCTTCGATGAGTTTCAAATGCGTTGTGAACTTCTGGTGCAAAGCTTTGCGAAGTGGTGTCATGCAAATAGGCCAATGCTGAATTCGGATAAGACTGTTTGCATCCACTTCTCAATTGTGAATAATGATAGCAAACTGATCATTCGACATTTTGATATTGTCACCGCGTCTAAAGATATTGCTAGATTTCTTGGCATTCACATTGATAATATTTTGAAATGGACACATATTGACGTTTTGTGCAATAAATTAAATTCCTCTTATTATAAAATTTGAATATCAAAACAGATTTAATCTGTTGTCTTCTACAATTTTAATTTCAAAAAATTTTTTGAAGAAACTTTAAGAATTGAATTAATGTCTTTATAAGCACTGCTCATATTTAATAGACGTATAAAATCAAAATTCATCATACAATATCAAATGGAATTAAGAAAAACCAACGAATATAAATTGTCAATTGAAATTAAAATATAAATAAGCAAACATTTTTTGTTTTGTTCCAGGCATGCGTAATGAACTCTTCAGACAAACGTACGAAGCCCTGTTTGTTACAAAATGTATTGTTTTCTGATCCTATATTAATGAAGAATAACTCTTTCTCAAAAATATAAAACATAATTTTAAGAACTTCTCAAAAACTAATTTATTTGAAATATTCAATATATTTAAATAAATTGTTTCAAAAAATCTCAAAACATGTAGTATATCCTCAAGAAATAATTAAAATTACGATAAGATCAGTTCAACTTTACATATAAAAAATAATAAAATCAATTAAACAATGTATAGACTTACCGAGTGCCATCTTAGAAATACATGATCTTCAAAAAACATGCATATCCAAGGTACTCTATGTTCCATGTTCACAAAAAATCATACAAAGCTTATAAGGCTGTATAATGAACATGGAATATAGAGTACCTTGGATATAAATGTACCTATTTGCATGTTTTTTGTTTTGTTTAATTGATTTTATTATTTTTTATATGTAGAGTTGAACTGATCTTATCGTAATTTTAATTATTTCTTGAGGATGTGCTACATATTTTGAGATTTTTTGAAATAATTTATTTAAATATATTGAATATTTCAAATAAATTAGTTTTTGAGAAGTTCTTCAAATTATGTTTTTTATTTTTGAGAAAGAGTTATTTTTCATTAATATAGGATCAGAAAACAATACATTTTGTAACAAACAGGGCTTCGTACGTTTGTCTGAAGAGTTCAGTTCGCATGCCTGGAACGAAACAAAAAATGTTTGTTTATTTATATTTTAATTTTGATTGACAATTTATATTCTTTGGTTTTTCTTAATTCAATTTGATATTGTATGATGAATTTTGATTTAAACGTCTGTTAAATATGAGCAGTGCTTATAAAGACATTAATTTAATTCTTAAAGTTTCTTCTAAAAAATTTTTTGAAATTAAAATTGTAGAAGACAACAGATTAAATCTGTTTTGATATTCAAATTTTGTAATAATCCTTCTATCAAGTAAAAAACCGTTCCTTCTTATTTCCTCTTAATATGTTATCAATAGAGTAAAACATCCACTTCCCATGAATTCCCTAATAAACATTTACTATAGTTTGGTGTATAGTCACTTATCGTACAATATAATATTATGGGGTAACTCAAGCTATGTTGGTTGAGTTTTTGTTTTGCAGAAGCGAACTCTGCGAATGATGTTCAACATATCTCCTCGATCTTCATGTAGACCTCTATTTTTAGAACAGGCTATTCTTGCAGTAGCATCAATTTTCATATTGAGATGTTCAATTTATATTAAAGAGAATGAAAAAAATTATCCAGTTTTCATGCTTACAAAACCATAAATGAGGGTATATTAAACATTCCGATACATAGAACATCTAACTTTGAAATGTCCCCAATGTATCAGAGTATTGTTTTATATAATCATCTACCACACAGTGTTAGGTCTCTTAGTACTAGAGACTTTTAAAAAATCTGTTAAATCTTTGTTACTGGAAAGATGTTACTATAATGTGGATGAATATCTGTCTGATTTATTGTAACCTGTTATTTTGACCTATCCTATACATGTATTTATTAACGACACCTGACATTCGATCGCCTATCGGTAGGTCGGACCATGCTACAATTACTTCACGAGTACAGCTCATTGAAGATGACTGAACAAACTTGCAGAACGATTGATGTGTTGAATATAGAAGCATTAAAGTCCAGATTGGCAGATGTGAGCTGGCAGGAAGTACTGGGAGACTCTTGTGATCCTAACACCGTTTGGAAACATTTTCTTGATGCCCTTGCTTTCCATAGGAATCAGTGTACCGTGCAGAAAACCATTGTTCAGAATAAACTTAAGCCTTGGTTGAACAGCGGAATTCTTTCCATGGAAAAACATAAAGAGAAACTATGGTGTAAGTATAAACGTTCTAAAGATGATAATGATTTCCATGCCCACAGGGAGTTTTCGAATATGTTGAAAAAGTGCATAAATTTTTCACGAGAAAGATATGAGGAATCCATTGCCACCTCCAACAACCCAAAAAAGCTGCACAAATATATACGCTCAAATTTAATATCCAAGGTGGGCATTCCATTGTTGAAGAGCGGTGATGAGTTATGTCGGGATGGTCTGGATACAGCCAACCTGCTTGCTGATACTTTCTCATTGGTTTACACACTTGAGGATACTCCAACTCAATATCCAGAAATCAAGAGTTCAAGATTGCTGTCTTCCCTGGAAAAGATAGAGTTCACCCCAGATGATATAAAGCGACATCTAAATTTACTGAAGAAAAATTCTTCCCCTGGACCGGATCAATTGTCACCACTACTCCTGAGGTCCTTGTCTGAATACTTGGCCTTTCCACTTTCTATTATATTGAATTTATCATTCAATGAGTCTACAGTGCCTGCTCTTTGGAGAAAAGCTTGCATCACACCAGTATTCAAGACAGGTAGTAAGCTGGACCCTAATAACTATCGAACTATCAGTCTTACACCGGTTGTATGCAGAATAATGGAATCTATCATTGCTGAGAAAATTCGTAATTTTGCCAATAAACACAAATTGGTTCCAAAACAGCAACATGGCTTCATCCAGGGTAAATCAACCATGACGAATCTACTGGGGTGCATCAACAGCTGGACTGCGGCTTTAGACAGGGGGGAGGCGATGGACGTTATTCATTTGGACTTCTCCAAGGCCTTTGATCGGGTGCCTAGGCAGAGGTTGTTTCATAAATTGGAACATTGTGGGATTCGGGGAAAACTTCTCCTTTGGATAAAATCCTTTTTGTCTGACCAAGAGTTCTGCGTTCGCATCGGAAGTTCTTTTTCGACAGACAGAGTGGTACAGAGCGGCGTACCCCAGGGATTTGTTCTTGGGCCGCTGTTGTTTATATTATATGCCAGTGACTTATCTCGTCACATCCGGTCTGACTGTGCTTTTCATGGCGACGACACGAAGAGTTTTAATTACTCCACCCAACATAAAACTCTACAGGAAGATCTGGATTCAATATGTCAATGGTGCTCGGACTGGCTTTTGCCACTGAATATAGATAAATGTGTTGTTTTGCATCTCGGGGGCAATCATTCGCGTAGGACATATATGCTGGGTGAGCATCTTTTGGACACTGTACGATCCCATAACGATCTTGGTGTGACCGTTTGTAAGAATTTGTCGTGGTCAGAGCATATTACGAAAATTGTGAAAAAGGCGAATAACAGGCTCTTCATGTTAAAGAAATCGTTCCGAAAAATATCATTGAAATCATGGATACGATTATACTCCAGTTACATAAGACCATTGTTGGAATATTGCGGGCCTGTGTTGAATGCTGATTTAATGCGTGATCAACAGTGCTTGGAAAAACTACAACCGAAGGCAATGCGACTTTGGTTTCGAGGTGCACGACCAAGCTATGAGGAAAGATTATGTATGGTGGGTCTCAGCACCTTCAAAAGGCGCAGGCTACGAGGAGACTTGATTATCACTTTTCGTATATTGAGGTACAATTATGGCATGCTGAGGGACATATATAGTGTAAGCTCTGACACTCGTTTGAGAGGTCACCATTTAAAACTCAAGAAGGAAAACTTTTCTGTCAGGTGCCGCAAGAATTGTTTACTGAATCGCGTGTTCACAGTGTGGAATTCCCTACCTGCGGGAATTGTCGGTGCGAGTTCGGTTGGAGTGTTTAAGAGTGGATTGGACGGGTGGTTTGGCTGAGACATAAATGAAAATTTGTTTTTTTTTAAGGCTTAGTTTGCTATCGGGTTTTTTATTGGACATTTAATGAGGTATGTTTACTACTGAGGCAACAAATTTTGTTAATTTTAGGGTTTATGGGTTCGCCCCTCCCTTTGTTTGTGTATTAATAATAATAATAATAATTTGTCTAAAAGGATCAATAAACAAGTATTATTATTATAAATTGTCAGTTACTTTCTTGGCATATGTACGTTTTGAAATGAATTTCTTTATTAAGTTTAACCAAGGACGGAGGTTAAATTTTATCAGTGATATTTGATCAACGTCGCTTTCCATGTCCCGGTTTGCAAAACGTAAAAGACAGCTTTTGTACTGTCGATCGATTCAATTTTCAGACTGACTGTCTATTTGTTCTGAAGTATCCCCGTCATGTAACCAATAACCTTTCGACTTACCACGGCAGACATCCCTGAAGTGGTTTCCGGATAGAATTGCTATATCGATCCCCGCTTTTATCGCAGGTTGTCAAGTTCGTGTTTGGAGCCGTAAGCTGCGAAAACCGTGGTTTAATAATTAACTTCACAAACATCAATTAGCAATTTGATTAGGTATCACCGGCAACGCGGATTTATCGTCTAGCATAAATCTTTTCGATTACACGCGTCTTTATTGAGGCCCTCAGCATCGACTACGATACTCCAGGTGATAAACGGCATGAATATTACACGGTACGCTGGGATCACCTTGTAAAAACGAAATGGGAGAACATGGATTAATATCTTTCATGTTCTCCGTTCTTCTTGATGGTTTTCTATGTTCCTACCATTGGAATTTCGCATGGATATCATGGATGTCAAAGTTAATAACATCTTGGAGGAGATAGAAGAGCTATGAGTTTAGGTTAGTTGATCCTGATAAGGTTGGCGGAATAGTGGAAAGTATTCGGTCGAATGCTACTGGTGTCGACGATATTAATATAAGAATGATAAGACTGTGTTGCCCATTCATCATTCCCTATATAACACACATTATAAACGAATGCATGTGTCGTATTTTCCCAATTTGTGGAAAACTGCTCTTGTGTTTCCCTTACCGAAGGTTGATTGCCCTGTCGATTTCAATCAACTTCGGTCTATAAGCATACTAACTACGGTTTCGAAGATTTTTGAAAAAATTATGGAGGGCCAGATCAGACCTTTTTTATCAAGGTAGAATATCTTACCTACGAATCAATCGGGCTTTAGAAAACATCACAGTTGCGAGACAGCACTGACTATTGTAGTTGATGATTTGTTGAACGTGGTAGATGATGATATGGTTACGGCCTTAGTAACATTAGACTTTAGCAAAGCGTTTGATTCCCTTTCACACACGTTAATGTACGAGGTGCTTCACTATTTTGGCTTTGGTGAGAGCGCTAGAAATCTGGTCCGGTCTTTCCTATCTGGGAGATTACAGCGCGTGGCATCTCAGGGGCGTTATTCGACTCCTTTAGAGCTTAGATTTGGAGTCCCTCAGGGAAGCATTCTGGGTCCTCTATTGTTTATTATATACACATTGAATTTCCATAGATGTCTAACAAACTGCATGATTCATTGTTATGCCGACTATGCGCAATTGTATTTGTCTTTTCTTCGGAGCCAGATCTTCTTAGCCGAAGAATTAATCAATTCTTTCCTTCGTCAGTACTCAAAGGTGAGAAAATATTTTTGTTGATTGATGTTATATATTATTGAATATGAATATAATTGAGTACTGACGAAGCAAAGTCTCTCTCAAAACTTGTTTTTTAGTAACGTTTTTACATATCTTGAGATTTTATAAAAAGTAAATTAGTTAGATATCCAATAATATTGAATATTCTAAGATAGTTCTATGATGAAATTCTTAAGATTATGTTAAACATTTTTGGAAGATATCTGTTTTCATGAGATTTATGAGCAGAAACAAAATTTTCTTTACTTGAAATATTTAATTTATAGGAATTTGGTTATCAATTTTCATTTATTGGATTTTGTTATGTCATTTGGATGTCTTATAATGAATGTTTATTTTATATGTCGTTTGATATAAGTGGTACTTATATGACATTGATTTAATTTTATTCCTGAAGTTATAATTATTTGATATAACTTTTTGAAATTAAATATGTAGAAGGATAATAATAAAATATTTGAATAATTTTATACACATTATATCAAGTATAAACCTCTTTTTAATTTATTTTAATCAGATTCAATAAAATATAATATCAACCAACAAAAAATATTTACTTACCTTTAACAATTCAGAAAGCGTCTTGGTAAATGAATTGTTAAAGGTAAGTAAATATTTTTTGTTGGTTGATGTTATATTTTATTGAATATGATTGAAATAAAATGAATGAAGGTTTACTTGATAGAAGGTATATAAAATTATTTAAATATTTTAACATTATCCTTCTACATATTTAATTTCAAAAAAATATATGTAATAATTAATTAAAATTTGTTTTTTAGTAATGTTTTTACATATCTTGAGATTTTCTAAAAATATAATAAAAACAAATGTTAACTTCCGCTATTTTATTAATTTACACGACAATTGTTTCGTCATACCATGACTTCATCAGATGAGTAGTCAAACTGAGGTATACAATGCAAAACATTACCTTAAATACACAGCTCTGGTACAAAAAATAGAGGGGTGGAAAGAGATGGTATACAATTAATGAAAAATATTAAGTGGAGGGGATCTGTTTAAATCTATTTGATCATCATAAATCATCATAAATCAATAAAATAGCCGAAGTTAACATTTGTTTTTCTTTTTGATTGTCTCGGTCTTTACTTGACGGAAATTCATCTTCAATATAAGAAAAACAAATGTTAACTTCCGCTATTTTATTGATTTTCACAACAATTGTTTCGTCATACCATGACTTCATCAGGTGAGTATTTGAACTGAGGTATACAATGCAAAACATGACCTTAAATACACAGCTCTGGAACAAAAAAATAGAGGGGTGGAAATACAATTGATGAAAAATATTAAGTAGGGGGGATCTATTTAAATCTATTTGATCATTCAATAAAGTTTTTCTTTTATTATATCTATTGATTTCTAAAGTTTCTAACAGATTTAGTTTCTGACTTTTGTTTTCAATATGTAATATTTCATAGTTCATATTAAAATTATGGCCAGTCTCTAACAAATTGTTGGCATAAGTTGAATTCGGTTTATTATTAATGTAACATTTTTCATGTTCTCCTATCCTTCTTTGAAATGAACGGCCTGTCTGTCCCACATATACCCATGGGCAATCACTATATGTTAACTTGTAAACTCCTGATTTTTTGTTTTTAGGAATGACGTCTTTATTATTTTTTATTAAGCTGCCTAAATAATCAATAGTTTTAAAAGAGATGTTATATTTTTCTTTTTTCTTTAAATATCTAGCAATCTTCTCAGATTTTTGGCCTATGTAAGTTAATGAAGTAAATTTGGTTTCGCTTGAATTTTGAAATTTTGGATATACAAGTGATATTGCTCTCTTGTAATTTATTTTATAAAGTGAATTGTCTACAATTAATAAAAAACTGAATTCAACTTATGCCAACCATTTGTTAGAGACTGGCCATAATTTTAATATGAACTATGAAATATTACATATTGAAAACAAAAGTCAGAAACTAAATCTGTTAGAAACTTTAGAAATCAATAGATATAATAAAAGACAAATTTTATTGAATGATCAAATAGATTTAAATAGATCCCCCCTACTTAATATTTTTCATTAATTGTATACCTCTCTTTCCACCCCTCTATTTTTTTGTACCAGAGCTGTGTATTTAAGGTCATGTTTTGCATTGTATACCTCAGTTTAAATACTCACCTGATGAAGTCATGGTATGACGAAACTATTGTTCTGAAAATCAATAAAATAGCGGAAGTTAACATTTGTTTTTCTTATATTTGCTTTTCTTGTATTGAAGATGAATTTCCGTCAAGTAAAGACCGAGACAATCAAAATTTTTCTAAAAAGTAACTTAGTTAGATATCCAATGATATTGAATAATCTAAGTAAGATATTATAGTTTTATGATTAAATTCTTAAGATTATGTTAAAGATGTTTGAAAGATATCTGTTCTCATAAGAGAGATGAGTAGAAACAAAATTTTGTCTACTGAAAATATTTACTTTATAGGATTTTTGTTAACAACTTATATTTATTGTATTTTGCTATCTCATTTGGATGTCTGATGATGAATGTTTATTTTATATGTCGTTTCATATAAGTAGTGCTTATATAACATTAATTTAGTTCCTGAAGTTTTAATACTAAATATAATTTCCTGAAATTAAATATGTAGAAGGCTAACAGAATATATCTCTAAATATTAAAATATTTAAGTAATTTTATATACCTTCTATCAAGTATAAACCTCCATTTATTTTATGATAATATTACGCCTGATGACGAAGATCTGGCAAACATAGATGGTGATATTAATGCTTTTTGGAGCATCCGTCGTCTACGTCATTCTGAAGAAATTAATTTTTGGTG
This sequence comes from Megalocaria dilatata, assembly GCA_034642435.1. Lineage (NCBI taxonomy): Eukaryota > Metazoa > Arthropoda > Insecta > Coleoptera > Coccinellidae > Megalocaria > Megalocaria dilatata. Next base: position 33,025,224 of record CM067861.1, read on the forward strand.
TACTCCGAATCAGAGAGTCAGAGTTTTTTCCGCCTTTAGATATATTATCAGCTATCAGTTACGATGTTTTTTGTTAAGGTGTAAATGTTGATTTGCGGAAGTAGCCTATTCGGGTATCATGTTGCTTCGAAAGCTACTGGTCTTTGTGAAACTGACAATTGGTCCAACACACAGGGCCATCATCTTAGCGAGTTATAAAGTAAAATACTTAAATAAAATAGCGTCTTTTTAAATAAGTTCACATGTGTATTGAGGAGATTGAATAGCTCAACTTATTTTCTGAGAATTGTGTCAGCATACATATTCCAGGGACATCTGATATTGTTATAAGTGAGATTGTTTATGATAGATTAATCACGTGAATCTACCTGATCGTTCAGAACAAGATTTTATCTTTATTCAAGTGTTTCCTAATTTGTAGCGATTCCAATATATTTGATTTCAAACCTTCAGGTTGTTTATTTAAAATTTCGGATTTTTTTGTGAATTTATGACTATGTTCAATAAGATGGTTTGCATATTTTGAATCACGTTTATTCAATCGACATCTTCTCGAATGCTCTTTGAATCCCTGATAGAAACTGCATGCAGTCTTTAGTATCGGAGAATGCAGAAGACCATCAAACAATCATTTTCCAACAAGATGGCGCAACAGCTCATTTCGTTCAACCGGTGCGTCAGTTCTTAGATGAAAATTTTCCTCACTCCTGGATTGGAAGAAGGGGACATACTGAGTACCAGATCATCTGATCTGGCTCCACTGGACTTTTTTCTATGGGGTCACCTGAAATCCAAGATTTACGCTACCCAGCCTAAGTCACTGGATGATTTGCGAACTCGTATCATTAATGAATGCCGTCAATTTACACAAGGAATCTTGAGTAACGCACGTGAAAGTTTTCAGCAAAACTTACATTACTGCATGGAAGTGAATGCCCATTTCCAGCATTCGATAAACTAAGCACAAAAGTAAGTACTCTTTCACTATTTTACCTTTCATTTCGTTATCGATGGAAATTTTGAAGCGAAATTTCAGGATCAGATAGTACTCGATAAGATCTTCAATATGATGTATCGCAACACTCCTCATCCCTATTCAAAATCAAGGGGTTGTACTCACCCCAGTTAGGGGGTTGCAGTTACAGGGATGCGAAGAGCGGAAAAGTTGTTCCCCCTCGAATTAGTAATTGGGGTCCGAGCGATTTTCCACATTTTCATTTTAAAGACGGAAAATTGAGGTGTTAAGTTTTCGTTGGACCACACTGTATATGTCTGTAAAGTGATATTAGGGCATGTTTTAAAAAATTAATTCTAAATGTTTTCAAAAAATTTATTTAGATTTAAATCTGCAGACGTTCCGGAGAATTAATTCCAGCTATTATGTGTAATATTCAAAAAAACTTCTTCATGGTAAATTTTTAATATATATATATATATATATATATATATATATATATATATATATATAGTGCGTAGTATAGGTTATCGACCAGACTAATAATAAATCTATTACCTTGTTTTCGGGAATGTGGTCTGTATATCAAGAAAACTCCAATTTTCTTCAAATATCTCAATATTTCGTTGATATAATTTTCAACATCATCAGGAGATAAACTGAAAACAGCAAACAAAAAAGGGCAACATCATTTACAGGAAACAAAACAAAGATTTTTTTATACAGCACTTACAAGATCAGAGCTTCACTTCCAAAACACAGAATCAAACATTACAAAATTCTTTACTCGAAAAATCAAACATCAAAAATCAGCAACTATATTACATTCAAAAGAGAAACTTCTAATATCCCAAATATTCCAGGTGTTTTAAATTGCTCTCCAATAACCGATATGAAACAAAGAAACAATATGGGAAATATGTGACATCTACAGTATATGTACTAAAGTTTACTTAGAATATTACAGTAAATTGTATTGAGGCCTTCTGTATCTGATTTATAGTTTACTGCATTGTTCTCCTTTTTAATGTGTAGCATCTCGAGAAATAATCGTTTCCTGTAATCATTCTCTTGTTGCAATATACTAACGCTGTCAAAATCAAAATTGTGACCAGTTTTTTTATGATGGTCAACCAACGCACAAGAGTTTTTCCCTATTCGGCAATCACTCTTATGCTGAGTTATTCGATTTTTGAGCCACTGCTGTGATTGGCCAATGTAAGCTCCCGGGCATTCCATACATGGCACCCTATATATAGTATTACTCATGAAATCAGTCGGAGTTTTGTCCTTCAGTTTCGAGAATAACCTTGAGTTATTCATTACATTATATCTCGCGATTTTAACCTGCGGATAATCTTTAAACAAATTAACTACCCTATGAGTTAGTTCGTTCATTTGCGGTAATTTTTTGAACTTTTGCTGCGGTGGGTTGTCATCCGTGGGACCATCATAAAAACTCGCACTGAAAATTAACCTCTTTAAGATATTCCTTGGGTATCCATTGTTGACAAAAATATCGAAGAGTGTATTCAAATTTTCACTTAAAAACCTCTGATCTGAAATGTGAGTGACTCTATTCTTTAAAGCTAAGACTGTGTTCAACTTTTGATTACGAGGATGATTTGAATAAAAATTCAAAAAACGACCTGAGGATGTAGGTTTCTGATACCAGTCTAATATCAGTGTGTTGGTATCATCTCTGATAACCATAGTATCTAAGAATGGTAATTTTTTATCAATTTCTGCCTCTATGGTAAATTTTAAGTGTTCGTCAAAGCCATTGAAAACCTGCTGAACGATATCAATTTTATCACACGGTACACTACAAATCAAATCATCCACGTACTTATATATAAAAGGAAAACTGAAAGGGATCCTCGGAATAACATTATCCAACAAATCATCGAGGACAATCATTGCAATTATAGGGCTCAACGGGGAACCCATTGGTGTACCGAATATCTGCTTGTAAAAACGATCATTAAATGAAAAATAAGTATTGTTGAAAACAAAAGCTATCAGAGTCATGAAATTCTGTTTGGTTAAGCAAGTATGATCAGCTATTTGGTCCCAACGGTCATCTAAAATTTTTAAAGCTGATTTTACCGGTATATTTGTGAACAGGGAGACAACGTCTAGCGACAATAAATATATAAATATAATATAATAATAAATATATATATATATATATATATATATGTATTAATTAGGAAACACTTAAATGAAGATAAAAACCTCGTGCTGAACGATCAGCTAAATTTGTATAGTTCGCCTTCTATCAGCTATAAAGTCTAATTACACTGAATATTTATATTGGTAATTTAATATAATTGTTGGAGTCTTTTTTTGCTTTTATTCGTATAAAATTTTACCTTCCTATCTTTGAAGTTGTCACTTTTTGTGGAATTGTTTCTGTCCCGTTTATGAATAAATGAACAAATAAATGAAAAGAAGGTAATGAAATGTTTCACGTGAAACCCAATAAATTTATCTTCAAAATGACAGTGAGAAATTACAAAAAATGATACACGAACGCTTCCTATCTAGCCCTCCAATTTCATATCTCCTTTTGAAACTTCCCCGGACAAATAAAGCCATATCCAACGGCAAAGTCAATATTATCCAGCCCCCATTCTCTGATAAAATCATCACGAAATTACTTCGTACATATATATTTGATTTGGGAGTTCTCACAGCCCCCCAACATATTACCGACCGGGGTTTTCCCCATCACGTTTCCTTTGAAATCTCAGCTTCATGAAGAGATCCTCACAAAAACCAGATATATGTTATTTCCACATTCAATATCGGTAATCCAACCGATGTTACTGAAGATCTGAGAAATTTCTCATATTTTTCACATTTCCTTTCGTCTGACAGTTGAATAATGTATCGGAGGCGAGAGGGGAATTTTCCGCCAGTAGATTCGAGGTTGGCAACTTGAGTTCAACAGGTGACCCATCGGGTTTTTGTCGGATGTTTGGGGGTCTCGAGGGAGACATAAGGGAGTCTTGTGTGAAAAATGGAACAACTGTTAGGATGTCTCTTTTCACTACCGTAAAAGTTTGGAAAAAAGTTGTTTCGTTTTTTTCTCGGTGAATCTCCACCCTGCTAGGAAAATATTCGATAGTGTTATTTAGGTGTTTTTTCCTATTTTAGCATGCTAAAATAATAATAATAATCATAAAAATTTTCATTTATTGAACTTCAACAATGATGTTCCCTCAGAAATTTACTTATTAAATTGTATTAAAGTTCAATTTCTTCGTGGATGTTTAAATATTTTTTAATATTAATAAGGATTGTGAACTATGAAGTGTCATTATTAAGCTTTCTTTTCAGTATCTATCATTTCGCTGAAGTGTGAACAAGATAGTTCTTTGTGCTCTGAAAAGGTCCACTTTTGTATCGAATAATCTGTTTTTGAAGGGAGTTTTATTTCATTACTTCAATATGAAGAAAATGACTGCCGACAGTAATCGTATTTTGGTGAACGTTTTATATCTTCTTGACTATTCATCAGTGGATTGCTTTAATGCCAACGAACGCAACACAGTCACGTATCTATATTCGCCCTGCAGAGTTACCTTAATGTTTTGTCAAACAATAGCTACTTCTAATGCGCGTGAAAACATATCGAGTGTTTTTAAGAGTGATAGAAATTAAAATTGAAATAAAACACATTTTAATTAAGACCGAAGCCAATTTTTTCCTTATTTGAAACATAATTTTATGACATTTATGTTTCAGAAATAATTTTCGGCATATGTCAACCAGGACTAGCTCTGAGGAACCGAATTCGACCAGACCAATTTAGACCAATTTTGGAATACTTTTTCAAGTAATTCAGGCTTATTTCATCAATAACACGAGTAATGTTGCCTTCCAAAGCGTCTATTGTTTCTGGTTTATCAGCATAAACCAATTGCTTGACATAACCCCAAAGAGAATCATCCAGTGGAGTTATGTTGCATGATCTTGGAGGCCAATTAATTGGACCATTTCTCGAAATAATGTTATCGCCAAATCTTTCTTTCAATAAATCAATTGTTACGGTAGCAGCATGAAGTGTAGCACCATCTTGTTGGAACCAAAACACTTTTGGGTCGATACCATTCAAATTTTTAAACAAATAATCATTGATCATCAATCTGTAACGAGCACCATTCACTGTAACATTAGCTCCAGCATCGTTTTCAAAGAAATATAGACCGATGATGCCTCCAGCGTGTAAAGCACACCATACAGTGCATTTTTCAGGATGCAATGGAACCTGCAGAACTTCTTGAGGATTGTTTCCACTCCATATACGGCAATTTTGCTTGTTTACATAACCGTTCAACCGGAAATAAGCTTCATCACTAAACACAATTTTACGATAAAAAAATGGATCAACTTCAAGCTGTTCTAGGGCCCAATCAGCAAACAACCGACGCTTATTATGGTCAAGTTGCTTTAGTTCTTGAACCAGTTGGATCTTGTAGGGTGTAGACCAAGATCTTTACGCAAAATTTTCCATGTGGTGGATGCACAGAGTTCAACTCGTTGTGAACGTTGACCAATAGACAAATCTGGATCATCATTAACACTATAACTTACAGCAGCAAAATTTTCTTCGTACAGTTCTTTGTCTTGTTGTTGTTGTTGTATCGAGTAGAGAAAATTTTGTCAGAAATCTTTCGATAGTTCGACGAATAACCTGCTCTGATGGACGATTATGTAAATCATAAATTTCACGGAGTGCTCTATAAGTTTGGCAAATAGAACACTGATTTTGAAAATAAATTTCAGCAATTTGTAAACGTTGTTGCGGCGCGAGTCTTTCCATGATAATAATAAGCATTGTCAATGCTTACTGAACAGAAATGTCAAAACAACATGGCTTCTACCTTCTATCAAATCACCGTCCCTATCGAAATTTCTATCAGTCTAAAAAAAACACCGGATACATCTGTATAACAATTTCATACTAGTGTGAAGAGTATGCTAATTATGAGCATTACGGCATATTTGAGCATGAGGAAAGATTTTTCTGCGTTTGTAACGTGAAAATATCTAGAATACATTTCTTTTCTCGAATAACCTTGTAAAGGTTTGTCTTGTATGTATATTTGCATACTCTAGATGGCGCTAGTCTATGATTAATATCTTAGTGTCTCTGAGTATAGCGAATATAGATACTTGACAGATTTGTAGTCCTTGTTAAAACCAGTCACCAGTCACTGTTAAAAACCAACCAAGTTTGAAACGCATGTCTGCAATTTGCCCCTGTGATCAACAGAACCTTACCGAGTTTGTTTGAGTATAGAGTTGTTATACAGATGTATGTTACACTGTCTCGATTTGTAGAACTTTCTATAACTATAGCTCACAATCCTTATTATATTATATTTGGTACAAATCAGTCGAGTCAATTTGTTTATTGTTTTAGTTAGTGCATTCCCCATTAATGATGAGATTCATCTTCAAGTTTAAAATGATAATTTATTATATCGAATTCCATTAAATGTAGTCCGAATCAAACAATTAGCAAGTGATGAGTTATTCGCCATCAAAAACAGTATTATTTCCAGAAAACAATACAAAATGCTACTCACTAAATATACCCTGAGTTGAAAACTGAACAAACATCAAATTCCCTCAACTACAATAATAAACCATTTCTGTGAATGAACAAATTCCTTAAAAACAAGGACATTAACAGAGACAGAACCAATAATTTCTCGCGAAAAATGTTCAAAAACTCTAAACCTAAAATGACTCAATAGAAGTAATCAGGTGTTCATTAATTATCGTGGGGCATCTGCCCAAAACCTTATATTGGACAAACTGAAATGTCCTTTAGTTCTATAATAAATGAACATGGCCATTTTTTTCCAATAGTATATTAGATTCTATGTATTAATAACATTTAACATTTATTTTCCATTTTTCATACGGACAATAAAAGTCTGAAGCTGAACTTTTTCGAAAGTTTAGAAATGAACCGATTAAGGAATTCTCAGAATTTATTGAATGACCAAACAGATTAATCGAGTTCACTTTTACTGGATATAGTCTGGTAGAAGCTCGGTGGTTTCTCCAAAATTCATAAAAACTTTATTGCACTCATTCTCGGAACTTTGAATGTATTTTAATGATGTAATATGTCACCAAATTTTTCAATAGTTATCTAAAAGCATCTTAAAAAGAATTCAATGTAGTGAAACTCATCGTGTTCACTTCAGAATAGTAAATAGAAAGCATCCAATATGTGTATTATTTAATAAGCAATACAATGAAGCTGTGAAGGAAATGTGGTGTCGTGAGGGAACTTCTACCTCTTAATTTGTGATGCGGCATTTCGTTCCGAACAGGCGCACCTGAACTCTTCAGGCAGGCGTGGTGCGCAATGTGATGCCAATGACTTTATGTTCCACGTCAGAATGGTCGTCAAACGATGTGTGCCTCGAACAACTTGAACTCGACGCGGACGGTCAGTCAGGTATTGTTAGACTAGACGTGTCCTCTATATGATACGCCGGTAAGCTGCAGCAGAGCAAAGCAGAATTCTCGACAAGGAGCGGATAAGGTGGTCGCTACAGATTTAATAGTGGAAGTTTTGATGTCAATTGGATAACTTTTGAATTCTTTTATGTTCAGTTGGGCATTAAAATCATTCATTAGATTGACTTGTTATCCCGAGCTGCACGAAAATAATTATTCACCTCAAGACCACTCTACAAATCCATCATTCATTAATCTAATCCGCGTAAAATTTAAATATGAACAAATAGGTATTCGCACTAATTAGAATATGACTCCATTTCGAAATTAGTTGCATCATTTGCATCCATAGTGCTCCATCTATAAGTATCCCTAATGATCAATTAATTAATGTAGTCCCTCAGGAAACACCGGAAATTGTAACACAAAGCCTATGATAATAGCATCAGACTGGAGAGTGTACGCAGCTCACATTAATGCTACGAATTCAGTTGATGGATTTCCAGGGCCATTCAATCAAGAAAATTTGTCAATGTTGAAACAATATTCAATGGCCCCTTGTCAAGATAATTAAGTCAATCTTCAGGAATTGTATCTTCAGCGTTGAAATTCCAATTCTGAGGTTAAACCATTCAATTTTATCATACCTGATTGCGTTGTAGAATTGAAAGATAAAAGATGTACGAATATTTAATCGAATCAGTCGTTAGTTGATGAAAATCCATTTAAACTAATACCAAATAAGGTTTAAACGTGTTGTAGAAATTATTGTTTTACTACAGTTGAATTGATATTTTACACATTTTAATTGTGACTAATTGTGACAGGACAAGATATTTATGCATATACGGGTAGAAGAGGTGATAAAAACAGGTTAAAATTGAGAGGGCACCTAACAACTATTAGAGTGTGGTTACGCCAAAGAAGATTAGTAAACAGATGTTACTTATATCTGAAATATTTTGGTTTTACATAGATCCGTACAGTCATTCATTATTTTTATATTATTTTTATTGTGAACTAATTTGAAAATTTCAACATATTCTAAATGATCAATTTCTTTCCTTTTGTTTCTAGATGTGAAATATTAAGATTATCTATTATCGGAAAGGGATGGCCGTTTTCTAAACAATGAGTGGCAAAAGTAAGAAGTTTGTTTATTTTTCATGAAAATCATTTTATGTTCGTTGAACCTCGTCTTGAAGGAACGTCCTATTTTTCCTATATATTTATTACTGTACGTCGAACAGGTTAACTCATAAACTCCCGATTTGTGTATGTTTGGAGTTGTATCCTATGTGTTAAATAATACGGATGATAATTTGTTTTGTGTTTTGAAACATCTAATTTCGAAAACTTATGGCCACTTTTTGACTTATGCTACCGAAGTAAAATGGAGAAATGAATGTTTTGTTTTCTTCAGTTTTGATGATGGGATAAATTTAGTTTATAGCTATTTTAGATTGTTTCTGTCAAATTAAATTATCTATTATATTAGGGTTGAAACCGTTGTTCGCGGATATTGATTTTATAGTTTGGACTTCAGCTTCGCGGTTATTTGTTGATAAGGGTAATGCGAAAGCACTCTGGATCATCGATTGATACGCTGATATTCTTTATGAATATGGGTGATTGGAGTCAATAGGAGAATATATGTCAGTCGATGTGGATTTTCTGAACACGTTAAATTCTATTTTACTATTCGATTGTGATATCGAGAGTCCTAAAAATGTAATTATATTTTTTGATTATTTCTCTAATTTGAATTCAATTTTTGGGTGAACATTATTTGAGAAATTCAAAAATTGACTCAGTCGTCTGGATATTCCGGATATACACGTGAGTATATCGTCTACGTGTCTGTACCAGAAATGAATAATCACGGGTAATTCTGAATTGAAGATTTTATTTTCTATTTCGCACATAAATATATCTGCAAGGAGTGGATTCAGTGGTGAGCCCATAGCTCATCACGGTATCGATTCATCACATCACTAACTTGTCGCAACTGTTCAAATTGTCACCATTTTTGTAGCGAATTTCAACAATATCATTGCTTTGTTGATGCGTGTATACATTTTCAGTAATTGCGTAGTGTTTACTTGTCAAATGTCAAAAGATGGCAGTTTCAAATTTTTTACGACCCATTGATGCTTTGTTTTTATTAAGATATTTTCAATTATATTCATACATTCACTTTGGAATATATTAAAGGAATCAAATGATAATAGAATACTGTTAAGTAGAGAGGCAATTTCTTTAGTTTGTCTGTGAGCTCAATTGAATTTTTTATTGCGTAAGGTGAGTTAAAGTGTATTTGTTCTTTGAATAATATTTAAATAAGGTTATTCTGATTTTCACAAATTTTTATTGTTATGTTTACAACAATCGTTTCGCTATCACAGTAGCATCATCAGGCAAGATTACATTTTGAATAACTAAGCTTGTTTCCGAAATCCGTTGCTATTTATATTACAGTAAGTACAATCAATTTTTATTGAGCACTAAAACCCAAAAAAGGGTCTCTGCAAATTCTAGCTTATCTGAATATATTTAACAGAGGTGAGTTATTTAAATCTATTTGTTCATCAAGTAATATTCCAATTTTATTATGTTTATTTATGTCTAGGGATTCTAACAGATTTAAGGCATAACTTTTGCTTTCTATATGCAGAATTTCAAAGTTATGGTTGAAAGTATATCCTGTTTCTAGCAAATGGTTGGAATATGTAGAATTACTTTTACTATTGAGCAAACTCTTCAAATGTTCACAAATTCTATGACGGAAACTTCTTCCAGTCTATCCTATGTAAACTTTAGGGCAATCACCGCAGGTTAACTTATAAACCCCCGATTTATCATCTTTATGTGTACAGTCTTTATTATTGTTAATAAATTTACTCAGATTTGAATTGGTTTTAAATGAAGTTCTCAAATTATATTTATTTTTGAATTTTGAAGTTTTAAATACATTTCCTTAAAATACACTAAAGATATTTCTGAGAAAATTGCTACATACCTCAAATATAAATATAATTTGAGAACTTTATTTAAAACCAATTCAAATCTGAGTAAATTTATTGAAAATAATAAAGACTGTACACATAAAGATGATAAATCGGGGGTTTATAAGTTAACCTGCGGTGATTGCCCTAAAGTTTACATAGGACAGACTGGAAGAACTTTCCGTCATAGAATTTGTGAACATTTGAAGAGTTTCCTCAATAATAAAAGTAATTCTACATATTCCAACCATTTGTTAGAAACAGGACATACTTTCAACCATAACTTTGAAATTCTACATATATAAAGTAAATGTTATGCCTTAAATCTGTTAGAATCCCTAGAGATAATTTTGCCTGATGATGGTACTGTGATAGCGAAACTATTGTTGTAAACATAACAATAAAACTTTTTGAAAATCAGAATAACCTTATTTAAATATTATTTGATACTGATTTTCACCAAGTAAGGACTGATTCAATTCAATGTTCTTTGCATATTCTAAATTTTTTAGAGGCTATCAATGTATGATACAACAGGGCGTATTGGTGAATTCTCTTGATGGCTTTTAATAAGGTCATATAATTTCTCAAATAATACTATAGAAATTCAATGAAATTTTGTTTCAATTCGATATTTCAAATGAATAAGTATTTCTTCCTGAAATTCCCGAATTTTTCCATACGGAACTCACTCAGCCTCTTGACCCCTACCACACTTCCTCACGGTTTCCTCAAATTGGGGACCTCCCAGGTGTCCACGACACGACATTATATCGATTCCATAGAAATCCCTCGCATTCATCCCCGAAAAAGAACCCAACCTCCAAATCCTAACGAGCACGAACGACTCCTACGAGCGGAGAATCCTCCTAACCACTCCCGACATCAAAGGACCTTGTAGGGGAGGAACGGAAAACCGGAAAAACTTTCTGCCGGCTGCCTTCATTATGTTCCGAAGTAATTCTTCCGCTCCTGGATACTTCCCAGAGACTAATAAACAAATTATTCCCGTCAAAGACGGAAAAGTTGACAATCTTTTTCTTCGGGAGTTTGATGATTCTCGAGAATGCCATAACTTGCGTTGTTAGGGAGAAACTCGTGGTTTGGGGAAATTGAACGAAAGTAATAAGGCACACGTTCACTAAGTCCCAATTATAAAAAGTTAAACAATATGGGAAAAAATTTTATATAGTTTGAAATGACGAACTGTTGCGGTCTTGACTTGCAGCATGAAGAAACTTATGTTTGAGGCCCTGGGTAGTAAAGGAATAAGAGAATCCAAAGAAAATAAAGGAAGCTAATTGTACTTTTTCAATAAAACACTAGATGGATACAACGGTTGTTTTATTACGGTATTATGAAAACCAAACTCCACTCCAAAAATGCACAACATAACCTCAAGAATTTCTTCGAAAATAACACACTTTAGAAAGCTCTTTCAAGAAATCTCTTCAAAAATATGTAGTATACCTTCAAAAAGGCTATTTGGAATTCTAGCCTATAACCATAACAACATGGTGTCAACATAATAAAAACAATCAATAAAAAATATTTCATAACTGACGACCTCGTGTCGTTTCAAAAACTAAGATGTAACTTGTGATTTTTAAACGGTAAACAATTCATATTCTATGTTTTATGCCTTCTATCAAGTAAAACAAAATCATTAATTCTCTGATAAACAAAAAATAAAAACAATTAATACTGAAACAAATACATTCTGTCAAGAAAGTACCGGGAATTATCGATTTAAATCTGGCGGGGCAATGAGGCAGGTGAATTTTTTTTTTCCTAGGTTGATACCACTGTCCTTAATTACTTTGCCAAGCTTGAGCGGGATCTGTCGACTAGTGTGTTTGCAACAGCTGATTAAGTCAGTCGATGTCAGAGTGCGTGCCGATTTTTACTATGGGTGATTACGTTGAGCAAAGAATTTGTTTAAAGTTTTGTGTTGCAAATGAATTTTCGTATGCCGATGCATTGAAAATGTTGCAAAAGGCCTTTGGTGATAATGCTCTATCGAAAACTCGTGCATATCAGTGGTACAAAGCCTTCGAGGACGGTCGTGAAGTGGACGCCCATCGACGGCTTCGATCGAAGATAACGTCGATAAAATTAAGGAAAGGGTGCTGGAAAACCGTCGTACCAGCTTGAGAGAGATAGCACATGATCTTAAGATATCCCACGAGTCCGCACGTACGATTTTGTTTGATACTTTGGGCATGAGAAAGGTGGCCGCACGACTCGTACCGAAAGACCTGAATTTTCTTCAAAAACGTCATCGCGAACAGGTTGCTTCAGACATGCTGGATCGCTGTAATTCCGATTCTACATTCATGGAACGCATCATAACTGGTGATGAGACCTGGGTCTACGAGTACGATATGCAAACAAGCCAGCAATCATCGGAATGGGTGGCAAAAAATGAGCCGAAACCGAAAAAACCACGCCAAAGCCGCTCGAAAATGAAGGTGATGCTCATTATTTTCTTCGATATCCGTGGCGTGGTGCACTACGAATTCGTTCCAGAGGGTCAGACGGTAAACAAGGAGTATTACCTAGGCGTTATGAAACGTTTGCGTGAGCGTATCCGTAAGAAGCGGCCAAATTTGTGAGCGAACAACTCATGGATTTTGCATGACGATAACGCGCCTTCTCACCGAGCTACGATTGTGACTGACTTTCTCGCCAAAAACTCAACAAACGTGCTTCAGCAACCATCGTATTCGCCGGATTTGGCTCCCTGCGACTTTTTTCTCTTCCCAAAACTAAAATTGCCCCTTCGTGGCACCCGTTTTGAGTCGATTGAAGCCATAAAACAAAATTCGGCGCGAGAGCTAAAGTCCATCCCGGAAAGCGCCTATAAAAAATGTTTCGATAATTGGAAGTGCCGTTGGCATAGATGTGTTGGAGCAAATGGAGCCTATTTTGAAGGCGACCCAATAAATTTTGACGATTAAATGTAAAAATGTTGTTTCAATTGAAAATTCCCGGTACTTTCTTGACACAGTAGTACGTAGGACTTTTAAAAGTTCACTTCATTTTAGTAATTGTTCAGATATCCGCATTCAGTTTGTATGGTATGATATATTTTGTAAATTATTTTTATTTTTTAAATGTGAATTAGGGCTAATGAGTTTCTGCTGTAATAATTCTAAATTTTTTAGATAATTATAATATTTTTGGTTATGTTTTGCGTTTTTGGAAAGGAATTTGGTTTCAATAAACAAGGAACGAAACAAAATTTAGTCCATTTCAAGTATTTATTCAGTAGATTCAATTGTTAATTTATATTTCTTCCAATTCTCTCCTTAACTTTGGTACTGTGTGATGAGTGTTTAATTCTATATGTCTACTGAAGTGACACAGTGTGTTCTTAGACATGTTTTCAATCTTGAAGTTCTTGAATACAAAAATTTTGATACTAACATTTGTAGAAGTATATAATTCTAAATTGCTTCTTGAAGATGTTCTGCATATTTTAGGAATATTTTTGAAGGAACTTATTTTGAGCAAGTTGTTTTTGAAGAAGTTCTTGAGGTTATGTTTTGCATTTTTAGAAAGGAATATGCTTTCAATAGAACAAGGAACGGAACAAAATTTTGTCCATTTCAAGTATTTATTCAGTAGATTTAATTGTTAATTTATATTTCTTTGAATTCTTTTATTACCTTTGGTACTGTGTGATAAGTGTTTAATTCTATATGTCTACTGGAGTGACGCAGAATGAGAGGCATTTTTTCAATCTAAAAGTTTATGAATATATTAATTTCTCGCAAACCAGTTGATGAAACATTTTGGATATTGATAAGGTAAATAAAAACACTTGGCTTAGGTTTCACAAAAATTAATTATTATTAATTAATTTATATTAATTGATTAATTATTCAATATAGTTTTATTAATTAATTAATATTACTTAATTATAATTATTTAATTATAATTATTTAATTATAATTATTTAATTATAATTATTTAATTATAATTAATTAATTATAATTAATAATTATAATAATAATATAATAAGTTAATATTAATTAATTTTAATTACTTAATTAGTAATAATTATCTATTTGGTTAATACTAATTAATTAATTATTAATAATTAATTTGTTTTGATAATGAAGTGAAACCCGAAACATATATGTCAAAAATATAATTAAAATTTTGTGAAACTTAAGCCAAGTGTATTTATTTACCTTATCAATAAAAGTTTTTGAATAAAAAATTTTTGACACTAAAATTTGTAGAAGTATATATAATATAAATAAATTGTTTTCTGCAGATGTTCTACATGTCTTAGGAATTTTTTTGAAGGAACTGATTTTGAGCAAGTTGTTTTTGAAGAAGTTCTTGAGGTAGTGTTTCGCATTTTCGAAAAGTTATTTGGTTTTAATAAAACAAGTAACGGAACAAAATTATGTCCTCTTCAAGTATTTATTCAGTAGATTTAATTGTGAATTTATATTCATTTGAATTCTTTTATTCCCCTTGCTACTGTGTGATAAGTGTTTAAATTTATATGTCTACCCAAGTGACACAGTATGTTTTATTTGATTTGATTCTAAAAGTTTCTGAATAAAAAATTTTTTTAAATCAAAATTTGTAGGAGGTTAACAGAATGAATCTGTATGATATTCAAAATTTTCAAATATTCCCTCTATTAAATAAAAATTTTTTTTTTATATTTCCTCTGTACTCTTTCAAACCTTTTGGTGCTGTGTTACTTTTATATGTGTACTAAATTGAAACTGTGTTTTCTAAGACGTTAACTTAATCCAGTTTCAAAAAGTTTTTGAGAAAAATTTCTCATTAAATTGAAATTAAAATTTATAGTAACGTTAGCAGAATGAATCTGTATTATATTTGAGATTTAAGGTTTCTTAACAGTTACCCTTCGCATTCTATATTCTTTCACAGAGAATACACTCTTTGAAGAGAAATTGTTTCGAAGAATTTCGTAAGTTAATGTTGGGCTTTTTAGTGTGAAATTTGGATTTCATAATACCGCTATGAAACAATGATGTTTCCAATAAAAGTTTGTTGAGTAAATGTGATCAATATTCCAATATATATTTCCTTTGGATTCTTTTATCTCCTCACGATACTGTGTAATAAGTGTTAGTTCTATATGTCTACTAAAATTGAAATAGTGTTTTTTAAGGAATTTAGTTAATGCAATTTTTATTTTCGAGAAATTTTATGAAATTAGAATTTGGAACAAGGTTTAACCGAACTCTGTTTGATATTTAAGATAATTTATTAATTATTGAAATAAAAATACGAAATTGGTATACGAAATATCTCATAATATAAATATATCCACACATTTTATAACATTCAAACTGAGGGACTCTACATTATACAGTTATAATTGAGCTCTTTCCGCAAAGCTTCTGAGTTTGTCGAACGAATTACCGCTTTCTGCGCCAAATCCTTCATTTTTCCAGGAAATAACAATTCAACTCCCCAATCAAAACGTACATGATTCCAGGAACGACTAAAGAGGGCAAAATTCCACCTGCAATGTTCGGAAAGTAGATTCCCCATGGCAAAGTCAAAACCATACATAAATTTCGACGTATGTAGTTCCTCTCTTCCATTTGCTCATTAAATTTCATGATGCCGGTATACGCTCGCGACACAAAGCCAATTATTCCGTCTGGACTGAGGTAAGGCCTTATTTTTTCTATTTTCATCGAAACACTCAGCACATGTCGGATATAAACGCTTCCAATCCTGTCGGTCGTGGATAATTCTCATATCAATTTGTGAAACTCATGGGAAATATGGAACTGTGCGAACTCGACATCTGTAACTAAGTTTTCCGATCAATCTCTCCTCGAGACTGGTGTATCGAACTCTTTTAAAAAGGTGGAGAATTTAGACTTACTCTGTTTTATGTTAGGATTAGAAATAAGTTCGTGTAACAGATGTTGCTACTAGTTTATTATTGTATTGTTTCACCCGGCAACACTTTCATTTTGAAGTGTCATCATTTGGCTTTCTTTTCAGTATCTGTCATTGTGCTGAAGTATAACTGACATGGTTTTTGTGTGCTTTGGAAATATCAACTTTTGCACCGAATACTGTGTTTTTGCTGGTAGATGTACTTCTCCAATGAATGAACAGCGTTCAAAGAATAGGCCCTTTCGTGATGAAATCCGTCAATTGCCAGAAAGATGGAAAAAAATTGTGACTAGCGACGGACAAAGCTTTGAACTTTCAATTTTCGATAAAAAGCTGTACGAACTTCATACTCATCAATGGGAATTCCAACAACGTTTACAAATAATTAAAATTTGTTATGAAAAATCGCGATCTGTTGCCCTAACTTTACGTGCTTCAACTCCAATTTTCTACTTCGTTTATGAGCAGAACTGTTTCAATGAATTTTCAGATTATTCATAGTTAATTTTTCTCTTATTTTTCTCGATATTTTCTATACTACAACTCCGATCGATCTGAAATTAGGCATTCAGGAGTGAAAGCATAATACGTATTCGATTAGAAGTTCAAAAAATTTTCGAGCAGCGCTAGGCGTTAACGTAAACACCAACTTTCGGAAAGATGTAGACTTGAAACTTTCAGGGTAGGTTTGAGGCCTAGAAGTTATTTCAAGAAGAGAAAGTACAAGATCGACTATCCATATTTGCAGTCTGCAATACGATCTGTTACTCATAATGCAGATTCACTAGTACCGATAGCAACTTTAGATCCGCAAATTGTCGTTTTGGAATATATTGGAGGTAACGCATCATCAAGCAGCTCCGAAGAACAGCGCACCCACTCTACTTTTACTCCAGGTCCCAGTTTCGGAGAGCCACATTTAATAGTTCAAAGTGAGGTAAATGATTTGGTACGTGATTTGGGGTTATCAAAGCAAGAGTCAAAACTTCTTGGTTCCCGTCTTAAGGAATGGAACTCATTAGGCAACGAAACAAAAATTACGAATTTCAGAAAAGAAATGCTCTGTTTTCTGCATTCTAAAGTATGAACAATTCGTTGTGTGCGTGAACTGATATTGATGGTTTCATGCAAAAACTTGATATTAAGCATTCCCCCTCTGAGTGGCGTTTATTTATAGATTCGTCTAAATACAGTTTAATAGCTGTGTTATTGCATAATGGTAATTTAAAACCCTTCATACTAGTTGCCCATTCAGTGACAATGAAAAAAAGTTATGAAAATATGCGCATTCTTCTGGATTAAATAAAATACAACTCCTATAAATGGCAGATATGTGGGGACTTAAAAATTATAGGAATTTCAGTGGGACTTCAGGGAATATTTACAAAATATTGCTGTTTTTTTGTCTATGGGACAGTCGTGCACTAAATCAGTATTGTATAATAAAAATTTGGCCAGAAAGAAGAATACTTCAATTGGGACCTCAAAATTTTGAGTTAAGTCCTCTTGTAGATCCCAAAAATGTCCTCCAGCCTCCTCTTTACATTAAACTTTGGCTGATGAAATTTTAGAATAATTTTTTTCTTCACCAGCCCATAATGAGTCCGCATTCCATAAAAATCTCCATAAACCACCCTTATCTGAGGAGAATTTTTCTCTCTTTCCAATGGTTTACACTGAATTTTGATGAAAATGACATTTGTAAAATTGAGCTATGTTTATAGTGAAAAAATTGTGTACCTTTGCAAAATAATAGAATCTTGAATAACGTTTACGAAGGGTAATTGGATCTTACCCGGTAGAAAAATGTTTGTTGCAAATGGCCTGTAGAACGAATCACCATGTGAAATTCGACCAGATATAACTTGGTCATCCGGTATATATGTTGTATCGGGTGTTTTTTTTAGATTGATAGAATTTTAAACTGATATAAAACACATTTAAATTAGGATTGAAGCCAATTTTTTTTTATTTGAAAGATAATTTTGTGATATTTATGTTTTGAAAATAATTTCCGGCATATGTCCACCACGACTAGCTCTGAGGAACCGCATTCGACCAGACCAATTTTGGACCACTTTTCCGAGTAATTCAGGCCTTATTTCATCAATAACATGGGTAATGTTGACTTCTAATGCGTCAATTGTTTCTGATTTATCAGCATAAACCAATGACTTGACATAACCCAAAAGAAAATAATCCCGTGGAGTTATGTCGCATGATCTTGGAGGCCAATTAATTGGACCATTTCTCGAAATAATGTTATAGCCAAATCTTCCTTTCAATAAATCAATTGTTATGGTAGCATCATGAGATGCAGTACCATCTTGTTGGAACCAAAATACTTCTGGGTCGGTACCAAACAAATTTTGAAACAAATAACCATTGATCATCGATCTGCAACGAGCACCATTCACTGTAACATTAGCTTCAGCATCGTTTTTAAAGAAAAATGGACCGATGATGCCTCCAGCGTGTAAAGCACACCAAACACTGCATTTTTCCGGATGCAATGGAACCTGCAGAACTTCTTGAGGATTGTTTTTACTACATATACGGCAATTTTGCTCGGTTACATAGCCGTTCAACCAGAAATGAGCTTCATCACTAAACACAATTTTACGGTAAAAAAGTGGATCAACTTCAAGCTGTTCTAGAGCCCAATCAGCAAACAAACGACGCTCATTATGGTCAAGTGGTTTTAGTTCTTGAACCAATTGGATCTTTTGTGGGTGTAGATCAAGATCTTTACGCAAAATTTTCCATGTGGTGGATGCACAGAGTCCAAGTTGTTGTGAACGTCGACGAATAGACAAATCTGGGTCATCATTAACATTTTGACCTACAGAAGCGATATTTTCTTCCCTACGTACAGTCCTTTGTCTTGTTGTTGTTGCATCGAGTAGAGAAAATGTTGTCCGAAGTCTATCGATAGTTCAACGAATAAGCTGCTCTGATGGACGATTATGTAAACCATAAATTTCAAGAAGTGCTCTATAAGTTTAGCGAATAGGACACTGATTCTGACAATAAATTTCAAAAATTTGTAAACGTTGTTGCGGCGTGAATCTTTCCGTGAAAATTTGTCAATGCTTACTGAACAAAATTGTCAAAACAAAATGGCTCCTTCCTTCTGTCAAATCACCGTTATCCCTATCGAAAGTTCTATCACTCAAAAAAAAACATCCGATATATATAAGCAAACCAGTTCGTGCATGAAATTCCCCAAAATGGAAAAGTTTTTGAATTAGGCGTAAAATGTTTTTAAATGTGTATAACAAGGGCCTATAGATCTGGATGATAAAACAGATGTTCAAGTATTATTTAATTTTATATCTATCTGTCTGGTTTCAACCAATTTTATCACTTTTCTTCTTGTTTGACAGTTTGGAAGACACTTTCCAGAATAAGTTGTTATTGTTAGGCCTAATTGATCCGAGTTATAAATCTTCAAGTATCTTCGATAATTTTAAGTATTTGATAGTATACTGTTAATTGCCCTTGCAGTACTCAAAGTCTGTTGCTTGTCCAATTAGAAGTTAGATGGGTGGAAATTGCGAACATCTCACAATAGTAATAAATAGATCGGTCGATAGAGGTAAGCGACGTGAGACGGATTAAATAGAGGTGAAAGACGCAAAGCTGAAGACAGAAAAGACGCAAAACTAAGGACGAAAAAGACGCAAAACTGAAGACAAAAGGACACGACGTTGAAGACGAAGTTTCCGATAAATTCAATTATCTCACCACTGGATTTAGATGAGAGTGAAAACGTTCTGCTACTTGTATGAACATCTATAAATTTACATTTACATCAAATGTTCCAATTGGTACAAGCGATAGTTTAGATGAAGTGTTAGGCGTTTGACAATCAATCAACCGCTAGACGTTCGATCAAAAACCCACAGTTATATGTGAAAAAATGGTTCAAACTCAACGAAGTATAGATGAAAAACTCGGTCATAAAACACAATATTTGATTCTGAATGCTGCAGTCACCCTCTCGCGTTCATTAATTCGAATATAATGTAATGAATATGACGCAGAACTGAGTTGAGAATAAAACTTGAAAACCCCCTAAGCGCACAGCACAGATGAACCATTCATTCGCACAAAACTCCAGCCTACGCCTGCTTTGTGATGAAACAGTACGTTATTAATTAATAGCGAGTCAAAATTTCCGGCGAATATACTTATTGAAAGTAAGCCTCTTAGAAGTTGGGATGATGTACGTTGGGTCGATTGTGATCCGAGTCCATAACAGAGACCACGTCATTGAACCTCGAGATTGATCCCCTTACGACCTCTTTTGTTACATCGAAAATCACACCAATTTCCGAGATATCGGAAAATAATTGAAACACGCCAATATCCTGAGTAGAGAACCGTTTTTTAATCTCAGAGAGAAAATAGCGGCTTAGAAAATGACATTTTCAAGTTCTATGATTGTTTCGGTCTTTACTTGACGAAAATTCATCTTGAAAATATGAATAAAAACAATATTCTAATTTCCGCTAATATTAGCGGAAATTAGAATATTGTTTTTATTCATATTTTCAAGTTCTGATAGAAGTTCGTAATTGGTTTATCTATTCTTGGGGTTATCAAAAAGTGAGTAATAACTTGTGAACGTACAGTATACGATCGAAATCAGTTTAAACATCCTTTCGATGAAGATCACAAAATATCTCAGAAATGATCTGGACACAACCCTTTCACGAAAGAGATTAGCTTTACTATGGAAAAATATATATTATAACACTTATTTCATGATGATTAAAGTAAAAGAACTTAATTTCCGCTAATCTATTTAATTTTACAACAATTGTTTCGTCATGACAACATGACTTCGTCAGGTGAGTATGGTACTAACTACTTATTTGAGATTCAGTTCTTTAAATATTCAAAATGTACAGAAAAGAAGGTAGTGGGAATTTACACTAATTTGTTTTCTTATTATTACACAAAGTTTCAGAAAAGGTTAAGTAAGGGGGATTTATTGAGGTCCGTCTGGTCGTTTAGGAGAATCTGTATTTTATTGTATCTGTTAATTTCGAGGTCTGCTAGGTAGTTCAACCTACGGTTCTTTTTTTCTAGGTGTAAGATTTTGTAGTTATTTTCAAAATCATGTCCTGTCTCCAAAAGATGGTCAGCATATGTTGAATTTCCGTTTTTTCCAAGATATGCTTTCTGGTGTTCACGTATCCGAGTGCCGAAAGATCTACCTGTCTGACCCACATTTACAGATGAGCAAGTACCGCAGTTTAACCTATAGACTCCAGACTTTTCGTTTTTATGAATCAAATCTTTAGTATAATCTGAATATCATGCTATTATAAGCTCCTAGTTTTTGAGAATGTGGATGATTAGAATTTGATTGGATCCTATTATCTGTAAGAGTGGGTTTCCGGATATAATACGATCCACTCAAATTATAATCATCTACATTTTCAAAAACTAGCAGCTTATAATAGCATGATATTTAGATTAATCAACAAACCTATGACACAAGAGAATTTTGATAGAGAACAGAATATAATAAAAGAGATTGCATTGAACAATGATTTCAATCCGTTAATTATAAATAAATTATTGAAACGAATGCAATTTAAACAGTCAATATCCAACAATAGCTATCGACACAAAATATATTTCTTCAACGTACATAAACAAAAAGTCCGAAAAAATAGCAAGATATTCAAAGAAAAAGAGTAACTGCAATATTTCATTCAGAACAAGAAACACGTTAGGAAATTTAATAAAAAATAATGAAGATTTGATCCATAAAAACAAAAAGTCTGGAGTCTATAGGTTAAACTGCGGTACTTGCCCATCTGTAAATATGGGTCAGACAGGTAGATCTTTCGGCACTCGGATACGTGAACACCAGAAAGCATATCTTAGAAAAAACGGAAATTCAACATATGCTGACCATCTTTTGGAGACAGGACATGATTTTGAAAATAACTACAAAATCTTACACCTACAAAAAAAACTTCAGGTTGAACTACCTAAAAGCCCTCGAAATTAATATATACAATAAAAAACAGATTCTCCTAAACAACCAGACGGACCTCAATAAATCCCCCTTACTTAACCTTTTCTGAAACTTTGTGTAATAATAAGAAAACAAATTAGTGTAAATTCCCACTAC
The DNA here is from genome assembly GCA_034642435.1 of Megalocaria dilatata. Classification (NCBI taxonomy): domain Eukaryota; kingdom Metazoa; phylum Arthropoda; class Insecta; order Coleoptera; family Coccinellidae; genus Megalocaria; species Megalocaria dilatata. Next base: position 33,047,737 of record CM067861.1, read on the forward strand.
CTTCTTTTCTGTACATTTTGAATATTTAAAGAACTGAATCTCAAATATGTAGTTAGTACCTTACTCACCTGACGAAGTCATATTGTCATGACGAAACAATTGTTGTGAAATTAAATAAATTAGCGGAAATTAAGTTGTTTTACATTAATCATCAAGATGTATTCCCGACAAGTAGAGACCGATACAATCAAACACTTATTTCATGCATAAATTATAATTAAGGTTGCGATAACTGCTAAGTGCAAGAGGCAGAGGAGTTGTGAAATTAAAAGTTAATAAGTGTTCGGTATAATACACTACAAAATGTAAAAAATCATAATCAAGTGAACTAACCAACATGAATTATCCATAACATGAATGGAGTATGCGGGTGGCACTAGGTGAAAAATTATAACAATTTTGTTTAAAATAATTCACACAGCTTTTGTGTTTCACATTCATTCAGAATCTTGACACGTGTTTCGGTCTTTCGGCCATCTTCGAGGGAGTACAAAAGGGAACTCAACTTAAAATTGAAAAATGTTCTATTTGATTCACTTCGGACATCTGTGTATTTTCATAGCGCACGGAAATAAACTAAAGCTTCAAAAATTGAAAAAGGTTCTATTTATTGCACTTCGGATATCCGTGTATTTCAATGGCTCATGGAAATAACAGCATCCAGTATCAGGGTGTTGCCGAATAGCATTTGGGAATTTGTTAAATTCACCTTTTTCTCAACGACTTTTTGATTGAAAGAATCTACAAATAGTCCATCATCTTTAAAAAAATTATTGTTTTCTATACAATGTTCTGCAAAACTAGAAATCTACCGGTTTTGCATAACATTGTATAATAATAATTGCTTATTGATCCTTTTAGACATATATCGGGTGTTTTTTTTAGAGTGATAGAACTAAAAATGGAAATTAAACACATTTGAATTAAGGTTGAAGCCAATTTTTTTTCTTATTTGAAAGATAATTTTATGATATTTATGTTAAGAATAAATTCCGGCATATGTCCACCACGACTAGCTCTGAGGAACCGCATTTGACCAGACCAATTTTGAAGCACTTTTCCGAGTAATTCAGACCTTACTCCATCAATAACACGAGTTAGGTTGGCTTCAAAAGCGTCTATTGTTTCTGGTTTATCAGCATAAACCAATGACTTGACCTAACCCCAAAGAAAATAATCCAGTGGAATTACGGCGCATGATTTTGGAGGCCAATTAAGTGGACCATGTCTCGAAATAATGTTATCGCAAATCTTCCTTTCAATAAATCAATTGTTATGGTAGCATCATGAGATGCAGTACCATCTTGTTGGAACCAAAACACTTCTGGGTCGGTACCGTTAAAATTTTGAAAAAAATAATCATTGATCATCGATCTGTAACGAGCACCATTCACTGTTACATTAGCTCCAGCATCGTTTTTAAAGAAATATGGACCGATTATACCTCCAGCGTGTAAAGCACAGCATACAATGCATTTTTCAGGATGCAATGGCACCTGCAGAACTTACATTTTACTTACATTCTAAAATACGTGGACTCACATTCCACGACGATGAGACAGAGATAGACTTCGTGTGAGGTTAATTAGTCTCTGCGCATAGAAAATTCATATAAATTCACAGTATTCTAGAGAGTAATGGACCCTTCCTGGATAATGGCCTCAGCAATCTAAAAGGTGAATGTGTATTTTACGCCAATATCGGCGTTAACAGAGTCTTCAAATTGTACATCAGTTTTATCCATAGAAACTGGGGAAATTGAAAAAAAAATGTGAAAGAAACTGACGTGAAGGTTAAATCTTTTTCGCGCTTCGAGAAGCAGATAATTATGTGAGACTTAGATCAAGGGAAGCAACTCAATCGTTGATTGTGGTATTCAAGACTAACTTGGATTTAAATAGTGAGAATGTTAAAAATTTTGATGCTCGAGATTTTTTACTTGTTCACGATTTCAAAAGAATCATATAATTTTGTACGCGATATTGTTCAAATTTTTTACGGTGAAAATCATATTTTGCTCTCACATAATGGAATGTTAGTAACGCAAAGGTTTTTAGTGTATATAAGTAACTCCTTAGACAAGAAGTATTAAGGAAATGGCGCCAATTTGACGCCTCGCCAAACCGAGATTTGAAAGGCCAATAACATAACATAAGCTGGTTAGTGCATTTCCTGTTACGTCGGAAGTAAATGTGATTATTCTGGAACGACAATACTTGGGAAGATTACGACCGAATAAATTGACGTAATTTATGGCGTTGAAATTCACGAAAATTATCCGGTCCACTCAAGTACGTGACCACATAAAATGCAATATGTTTGTGCCGTGAGAGATACACTTAATCCATTATCATCTAAGTCGAAGAAAGCGGAATATCACGAGATAGCATTTTCGTTGTTGAGTTCCAAGGTTCCAACCTATTTTCACTGAAAATCTAAAGGGTTCCTTTTTCGGAGCGGACAATTAATTTGAAAACACTGTTTTCTATGATAACGCATTCGACAGTTTTTGATTGTTTAGAGGTTTGTTTGTTTTGGAAATCAATCATGAATAGACTCGAGTTGAAGCAGCGTTTAGAAATTGTTTAAATTTATCCAAGCAGACACATATAAATTCGACATATTCATCAATAAATGTCTATGCCGATGAACCAAAAATAGCTGAACAGTGGCAATCACAAGCCAGTAGTGTTATCCTAATATAAAAATCCCATAATCATTTATTCAACATAGCAGATTTGATGAATATTTGGGAATTGGATTTTTTATGTGAAGAAATGTAATTTCTAGTTATACATTCTTTCAAGAAAGTACCCGGAATTATCGATTTAATTCTGGCTGGGCAATGAGGCAGGTAAAATTTTTTTTCCTAGGTTAGTACCACTGTCCTTAATTACTATGCCAAGCTTGAGCGGGATCTGTCAACTAGTGTGTTTGCAACAGCCGATTAAGTCAGTCGATGTCAGAGTGCGTGCCGATGTTCACTATGGGTGATTACGTTGAGCAAAGTATTTGTTTAAAGTTTTGTGTTGCAAATGAATTTTCGTGTGCCGATGCATTGAAAATGTTGCAAAAGGCCTTTGGTGATAATGCTCTATCGAAAACTCGTGCATATCAGTGGTACAGAGCCTTCAAGGACGGTCGTGAAGTGGTCGCCCATCGACAGCTTCGATCGAAGATAACGTCGATAAAATTAAGGAAAGGGTGCTGGAAAACCGTCGTACCAGCTTGAGAGAGATAGCACATGAGTCCGCACGTACGATTTTGATTGATATTTTGGGCATGAGAAAGATGGCCGCACGACTCGTACCGAAAGACCTGAATTTTCTTCAAAAACGTCATCGCGAACAGGTTGCTTCAGACATGCTGGATCGCTGTAATTCCGATTCTTCATTCATGGAACGCATTATAACTGGTGATGAGACCTGGGTCTACGAGTACGATATGCAAACAAGCCAGCAATCATCGGAATGGGTGGCAAAAAATGAGCCGAAACCGAAAAAACCACGCCAAAGCCGCTCGAAAATGAAGGTGATGCTCATTGTTTTCTTCGATATCCGTGGCGTGGTGCACTACGAATTCGTTCCAGAGGGTCAGACGGTAAACAAGGAGTATTACCTAGGCGTTATGAAACGTTTGCGTGAGCGTATCCGTAAGAAGCGGCCAAATTCGTGGGCGAACAACTCATGGATTTTGCATGACGATAACCCGCCTTCTCACCGAGCTACGATTGTGACTGACTTTCTCGCCAAAAACTCAACAAACGTGCTTCAGCAACCACCGTATTCGCCGGATTTGGCTCCCTGCGACTTTTTCCTCTTCCCAAAACTAAAATTGCCCCTTCGTGGCACCCGTTTTGAGTCGATTGAAGCCATAAAACAAAATTCGGCGCGAGAGCTAAAGTCCATCCCGGAAAGCGCCTATAAAAAATGTTTCGATAATTCGAAGTGCCGTTGGCATAGATGTATTGGAGCAAATGGAGCCTATTTTGAAGGCGACCCAATAAATTTTGACGATTAAATGTAAAAATGTTGTTTTAATTGAAAATTCCCGGTACTTTCGTGACAGAGTAGTATAAAGTGAAAAGATCTGCATTCTCTTAGGATCATACGAGTGAGAGAATCCCTCTCAGACTAAACAGACTACGTCACGGTATTCATCCGCGTATGCCTATGTGAAACATTTTATGCGTTCGGTGACAATAACAAAGAATATACGTCTATTGAATTCTAAGCCGACAGAGAAGGAGGTTCTTCCAGAGAAATCTCCTGAACGACACTAACTACAACTATCCTTAATCTGTGTACATGTTTTAATTCACGTTTTACATTTTTAAATATCCACCCTAGTATCAATATAAGATTCTCGGGTGAGGCATGCTCTTTCGGCAGAATTCCCCTTGTTGTCTGTTAATTTTCATTCTATATTTTTACCTTAGTAACATCGAGCGTTTTTTTTGAGTCATAGAACCTTAAATTGAAATAAAACATATTTAAATTCAGATTGAAGCCATTTTTTTTTATTTGAAAGATAATTTCATGACCTTTATGTTTTAAAAATAATTTATGGCATATGTCCACCACGACTAGCTCTGAGGAACCGCATTCGACTAGATCAATTTTGGTCCACTTTATCGAGTAATTCAGGCCTTATTTCATCAATAACAGGAGTTATGTTGGCTTTCAAAGCGTCTATCAGCATAAGCGTTTATCAGCATGAACCAATGACCTGACATAATCCCAAAGAAAATAATCCAGTGAAGTTATGTTGCATGAGCTTGGAGGCCAATTAATTGGACCATTTCTCGAAATTATGTTATCGCCAAATCTTTCTTTCAATAAATCGATTGTTACGGTAGCAGCATGAGGTGTAGCATCATCTTGTTGGAACAAAATACTTCCGCGTCGATACCATTCAAATTTTGAAACAAATAATCATTGATCATCGAGCTGTAACGACCACCATTCACTGTAACATTAGCTCCAGCATCGTTTTTAAAGAAAAATGGACCGATGATGCATCCAGCGTGTAAAGCACACCATACACTGCATTTTTCCGGATGCAATGGAACCTGCAGATTTTCTTGAGGATTGTTTTCACTACATATATGGCAATTTTGCTTGGTTACATAGCCGTTCAGCCAGAAATGAGCTTCATCACTAAACACAATTTTACGATAAAAAAGTGGATCAACTTCAAGCTGTTCTAGAGCCCAATCAGCAAACAAACGACGCTCATTAAGGTCAAGTGGCTTTAGTTCTTGAACCAATTGGATCTTCTATGGGTGTAGACTAAGATCTTCACGCAAAATTTCACATGTGGTGGACGCACAGAGTCCAACTTGTTGTGAAGGTTGTCGAATAGACAAATCTGGATCATCATTAACACTATGTCTTAAAGCAGCGATATTTTCTTCTATAATAATAATAATTTATTTTTGCCTTCCCATTATTGAACAATTATAATACAAGCATATATTATCCTAAGAAACAAAAATATACTTCAGTCACAGAAGTAGTGCTATACTACTTGTAAGTGACATAATAAATACAACTCAATGGTATCAGCTACATCACAAAAAAAAATGAATAAAACTTCTCAAAATTCAAAACAAAATGAATAACAGTTCCAAAAACCACACAGAAACCGTTAGCAAAAAAGGATCACAGCATCCGATCAACATATTCATTCCCAATGTCATCGAATTAATTCCGACTGATCAAATCACGCACAATCCCTCTATCGATATTCCGCAACCAATTTTTTATCTTCTTCTTGAACCCAATGCCACATACCGATGTCTTGAGCTCCTCCGGGAGGAAGTTGAAGAGCCTAGGAGCAATGTATGAGGCGCATCTTTGCCCAACGGTCTTGAATGCTCTAGGTACAACTGCACCGTCCTCTTTCAATCTCGTGTCGTGTTGGTGGCCAATTGGGGTAATCTTTATCTTCTGTCGATTTATGTCCATTAGAAGATTCAGGGCGAACAACTGTCTGATATCACTCTTTCCTGTCTCCATATATAGTCTATCGGAGGGAAGTCTAATCTTTTTTTTGTATATGATCTTTAATATCCACTTCTGTAGTACTTCGAGGCTTCGAAGATAGCAATCAGCCAAACCTCCCCAAGCCGATATTCCGTAAGTCAGTTGCGATTGTACCAATGCATAATACAGAATATTTAGATGTTTTTCTTCTAAAAATTCCCTCAGAACTCGAAATCTCTGGATCAGTCCCCTCAATTTTCCCTTTAGATTTTTTATATGCAGGTCCCATCTAAGATGCTCATCAATTGTTATTCCAAGATATCTGACATGTTTTGCGGTTGGAATTGAAGTATTTGGTCCTATCTCGAGCGGTGCATCATCAGGTAAGTTACTTAAATATGAAGTGAATTTCATATATTTAGTCTTTGCGCAATTTAGTGTCAGTTGGTTACTATCCAACCACATCTTAACATTAACCAAATCATTTTCTGCCTTCCACTTTAGGGTATCCCAACATTCAGACTTATATATGATGGCCATATCATCTGCGAAGACGACCATCTCACCAACCGTTTTTTGCCGAAGTAGATTATTCAAATAAATAATGAAGAAAATGGGACCGAGGACGGTGCCCTGTGGAACACCGGACTCTACAACAATCGGATTGCTTTTTGATCCATTTATGTCCACTACCTGTGTTCTATCAGATAGGTAACTCTTCATAAGTTGAAGTGAGACTCCTCTCATTCCATAGTCCTCCATTCTTTCCAACAATATCCTATGGTTCACTGTGTCGAATGCCTTTGTGAGGTCGATGAATAAACAAAGCGCCTTGATTTTCTTATCGACAGCTCCATACAGCTCCGAAGTTAACTTCAAAATTGCATCCTCTGTCGACTTCCCCTCTCTAAAACCAAATTGTTTCTCAGAGAGAATGTTATTTTCATTCAAAAATCCTAGCATTCGAATCTTGATAACCTTCTCTACAATTTTTGATAGGTTCGAAATCAATGTTATCGGTCTGTAATTATTCATATTACTTTTAGAGCCCCCTTTATGTAATGGTTTGATTATCCCCAACTTCCAGATGTCCGGAAACTCACCTGATTCAAAACATAAATTAATAATATAGGCCATTGGTGAACATATTTCTTCAGCTACCTCTTTCAGTGTTTCCGATCGTAAATCATCATATCCTGTACCTTTGCTCGATTTTAGTTGCCTTATGATGGACAACACTTCAAATTGATTCGTGGGCAGGAAGAACAATGTCTTTTCACACCTGTCCCTCCTTTCCTTGTATTCGCCCAGATCGTCCGGTGTATTCCTGCTGTTCTGACCAATTTTACCAAAGAACTCATTCATCTTAATAGCAATATCTCTCTCGTCATTGATTGTTATACCTTCCTCTGTCTCAATCTTACGAATTGTTGTTTTAGCTTCTTCCTTGCCATACATTTTATTAATACATTCCCATAGACCTTTAGACTCATTCTTCCTCCCCTCAATGTTTTTTTGTATATACTCTCGCTTCGAGCGTTTTATGAGCTTTGACAGGGTTGACTTGTACCTTCTATACTTGTCCTGTAGCTCAAAGGATTCCCTGTTTTGCTGCACTTGTGCAAAAAGTTTATTTTTCTTATTAACGCATTTTAATATTGATGGTGTTATCCATTGCTTTACAGCGGTAGTTTTCCTGTTTATTCTGACCTTCCTGGAATTTTGCGCAATATGATGCTTCAGCGTGTCTAAAAAATTCGACGCAGCTGCATGGACACCCTGAGAATCAAAAACGCAACTCCAATTCTCCGATCTCAAATCATCTTTCAGTTTAGAGTGCTCTATTATTAGTCTAGTCGTCTCGAGTTTTTTCTTTGGACATGCTGTATCTCCTCCATATATCTTAAAAACTAGAGCTATCGGAAAATGGTCTGTTATGTCATATTCCAGGACAAATGATTGAACATCGCGAAAGATATCCCGCTGTGCGACCTTTAAATGAAAATGGTCCAAACATGTACCACTTCGAACTCGTGTGCATCTGTTAATATAAGATATAAAACCAAAGTAACCCAATATGTTCTTAAATTCTTCCACAGTGTCGTCCTCAGATAGAATATTAATGTTCATATCTCCCACAAGTATATGGTTTTTTATATTGGCACTATTCTCCAGGTAATAAAATATATCTCTGCTGAATGCTTCCGGATTAAGACATGGTGATCTGTACATACAAGAAATCAGAATTTTACTCGCACCTCGAATTACCTCCAACTCTATACATTTAATGGGTCCAATGTGTACTACATTGTGGGAATATGTCAGGATACTCTTTACGTAAACAACAACCCCATCACATTTGTTTACACATCCCTCATTATAAATGATCCGATAATTTTCCAAATTAAACAGACCTATATCATGTATCCGGTTAGTCTCGCTCAAGACAATGACATCCACCGATTCTGGCGGAAACTGCTGTAAGAAACATATTAACTCATCATAATTCTTATTCAAACTTCTTATATTCAGATGAACAACATTGAATTGACCAGCCTCCACAATATATTCACTCAATTCCGAAACATCCCCAACAAATGTGGCTCCAATGCTTGATCCACTGTAATCCCTTATATAAGGATTCATGACCAAAATCCGCACAAGACAAAGGAAAAAAAGAAAAAGAAAAAACAACACCCCTGAAACACAATAAAAACAGAAAAACGCTCCGAATAAATTAGTGTAAAATATCTACTTTACCCCCTTTTTACTAGAAGCCCTCGACGTGGAAGACTTGTGTACGGGTGGTGTTGCCTCTCTACCCGCAGAATTGAATCTGTTCCTCAGTTTTCGATCAAAATCTGATGTATTCTTCAAAACTCTTTCTAAGTCTGTGACCTCCTTCTGAATTTTAGATTCTTCTTGGTATTGGATATGAGTATTGTCCTCCATTAGTTGTTTACCCCTTGCCACAGGAAATGGAGAACTTGGGGCACTCCTTCGTTCTACCTCTTCTGAACAAGCTGTTTGACGACGAGCCTCCTCAGAAACCTCAGCCAAATCACTTGGATTGTATTTTTCACCATTTACATACAAACTCCAACCCCTTCTATATGCTCGGTAATTCTTAGCTCTTGCTTCCCTTAAATTAGTGATCAGAATTCTTTCCCTTTGTTTATCTTCCTTGCATAAATCATCATTTATATAAACATCAGTACCACGGAGCTTAGCCTTATTAGCTTTCACCTTAGATTTGGCAATATAGGAAGTGAATTCCACCTTGATCGGGGCCGTATTAGATTTTCCCAACCTGTAGATGTTATTGATATTTTCCAAGCTCAAGTTCGTCTCAAGAACCTCATTCAGCTTGCTTATGGTCGCGTCGACAATCTCCGAACCTTCTAATTTCAAGCCACTAATGACAATGTTGTTCTTCCGTGAATGTCTTTTCAGTTCTATTACATCTGCCTCAATAGCAGTGACACGTTTTTCCACGTCAAAAATTTGTAGTCGTGTATTTCTACTGATTTCTCTAATTTCGTTCCCCAGGGCATCCAGTTCTTGCTTCAAGAATTTTGTCTGATTCGCTATTTCTTCTCTTAAAATTGCGATCATATCTGGTTGTGACATACTTGATTCGCTCCGTCTATGGATTGCTTTAGCTTAAGGATTCCCGCTGCACGTGTTCGATGACAACAATATACGTGACGAATCTGAAGATAAGCCGATGACTCCCGACTTCAAAATTCCCTTTGAACTAATTGAATCGCCAAAATTAAACACGATGGACTCAAACAGTCAATGAACACACAAAAATGCACTCACTTTAATAATCATTCCTCCTTCAATACACTCCACTCTGTACGCACAGTTCTTTGTTTTGTTGTTGTTTTTGTTGCATCGAGTGAAGAAACTGTTGTCCGAAATCTGCCGATAGTTGGACGAATAAGTTGCTCTAATGGACGATTATGTAAACCATAAATTTCACGAAGTGCTCTATAAGTTTGGTGAATAGAACACTGATTTTGAAAATAAATTTCAACAATTTTTAATCGTTGTTGCGGCGTGAGTCTTTCCATGATAATTTGTCAATGCTTACTGACCAGAAATATCGAAACAACATGGCTTCTTCCTTCTGTCAAATCACAGTTATCCCTTTCGAAAGTTTTATCACTCTAAAAAACCCAATAGATAAGTAAAGAGTTAATTCTCACAAGTTATCTATTTTAATTTTTTAATTTCTCTCGATGCCTACGGTGTTGTTTGTTGTATTCATTAATAATGATTCCTTATTTGTGGTATTCATTTTATTCGCGCTTCCTAGCATATAACTCAATTACATGTACTTTTGTATTATCCACTAGTTAATTATTTCTTTGTGTTTCATTGTAACATTCACTGACACGTCCACTGTATCTTTTTTATAATCTTCTAGTCTCCAGATTTTTCTGTCCAATGGCCGAGTGCGTTATGTAGCATACTGCGTTACCTCGGGAGAGTGGAGGCTCTCGAGATGTGTTCGTACGACCTGGCCACTCAATTAGTGTTGGACTCGAGGGGACAGTGGTTGAAAGTCCGCATGCTGGACTAGAAGGGTATTCCATCTATCTCTTCGCAGGAACTCGTGTTCAAGATATCTAGAGAAATGGTTCAGGGTTTAGTGGGACTTGACAGTTCGATCGGCCCCATCCTGAAGCAGAATCGATTGCGAGACGTTTCTGGGGTTTGTGAATCTCGACGATTCGGCTAAACCGTTGGTGATTAAAGCCAGAATCAATTGAAAGACTTCACCAGGGTTCGTGGGTCTTAGCGTATAGGCCGAATTGACGGTGCTCGTACCAGGATCAATTGAGGTGTCAATCTTGAGACTATCTTGAGTCATGGGACTGCATGGGGTGGATGGATAAGAAGCCCCTTCGGCGAGTGATTTGAGTCACGAAACAACTCGAGTACTGATACTGCAGAGCTATTAGAGGTTGGATACTGCTCCGCTGCTAATGAAGATCTGAAGACTAACATCTGTCAAGTTTTTGGTGAGATATTGCTCGAAATGTGCCGGCGAGTCATCGAAAATTACCTCACAAGGATCGCGTCCTCTAAGAGATTTTGCGGAAAACATTTAAATGATGTTGTAATCCACACATAATTGCAAGGTCCAAGCATTATATTAAAACAAAAATTTGAAAGATATTCTAAATGAAAGAGTGTTTTATTTACGTTTATTTTAGGAAGTACAAAAGGGATACCCTGTACTTTGAGATCGATAAAATAAATTTGGATAAATATTACACATTCGCGTTTCATTGAGCGGTGGACATTGTGTATCTGAATTAAAATTTTTCTATCTCTGTAAAAAATCTTTGCATCAAACAAAGTCAATCAGGTCAACTCCTATCAGTTCGAATGTCCTATTCCGAGACCTTCCATTTAAAAGTCGTCAGATTCTGCCGGACCATGTTGGATGAATAAACCTTTCCATCCAGTGCAAAATGCACCTGGATGAAAATAAATGTTTTCCAGTGGTGAATTTCGTGAAAAAATCAGCGTAGACTCAACGTTGAGTCGGGTGAATGTGAAAGCAAAACGGAAAATCCTTTGATAGTGCTTTCTCAATGATTTTCCAAGAGAAAACCTGGCCGTTCTGAATAGTGCCGCAGCTTCCAATCTGTTATAATTCTGCCAATTAGTCGTACGGAGTAACATCGGGCAAAACTGCCGAGAGCAAGTCCAGGTTTGAAGGTTTTCCATAGGTCTCGGCACTCGGTCTACCGTGATTCTTTTGTTTCCGTTGGAGGCGTAGGAGAAGAGAGATTTTACGCTAGAGGATTAGTATTGGAGGATGTTTGCGAGATTCCATCAGGAATTGATAAGTCGATCGACTAGAATTCATATCATGCAGATGAAATGAGAATACGAAAGAATTCAATCAGATTTTGCTTCAGTTGATGCACTTTGGTTGAAATGATCATTTCATTTTTATATATTTGAGAACAATACACTATATTTCATCTAGTTCTCACGAATTATTCACTAAGAATGTGATACATGACCGATTTCGATTGTCACATTAATGTTAAGTGTGAAGAAATACAGAAAGCATTGAGATATACCGGGTGTTGAAAAACAACGTTTCAATATTTTGGAAGTTAATTCTAGAACTCAAAATAAGTAAAAAGTTTCATATAAACATGGGTCCGCGATTTTTGGTTTTCAAATTAAACTACTAGCGCAACCAAATACGATATTCGACTTATTTTTAACTTCTGGTGTTTCACAGAAGATCTTCCATATAACCACCGTCCATTTCATTGCAGAAAGTATATTCGCTCTGCACAGAGACACCAATGTGTTTTATTTTTTTATTTCATTTGAATATAAACATGCTAATTATGAGCATCACAGCGTAACAGGATCTGACTTGAGCATATGGAAAGATTTCTGCGTGTGTGACGTTTGAAAAAATCGGGAATACACTTCTTTGTTCGAATCAGCTAGAGTATGTCGTGTGTGTATATTTGCGTGTACTTAATGAGGCTTAAATATATAGGTACGTGACAGATTTGTAGTCGTTGGACATTACATGACACTGACGAGAAACCAACGTGCGCATGTCTGCTACTTATCTCCCAGCGCTCAACAATCCCTAATCGGGCTTGTTTGAGTTTAGAATTGTTATACAGTTGTATGTTGCACTGTTTCGGTTTGAAGAACTTTCTATTACCATGGCGTTTACTTCTTATTAATTATATAAGGTATGAATAGGAAAAATATGACATGTTGAGTTGTGGAGATTGGTTTGTTTTCAATTGATTGTTTAGTATTTAAATATCAGGGTCTTAGTAGACTTTGCTCATTTCTGATCATTCTAATCAGTCCATGTTATAGCCCTGGTGGCATTTATAGAGGATTTTAGGATTGTTAATATGTAATATTCAATGGAATCGCCAGATTTTTGCAGTTCGAAGTATACAACGCCCCCTTAATTGCACCAGATATACAGCATTACTTTCGAACTTTCGGCTTTGGTGTTAATGTTGAGATTGATGGCAACGATCCAGTTTTCGTCACTAGTCACGACCAGGTGTAAAAAATTATTTTCTCGTCTTTGAATCAGCTGCTCACAAGAAAATAATCATATTTCCAAATCTCTTGATTTCAATTCATAAGGAAACCAATTGCTTTGCTTTTTAATCAGGCTCATAGACTTCAAACGTACAGATACTGCTTGTTACGTCAGCACCAACATAGTTGCAAACTTGTCTTGCATTAGACTCAGATCTTCATCGAGTAATGCCATTAATTCATCGTCTTCGAATTTTTATGGCTGTACCAAGCGAGATCTCTATTCAACACTGAAATCAACACTTTTGAAGCGGAATGAAATCGACCCATTTCTTAAATGGATTGACTGGGGATGAGAGATATATCACATACGACAATATTATGTGAAAATGATCGTACTCAAAGCGCGATGAAGCAGCTCAAAAGGAGACCAATGAACAGGGAGGTTCTACTGTACATTTGTTGGTACTGGAAAGGAATCATTTATTATGTGTTGCTTCCATAAGGCCTAACACTAAATTAGTATCTCTACTGTCAACAACCGGACTATTTCAAGCTAATGATTGACCAGAAATGGCCAGAATTGACCAACAGAAAAGACGTTGTATTTCATCAGGTCACACATGTCTGCCTTCGATATAATATTAAATTCATTTCGCCAGAACAGTAATATTATTTTCTTCCTAATAGAACTTCCTACCTAAGTAAGCCTCTATCTTCAATTCAAACTATCGGTAAAGTTGAAGTTCGCGAACAAAGAGGTAATAAACAATAGAGTTGAAGAAATTCCTTTCTAATCAGCACTGATTCTCTCATTTATTCAGTTTCAAACCCTGTTAGGTTCTAATGTCATTCACTCCAACGAAGAAATACGTGCGGAGCGATTGTGGAACGGCTTCAGTTTTGTCCGGATTCTCGTCAGTATGCTTAATAGAATTATAAGCTGGAAAGCCGGAACCCTATCGAATTCCTGCGTTCTCACTGGTGTGCTTTCGAATGGGAAATGAACATTGTTATATTCGATGACTCACATTCTGATGTCCTTTGCGGCGAATTATATGGATGACGATGGAATGGAATGCTATTCTTCAGATGTTACAACAGCGGATAGGATGCCTGATTACGTCTCTATCAGATGAATGCCTGCAATCTAAATAATAATAATAATAATAATAAAGGCCTTCATTCAATCAATATTATTCCAGTAAATTACATTATTATATACATAATGAAAGGGCGAGATCCAGTGCATTAAGAAAGTGCACTGTTCAATCTAACCCACAATTCATTGAAAAAAAAAAATAAACAAAAAATTCAAGCTCGATTAACAGAATTAAGTATCAGAAATAAATACAAAGTTCATTGATATGCTATCATTACCCTGGTAATCAAATCATAATAATAAAAAAAAAAAGTATTCTTTAATTCACCTCGACAACAGTCCCACCTGTTGATTCATAAGCTGTCCATACAACAAGGTTCTAACACGACTCATATCAGTCACCCTCCTGACATCCACAGAAATGCTATTGATGCATGATGTGATAAAATATGAAAATGACCGTCGAAAAAACTGAGTTACATATTGAGGCGGAGTTAGTGTACCCCTAAAACGGATATTCAAATTATGGACATCAGAACGGTAAGTGATCTTGTTGTAAAGATAAGGCGGGGTCTTGGAGTTCATAATTTTCATGAATAATATGGCCGAGTGGAGAAATCTCCTATTTTCCATGCTGAGCCAATTTATATCCCGCAAAGTATGGCTTATTCTATCGAATTTTCTTATACCAAAAATTAAGCGTAGACAAGAGTTCTGAAGTTTTTGGACGCGACGCTTATCCGTAAAATTAAGGCAGGGACCATAAACCGAGTCAGCATAGTTCATATGAGAAAGAACAAGAGACTCACATAGCATTACTTTCACCTTTCTCGACAAAAATTCCCTGTGCCCATAAATAATTTTCAGCATACAATAAGCCTTCCGCAAACAAAAAGAAATTTGTTCTGTGAATCGCATTTCGTAATTTAACCAAACACCCAAATCTCTAACTTTATCGCACAACTCAACTCTTTCAGGGCCAATAGCAATAGGGTAATCACAATCGAGAAACCTCTTTCTGTCATTTCTTCTTCCAAACAAGATAGCAACTGTTTTGTTGGTATTGAGCTGCAAGCAGTGCTTCGTGCCTACCTCATGAATGATACTCAAATCCAGATTTAATGCTGTAATAGCTTGGACACTTTCATCCGGGTAGAAAGAGATATATAACTGACTGTCATCCGCGTAAATATGCATCAAACAAGATATTATAAACTTTATGAATAGCGAAATATACATGATAAAAAGCAGTAGTCCCAATATGGAACCCTGCGGTACACCTTTGCATATTTCTAAAAATGATGACACTCTACCACCATGAAAAACCGCCTGAAACCGATTCACCAAATAAGAGGAAAGAAGCCTAACCGAGTCCTCAGAAAAACCAAGATGTACTAAAATTGCGTCAAACATTTTGTGATTGAGGCTGTCAAAAGCTTTAGAGTAATCTAGGAGTGTCAACAAAGTCAACTTACCCTGATCTGTAGCCCTTATTATATCGTCAGTTATATGTAACAATGCAGTTGTAAAACTGTGATTCACTCTAAATCCTGACTGTGTAGGTGGAATTATTTTGTTCTGATCCAAGTGTGACCAAACTTGTTTGCTAATGATTTTTTCCAAAATTTTTGACAAGGTACGCAAAATACTTATCGGTCGTAAACCATTCAGGTCCTTAGGATTAATGACCTTCGGCACGGGAATAACGAGGGCCTTCTTCCATTGACTCGGAAAAATAGAATTCCGCAAGCAAAAATTCAAAACATGTGTGATATGGGGCAGTATGTGAGGAACACACAAATGCAGGGTGAGTATGTTGACGCCATCATGACCAGTAGCCTTACTACCTATAGACCTTATAATTTCCAATACGTCAATCTCGCCAACTGTTTTAAAATTAAAGTTACTAGCTGCGATGCAATTATCTCGGTTAGAATAAAAAGCTAACAAGTCACCATCAGGAGACAGATCAGGTACAGAATTCAAAAAATGACGATTCATACTATCGATATCATTAAACTCAGAGGGCAATACTATATTTTTACTTTTGATGAAACCGATTCTCTTCAGATGGGCCCAAGAAGTCTTTAGATTATTAGAGTCATTAATATATTTAGTGTAGTAATTTTTCTTTTCCTTTTTAACAGCGGCTGTGATAGAATTTCTGAGTTGTTTATAAGTATTCCAAACACCGATCCGCTTAGTCTTTTTGAACTCAGAGAAGACCTTGTTTCTCATCTTAATCATATCCCTCAGGGTGTCAGTTAACCATGGCGCATATTTTCTCGAAATTTTATATGTTCTGTACGGGGCATGCAGATCCAATAGAGTGATGATATTCGAGGTAAGAAAATCTACCTTCTCATCAACCGTTGCCTTGTCATAAATGTTATTCCACGGAATGGACATTAGATCATATTTGAATTGGACATAATTTAGATTTTTGAAATCTCTAGAAGTTCTAAAGACCGGACTTGTCCTCTGTACTCGAACATCAACAGTGCAATGAACAAGGTCGTGATCACTCACCTGCGGCACAGGCAACACCCCAGAAACCTTTACCATTTCGACATCAGACACAAGGATATAATCAATTAATGTTGAGGAACTTAAAGTTGTTCTAGTAGGCTCCTCAATTATGTGTTGCAGATCAAACGTTCATTAAATTTGATTTCTTGCCTGTTGATTTTCTGGCACATTTGATTGTTAACTCAATAATGATTGCAATATTCTTTTGAAACTTGAAGAAGTTATTCTTAGTTTTCATTATTACTTTTTTTTTATTTGCATTTGTATGCGCCTTCGCGACGTAGCAAATATTGATTCCCATACTATTGACAAAATCACTGCCTTGCTATTTGTGGTAATATATTGATATTTGATTGAGTTTCACCGAGGAAGGTGACATATAGATAATGAAAACAAGTCAACTTACAAATTGGACAAAATATTCATAATGTTTCTTTGTCGACATACCTGACGAATATTTCATAATAAAATCTCTACTTAGAAAATGAGGAAACTCAAAAATTTAACTTAGCGATAATCAGTTTCATGATTTGCTTTCTTCTCAGCACATTCGCCATTTGGCAACTATGATTCTTCTACGTATCACGAGAAATTATGAAATTTCTGATTTGAGCGCTGCTCTATTGATAATTGAATGAATTCTACTGACCGTGGCTTAAAATGGGTAAATAATACGATCTTTACTTGTAAACTCCGATAATTATTTGTTATCGGGTATAACAATTCTTGCATTTTGAAATTTTGGTAGTGCATTCGCCATTTAGCAACAATGATCCCTGTATTCATCAGCGGGCAGTATCGAATCTCTGATTTGATATAAGCGCTATTCTATTGATAGTTGAATAACTTTCACTCTACATAGCCCACGAATAGATCATTATATAATGTTAACGTATAAAATGAGGAAGATATTCAAAAATTATTGCAATGTTCACTTACAATTTGAAGCAGATATTCTTTATTTTCATTATGAACTTTTTTCTTAATTTTGCATTTCTATGCACCTTCGCAATGAAGCACGCAATGATTCCTACACTATTGATAAAATCACTGACATGTTATATGTGGTGTGATACACTGATATTTCATTGAGTTTCACTGAGAAAGGTGACATACTACTCTGTCAAGAAAATACCGGGAATTTTCAATTAAAACAGCATTTTTACATTTAATCGTCAAAATTTATTGGGTCGCCTTCAAAATAGGCTCCATTTGCTCCAATACGTCTATGCCAACGGCACTTCGAATTATCGAAACATTTTTTATAGGCGCTTTCCGGGATGGACTTTAGCTCTCGCGCCGAATTTTGTTTTATGGCTTCAATCGACTCAAAACGGGTGCCACGAAGGGGCAATTTTAGTTTTGGAAAGAGGAAAAAGTCGCAGGGAGCCAAATCCGGCGAATACGGTGGTTGCTGAAGCACGTTTGTTGAGTTTTTGGCGAGAAAGTCAGTCACAATCGTAGCTCGGTGAGAAGGCGCGTTATCGTCCCATTGTAATCACCCATAGTAAAAATCGGCACGCACTCTGACATCGACTGACTTAATCAGCTGTTGCAAACACACTAGTTGACAGATCCCGCTCAAGCTTGGCATAGTAATTAAGGACAGTGGTACCAACCTAGGAAAAAAAATTTTTACCTGCCTCATTGCCTCGCCAGATTTAAATCGATAATTCCCGGTACTTTCTTGACAGAATGTATAGATAATAAAAACAAATCAACTTCCAAATTGGACAAAATATTCATAATGTTTCCTCGTCGACACAGCTCATGAATAGATCATAATATAATCTGTACTTATAAAATGAGCGAAAATATTTAAAAATTTACCTTAGCGATAATCGATTTCATGATTTGCACTTTTAACGGCGCATTTGCCATTTGGCAACTTTGATTCTTCTACTTATCGGGAGAAATTACGAAATTTCTGACTTGATATGAGCGCTGCTATATTAATCAGTAAATAAATTTCACTGACCGCTTAAAATGTGTATTAATTCGATCTTGACTTGCTAACTTAGGATAATATTTGAAATTATTTGTTATCGGGTATGATAATTATTGTATTTTGTTTGTGCATTCGCCATTTAGCAACAACGATTCCTGTATTCAACAGTGGGCAGTATCGAATCTCTGATGTGTTATAAGAGGTGTTATATTGATAGTTAAACGACTTTCACTTTACATAACCCACGAATAGATCATAATTCTTTACTTATAAGATGAGGAAGATATTCAAAAATGATTGCAATATTCGCTTGCAATTTGAAGCAGGTATTATTTATTTTCCTTATCAACTTTGTTTCCTTAATTTTCCATTTGTTTGCGGCTTCGCAATGAAGCAAACAATGATTCCTGTAGTAGTACTAAAATCACTGACTTTGTGGTAATATACTGATATTTCATCGAGTTTCACTGAGAAAGATGACATATTGATAATGAAAACAAGTCAACCTAGAAATTGGGCGAGATATTCATTATGTTTCCTTGTCGACATAGCTCACGTATAGATAATATAATAGTTTCATAATTTGCATATTTAGCGCATTCGCCATTTTGCAACTCTGATTCGTCTAGACGTCGCGATAAATTATGAAAACCATGACTTGATATGAGCGTTACTACTGATAGTACTGATAGTTGAATAAATTCCACTAACCGTAGCTATATACAATCTAAACTTGTAGGATAATAATCGAAATTATTCCTTATCGGCTATCAATTCTGTATTTTGAAACTTGGTGGCGCATTCGCCATTTAGCAACAATGATTCGTGTATTTATCAACAGGCAGTATGAAATCTCTGGTTTGATATAATCGTTAGACTTTTGATACTTACATTCTGTCAAGAAAGTACCGGGAATTATCGATTTAAATCTGGCGGGGCAATGAGGCAGGTAAAAATTGTTTTTCCTAGGTTGGTACCACTGTCCTTAATTACTATGCCAAGCTTGAGCGGGATCTGTCGACTAGTGTGTTTGCAACAGCTGATTAAGTCAGTCGATGTCAGAGTACGTGCCGATTTTTACTATGGGTGATAACGTTGAGCAAAGAATCTGTTTAAAGTTTTGTGTTGCAAATGAATTTTCGTATGCCGATGCATTGAAAATGTTGCAAAAGGCCTTTGGTGATAATGCTCTATCGGAAACTCGTGCATATCAGTGGTACAGAGCCTTCAAGGACGGTCGTGAAGTGGTCGCCCATCGACGGCTTCGATCGAAGATAACGTCGATAAAATTAAGAAAAGGGTGCTGGAAAACCGTCGCACCAGCTTGAGAGAGATAGCACATGATCTTAAGATATCCCACGAGTCCGCACGTACGATTTTGATTGATATTTTGGGCATGAGAAAGGTGGCCGCACGACTCGTACCGAAAGACCTGAATTTTCTTCAAAAACGTCATCGTGAACAGGTTGCTTCAGACATGCTGGATCGCTGTAATTCCGATTCTACATTCATGGAACGCATTATAACAGGTGATGAGACCTGGGTCTACGAGTACGATATGCAAATAAGCCAGCAATCATCGGAATGGGTGGCAAAAAATGAGCCGAAACCGAAAAAACCACGCCAAAGCCGCTCGAAAATGAAGGTGATGCTCATTGTTTTCTTCGATATCCGTGGGGTGGTGCACTACGAATTCGTTCCAGAGGGTCAGACGGTAAACAAGGAGTATTACCTAGGCGTTATGAAACGTTTGCGTGAGCGTATCCGTAAGAAGCGGCCAAATTTGTGGGCGAACAACTCATGGATTTTGCATGACGATAACGCGCCTTCTCACCGAGCTACGATTGTGACTGACTTTCTCGCCAAACGTGCTTCAGCAACCACCGTATTCGCCGGATTTGGCTCCCTGTGACTTTTTCCTCTTCCCAAAACTAAAATTGCCCCTTCGTGGCACCGTTTTGAGTCGATTGAAGCCATAAAACAAAATTCGGCGCGAGAGCTAAAGTCCATCCCGGAAAGCGCCAATAAAAAATGTTTCGATAATTGGAAGTGCCGTGGCATAGATGTATTGGAGCAAATGGAGCCTATTTTGAAGGCGACCCAATAAATTTTGACGATTAAATGTAAAAATGTTCTTTTAATTGAAAATTCACGGTACTTTCTTGAAAGAGTAGTATAAGAGACAGTATTTAAATTTCCACAAAATTGTTTATAATACAACAATTGTTTCGCCACGATGTGGCTTCTTGAGGTGTCTAAATTCTACTGGCTGATGGTGTCTAGTGTAACCGAGTTTAAATACATTTTTAAGTACGTGACAAAATAATGGAAGAACAAGTCATAAAAACTTGAGGTGTTTATTAGAGTTTGCCACTAAGAAAGGCTTTTAGGGAAAGATATTCAGTAATGGAGATTTTTCAACATCTGTTTGTTCATTCAAAAGGATTTTACGGGCATTGTACCTGTTGATTCAAGAAATTCTAAAAGTGTAAATCTAGAACTTTTGCTTTCGACGTGGATAATTTCATAGTTATTTTTGAAATTATGCCTGAATCAACCAGTAGAATGTAGATACCTGAAGAAGCCACATCGTGGCGAAACAATTGTTGTATTATAAACATTATATATTTTTTTAAAATGAGTTTCCAACAAGTAAAGACCGAATCAATCAAACATTTATTGTATTATCGATTGAAACAACGTTGATTTGAAATAATTCGGTGATAGACGGTTTACAACCAATTCAATTCGAATGCGTCAATGAATGCTATAAAAGAATATATTAAATCAATACTCATATTTTGGAAACAAGGTAATCCGATATATTATTTAGAATTCAGTTCTGATTCGATGGAATATTCACAAAATATCTACGAATATTCCGGTGCAATGAAATAATATATGGAATCGATGACGTTAACGCGATGTGAAAATGCTTCTGGGTATTGAAGAGATCCACATATTGTACAACTATTGTGTAAAAATTGCTTTGCACTAGGATAAATACATCCTAGTAATAGAAAAAGGCTCTGACAAATAGTCGTTTCCCATGGTAAAAATGTAGAGGTACTGGTATGGATTTTAGGGATAAAATAACGAATATGAAAATTATAAATTGAAAGTTTTTCGAATTGGAACAGTGCAAGATATATTTGTGTTGTTTGAATGAAGCCGAATAGTTTCTGTTGATTGTCAGGCCTAAGCAGCGGACATGCATGTTTCATAGATTTTTGGTTATTCATCAGTTCATTGCTTTTATGCCAACGCACCTATATTTTCCCTCCATAGCGACTCTACTGTTTTGCCAAACAACAGCGCCATCGAATGCACGCCAGTATACATATACTGCATACAACCACAGGCTAAGTCAAGAGTAAAACTGTATTTCTAATTATTTATAGCGTTACAGACGTAGAAATCTTCCTCTAGCTCAAGTACCATCCAATTAAGCCGCTATGCCAATAATTATCTTTTCTCTCTAAATGAATTAATTAAATCAGTGGAAAAAATTGAAAATCAAAACAGATTTAATCTGTTGTCTTCTACAATTTTAATTTCAAAAAATTCTTTGAAGAAACTTTAAGAATTAAATTAATGTCTTTATAAGCACTGCTCATATTTAATAGACGTATAAAGTCAAAATTCATCATACAATGTCAAATTGAATCAAGAAAAACCAACGAATATAAACTGTCAATTGAAATTAAAATATGAATAAGCAAACATTTTTTTTGTTTCGTTCCAGGCATTCGTAATGAACTCTTCAGACAAACTTACGAAGCCCTGTTTGTTACAAAATGTATTGTTTTCTGATCCCATATTAATGAAAAATAACTCTTTCTCAAAAATATAAAACATAATTTCAAGAACTTCTCAAAAACTAATTTATTTGAAATATTCAATATATTTAAATAAATTACTTCAAAAAATCTCAGAACATGTAGCACATCTTCAAGAAATAATTAAAGTTACGATAAAATCAGTTCAACTTTACATATAAAAAATAATAAAATCAATTAAACAATGTATAGACTTACTCAGTGACAACTTAGGAATACACGGTCCTCAACAGACATATAAGTAAACACCTTTATATCCAAGGTACTTATGTTCCATGTTCACAGAAAATCATACAAAGCTTATAAGGCACTTGGCCTCAGTTAATTTTTTGAAATTAAAATTGTAGAAGACAACAGATTAAATCTGTTTTGATTTTCAATTTTGTAATAATCCTTCTACCAAGTAAAAAACCGTTCCTTTCATTTAAATCAGTGGACATTTATTACGAATATGATAACGAATATGAGAATGGTAAAAAGGAAGTTTTTCGAAGCGAAACAATACTACATACATCTGTTACACTTCAAAACTTAAATAGAGCGGAATAGGATTTGTTGATTGGCGAGCGTAAGCAGAATACATGCATGTTTCATTGCTTTTTGGGTGTAACTGTACGTACAGAAAAAAATAGCGCTGCTGTAATTCATAGTGTTAATGATGATCCAGATTTGTCTATTCGTCGACGTTCACAACAAGTTGGACTCTGTGCATCCACCACATGGAAAATTTTGCGTAAAGATCTTCTTCTACACCTATCCAACGGGTTCAACAACTAAAGCCACTTGACCATAATAAGCGTCGTTTGTTTGCTGATTGGGCCCTAGAACAGCTTGAAGTTGACCTACTTTTTATCATAAAATTGTGTTTAGTGATGAAGCTCATTTCTGGTTGAACGGCTATGTAAACAAGCAAAATTGCCGTACATGGAGTGGAAACAATTCTCAAGAAGTTCTGCAGGTTCCATTGCATCCTGTATGGTGTGCTTTATACGCTGGAAGCATTATCGGTCCATATATCTTTAAAAACGATGCTGGAGCTAATGTTGCAGTGAATGGTGCTCGTATGTCAAGTCATTGGTTTGTGCTGATGAACCAGAAACAATAGATGCTTCGGAAGCCTACATAACTCGTGTTATTGATGAAATAAGGCCTGAATTACTCGAAAAAGTGATCCAAAATTGGTCTGGTCGAATGCGGTTTCTCAGAGCTAGTCGTGGTGGACATATGCCGAAAATTATTTTTAAAACATAAATCTCAAAAAACTATCTTTCAAATAAAAAAAAATGGCTTCATTCTTAATTTAAATGTGTTTTATATCAGTGTAAAGTTCTATCACTCTAAAAAAACACCCGATATGTATTCACTCGCATTAGAAGTCGCTGTTGTTTGACAAAACATTAGGGTCACTCTGCAGGGCGAATATAGATACGTGGCTGTGTTGCATTTGTTGGCATTAAAGCAATTCACTGATGAATAGGCAAAAAGCTATAAAACGTTCACTAAAATACGATTACTTTCGGCAGTCATTTTCTTCATATTGAAGTAATGAAATGAAAAACTCTCTGCAAAAACACATTATTCGATACATTATTGGACACTTTAAGAGCACAAAGAAACTATCTTGTTCACACTTCAGCGAAATGACAGATACTGAAAAATAAGCCGAATAATGAGACTTCAAAATGAAAGTTATATCAGATGAAACAAGGGAGTAGCGATTTTTAATCCTTATAAATGCCAGTAGAAAAAATACTCGTCTCGCAGCAATTCATATTCTTCTCAACGATTTATAGGGTCTTCTCGTAGCTATTTAATTATGTTTCACGTTCATTCAAACACAATAACACTTTTCTATGGTTTCTTCGTATCTCTCGAAGCACCGAAATAAAAATCCATACAATGGTAACGCGCCGTATAGAAAATTCTGCGAACACAGAAGAATTTTCATTTCGTTGTTGTAACAAATGAGGAGAGCAGCGGAAATTCATAATGAATGGCATTCAAGAAATCCCCATTTGTTCCCGAAACCAAACCGTTTCCCATTTCCGTCACCCCGATTTTTTTATATATATTCTCTGGGAAATATGTATTGACTGAACCGAACCAAACACAAAGGAGATGATGGAACAATCGACGTCGAAGATGGAGTAACGTGTGTTAATAATGAAAAAACGAGACGCGTGGCACATATCGCAAATTCAATCTCGCTTTTAATTCACACAGCGTTAAGGGTCTTGCGCGCACAATTTCCTGGATATGGGAATGATTTTCTCTTTGACTTTGACTAAAATAGGTAGCTCGTTGTTTGATGTCGGTAGGTATGTGTGTGCAGTAGGTGTATTTGGCTGAACTGAAGGGTATTGTGGGCATTTTGCTATTTATGCGCGATGATTGGAATATTCTATGCGCGAAGTGGGGTATTTCAGAAAGCTTTGAATTATGTTTGGTGGAATGAAGGGAGAAAAAGTAGTGAAACTATTGTTTAAGTTATTCGAAAGAAGCATTATTTTAAATTTAATATCAATGGAAGTATTGCATTGTATTGATATAACTTTTCGAATTCTTCTTCAATAATTGATTGAAGCCGTCTCATTTAGAGACGGCCCTGTCTACATTAGAACATAATTCATCATCTACTTATCACTGGTGCGATACTTAAATCTTTTCATGTAGATATTTTCAACCTAGCAGTTTTTGAGTCTGAACTTTGAAGTTTTATTGCATCTGCACACTTGGCTTATCCTTTCTCACATAGAACCCTTAGAAAACTTTAAAGCTTTTGATATATCTAGTGCCTATTAATTAGTTATATTCAACGACGCAGCATTGAGAATTATAATCTGTTACATTCTATCCTTATCTACTAGCATTGACCTCATATTTTTTTCTATAATCAATGAGAAAGTTTATTCCACTCATTCAGTCAACCCTTACAAATAGGCTTTACAATCAATTCCCTCTTTTTATTAGGAAAGATGCACTGATACACCTCTAACATTCAGTTTGAAATAAACTGTGAAATCAACTTTGTCGCTTGTACCCTTTAGGTCCAAGATATTTTATTTTCCCTTGTGATAGTCAACCTCTTTTCTTGTGGTCCTTCAGTCCAACATATTGCACTACTTTGATAATCAATCCTTGTCGTTTATTGCCTCACGGTCCAATATTTGCATTACCACTAATAATCAATCTTTTCGCTTGGGATCTTTCGGTCCAAGATATTTCATTATCACTGTGATAGTCAACCTTGTCGCCTGTGATCTTTTGGTCCAAGATATTTGATTAATACTTCGGTAATAACCACCCTTTGTCGTTTGTGCCTTCGGCGCAAATCATTCCATTTTTTTTGGAATACTCAAATTTGTCGCATGTTTCTCCGCTCAAGATTATCACGATTACTGTAAACGTATTGATCCACATTGTACCTTTTAACTTGGTTTGTATACAGTATGCCAGAGAGATAAAGAATTGGAAGAAGTGAAGAAAATATTTCTGACGTACATGAAGGTGTTCGTGAAGACAAAAATTTATCGATTTCTCGACGTTCACAAGAACTAGACATCTCCCAGATGTTTTGTGGCGAATTTTACCGAAAGACCTTGGTTAACATCCATACAAAATTATTTTCACTCAAGAACTCAAACCAAAAGATCATTTAAAGCGTCCTTTATCACCTTATTGAAAACAAAATTCGGTAATTCGATTATTTCAACAAATGGACCGATAAATTATCCGTCACGTTCCTGCGATTTATCTCCATTGGACTTCTTCCTTTGGGGTTGCATTAAGTCATTGGTTCACAGCATCAAGCAGATTTATACGATTCACAGATCAATATTGAACGAATAATTGCAAACATACGACCTGATTTGTGTTAGAGTCATGGAAAATTGGGTTCAACGACTTCATTCCTGTTAGCGTGGTGGACATTTAAATGATGTTTTATTTCGTAGCTAAAAGTATCCATTTCACTTTATAGTGAAATGAAAATTTCAATAATTTTCAAATAAATAATGTGTTTTATTCACAAAACAAAAAGGGGCGCTATTAATTAAAGACTCTTTATAAGTTAGATGACTGAGGACCGTATTATGTGGCGAGTTTAGAAAATTGGTGGTATTTTTATTTCTTGTGGAGTAAATACATGACATCAGTTAAATTTTAGATGGGGCCGCTTTATGCACGAAATTTCATGAAACAATCAAGTTTCTCCTCCAGAATTAGACAGCATTGAGGTTTTCAATTCTTAGGAAAGTTCCAAAGTAATCAGCGAAAGGGATAAATTTACAAATCTCAAGTATTGAGTGATTTATTTGTGTATTACAAACAATAAGGGACCCAAATAGGAACCTTGTGGTACACCAGAAGTGGCTGAAAATTATCGTGATTTAAATTTATCCACTGAAACCTTTTTTCAAGGATTCAAACCAACGTAGAAGTGAGTCGCACACCCCAATCTCACGCAATCTAGTGATTACCAAGTGAATGCTCACTTTATCGAAGCCCTTGCTGAGGGTGTATACCGCCGATTTGAGTACCTTTACAAGGACCTTCAAGAAGATATTCCATGAAAGTTATTGAATTGGTTTCTGTACGTACCACGGTTAGTTTACCGTAGTATTTTGCCTATTATTTCAGTATTTTGAAATAACAGGCAATTGCAAAATAACAAAATTTGAATATAAAAACAAATTGAAATATGTTTATCTTCTACAATTTTAATTTCAAAAAAAATTTTTATTCAAAAAACTTTTAGAAATAAATTTATGTCTAACAAGCACCGCTTACATTTAATAGACGTATATAATCAAAACTCAATATATAATGTCAAATGGAATAAATAACCCAACAGATATACGAAAGTAATTAAAATTAATAAATAAATATTCAAAGGAGACAAAATTTTGTTTCTGGTCTTACCTTTAAGAACACACAATTGCGTTTTAAAAAACATGAACACACTTAAAGGACTTCTTAAAGAATATAATTTATTTTATATATAATATATAATTATATTTTGGCTTCAATAAATCTCATTATAGAATGTCAATGAATTTAAATAAACCTTAAAATAACTCACACTGTTCTTTGATTTTGTTAGAACATAGATCAATCTTGAATTATATAGTTGATCTGTATTTCGAAGCTTAAGTCTTTTAACACGTGAGTGATATAGGTTATGTTTTTGATTTTGATATTTGGAATATTAAAAGAGGACTGAAGACGGGATTGTCTAGAATTATATTTGTTTTTGAAGATATAGTGCACATTTTTTCAGAGATTTTTGAAATAATTTATTCGAATATATAAATATATTAAATATTTCAAATAAATTATATTCTTTGAGAAGTCCTTTAAGTATGTTCATGTTTTTTAAAAGGCAATTTTGTGTTCTTAAAGGTAAGACCAGAAACAAAATTTTGTCTCCTTTGAATATTTATTTATTAATTTTAATTACTTTCGTATATATCTGTTGGGTTATTTATTCCATTTGAAATTATATATTGAGTTTTGATTATATACGTCTATTAAATGTAAGCGGTGCTTGTTAGACATAAATTTATTTCTAAAAGTTTTTTGAATAAAAAATTTTTTTTTCAAATTAAAATTGTAGAAGATGAACATATTCCAATTTGTTTTAATATTCAAATTTTGTTATATTTCTTCTATCAAGTAAAAGGCCTTTCTATTTTAAATTGCAAAATAATTAATCTGGATGATTAATTTCGATGAGTTTAAGTGAACTGTATTATGACGTAGTTCTAACGAAAAGTTTTACTTCAAGGCTCTTGTATGTAGTTATCTCGATGATGAACTAGCTTTGTTAATCCAATAAGATAAACCAACGAAAATTGTAAGTAAAAAAAATGTATATGAGACAGTAAATTATTTCCACAAAAATGTTTGTACTACTACAACAATTGTTTCACTACGATGTGGCTTCTTCAGGTATTACATTGTACTGTCTGATAGTATTCAGTGTAACCGAGTTTATATACATTTTTAGGTACGTGACCAAATAATAGAAGCACAAGTCATAAAAACTCTAGGTGTTTATTGCAGTTTGCCGCTAAAAATGCCATTAAGGAGAAATATTCAGTAATGGAGACTTATGAACATCTGTTTGTTCGTTCAAAAGGATTTTACGGGCATTATACCTGTTGATTTCAAGAAATTCTAAAAGTGTTAATCTAGAACTTTTGCTTTCATTGTGGATAATTTCATAATTATTGTTGTCAAAAGGTGTCAATATTACACTAAAAACAAATGTAATGAATTTGCCAATACTTTGGCAATCGACTGGATTACTATATTAATAATAATAACCGCGAAAATTTGAACCGAATTATCACAAGCTATGTACGACAAATTTGACTTTCTGAATGATAGTGCGTAATGTAGCAAAAGCTACATACGATAAGTTTGACTATTACTAGAATAATAATTTTACAGTCTTTTCGAAGACTGAACGTTAGAGGTGCTCGATGCATCCCTTCTAACAAAAAGAGGGAAATTAAATTGATTGAAAGGTCCATTTGAAAGTGGACTGAATGAACGAAATAAACCTTCTTATTGGTTTCAGAAAAATTATGAGATTAATACAAGTATAGAAGGATAGAATAGTTTACAATGCGGAATGCTGTGTCATGTCAAATTAACAGGCATAAATAAATCAAAATCTCTAGAAATGACTTTCTATGTTTTCTAAGGCCATATATAATCATTAGAAAACAAATAATCTGAAGTGTAAACAGTTCGAACGATAATTCTCAAATCTTCCAAATTGAAATATCAACGTGTAAGACCTAAGTATCGATGATAATATGAATTCGAACGACAGGGCCGTCTCTAATGAGACGGAACAGTTTCAGTTGAACGTCCTTTGAAAAATCAATGCAGTTCGGAAATTATCCGCGATTTAACAAAATGGAACAAGTGGGGGTATACTAACGATTCAAATAATTTATTACCGACATCGGAAAGCTTACCAAATGTTATATATGCTATAATTTTCAATCAAATTTTTTTACCTGCCTTGAAATAGGAACAATGCATGCCTCCTTCCATCGGTTGGGGAAAATTCCAGTTGACAGTGATTTATTAAATATTTTTTAATGCTGTACAATGTGTGTTAATTCTGTATGTATACTGAAAAAAAACAAGGTTTCAGAGAAAATTTTCGTGAAATTTTCTAGAATCAAAATTCATAGAGAAGTGTAACAGAATTACTCTGCTTGATATTTAAAATATTGGAAAAAACCGTATCAAGGTGAAGAAAGTGAGAAGAGTTGTTCATGGTCGTTTCAATTAACTGAAATTTTTGTTCATTTCGAAATTCCTAATTCCTGCAAACCTGACAGTTTATTTGACATCTTAATTGCATACCGTATAAAAGAGTTCTTCAATAAAAAAATTATTGAATTCAAACTAGCAACTTCAAAATACGACACGAAATGTAAAACTTTCCGTATTGAGTCCGTTAATCTATCCATATCCACAGATACCTGATAATTATTGGAATTATTCCCTGAAAATTAACATATTCCCATTCGTCCGACACGAACAACCCCTATCTGGAATGAGCCTATCGCATGTTCCCTTCTTTCGTGCACCTCTTTGAAACATTTATTTCGCGTAGACAATAACACTACTTTACAGTACCCATGCTCCGATTCTTTGATGACTATTCGCTCAATTCTCATTAAATTTCGTCATTAGGAAGCGTGATTCTTAATTAGATTAATGCGCTCGGAAAACGTGATAGGATTAATTCGAGTCGCCCGGGAATAACTGCGATTTCGCGTTTCGAATAGCAGTCGATACTGAAATATTCACTTTAAAGGGTTTAATTTGGATTGGAGTTGAGACCAGCGAGGAAATTCGTTCCATGGCTTGCTTGATTATTTCGGAAGAATGGGTACCATCAAATTGTTCAGAGTTGACGTAGCGAAATGATGATAAAGAACTTCATTTGTTGTTCAAGGATAATTTGTGAAAACTACATTCATATTGTGGGGAAAAGCGCTTTTATCTCAGTCGATGGAAATATAAATGTTGAAATTGGATTTTTTGTGTAAATAAATCAAATTTCTACTTGTATATATCGGTTGTTTTTGAGAGTGATAGAACTTGAAATAACACATTTAAATTAATACTGAAGCCAATTTCAGGCCTTATTTCATCAAAAACACGAGTTATGTTGGCTTCCAAAGCGTCTATTGTTTCTGATTTATCTGCATAAACCAATGTCTTGACATAACCCCAAAGAAAATAATCCAGTGGAGTTATGTCGAATGATCTTGGAGGCCAATTAATTGGACCATTTCTCGAAATAATGCTATCTCAATATCTTTCTTTCAATAAATCAATTGTTACGATAGCAGCATGAGGTGTAGCATCATCTTGTTGAAACCAAAACACTTCTGGGTCGATACTATTCAAATTTTGAAACAAATAATTATTAATCATAGATCTGTAATGAGCACCATTCACTGCAACATTAGCTCCAGCATCGTTTTTAAAGATATATGGACCGATAATGCTTCCAGCGAATAAAGCACACCATACAGGATGCAATGGAACCTGCAGAACTTCTTGAGGATTGTTTTCACTCCATATACGGCAAATTTGCTTGTTTACATAGCCGTTCAACTTGAAATGAGCTTCATTACTAAACACGATTTTACAATAAAAATGTGGATCAACTTATTATGATCAAGTGGCTTCAGTTCTTGAACTAGTTGGATCTTCGATGGGTGTAGACCAAGATCTTTACGCAAAATTTTTCATGTGGTAGATGCACGAGTCCAACTTGTTGTGAACGTCAACGAATAGACAAATCTGTATCATCATTAACACTATGACTTAAGGCAGCGATATTTTCTTCTATACGTACAGTTCTTTGTCATGTTGTTGTTGCTGCATCGAGTAGAGAAAATGTTGTCCGAAATCTATCGATAGTTCGACGAATAAGTTGCTCTGATGGACGATTATAATAAATTAATTATAAACATAAATTTCACGAAGTGCTCTAAAAGTTTGGCGAATAGAACATTGATTTTGAAAATAAATTTCAACAATTTGTAAACGTTGTTGCGGCTTGAATCTTTCCGTGATAATTTGTGAATGCTTACTGAACAGAAATGTCGAAACAACATGACTTTTACCTTCTGTCAAATCACAGTTATCTCTATCGAAAATTCTATCACTCTAAAAAAACACCCGATAGTAGAAATTAATACTAGTAATGGGTGGAATTCTTCAACTTCGAAGGAACGTCTGAATGAGGCTCCTATAAACGCTCAAGTATCGTTTAATTCACATCTTTCTACCAGATCTTGATGTCAGCTATCGAAAAATTTTGTCACACTTAATCAATTACTTAAGTGTATTCCCTGCTATTGTAAAATAGACTTGTTTTTATTAATTTATTTAATTGAGATTGTATTGTTTCCAAATATTCATCTTCTCAAACTTGTATAAAATCTGGATGGAATGAAGTGAAAGTTTTTTTTTTTTCATCTTTGAATTGCGTTCTTATAATAGACAATAGTAATAGGTTTCAAATGCATGTAGGTACTTTTTTTGCTAATCAACATTTTACTGAATGTTTCGGGATGGTAGAATGAGTTAAAGGTGAATGAAGCTGCCGGCTTAGCTCTAGTGGAGAAGGGGTAAGATTATTCATTTTTATTCTGTAAATAATTCAGTAAAATGGGCGCCAGATGATTTCATTTTAGATCGCTTTCCTTCAAACTTTCACCAAAACTACCAAAACAAATTATAGGAAATTGAAAATCTTACTAAAGAAAAGAACTAGGTTCAATAAAACATATTGATCATCATATATTATGAGATTTATTGTCCTTCAAGAAAATTTGCACAAAAAAAATACTATTAATGATATGAATGCCGGCTTTTATGTACAGAAACTTCATGCAGTCTCAAACCTTGATTGCATAAACTCTTAAATGATTATATGTACTTGATATTCATTCCAATTCAATTATTGACTAAAACCAGCTAGAAAATAAACTATATATGATCTTGAAATAAATGAAATAATAAAATATGTAAATGGACTAAATGAAATATGTAGTCCAATACTATTCACTGCAATGTCTAATTTAAGAATTCAAAGCACTTTTCATAAAATATTCTAATGAAAAAAAGTGCACTCATCCACAAAGAAATATCCTATAGGCTTCACGTTCGGTTCTCTCCAACCATATAGCAGTGAGTTAGGGTTCTCAACCACAAGTTCACAAGGCGTTGTTAATAATAATAATAATAATAATAATATTTATTCATTAAGAGTAGATAACACATCAAAAATTATTTTTAAGCTCATTCACAAGTACACACTACACAAGGTGAATAAATAAACGATATCACAGAAGCTTTAGCTCCGAGAAGCTATAGCTTGTACGTGATGTAATACTATTTAAATTACTCTTTTCCTACGATGGACGAACAAATATCTACAGAAAAATATAATATACAAAAAGAAAATACACACAAATATATCCTATCTTAATGAGAACCTTTGATTAACAAAATTATGTAGTTCTCTCCTTCCGTACGAGAGAATCCAGTTTTTCAAATTTTCCTTAAACATGTTAAGGCTGTTAATATTCCTAATGTTACGAGGAAGTTCACTGTAGAGTTTCGGTGCAAGGAAGCTGCAGTGACGCTGTCCCACAGACTTAACACAATGAGGGACGCTGAGTGCATTTACCCTATTTCGTGTATTGTAACAATGTGTGACGGGATTGGAAGCCATTTTGGATTTCTTGATATTAATCAGCATGTGCATACAGAAGAGTTGTCTAATATCCAGTATTTCAGCCTCCTTGAATAGTTTTTCACCAGAGAAAGTGAGAGGTCTACTATAGATGATTCGAAGAATCCATTTTTGAATTACAACCAAGTCTTTCAGATGGTTATCCGTAGCACCACCCCAACCTATGATTCCATAATTCAGCTGGGACTGCACTAACGCAAAATAGAGCATTCTGAGGTGTCTCACGTCAAGATAATCTTTGAGAAATTTAAGTTTGTATAAAACTCCTCTTAGTTTATTGACCAAATTTTTTATGTGCAAGTCCCACCTCAAATGTCGGTCAATTGTTACACCCAAATACCTAACCGAGTCCGCTTCTGGGATAACTGAACCAGGTGTGATCTCAAGGGGCCCCATGCACGGTAATCCACTGCAGTAGGAAGTAAAGGGCAGATATTTCGTTTTTTCTAGGTTTAGTGTCAATGTGTTGTAACTGAACCACTCCATTAAAATTCTGAAGTCATCCTCTGCCTCCGATTTCAAAGAATCCCACGAATCGGATTCACAAAAAAGTGCAGTATCGTCCGCAAAACCAAGAATTTTACCCCTCACTCTGACATCGAGTAAACTATTTATATAGAGCACAAACAAAAGTGGTCCGAGCACAGTGCCCTGTGGTACACCGTAGGTTACACATAAAGGTTCACTCAGTTCCCCATCAATATCCACCTTCTGCTCTCTGTCTGTCAGGTAACTTTCAAGCAAGTCATAGACTTTTCCACGCAAACCATAATTGCTCAATTTATTAAGGAGCTTTCCATGAGAGACTGTGTCAAAGGCTTTAGAAAGATCAATAAAGACGCACAAGGATGGTTTACTCTTATCTAGTGAGTTATAAATGCAGGATGTTAAATGATGTATTGCGTCCTCAGTTGATTTATTCTCTCTAAAACCATATTGATGCTGAGAAATGATGTTATTTTTTTCGCAAAATTTTAATATTCTTGTTTTCAATATTTTTTCCAAGATTTTTGCAATATTAGAGGTTAGAGAGATTGGCCTATAGTTTTCCATCTGCAATCTATTTCCATTCTTGTATAGGGGCTTAACGATTCCGACCTTCAACTTTTTTGGAAAATATCCTTTATCGAAGCAGCGATTTATCAAATGTGTTAGGGGGGTCTTTATTTCATCAGATATTTTCCTCAGCGTTTCTGCTCTGATATTGTCACATCCAGGTGACCTTTTCTGTTTCAGCTGCTTTATTGTCTCAAGAACTTCTTCATTAGTGGCCGGAAATAGACCCATGGAGTTTTTCACTCCTTTGAGAGGTTCTGTGTAATTGTCATCCGACATTAGATTGCATAATCCAAACCTCCACAATTGAAACTAAGGAAATGCAAAATAAACAGCCTGAAATCGGAAACGCCGCCTCCGAATTGAGGGGTAGAAGCTCCCTCATAACACCGTTTCACTTCAGAGCTTCATTGGTGATCACAAGACAAACCATCCATTCATTGGTGACCCCAGATGATCCGATCCCTTCCATCAGGCCGAGGTACCTTTCCTATTTTCGTTCCCCAGTAACTCCGCTGGAGATGGTACCGCGTCCAGCCCAGCGGCGGACTGTTCCCTGCCAAAATTCTAACGCCCTATACCGTATCCCCATCGACGCTCATTGGGAGGGGAGTGTGTAGTGTGCCCGCTCCTTTTGTAGAGTTGTACTCTGCTCTGCTGCAGCTTCCTGGCATAGCATATAGAGGACGCTTTCCGAATACTGAGCTCACCGTCCTCGCCCAGTTCAAGTAGAGCGGAGTAAAAGCATTCGACAATTCATTGTTAAGCCAACGATGCTCAGTTGTACTTCGCCAGATCGTCAGATCTATTTGACTGATGAATTTATCAATTCTGATTTAAATCGGTTTTATGAGACAGCTGAAGATCATCTCCTCAAACTGAATTCTGAGAAGTGTTTTGTATGGTATTTGGTAACAGGCAGAGCTCTGAACTCGTGAAAGATTATTAAGAAATTGAAATAAACCATATAGCTGTAGCTTTTTCCAGGACATGCAAAAACCTGGGTCTTGTTATGGACTCTCAGCTGCACTTTCACGAATACAATAACAACAAACTTCGTTCAACCTATAACTCGATGGGGTTGTTTATACCTTCCAACATTGTCTTTCTGAAGATGCTTTGTGACTCGCTTGTTTGGTCCAAATTCAATCACTGTCTCAGCGTTCACTATCCTTGACGGGAAGTTACTGATAAGCAACGTATCTAAAGAATTCAAAACAGTTGCTTAAGATTCATTTATGGAGTGAGAAGAAGAGTTCAGATTACATTTTCTGTGAAGCGATCAGGCTGGCTGAACAAGTTTTCACGTTGTAAAATACACATTGCTTGTCTTGGTTTCAAGATTCTTACGTACAAGCAACCGCGTTATTTCTGTGATAGGATCCAATAAAGATTTAAGGCCTCAACCTGCGTCATAGATATCTTCTAAAGATGTCACAACTTCAAAATCTTTTTCATGCATAGTTTCAGTTTGGCTGAATATTCTGGGAACTACAGATTTTCTACTGAAGGATTCCTTATTCAGGAATCATCGCAAAAACTTGTGCTTCAGCTACAATGATAGCTTGAAATTTTCATTCAGGATATAGTTTTGAAGGTGACACAGATAAAATCCTTTTCATATCCTAATCCTGATCCTTTCATTTCACAGTCAAAGAAAATGTTCAGTTTTGTATTTTTCGTTGCTCTTGTTTGCTTATCAACATAATTGTTGGATGTAAGGCTATAACAGATTCCTTAACGGGAAACTTGAACTCTTTATGCCTTTTGTTATCAACTCTTGTGGTTACAATAAACGTTTATCTATTTATTATTTGAATCCCTTTGAATCGACAGGTTGGGAATTGCTTTTCAGAATAAAGTGTTCTGTATGAGACGAGCTAATTGACTTGAGCATGATTCTTCATTTGCTTCACATGATTTCTAACATTTAAGAGTATTTACCACTGAGTAACTTGATTCAAATATGTCCGTGAAATTTTCCGTGAACCGCTCCAAACATTCTTAATTCTTAAGGATAGATATCTTGTTTAAATTAATCATTACACTTTTCCCTTTTCACTTTGATACAAAACAGAATATTCCTTAATTTCAACGTCAGGAGGAATTAATTGACTCTTCTTTTCATGGAATTCTATAACAAATTTCCGCCAAGCAAAAAGGATGAATAAACAGAGAGAGGCCAATATTTACATCGAATGTTTGTACTGTACTTCATCCAAAAGCTAGTTGCAGGCTATAATTCTCCCGAGAAAAATTTCTCAAATCCCTCCACACCAGTCAATTGGAGTTACTGAGAGGTCGTATTTATTTGTAGTATCGGGTGTTTCTTTTTAGAGTGATAGAACTTTCGATAGGGATAACTGTGATTTGACAGAAGGTAAAAGCCATGTTGTTTTGACATTTCTGTTCAGTAAGCATTGACAAATTATCATGAAAAGACTCACGCTGCAACAACGTTTACAAATTGTTGAAATTTATTTTCAAATTCAGTGTTCCATTCGCCGAACTTATAGAGCACCATGTGAAAATTATGGGACATAATCGTCCATCAGAGCAGCTTATTCGTCGAACTATCGATAGATTTCGGACAATATTTTCTCTACTCGATGAAACAACAAGAAAAATATGACTGCTTTAGATTTGTCTATTCGTCGACGTTCACAACAAGTTGGACTGTGCATCCACCACATGAAAAATTTTGCATAAAGATCTTGGTTTGCACCCATCCAAGATCCAACTGGTTCAAGAACTAAAGCCACTTGCCCATAATAAGCGTCATTTGTAAGCTTATTAGGCCCTAGAAGAGCTTGAAGTTGATCCACTTTTTTATCGTAAAATTGTATTTAGTGATGAAGCTCATTTCGGGTTGAACGGCTATGAAAGCAAGCAAAATCGACGTATATGGAGTGAAAACAATCCTCAAGAAGTTCTGCAGGTTCCATTGCATCCTGCAAAATGCACTGTATGGTGTGCTTTACACGCTGGAGGCATCATCAGTCCATATCTCTTCAAAAACGATGCTGGAGCTAATGTTCCTCCAGTGAATGTTGCTCGTTATATATCGATGATTAATGATAATTTGTTTCCAAATTTGAATGGTATCGACCCAAAAGTGCTTTGGTTTCAACAAGATGGTGCTACACCTCATGCTGCTACCGTAACAATTGATTTATTGAAAGAAAGATTTGGCGATAACATTATTTCAGGAAATGCTCCAATTAATTGGCTTCCAAGATCATGCGACATAACTCCACTGAATTATTTTCTTTTGGGTTATGTCAAGTCATTGGTTTATGCTGATAAACCAGAAAAAATGGACGCTCTGGAAGCCAACATAACTCGTTTTATTGATGAAATAAGGCCTGAGAATTACTCGAAAAAGTGGTCCAAAATTGGTCAGGTCGAATGCGGTTCCTCAGAGCTAGTCGTGGTGACATATGCCAGAAATTATTTTTTAATACATAAATGTCATAAAAATAATCTTTCAAATAAAAAAATTGGCTTCAATTTTAATTCAAATATGTTTTATTTTAATTTAAATTTCTATCACTCTAAAAAAAACACCAGATATATGAATCTTATTAAAGGTATGGCAGAAATCAACGTCAAATTATTGCAGTTATCAGAAGACAATAAAACACCCTCAATCGTGGGGTTTTAAAAGTTTTAGGTGTTGGTGTAGGTTTTAGATAAAATTAAGATAGTGGTGGAAAATATTGATTCCACTTTTAACATTTTTTCAAATTATCTAACATGAACATGAATGCAGGGTCTCCTTGACAATATCTTCTGGAACTGATATCTTCAATGACTTCTCCAGCTATTTGTTTGGAGTGTAATTGTCTTTTTGTAACTTGTTAATTAAAACCATAGCCCTCAGAAAGCCTTGAGTATATCAGAAATATTTTAAAAAATTGAAAAGAATTAGCTGATAATTTCCTTGTTATTTTTGGAAGTAATTCTTCACCCCAATTAAGGAATAATCAAGAATCTTGGATGGAGTAGTCCGTTATTTTGTCATGGTTCATTTTAAAATGGAATCAAATGAGAAATTACTCAGTTTTCTATCACTTTTCATTGACTGAATACACAGTGATTCAAGTTTCGTAGTGTTCACTACATACAAACTTCGAGAAGTGGGGTTCGCCAAATGTCCCTCTGCTCATTAGATAGTTTTATGTCTAAAACGTGCTTTTGCTTGAATATTTCTATGAATTCCTGAATGTGTAGTTTCTTGTCTTTCTCTTTCAGGTGTAATATTTCAAGATTTTTCAGTTCTGAGAAGATATGATTGGTTTCGCAAGAAGGTATCGCAAATTTAAGTCGTCTTTCAGGTTCCTGAATAACTATTGATATCCTTGGAAAGATCTCCCTATATATGCACTACTGCACGGTTAACAATTTAAATTATAGACTGCAGAAATATTCATCCAGTTTTTTTTTGTCTTCGGCATTGATAGAGAGGTTGAAAATTTTATGTAAGGACGTGAAAGCTATTTTGATATTAGTTTTGAAGATATTTGAGCTATTTTTTGCGAAATTCGTCCAAAACATGTTGTTCTACAAATTTTTTCCAATTGTTTTCTGTTTTAGTATTTATTCCAGAAGGAGTTGTTTTTTTTATTTGAAGTTGAACGTGCTTCGATTTCTCAGATCATAAGCACAACGAAACGGTTACGTTTCATTATAATACAGGATTTTTATAAAAAAGATCTTTACGATAGGTAGAAAGCTGAAAAATAATTGGGGTTTGCACAGTAAGAGATTTTTAATAAAGTATCCGTATTCCAGATAAAGGGCGTTGAAGAAAAAAATGTATACACATTTTTTACGATTTTGCCGAAACTACTGGCGACATTGTAATGAAATTTTATACGAATATTTTTTGGAAGCTGATACATTTCATGAACTTGTTTTTATATTTGACTGTCATAGACGGTTCGTACCAAGTAGTATTGAACATAACTTTTTTAAGATTAGATTTATTAATCAAAACTTCAAATTAACGTAAACATCATTAAACTTTACACCAAAAAGGTACTCTTGATAAAACTCCATATTATGTACCCTCTTCGGAATATTTTGATTTCAAATTATGAATTAATAACCGATGCTGGTATAAAGTAATAATGAAGTTATTAATTATTATTATTAATTAGTACGCATTATGTGAATTAAACATAATTAAATTTTAAATCTCGTTGAAATACAGAGAAGGTATTTCTGAGAAAATTGCTCAAAAATAAAAATGATTCAGGAACTTCATTCAGAACCTATTAAAATCTGAGTAAATTCATTAAAAATTATAAAGACAGTACACATAAAGATGATAAAGCGGGGGTTTATAAATTAACCTGCGTTGATTGCCCAAAAGTACTTAAGACAGACTGGAAGAACTTTCCGACATAGAATTTATGAACATTTGAAGTATTTCCTCAATAATAAAAGTAATTCCACATATTCCAACCATTTGTAAGAAACAGGACATACTTTCATCGACAATTTTCAAATTCTACATATAGAAAGTAGAAGTTATGCCTTAAACCTGATAGAGTCCCTTGAGATAAATAAATACAATAAAATTGGAATATTACTCAACGAACAATTAGATTTAAATAACTCACCCCTGTCAAATATCTTCGTATAAGCCGGAATATACAGAGACCTTTCTAGGGTTTTATTGCTCAATAAACATTTTTTGTACTTACTGTAATATAAATAGCAACCTATTTCGAAAACAAAGTTAGTTATTGAAAATGTAAATCTACCTAAAGATGCTACTGTGATAGCGAAACAATTGTTGTATTAAATAACAATAAAAATTTGTGAAAATTAACGTTACATGGAAAATATAAATATATTTATTATTTATCGGGTTTTTTTTTATTTTGCGACTCACCGATGCCCCCATTTCAATCAGAGTATATTTCTGAGTTTCCCAATCTGCTAAAGTTTTTTTAGTTGAAGAATTCCTCTAACATTGAAGAGTTCACATTTCTCTAAGTTCATCGACGTTATAACAAGAAACTGGTATTATATTTAGTGAAAATAGAAAAATATATCATTTGAATTTTAGCATATCACCTCAGATTGAGTTATAAAAATCATATTGACTAAAATATTTTCAATGGAAAATTATGTTAACTTACAGTTGAGCATGCAGGATAATAAAATTTATCATCCACTAATTTCATTTACCCTGCCGAAAATTAACAAGGCATTTTCAACCGAGCGAATAATTTCGTTACAGTCAACACACTTTCTTAATTATCTTGAAAGAGATAATTTAATTTTTTCCATTTTATCCTTTTGTACACATTTTGACACAGTACCTCATTACCATCGTTCAGATGGATCTTCTGGAATTCACGTAATTAAAGAGTCCCAACCGAATGAAATGCTTTTGATTGTTCTCAATTTTCATAATTCCAGGTTCAAGAAATGTTGTGGTTCTTACACAAAGGCTTATGATTTCTAGCTACAAAATCATTGCGAATATTCGAATTCAATACTCTTAAAGTCTCAAATATCATACAGATTTTTTCTGTCGATCTCCCACAAATTTTTAATTTCAAAAAAAGTTTATTCGAAAACTTTTAGAATTAAATTGAATAAATGTCTAAGAACACACTGTGTCAATTTAATAGGCATACAGAATTAAACTTATCACACAGTACCGGAGGTTATGAAAGAATTCAGGGAAATATAAATTATTAATTAAATCTACTGAATAATTATTTGAAGGGGGCAAAATTTTGTTTCGTTCCTTGTTTTATTAAAACCAAATTCCTTTCAAATATGC
The DNA here is from genome assembly GCA_034642435.1 of Megalocaria dilatata. Classification (NCBI taxonomy): domain Eukaryota; kingdom Metazoa; phylum Arthropoda; class Insecta; order Coleoptera; family Coccinellidae; genus Megalocaria; species Megalocaria dilatata. The sequence continues at coordinate 33,088,869 of CM067861.1, forward strand.
AAAACATATGCTGACAATAAGTTCCTTCAAAAAAAATTCCTAAAACAATTTAGAATTATTACAATTGATGATCATCAGCACTACATCACATTTGAAAAAAAATAAAAATAATCAACAATATATATTTTTTTATATTTTGATATTAACAGATATATTTTTAAAGATTGACCGGCAATTTAACGGCCTCTGTTATAGCACAAGGACATCTGTATAAAGAATGTTAAGGAAACCAAATAATTATATATTATGAATAAAATAAATGGACATTTATACTCAATAGAAGGTATACAAAATTATTCAAATATTTACAAATATATTCTGTTAGCCTTCTACATATTTAATTTCAAAAAATTATATTTAATATAATAACTTCAGAAATTAAATTAAAGTCATTTAAGTACCACTTATATCAAACGACATATAAAATAAACATTCATTTTAAGACATCCAAATGCTATAACAAAATCCAATAAATAAAAATTGTTAACCAAAATCCTATAAATTAAATATTTTGAGTAGACAAAATATTGTTTCTGCTGATCAATCTTATGAAAACAAATATCTTTCAGAAATGTTTACCATAATCTTAAGAATTTCATCATAAAACTATCTTACTTAGAATATTCAATATTATTAGATATCTAACTAAGTTACTTTCTATAAAATCTCAAGATATGTAAAAACATATCTTGGAGTCTAATAAAATATTTAAATAATTTTATATGCCTTCTATCAAGTATTAACCTCTATTTATGTTATTTAATTCTAAAAGTTTTTGAATAAAAAATTTTTGAAACTAAAATTTATAGGAGGTTAAAAGAATAAATCTAGATGATATTTAAAAATGTTTGAAGTAAGAACCAATTCAATTAAATTCTTGAATCACCATTTCTTCAAATCCGAATATTTCCGAACCAATAAAGGGCATCAATTTTTTCTCGACACAAAGCGTAATCTTTCACGAGAGACCAATTTCCTTATATGTGCTTTTAAATATGCAATTTGAATATAAATGGAAAATTATTCCTCTTAGCTTCCAATTTATGGCAAGGGGTGTAAAGCTCTGGTGACACGCATAAGCGTAAGGATAAATAAGAAATCTTGCCTGGGAAGGTAATTCGGGATGAGATTCAGACCTTACCGGAAAAAATCAATTTTCATATGAGTGAGGTGGATTTAGGTGGCTTTTCGAGATTCTTAAAAATGATTCATTTCGACCAAGTTGGCGAGGAAAATGAGTCATATTGGCTGTTATTCTTCTTTTTTTTCACGTTTCATATTTTGAATGTCATATTGTCCTCACTGAATTTAATATACCTAATGATTTATGACTTCGTCCTAAATATGTCCATTCTGAACGTGAAGAGATCCATATATTTTATATGTTATCATTTGGTTTTAAAGAAGTCCATAAAATACCTTGCAAACTTTATGTAATTTCTGTGACGAACATAGAATACCTAGGATATTTATAAGTTCACTTTATTTTAGTGTTGGCTCAGTAAACAGCATTCAGCTGGTGGGGTAAAATATTATTTGTTAATTATTTTCATTTCTTAAATATGAAGTTAAGCTGATGAGTTACCGTTGAAATAATGCTAAATTGCTTTTTAGTGGAACTTGTTTTGAGCATGTTGTTTTTGAAGAAGTTCTTGAGGTAATGTTCCACATTTTTGTAAAGAAATTTAATTTTCATGAAACAAGGAACGAAACCAGAATTTGTACTCTTTAAGTAATCATTTGATAATTTTCAGTTGACAATTTATAATTCTTCGAATTTCTTTCCCTTTGGTACTGTGTGATAACTATTAATATATGTCTACTAAATACTATACTAAATATATGTCTACTAAATTGACACAATGTGTTCCAAAGACATTTATTTTATATAATTCTACAAATGTTCGAATTATAATTTTTTTTAATTAAAATTTGTGGGAGGTTAGTAGAATAAATCTGTATGGTATTTAAAAAATTTGATGATATCAGAACAGATTTAAAATGTTAGTCTTGTACAATTTAAATTTGAACAAATTTTATTCAAAAAAACTTTTAGAATTAAATTAATGTCTCATAAGCACTGCTTATATTTAATAGACGTATAAAATCGAAACTCATTATACAATCTAATACCCAAGGTACTCTATGTTCTATGCTCACAATAAAATCACCCAAAGTTTGAATATCAAAAGAGATTTAATCTGTTAGTCTTCTACAATTTTAATTTCAAAAAAATTTTTGAAAAAAAACTTTGGAATTGAATTAATGTCTAAAAACAAGCATTGCTTATTTTTAATAGAAGTATAAAAATCAAAATTCACTATACAATATCTAATGGAATAAAAATCCCAACAAAAATAACTTATTAATTAAAATTAAAAATAAGTAATATCGAATGTTTCGTTCCAAACATACGCACCTAAACACGTCAGAAATGCGGTGGTACGTATGTTCTGCCTTTGACAAACATTTGACAACATGTTTAGTTTCTGGTCTTATATTTATGAAAACTAAATCTTTTTCAAAAATACACAACATAATTTTAAGAACTTCTCCAAAACTAATTTATTCGAAATATTTAATATGTTTGAATATTTGAATGAGTTACTTCAAAAACTCTCGAAACATGCAGCACATCCTCAAAAATAATTAGAATTCAGATAAGGTCAGTTCTACTTTACATTTATAATATATTTTCAATTAAAAATAAATAAACTTGTAATCTTACCAAACAATTTCGGGAACCGCCGCATTGCATTGCATTCGCAGAGATTCTAATTGTTTTTGAGGATGTGCTGCATGTTTTTGAGAGTTTTTGAAGTAACTTATTTAAAATAACATAAATAGAGGTTAATTCTTGATAGAAGGTATTCTATCAAGAATTAACCTCTATTTATGTTATTTTATTCATAATATATAATTATTTGGTTTCCTTAACATTCTTTATACAGATAGTCCTTGTGCTATAGCAGAGGCCGTTAAATTGTCTTTCAATCTTCTAGATCAAGGGTAAACCACAGAAATATTTTTGTGTGTAGTGAAGCGTTCTCTCTACATTAAAAGGTTTCATTTCGGAAGAATTTTTTTCTAGAAGATTGAAGGGTAAGTAAATAGTTGTTGTTGATTGATATTATATTTATTGAATATGAATTATTTGAATACTGAAGAAGCAAAGTCTCTCTTAAAACTTGTTTTTCAGTAATGTTTTTTTACATATCTTGAATTTTTATATAAAGTACCTTAGTTAGATATCCAATAATATTGAATAGTCTAAGTAAGATAGTTTTATGATGAAATTCTTAAGATTATGTTGGATATTTTTGAAAGATATTGGTTTTCATAAGATGGATCAGCAGAAACAAAATTTTGTCTATTCAAATTATTTAATTTATAGGATTTTGGTTAATAATTTTTATTTATTGGATTTAGTTATACCATTCGGATGTCTTATAATGAATGTTTATTTTATATGTCAATTGATATAAGTGGTACTTATATGACATTATTTTAATTTATTTTCAGAGGTTATAATCATTAAATATAATTTTTTGAAATTAAATATGTAGAAGGCTAATATTAAGATATTTGATTAACTTATTTAAATATTTAAAAATATCAAATATTTCAAAGAAATTAGTTTTGGAGAAGTTCTTTAAATTATATTGTGTATTTTTGAAAAGATTTAGTTTCCATAAATATAAGACCAGAAACTCAACATGTTGTCAAATGTTTGTCAAAGGCAAAACAAACCACGGCATTTCTGACGAGTTCAGGAGCGTATGTTTGGTACGAAACATTCCATATTACTTATTTTTAATTTTAATTATTCAATAATTTATTTTTGTTGGGTTTTTTATTCCATTTGATATTGTATAGTGATTTTTGATTTTTATACGTCTATTAAATATAAGCAGTGCTTATTATTAGACATTAATTCAATTCTAAAAGTTTTTTTTTAATTTTTTTCAAACTAAAATTGTAGAAGACTATCAGATTAAATCTGTTTTGATATTCAAAGTTTGTAATTATCCTTATATCAAGTAAAAAAACCCCATTTTATCATTTTAAAATCGCAAAAAGTTTGTAAGGCACTTTTTTTTCAATAAAATTTTTTTGAATTAAAATTGTCAAAGACTAACAGATTAAATATGTTTTGATATTCAAATTTTGTAATAATCCTTCTATCAAGTAAAAAACTGCTTTTTATTATTTTATTTGATATATAATATGTAAGGGTTATATTAGCTTTTTAAATAAAGAAATTCATTAACCAAGACCATAAAGTGCCTTACAAACTTTGTGTGATTTTGTTGTGAGCATAGAACATAAAGTATCTTGGGTATTAGATGTGCCTAGTTTGAATGTTCAACAAACAGATATTCCTAGAGATTGAATGGCTAAGTTTATTTATTGTTAATTGATTTTATCTTCTTAATGTGAAGTTCAACTGGTCTTATCTGAATTGTAGTTATTTTTGGGAATGTGCTACATGTGTTGAGAGTTTTTGAAGTAACTCATTTAAATATATTAAATATTTCAAATAAATTAGTTTCTAAGAAGTTCTTAAAATTATGTTGTATATTTTTGAGGAAGATTCATAAATATAATATCAGAAAACAAAATATTTTGTCACAAGCAGAGCATTGCGTACGCTTGTCTGAAGAGCTCAGTGCGCATGATTGGAACGAAACAAACAATTTTTTATTTATTTATTGATTTTAATTGATAATTGATATTTGTTGTGTTTTTTTAAATTCATTTGAAATTGTATAATAATTTCGATTTTATACATCTACTAAATATAAGCAGTGCTTATAAGACATTAATTTAATTCTGAAAGTTTTTGAAAGAAAGTTTTTTAAAATTTCTAGAAGACTAACAGATTGAATCTGTTTTGATATTCAAATGTTGTAATAGTCCTTCTATCAGGTAAAAAACCGCTTCTCATCATTTTATGATGTTTGAAATTTTTCAATAATTCTTCCATCTAGAAAAAACCTCTTTTTTCTTTAATGTTAACATATCAGTTTTTTGGTAATAATAATTGTCATAGTGATTCATCAAAACTTGTTTCAATCATCATTTTCTGTTGTAGGATTTTTTTAACAAATCTATTTCGCACCTAGTCACAAATTCATTTCGTTAATGAATTTGAACAGATAATTTCGCATCATTAAACCCTTCGAATAAACCATTTAAACATCGATATAAGTCCAGAATTATTCATTCAAATCCCCCTGTTACAATGTAGTTCCCGAGAGAGCGTCAGGAGAAAACAAACTAATTCAATGTAGCCTTTTACGACACCATTTTCTTGAGGAATGGTCAATTAAGGAATAATGGCGACTGCTTCTTGAAGCTGCTACTTTGTTACGAAGTGTCGCGATCGGTTCTACCGGATCCAGAAACGACAGTTAAGGGTTTACGAAGGGTTGCTTCGATTTTTCCCCTCTTTTAAGATTACACGGAGGTAATGGAGAAAATACAACAACCTTTATGTAGTGAGCTGAGATGCAGACAATGACAATGTAGGAAATATTTTTTTATAGGTAGCTAATCTCTCTGTTCGAATTAAGTAATCAATTTTATTAATAATAAAAGACTTTTATTGAACTTTTTATGTGGTACTAGTAAAATTATCTATGTAAGTTTTGGTGCAATCGGCATATTAACATTTAAATTTCATAGGCATTATTTATATCTTGATCGATTTTCGTGTCGTCAATATGTTTATATGGTAACATAAATATAGGTTAATACTTGATAAAAGGTATATAAAATTATTTAAATATTTTAAAATTTAGCCTTCTACATATTTAATTGCAAAAAATTATATTCAATAATTATAACTTCAGAAATTAAATTATATTAATGTACCTCTTATATCAAACGACATATAAAATAAACATTCATTATAAGACATCCAAATGATATAACAAAATCCAATAAATAAAAATTGTCAACCAAAATCCTATAAATTAAATATTTTGAGTAGACAAAATTTTGTTTCTGCTGATCAATCTTATGAAAACAGATATCTTTCAAAAATGTTTAACATAATCTCAACAATTTCATCATAAAACTATCTTACTGAGAATATTCAATATTATTGGATATCTAACTAAGTTACTTTCTATACAATCTCAAGATATGTAAAAACATTACTGAAAAACAAGTTTTAAGAGAGATTTTGCTTCGTCGTGATATAAGTGGTACTTATATGACATTAATATAATTTAATTTCTGAAGTTATAATTAATAAATATAATTTTTTGAAATTAAATGTGTAGAAGGCTAAATTTTAAAATATTTGAATAAGTTCCTATACCTTCTATCAAGTAATAACCTTTATTTATGTAATTTTATTCATAATATATAATTATTTGGTTTCCTTAACATTCTTTATAAAGATAGTCCTTGTGCTATAACAGAGGCCGTTAAATTGCATTTCAATCTTTTAGATCAATGGTAAACCACAGAATGATTTATTTGTAGTTAACATTAGATTCCATTTAAATTTTTCAGTATTCATATACCAGAAGCTTTTTGAATTGTTGAAAGGTGAGTGAATATTTGTTGTTGATTGATGTTATATTTTATTGAATATGAATTATTCGAGTACCGACGAAGCAAAGTCTCTCTTAAAACTTGTTTTTCAGTAATGTTTTTACATATCTTGAGATTTTATAGAAAGTAACTTAGTTAGATATCCAATAATATTGAATATTCTTAGTAAGATAGTTTTATGATGAAATTCTTAAGATTATGTTAAACATTTTTTAAAGATATCTGTTTTCAAAAGATTGATCAGCAGAAACAAAATTTTATCTACTCAAAATATTTAAATTGTAGGATTTTGGTTAACAATTTTTTATTTATTGGATTTTGTTATATCATTTGGATGTCTTATAATGAATGTTCATTTTATATGTCGTTTGATATAAGTGGTACTTATAAGACATTAATATAATTCAATTTCTGAAGTTATAATTATTAAATACAATTTTTTGAAATTGAATATGTAGAAGGCTAAATTTTAAAATATTCAAATAATGTTTATATGGATCAAATAATAGTTAAATCCATCATTCATTGTTTAATCGAATCAGTCTTCACTTGATGAAAATCCATATTAAATTAGGTTATATTATTGGGTTGTTCGAACGGTGATTTCTTTTTTTTGGGAAAATGAAAGGCAATTTTCGTCTATTGAATGCATATTTCATTAAATTCTATATTGGCCATTCTGGTCAAACACTTTTTGCTATCCTTCTGGTGGAACAATGATTCCGCGCTCACAAAATGTTTGGTCTTTGGTGGCAAAAGACTGAAGTGAAAGTTTTCCAAAAAATTTTCAAATAATCGTAACAAATAACAATCCGAAGGCGCCAGATCTGGAGAATATGGTGCGTGTGGCAGCCTTTTAAGCTTTTGGCGAGTGACCAAAGTTGTATGAGGTCTCGCATTATCTTATGGAACACAACACCTCTTCCGTTGATTAATTAAAAAAATTTCGCCGATTTGCATCAACTAATGCCTTTATCGTGTCTTTCGTTACGTGGTGCATCTTCGAGATCAAAATTGACGGATCGAAATTTTGCAAACCAGTTCTGGCACTGCCAACACATCTTCTCCATACACATCGGTTAATTTCTTTCTGGCTTGAACAGCATTTTTACTTTTCTCTATAAAAAAAGTAAAATATGACGAAAAAGCTGCTTATTGCTCTCCATATTTAAAAGGGTACCAACCAAAACCTACTTGAAAATTTTCACACAGAAGCCTTGCTATATCAGCTCTGAAACATATAATGATTATGCGGCTTAAGTGTTAAGTTGGGTTCGAAAAAATGTAATTAAATTGTCTGTCGGGAAAAACGAAATTACTTTCCGACTAACTTTATATCATATTTTATTTTCCAGATGAGCTGAAATTTACAAAGACCCCTTTATTGGGTTTTAGTACTCAATGAAAATTTTTGTACCTACACTAATATAAATTAAAACCAATTTCGAAAACAAATTTAATTATGCTAAATCTTTCACAATTTAATTGTGAAACATACAAACTGTGCAAATTATTTCGAATAAAATTGTGATAATTTGTTATTTTTAATTCTAATTTTCTACCTCAATCGTCATTCTGTCGAATATCTTTAAGATAATATTTAAATTACAAGTAGTGATGAATTAAAAAAAAAGTGTTTTTTCATAGGAGGATTATTACAATTCAAAATATCGTACAGATTTCTTCTGTAAATCTTTCACAAATTTTAATCGAAAAAAATTTTCATTCAAAATTTTTAAACTTAAATAAATGTCTTCTTTAAAACACACCGTGTCAATTTAGTAGATCTATAGAATTAATTCTTATTTCACAGTACCAAAGGAATGAAAGGAATTCAAAGAAATATAAATTGTCAACTAAAAATTACTAAATAAATACTTGAAGATTACAAAATTTTGTTTCATTCCCTGTTTCGTGGAAAACTAAATAATCTTAAGTTGACAATTTATATTTCCTTCATTCCTTTTGGTACTGTGTAATAAGTATTAATTCTACGTCTACTAAATTGACACGGTGTGTTCTAAAGACATTCATTTAATTTAATTCTAAAAAACTTGAATGAAAATTTTTTTGAAATTAAAATTTGTAGAAGGTTTACAGAAGAAATCTGTATGATATTTTAAATTTTGTAATAGTCCTTCTATCAAGAGAAATCCTCTTTTTTATTTTATTTATTGTATATATAATATATATTTTGATTTACGCTTATTACATATTATCATTTGGTTTCAAAGGAGTCCATAAAATACCTTGTAAACGTTATGTTATTTCTGTGACGAACATAGAATATTTAGGACCTTTAATTTAATTTTAAAATTTTTAATAAATTTTTTTTTCATTAAAATTTGTAGAAGGTTTACAGAAGAAATCTGTTTGATATTTTGAAATAAGTAGTGATTATTTCAAACACAGGATTCTCTCAATAGTAACACGAAGATGGGTGATGATTTTAAGATGTTATACTCACAAGAAAATATTCAAATGAACCTATGACTCGATCACGGAAAAAATATCCCTAGAAGGAAGCAATCAATTTGATCGCATCTGGCCGAAAATAAGTCTCATGATTGACCTCTATTTTTAACCTAATGGTTCTTAATTGAGGATTTGATCCATTTATTGGGGGAAATAATAATTGATTTTGAAATCGCGTGCCTGCCTATTCAAATTTGTACGTGTTTTTATTCTGACTGTTCAGATGAATTGTCCTGTTGTTCAATACACCCCTTGATTTTTATTTGATCGCATTTATCTTTCAAATGAAGTTCTGTAACGTTGTGAATTTAATGGAATGAGTTTGGTGAATGAAAGTTTCATTTTAAGGTTTCTTTCTGCCTAAAGTGGTCTCAACTCAATCACAGATGACATCCAAAATTTTATTGAGCTTAAAGATCAAGAATAAAAAAAAAATTGAGTGATATTCAACTCCAGTTAAAGTTTTTTCAAACATTCCGGAAATGTGTTACTCAAATGAGGATATCAATCTAATTGAAGTATCACTGCATTTATATACATTAAAATTATTGATGTCTGAGATTCTATATTCTCAGACGTAAAAATAAGATTGGTTAAAACAAATTGTAGAAATTACTATGTTTTACTACCAAAAAATATATATTATACATTTTCTTGTGACTCGAGTTTCGGGAAATGAACTATCCCATCATCAGACAACTGAAAACCCATAAGTGGTACAGTGGTATTTAAACAAAAGTGATAAATATTTTGAACATTTCAACAGATTCTCGGTAACACCTAATATTGGTACAGAGGTTTACAATCGGAACGTGATAAAAAACCGGGTTAAAAAAGAGGGGCCTTCTAACAGATATCGGAATGTCGGCAATCGACAAAGAAGGTTGTTAAACGGGTTACGGGTACGAGGTACGGAACTATATAACCCCAAAAATTATTTGAAATATTTAAATGGGTACCATCTGTTTAACAACCTTCTTTGTCGATTGCCGACATTCCGATATCTGTTAGAAGGCCCCTCTTTTTTAACCCGGTTTTTTATCACGTTCCGATTGTAAACCTCTGTACCACTATTAGGTGTTACCGAGAATCTGTTGAAATATTCAAAATATTTATCACTTTTGTTCAAATACCACTGTACCACTGTTAGGTCTTCAGTTGTCTGATGATGGGATAGTTCATTTCCCGAAACTCGAGTCACAAGAAAATGTATAATATATATTTTTTGGTAGTAAAACATAGTAATTTCTACAATTTGTTTCAATTATGATCAACTACAAAATAGTAACGGCTGAAATAATTCAGTATTTGAATAAGATTGGTGATACTAACGTTAAATAATAACACAGTTTGATTAATAATCTAGTCCAAGAGATTAGAAACAGTGTTTTCTAGATACATAGAAATTTATGAAGTTAACAAATATTCTGCGCCTTCTCAGATACATTTCTAATTTTAATTGTACAAGGCTTTAAATTAAATTATTTGGTTAGTCTAATATCTACGGGATGGACCATTTAAAATTGGCATGTTTGACCGTCTATAAAAAAAAGTTGAATTGAATATTTTTTTAAATAAAATAAATGGGGGTTTATACTTGATAGAATGTATATAAAATTTATTAAATATTTTAATATTAACAGATATATACTGTTAGTCTTCTACATATTTAATTTCAAAAAATTATATTTAATATTATAATTTCAGGAATTAAATTAATGTCATATAAGCACCGCTTATATCAAACGACATATAAAATAAACAATTATTATAAGACATCCAATCTTTTAATATTAAAAATATTTAATAATTTTTATATACTGTAAATTTGCAATAAGTTTATTGCAAATGGAATTTCTGTGTAATCGAAATTGCCTTAGATTTGTCGCTGGTAGAAATATTGGCAGTATATCAAAATAGTCTTCGTATTTCTGAATCAACGTAGGATTTGATTCCCTAAGATATACTCAATATAAGTAGTCTGCGTGTAGATTCGGTGTTGGAATTATTATTAGATATAGCTAATAATATAGAGCAACAAAGCAAATGATAGATAAGTGGACTGTATAAGATGAATGAATTAAATAATTGAATCAAATGATTGCGTTAAATGTTGAACCTGATTTCAGGGATTAAAGGAATACTACAAGTATAGAAAATATATTGAAGTATAAAACATGTGTCATAAATGTTATTGTATACAAAGTTAGCTTACTGAACTTCTTCTGTCTGTGCTGGAGCCACCGCTGCCTTGGGAATGCTGCTGCTGGTGTCTGGTTGTCTCCAGATCTCTTCTCGAATAGGATCACTGTCTTGTTTTCGACTTGGGACATTAACACTTACACGAAATTTCGTCTATGGTTTTTATGGTTGTTCTGTTTTTATAGAGAAATTAGGCGCAATCACGGTGTAAAGATTATGCTTCATACAACAATATTGGAACTAAAGAATGAACATGCGCAAACACTTTGCGCATGAGATTTGCGCCTTAACATATACCTTCTATCAAGTATAAACCTCCATTTATTTTATTCATAATATATAATTATTTGGTTTCCTTTACATTCTTTATACAGATTTTCCTTGTGCTATAACAGAGGTCAAATTGCCGGTCAATCTTTAAGATCTATGTTAAACCACAGAACTATTTGTTGAAGGTCACATAGGACACTATTTAAATGTTCACTATTATTTTATCAAGATGTTTCTAGATTGTTAAGGTGAGTAAATATTTTTTGTTGATTGATGTTATATATTATTTCAAATATGATTGGGTACTGACGAGCAAAGTCTCTCCTAAAACGTGTTGTTTACTAATGTATTTACATATCTTGAGATTTTCTAAAAAGTAACTTAGTTGGATATCCAAACATTGAATATTTCAAGTAAGTTTTATGATGAAATTCTTAGGATTATGTTAAATATTTCTGAAGGATATCTGTTTTTATAAAAGGGATGAGCAGAAACAAAATTTTGTTTACTCAAAATATTTCATTTATAGGATTTTTGTTAACAATTTATCTTTCTTGGATTTTGTTATGTCATTTGGATGTCTTATAATGAATGTTTATTTTATAAGACCTTAGATATAAGCGGTGGTTATATGACATTAATTTAATTCCTGAAGTTATAATATTAAATATAATTTTTTGAAATGAAATATGCAGAAGGCTAACAGAATATATCTGTTAATATAACAAAATATTTTATATATATTTTAAAACTTGTGAGTTCGTTGGAACAGCTGAACCTTGACATTTACAAGCAAAAACATGTCATTCAAACGACAACCATGACTAGCTACAGTACCCCATGCGAACAACCGAATTTTTCAGTATATTTTCGATTGTTTGGGGCTTAAGCTCATGAATGACAACTTCGATTTCTTGTTTCAAGCATCGATTGTTCCTGCATGGTTGGTTCCTATCGGATAGTTCTGCGAGGTGAAAATGTGCTTCATCGCTAAAGCATGAAGCCTTATAAAGTTCAACTAGTACAAGAAGTGAAGATCTAGATATGAAGACCGAGGTCTTCATGCAAAATTATCCTCAAAGAAGTCCGGGAAATTTTCGGTTTCTGAACACGATGACGAGTTGAGATTGATGGATAATCAGTCACATTCTGGACTACAGCAGCAATGTTTTCAGGTGTGCCTACTAGAGGAGAACGTGAAAAGGTTGTTTTGTCAAATAACGATCCATTTTTTATGAACAAATCGTCGTGAGGCATATCATTTCGTTAATTTCAAATATTAAACTAACTTTCTGTTGAAATGCTAGAGACAGAAGTGTGCTAGACTCGAAATAACCCTTCATTTAAATTTTTTACCTGTGTACACTTAGCATATGAAAAAATTACGTTTATTATTCTTATTATTATTTTTATTATTGTTACTCAGTATAAAGCATAATAGGGTTAATTTATTTGATATGGATATAGGACATATAGGACTCACTAGCATAGAAACAAACGTCTTCCAAAATTAAAACTTCGGTACTCTTCTACAAATAATATGCAAATGATGTTTTCGATTAAGGGATTTGCAATTGTTTCCACCAACAAGAATCAATTTAAAAAAAGCCGTTTTTAAGCGACTCATTATCTGCAAATTGCATTTCAACCTCTAGCCGAAGAAGGTCATGCATATTCATAAGATCCAATTAACATAGGAGCTGCGACTGGAGGGAGTCCTGGAAAAACGTGATCTACCTAAATGCATAGTTGAATAATTATAGCTCATGTATGAAGAAAGTTTAGTTGCCAGCCTAATAAATCGTGTTATGGCCAATTTGAATCATTTTACGATCCATTAGCGAAAATTGCCGGCAAATTTCGGTTGTAAACTATAGGGAAAATTGGATGATGAAGGACGAAGCAGATGTTTTTGTATTCTTCGGTAATAACTCAACGCGAGGCGTTAAATTTCAATGAAATTTTATAGTATGCCGTCCACATGGTGTGTGATCAAAAAGTTTATTCGGAATAATACCTGGCTATAGGGCCGTATATAAATCGTTTTTTTTTCAATAATGTTTTCCTGAATGGTACATTTCAATCTTGATGGAGGAACTAATATTATATGAAAGATATGTCTCCTAACCCACAAAAGGTAGTTTTAGTACCATTCACCAAGAAACGGAAGTTGGATGCTTTAGAACCGCCGACTATCCGTGGTGAAACAATACAATTTTGTTATGAGGCAAAATAGATGATAATAGTCCTGGACAAAACTCTCAGTTGGAATTCGCACCTAGACAAAGTGTGTCATAAAGCCAGAATCGGATTCTTGACCTGCAGGCGAATCTTCGGTAAAACCTGGGGTTAAAAGCCCAGGCAGATGTATTAAATAGCTATACACTATGGTAATCAGACCACAGATAATGTATGGCGCTGTAGCGTGGTGGAAGAAAGGCCAACAAAGGATTGGTCAACATAACTAACCCGACTACAGAGACAGACTTGCCTTGCAATTACAGGTGCGTTTCACACCACACCCACGGCAGCCATGAAGGTCCTACTAAATCTGTTACTCCTGTACCTACTCGTGCAGAGAGAGGTGGAACAGACAACATACAAAATATATCAACTGGCGATCGACAGGCCAGAGGCTCAGGAATCACTCTTATGTGGATACCAAGCCACTCAAACTATTTGGGTAACGAAGAGGTAGATCGGTTGGCGTTTGCTGGAGTTGTGCTGCCTCTGGTAGGACCGAATCCTGGGAATACCACATAACATGGCTAAGCGGACGATAACTGGCAGAATGAACTCAAGACTAGAGTCTTTCTGGCGGAGCCATTTTGGCCTGAAACATTCTAAGGTGTTCCTTGGAACAGCTTCAGCTTCGAACAAATAGATGGACCCATCGCTAGGTCTAGATAGCGCCAAACTAAGAACACTCTTTGGAACTATGACAGGTCACTGCAGACTGAAAGCGCATTTGCATAAAATCGGAATGCAGGCTGTGTCTTGAGGACACTGAAACAGAGTGCCCAGCGGTGGGTCGCATCAGATTTGAGGTCTTTGTTCAGGCTTTTATAGCCCACTGCGAACTGAAAAAATTATTCCCGAACAAGATAATCGGTTTTATCCAAAAACTGAATCTCGTGGGGGAGATAAATTAGGGGCGAACCACAATAGTCCATGCGGATGCAGTGGTAGGGTGGGCAGATGCTCGCTCACTATAAAATAATAATAATATATGAACTGCACGTCAAAAGTTGAGGATATTGAATTAATTTGCGTTTTCTCTTCATAAGACTCAATTTTCTTCAGAAATATGCATACAGGGTCCTGCAATAGTGCTCTACACTTCCATAGCTCCAAAAACAGACATCTTAGAAATTTCTATCGAATTTCTATCTTTCGCAACTCGAGAAATCAATTTCTTATATGCAGGGTGTTCATATATCATTGATCTACGCGTACGACACGGTTCCCAGAAAAGAGCTTTACAACGCAATGGCACGAATGATTATACCCATAACTCTAATACAGGCAGTGAAAAACATGTACAATGGAAATTAATTTCACATAAAGATGGGAAACAGATTGCTGACGAAGATTATAACAACACAGGGTCTATTGTAAGGATGTCCTACATCGCCCACCTTGCTCAAGATATTTTTGGATCATGCACTGTTGAAATGGAAAGAGAAATTCCGAGGAATGGGAATACCAATTAGGGGTGAACATCTTTGCGAATGACCAGATAGTTTAAACAGAGGACGAAGATGACCTTGAATACATAGTTACGAAGTTAAAGGAAGAACACGAGAGTTTGGGCCTCAAGATGAACCTCACGAAGTTGATGTACCTGGCAGTGTCGAAAGAAAACATAAAGGATTTATAACTTCGCCAAACTTATAGAGCACTTCGCGAAATTTATGGTTTACATAATCGTCCATCAGAGCAGCTTATTCGTCGAACCATCGATAGATTTCAGACAATAATATCTCTACTCGATGCAACAACAACAACAAGACAAAGAACTGTACGTACAGAAGAAAATATCGCTACTGTAAGTCATAGTGTTAATGATAATCCAGATTTGTCTATTCGTCGACGTTCACAACAAGTTGGATTCTGTGCAACCACCACATGGAAAATTTTGCGTAAATATCTTGGTCTAAACCCAAACAAGATCCAACTGATTCATGAACTAAGGCCTCCTGACCATAACAAGCGTCGTTTGTTTGCTGATTGGGCCCTAGAACAGCTTGAAATTTATCCACTTTTTCATCGTAAAATTGTGTTTAGTGATGCAGCTAATTTTTGGTTGAACGGCAATGTAAACAAGCAAAATTGCTGTATATGGAGTGGAAACAATCCTCAGGAATTTCTGCAGGATCCATTGCATCCTGAAAAATGAACACGCTGGAGGCATCATCGGTCCTCATTTCTTTAAAAACGATCTGGATCTAATGTTACAGTGAATGGTGCTCATTACAGATCAATGATCAATGATTTTTTGTTTCAATATACGAATGGTATCGACCCAGAAGTGTTTTGGTTCCAACAAGATGGTGCTACACCTCATGCTGCTACCGTATTGATTTATTGAAGAAAAGATTTGGCGATAACCTTATTTCGAGAAATGGTCCAATTAATTGGCCTCCAAGATCATACAAAATAACTCCACTGGATTATTTTCTTTGCGGTTATATCAAGTCATTGGTTTATGCTGATAAACCAGAAACAATAGACGCTTTGGAAGCCAACAGAACTCGAGTTATTGATGAAATAAGGCCTGAATTAGTCCAAAAAGTGGTTCAAAATTGGTCTAGTCGAATGCGGTACCTCAGAGCTAGTCGTGGTGGACATATGCCTGATATTTTTGAAACATAAATGTCATAAAATTATCTTTCAAATAAAAAAAAATTTGGCTTCAATCTTAATTTAAATGTGTTTCATTTCAATTTAAAGTTCTATCACTCTAAAAAAAACAATATATGTCTAAAAGGATCAATAAACAATTATTATAATTTATACACAATATTCTGCAAAACCGCTAGATTTCTGGTTTTGCAGAACATTGTATAGAAAAGAATATTTTTTTAATGATGGACTATTTGGAGATTCTTTCAATCAAAAAAACCGTTGAGAAAAAGGTGAATTCAACAAATTCCCAAACACCCCGATATTGGTTTCTGGTATCTTAATTTAAATGTGTTTTATTTCAATTTAAAGTTCTATCACTCTAAAAAAAACACCCGATAGTTTGTCTGTAGCCATCTTTCGTATAATATTCTACTGTGGGAAAACTCTTCGGATGTTGGAAGGGCTTTCATAATACAAAAACGTATTTTACGTATTATATTCAAGATACCTCCACTTTCGTCCTGTAGACTCATATTTGTAGAAGACAATATTATGACTTTAGCAAGAATTTTCATTTTCAGATGTTTACCATATGTGAAGGAAAATACATTTATTTGTCTCAGAGGATCAATAAATTATTATTATTATTATTTAAAAGTAGACACCCTGTATAACTCGTATTGTCTACAACACATTATTCCTCCTTTAAACTAGTCGTAACGGCACAGCCAAGTGTTTTCTAGAGATTACATTCGAAAATGTCGTACCCGTATAACATGTATTGAAAAAATCATTATTCTTAAATCGATCACACAGACCAAATATCCACCAGCAGGGTTCAAATATCTCCCTCTCCCAGCCCCCAACTCTGGGATTGAAAAATCCGTCGAGTAATTACCAAATGCCCCTTTCTTCAGGATGACCGTTCCCGGTTCGAATTTCACTCGGTTTTTCCATTTTCCAGATCTGCATCGCGTCTGAAATCGGGACCTGGAAAATGATATTTGTGCTCGGTTGATGAGAATGGCTGCAGCAGCTTTTCTTACGGCTACGGTCTCTCTCAGAGTCAATAGCCGGGGATAGTTATTAAGTTGAATTGAATTGTAGCGGAAAATCTTGTAGGAATAAGGGCCCAATTCGATTCCACTCCAATTTGTCGGGGAGGAAATAATGATAGTTTTTGTAAATATCTCGAGGAAGATCAAGAAGAGGAATAGGATTGTGTGGGATAGCATCGCATTAAAATTGTTAATTTGGATAATTGAAATTTTTTCAACAAATAATTCCAATAAACATAAAGGAAATCATCTAATTTTGTCATGACAAAAAGCAAAGGAAACGTTGTTTACATTATGGTTCATGTTTATTTTTGCTAGATTTTCTACACAGTGACCAGCTTCATTCTTCTTGTACTTACAGTTCCAATTCTTCTGCAAGGATCCCTCGTCCCCACATGATCCACCCAGTATCAAAGAGGAGTTTTCTGATGCCACTCCCACGCTATTACCTTTGTCAATACAGTCCATTTTATCTCTCTTTAATCTCAGATATAGTTTCCTTTACAGTAGTAAAAAGGTATAAATATTGGGTGTTTTTTTAGAGTGATAGAACTTTCGATAGGGATAACTGTGATTTGACAGAAGGAAGAAGCCATGTTGTTTTGACATTTCTGTCCAGCAAGCATTGACAAATTATCATAGAAAGACTCACGCCGCAACAACGTTTAAAAATTATTGGAATTTATTTTCAAAATCAGTGTTCTATTTGCCAAACTTATAGAGCACTTCGTGAATTTTATTGTTTTAGATAATCGTCCATCAGAGCAGCTTATTCGTCGAACTATCGATAGATTTCGGACAACATTTTCTCTACTCAATGCAACAACAACAAGACAAAGAACTGTACGTACAGAAGGAAATACCGCTGCTGTAAGTCATAGTGTTAATGATGATCCAGATTTGTCTATTCGTCGACATTCACAACAAGTTGGAGTCTGTGCGTCCACCACATGGAAAATTTTGCGTAAAGATCTTGGTCTACACCCATACAAAATCCAACTGGTTCATGAACTAAAGCCACTTGACCATAATCGCGTCGTTTGTTTGCTGATTGCGCCCTAGAACAGCTTGAAGTTGATCCACTTTTTTATCGTAAAATTGTGTTTAGTGATGAAGCTCATTTCTGTTTGAACGGCTATGTAAACAAGCAAAATTGCCGTATATGGAGTGAAAACAATCCTCAAGAATAATATTTAAATAAGGTTATTCTTTTTTTCACAAATTTTTATTGTTATGTTTACAACAAACGTTTTGCTATCACACTAGCATCATCAGGCTGGTTTACATTTTGAATAACTAAGCTTGTTTCCGAAATCCGTTGCTATTTATATTACAATAAGTATAATAAATTTTTGTTAAGCACTAAAACTCAGGAAAGTGTTGCAAATTCCAGCTTATTTGAATATATTTAACGGAGGTGACTTATTCAAGTCTATTTGTTCATTAAGTAATATTCCAATTTTATTGTGTTTATTCATCTCTAGGGATTCTTACATATTTAAGGCATAACTTTTACTTTCCATATGTAGAATTTCAAAATTATAGTTGAAAGTATGTCCTGTTTCTAACAAATGGTTAGAATATGTAGAATTACTTTTATTATTGGGGAAACTCTTCAAATGTTCATAAATTCTATGTCGGAAAGTTTTTCCAGTCTGTCTTATGTAAACTTTAGGGCAATCACCGCAGGTTAACTTATGAAGCCCCGATTCATCATCTTTATGTGTACAGTCTTTACTATTTTTAATAAATTTAAGTTTGAAATTAAATTCTTAAATTACATTTATTTTTGAGGTACGTAGCAATTATCTCAGGAATACCTTTAGTGTATTTTAAGGAAATGTATTTAAATTTTTTTTTTATAAGGATACAACATATTTAAAGCTATTTTATTATTTTTATTCATCAGCACTTTGTCTGTCAACTTAGGATCATAGACATTATTAATAGCTATTTGTTTAATAATGTTAAGTTCTGAAATATAATTTTCTCGATTCATGGGAATATTAACTAATCTATGGACCATACAATTGAATACTGATAATTTTTGATTTAAAGGATGCTTTGATTTATTGTGTACAATAGAAAGTATAGGTTGGTTCGAGAAATAATGAAAAATCATGTGAATCATTTATTTGAGTAACAGTTAAATCAAGAAAATTAATAGTATTATTTTGTTCGGTTTCCATAGTGACTGTTATTGAAGGATGTATTCAATTGATAAATAAAAAGAATTTTTTTTAAAGTCTGTCTGTACCCGTGAAACAACAAAAAATATCGTCTCAATATACCAGTATAAAAAATTATTCTTGAGGGGATTTTGGTGAATTTTAGTTTCAATATCGATTGTTGTAAGCATAACAATAAAAATTTGTGAAAATCAGAATAACATTATTTAAATATTATTTAATATGGATTGTCATCAAGTAAGGATTGACTCAATTCAAATCCTCAAGAAGTTTCCATTGCATCCTGCAAAATGCACTATATGGTGTGCTTGACACGCTGAAGGCATCATCGGTTCATATTTCTTTAAAAATTATGGTTGAGCTAATGTTACAGTGAAAGGTGCTAATTACAGATCGATGGTCAATGATTATTTGTTTGAAAAGTTGTATGGTATCGACCCAGAAGTGTTTTGGTTCCAACAAGATGGTGCTACACCTCATTCTGCTATCGTAACAATTGATTTATTGAAAGAGAGATTTAGCGATAACATTATTTCGAGAAATGCTCCAATTAATTGTCCCCCAAGATCATGCGACATAACTCTACAAGATTTTTTTCTTTAGGGTCATTGGTTTATGCTGATAAACCAAAAACAATAGACGCTTTGAAAGCCAACATAACTCGTGCTATTGATGAAATAAGGCCTGAATTACTGGAAAAAGTGGTCCAAAATTGGTCTGTTCGAATACGGTTCTTTAGAGCTATTCGTGGTGGACATATTCCGGAAATTATTTTTAAAACATAAATGTCATAAAATTATCTTTCAAATAAAAAAAAATTGGCTTCAATCTTAATTTAAATGTGTTTTACTTCAATTTAAAGATCTATCACTCTAAAAAAACACCCTATACTTCTACACCTTCGAAATGATAATTTCAGAACAAATTGTATCTACAGTATAAGAGAACATAAATAGAGGTTAATTCTTGATAGAAGGTATATAAAATTATTCAAATATTTTAATATTAGCCTTCTACATATATTTAATTTCAGAAAATTTTATTTAATGATTATAACTTCTGAAAATAAATTAAAATAATGTCATATAAGTACCACTTATATCAATTGACATATTGACATTAATTTATTTTCAGAAGTCATAATCATTAAACATAATTTTTTGAAATTAAATATGTAGAAGGCTAATATTAAAATATTTAAATAATTTCATATACCTTCTATCAATAATTAACCTCTATTTATGTTATTTTATTCATAATATATAATTATTTGGTTTCCTTAACATTCTTCATACAGATAGTCCTTGTGCTATAACAGAGGCTGTTAAATTGTCTTTCAATCTTTAAGATCAAGGGTAAACCACAGAAATATTTATATATAGTTAACCGTCACACTACATTTAAAGATTTTTCAGTTTGCCAGAAGTTTTTCTAAACGGTTGAAGGGTAAGTAAATATTTGTTGTTGATTGATGTTATATTTATTGAGTATGAATTATTTGAATACTGACGAAGCAAAGTCCCTCTTAAAACTGGTTTTTCAGTAATGTTTTACATATTTTGAATTTTTATATAAAGTAACTTAGTAAGATATCCAATAATATTGAATATTCTAAGTAAGATAGTTTTATGATGAAATTCTTAAGATTATGTTAGATATTTTTGAAAGACATTTGTTTTCATAAGATTGATCAGCAGAAACAAAATTTTGTCTATTCAAAATATTTAATTTATAGGATTTTGGTTAATAACTTGTATTTATTGGATGTTGTTATATTATCGGATGTCTCATAATAAATGTTTATTTTATATGTCAATTGATATAAGTGGTACTTATATGACATTATTTTAATTTATTTTCAGAAGTTATAATCATTAAATATAATTTTTTGAATTTAAATATGTAGAAGGCTAATATCAAAATATTTGAATAAGTATAAGAGAATAATATAGTTTTGCTTAAAAAAATTTTACAGCTTTATAAAAGTATCAAAAGACTCTTTGTTTTCGACCAAGAAATTTCAAATACTACAGCACCCAAGTTAATGATCCCTCCTTCCACGTTTCCCAAGAAGAATACCTTAAAGAAAATACTTTGAAATACCATTGAAAAGCTACAAGTCCCTCAATACACACCGGGTCGAAAAGTTACAAACAGAAACTTTCTAGATTCCGGAATTAATTGTGTCAGCAACCTAACAAACGTTTCCAAATATTTTCCGCAGAAGTTTCCTATAATGATCTCCTCCCCAAGTTAGGAGTTTTCCACTCCGTTAAGACGCGAAAGACTGTCGTCACTCTTCGAACGTGGAAAAGCCGTAATGAAAATATATTTCGTTTAATTTTCATTCGAACGATGAATGTTTCCCGAGGACGCTAAAGTAGAATGTATGTAATTGGAATTGGTACGTTTTGCATTTAAATTTTCGGGAAAATAGGCCAAGAGCGAACTTTCTTGTTTGGACGTTCTGAGCTCTTGAGATCAAGAAACTGCCGCTGAATTTCTGGATGAATAACTTGCCCAAAGAGTAGTAGTTTGCAATTTTTTACTAATAAAGAGTCTTTCAATGGGGACGCCCCATTTTTAAATTAACGTCATTCACGCATGGCAGCCATTGTTTATTTGTGCCATTGACAGTTGTATTTTTCAATGTCTACCATTCAATCATGAAAAGGTGCACACTCTAACAACGTTTACAAATAATCCAAATTTATTATGAAAAATCGCGATCTGTTACTCTAACTTTAGATGCTTCAACTCAATTTTTGGTCTTTATAATCATCCAGATAAAAGAACAGTTGAACGTTTAGTGAAGAAGTCTGAAACAAATTTTACACTTCATAATGTTACAGTGGCAGTGACACAAAGAAATGCAAGAAGTGAAAAGAATATTGCTGCCGTATGTGAAAGTGTCGGTGAACACCAGAATTTATCGATTTCTCGACGTTCACAAGAACTATGCATCTCCCAGACGTCTTTGTGGCGAATTTTAAGAGAAGACCTTGGTTTAAATCCATACAAAATTGTTTCAAGCCAAGAACTACCAATGACACTTTATTGTAAACAAAATTCGGTGATAGGATTATTTCAAGAAATGGACCGATAAATTATTTTAACTTCTTTGGACTTCTTCCTTTTGGGGTAACATTGAGTCATTGGTTTACAGCAATTATTCAGCAAATTCAGACTTTTTACAGATCAATATTAAACGAGTAATTATCGAGTGTTTTTTTAGAGTGATAGTACTTTGAATTGAAATAAAAGACATTTAATTTAGATTGAAGCCAATTTTTTTCAATTGAAAGATAATTTTATGACATTTATGTTTCAAAAATAATTTCCGGCATATGTCCACCAGCTTTGAGGAACCGCATTCGACCAGACCAATTTTGGACCACTTTTTCGAGTAATTTAGGCCTTATTTCACGAATAAAACGAGTTATGATGGCTTCCAAAGCTTTTATTGTTTCTGGTTTATCAGGAAGAACCATTTACTTGACATAACCCCAAAGAAAATAATCCAGTGGAGTTATGTCGCATGATATTGGTGGCCAATTAATTGGACCATTTCTCGAAATAATGTTATCGCCAATTCTTTCTTTCAATAAATCAATTCTTACGGTAGCAACATGAGGTGTACCACCTTCTTAATAGAACCAAAACACTTCTAGGTCGATATCATTCAAATTTTGAAACAAATACTCATTGATCATCGACTGTAACGAGCACCATTCATTGTAACATTAGCTTCAGCATCGTTTTTAAAAAAATATAGACTGATGATGCCTCCAGCGTGTAAAGCACACCACACAGTGCATTTTTCAGGATGCAATGAAACCTGCAGAACTTCTTGAGGATTGTTTTCACTCCATATACGGCAATTTGGCTTATTTTTTACATAGACGTTCAACCAGAAATGAGCTTCATCACTAAACACGATTTGACGATAAAAAGTGGATCAATCTCAAGCTGTTCCAGGGCCAATCAGCAAACAAACGAAGCTTATTATGGTCAAATGGCTTTAGTTCTTGAACCAGTTGGATCTTGTATGGGTGTAGACCAAGATCTTTACGCGAAATTTCCATGTGGTGGATGCACAGAGTCCAACTTGTTGTGAACGTAGACGAATATACAATTCTGGATCATCATTAACACTATGACTTACAGCAGCGATATTTCCTTCTGTACGTACAGTTCTTTGTCTTGTTGTTGTTGTTGCATCTAGTAGAGAAAATGTTGTCCGAAAACCATCGATAATTCGACGAATAATCTAATCTGATGGACAACTATGTAAACCATAAATTTCACGAAGTGCTCTATAAGTTTGGCGAATAGAACACTGATTTTGAAAATAAATTTCAACAATTTGTAAACGTTGTTGTCGACGCTGTTCGGGCGCTGTTAATGAAAGAGCCTTCATATATATTCCTACACAAATATATTGATTTCTATTTATTATAAACTGAAACATAACGTCTAGAATAAGACGTGCTAGTCTGCACTAAAAAACAATTTTATTCGTTCTGCATCAATGGTGCCATTAAACACTTAAATCTTTCAATAATAAAAGGAGATTTTTTCTTGATAGAAGGATTATTACAAAATTTTAAATATCATACAGATTCATTCTGTTAAGCTCCTACAAATTTTAATTTAAAAAAATGTTATTCAGAAACTTTTAGCATTAAATTAAGTAAATATCTCAGAAAAACATTGTTCCAATTCAGTAGACAAAATTGATGAATAAATTACTTTTTGAAGGTGTTCTGCATGATTTGGGAATTTTTTTGAAGAAACTAATTTTGAACAAGTTGTTTTTGAAAAAGTTCTTGTGGTTATGCATTTTTAGAAAAGAATTTGGTTTTAATAAAACAAGGAACGAAACAAGAATTTGTCCCCTTCAAGTATTTATTTAGTGGATTTATATTTCTTTGAATTCTTTAATTCCCTTCAGTATCGGGTGTTTCTTTTATGGTGAACTTTAAATTGAAATAAAACACATTTAAATAAAGATTGAAGCCAAATTTTTTTTACTTGAAAGATAAATTCTTGAGGTTATGTTCTGCAGTTTTGGAAAGGAATTTGGTTTTCATAAAAAAGGTATGAAATAAAATTTTGTACCCCTCAAGTATTTATTCAGTAATTTTAATTAATAATTTATATTTCTTTGAATTCTTTTATTCCCTTTTGGTACTGTGTAATAAGTTTTAAATCTACAGTCAGTCTAGAAAATATCCGGTATTTATTATTTTTCATAATTTTAATATACTTCTTTTTTGTAACATTCTAAGACAAAAGTAATGTTTAAATTAGGTTGTGCAGTTAGTCGGCTATGGCCAAAGTTGCATGGCAACACTATTTGACAAATATTGTTAATTGTCAACAGCTATACAATTTATGAAATAATGTCGCAAATAGAAAAAAGAAAACATGTATAGAAAAGGTATTCGAAACGTTAAAAAATTAGTGCAATTCACTAAACTGGGAAGAAGTGTATATGTATGTATATGAGACAATAAAGAGGATAAAAAATGGCATGGATATGAGGCATGGCCCAGTCTCTGGAAGACCGCGTAATATTAAAGGAAACAATTTAAACGCTTTATTGGCCTTAGGACGACACAATCCGCCCCTGGGATTTCTCAAATTGGCTAACAGATTTGGAAATCAAAGAAATATAAAAGTATGTCCAGAAACACTCCGTATGTTACTGAAAAAACAAGGCTACATATAAAAGAAACCAAAAAAATTCCTATAATGACACCTTTACAAAAGGAACGAAGGATAGAATTTTATCAAAGTTTTCAAGAAGATAATTTTAATAATGTCTTCATATCCGATGAAAGTTGGTTCCAACTTTGAGGAAATAACTTAAAAATCCTATCAAAACAACCTGTTACCATTCAAATTTCCAAATTTCCCACCAAAATAATGGTTTGGGGACCATCTCATTGTGATGCTACGTCTCTCTGTATAGTTGATGGTACCATTAATAGTAAAAAGTATTGTGGCATTCTAAACGATTTTCTCCTTGAAACGGCGCATACTTTATATCCAGAGGGGTGGCGTTTGCAGCAGGATAATGCAAGATGCCATACTTCAGCCTATCTCAAGCTTGGATGTAAGAACACCAAGTGACAACCATTTCATGGCCAGCAGCTTCACCAGATCTCAGTCCCATTGAAAGCATGTGGGGACTAATGAAGATTGAAGTTGAACTGGTAGCGCCACGAAATAATCACCGAAAATTATGAAGGTCATCTGTTTTCGGGTGTGCCTGGACTTTTAGTCAAGTGTTTACAGCTAAATGTAGGATGTATAAGTAAATAATATGAATATTTTTTACTCCTTATTAATGATTTTTGGTACAGATCAGCCAAATTAACTTACTTGAGTATAACTTTTACTTTCTATATGTAAAATTTCAAAATTATAGTTGAAAGTTTGTCCTGTTTCTAACAAATGGTTCGAATACTTTCATTATTGAAGAAACTCAAATGTTCACAAATTCTATGTCGGAAAGTTCTTCTGTCCTATCTAATCTTTTAGGCAATAACCGCAGGTTGATTTAGAAACTCCCGATTAATCATATTTATATGCAATGTCCTTATTATTTTTAATGAATTTACTCAGGTTTTAATAATTTTTCAATTAAGTTCCTAAATCATATTTATTTTTGAGGTATGTAGCAATTTTCTCAGAAATACTATTTATTTTAAGGAAATATATTTAAGATTTTTTTTGTATTGGGATAATATAGAGCTATTCTATTATTTTTAATCATCAACAAGTCATCTATCAACGTAGGAATGAAGACCATAACGATTGGAGATTTCCAGTGCTCTTACCAATATAAGAAACAACGTGTCCATCGGTGTATAGATGCCCAAAAGGACAACTTTGAAGGGAATAATATTGATGTTTGAAAAAAATAAAAACTTAAGTGAATAATAAATCAGTTTCATAACTTTTCTGTCACACATCCTATCATTCTAGCATTTGCTATCCATATTACTCATACATCGAGAGGTCGATTCTATCTGGAGCGTGATAAATGAGAGATATTTTTCGATTCCTTCTGCGCAAATAATTAATTGACTCAAGTTACGGCGAAACCTCCCAAAGAATATACTGACGTCAATCCCCAACGTTTATTATTCACTGTCCCTCCGTTTAACTGAACTGACCCTCCGCGGCCAAAGACAAGAATAGCCAAAGGTGCATGTCTGTCTGATCGTGCATGTTCATAAACTTGCAATGTTCAAATCTTATCTCGACAGTATATTTGAGTGCGACGTTATGTTGTCGCAAGCTCACGCGATTTGTCTATTAAGGAAGTTTATCGAGCAGCTTGCTATGTCAGAACCCGGGTATGAGAATATATCCGTAGTTTGAGGATGGCAATAACCGCAATCGAAACTTTTTTATTTTCGGTTGGATAGCTCGAGACGCGCCTAGCAATAAGAGATCTTGTTGACGAGTCACGAAGGCAGTGATACCTTAAATCATGTTGAATGGCATTAATATTGAAATATTGTTTAATCGCAGTTGAATTATTCTACAGGAGACTTTCTTTCTGGTCCACTATTTATCTTCTCACATGCTGCTTGAATCGGTCTGAAGCTTAAGATATCATTTATTTTCAATGCTAGTGAAGGATCACAGAAGAAATTCGTTTACTCTGAATTCAATCCATTTAAAAATCTAAGTGGCTCATGCTATGAATTTTGACATTTCAAACCATTGTCGGGTAATTATTGGTAGATTGTTGTGTTTTCATAAAATTTTCATTAAGAGGATTATCGAAATGCCGTCATTTACGAATACTGAGCATACTGATATGATGTTAGTTTATGGATTTTGTAAGTGCAATGGTCGTGAAGCCGCTAGGGAATATCGAAGGCTATATCCGGATCGTCGAATTCCTAAGCACCAAACATTCGAACAGGTTAATCGCTCACTTCGTAAAACTGGACACTTTCCGTCAGTAAGTAAACGAGAAAGAGCAAGTTTGATGGTAAACCATGAAGAGATAATGGGAGCTGTCCAAGAAAATTCCTCAACCAGCACTCGGCGTCTTGGTTCAGTTTTAGGTTTGTCACATTGTCTGGCGAGTTCTGCACCGTAAAAAGTGGCATCCATTTCATTTACAATCCGTCCAAACCTCGGAGCCAGGCGATGAACTACCGAGGCTATTTTGCAGATGAATTTTGCGGAACCAGCGAGCTCTCTTCAGAACGTTTTTTTCGGATGAAGCGACTTTCACAAAAGATGGCATTTTGAATGTTCGTAATGCACATATTTGGTCCAGAGTAAATCCAAAAGTGACTAGCAATTCACAACATCGTTTTTCAGTCAATATTTGGTGTGGAATTTAAAATAATCACCTAATTGGGCCATATATTCTTCCACACATATCTACAATTTTCAATAGAGCATTTGCCAGGGCTCTTGAATGATGGAAGTAATATTCCAATAGGAATGTACTTCCAACATGAGCTCCGGAGCATTTAACCCGTGGGATTGTAGCGCATTTGAATGAAGTTTATACAGATCATTGGTTTGGTAGAGGGGGACCTCATGACTGGCCTGCAAGATACCCAGATATGCTTGGATTATTTTCTCTGATGACACTCAAAAAATGAAGTTTACTCTGAAGAAATCATAGACAGGGAGCATCTGATTAATCGTATTTGAGCTGCATCTGAAGCAATACGAAATCGACCGGAAATTTTGAAGAAAGCTGTAGCTCATTTGATCACAAGAGCTAGAAAATGTTTAGAAGAGAGAGGGGGTATTTTCGAAAACAAGTTATATTTTTTTCTCTTATTTATTGTCAATTTTTTTCAGTTCCACACATGTTTATAAGATACGTTTTATATTTTTATTATTAAGTCCAATTGAAAATTCCTAATATTGAACGGTTCATAAAATGATGATGCAAAGTGTGCCATTGATCCTAATTGGCTTGTTTGAAAGAGTATGTATGGTAGATTCTGAAGAGAATTTCGCTTTTTGAAAATTGGATGTACAGGATGTTTTACAAGATGTGGGATAAATAATGTAATTTTCTCAGTCCGGACCTGTGCTATCGATAAGTCATTATGGGCAAATATTTGGCATTGGCCTATACTCATTCCATCAACTTTTCATGAAGATCCATGCAGGGATCCTGTAACTCTTAAACGAATATAGTTTAGACATATTTCGAGCACTGATTCAGACTCACCAAAATGTCCTGCCCTGAAAGCCTGTACAATCATTCGTGAAACACCCGGTATATAGGCATGATATCACAATTATTGAACAACAGACTGAATGGACACAAATACACGAAAAACTCAAGCACAGCACTTAACGAACTGATTCATATTCCTTACAGGGAATAGAGATTTTTTTCTAGATTGTGAATTACTTTTAATCTAATTTTCTGATACCCCTGATGAATCATTTTCGAGTTTCGTGCAGCAGCACTGTGCTTCAAAGTTGTCCCTACTTGAAACCGTAATATTTGTTTAAATCCAAGAACAACATCCTAAAAAAACGACCTAAAAACCCTTCTGATATGTTTGGAACTTTTCAGAGCGCATTCATTCCAGAAAGCAGTCGTTTTCGGTACCACATCAACTCCTCAAAAAGTTCCCAACTCCCGAATTTCTGCGAAACGGAATTTTAAACCGAAAGTTGGTCATTAATGTTGGAAAACTACGGGAATATATCATAGCAGGTTTGTAACGTAAATAGGTTCGCTTTTGCGTCCCGTCCACGGACGGGAATCGAAACCGGGTCAATTAATTAGATGGAAAAGTTTCGGATAAATAAACAGACAGGCAGTTTGCGATACATTTGGCGAAGGCCACTCACGTTGAGTTGAAATCCCATCAGTCCTCTGATGACGTCGACGATTGGTTCATCTTTTTTCCCGTTCTCGACTCCCTTGAATAATGACTTTGGAGAAATCCTCTTATTTGCAGGCAGGAATCAGAAGGGATATTCTTCATCCAATTATTTGGAGTACCTGGAAAATAGGTGGACCCGCGGAAATCGTCTTATTTTCAGTTGATGGTTCGACTGAAGATTTCAATAATGAATTCCTTTAAAATCGGAAAAAATAATGAGAATTTTCGCTGAAAAAAAAATTCATTTTGAGTTGACCTAAACATCGTTGACAATACATATTTAATTGTGAATTCATAAGCCTACTTGGTGAATAATGTTAATTCATTAATAGTAGAGTGTTATCTGGACATTTACAAGAATGTTTTTAAGGAGACCATTCTTTATTTAGTGACATGAAAACTATATCCAGAATAAAATAATTTTAGAGGGTATGTATCGGGTGATTTTTTTAGAGTGACAGAACTTTTGATAGGGATAACTGTAATTTGACAGAAGGTAGCCATGTTGTTTGACATTTCTCTTCAGTAGGCATTGATAAATTATCATGGAAAGACTCACGCCGCAACAACGTTTACAAATTGTTGAAATTATTTTCAAAATCAGTGTTCTATTCGCCAAAATTATACAGCACTTCGTGAAATTTATGGTTTACATATTCGTCAATCGGAGCAGCTTATCCGTCGAACTATCGATAGATTTCGGGCAACCATACAAGATCCAACTGGTTCAAGAACTAAAGCCATTTGACCATAATAAGCGTCGTTTGTTTGCTGATTGGACCCTAGAGCAGCTTGAAGTTGATCCACTTTTTTATCGTAAAATTGTGTTTAGTAATGAAGCTCATTTCTGGTTGAATGGCTATGTAAACAAGCAAAATTGCCGCATATGGAGTGAAAACAATCCTCAAGAAGTTCTGCAGGTTCCACTGCATCTTGAAAAATGCACTGATTGGTGTGCTTCACACGCTGGAGGCATAATCGGTCCATATTTCTTTAAAAACTATGCCGGAGCTAATGTTACATGGAATGGTGCTCATTACAGATCGATGATCAATGATTATTTGTTTCAAAATTTGAATGGTATCGACCGAGTAGTGTTTTGGTTTCACCAAGATGGTGCTTCACCTCATGCTGCTATCGTAACAACTGATTTATTGAAAGAAAGATTTAGCGATAACATTATTTCGAGAAATGCTCCAATGAATTGTCCCCCAAGATCATGCGACATAACTCTACAAGATTTTTTTTTTGGGGGTTATGTCAAGTCATTGGTTTATGCTGATAAACCAGAAACAAGAAACGCTTTGGAAGCCAACCTAACTGATGTTATTGATGAAATAAGGCTTGAATTACTGAAGTGGTCCAAATCTGGTATGGCCGAATGCAGTTCCTCAGAGCTAGTCGTGGTGGACATATTCCGGACTTTATTTTTAAAACATAAATGTCATAAAATTATCTTTTAAATAAAAAAAGTTTGGCTTCAGTCTTAATTTAAATGTGTTTTATTTCAATTTAAATTTTTACACTCTACACTGTCTACTTTTAAAAGGGTCAAACTTCAAGCGGAGTTCATACAAGTTATTTGCAACAAAAAATTTCATATAACACATGGTCGAAATGTTGATGGTTATTATTCAATCTAACATTTCTTGGTTTCACGAAATATTTCCAGTTTTTCCATATAATCAATTATACTTCAGTTATCCTTGTAGCCTCATCAATTTTGAACACATATCTGGAAACGGCATTAAATTTTTTACAAGATAAGAAGTTCTGTGTGCCAAAAAAATTTTACTACGGGCGTAGTAAGAAGATGAATATAATAATTCTGAACTGTACAAAATCAGTCATATTTCTCCAATGCTTTTATCGATGAAAAATTATTAATTATGGACATTTTTTCTTTGCGGAAAAAATACCTTATTTAGTGTGCTTTCGAATGACGTATAAACTTTTGTGCCAGCTGCTTGTCTTCTGCCATAATATCATGGCTTAGAAGATAACAACGAAAAATTTAAATTTTTCAAACTTAAACTAGCTCTATATTCAAGCTCTTTATGATTGAATATTAAGTAATTCTCATAGAAATCATGAATTTATCTGTGGAATCAAAATTATTAACACGAATAAACTAAATTCTAATAATTCAGATTTTATAAAAAAAATATAAAGTAAACAGACTACTATTTATAACAATTGTTGAAAATTTCCACCGCCTTGTTCAATACATTTCACACATCGTTTAGGCACTGAATTAACATTTCATCCAACATGTCTGTTAAGCCGATTTGGATTGATTTGTTAGAAACAGGACATACTTTCAAACATAATTTTGAAATTTTACATTTAGAAAGTTAAAGTTATGCCTTAAACCTGAAGAGTCATTAAAGATAAATAAATACAACAAGATTTGAATAGTACTAAATAAACATTAGGCCTAAATATCTCAGAAAAACCTTATTTAATATTATTCAATATGAATTTTCATCATGTGAAGACTGATTCAATTAAACGATATATAAAAGAAGTGTTGCACGGATGTAGAAAAAACAAATATCTGGAAATATTAATTTTACACTTTAAATTAAATAATAATAATGTAAAGTATGTTCTTGATAGAAGATAATATTCAATGTTAAATATATAATAGACAAATCTGGATGATCATTAACACTATGACTTACAGCAGCGATAATTTCTTTTGTACGTACAGTTCTTTGTCTTGTTGTTAATGTTGCATCGAGTAGAGAAAATGTTGTCCGAAATCTATCGATAGTTCGATGAATAAGCTGCTCTCATGGACGAATATATAAACCATAAATTTCACGAAGTGCTCTATAAGTTTGGCGAATAGAACACAGATTTTGAAAATAAATTTCAACAATTTGTTTACGTTGTTGCGGCGTGAGTCTTTCCATGATAATTTGTCAATGCTTACTGAACTGAAATGTCAAAACAACATGGCTTCTACGTGTCAAATCACAGTTATCCTTATCGAAAGTTCTATCACTCTCTAAAAAAAACACCCGATATATGAACAGACTTCTTCTGTAAAACCTCTACATAATTTGACCTTTCGACAAATTCAATAAAAATGTCTTAAAAAATTATGTTTCTATTTAAGTAGACATATATACAGGGTCCTGCGATAGTGCGTTGCGCTTTCATAACTGCCGAACGGGACATCTCAGAAATTTGTTCGAAAGTAAGCTCCTTGTACTTTCATTTCTGCATCTCAGGAATTTAATATCAGATATACAGGGTGTTTGCAGGTGTAAGTCGCACTGTCTCGGTTCGAAAAACTTCCTATTTACCATTCTCAAGTTCGTGTTAACGTAATAAATATCCGCCGTTTGAATTAATTCACCTTAATTAGTTATTACTTGAGCATGAGGAAGATTTAGTAAGATGAAATTGGGAGTACAGTTCGCTTCTTGATTTAGCCAGAGGTTGCATGCTGCATACATGTATTAGATGGCACCGTTGTTTGAAAAAACAGTTGGATCGCTATTCAGGACGAATATAGGAGCGTAGCTGTGTTGCATTCGTTGGCATTAGAGCATTACACTGGTGAGTAGGCAAAGAGCTATGAAACATGCTCTGCTGCTTATGCCCATCGATCAACAAAACCTGTTCGGCTTTATTTAAGTTCCGAACTGTAACACAGATGTAAGTTGTACTATTCCGATTCGAGAAACTTCCCATTTAACATTCTTAAATTCGTGTTAACATACTCAGTGTTGCCATATCATAAAACTTAAGTTGCAATCCTCGTACATATTCAGTGACCAAAAATAAGAAAGCGATAACCCGACACTTATCTATGTTCGAGAATTTGGCCGCGTTCCGGAACATCCCAACTCAATCTTCCCGATTGAATTCATCCGACACGATCAGACGTCGGTTACGCAACATGTCGACTAAACCGCAACGTTTTAATCATTCGGGCAAATCGACGGACCTCAAATGGCACGGGTAAGTCCGGGTCAGATTCCGGGATCGGGCCTGATGAACTCCAGAAATGCCAATAACATCCGTACCCTCGAGAACACCGATAATCCGGCAGACGGCATGGATTGAAGGTCCGCGAATTTAGTTATTGCTGGGTATTGGAGCCCGAGGGGTCGAAGGGGGACGAGCGGGAGGCGATTGTTTTGCAGATTTGCGTTATTTTATTGTTTTCCGCGTCGCTTCCTGCAACGGGCTCGGGATTAAAGGGGGAACGACGTGCAGAAACAGGCTGATGGCGGATTTTGAGAAGTCTTGTTTTTTATCGGAACACGAATTTCCAAGTCGATTATGTTGATATTTTAAACTAGTTGACTTTTAGAATCGAGCAGTTGTTGAAAATTACCTCTTGTATGGAAAAATTATGAGAGCGCTAGGCTGTTAATATATTTTTGTTACACATTTTTGTTCTTCTACTATTCCCGATATTATTCATATTTATATTATCCTTATACTCCTAGATCTTCTGTAAAGACCTTTCAGAAGCTTTTTCAGTTTGTGTGAGTTAGGTTTTCAGTTGTGTTCTGGGTACTGCGATCTTACGCCACTTCAGGTCACAGCACTGTTAATTTTCGACCCAACAGTAAAATGGTGACCGAAACCCGTCCAACTAGTAAATTTCTTTCCCACAGGATTTGAACCCACGACCTTTCGATTACGAGCCCTATGCTCTTACCACTGAGCTATCGATACATCAATAAAAGCAACCATTTCTGCTAAATCTTCTTCCGCCATATATCCAAGCGATGATCTAAAAAAAAGCGAGGTTCATTTTTGAAATAGTCGCTGTGTAGTAGTCTATAAGTTGGAAGAAATATATACCGCTCTGGAAAATAATTTGGAATGAGAAAAGCCTACTTATTGGAACCATTCGAAAATTATTGCTACTGTGGGGATTTGAGGTTCAAGCATTTGCTGATAACCTGGCAACTATAGTGAAAGTTAAATCAGAGGTGACGATATTGGCCGTCCTTCAAGAGGTACTGGACACTACCGATAAATGGTGTATAAGGGAAGATAGGTCTCTTAACCCACAAAAGGTAGTTATAGTACCATTCACCAAGAAATGAAAGTTGGATGGTTTAGAACCGCCGACTATCCGTGATGAAATAATTCAATTCTCGTATTAGGCAAAATACCTGGGAATAGTCCTTGACAAGATTCTAAGTTGGAATTCACACCTAGACAAAGTGCGTCATAAAGCCAGAATGTGATTCTAGACCTGTAGGCGAATCTGCGATAAAACCTGGGGTTTAAAGTCCAGGCAGATGTATTGGCTGTGGTAATCAAACCACAGATAATGTATGGCGATGTAGCGTGGTGAAGGAAAGGCCAACAAACGATTGACCAATATAAGCTCACCCGACTACAGAGACAGGCTTGCCTTACAATGACAGATGCGTTTTGCACCACACGGCAGCCATGGAGGTACTAAATCTAGCACCCCTACACCTACTCATACAGAGGAAGGCGGAATGGACCACATAAAAAATATATCAACTGGCCATCGACAGGCCAGAGGCAATAATGATGGGATGAGCTGGACGACCTTTTGACGAACAGCACTCTATTGATGTCCTCGGATCCAATGTCAAAAGTCACGAGCCAAAAACGATATTTCAATATAATCGTCCCCAGTCGGCACGAATAGACTCAGCTTGCTGAGGTTCTATTGAGGGCCGACCTACGCTTGCTCACAAACGGCTCACGAAAGACGAATGGAAAGGGAGGGGGAGTCTATGGTAGCAAACTGAGAATCAATATCTTATAGAGTCTTGGTCAAAACGCAACCATATTCCAGGCAGAACTATTCGCCATTGAGACCGCGATAGATCTGCTGATAAAACGGCAAATACAACACGACAAAATCAAAATATTTACTGATAGTCAGTCAGTACTAAAATCTCTGGAATCCAGCTGTTGTACATCGAAAACAATCTGGGGTTGCCGCACGGCTTTAAACAGGCTTGGTACGTATAACAGAATCACTATTAGGTGGACACCGAGCCACTCAAACTATTTGGGTAACGAGGAGGCGGATTGGCTGGCATTTGCTGGAGCTGCCTCTGGTAGGACCGGAACCATTCCTGGAAATACCACATGACGTGGCTAACGAGGCGATAACAGGCAGAATGAACTCAAGGCTAGAGTCTTTCTGGCGGAGCCATTCTGGCCTGAAACATTCGAAGGTGTTCCTTGGAACACCTTCGAACAAAAATATGGCCGACCTAGCGCTAGTTCTGGATAGGGCCAAACTAAAAACACTTGTCGGAATTATGACAGGTCACTTTAGGCTGAATACGTGTTTGCACAAAATCGGTCTGGTTGAAGACAATGAATGCAGGCTGTATCTTGAGAACACTGAAACAGCCGTTCATATCGTCCCAGAATGCCCAGTGGTGAGTCGCATCAGATTCGAGGTCTTTGCTCAGGCTTTTATATCCCAGTTCGAACTGAAAAAATTACCCCCGAACAAGTTTATCAAAAACTGGATCTCGTGAGAGAAATATAAATTAGGGGGTGAACCACAATAGTCCGTACGGACGCAGTGGTAGGGTGCACAGACGCCCGCTCACTATAAAATAATAATAATAACTCTTTCCAGAAACGGAGGGTTTTTTTATAGCCATCCATGACCAGGTAGTCAATACTAAGAACTACGTGAAGCACACAGTTAAGGACCTTCAGATACCAGATGACAGGTGTATAAAGTGCAGGGAGAAGCCAGCAATCATTCAACACATAACAAAAACATACAGCCTACTGAGCCAAACCGACTATGTACACCGCCACAACTAAATAGCTGCTATAATACATCAAGAACTGTGTTTCAGGCTAAAGCTATTACTCCAAGCTGCCAAAACCTCCTACTACAAGTACGATCCGCCAGCTGTCACTGAAACGCCCCAGTACACTACCTATTAATACCACTCACTAGTAACTAGGAAACGTAACATGAGAACAACTGGAATAATAATACATCTGAAGAGGTAGAGAGAATATACATGTATAACTGGCGTAAATGCAAGGCAATAAGCTTCCTTATGAATTGAAACTAAGAGATCTGGAAAGGCGTTCATTTTTTCAGATCAGCTGCTTCAAAGACAAAGAAAAAACGATTTTTATACTAGCTAGTGACTGATCTTTTACGATAACACCAAGAAAAAACACCACGCTTTACCCAGCCAATCGTTGCATGGACCTCAACACCACGCTTTACCCAGCCAATCGTTGCATGGACCTCAACACCAATACCAAAGCCGAGCATTCATGGTTCGAACGTTGTGTATTTGGTAGGACCAATGGTCTGTGTGTACCACGAGCTGCTAAAACCTGGTGATTTCATTACGGGTGATGAGTTCAGAGTATAATTACTTCGTTTGAACCGTGCACTACAAGACAAACGACAGGAATATAAGGACAGACATAATGAAGTTATTCTTTTGCACGATAACGTTAGGCCTAACGTCGCAAAAGTTATCAAAAAATATTTAGAAACGGTCAAAGTCCGTATTCTGCGGACATTGATCCTTTGATCCTTCGATCAAATCGAAAATTGGCCTCAAAAGTTTCTCCGAGACGGGATTCGGAAATCGCCTGAGAGATGGAGAAAAGTATTGGGCAGTGATGGACATTATTTTGATTAATTTGTCAATTCATTGTCTTTTGAAATGATTGCATTCTTTGAGCTAAAAATCGGACAGAATTTTATTTTACCCCCAATAATAAAATAATAAAATTATTTCGTGAACAGACCTGCGTTCAGCGCAATCGGAACCATAGCAACAGTCTTAAAATCGAGTTTAAATTTAGCATTTAGGTGTAAAATAACGAAAGACAAGTTAATTCAAACTTAATCAAAAATTTTACAGGAGACAGTATTTTAATTTCCACAAAAATGTTTGTTATACAACAATTGTTTCACCAGGATGTGGCTTCTTCAGGTATCTACATTCTACTGGCTGATGATGTTCAGTGTAACCGAATTTAAATATATTGTTAAGTACGTGACCAGATAATGGAAGAACAAGTCATAAAAACTCAAGGTGTTTATTGGAGTTTGTCGCTAAAAAAAGCCATTAGGGAAAGATATTCAGTGATGGAGACTTATCAACATCTGTTTGTTCGTTTAAACGGATTTTACGGGCATTGTACCTGCTGATTTCAAGAAATTCTAAAAGTGTTAATCTAGAACTTTTGCTTTCAACGTAGATAATTTCATAGTTATTGTTTAAATTATGCCTGAATTCATTAAGATGATTAGCATCTGTCGAATGTACGGAATCAGATATATAATTCCTTTGGTGTTTTTGGATTCTTTTCTTGAATGATCTACCTCTCTGGCCAATGTATACTGAAGGGCAATGGTTGCAAGTCAACTTGTAGACTCTTGATTTATTTTCGTTATTTGTTCGAACGAATATTTTTCAATTAAAATGAGTTTCCACCAAGTAAAGACCGAATCAATCAAACATTTAATTAACAAACGCGCAAAAGCTTCTATCTTCACGTCAGTGTTTTTCTCGTATTTACTAAACTATCATGTGACATCTGAATATTCCTATCCATCTGGAAATCTAGTGTGAAACGTTCTTTCAAGAAATAACCCTTCTTGATCTATAAATCTTACCCATACCTGATCCATAAGCTTAGTGTAGTGTGAATTGCGACATAAATATTATCTGTTCGGTAGACTGGAAAACTTGAACTGGCTCCAATAAAGATGACATTTACTATCTCATAGGTGAACTTTATCAGTTTCTGCGTATGGGAATATTTCATATTCTACACCCACACCTCGGTATATTCCCTAGCCATGAATAACAGGGACGCCAGTATATAGGATGTTCCTAAATTGAAGATACAAACAAAGAGGGGAGATTCCTTGAATAATTTTAGATACGACAAAACTACAAGAAACCATAAAGTTTAGTGTAACAACAAAGCTTCTTATTACAAATTTTCTGGAGTTCTGGAGTAAAACAAGGTTTTACAGCCAAAAATGTGCATGTGTTTAAACGCATATTAGCTGGTTAATGGCCGAATATTGTGTTGATGCTATCATCCAGGAAGGATTCAGTGACCATAGAATATTGTAAATTTGAATTTCTATGTCTAAAATTTAACCTCAGAGTCAAGTTTACTAGATAGAATGCCACGCTCTCTCTGACCACAGTAAGTCTAACATGTTCATATTTTAAAGTTTTATTTACATTAGGCTAACTTTAATTTCCAATTTTTTAATAAATTTCCAAAGTGATTTTGTGTATTTTAATATTCTCGTATTTCAACAATTAGAAATCGACAGGTAAAGAGCCTAATATCACATTTAGTGAACGAAACAATTTCCAAATAAATATAAATTGTTAATTGTAATTGTATAATTGTATCGCTTTTGAGAACCCCAGTAGTACTTTTTTGGCGTAAACCAGGCTACGCCATAACACAGGGGACAGT
Organism: Megalocaria dilatata; assembly: GCA_034642435.1. Lineage (NCBI taxonomy): Eukaryota > Metazoa > Arthropoda > Insecta > Coleoptera > Coccinellidae > Megalocaria > Megalocaria dilatata. The sequence continues at coordinate 33,127,842 of CM067861.1, forward strand.
ATTCCAGAAAAAATATCACCCTGTAGATTTGCTTTCGAAATTGGAATATCACTCAGTGTAAACTCTAAATTATAATATCTGTGCCAAATTTCAGTTGAATATCTTGTGAAATGCAGTTACTATGGGAAAAAACTTGAAAAAATTCAAACTTTAACACATTATCTGGAAGACGAAACATTTGCGGTCCCATATTTATGGGAATTTTGTTTCTTGAAAATTATTCAAGGATTCTCACCTCTTCATCTGTACTTTCACTTTAGGAACACCCGGTATACAAGAATGAAACTCTAGCTAAATTGACAGAGATTCTTTTCAATCTGTTATAGATTAATTGTTAATTAACAATCAATTAAAGCTTAAAACCGATTGGGTTGACAATGAAAAATGTTATAATTGGTCAAACTATGAAGAATGATGAGGCAAATGACATAAATAACGACTATTCTGATGTCAATGATGATTTAATTCATGTATTGATATCTAGTTATCCTGAACCTGTTCTATAGCGAAAGAAATAATTGTGAGTGGAAAATTGTTGTCCGCAAACCTGAAAATCAAAAAAAGGAAGTATCGAGTACCTGTACATAAAGAGGTTGAAATATACTCAGATTTACGAAGTATCCGGTATTTTTTTTAGAGTGATAGAACTTTCGATAGGGATAACTGTGATTTGACAGAAGGTAGAAGCCATGTTGTTTTGACATTTCTGTTCAGTAAGCATTGACAAATCATCATGGAAAGACTCATGCCGCAACAACGTTTACAAACTGTTGTAATTTGTTTTCAAAATCAGTGTTCTATTCGCCAAATTTATAGAGAGACTTCGTGAAATTTATGGTTTACATAATCGTCCATCAGAGCAGCTTATTCGTCGAACTGTCGATTCGTCGGACAACATTTTCTCTACTCGATGCAACAACAACAATACAAAAAACTGTACGTACAGAAGAAAATATCACTGCTGTTAGTCATAATGTTAATGACGATCCAGATTTGTCTATTCGTCGACGTTCACAACAAGTAAGACTCTGTGCATCCACCACATGGAAAATTTTGCGTAAATATCTTGGTCTACACCCATACAAGATCCAACTGGTTCAAGAACTAAAGCCACTTGACCATAATAAGCGTCGTTTGTTTGCTGATTGGGCCCTAGAACAGCTTGAAGTTGATCTACTTTCTTATCGTGAAATTGTGTTTAGTGATGAAGCTCATTTCTGGTTGAACGGCTATGTAAACAAGCAAAATTGCCGTATATGGAGTGAAAACAATCCTCAAGAAGTTCTGCAGGTTCCATTGCATCCTGAAAAATACACTGTATGGTGTACTTTACACGCTGGAGGCATCATCCGTGTATATTTCTTTAAAAACAATGCTGGAGCTAATGTTACAGTGTATGATGCTCGTTACAGATCAATGATCAATGATTATTTGTTTCAAAATTTGAATGTTATCGACCCAGAAGTGTTTTGGTCCCAACAAGATGGTGCTACACCTCATGCTGCTACCGTAACAACTGATTTATTAAGAAAGATTTGGCGATAACATTATTTCGAGAAATGGACCAATTAATTGGCCCCCAAGATCATGGAACATAACTCCACTGGATTATTTTCTTTGGTGTTATGTCAAGTCATTGGTTTATGCTGATAAACCAGAAACAACAGTCGCTTTGAAGGCCAACATAACTCGTGTTATTGATGAAATAAGGCCTGAATTACTCGAAAAAGTGGTCCAAAATTGGTCTGGTCGAATGCGGTTTCTCTGAGTTAGTCGTGGTAGACATATGCCGGAAATTATTTTTAAAACATAAATGTCATAAAATTTTCTTTCAAATGAAAAGAAATTTGGCTTCAATCTTATTTTAAATATGTTTCATTTCAATTTAAAGTTCTATCACTCTGAAAAAAACACCCGATACATGATATTGATGGCGTATTTATTTTATTTGTAGTGTAGCGAACAACTTCTTCGCTCCTCGTCCAGCTCCGCTGGAGCTGGACGGCGTATCATTAGAGGACACGACCAGTCTAAAGATTCCTGACTAGTCGTCTCCGCCGAGTTCAAATAGGGCAAGGTACAGAGCGTTTGACGACCGTTCCAAGCGGAACATATGGTCACTGGCATCACAGGCACAGCTGCGCACTGCCCCTGTCTGAAGAGTTTCAGGTACGCAGACTCCGAACGAAACGCCGTCTCCCAAATTAAGAGGTGAAAGCTCCCTCGTAAGACCGCATTTCCTTCGAGAGCCTCATCGGTAACCCCGACGTGAGTGGGGGGGTTTGCTTCAAGTCGAACCAACCCATTCATTTGGATACCCTAATTGCCCCATCCATAATTCTGAGACAACCTTTTTCTTTCGTTCCACAGATTCCCGCTGGAGATGGCACCGCATCCAGACCAGCGGCGGACTGTTGCCTGACCGGCTCTCAACGCCCTATTCCGGGACGTTATGGACGCTCACTGGAGGGGGAGTGTGTAGCGAACAACTTCTTCGCTCCTCGTCTAGAAACCTACCTTGCTCTGTTGCAGCTTGATCGGCGTATCAATAAAGGACACGACTAGTCTCAAACTACCTGACTGACCGTCCCCGCCGAGTTCGAGCAGGGGAAGGCACACAGCGTTCGACGACCGTTCCGACATAGAACACAAGATTATTGGCGTCACAGGCAGACATGCGCACCACGCTTGTCTGAAGAGTTCAGGTCCGCATGCTCTGAACGAAACGCCGTCCCCCAAATTAAGAGGTGGAAGCTCTCTCGCAACACCGCATTTCCTTCGAGAGCTTCAGTAGTATAGACTAGTTCACGGGAATATCGTTAATAAACAATAAAAAGAGAAGTGCTCTAAGTACGGATCCTTGTGGCACTCCGAAATTCACATCATCTTCGGGATAGCATATAGTTACAGTATCAGTAATCGTTCTACCAGAAATGACAAAGAGTAGACAAAACGATTTGCCAATAGTGTTTTCGAATATTGACCAATTCCTGCTTTTTTCTTCTCCAATTTCAGATAAGCAACGTAACACATAATCAGTGCTTAACACACCGCTTTTAAATAAAATCCTTCGTATATAATCCAACACCGACATAATCTGACATTTCTAATTTGCGAATTGAAAGGCAAATAAAATCAATAAGATATCCGGGATTAACGCAACCCTGGTGCTATTGGCATTTCGAGCTTGATTATTGCTCTGTGGGTTCGAATACCTGTGGCGGCAACAGGCGGGAAGATGAAGAGGTGAATGATATTCGCGCATACAGTAAGGCAAACTTTTAATCCCATTTTGAAATAAATTAATTCGGCCAATATATTCCAAATATCATTACAGAGGTGTGTGAGCTATATGGTAATAGAAAGTTCTACCAATCGAGACAGTGTAACATACATCTGTATAAAAATTCTGAGCTCAAACAAACTCTAAAAGATTTTGTTGATCACTGGGGCAAATTGCAGTCATGCGCACGTTTTAAACTACTTGGTTTTCATCAGTGCAATGTATGCCAGTGTATACAAATCTGTCAAGTATCTTTATTCGCTATACACAGAGACACTTAGGTATTAATCATACACTAGCGCCATCTAGAGTATGCAAACATGCATACAAGACATACCTTTGCGAGCCAATTGAAGTAAGAAATGTATTCTCGATATTTTCACGTTACAAACGCAGAAAAAAAATTCCTCGTGCTCAAATCAGACCATAATATACCACATTATGGTCTGATATGGTTTTTGCTTTTGGACGACGTGTCCGAGACTTTATTCAATGAGCAGTGTGATCTGGGGCTAAAAATAGGATGATAAGGATTTGGGTATTCTCCATTAGGTGGAGAGAAACAGACAATGGCAATAATAGTTGTTGTTGGTTTTTCCAAATTACATGAAGATATTCAATAGAGGTGACCTATTGGTATCCGCTTGTTCGTTTAGGAGAATCTTCCGAGAATTATATCGGTTTATTTCAAATGATTCTAAGATTGTTAATCTAGACCCTTCACTATGAGTATGGATAATTTCATATTAGTTATTGAGATTATATTCAATATGTCCAGTTTATTTTATTGTTCAAGAAAGGCATATTTATTATTATATACAGGGTGACACTGGTCGAAATGTTGATGGTTTTCTTCAATTTCACATTTCTTGATTTTACGAAATAATTACAGTTTTTTCATGAAATCAATTATATCGGGTGTTTTTTTAGAGTGATAGAACTTTCGATAGGGATAACTGTGATTTTACAGAAGGAAGAAGCCATGTTGTTTTGACATTTCTGTTCAGTAAGCATTGACAAATCATCATGGAAAGACTCACGCCGCAACAACGTTTATAAACTGTTGAAATTTATTTTGTAAATCAGTGTTCTATTCGCCAAACTTAGAGAGCACTTCATGAAATTTATGGTTTACATAATCGTCCATCAAAGCAGCTTATTCGGCGAAGTATCGATAGATTTCGGAAAATATTTCTCTACTCGTTGAAACAAGAAAAAGACAAAGAACTGTTCGGACAGAAGAAAATATCGCTGCTGTAAGTCATAATGTTAATGATGTTCCAGATGTGTCTATTCGTCGACGTTCACAATAAGTTGTACTCTGTGCATCCACCACATGGAAAATTTTGCGTACAAATATAGGTGTACACTCATACAAGATTCAATTGGTTCAAGAACTAAAGCCACTTGACCATAATAAGCGTCGCTTGTTTGCTGATTGGGCCCTAGAACAGCTTGAAGTTGATCTACTTTTTTATCGTAAATTTATGTTTAGTGATAAAGCTGATTTCTGGTTGAACGGCTATGTAAACAAACAAAATTGCCGTATATGGAGTGAAAACAATTCTCAAGAAGTTCTGCAGGTTCCATTGCATCCTGAAAAATGTATGGTGTACTCTTCACGCTGGAGGCATTTTTTTTAAAAACGATGCTGGAGCTAATGTTACAGTGTATGATGCTCGTTACAGATCGATGATCAAGGATTATTTGTTTCAAAATTTTAATGTTATCAACCCAGAAGTGTTTTGGTTCCAACAAGATGGTACTACACCTCATGCTGCAATCGTAACAATTGATTTATTGAAAGAAAGATTTGGCGATAACATTATTTCGAGAGATGATCCCATTAATTGGCCTCCAAGATCATGCGACATAATTCCACTGGATTATTTTCTTTGGAGTTATGTGAAGTCATTGGTTTAGGCTGATAAACCCGAAACAATAGACGCTTTGGAAGCCAACATCCCTCATTTTTTTGATTAAATAAGGCCTGAATTACTCGAAAAAGTAGTCCAAAATTGGTCTGGTCGAAAGCGGTTCTTCAGATCTAGTGGATGCCGGAAATTATTTATAAACATGTTATAAAATTATCTTTCAAATAAAAAAAAATTTGATTTCAATCTTAATTTAAATGAGTATATATGACATTAATTTATTTCCACAAAAATGTTTGTACTAATACAACAATTGTTTCACCACGATGTGGCTTCTTCAGGCATTACATTGTACTGTCCAATTTTTGTGGAATTGTGGATTTTTGTGGAAATAAATTACTGTCATATATACATTTTTTTAATTAAAATGAGTTTCCACCAAGTGAAGACCGAATCTATCAAATATTAATTTAAATGTGTTTTATTTCAATTTAAAGTTCTATCACTCTAAAAAACACACCCGATATAATTGATTTTATGGAAAAACTTGGAATATTTCGAGAAATTAAATATAGTTAAATTGAAGAATAACCATCAACTTTTCAACCATGTATTATATGACATTTTTTGTTGGAAATATGACCTCCCCTTGAAGTGAGTCCCTTTTAAAAGCAGATACCCTTTATAAAATGAAGAGTATCCAGAGATAACAGGTGCGACATGTAATATGACTGAATATTCGTTCGAATACATACGAAGAGTCATCATTGTCCGAATTCAACAGAATTTCCGCCAGCCTTTCCCCATTTCCACGATGAACAAATCGAATTTTCCAACTGCGCTTCCCTATTTACCTATAGCGTATCCTGTTCTTGTTTACTGCCCCCTTTCGACGACATACAGAACTAATTTCGGGCTAATATTCAGCAGCAGACATCAAAAGACCAGTTGGAAACTTTTGTGACCGTGCGGAAAGGGACATCGGGCCAACTTCCGGTGTGGGACACTCGTGTGGACCTGAATCTACGGTCGTTGCGGGCGAATTCAAAATACCAACTTCCTGATGCAAACAGTGTCGCCAACTTCATTTGGATAGAAAAGGGTGTTGGATATGTTATTCATATGGGAGAAGGGAAGCTAACTGTACAAAATTTAATTTCACAGGATGTTATTTTGATTAAGGTTCTTCCAATTTCCACGTTTTTTTTATTGGATCGGTCTTTTCTCGCCAACGCTGTTGCATCTTCAAGATTACATTTTGAACTTCATCATCATCATGAGCTTGTACAATTCCCATTCGCGGCAAGGGCATCTCCAAATTTCTTCCACTATTCCCAATTGGAGGGATTTGTGTCCGTAATATTCCTTATTTTCTTAATAGAATCCTGCCATCTTGTTGCTGGACGACCACGTCTTCTTCTATCGCTTGGATGCAATTCCTGCACCAACTTGGTCCAATTTTCAGCTGACTTCCTTTGCTACATGGCCAGTCTAAGTCCACTTCTGCTTGAATAGTTCGTTGCCTACATCTTTTATTTGTGTTTTTCTTCTGATATCTTCATTTCTTATTCGGTCTTATAACTGGATTCCTAATAAACTTCTTCCCACTCTTCTTTGACATACTTTTAACTATTCAATAATTTAAAATAAAATAGAAAGGCCTTTTACTTGATAGAAGAAATATAACAAAGTTTGAATATCAAAACTAATTAAAATATGTTTATCTTCTACAATTTTAATTTCAAAAAATTTTCATTCAAAAAACTTTTAGAATTAAATTAATGTCTAAAACAAGCACCGCTTACATTTAATAGACGTATATAATCAAAACTCCATATATAATGTCAAATGGAATAAATAAACCAACAGATATACGAAAGTCATTAAAATTAATAAATAAATATTTAAAGGAGACAAAATTTTGTTTCTGGTCTTACCTTTAAGAACACCAATTGCCTTTTAAAAACATGAACTGAACACACTTAAAGGATTTCTCAAAGAATATAATTTATTTGAAATATTTAATATATTTAAATATTCGAATAAGTTAATTCAGAAATCTCTCAAAACATGCATTATATATAAATATAATTCTAAGCAATCCCTTCTTCGGTCCTGAATAATATTCCAAATATCAAAATCAAAAAACTAACCTATATCAACAACTCACACGTGTAACCAAATGAATGTTCTCTGATTTTGTTAGAACATAGATCAATCTTGAATTATAAAGTTGATCTGTGTTTCGAAACATTCATTTGGTTACACGTGTGAGTTGTTGATATAGTTTGGTTTTTTGATTTTGATATTTGGAATATTATTCAGGACCGAAGAAGGGATTGCTTAGAATTATATTTGTTTTTTGAAGATATAGTGCATGTTTTGAGAGATTTCTGAATTAACTTATTCGAATATTTAAATATATTGAATATTTCAAATAAATTATATTCTTTGAGAAGTCCTTTAAGTGTGTTCATGTTTTTAAAAGGCAATTGGTGTTCTTAAAGGTAAGACCAGAAACAAAATTTTGTCTCCTTTAAATATTTATTTATTAATTTTAATGACTTTCCTATATCTGTTGGTTTATTTATTCCATTTGACATTATATATTGAGTTTTGATTATATACGTCTATTAAATGTAAGCGGTGCTTGTTTTAGACATTAATTCAATTCTAAAAGTTTTTTGAATAAAAATTTTTTGAAATTAAAATTGTAGAAGATAAACATATTTTAATTTGTTTTGATATTCAAATTTTGTTATATTTCTTCTATCAAGTAAAAGGCCTTTCTATTTTATTTTATATATAATATATAATTATATTTTGGCTTCAATAAATCTCATTATGGAATGTCAATGAATTTAAATAAGCCTTAAAAATAACTTACACTGTTCTCTGATTTTGTCAGAACATTGATCAATCTTGAATTATAAATTTGATCTGTGTTTCGAAACATTCATTTGGTTACACGTGTGAGTTGTTGATATAGGTTAGTTTTTTGATTTTGATATTTGGAATATTATTCAGGACCGAAGAAGGGATTGCTTAGAATTATATTTGTTTTTTGAAGATATAGTGCATGTTTTGAGAGATTTCTGAATTAACTTATTCGAATATTTAAATATATTAAATATCAAATTCAAATAAATTATATTCTTTGAGAAGTCCTTTAAGTGTTCATGTTTTAAAAGGCAATTGGTGTTCTTAAAGGTAAGACCAGAAACAAAATTTTGTCTCCTTTAAATATTTATTTATTAATTTCAATGACTTTCGTATATCTGTTGGTTTATTTATTCCATTTGACATTATATATTGAGACATTAATTTAATTATAAAAGTTTTTTGAATAAAAATGTTTTGAAATTAAAATTGTAGAAGATAAACATATTTCAATTTGTTTGGATATTCAAATTTTATTCAATAATTCTTTAACAGGTTTTAGGTCCAGGATAGTAACACCAACTTTTCAAGAAAAAGGCCCACTAGTTTCGATTTTATTACAAAATATTTTTTAATTCTTTCTGCCAAATTTTCTATGTAAATTATTTTGAAATATTTTTGGGCTTCCTTTTCCTCTGATTGTTGCCTTTACTTCTTTGTTAAGAGTATCTTTATGAACTTGGTGGGATAGTCATTATTTTCTAGGATTGATTGTATTTTAGTGATGTTATTTTTGTGAATTCGCTATCCGAAAGTTTTAAAGCTCTACGTTCCAAATTATTTATGATGTTTATTTTTTGTGTCATATTATGATTTGAGTGAAAATTCAGAATTCTTCCAGAAAATGTCGGTTTTTGGTACCAGTCTGTTATTATTTTGTCTTTCCTTCTTATTAGTAGTATATCTAGGAAATGTAGTGAGTTGTTCTCTGTTTCTAATTCAATGGTGAATTTTAAGCGGGAATGAATGCTGTTGAAAACTGTTAAGATTTCATCTGCTCGGTCAGATGGAATAGATGTGACAATGTGATCAACATATCTTTTGAAAAATAGTAATTTAAAGCTTAAATTTTTAATAGCTTTATTCTGAACTTCCACCATTACTATATTGGCTGTTATTGGTGCCAAATTATTTCCCTTACCCAGTCCTTAAATTTATTTGAATATTGTATCCTTAAATACGAAATAACTATTTTCGATACAGAATTTAAAAGAATGTAAAAACTCTTGAATTGACAAAGCTGTGTGAGGTTCAATTGTTGCCCAATTTTTTTCCAATTATCGTTATCGCCGAATCAAGTGGAACATTAGTATAAAGGGAAACTACATCTAATGAAATGTGACAGTTTTCAAAAAGTCTACGAGCTCGAAAGAATTCCTTGTATATCTATCATCCTTCTCAAATGCATGGTTTAGAAGTTCTGCTAAAAATTTCATAAGATCATATAAGGGGTTTCCAATGATTCCAATGATATTGGTCTTAGTGGGTTATTTACCTTATGAGTTTTTGGTAGGAAGTAAATCTTAGGACATAAACCATTGTTACATTTTAAAAGTTTATAAGTGCTGTCTTCAATTTTTTTATCTTTATATAAGTTTGTTATGATTTTATTAAGTTTAGTTTGAACGCTTTCTTAAAAAGTTGGTGTTACTATAACCCTGGACCTAAAACCGATAATCTTGTACAATAAACAAACGACCAATTTGACTATCCGATTGACAGTGCTTAATGCCGTGAAGGCTACATGCGACTAGTTTGATTACCCGAATGATAATGCATCATGTAGCAGAAGCTACCTACGACAATTTTGACTACCCGAACGATAATTCATAATGTAGCAAAAGCTACATACGTCAAGTTTGACTACCTAAACGATAAAGATTTAACAGTCAAAAGACTGAATGGTAGAGGTGCTCGATGCATCCCTTCTAACAAGAAGAGGGAAATTAACGAAACTGATTGGAAGGTACATTTGAAGGTAGACTGAAAGAACGAACCAAAACTTCTTATTGGTTACAGAAAAATTATGAGATTAATGCAAATAAAGAAGGATTTAATCAGTTTACAATTCCTTATGCGGACATCGAAATTCCCATAGCAATGAATATATCAAAATTCTCTAAAAGAGTTTCCATTTTTTCTTAGACCATATATACATAGTAATCATTAGAAAACTAGTAATCTGAAGTGTCGAACTCAAAACTGCTAGATCGCAATATCAACGTGAAAGACCTAAGTATCGATAACAAAATAATGTCGAACGACATCTCTAATAATATCTCTAATGCTAATGAACTATTAGATGCCTACAAATCGCTTGCTGCCCGAATGTCATTAAAAATTAATTTCCTCCATTCACATCTGTCATTTTTTCCTGAAAATTTGGGAACTGTCAGTGATGAGCAGAGTGGAGGATTCCACCAAGATATTAGGACAATGGAAATTCGCTATCAAGGACGATAGAATCCACGCATGATGGGTAATTACTGTTGGTTTTTGAAGAGAGAAGATATGCCTCATCAAAGGAAAAAATATAAATTAATCAATATTTTTAATCTTTATGTTTTTCTTAAATGTAAGGTTCATTTAGTAGGTGTAAAACTAATTAAAGACTAGATATAAGGTTATAAAATTCATTTTTTTTAATACACATCAGATATTGTAACATTAAATGTGGTTCTATTAATGTAACGAGAAAACATTACGTGATACAACTTTTTTTTTATTTTCGTATTTGAATACGTCTATTCTACCATAATATACTATTCAGCTTTATGTTACAAACAAAAAATTTTTTTTGTCGGCTAGTGAGGCTCTTTTAGGATGCGGTATTTTGAGGAAGAGCGTTTACAGACCTCTTAATTTTCGTTTAAGCTCTTGCCCATTTGGACTCTTCAGATTCGTGAAAGCTTGCCAATTATGCCTATTGACCTTGTTTCAGTAGGGCACATAGGTGCCCCATCCCCGGATATTGCTTCTACTTAAAACCAGAGAAGACGGAGTGCTGAGCGACATGAATTAGCGGTCGTATCCTTTGTGTGGAATGTCAGAAATTTAAGGCCAAGCGGAGCACATTTATGGGGAGGTTGAGAAATTCGGGCCATGGTCGCCACATACACCCCTTCCAGTGAGCGAGATATGGATCACGATGAATTGTTGGCGTTGTCTGGAGAAGTTGGACACTAGACAACCACACCACCTATTCAAACCATTTATCGCAAGGTGAACATTACCCTAATCAGAATTTCAAAATTTTGCATGTTAAAAATGAAAACATTACTCCTTCTTTGTTTGATCACTCGAAAAAAACAAAAAGAATAAAATCGATATTTATCAGTAAACCATAATTTTTGAATTACCATAGACCTCAGTTGAATAATATATCAGTACCAATATAAAATGAAAGTATTTCAACTACGAGTACGTCCACCCCAAAATAAAATCTACAGCTGCAATTCTGATATTAACCTGATACTCCTAGATTTTCTGTGAATATCTCTCAGAAGCTTAAACATAACTTGTATGACTAGGAGTTCAGCTGTGTTCTGGTAAGGCTGTTACTGTGTCCTTACACCACAAAATATAATATTTTTGATATAAATCAACTAACAAGTGAATTAACTGTTCTATACGGAAACGATTTAATAGAATATTGCACAAACCCTTAATGAATGTTAACTTTTTTTTACGATACTGACTTGTATCATACCAGAACTCTTTAAATTATTATGACTTGTTGTTATTTTGCCAGTGACAACTGCTTCTACAGAAAGAAGTTTCTCCGCGTTGAAAAGAATTAAAAAATTATATTAGAAATACAACTGGACAGACGCGATTGAGTATTATGGCAAAAATTTCAATAAATGATAATGTTAGAGAACTGTAACATATTTATAAGTATCTAGGAATAGGCATATTAAATAGTTCTGCAAAAATTATTTCAGCAATACAGTATTCTGGAGGTATTTTGTATTTGATGTATAATGACTTATCACGAGCCTTCGACTCTGTCAATCACGATATTCTGCTGAAGAAGATCTCGTCCTTATGATATATAATTATAAATTATGTCTTCTACAATGATTATAGATCACTTGAGTATGTTATTTCATGTGGAGTGCCTCAGGGATCAAGTTTGGGACCATTATTTTTTATCAAGTAAATAAATGATCTTCTCACTCCTCTTATGTGTCTTGTTTTAGCGTTTGCCGATGACTTGAAGATTTACTTGAGAATACGCAGTGATTTGGTGCTGCTCCAGTCAAGCTTGGAGTATATTCATAGTTGATGTTTATGCCACAAACTCATGCTGAATATAGAGAAGTGTTTCAAAGTTACATTCAATAGAAGGTCACATCGGTTGACTTATAGCTATCATCTAGCTGACAACTATGTTGACGATAAAGATCAAATATATGACTTTGATTCCATGTTCAGTTTCTTTCATCCCGCATACTGTGTGCGTCTACTAGCCGTACTTTGGGCTTTGTGTTGAGGTGTGGTAGGAACTTCAGTGATCTGTCAATTTTAAGGAATTTGTATTTCACGCTGGTCATCAGTAAGTTGGAGTTTGCACACTTAATATGGTTACTGTGTCCTTTCACCACACAGAATATATTTATGATACTCATATTGTTTAGTGAGGTTTATTTTTGCAAATTTTTTGAGAGTTTGAACTGAAGGAGTGATGTTAATTTATTAAGTGCTATAAAGGGCTCAAATATTTATTTCACAAAAATGATTCGAATTAATTCATAACTGAAAAAGAAAGAATTATTTGGAAGAACTTTCACTATGAAAAATAGTGAAAAGCACTGACGTGCTTAGGAGCTTTTACGCGCTTGTTTGTACTACCCACAATTTAAACTCATTCGTAGGACTGTTACTATGGTTTTAATAGATCTTTTAATCGCATGATCCTCAAGAATTTGTGAACGAATATTCAGGATATTATTCTTTCAAATACAAAATTTCAAATCGATCGAATTTGTATTTTCAAAAATATTGGACAATAAAAGGAATAAGGATTTCGCCCAAACTCGAACGAGATATTTGGGCCTTAAATACGAGTTATTTAATGGGCAAAATTGATCCAGTGGTTCCGCTGTTTTTCACATTTGAAATTTCTTCTTATTTTTCCAGTAGTTTCGAAAGTACTGTTCCGATTATAATGAAATTCAATAATTAGGTATATAAGAATGATACGCGTGTTCGTGGAAAATTTCGTAAGGATCGTTTCATTATCGATTAGTTTAAATTTAGTATTTAGATGTAGAATAACGAAAAGAGGGCTGATGCAATATTTTGTGAGAATCGTGGGTGATATGCAGAAGCGCGCAAAACTCCTGACTACACGTCAGGCTTCCACCATTTTTTTATCACTGCATGTATAAAATGTCGTTCTCTGGAATCGCTTCCTGAAATATATAAACTCTAAATCCAGACACTCACGTATAAATATACATACAGAAAAAGTTCAAGAGAAAGTCTTCATTTTTTACCAAATATTCATTACTTTCCATCAAAATTATCTTTCGTTCCATACCCAAATACACGATAAATATTATTTAATAATTAAAATGATATCTCTTACCTTCACCTGTAAAATTAAAACAACAAAGAACACAATTCAAGAGCAGTCTCCTTAGCAATTTGCCTAAATTTCGGTGAGGAATCATACTGAACTCTTGAGTATTAGGGAAAATAAATGATCTGTTCTTGAAAGTTCCTCAGAGAAATACAAAGTATCACGTTGCTAAGTAGACCACTTTCGGCAACATCATTGCAGCAAAGAAGAAGTTCTACAGAGTAGCTCGAGAGTTAAGGAAGTTTAAACAATATCTATTGCTAATTAGCTACCATTTTGATAATTTGACACTTGAACGAAATTTTTTCAATTACTCGCAGATAATTTATTTCATAAGAAGCTTCCAAATCAAAGGTGAAGTTGTTATTTTAGTCGTCTCTTTCTTTTTTTTTCATATTTCCTGACTTTAACTGTCTTGTTTCCAGTATTTTTGTCCACGTGTTTGATAAAAATGAATATAAAGAAAATATCACCAATCTTAATATCTACATCACTACTTCCGAGCTACTCTGTACATGCTACAGTAAAAAGAAGAAGAAAACAAATACCGTCTGTGATCAGACGCGAGAAGAACACATATATCCAAGTCTTGGTTGCATGGGAAGTGAAGAAATACACACAAAAAACATCCAGTTCGCTTACTTTCTGCAACCAGCTCGATATGCACTAGTGTCAAAAAGAATTTGCTAAGGAGTTGATCTTGAGCGCACATAGCAGTACATCACTAATACTGAAATCGAAACGCACACTTTAATTTTAATATCGTGAGGGATTATGACAATGTATTTTCTGGGTCTATGGCAGTACAAAACTAGTAGGTATCTATTTCTTTGCTTCCATATATTCTGGTGCTAATGCGAAAGTTCCTGTTTGTTAAATAATAAAAGTCTATATACACTCTCCTAACTACGTAAAGTAAAATATACGAGGTGTTCCAGAGGTTAGTTTTATTTAATTTATCAAAATCAATTGATTAATATTCTATATTTTCTTTGAATTCTTTTTATACCGTGTAATGAGTTTTAATTCTATATGTTTACTGAAATTGAAACAGTGTTTTCTAAGACATTTATTCAATTTAATTTCAAAAAGTTTTTAAGATATTTCATAAAATTACAATTTGTAGCGAGGTATAACGAAATTACTATGTTTGATATTTAATAAGTTGAAAAGCCTTCTATCAAGTGAAAAAGTCCCTTCTAATTATTTTATTTTATACAGAATAATTAAAATTTGTTTGTCACTCATAAACACGGTATTTTATTGATCTAATTGAGTCTTGGAAACTATTTTTAAAAACCTCTATGTTATGTATTTTTTGTGGACGAACATAGAATGCGAATGGTAATCGTTGAGAAATCGTTTAAATTCTATCTTAGTTTTGAAAAGCTACTATGTCCTTGAATTTTATTGATTGGTTTGATTTTGCTGACATGAAAGTGGATTATAGGTAAAAATCTCAAATCGTCTTTTGAAGACGTGCTACATATCGAAGATTCGCATTTTATAATAACCTAGAATTAAAATCTATGCAGCAAAGTTATAATATATATATTGAGAATAAAAAGTTAAGAATGAATAAAAGTAAAAGAAGAGGTTTAATTGTGGAAATTTTTAATCATTATTGGAAAATATCAATACGATAGGATATAAGTAGCACAATATTTATAGAGTTGAGTTAACGCCTGTACTCGTAGAAGTATCTTGAGAAAAGATGGAATTAACTGTATTTCCTTCAAAGTAAGTAATCACAAAAAAAGTTATAATATCCAGTTTAATAAAGGAATGATCCAAGCGAACTCGTTCAAACTTGTGTGAAATGTAGATTTCCTTATGTGCTGAGTGAGAACTAAACGCGAAAAAGTTTCACTGAATTCGTCTCTTTCCGCAGGAAGAAAATTCAATCACAATAAATTTCCAGATGTCGTTTTCCCCTGCATTGGTGACCGCATGTGGAAAGTTGAGTAACTTATGGAAATTCAGGTGCAACACATTCTTGCGGGAGCTTGGAGTTGAATATATTAAGAATGAGCGATTTACGTTTTTTTTTGGTCGATTAACTCCTTTCAGAATAAGGAAGAAGAATTTCGAAAGACATATCTAGTAGACTTAATAAAATTCTTCAAATCCTGAAATGAGGAAAGTTTAATTATAATCGCAAAAAATTGATTTTTTTTTTTATTATTTAACGAATAAATTTCATTGCAATTTGTACGTGTGTTGAACTTGCATAATTTTACAGGAATATTGAAATTTATAAAATAAAATAGAAAAAGGCTTTTTACTTGATAGAAGAAATATAACAAAATTTGAATATCAAAACAGATTTAATCTACGTTCGTCTACGTTTAGTCTACATTCGTCACAAAATCACAGAACACTGTAAGGTATCATATGGTTTTCTTTAAATATATTGAATATTTCAAATAAATTATATTTTTTGAGAAGTCCTTAAGTTGTGTTTTATGTTTTTGAAAAGGAATTGGTGTTCATAATGGTAATATCAGAAACAAAATTTTGTCTCCTTTAAATATTTATTTATTAATTTTAAATGACTATTTATATTTGTTGATTTATTTATTCCATTTGACATTGTATATTGAGTTTTGATTATATACGTCTATTAAATATGAATGGTGCTGATGTAGATATTAATTTAATTCTAAAAGTTTTTTGAATCAAATTTTTTTTGATATTAAAATTGTAGACTGAAGACTGATGAAATCTGTTTCGATATTCAAATTTTTTAAAATTTATTTTTCAACAAGTTCGATGGAAAATTTTGTTAGTTTGGAGCAATCAAATAAAAATTCTCACAGAAGAAAATTGAGCATGTATTTTATATTTCTTAACATTTTTTTTCTCATAATGAATGTTCAATTTAATCCATAAAAAATTTAGAAAATTATCACATATTTTCATTATTTTGTATGATTATCTTATTGTTTTCAATAATCTTTAGTTTTTTCGATAATATTTACATTTTAAATATTATTTTGACAATCTATATAATTTTTTGTGCGAATATTACTCACAAGTTTTTTGTTGTGAATCATATTCTGATTATGGATATGATACGTCTTGATCATTACATATGAGATTTTTGGAGTACTTGACCTATTCTCCTTCTAATGGGTGGGTAATATTTTTTTTTATTTTTTAGTTTCATTTTCAAATCTTGAGAATTCTCATTAAGATAATTGATTATATTTTCTTATATGAAAAACTTCTGAAATGCCATATCTTGAGTTATTTTTGTTATATTGATTGAAAAATATATTATTTTTCGATCTTCAACTCGCTTGCAAATCTTTTTGAATTGTTGATTTAAAATTGACTTTAGGGAACTGATTTGGTGTTTTATTTAAAACAGAGTGATCTTACGTGAAATAAAATTCAAGAATTTTTTTTGTTTCAAGGTTTTTATAGAAAAACATTTTGGGGGTCGAGAAAACGCTTCCTTTCGAAAGTTCAAAATTTTCGACTATTTCTTCTCGTTATTTTTGGTCTCAAAAAAAAATATTTACTCTTTATTATTATTTATAGTATTTGTAAAAACCTAGAAACTTTTCAATTGTTTGTAAAAAATATTTACAAACAACTAAAAAAGTTCCTAGGTAATATTTTTGTTAAAAACCAAAATGTGAAAAAAAAATTTATTCTCGTATCAAAAAGTTCAACTTTAAAAAAATGACCTTCTGGATTTGATCGGGAACACCCTGTATATCCCAGAAAAATCAGTCGAGATAATCCCTCACATTTGAACGGATTTTTTGAACAACTAGTTCCTCTATATAGAAAAAACGCACTAGAAAGGAACGCACTACGCACAGAGAGCGCAAAAAATCACGTGACCGCTTCTCCCGACGTAACCCCCTGTCGAGGCATGTTCCCGAAACACGGCTTCAGGCCGACTGTCGGACCCGGAGGATTCACTGCCGTCGGGACGCAAGGCGCAGTTACCGACGTCTCGTTTACCGAGAATCACGGTAAAAGGGGAATTTTCCGGAGAAATTGCGGAAAATCGGATCCATCCTGACTCGTCTTCACCCACGGATAGGTTTGTCATCTCTGCTAACATCTTGTATTTTATTCTGGCACCTTCAAGTACCAGCTCTTCCACTTTTTGCAAGGCATAGTATGAGTTACTCAGCTTTTTGCACAACTTTTTAATGCCACCGCAGATTCTTATCAACGTTCAGACCAAGGAACTTAGCAGTGTCAACAGATACAAGAATGCCTTCAATCCGATTAATGAAAAATGTTGAAGCCTGAATAGAATCACGAATCTGGAATTTTACAACTTGTGTCTAATAGCTTTCCACCACCAATAATGTGTAATCAGCTAACATTACAATAATACAAGCAGTCAGGAAATCAAGCAAATCGTTGACAAAAATAAAAAAAGAAGAGGTCCCGAGACTGATCCCTGAGGGACACCGAGATTAAGTGCCCATATAGCGGGATATTCGAAATGAAACCTCTTATTGGAAAACCTTTTATTTATAATTTAACACATGAAAACACTGGCAAGCCAAAATTTTTTAGAAAGAGCCTGTACGGAATACACATCAAGTAGTCGATCAAAAATACTTGAAGCGTTAGTAAAAAATGAGAAAATATTTTCAGAAATTTAAATAGAATTGAAAGGTAGCATTGACTTCCCAATTATTCAATGTTTAAGACAGCCAAAGTTGTTAGAAATTAAGGTAAATTTAATTTTCATACCTATTCTGAAACAATCAAAGAAAACGTTTGAAACTTTGTTATTTTCATGAAGCGTATCTTATTTTTAGTGAAATTATTGACAATATGCAAGCTGAATCACATCTTACTTATCAAAGAAATGTAAATTTTCGAAAAAACAACTAAATATAATGAATTAGGGAAATAAAGTAATAGAGAGACAGGAAAGTAATGTCGTTTCTGCGCATGTCGCGTCATTCATCAGCTCACAATCGAGGATAATCAAGGAACTCTTAAGCAACCTTGGTCGACCATCCAAGAACAGTTGCAGCAGATTGGAAAAATAAGCAGAACAGGTGTTTAGGTCCCCCATAATACCTTCTGTCAAGAAAGTACCGGGAATTATCGATTTAAATCTGGCGGGGCAATGAGGCAGGTAAAAATTTTTTTTCCTAGGTTGGTACCACTGTCCTTAATTACTATGGCAAGCTTGAGCGGGATCTGTCAACTAGTGTGTTTGCAACAGCTGATTAAGTCAGTCGATGTCAGAGTGCGTGCCGATTTTTACTATGGGTGATTACGTTGAGCAAAGAATTTGTTTAAAGTTTTGTGTTGCAAATGAATTTTCGTGTGCCGATGCATTGAAAATATTGCAAAAGGCCTTTGGTGATAATGCTCTATCGAAAACTCGTGCATATATATCAGTGGTACAGAGCCTTCAAGGACGGTCGTGAAGTGGTCGCCCATCGACGGCTTCGATCGAAGATAACGTCGATAAAATTAAGGAAAGGGTGCTGGAAAACCGTCGTACCAGCATGAGAGAGATAGCACATGATCTTAAGATATCCCACGAGTCCGCACGTACGATTTTGATTGATATTTTGGGCATGAGAAAGGTGGCCGCACGACTCGTACCGAAAGACCTGAATTTTCTTCAAAAACGTCATCGCGAACAGGTTGCTTCAGACATGCTGGATCGCTGTAATTCCGATTCTACATTCATGGAACGCATTATAACTGGTGATGAGACCTGGGTCTACGAGTACGATATGCAAACAAGCCAGCAATCATCGGAATGGGTGGCAAAAAATGAGCCGAAACCGAAAAAACCACGCCAAAGCCGCTCGAAAATGAAGGTGATGCTCATTGTTTTCTTCGATATCCGTGGCGTGGTGCACTACGAATTCGTTCCAGAGGGTCAGACGGTAAACAAGGAGTATTACCTAGGCGTTATGAAACGTTTGCGTGAGCGTATCCGTAAGAAGCGGCCAAATTTGTGGGCGAACAACTCATGGATTTTGCATGACGATAACGCGCCTTCTCACCGAGCTACGATTGTGACTGACTTTCTCGCCAAAAACTCAACAAACGTGCTTCAGCAACCACCGTATTCGCCTGATTTGGCTCCCTGCGACTTTTTCCTCTTCCCAAAACTAAAATTGCCCCTTCGTGGCACCTATAAAAAATGTTTCGATAATTGGAAGTGCCGTTGGCATAGATGTATTGGAGCAAATGGAGCCTATTTTGAAGGCGACCCAATAAATTTTGACAATTAAATGTAAAAATGTTGTTTTAATTGAAAATTCCCGGTACTTTCTTGACAGAGTAGTATGTCCCAAGAGAACAAAGCCAACCGACCAATCACATGCAACGTATTGCTTCAACGGCACCATACAGAAACTTTTTTTTATCGCTCCATCACTGGAGACGAAAATGGTTCCTATATTTTAATCCAAAACGCAAAAGGCAGTGGCTTTCTCCAAATGAATCACCATGAAGCCGGGTTCACATCCGAAAAAGGCGCTTCTGTGTGTTTGGAGAAGTATACGCGGAATTGTTCATTTTGAAGTGTCGAAACCTGGACAAACTGTTAATGCAGATCTTTATTGTGAACAATTGTATCGAGTAAACCAATCTCTAATCCAAAAGTATCCGGCGATTGTCAACAGAAAGGGCGTTATTCCGCAACGCGAAAATGCAAGACCCCACTGTGCAAGACGAACCTTGGAAAAAATTAATTGATAAGAAAGCGACATTACTTTCTGGTCCTTCTAGTATCTACGTCAGTAATATTTAAAATTTGTATACATGATATTCAAGATGCTTTTAAAATGGATAAAGTTGTAATAAGATGTAAGCTGAAGAAATGTAATCAATTCCATAGGTAATTGTGAGTAATTATTAAGTTACAAGCATTACAAGTAAAAAACTTCAGAAACTGACGGATGGAATTAATTGAATTATTTTGATTAAAACTGAACCGAATTAGATGAAATTTTTATCAAAATTAGGATGAAAAATCAAGTTAATTTGGTATTTGATAGATTCGGTCTTTACTTGGTGGAAACTCATTTTAATTAAAAAAATGTATATGAGACAGTAATTTATTTCCACAAAAATGTTTGTACTACTACAACAATTCTTTCACCACGATGTGGCTTCTTCAGTTATTACATTGTACTGTCTGATGGTATTCAGTGTAACCGAGTTTGAATACATTTTTAGGTACGTGACCAAATAATGCAAGCACAAGTCATAAAAACTCTAGGAGTTTATTGAAGTTTGCCGCTAAAAATGCCATTAAGGAAAAATATTCAGTAATGGAGAATGATCGATATCTGTTTGTTCGTTCAAAAGGATTTTACGGGCGTTATACCTGTTGATTTCAAGAAATTCTAAAAGTGTTAATCTAAAACTTTTGCTTTCAACGTGGATAATTTCATAATTATTGTTGAAATTATGCCTGAATTCCTTAAGATGATTAGCATATGTCGAATGTACAGAATTGGATATATAACCCCTTTGGTGTTCTTGGACACCAAAGGGGACGATGACATAGTATTGGCAAAACAATTCTCGTTGACTAAATAAATTGTGGAAATATGTATGTAATCAGAATTGAAATAGTTGATAGTAGATATCGGGTGTTTTTTTTAGAGTGATAGAACTTTAATTTGAAATAGAACACATTTAAATTAAGACTTACTGGAAAGATAATTTTATGACATTTATGTTTTAAAAATAAGTTCCGGGATATGTCCACTACGACTAGCTCTGAGGAACCGCATTCGACCAGACCAATTTTGGACCACTTTTTCGAGTATTTCAAGCCTTATTTCATCAATAACACTAGTTATGCTGGATTCCAAAGCATCTATTGTTTCTGGTTTATCAGCATAAACCAGATGACTTGACATAACCTCAAAGAAAATAATCCAGTGGAGTTATGTCGCATGATCTTGGAGGCGAATTAATTGGACCATTTCTCGAAATAATACAGGATTTAATAAACTGTGGCATATAGAAATAAACTTATCTGATGATTCTGTGACTGGACCAAAGTAAGAGGTTTCAAGTGTTTGTTAGAGGCTATGTTTTACCGGATTTGACAATTGTGCCGAGTGTTTAAACAGTTTTAAGACATTTATCATTTAAGTGCTTCCCCAAAAATTGACAATAGATTCCCGAAATTGACTATTATTTTGAACAAATTATTATACTATATGATAAATTATGTCCTCAAGATTAGATGATGCATGCTGCACCTCGCTTCTATTGTGGGTGAAATTGCTTGATTGATGATTGGTTGTCTGATCATCCTGCTTCGCTATATATGTGCATAAATTCTTTGTTAAAAAAAATTTTTTTTTTTCATTTTTTTGGGACGGCTAGTAAAATGTTTTAGGTTTCTTAGTATTAGAACTAACAGGCGAACTATACATTAGTGAGCCTCTGTTCATCATCTTGTTTGTTTGCCATGTCATTTATTTATTTATATAAAAATCTGTTTATTTTTTTTTTTTGTAAAAGAATTTTATTCTTTATATTGTTTATTAATTATGGGCAAATAAACTATTATTATTATTATTATTATATATCTTTTCCAATAAAATGTTATCGCCAAATCTTTCTTTCAATAAAACAATTGTTACAGTACAGCATGAGGTGTAGCACCATCTTGTTGGAACCAAAACACTTCTGGGTCGATACCATTCAAATTTTGAAACAAATACTCATTGATCATCGATCTGTAACAAGCACCATTTGTTGTAACATTAGCTCCAGCATAATTTTTACAGTGCATTTTTCAGGATGCAATGAAACCTGCAGAACTTCTTGAGGATTTTTTTCACTCCATATAAGGCAATTTTGCTTGTTTACATAGCCGCTCAACCAGAAATTAGCATCATCACTAAACACAATTTTACCATAAAAAAGTGGATCAACTTCAAGCTGTTATCTTGTATGGATGTAGACCAAGATCTTTAAGCAAAATTTTCCATGTGGTGGATGCACAGAGTCCAACTTGTTGTGAACGTCGACGAATAGAAAAGTCTGGATCATCACTATGACTTACAGCAGCGATATTTTCTTCCGTACGTACAGTTCTGTGTCTTGTTGTTGTTGCATCGAGTAGAGAAAATGTTGTCCGAAATCCATCGATAGTTCGACGAATAAGCTGCTCTGATGGACGATTATGTAAACCATAAATTTCACGAATTGCTCTATAAGTTTGGCGAATAGAATACTGATTTTTAAAATAAATTTCAACAATTTGTAAACGTTGTTGCGGCGTGAGTCTTTCCATGATAATTTGTCAAGGCTTACTGAACAGAAATGTCAAAACAAGATGGTTTGTACCTTCTGTCAAATCACACTTATCCCTATCGAATGTTCTATCACTCTAAAAAAAAACACCCGATACTAATTGAAAATTTCTAGAAAGAAACAGTTGAAAATTTGAGACCATTAATTGAGTTGAAATCATTCACCAAATTAAATAAAATAGTAGAGTTTATTTTATTAAATTAAAATGAATAATAAATAATTTTATATTCACGTTTTAATTCTGTGAATTTTTGATTTTATAATGCAATGCATATTTTTATGATTTTTTCCTTTAGATTTAAGGTTATATCGTAGAAAATATTATGTTATATTTTTCTGCAGAACGCTATCTATTTTTTGAAAAAATAGATAAGTAAAACAGTGTTCCTAAGATGTTTTATTCAATTTAACTTCAGAAAAGTTTGAACAAATTTTTCTGATTAAATTTAGAGAGGTTTCGAAGAATTAATCAAGCTTTTATCTATAATTTTTTTTATTTTCCTAAAATTATCATATGCGATAATCTTTTTTACTCAGCACATGTGACCAGTATAATATATATACAGGGTGTCCGGATTCAACATTCATATATTTCCGGGGGTGATTCTAGAAGTCAAAATGTGAAGTAAAGTTTGTATCAACTAAGGTCCTAAAATGCACCCCATGATCTTCTTCAACTTTACCTCCAAAATCCAATACACTAGCGATATACTACTCTGTCAAGAAAGTACCGGGAATTTTCAATTAAAACAACAATTTATTGGGTCGCCTTCAAAATAGGCTCCATTTGCTCCAATACATCTATGCCAACGGCACTTCCAATTATCGAAACATTTTTTATAGGCGCTTTCCGGGATGGACTTTAGCTCTCGCGTCGAATTTTGTTTTATGGCTTCAATCGACTCAAAACGGGTGCCACGAAGGGGCAATTTTAGTTTTGGGAAGAGGAAAAAGTCGCAGGGAGCCAAATCCGGCGAATACGGTGGTTGCTGAAGCACGTTTGTTGAGTTTTTGGCGAGAAATTCAGTCACAATCGTAGCTCGGTGAGAAGGCGCGTTATCGTCATGCAAAATCCATGAGTTGTTCGCCCACAAATTTGGCCGCTTCTTACGGATACGCTCACGCAAACGTTTCATAACGCCTAGGTAATACTCCTTGTTTACCGTCTGACCCTCTGGAACGAATTCGTAGTGCACCACGCCACGGATATCGAAGAAAACAATGAGCATCACCTTCATTTTCGAGCGGCTTTGGCGTGGTTTTTTCGGTTTCGGCTCATTTTTTGCCACCTATTCCGATGATTGCTGGCTTGTTTGCATATCGTACTCGTAGACCCAGGTCTCATCACCAGTTATAATGCGTTCCATGAATGTAGAATCGGAATTACAGCGATCCAGCATGTCTGAAGCAACCTGTTCGCGATGACGTTTTTGAAGAAAATTCAGGTCTTTCGCTACGAGTCGTGCGGCCACCTTTCTCATGCCCAAAATATCAATCAAAATCGTACGTGCGGACTCGTGGGATATCTTAAGATCATGTGCTATCTCTCTCAAGCTGGTACGACGGTTTTCCAGCACCCTTTCCTTAATTTTATCGACGTTATCTTCGATCGAAGCCGTCGATGGGCGACCACTTCACGACCGTCCTTGAAGGCTCTGTACCACTGATATACACGAGTTTTCGATAGAGCATTATCACCAAAAGCCTTTTGCAACATTTTCAATGCATCGGCACACAAAAATTCATTTGCAACACAAAACTTTAAACAAATTCTTTGCTCAACGTAATCACCCATAGTAAAAATCGGCACGCACTCTGACATCGACTGACTTAATCAGCTGTTGCAAACACACTAGTTGACAGATCCCGCTCAAGCTTGGCATAGTAATTAAGGACAGTGGTACCAACCTAGGAAAAAAATTTTTTACCTGCCTCATTGCCCCGCCAGATTTAAATCGATAATTCCCGGTACTTTCTTGACAGAATGTATATTTCTGTGCTATAACCTAATTTTCGTATGCCTACCCCAAAATTGGCTAATTGTTGCAGAAATGTTTTATGATAAAAAAGGTATTTTTATATATTTTCAAAAGTTTTTTTTTTATTCGAATAACTACTTACTGAAGAGATTTTGGGTCCGAACTTATCAGGTTCTTTCTCTGGAGAATGTGCTATATATTCTTTAAAAAAGGAAAATAAAAAGCCCTTTTTGATTTATATGTTGAACATTTTTTGGTGATGGAACTTGTGATTCTTTAACATCCAATCGAAACATATATGTATAAAGTGATGTCTAAATAATTTGGTCATTATTTTAAATTTTTTCTATTCTTTATTAGTTAATTTCCACCACATGTGATGATAATATATATGCCTATAAAGTGATACAGTGTATTTAGGACATGTTTTAAAATTTATTTCTGAATGTTTTCATGAAATCTATTAAGACTAAATTCTGTGGAGATATTTGAGAATTAATTCCAGCTATTGTTCTGTAATATGCAAATACTTCTTCATAGTAATTCTCAATTTATAGCGATATCTTTGTCAAAATTTGATGGATCCAAATTTAATTCAGTATATGGAGGTATTTGGATAAATTGATCGTCTGGTGATTAAAAACTCACTGATTCTCATCAGTGGCGGAGATGATAGAGGGGGTTTTTCATAAAATTACTTCCAATTTTTGACTGAGTGATCAAATTGAAATTTCAATCAGAGAAATATACTCCTCATACATTTCTGAAGAAATAAGATACTTTTCGTTGAAAGCGGGACACTATTCTCGGGAAAAAAGTGA
Source organism: Megalocaria dilatata (assembly GCA_034642435.1). NCBI lineage: Eukaryota > Metazoa > Arthropoda > Insecta > Coleoptera > Coccinellidae > Megalocaria > Megalocaria dilatata. The sequence goes on from CM067861.1 coordinate 33,153,620, forward strand.
TTTTGTGATGATATGCATTCCAACTGAACCATGATGCCACTTCAAAATGAAGGTGTTACCAGATGAAACAATGGAATAATAAATAACCTACTCCTAATAGTTATAAATCAGTCTAATCAATAGCATAAATGAAGCTATCCCCAAGTGAGCATTATTTTCTTCCAGGAGACGCCAACAGCCGTTAATCGCCTTCAAGCGTTCCAAACACCTAAACTCGCCGTTGAACACCAAGGGGTGACCACCAGGGCGCAGTTCAACCGTACCCCAATTTCAAACACGCAAGCTTTCCAGTGTGAACTACCTTTATTAACAAAACTGCAATATATTATGTTTAAGGTTCTGATTTACCTCCATAAAACAATGGCCCTGTATAACTCACGCTCTTTAATTTATCCCTTAATGAGCTGCTGGCTGTCCGACGTGATCGATCCAATGGGACCCCATTCATCAAATGAATTCCAGATGGCGAGCGTATTGAAGGTGCGTTTACTTAGGGGGTGGGACAACAAAGCCTATAATCAAAGGCCATTAAATCGTATGTCTTAGGTAGTTTGACATTTCGGAGTATAGGTTGCATTCTATGGCGCTTTGAAATAATTGAGCGTCGCTTAGTTCGATGTCGAGGGTTCGAAAAGTTGAAAACCGCCAATGTTAAGAAAGAACTTACAAAATGGGAGAGTCTTAAAGATATAAAACTGTTAAAATTCTGCAAAAAACTGGAGCTCCCATATATATAAACACATAATATTATGAACGTAGATTTGCCTCATCAGTTTCTCTTTTGCTCTTCCAATATCAGTATCAGTGATTTTGATGGATATTTTCTAGCTGCTTGCTTTTTATTGAGCTTTTTTCTCGTTCTTCTATTGGTTTTACTTTCGTTAAACGGTTCAGTAACACATTGGATGGATTGTGAAATCTGTTTTCGGGGTGTCTAAGTTTTGTAATTGTACGAAGGGAGATAGTTTCTATAGTTTTCAAGTTGTTTGGAACTGGATGTCGACAATTGACGAAGATTGGAATGCATACTGCAGGACAGGTATATCGTCGAAAATGGTTTTCCAGTAAAAGGTTCAATTTTGAATAGCCAGCTATCTGGGCAACTGTCATCTTTTGACATTTGAGAAGTAAAAACTTGTCAAATCACTAAAAATGCAACGTTACACGCTCCAACAACGCATTGAAATTGTTAATATTCAATGTAGCCCGTAGTTTTGAAGAAAACCCAGGTTTGTCGATCTTTGGATTTAGGCGTTTCACAAACGACATTACAAAATTGAAGACGAAATTTCAAAATCTTTGTTTTTTTCATGGCGAGTTGACACAACTGATATAAGCTGCCATTCACAATTATCCGTCATTTCCGTTATGTAATAATTGACCAACTTGTTAAGCGTTTCATGGGTTTTTATGATGTAAGTTCTAGGAGATTTATTTCAATTTTTATCTGCCAAAATCGAAAATTTGACTTGCATTCAAAATTAGTGGCTCTAACATACGAAGGGCTAGTGTAATGTTGGGAGAAATAAACGGTATACATGCTAAAATCAAATCTATAGCACCACAAGCAATGTTTACTCATTGCTATGCACACTATTCAATTTGGTACTAAGTAATGCTTGGATTTCAATTCAACAGGTAAAAGTTTTTTTCTCAACCCTTTCAGGATTTTCATCATATTTTTCCATATCGACAAAGCATACCCAAGTGTTAGAGCATATTGGAGGAAATCGTATACCTTCAAATGTAGCAACTCGTTGGAATTTTGCATCACGTGACAGTTCTCAATAATAGAGATAAATTACTCGAAACCTTTCATTTTATTATCAATAATAATTGCGATTTTGATCAAAAATCAATTAGAGAAGCCGTAGATTTAAAAAAATTTTAGAGGATGCACAGAATATATTTTTTCAGAAACATTTGTATTAATATTTAATCCAACCGATACTGTTTTTTCTATTTTACAAAATAGTAACATAGATATTCTGAAGGCAAGAAATTTACTAAAATAAAATAGAAAAAGACTTCTTACTTGATAGAAGGGATGTAACAAAATTTGAATATCAAAACAGATTTAATCTGGCAGTCTTCTACAATTTTAATTTCAAAAAAATTTCCATTCAAAAAACTTTTAGAATTAAATTAATGTCTACATGAGCACCGCTTATATTTAATAGACTTATACAATCAAAACTCAATATACAATATCGAATGGAATAAATAATTCAACAAATATAAATTGTCTATCAACATTAATAAATAGATATTTGAATGAGACAAAATTTTGTTCTGTTTTGATATTCAAATTTTGTTATATCCCTTCTATCAAGTAAAAAGCCTTTTTCTATTTTATTTTATACAAAATATATAATTATATTTAGGCTTGAATAAAATCTCATTATGGAATGTCAATTGTTTAAAGAAAACCTTATAATACACTACAGTTTTCTGTGATTTTTGTGACGAACATAGAATTTCTTGATTTTCAAAGTTAGTCTGTTAAAGCAATTATCCGGTTGCCTCTCTGAGGCAACTGGTTGATTTTGATTTTTTTTAAATATGATTTAGGGCCATGAAGAGATTATCAGAAGTCTAATTGTTTTTTGAATATTTCAAATAAATTATATTTTTTGAGAAGTTCTTAAGTTATGTTTTATGTTTTTGAAAAGGAATTGGTGTTCATAGTGGTAAGGTCAGAAACAAAATTTTGTCTCCTTCAAATATTTATTTATTAATTTTGATTGACAATTTATATTTGTTGGTTTATTTATTCCATTTGATATTGTATATTGAGCTTTGATTTTATACGTCTATTAAATATCAGCGGTGCTTATGTAGACATTAATTTAATTCTAAAAGTTTCTTGAATAAAAATTTTTTCGAAATTAAAATTGTAGAAGATTGACATATTAAATATGTTTTGATATTAAAATTTAAAAAAATCAGAAATTTACTGCAGACAACACAGAAAAATACGTGAATAATATTTTTGATATAAATCAACTAACAAGTGAATTAACTGTTCTATACGGAAACGATGTAATAGAAAATTACACAAACCTTTATGAAATGTTAACTTTTTTTCACGATACTGACTTGTATCATGCCAGAACTCTTTAAATTATTATGACTTGTTATTGTTTTGCCAGTGACAACTGCTTGTACAGAAAGAAGTTTCTCCGCGTTGAAAAGAATTAAAAAATTATATTAGAAATACAACTGGACAGGCGCGATTGAGTATTACGTCAAAAATTTCAATAAATGATAATGTTGGAGAACTATAACATGTTTCTAAGTATCTAGGAATAGGCATATTGAATAGTTCTGCAAAAATTATTTCAGCAATACAGTATTCTAGAGGTATTTTGAATTTGATGTATACTGAATTATCAAGAGCCTTCGACTCTATCGATCACGATATTCTGCTGAAGAAGATCTTCTTTTTCTTATGGGTTCACATGAAATCCAAGATTTACGCTACCCATTATGTACATTAACGTTTCCAGCTACATTACTGCATTGAAGTGAACAATCACAAAAGTAAGTACTCTTCCACTATTTTACCTGTCATTTCGTTATCGAAGGAAATTTGGAAGCAAAATTTCAGGATCAGATAGTACTCGATAAGATCTTCAAAATGAGGTATCGCAATACCCCCCATCCCTATTCAAAATTCAAGGGGTTGTACTCACCCCCGTTAGGAGGTTGGAGTTACGAGGATGAAAAAAACGGAAAAGTTGTTCCCCCTGGAATCAGAAATTGACGGGTTCCAGCGATTTTCCACATTTTCATTTTAAAGCCGGAAAATCGAGATGTTGAGTTTTCATTGGACCACTCTGTATGTCAATGTACCTCCGTGTCAAACTGTTCAGTTATTTTCCAGGAAATGCCATCCGCTTTTGGTGCACTGTTTTTGGTTTAATGCAGTAGCTGGTAATAGTCACCTTCTGCTATTTTAATCGCCTCCTCTGAATATGTTATTTGTGCCTTTATAAATTTATCGTGCCATCTGTGGATATTGTCTCCTTTTATTCTTCTGAAGTCTTGGTTATTGTTATATGCAAATAGTAACTTATAATAATTTCTGAATACTTCATCTTTGTCTTTCTCAGTTATATACAATCTTCCATTTTCTTCGAGTCAGGTATCGGGAATGTCTGCTTAGATTTGAGTTTTTTAATGTCTGAATAGAAGGTTTCACCCTTGGTTCGATTGATGTTATTACATGCTGCAACCCATATGTTTTCCCTATGCTGTTGTACCTTTCTTTTTATATTTTAATCATAAAAGTTTAATATAATAGTATTGGAGAATTATTAACAACTTATAATTCACTAATACTATTATATTGATTTTTCAACAGCGGATTTCAATTTCATGAAATGCTGTATGGAAATACCACTAATGCGTCAAAAATATATCAAAATTCGCAAAAAGCATTCAACTCAACTTGTAATTATGCCTATTTCCCTGAAATAAAATCCTTCAAACGGTCAGTAATAATTCACAAAACGATTTTATCGAATTTAAATCCTCCATCCAACTGGACAACTCGTACCTTTAAAATGTTGATCTATTTTGGCCGTTTCTAGCTGATAACCATTTTTAATGACAATTATTTCTTGGTTTCAATAAATTCACTGATATCTTTGATTAACGATGACTTCATATATTAAGCTGAAGTGAGTAGCTTCCTCAAATTTCAAATTCAAACGTTTAGAATTGAACCCTTTCTTTCATACAAGAGAGCCACCTATATGTGAAATAGTGTACTGCCAACAGTATCCACGTAGATACTCGTTAAACGATCCTCTCATTATCTTCATTTTTTATTTTTGAATAAAAATTCTACTGCTGAATCTAAAACTTCTCAAGATTTTTCTTTTTTCTTCTTCTCCGGTTATATGTACCTGCCTCCTTATATCACAGTGCCACCTAATGGTTATCAAACGCACTTTGGATGTGCTTTTTTTATAATTATTACATGCAGGTATTCAGTCGTTCAAAGTCATCCTCATTTGCAAGATGAATATTTCATGGTATGGGTATTTTCAAAAGAATTGCAATATCAATATTATACAGATGACCATATTTGGACAGCCAGCACCATCTATCAGCATAACCTAACATTTTTTCAACATAATAATGAAAGCCCACTTACAAAAATATATTAAATTGTTCTAACATTTATTTTCCAATTAATTATACCCAGTCCCCTAACAAACATAGATCAACGAGACTGTATATATGGCCACTCCCGGGGAATAACGTGAATCAAGTTTGTCGCTTTTTTGTAGAGACTGGTGCATGAAACAAATTCAACTAGAGAACTGTATTACCAACTTTCAAGAGCACTGCGTTACCTTTTAGAATACTGCATTATCGACGCTTGGCGCGAATATTTGAATCTTCGTTCAGTTTTTCCTATGGCTAAAATTGAAACAAGTGTTCAGAAATTACTTTATTTTACTACCAAAAAATTGAAATGTTCACATTCACACAACGTTACAACAAATACAGTTCAATTGTTTGGTAGTATAACATAGTAATTTCCAAAAACTTATTTCAATCTTCAAACTTACTATTCGAATAACAGAAACATGTTTGAAATATAATTATTTATTCATTATAAAAAAATTCAAACTATAAAATGAAAATGAGATAAAATTAACATATTTACAATATTCATAGATGTTTGTACCTGATAATCTCAAATGATTTTGAAAGATTGAGTCTGGTACTTTTTTTACTCTGGTTATAGATAATTTCATAATTGTTGTTGAAATTGTATCCAAATTCTTTCAAATGATTGGGGCATATATTTAATATGAGGTTTCTGACATAGAACTTTTCTGGTGTTTATCTCTTCTATTCTTGAAGAATCCACCAGTTTGACCATTTTAGAGAGCAATCATTACAAGTTTACTTTTAAACTCTGAATTTATTGGCTTTGTAGCGACCATCTTCTTCGCTTCTTGTCCAGAATTCTGCTGCAGCTTGCCGGCGTATCATATAAAGGACACGCTAGTCTCAAACTACCTGACTAACCGTCCCCGCCGAGTTCGAGCAGGGAAAGGCACACAGCGTTCGACGACCGTTCCGACATAGAACACAAGATTACTGGCGTCACAGGTAGACATGCGCGCCACGCCTGTCTGAAGAGTTCAGGTCCGCATGCTCTGAACGAAACGCCGCCTCCAAAATTAAGAGGTTGAAACTCCCTCATAACTCCGCATTTCTATAGAGCTTTATCGGGGACCCCGCTGTGATCCGGCTATAATTGCCCCATCCATCATTCCGAGGCAATCTTTCCTTTCGTTCCACAGAAACCCCGCTGCAGATGGCACCGAGTCCAGCCCAGTCGTGGACTGTTTCCTGCCACATTCCAACGCCCTATTCTGTGACCTTACCGACGCTCACTGGAGGGGGAGTATGTAGCGACCACCTTCGTCGTTTCTCGTCCAGAATTCTGCTGCATCTTGCTGGCGTATCACATAGAGGACACGACTAGTCTTAAAAATCCTGACTGACTATCCGCGCCGAGTTCAAGTAGAGCAAGAAACACAACGTTCGACGACCATTCCAAAGTGGAACACAAGATCACAGGTAAACATGCGCGCCACTCCTTTCTGAAGAGTTCAGATGCTCATGCTCAGAACGAAACGCCCCCTCCCAAATTAAGAGGTAGAAGCTCACTCATAACACCGCATTCACTTCAGAGCTTCATTAGTGTTATCTTTCTTGCTTCGGTGGAATTTTTTTGCTTTGGAAATTTATACAATGTATTGTATAATACAGAAACAGTGTTTCTTAGACATTATTTATTCATATTATTAATAATCATAATTTGTTGTGAGGGTTTCAGAATTAATTTCTATAAAATTTAAAATAAGTGTGAAGCTCTGAAGTTAATGGGGTTTTATAAGGGAGTTTCTACCTCTTAATTTGGGAGGTGGCGTTTCGTTCGCACTTGTGCACCTGAACTCTTCAGATAGGCGTGGTGCGCAAGTCTCGGCTGTCGGAACGGTCGCACTATACTCTACTTGAACCGTGCGAGAACGGTGAGCTCGGTATTCGAAAGGCGGTAGCGACCTTTATATGCTACGCAGGGAAGCTGCAGCAGAGCAGAGTAGAATTCTGGGCAAGGAGCGAGACAAGTCACTGCAAGTGAAATGAAGTACTGATTAGTTACAATTTCTTTAGAGTAGGAAATTTTGAAATCGATCTGCTAATAGATAAAGAGGGGACGAAAGTTTTTATATTTAACAGTTCCTTCCCTTTTTAAATATAACGATCTCCCAATAAATATGTTAACCCACAAAGGATCTGTGTGTTTAACTTTAGCGTACTCGATTTCACTGGAAGCAGCAGATAATTTATTTTAGCCACTTCTATAGTATTCTGAATTTTGAAATCTTTCTGGGGATATTGCTCAGAAAGTAAGAAGATGTTTATGAAACGAAAACAGGTTTAAGGATGCTTAATGGTGTTAGTAATAAACACAGCTGTAGAGAGCTAAAGAAAATATACTTACAGAAGCTCTTCACGATGCAAAGTTGTAATGCAGCTTTCAAATCTCAAAAATTTCGGAAGGTTAGCATATCGTTCCAACTTGCAGCCCCTGAATTCATCAGATAGGCAATGGGGTGCAGGTCTGTCAATGACGCCTGTGGATGTGTCCCGGTCGGAACGCCATTGTCGAATGCTCGCACTGTTCTACTCAAAGCTGGAGAGGACGGTGAATTAAGGATTGGATTAGCGTCCTCTTTGCGAAACGGCGGGAAGCTGTAGCAAAGCAGAGCGGAATTCTGGGTAATGCCGAATTCAAAAATTTAAAAAAACCAACTTTCATACATATATGTATATATATATATATATATATATATATATATATATATATATATATATATATATATATATGAATATAAAAGCGAATTCAAAGGATGTAACTAAATAAATAATTATATATTTCATTGATTCGGTCTTTACTTGGTGGAAACTCATTTTAATTAAAAAAATGTATATGAAACAGTAATTTATTTCCACAAAAATGTTTGTACTACATTGACTGTATAATTTAATACCTGAAGAAGCCACATCGTGGTGAAACAATTGTTGTAGTAGTACAAACATTTTTGTGGAAATAAATTACTCTTTCATATAAATTTTTTTAATTAAAATAATTATATTACCTAAATAAACACTCAATTTATGTATTTCACAATTTATTCAGAAACCTGGTGCCTCTTTCTGTATTTACGACCATCTTCAGAGGGATACAAATAATACCTAAACCTAAAATTACAAGAGTTCCTTCTTATTCATTTACATTTCAAACATCAATGTAATTTTTATGGCTTTATTCCCAATGGTTTTTTTTGTGCTCTCCAAATAATCCATCAGTTTACCTCCTGAACAATATATAGGGAAAAAGTGTCTTTAAATGAAAATTTGTTTATTTCTTTTGCTCTGCAAAACCAGTAGATTTTTTGATTTTCAAAATAGATGTCCTGCGTTCTTTGATTCTATCTTATGAACAACAAACAGTCTGTCTGTATAGGTCATCACATTTTAATTGACATATCCCCAATTTGGAAATATAGGAGATCATTTTTTGTTCACCAACATCTTAGCTAAATTATTTCAATTTACAGCTAAAGAATTAATTAATATTTCATGAAGACCGTTAAAATCTTACCACTGATACCTTTTATATAATATAGAAAACCATTTTTTTTTCATAATAATAATTTGTATTGGTATAGAATTGTTTCAGAAATTTATGATAAGTTTTCTTTTCATTTATTTTATCAATAATATCAATTCAAAGAATTTTCCAAAAAGAGGTTTCATTTTGAATAGCCCGCTATCTGGGCAGCTGTCATCTTTCGACATGTGACAAGGAAAAACTACGCCATTACTAAAAATGGAATGATACACGCTTCAATAACGCACTGAAATTGTTAAAATTCACTACAAAAATGGTTAAAATTTTGCGGTCACAGTATACAAAACTAAAGCACTTTTGGGTCGTCCTATAGCACCTTCTCGGCCGACAATAGTGAAACTCGTAGAAGAATTTGAGCTTTTGGAACAAGTTAGTGATGTGAAGAATCGAAACTGTCTGCCTCGCTCAAGAACAATTGAGAATATTGCTGCTGTAGCCCGAAAACCCAGGTTTGTTGATTGAATAATTGTTGAAAAGCCTTTCCATCCTCAACGTTCACTGGTTGGAGCTGATTTTGGGTGGCAGTGCGCTACAGAGCTATGATTAATATTTGTTTTTTGGCTGATATCATTTTCCATTGTTCATGGAATGCTTTCCTCTTTACAATGAAAGAAACATCCATTGATTTCTCTTAATATACACTTGTTTTTTTTAATATCAAAATAAAACCTCTTAATGGAAATGCCTTTATAACCACTATTCACAGCTATAGTTTCAATTATGTTGATTTCTAATTTGAAAATGAACGCAGTTTAAGGTGAGAGATAAGCATTATACCATCAATTAAATGCATAAAACTAAGAAAAAAGTTGTTCTGAAAATCCTTACTTTCAGTTCTTAAAATAAGAATTGAAAGGAAAGTCAGTCTATCTTCGTGCGGCTTTAGAAACTTTATCATACACCTCAGGAAACGCCTCTTCACATTTATATTTCTTCCTAAGTTCATCATACAAACGGTGATCAAACATCTGCCTAAATTCATCTAGAGTCATATATGTATCAGCGTACAACATCTGGAATCCATTCCTCACAGTTACAAATTTTTCAATTCTTCTTGTCGTCTTCTTCGGTTTGAAATTTGGAACTTTTGGAACCCCATAAACACCTATATCAACGTACATTTCATCATTTAACTTGCCTGATCGCAAAAACCCAGGATTATTTGGAAGTTTAAAGGGGCAAATCCATAAGGGATACACCTTCACTTGTTCATCGAAGAAAAATATACTTTCTTTCAGACTGGATAAGGGTAGCAACATATCTTGTATAATGTGGTTATTCTCGTACATTTTTTTTGTAGTTTCGCTTTGCATTAACTTCAATAGTGATATTTTAGGAGGCAACATCCAGCCTAACAGTAATCTGAAAAGAATATTATTACCAAACGGGATGATATCTTGTAATTCCCAGAAAATAGACCTTGAATGTCGGTGATAATAGTCTCTTAAAGGGATATACTCTATAACAAAATCATTTCTTTTCAATATGTTGCCAACGTGTTTGAAAAACCATGGTTTGTACCATTTTCCAATTTCATTCAAAGCTGTTTTATCACATTTATCAGTTTGTTTTCCAGTCATAACCACTGATTCATTTTCATTATAAATTAACAATTCAACAAATTCATTTTTCTTATCGTCTACTGCTTTCATAAAATATTCTAACATAACATCCAAAGATTTAAAAGGTAAATAAGATAGTTCTACAAATTTTTTTGCTGGTATAAGTTGCAGTTCCACAGCAGTTAAAATTCCAAGTGTACCATGTGACCATGGTATTCCATAAAATAAATCGGTATTTTCATCTGCAGAGCATGTTATAACAGAGCCGTTGGCTAAAACTAATTCGAAGGACAGACAAATGTGTTGAAATAAACCATGTATATGTGAGGAAGATTCAATACCGGTACCCATTACCAAACCACCAACGGTAAGATCATCTAATTCCGGAAGAACAGGAATTGTCCAACCTAAAGGATTCAAAGTAGATGTTAATTGTCCCATGTTAACTAATGGTTCAACAAAAACACATTTTTTCTCGGGATCAATATGTAATATATCAACTAAATCAACTCTAATATTCTGAAATGTCTCTTTATATATCCCCTGTCTAAAAGACATTGTTTGCCATCCCGGCCTTGCAGTGCACAATTGTGGCTTTTTACCTACAATTTTGTTCCAAGCAATAATTTGCCTCTGTACGTTCTTCACTTTAGCATCATGATGGGCTGGGGCACTGTTCAGCTTAAATACAATATAGTTTCTGCAGAATACCAAAATATCGAATAAAAACGAAAGAGGTAGCAGAAATAAACACACAAATATCCATCTGTAATGGATTAGAATATATTCGAAGATACCCTCTTTTCTTTGGACCATTTCTATCAATTAGGAAATAAATAGAGTGTAAGCTTCTGCTTTCATCTACAAACAATGTCTTCTACAGCACGATCGACTTAATTCATTAAGTAGGAAAGAACGAACAAATTAAATAATATTGTTAGGTTATAAACTAGATTGAAAACAATAAATATATAAAATAGTACAAAGTAGAATGGACCATTGCTAAAATTAAACCAATGTTAATACAGGAAGAAGTGTTTCAGATGTATTTTCTTCATTGAAATCAATTTTTCAAAAAATATGGGTTGTTTCAAATTCGAATGTCGCGCTATTTTTTCACAGAATTTGGATTAGTTGGGAATATGAAAATATGTGGAAATAATGATTACGATTAATCCTTTGTCTAATATGAAGAAGTAATAATTTTTTTTCCATTTAAGTAACTCATCAGATTACTTAAATATAATTACATCTGTCTTATCACAATATGTAATTGAAAATCGGACAGAAGAAGAAGCTGAACGCTCGATGTCGCATGCGTAAAGCCAAATTGGCAGACGCCATCTTAGTTATATTTTGGCGTTTTATGATATATGAATATAGAGTTGATATTATTGTGAAACAATCGAATATTTTATATTGGGAATGGAAAAACTGAGCAATTTATCATTTTCAATTCCCGTGACTACGTAATTCTCACTTAAGAATAGGTATTGTTTACAAATGAGTATATTTATTACTTTACCGCCAACTGTTAGATACAACTGTAAATGAGCTGATGTATACAAATACTGTATATTTCTTTTAGGTTCCTGTATTGGGAAATTTGAGCAGCAACAAGATACAAAATGTTTTATGCACACTTTATATTAGCCAAAAAGGGCCCTTTGGCCAGAATTTGGTTGGCTGCACATTGGGACAAAAAATTGACAAGGGCCCATGTTTTTGAAACGAATATAGAGAAATCAGTCGATGGTATTTTACAACCTAAGGTGAAGATGGCTTTAAGAACGTCAGGACATTTGCTACTCGGAGTGGTTAGAATATATTCTCGGAAAGCCAAATACTTGCTTCAAGATTGTAATGAAGCGTTTGTTAAAATTAAAATGGCATTTAGGCCAGGGATGGTTGATTTGCCTGAAGGACATAGAGAAGCAGCAGTTAATGCTATAACACTGCCAGAAGTATTTCATGATTTCGACACTACTATGCCTGAATTAAAGTAAGTACTAAGGGCATCATCAACGATGTGACTTCTGTGAATAGTGAACGGCTAATTGGCTGTGTTAAGATTTGAATGTGTTTCAAGGAGTATAAAATTTTTAGTGATGTTGACATTGAAGCACAATTTAGCATGAACCAATCCAGAGCAGAGGAAATTACGATGCGTGAAGATTATGGAAATATTGCTCTGGTTACTAATGATGATGGTTTTGGTGATATGGGGTTCGATTCAGATGCTCCTGATATTATGAGGCATTCTTCTGGCATGACTCCTTCAATGGAACAGGTATTTATATCCAATAAAAAATTTTTCCCCACAATTATTGTCTTTTCTTCCAGGGTAATTTATTGTTTAGTGATGGTCCTTTAGACGGTGTAGGATTAGAGAAGGATCAAGAACCTATACCTTCAACTTCTGGAACACAACATACTCCAATGGAAATTGATACTTCAGTGAGAGATGACGGATTTGGTGGAAATCTAGATCAGAATATGATAGGTAAGATGCACCATCGAACATTTGAAATTTTGTTCTCAACATATATTTTTTAATAGCTGGTGGATTATTCGAAGGTGGTCTCTTTGATGACGCACCAATGGGCGAAGTACCCCCTGTAGAGCCCCCTCTACCTGAAACTTCGAATGCAATGGCTTCAACCAGGGATAGTGATGATGATTTAGATAATTTTGGAGGACCACCATCTATAGGAGGCCACAGGTATTTATGGTTATTATGTATTGTGACATTGTCAGTAAAATTTTGATATCCAAATATATGATTCGGAGAATAAATATTTCACATTTTTATTGCTTTTAGTTCTGACGATTCAAGGCCTGCATCGCCAATGGAGCACCCGCCAGTGGCTCCATCTCCAACACCAACCGTTAGGTCTATAAGATCAATACGATCCATCCATCAAGAACCTCAACCAATTGAACAACAAGAACCAGAGAGGGTGAATACTCCAGTGGATCAGAATAATCTGTTACAAAGTAGCAATAATGAGGAAGAAAGTTTTGCCTTAGCACCAGTAGATGCATCAATTTTGAAAGGTAATGATGATACCATCTCATTTCTTCACGTATTATTAGGACCTTGAATGAGTTTTCTTTATTTCATAAAAGGTGGTATTACCAGGACTAAGTGCATGTAGATGCAGATGCTAACGTATCTGTAAAGAAGTGCGGTTGGTAAGCTTAAACTTCAGTGTATTTAAATTCGTGGCAGTGTAAACAAAGTGTTAAGTCGAAAATGTTGAGTTAAGAGTATTTGCGGGGAATCTCATTGTATTACTTGGATCTAATGTCAAAAGTCACGAACCAAGAACGGAAATTCAATGTAATCATCCCCAGGAATGCACCCAGCATGCTGAGGATCTATTGAGGACCGACCTTGGCTTGTTCACAAACGGCTCACTAAAGACGAGCGGGAGTCTATGGGAGCAAACCGAGAATCAACATCTCATTGAGACTGTGGCAGATCTGCTGATAAAACGGAAAATCCATCACAGCAAAATCTAAATATTTACTGATAGTCAGTACTAAAAGCTCTGGAATCCAGCTGTTGTACATTGAAAACAGTCTGGAGTTGCCGCATGGATTTAAAGAAGCACGAAATGATAACAAAATCACTCTTGTTTGGATACCTAGCCACTCAAACTATTTGGGTAACAAAGAGGCAGATTGGCTGGCGTTTGCTGGAGCTGCGCTGCCTCTGGTAGGCCTGGAACCATTCCTGGGAATACCACATGACGTGGCTAAGTGGACGATAATAGGCAGAATGAACTCAAGGCTAGAGTCTTTCCGGCTGAGCCATCCTGACCTGAAACATTCGAAAGTGTTCCTTGGAACAGCTTCAAGCCAAAAGATGGTGGACCTCGTGCTAGGTCTGGACAAGGTCAAACTTTTCAATACTTGTCGGAATTATGACTGGTTTGGATGCTTCAAGAATAATGATTCTTATCTTGGACATAAAAACGTTCTGCCGCATGGAAAAAATTTGATAACGAAGAATAACTATTAAAGTCGTGGACGCCAGGTGGATTTACACAATCATTAGACATCAGTTTTAAAAACGTATAAAATCATCAGGAATGATCCAGAAGCAATTATATTGTGTGCTGTGTTGGTTGAAGCTGAGAGGCATTAAACGGTGTTTTCTCACATGTGAATTGCTGCTTCACTGGCTGAAAAGGAAGTTGTACATTCTGTCAAGAAAGTACCGGGAATTATCGATTTAAATCTGGCGGGGCAATGAGGCAGGTGAAAATTTTTTTTCCTAGGTTGGCACCACTGTCCTTAATTACTATGCCAAGCTTGAGCGGGATCTGTCAACTAGTGTGTTTGCAACAGCTGATTAAGTCAGTCGATGTCGGAGTGCGTGCCGATTTTTACTATGGGTGATTACGTTGAGCAAAGAATTTGTTTAAAGTTTTGTGTTGCAAATGAATTTTCGTGTGCCGATGCATTGAAAATGTTGCAAAAGGCCTTTGGTGATAATGCTCTATCGAAAACTCGTGCATATCAGTGGTACAGAGCCTTCAAGGACGGTCGTGAAGTGGTCGCCCATCGACGGCTTCGATCGAAGATAACGTCGATAAAATTAAGGAAAGGGTGCTGGAAAACCGTCGTACCAGCTTGAGAGAGATAGCACATGATCTTAAGATATCCCACGAGTCCGCACGTACGATTTTGATTGATATTTTGGGCATGAGAAAGGTGGCCGTACGACTCGTACCGAAAGACCTGAATTTTCTTCAAAAACGTCATCGCGAACAGGTTACTTCAGACATGCTGGATCGCTGTAATTCCGATTCTACATTCATGGAACGGATTATAACTGGTGATGAGACCTGGGTCTACGAGTACGATATGCAAACAAGCCAGCAATCATCGGAATGGGTGGCAAAAAATGAGCCGAAACCGAAAAAACCACGCCAAAGCCGCTCGAAAATGAAGGTGATGCTCATTGTTTTCTTCGATATCCGTGGTGTGGTGCACTACGAATTCGTTCCAGAGGGTCAGACGGTAAACAAGGAGTATTACCTAGGCGTTATGAAACGTTTGCGTGAGCGTATCCGTAAGAAGCGGCCAAATTTGTGGGCGAACAACTCATGGATTTTGCATGACGATAACGCGCCTTCTCACCGAGCTACGATTGTGACTGACTTTCTCGCCAAAAACTCAACAAACGTGCTTCAGCAACCACCATATTCGCCGGATTTGGCTCCCTGCGACTTTTTCCTCTTTCCAAAACTAAAATTGCCCCTTCGTGGCACCCGTTTTGAGTCGATTGAAGCCATAAAACAAAATTCGGCGCGAGAGCTAAAGTCCATCCCGGAAAGCGCCTGTAAAAAATGTTTCGATAATTGGAAGTGCCGTTGGCATAGATGTATTGGAGCAAATGGAGCCTATTTTGAAGGGGACTCAATAAATTATGACGATTAAATGTAAAAATGTTGTTTTAATTGAAAATTCCCGGTACTTTCTTGACCGAGTAGTACGATATCATAATAGACGTAAAAGAAGATTGGATAACTCAGGTCTTCACCAACATGGTCCACAAAGACAAATAGCCATAATTCAATGCTTGTCTGTGTTCCGTAGATCAGCAGGTTGTAATTTACAATGATCCCCTCAAACGGAACACAACTATCGCAGGAGATCACCATTTATTGCAATTGATGCCTTTGAGCCAAACCCTAAAGGAAAAATGGTTGGAAACAAGTACAAATATGACATGGTGATTTTGTTGGGTAGAAGCATTCAGCAACATGTTGCAAAACCGGCAAAAACCTATATGGAAAATGCTGCCTGAGCTCCTTCTGACTACATTTCAGTGGATGGACTAGCTAAGCGGCGCTTCTGTTCTTATGAAAATAACTGAATTTGGTCTTTTCTGGCATAGAATTCATGCATTGGTATTCATTTATGTATTCACCTGTTATTGGAGTTTGGGCATTGATGAAGCTTTCCATCTCATCGCTGCTGTCTTTTTCAATGTTGCATTTATCTAGATTCAAATAGGCATCTTTAGTTATGTGGTTTGGTAAAGTTAGTGTGATCAATGACCAAGTGATCAGATCCTAAATGTTACGTAAAATTAAAAACAGATTCTTTGTTTAATAGTTTAATACATTATAAAAATCACACTAGAGATGAACGGACAAATTAAAACACTGTTAAATGACAGACGTTCAACTCCATATGCGTATAGAGGATAGTTGTGTCAACTTAGCGATAAAATAATTTCAGCCTTCCCTATAGGCAGACTTTGAATGATCAATTCCCAGTACATTCTTGAAATAATGTACTTCCGGAATTGTCCGCCTACTTTTAATCTAAGTTATCTGCACACTGTATCTATTTTAGGTTTCACGAAGACAAAAAGGAAAAGAAAACTTATCGTAGATGAAGTAAAAAACATATCAGGAGAAGAGATGAAGAATCAGTTATCAGATACAAGCGATATCGTCACAACTCTGGATCTAGCCCCTCCAACTAAAAGACTGATGCACTGGAAAGAAACCGGTGGAGTTGAGAAATTATTTGCTCTTCCTGCTAGGCCTATACCAGCAAGGGCGCTCTTCAAGGTAGAAGGACAACCCCAAAACCACAAATGTAATGATTAGTAACGAGAAACATTCTTTCAGAATTACCAGCGGCACCTCACGTTGAAAACCATCAGTACTGACGAGTTTGGAGCCATTCCTAATGATGAATCCTTACCGTTGGACCAGGTGAGAGACGCAGAGGAACAGCCTTCTATAGAACCACCCACGCCTGTTAGGAGAGGACGTAAACGAAAGAATCAGGAAGAGCATGTAAGTTTGAATTTATTGGACAAATATGGACGGTCCAGTAATCAGTAGGCAATTGTTTATTTATCTTAAGTCACTTTTGAAGGTATTGTTATATTATTTACTTCTTACAGAACCAAACTCCAATCCACCAGCCTCATTCAGACATCATGACACCACACCATTCTATGATGCAGCCCGAAGAAATGCTCGCTTCAATGATGCCTCCTACTCCTATGTCCGTACCCACCTTAGCTCCTCCCACACCTATGGCTCCTCCTACTCCTATAGCTCCTCCTACCCCTATGATCCCACAGTCTCCCATGTCTATGGCACCACCTACACCTTTACCTCCTACACCCATGATGCAACCTCAGACGCCACTGCCTCCTCCTTCACCTATGCATGTTCCTATGTCTGCACCATCGCCTATGATGGAACAAATGCCTGGTAAGTAAAGAAAAACTTAATGATAGGTTTAATCAAGTATCTTATGCGATTATAGCTCAAAATTTATTGTTTTGGTCATTTGGCCTCAAGAGGAAGAATAATAAATAATCTTATCTTTCACTTTAGGTACCCCAATGATGCCGCACATGCAACCCCAACAGATGTCGCCACATCTTCACATGCCCAGTCACATGCAGCAGATGCAGATGCCCCCCGCCACTCCGCATATGATGCACCATCAACCCGAGGATTTGCATATGGCGAGTACGTCCATGTACCATCCTCAAACGCCGGGCTATCACAACACATCAGCGCCTCCCACTCCGTTGCACCACATGGAAGAAATGCCACAACTTCATGCAGATCAGGTTTGTAAGATTTCATATTCAAAGCTTTGTTGTAAATGATCTATGTTTCGTATGTCCGACTCGTAAGGAACAAAATGTTTCCTATATCCGACACGTAAGGACCATAATGTTTCGTATGTCCGGCTCATAAGGACCAAAATGTTTCGTACCACCGTTAGTTTACCGCAGTATTTGCCTATTATTTCAGTATTTTAAAATTATAGGCAGTTTCAAATTAATTAATCTCGATGATTAATTTCAATGGCTTCACTGGACTGTATTTTTGATGTAGTTGACGAAGAGTTTTACTTCAAGGGCACTTGTATGTAGTTATTTCGATGATGTATTACACTATGATAACAGCGAACTATAATTCTTAGTTTACTGTATATAAACTAAGTCAAAGGTCTGATTATTACACAAACAACAAATGTTATGAATTTGCCAATACTTTAGCAATCGACTGGATTACTATATTACCAATAATAACCGCGATAGCTTGGACCCAAATGTCACAAGCTACGTACAACAAATTTGACTATCCGAATGACAGTGCATAATGTAGCTACTGCTACATGAGACAACTTTGACTATTACTCGAATAATAATGCATGATGTAGCAAAGGCTACATGCGACCACTTTGACTATGAGGAATAATCAATTTTCAGTCTTTTCAAAGACTCAACGTTAGAGGTGCTTGATGCATTCCTTCTAATACAAAAAGAGGGAAATTAACATAATTAATTGGAAGGTCCATTTGGAGGTAGACTGAACGAACAAAATAAACCTTATTGGCTATAGAAGAATTATGAGATAAGTGCAAGAAAAGAAGGATAAAATCAGTTTATAATTTGGAATGCTGTGTCATGTGAAATTAACAGGCATGAATATCTCAAATCTCTAAATGACTTTTCATGTTTTCTAAAGCCATATATAATAATTATAAAACAAATAAGCAGAAGTGTCAAATAACTCTTCAGTTCATCTGGTGCAGCTGAAAAAATGCTAGATCGAAATATTAACATAAAAAGGCCTAAATATCGATGTCACAACAATCTCGAACGACAGGGCCGTCTCTAATGAGACGGAACAATCTATATAAATAAAAATGGTGAAATGCACTTACGTAATTTTGTGCGCTTGTTCATATCGCCTATGATCCTTACAAAATTTTGCATTAGACTTCTTGTCATTATCCTACATCTAAGTGCTGAATTTACACTCAATCATAGGACTGTTGCTGTGGTTTCAGTAGTGCTCAATGCTACTCTACGAAGAAAATATATTTTTAATCTTCACGAAATTTTACAAGAACATAAATAATACTCAGATACCAAATTTAAGCCCCTAAGTTCAAGGAACTCTACATAAAATTTCATGATTATGATAAAGTCCGCGCGAAGAAATCTGTGAGCATCAGTCAGTTTCTTTCCTTTTAGGTTAAGTCGATCCTACAGGAACAGGAACACATGGGTGGTATGGTTCCATCTATGACCCCTCACGCAACAACTGAAGATTTGCTGGCTCACGGTATAGGTGGCGCCACTCCCCATCACAGCGGTATTGAACCCAGCCTACCTTTGGAACAGCTGGAAAATTTGCACCATCATTTGCCGTCTATGGAAAATTTGGGTTACGATCAGAGTCAGATGGCCAATATGGGTTATGATGATCAGATGCCACAGCATCCTGGTAATATGTCTGAAAGAGCACATTCGCCGTGGCAAGGAGATTTTGATTTTCCTCATTCGGCTGGTCCTGTAAGTATAACTGTTTTTGGTGGGTTATCTTTGAATGGTAGTGGCTTTTGCTTCATGGGAAATTTCTCCCAATTTTTCCACCGTGCATTGTTACGAAGAAGAATCACTCAAGTTACTTCAAACAGCTACCGGTAAAAAAGTCTGCTTTATTACTCGATCCACCCTCGTCTTTTTAAACTTTATTTATCAATATAATTTTCACTTGATAAATTTCCTATTGCCATCCTTCCATCAGTTTCGTTATACCAACTGCATAAAATTTCTAAGTTGACCTGAATCAATTATGACTTTGATTTCATCATCTGTAACTTGGTTTCATCTGTCTAAAAATGTGTAATATTTTAATTTGTAGTGCATTTTTTGGGTCAAAACTTTTTAGTCAAACATTTACAAAGAAACAATATTGTCCCAATTATTTTACATTTAAAATAATACTGAATATTAATAAATTTTTCTATTTTAGTCAATTGTGATTTAACGTTTTTCCTTCTGCAGGTTGAAGAGCAGCAACAAGATGAAACAGATGAGCAATTTGAAGAGAGGGTGTTGAACAAGAGGGCTTATCAGATGTTTACTGTGGTGAAAGGGAAATTGGAGAATACAGACAGGATAACATTGACTGAAATGTGTTACAGAAATAACAAGAAACAGGTTTGTGTTAATCATCACAAATTCACAAATTGATTATTTAAATCTTTCATTCACATTTAATTTCCAAGGATGAAATTTGTTAAAATCTCATTAATCAAAAAAATAATGGGAACAAGAAATTTTTAGGTTTTATAACGAAAGAAAAATTACTTTCTGCTAGTTTGGGACAAATTTTTCCATATATTCAGCTTCAACTTTCTTGTTTTTTGGTCTATAGCATCAATTTTTTATTTGGATATTCGACTACAAGAGAAAAAAATTATTTTCTTTGTTCAGTTTCGAAAACTCACGTAAATATCCTTTCCATATCCAAAGTTTATACTTTGAAAATTATGATATCTTTTAAAAGACTTTTTTTTGTGTGTGCTTACAAATTTCCCAGAAAAATATCAAGAATTTGTTCTAACAGATCAGAAGTACAAACTTTCAATCTATTTTATTAATTGAAAGATTAATAACAACAATTTGATACTAATAAAATTGTAATTCTCCACGGATATTTCTCTTTATCGGTTGTTTGTCTATAGGCTGCCCAGAAGTTCTACAGTTTGCTGGTTCTCAAGAAATTCCATGTCTTGCAAATCGAGCAGACAGACGCATATGAAGAAATTTTCGTATCCAAAGGAAAGAAATTCTCAGATCCCATCATGTAAATTTCAAATTGAAGAAGAATGGGCGAATCAAATAATGTATGTATTTTTTATTGTACAATGCCTTCAAATGTTTAATATATTTTCAGAAACTTAAGGTAGATAGAGAGAGAAATATTGTACATAAAATTTTTTTATCAACAAAATTATTAAGGGATCAATCATATTGGTTTAATGCACCAAAGCTTTTTTCAGTTTTTTTTTATAATTTTATCGTTTTTACTGAGGATGGATGAAGGTTTACTGAGATTTTATTGATCTCCATTACTTTTGATGGAAAGACTGTTTATCAAATGTTTTTCTGCTATATCAACTTGTATATTATACAGAGCGAGTCATTTTAATGTATAATAGAAATTATCTTGTTATAAAAGCAAAATTTTGAAAAGTATTTCAGGTAAAACAGCTTTGGCAGGATCAGACAACTCCGAAACTCAGATTTATTTTTGAAGAACAAAATTTTGTCGTGGTTATGTTATTGCAATTTTATCGCTAGAGGGCCTTACATTTTCATACCATTTCCAACAATATTTATCTTTCACATCGACTTTGTTTTCTGACCTAACAACATTTGATACCTTACATATTTTATCTGGAACACTTTTCAGCCTTAAGATTTCATTACAAAAAAATGACTCGCCCTATATATCCCGATATTTGTAAATTTTCATTTATATATTATAAAATGTGGTAAAAGAAAACAAACCATGGATGATTTCGATAATGATAAATTGTGATATTTTTCAGCATTATATTATGATATTGCTAAAATACAATAAATAATAAATATTTTTATAAATGTCATGACAAAAACAATATTATTTACATACTGATGGAACTATCAAATTTAACAAATAAAATGACGAGTTCTATCATTTCAGGATAAGTTGTCTTATTGAAATATTTGTATATGTTGAACAGTGCAAAAATCATACGACTCAATTATTAATTTCCGAGAATAAATATCTGCCATTTTGTTTATTTCCTAAGAAAAGTTAACAAATGTGTACCTACCTAGAACTATTTGGTTAGGATAACAATGTCTGCCTTGTTTTAATTTAAACTAATGATATGGTACAGTGTTTTCCAGTTATACCATTTATATACTCAATGATTACAAAATATACAGTATGCAACAAATTGTAAATAAATCTACAACTAATTTATTAAATAAATAATGGGACCCGAAAGATGGTGAACTATGCCTGGTCAGGACGAAGTCAGGGGAAACCCTGATGGAGGTCCGTAGCGATTCTGACGTGCAAATCGATCGTCGGAACTGGGTATAATCGAACCATCTAGTAGCTGGTTCCCTCCGAAGTTTCCCTCAGGATAGCTGGCGCTCGTTGCGTACGAGTCTCATCCGCTAAAGCGAATGATTAGAGGCATTGGGGTCGAAACGACCTCAACCTATTCTCAAACTTTAAATGGGTGAGATCTCCGGCTTGCTTGAATGTGAAGCCGCGAGATTACGGATCAGAGTGCCAAGTGGGCCATTTTTGGTAAGCAGAACTGGCGCTGTGGGATGAACCAAACGCCGAGTTAAAGCGCCTAAATCGACGCTTATCGGATACCATGAAAGGCGTTGGTAACTTAAGACAGCAGGACGGTGGCCATGGAAGTTGGAATCCGCTAAGGAGTGTATAACAACTCACCTGCCGAAGTTACTAGCCCTGAAAATGGATGGCGCTGAAGCGTCGTGCTTATACTCGGCCGTCAGCGGCATGTGCGGTCGCCCTTTGGGCGGTCATGAAGCCCTGATGAGTAGGAGGGTCGCGGAGGTGCGCGCAGAAGGGCTGGCCGTCTGGAGCCGCCTTCGGTGCATATGAATTTATCAGGTATCTACCTTTTAATAATTTTAAATTTAGTAGAAATTAATTCTAAAACTTATAAAAAATTATTGATAACAATAAATAATTTCCTATGTCTTCAAATATTAAACATTATGTATTAATATTAATAATAATTTTTTAAGATGGTTTTGAAATTGATTTCTATAAAATTTAAAATGAAAAAGACTGCAACAAGCAAACGAATTCCAAATTACTGCTTCAATTTTTCCAAAACAAATAATTTGAAATTTAAAAAAAATTATTTTATAGAAACTAATTCCAAAAAACTTACAAAATATCATTATTATTAATAATAAATGATTTTTTTGAATATGAACATTATTTATTGTTATTATATTTTTTGTAATAGTTTTAGAATTATTTTCTATAAAATTTAAATCAAAAAAAAAAAATCCAAATTACTTCCTTAAATTTTTCAGAACCAAAAAATTTGTGTTAAATTAAAAAAACAATTCATTTTATATAAATTAACTTTTATATAAATTAACCCTCCCAAAAAATTATTAATATTTTTAATGATAAATTTTCCATGTCTTCAAATAGGAACAGTATTTTTTAGACATTATTTATTATTGTAAATATATTAATTTTTTGTGAGGATTTTAGAATTGATCCCTATAAAATTTATTTCAAATCAGCCTTTTTGTCCCAAAAAATTTAAGGTAATTCAGATATAATTTTTTTTACATATTTTGATTCATAAGCTTTTTAAGGGTAAAAATTGTAATTCTGTGAAAATAAACAAAGTGGTTGTTAACCTCAAATAACTTGATTTTGCAATTGAATTATTGGGTTTTCTTATTCATTTTTGTAATGAAAAATGCATTTTTCTATTGGATTTGCAGTTGTTTAAAACTGAATTTTATTCTTTGTTAAAAAAAAATTAAAAACATGAAATGGATAGGAAAGGTTGAAATTTTTTTTTTAAACTAATCCTTTTTGATTCATTTCATTCCACATATTAAAAATGTTCGTCATTTAGGTTTGTTGGGTTTTCAGCCTTCAAGCTGAAAATATTTCATATCTATAAGTCTATATATTGTGCTAAATTAAGGAATCTTTTATGGTTTGAATGCACTTAGTGCAAGTATCAAAAGTGATGAGGGATTAATTTGTGATCGTGATGTGTGAAACATTTGGAAGAATGAAAAGGTGATTTTTGTAAATTACTACTGTTGATTTCCTGAATTGGAAAGAAGTTTGTAAAGTAACATTTGGAAAACTAGAAAAATTGATCTTTGTAAATTATTTCGATTAGATTATAGGTTTTTAGGTAGTAAGGTGATCTATTGAAGATATATTTAATATTATTGTTATTATGTTATAGTAAATGTTTATAACAACAAATATGCAACAGTTTTTTGTTGTTTATTCTGTATTTGACATCAGTGGTTATTAATAAAGGTCAATTTTTAAATAACCGTTTTTCCTGTTTTATTGTGTTCAAAATAAAATTAAAATTCTTAGACGTGTGAGAATGATGTCAGCAGTATCTAATTTAACCTATACTGATCCAGATGAGTTAAGAAAGTTCATAAATTCTTAATCCATTTCAAACAATATTTGGTGTTGATATAAGACGAATTGAATGTTTTCTTTTTTATCTGAGTTTTTCTCTTTAGCTCTGAGTAATTTTTCAGTTCAAGAAAAATTTTTAACTTTTACTGGTGTAGAAATATGAAACCGGAATGCAGGATTGTCTTCAAATATTAATAGAAAACCAATGCTGTGCGCATTGGTTCCAGAAAAATATACTGGTGCATAAAACCTTGGTTGTTGTGTGTTGTAAATCTTCGTCATCTGCTAGATGGAGATGATGGTGTCACAGAAGCAGTCTTACAGTTCTTAAACTGATGTCTAGCACCATCGAAGGCCAAAACGGGAGTTAAACAATTATTAAATTACATTTTAATGTAAGATATTGAACTGTTTCAGCCTTTACTATTCAAGAGTTTATTAGAATTAAAACAAGAAATTAGAAATTATCAGCCTAAACAGTACACAACTAAACTCCCAACTCATAAAAGCTATATAAAGCTTCTGAGGATCAAGATATTATCAAAACAAAAGGCATAGTTATTAATGAACAAATGAAATAAATTTTGATAACATAAATGTTGTTTTTAATTTGTACTGTTGAGACAGGGAGGATTCTTATTTGCTGAATAAATTTTTGTGATAAAAGTAATTTAAATTTTGAGTTAATATTTTCTGAAATTTATTTAATATGAAAACTATTTTTAAATATAATTTTTAACCAAATTTTATTGTAAACTGACAACTTATAACCTATTGCTACTACTTTATGGTTAATTTGAATTGTGTGTGATACAATGTTTATGAAAATGTAATTGCAATTCTAAGATTTATTATTTAAATTGACATACCTTGCAAGGTTTTTTATGAGAGATCGTTATTTTATAACTCATTTATCTTATTCCTGGATCTCCTGTTTTGAATTGGATGCATTCCATATTTTTTTCAAAGGTCTTGAAATTGATGAGAATAACTGTTTTGCAGTTATTTAGAAATAATGCTTCTTGATTATTTACTTGCTAAGTTTTCCTTGTTTCCAATGATGTTATACTCGGAATTGGAGATTTTAAACAGGAGCAGTACGTTCACTACAGAGATAAATTGGATATTACCTACTGTGTTTCGCAGTAGCTCTATTTATAGGCAAGCTTTTTTTTAAAAGATTCTACCTAGGTCATGGAATTTGGACATTTCTTTAAGAAAATTGTTTTTTATTATTTGCCTTTTATAGAGCCATTTTTATATTACCTTTTGTAGAAAATTATAATCATTTTCTATTCAATAGGTTGCAAACGTGAAATTTTGCTTAAATTCATTTCATTATGTTCGTTGAATCTTGTATTGAATGAAATTCCTGTCTGTCCTTTGGCCAAATTGAACATATTATCTCACAAACTTTTTTTTATTTATGTACGTTTGTGTCTTTTGCAGAAAAAATATATATATATCTATAATTTGGAGAAACTGTTTCTTTTTCACTTATGACCTTGAAGTACGATGAAGAAATTAATTTGTTGGCTTTTTCACTTTTTATGATGGAGTATATATAATTTATGGTCATTTAAAATTGTTTTACTAAGATGTCTATTACATTATTATTGAAACCCTCGTTTATTGTTCTTGTTTCTATAGTCCCAGAGATTATTTAAAAGTAAAATTCCAAACATTTTTGCAATTAACAGTAACACGAACTATAATTAAACAGGATACTTCATATTTTGAATGAATAATACTAATTAGGAACATCAAAATACACAGTCAGGAACTATTTTATTTTACCCATTAAGAAATCTGTAACAATATGATTGAATTCCTTGGCGTACCTCAAGTGAATATTATGCTTTCCATCTGAAAACCGATGCAACCTAAAATCAGACATACAAGTGAAAAACATGAAGAAAACTAGAATTTTTTGAATTTTTCTTACTTTGCTCCAGTGATTTTGGAGACTAAATACTTAGGATGTTCAAATTTAAGTAGTGGATCTTTATCACCATGTAAAATCAATGTTGGACATTTAATCTTGTCTAAAAGGGGACTACAAATATCACCACCCTTCCTCTTTATTTCTTGCATGGCATCACACCAACTATTCTGAATGTCTTGTAAAGTTTCTGCTCCATATAATTTTTTTAGAGGGGCAGAAGCCTTCTCAGACCAATTAATAATATTTCTTATTCCTAATAATGAAGTTATATTGAAAAATATTTTTAGAATATTACTCTTAGGTTAACTTACTCTCATAACCTTCTAGATCTTTTGAATTTATATAAGAATTACATCCCCATACCACCAATTTATGAATGGATTTTGGGTACTTTGCTGCATATATCATACCTGAAGTTCCACCGTCACTCCATCCTAGTAAAGAAAATGGTTCAAATTTTAAAGCCTAAAAGGAACTGCTGAATAATTTCAAATTAAGTTAACTAAATACAAAAAAGATCTGTCGATTAATTCACCTTTATGAAATCATTCAGAGTATCAGCATCTTCCTCATAAAATTTCGATGTCAACACCCTCTCTGGAGGTCTACTGAATCCATGACCTGGGGGTTCCCAAACTATGACTGTAAAATTATTGCCGCCTAGACCTTCGATTTGGGGTTTAAAGTCGCTCCAAATAGTACCCAACGCCCCAGGAAAACATAAAATATTGTTTGGGCCATTTCCAACCTTTAGATAATTTATTTTTTGGGATTTAAGATGGATGAATTCTTCCTACAAGAAGTTGAAAAAATTTGCACCAATTTTGGCGTTAAGATTTTTCGAAAATGAATAGAAACCTTTGATTTCGTGGAGTAAGCTTCCTTTTGTATATTTTTGATGGAAATTATTCTATTATATGATAACAATTTGTTCAAATTTTTCAGAATAGTCATAATTGTTATAACCAACAATATTAAGTTAGAAACAAGATATTATTTTTAAAGTTTTTAAGGTCAGATTTCAGATCAAGGTCATAGGTGTCGGATAAATTTTGAACTTAGCACAGACAAATTGTACCCTCCAAGGACTTGTTTGTCTATGAACCAGGCCAAGGAGCACCTCCCAACCGAGTGTCCCATCTATATTTGATATTTAATTTTTCCAGCTAACAAATCTTTTGAATTTTATGATACATCAACTGAAATGTTCTTGACTAACGTTTTTGTCTGAGAAACAAAATCAAATTCGATATAAAAGAGGTGAATATATTAGGAAAATAACCTCGAAAACCTATTAAATCTTTGAAATATATATTACTTCATTAGTTATAACCTCATAGTAATAAACATATGTGTATTACTAATCTGATATTATTCTCATTAATATTAGAGGATGTAATGAAGAAAAAATGGTGACAATTAAAAAAAACATGCTCAACTTGGAGATTAATTTTAAAATTTGTCAAATCAATATAATTCTATATGGTAGCGTCTTATGGTCAATAGTTGAAAAGTTACTAATAGTTTGATTGCAATTACTTCTACTCTAATTTCCTGATTTTAAGCCAAGGACTAGATTGGACTTACTGATGAAGAATACAAAAGTAAATCTATCCGGCCAGCCGTAAACACGCAAACTTTCGAACGGAAAGAATTAGAGCCTTAAAGGTTTAAGGTCTAAACGCCAAGGCTAAGTTCGTTTCGCAGTTATGCACGTTTGAAAATTTTTCATATTTTGCCCAATATTTTCGAAACTGCAGCATTTATAAGTGGTATAAGGCGCATGTTGATGCAAAATTTCGTGAGGCTTGTATGATTAGCTCAGAAAAAATTATTTTGTGAGAATCTTACCTGATATGAACTAGCGCACCAAAGCTCCTGACTTCACGTCAGTGCTTTTCACCTTTTTTTTAATCTAATAGAATCAAATTTACACAAGCTGAGGGACCTAGGGTCAATGGCTCATTACCTGTACACAGTCAATAAAGAACTTTTCTTATCTCTCAATAATAATATAATAACGAATATGAGAATGGTGAATAAGAAGCTTCTCCAATCAGGGCAGTGCAACTTACATCTGTATACAGTTCAAAATTTAAATAAAGCCAAATTGGTTTTGTTGACCGTTCGGCATACATGTATCATTATTATTCGACTCTACTATTGTGCAAAACAACAGCGCCATCTAATACACATAATGAAGATGATAATTTGTTTCCTGGTTCAAAATCAACATTGATATATTGAAGCTCTTAAAGAAATGCGGGTTCTTATGAGGGAGCTTCTACTTCTTAATTAGGGAGACTGTGTTTTGTCAGTTTTCATGATATATTTGCTTCATAGTCATTTAAAATTGTTTTACTAAGATGTCTATTATATTATGATTGAAACCCTTGTTCGCAGCTATTATTTCTATAGTTTCAGAGGTTATTTAGAAGTAAAATTCCAAATGTTACGGCAATTAACAGTAATACAAACTATAACTAAACAGGATACTTCATATCTTTACTCAATAATACTAATTAGGAACATAATATTTAAATAAGGTAATTCTGATTTTCACAAAAGTTTGTGAATAACCTTATTTAAATATTATTTAATATGGATTTTCACCAAGTAAGGACTGATTCAATTCAATAATTAGGAACATATAAATATACAGTCAGGAACTATTTTATTTTACCCATTAAGAAATCTGTAACAATATCATTAAATTCCTTGGCATACCTCAAGTGAATATTATGCTTCCCTTCTGAAAACCGATGCAACCTAGAATCAGACATTTAAGTGAACAACATGAAGAAAACAAGAATTTTGTGAAATATTCTTACTTTGCTCCAGTAATTTTGGACACTAAATACTTAGGATGTTCAGGTCCAACTAAAGGATCTTTATCACCATGTAAAATCAGTGTTGGACATTTAATATTGTCTAAAAGGGGACTACAAATATCACCACCTTTCCTATTTATTTCTTGCATGGCATCGCACCAACTATTCTGAATGTCTTGTAACATTTCTGCTCCATATAAGTTTTTTAGAGGAGCTGAAGCCTTTTCAGACCATTCATTAATATTTCTTATTCCTAATAATTAAGTTATATTGGAAAAAATATCTTTAGAATATTTCTCTTAGTTTAACTTACTCTCATAAGCTTCCAGATCTTTAGAACCTATATAAGAATTAGAGCCCCATATCACCAGTTTATCAATTGATTCAGGATACTTTGCTGCATATATCATACCTGAAATTCCACCATCACTCCATCCTAGTAAAGAAAAAGGTGCAAATTTTAAAGCCTAAAAGGAACTGCTGAATACTTTCAAATTAAGTTATTCTGAATACAAAAAAAAGTTGATTAATCCACCTTTATGAAATCATTCAGAGTATCAGCATCTTCCTCATAAAATTTCGATGTCAACACCCTCTCCGGAGGTCTACTGAATCCATGACCTGGGGGCTCCCAAACTACGACTGTAAACTTGTTGCCGTCTAGACCTTCGATTTGGGGTTTAAAGTCGCTCCAAATAGTACCCAACGCCCCAGGAAAACACAAAATATTGTTTGGGCCATTTCCAACCTTAAGATAATTTATTTTTTGGGATTTAAGATGGATGAATTCTTCCTAAAAGAAGTTGAAAAAACTGAACCATTATGCTGACGTGAAGATTTTTCGAAAATGAATAGCAGGTTTGAACCTTGGTTACCCTTGATTTCGTTGAAAAAGCTTCCCTTTGTATATTTTTAATAGAAATAATTCTATTATATGACAACAATTTGGAAAAAATTTTCAGAATTGCCATAATTGTTATAAACAACAATATTAAGTTAGAAACAAGAAATTAGTTTCAGTTTTCGAGGTCAGATTTCAGTTCAAGGTCATACACTTCAAATAGATTTTTAAAGCATAGACAATTATCTCTCCAAAATTTCGAAAACTATGAATTATCTCGGTGTTTTTAATATGAAACAATTTTTATATTTAAAACGTAATATAATAATCAAATGTAAAATAGATTTTTATTTTTTAAGGTGTAAGCGTCGATATCTAGGCTAAGAGGCGAACGTAAAACATTACTTACTAGCTTCGTGCACTAGTAATATAGCTATTTTTCTACAATCGATATCCAAAGTAGGCATTTGCGCTCGTATTTGACAACGCAAAAGTCATCTTCTAGAAATATAAGCGACTAAATAAAAAAATGCTTGCTCTCCCAATTATTAATATAAATCAACTATGCATTACTCAGATTATCCAATGACAACGACTAAATGACATCTTTCATTTGAGTAAAAACTGTACTTTTAATTTTGATTCATCAAATTAAATCAATTTTTGGAAATATGTGAACTGCTCGATTGTAGAAAAAATCTTGTGTGTAATTCGAGCGCAAATACTTTGTCGATTTCAAGACATTACCGCGTGACGAAAGAGCCGTCTCTTTCAATCGACAGTTTATCATTTTGCGCCTTAATACACAAATAGCTATTGTGTATAAGAGCACAAATTTATTTAATTTGATGAATGAAAATTAAAAGTATAGTTTTTACAATTTTTTATGACAATTCCAGAAGCTGAAAAAAGTCTAGATGAGTTTGAAATTGTATGTTTCGCCATTGTTACTGATTCAACGATTTGCACTTTAGATGATTCACCTTTACCCAAGATTTTCTGTGCCGTTTCAATTTTATTATTAATGCTTTCTTTAATGTATCCCTCGGCTGCAGAAGAACTTTTCCATCCTCCATGTCGTTTCAGATGGATGATATTACCTTCTCTACTAACTAAAAGAGTAGCTGACGTGCGACGAAAACTGTGATCTGTATATTATTTATAATCTGATAAATTCAAATACTGGGCGATTTCACAGGGTATTTTTCCAATTATATTCATTCCCACCACTTGTTTAGACGATTTTCCATTACAATATCGTAGAAATAGACGATATAAGGTGTTTTCATCTGATGATCTCAACGCAACATACCTTCTGTAAAATGATAAAAAATCAAGTTCTTCACTATTAGTAACAGTAAAGACACGACTTTTTCTTGTTTTTGTGTAAGGTATTTTTACTATTAATAGCGAATATTCTGTCTTCAATGTCTTTTATGGTCATTTTCATAAGTTCATCACGTCTACATACACCGAAAACTCCCATAATTAATACTACCTGTCAATAAAATAGCTTATTAATATTAACAGAGTGATGAATAGTGTTATTTACCTTTTTGATTAAAAATAATTCATCTGGCGCTTCACAGAGGAATTCTTCTTTGGTGAAAGTTCTTGATTTTTTTGGTTTGTTTTGGCGTTTTAGGTATGCGATTGACTTCGTATATTGGCCTATGTCAATATTGTTTCTAACATATCATCATAACATCATAACACAGATGGTAGCATTGAGTACACCGACCAAAGTGTAGCAGAGTTCATAATTTCAACTTTTTTACTAAAGTAAGCCATCATTACGTTTACAGTGCACCTTCTAACTTTCCTTAAATTACACCATGTGATAAAGAGTTTGTACTGCTTTTCATACTTCCCCCGCAATGTTTCAGGCATTTAATGTCGCGACTTTAGCGGCTCATTTACTCATTGTCATTGGATACTCTGAGCAATGTATATTTTATTTATAGTTAATAATTGGGAGAGCAAGCATTTTTTTATTTAGTCGCTTATAAGCGACATTCCTTGAAAAAGATGACGTTTGTGTTGTCAAATACGAGCGCAAATGCCTACTTTGGATATCGATTGTAAAAAAATAACTTTTCCAAACTTCACTAGAGACCTAGATACAGTTAAAAAGAAGTAATATTGAACGAATATTTTCGGCTATCCACATAATTTAAATGAAGAATAGAAATAAAGCAAGTACAGAGACGATATCAGGACATACTAAAAGTTATGCAAGTCAATAAAAAAGTTGTTATAATGTTAAAGGAGCATAGATTAGTCTTCAGTAATCTGTTACTGTTACTGTCAGCAGAACAACATTTAGTAAAAGTCAGCGATAAAAAGGCGCTATATGCTACTTAAAATTAATTATTTAGATAATGATAATAAAAGCTATTAAAATTAACTTGAACTGTAATATGATGAAAACTGATATTGAAATTTTTTAATTGTAAATTGAAAAAAGGTTGTAGCTAATTAACAAATAAATTCAAGTTTCTTATTTTTTTACATTAGAAGGAAATGGGGTTATAAAATACAGTATGATAGTAATAAATATTTAGTATATTAATAATTATATCGTATCAATTCTATTCTTAAATTTCAGGCTCTAATCTTTATTCTCAATTACATAGTGATATTATCCATAAGGAAAAACAATCGGCTCATTAATAAAAAATATCAAATTACAGAATAAAACAACTTGAGATACAATCCAGAACATGGTGATGCAAGCTTGAGCTTAATATAATCGAAAGTAAAAGAACACATATGTACAATTCCTATATCTCAATTTTCCAGCAACTTATCCCAATTCACCGAGTTCGAGAAGACCTCCTGCTCCAGCCACAATTCATAATTGGAAGTAAAACTTTCTGAGAGATCATAAGGGACTCCGAGTACGCTACTCAGGCAGTTATCCACTGGCTCATACTCAGCATCACAGACGTGTGTATACCTGCAATTTAAGAAGTTTCATCAAACGTAATATTGATTACAGTAGAATTCGTTTATCATGATACCGGCTATATAATAGATAATTTAATTCGACAGAAACAATCTAAAGTAGCTATAAACCAAATTTATCCCATCATAAAAACTGAAGATAACAAAAAATTCATTTCTTTATCGTACTTCGGTAGCATAAGTCAAAGACTGTCCAATAGTTTTTCAAAATTACCTTTCAAAACACAAAAAAAATTATTATCCGCATTATTTAATGCAAAGGACCCAACTCCAAACATACATAAATCGGGAGTTTATGAGTTATCTTGTTAGACGTGCAGTAATAAATATATAGGACAGACATTCCTTCAAGATGAGGAATAAACAAACTTCTACTTTTGCCACTCATTGTTTAGAAAAGGACCATCCTTTTCCGACAATGGGGTTTAAAATTTTACATGTAGAATCAAAAGGAAAGAAACTTGATTATTTAGAATCTGTTGAAATTTTCAAATTACTTCACAATAAAAATAATGAATTACTGTACGGATCTATGTCAGTCCAAAATATTTGAGGAGATATTTAAATAAGTAACATCTGTTTACCAATCTTCTATGGTGTGCCGACATACTATTAGTTGTTAGGCGTTCTCTCTTTTTTTAACCTGTTTTTATCACCTCTTCTACCTCTGTATATGCATAAACACCCTGTCCTGCTTGTTAAGTCTTCAGTTGTCTGATGATGGGATAGTTAATTCCCGAAACTCAAGTCACGATTAAATGTGTAAAATATTAATTTATTGGTATTAAAACAGTAATTTCTACAACTTGTTTTAATTATGGCGTTATTCCGGAGCAGTTGGATGAGAGTGTTATTTCCAAAAATATCCTGTAAATTTAGCACCCTGTGACTTCCTTCTGTAGGATTACCTGAAATATAAGGTCTATGCTAAAAATCCAAGAACAATT
Organism: Megalocaria dilatata; assembly: GCA_034642435.1. Taxonomy (NCBI): domain Eukaryota; kingdom Metazoa; phylum Arthropoda; class Insecta; order Coleoptera; family Coccinellidae; genus Megalocaria; species Megalocaria dilatata. Next base: position 33,187,477 of record CM067861.1, read on the forward strand.
TTGCTATTGTAAAAAAAGAGCGTGAAGCAGATTTGAACCATATAATTTTAAAGACAACTGTAATGAGTTTATCTTTTCAATAAAGTGAAGACATTTTGTATATTGTTGTAAAGGTTGAGGTTTCATTCTGCATAGCCCACTATCTGAGCAACTGTTACTTTTGAAGCTTTTGACATTTGACCATTACAAAAAATGTAACAATGCATTGAAATTGTTAAAATTCACTACATAAATGGTGAATAAACATTACTAATATTATTATTCATTGACATCTGCATAAGCTACGGGTTATAGAATTGATATGCAATAAGTTGACAAAAACTTTCTTATTTCATTATTTCTTTGTGTATCTAACGATCTTAGAGAGTAAGTCTGTTGTAACAGATAGCGAATACGTGCCATAAGTCGATGCCATTATAGTTGGATTTCACTTTAAACATAACCCCAATTTTTAAATTGCTGAGCATAGAATTGTGCAAACAGCAATGTAAGTTACTTTACCAACACGGCTCACTGAAAATGTAGGGCACTGATTCAATTCAATATCTAAACCATCATTCAGATTTTCTAAACAATCACTAGCAAACCTAAATTATCCAACTTTTCGATAATTTCACTGTCAAATGTCGTTTTAGTTTAGGTAGAGTGTACCAGGTGCAACTTAAAAATTAATTTCATTAGTGTGCGGTAACGATAAATTAGCGTTTCTTCACGTTTTCCGGAAGTTCTACTGAAACGACAACACTGACTTGTAACTTCAAATAGAGTAAAAACTAAAAGTATCATCTTTGTAATACTCATAAATAATAATAACATTGTTAATTAAAAGCTTTATAGTATCTGTGAGTTTTTAAAGAAAAACAATACCTTCTATTGTTGAACCTGTCCACAGATCCTCTCAAAGAGCACTCCTCTGCTTGAAAGTCCCACGGACGTGCATCCAGGTCATTTCCAAAGGCCCAATCGTCATTCAATCTGTGCCTCACCTTCTGATAAATCGCACTTATGGTCTTCATGTTGGACTTTCGCCACTGCCTGCCCAGATACTTGGTCTGCATCTTCAGCAACTTTAACACGTACAGCTGGGTCATGGCATGACGCACTTTGAGTGTACGTTTCAATATTGGAGCCGATTTAAACACAACCAGCATCATTATCCTGGAGTGTTTCCATTTGGTCAGCTTGTTCAGTATCCTCAGCAGATTGATGCAGGAGAATATATTCCTCCAGGAGTAAGGGGACGCGTCTCCAATCTCCAGAGTCTCCACCGTCAACTCTGGCTGGTCCCCTATCACACAGGACGGAAAATCGAGGATCGGAATGACGTTCTTGGCCCCGACATAAGCCATGATATTCTGGTTGAAGAACTTTAGCACCAAAGGGATGCAATTCGCAAAAACCAAGTGCTGCGACATAAACTCGAACTGGTAGATGTGGTTCAGCTTGAAATGTTTCAACAAAAGGAGTAAAATCGCGGACACTGCTTTCACAATGATCTCCTTGTGTCTGTTGACGTCGATGCCCAACTTCATCGACTGCAACACCGTCATGGGCATCTCTTCTGGCAGGATATCGGCCATGATGTTGATAGAGTCGGTCTTGGCCTTGGAGGTTGGTGCGGCGGCCAGGAGGATTTTCAACAGCGCGATTATGTACTGGGGCAGGTTGGGAAACATAGCCCGGTAAAGTACCTCCGTCCTGGTCATCTCAATCTCGCCTTCGCTGGTGGAAAACGGGTTCCTAGCTATTTCCTCCTCTTTCTGGATCTGCATCTCTGAAAGGGAGGTGTAGACGTGCTCCTTCAGAATCTTTACTCCTTCATGAATGGGCAGCGGTAGACCGGCCAACGTTGTCGAGTCACCTTGTAGGCTGTAACCTGAGAAATCGCAAGTAAAGGTTCAAAAATTCAAAGATTTGTAATGTGATGTCGTAAAAAATATATTTTTGTTCGCTTAAATCGCAAACGCTGACTAAACCTTACGAGACAGATCAAATCAATGTGCTACGGAATTGTATATCTTAAAAAGATCGCGATGGTATATATTCATCTCCAAAGGATAACCCTTAGCACCCATTTTTATCTGTTACGTATTACAAAAAAATGTGTTATTTACCAAACTTACCAAAAAAATTTTATACAATACAGTATTATTCCTTATCCAATTGAATAAATACTTTAGATACGTTTTACCGAGTTTATCACTATAATTTGACCGCCCCCTTTATACTTCAGTTCAGTATACTTCCCTACTGAACTCCTACTTCAGTAGCTGCTCCGTCTGATATCGTTGCTTTGTTTTTCTGGATGATGACTATTCTTTGTTTACAGTTTGTAAGGTAAGACTTAAATCCCATCAGTTCTGTCCCTTTTATACCATATCAACATGATGAAGTTACAGTATGATGGAACAATTTAATTGAATCAGTCTTTACTTGATAGAAATTCATTTTAATTGTAATGTAAACTTGCTACTGTGTTGGTGAAACAGTTGTCGTTAACTTAATAAATTGTGTAAATAATCTATACTATTTATTTAATTGTTATAAACTCACAAAGGAGTTTAAAGTAGAATTTTTTTTTACATTTTAAATGCAAAGATATCGTATCTAATTCATGATCTATGGGTTAAGAAAATCTCACCAACAAATTTCAAGCGGGAAATATCGAGAAATGCATCAATTTCCCTCTGACGAATTTTGGGTTTCCAGGGCAAGCCCCTTGGTATCAGGATGGTGTCCGACATGTTCGGAGGCGGTGTTGGGGGCTTATTCAGGAAATCTGCATTGTACATCTGATTATTTTCGTTATTTTCTGAAACTCTGCGATCGTAAAACTCTGACAAATCATTCATTTCGTCGTTGTTCTCTCCCCCCATGGAAGAATCCAGTTCCATACCTGAAAAACATAAATAAAGTAACTCTCAAGACGTAGGAGGAATAAGTGTGAGTGAAAATGCTTTAAAGTATTCGTTGTCATCACTGTAATGTTTCTGTCCATCAACACTTAAAATATTGAGTGAAAGATGTAAACTTTTCTTGTTTCTACGATGACAAATGGGTAATTGAAGAATATTCGGCAACACCATTTGGTTATTGTTATGATTTATGAGGTGCACTAATGGTTATTTATTTATTTCAAGTTTATGTCCATAGTTGGCATTGTTTTCAGATGTTTAGATGTATACCGTTAATTATAATCATATGAAAAACTCGAAAAAACCGTATGGTGGGTAAAACATGTGGAAAAGAAAAATCTGAACTACCATGGGTAAGCTTCGAATCCATAGAGGGTTGTGAGTATCAAAAACTCATTTTTGTGAGAAATATATATTAAGAATCTCATAAAATAGAAAATATCTTTTCAAAAGTGATAAAACTAACCCAAATTATTTTGCAATATGATAAATGTTTTACATTCTGTCAAGAAAGTACCGGGAATTATCGATTTAAATCTGGCGGGGCAATGAGGCAGGTAAAAAATTTTTTTCCTAGGTTGGCACCACTGTCCTTAATTACTATGCCAAGCTTTAGCGGGATCTGTCAACTAGTGTGTTTGCAACAGCTGTCAGTCGATGTCAGAGTGCGTGCCGATTTTTACTATGGGTGATTACGTTGAGCAAAGAATTTGTTTAAAGTTTTGTGTTGCAAATGAATTTTCGTGTGCCGATGCATTGAAAATGTTGCAAAAGGCCTTTGGTGATAATGCTCTATCGAAAACTCGTGCATATCAGTGGTACAGAGCCTTCAAGGACGTTCGTGAAGTGGTCGCCCATCGACGGCTTCGATCGAAGATAACGTCGATAAAATTAAGGAAAGGGTGCTGGAAAACCGTCGTACCAGCTTGAGAGAGATAGCACATGATCTTAAGATATCCCACGAGTCCGCACGTACGATTTTGATTGATATTTTGGGCATGAGAAAGGTGGCCGCACGACTCGTACCGAAAGACCTGAATTTTCTTCAAAAACGTCATCGCGAACAGGTTGCTTCAGACATGCTGCACAACAATTGATGGATCCAAAATAAAAATGATATTTAGAACAGAAATAATTTCTATTTGTGGGTATCACAAATTTTTTAATATTTTGTTGATGTTCTTTTTCTGGTGATTCTAAAAGCAGTCATGTTTCTCAACTTCAAAAATGTGTAAATTAGTATTAGTAGCGCTACTCCTGCTGATTTTATACCGTTTGCCCCATAAAGACCAAGTCAAATGAAAGGAGAATCTTACATCAACTATGAAAAATTTTTTACATAAAAGAGCATTACGAAATATTTCATTTTTCCGAAAAGATCTATTAGCACAATTTTACACCTTTCTAATTTTTTCAGTAAAATATTTTTAAATCATTCTTCTTACTTCTACAAAAACATTGATATTGAAATAAATTATAAAATAGAAATTAATGTGAATTTTTATATTTCAAAAGGAAAAATTGGGTAATTTCATTAATCTTGAAAAGGCACTTTCTATTTTATGAGTGGACTTATAAAAGAGTTTTTGTGAATTTATTTTAGGGAACAGTGTGCTATAGTTTTGTTTAAATGTCTGTAATTTTCAAATTTTGAGCCGAACATGATTTCAACAAGGTCAGATGAAGAATACGATGTCAAAGGTACCAGGTGTAGGAGTATGAAGCTGGAGGTTTCTTAAAGATCTTAAAGATAGTGCTAGCCATCAGTTTAGGGAGCATAAGACCGCTTCCGCAGCGCAATTACCTCCCTCTCTAACATCTGAGCAAGATTTCCAACACACAACAATCCAAGTTTCATACATCTGTATATTATTATTCTATAACCGTAAACATGTCGAGTTTTGTGCCTACAAACTATGATTTGTAGACGGCAATGATTTGCTGTTATCGTTTGAAGAAAATTGCTGCAGAATCGCATGGAATGTTTGTCGAAGCTTATAGTGAACATGTCTTGGTAAAACACAGTGTTTCAAGAAGGCCAAAAAATGCAAAAGTCCTGACGTTGAAGTTATAAACGAAGATCATTGAAAACCACCAGATTAGTTCACAGACAACAAATTGCGAGCCTTATTGGATGAAGCTGATACTGAAACTCCACAAAAACTCGCGGATCAATTGATTGTGGAGCAGAAAGCCATCTTCCTTTGTTTGAAAGCAATGGGAAAAACTCAGAAAGTGAGACAATCTGTTCAGCATGAAGCAAGTTCAAAAAAAGAAAGTCATTTCTAAATCTAATCATGATAGGTGATGAAAATGGTATAATTAGAGAATCGCAAGAGTAGTAAATCATGGGTGAATCCAGGTGAACTATCGACACCATTGCAGGACTAAACTGCTTTGGAAAGAAGACAATTCTCTGTATTTGGGATCAGAAGGGTGTAATACATTCTGTCAAGAAAGTACTGGGAATTATCGATTTAAATCTGGCGGGGCAATGAGGCAGGTAAAAATTTTTTTTCCTAGGTTGATACCACTGTCCTTAATTACTATGCCAAGCTTGAGTGGGATCTGTCAACTAGTGTGTTTGCAACAGCTGATTAAGTCAGTCGATGTCAGAGTGCGTGCCGATTTTTACTATGGGTGATTATGTTGAGACGATAACGCGCCTTCTCACCGAGCTACGATTGTGACTGACTTTCTCGCCAAAAATTCAACAAACGTGCTTCAGCAACCACCGTATTCGCCGGATTTGGCTCCCTGCGACTTTTTCCTCTTCCCAAAACTAAAATTGCCCCTTCGTGGCACCCGTTTTGAGTCGATTGAAGCCATAAAACAAAATTCGGCGCGAGAGCTAAAGTCCATCCCGGAAAGCGCCTATAAAAAATGTTTCGATAATTGGAAGTGCCGTTGGCATAGATGTATTGGAGCAAATGGAGCCTATTTTGAAGGCGACCCAATAAATTTTGACGATTAAATGTAAAAATGTTGTTTTAATTGAAAATTCCCGGTACTTTCTTGACAGAGTAGTGTATTCATTCATACTTTGTATTTATTTCAATATCAATTACTTTAATATTCACTCATATTAGGGAACAGTTGTTCACTGCAATGTGTTAATTACTACACCTCTACTTGTAAAGTTTGGACGCTTTTTGTTTCTTTATTTTATTTCAATATCATCCTGTGCAATTGACTACACTATAATGACACAAACAACTACACTGTAATAATACAACTCTAAAAATGAACATACCCTTTTGAAATTTTTGTTTTCGCCTGTTATATTGTAAACAAAATTATCAACAACTTTAAATGTATTCTAGTGATTATGACGATAAGCGGCTTGATTAATCAACATTCAAACGAAAAAATGAATGTGCCTAATTCATTTTCAACATAACGAAACAAGTTAATAGAAATGAATTAAGAAACACTATTCATCATTCCTTTTCAAAATTAGATAATCTTGAAATCTCACATATCGAACACAAAGACAAAAAATTAGACATCTTAGAATAAATAGAGATTTTTAAATACCGCAATAAACCTCCTAAAATTCCTCAACATAAAACCATTTGATCAAACTTGCAATTCATAGTTTGAAAATGTAGTTTTACACTATCAAATTCCTACACAGATGAACTATCACAAACTAGTATTAAACTACTCCATCTAATAATAAAATGATAAAAGTGTTAAAACCAAATTGTTTCTTCATAACATTTCTCACCTAGGGTATCTTGGTCATCTAAACTACTCTGTTTCATCAAAATTTGTCTTCTAAAGGGTCTAGTGTTTCTCTTTTGGTTTTGTGCTTCCAGGAGATCCGAAGCACTGGCTGGTGGGGAAGAGGGCCTCATACTTTTAAGTACCTCAATTGTATCTTCGTCATACACAGGCAAACCTACGTTTTTTCTTTTTAGCACTTTCATATCTTTGAGAGACTTCATACCTCCCAGTGTTATCAGTAACATTTTCCAAAGAAGAAGCAGAACTTTTTTCATGGGAAAATGTGGGGCTGTACCACTGCAGAACTTTGTTATCATACCTAACAATTTCACAATCATAATTTCTTCATTATCTGGATAAATTATATCATTTATGAATGCTTCTATCACTTCTGCATATTCATTAGATTCAGAATTTATTTCGTTTCTAACAACTTCAACAATAGTATAGAGAACTGATAAGATAACTCTCAAATCTTGGGAATCGGCCAGAGAAACTGCCACTTTCCTCATGGCAACATGAGAAGTGTTGTTATTTTCTATTTCTAGATTCAAGAGGTCTGTGAAGGCGGAAAAAGCTCCAAGTTTACACAGAAGCATCACGTTTTTTTTTGTCCATTCCGACTGTTCCGTGTCTGATTGCATTTCGGCCCAACAACCCTGAGCAAGGTATAAAATGCATCTTGCAGCCCTCATCCTGAGGGATTTGTTACATATTTCCAGCTGGTTCAGTAGTTTCATGACAATGGATTCTTGATCAGCCAGTGGTAATCTTTGCCAACTGGGTGGTAGATGATAAGTTTCCATCTGTTCCTCAAAGGCTTTCACATTGAGAGTCAACTCTGGTTGTTCAGTGTAACTGTACAATTCAGCAATTTCATTTGCATGGGAATCCGTGTCATCGTAATTGAATATTATATCAGAGGATTCGTTTCCAGTGCTGCTGCAGCCGCCCCCAAAGGCTTCTTGATTTATAACCATTTTTATTGTTTAATTTAATACAGGGTCGATATTCAATAGTTCAGTACACGATTTATTTTCCTTTGTGGTAAGATTAAAATAATGTTATTTTTGCTTTCTTATGTTTCATTGTAAAATTGAATTTAAATTTGTTTATATAATGTAAATGTGGATTTCGATTGCTAACAAAAACTAATTACAAATTACAATAATACTTTTCGACATTTTTCTGTACACTGGAACTTCTGAGCCTGAGATTATCTACGGGATTTATACTCTACTTGATTTTCGATTTAATTCTATGTTTATTGCATGTAAAATAAGGAACGAATTTAGGAGTTTCTATTATAGATACTTTTTGCAAGAGTGAGGTTTTTTTAATTTGAAGTAAACAAAATTAAATCTCGCTGGCACAGATTAGTTAAATGTAATCCACATCTTTATTGTTTATGTTTATCTTTGGTGAGATTTTACAGGTTAATTGAAAGAAATTCAATTTCATTTGACAAACATTAACATAAAAAAAGTAAATGTGAATTTCGATTGCTAACAAAAAATAATTACAAATTGCAATAATATTTATTGACATTCTCCAGGGTTTTTTAAAATTTAAATTCCTTAATTTAAAATGAAATTTCTTGTTGGAAGATGAAGAGTCTATACAAGGCTTAAGACAATAAACTTTAGTGTTTCTATTAGATAATCATTTCTTTCAATCGTCTACACATCGTTGATCCACTACTATAGAAAAGTGTAGTTTGTCTATGGTCCACTACACTCGGAATCTCTCTATATTGGATGAATTCAAATTAAAGCCGGTCCTGCTTGATGGATCTGGAACATTTGTTTATAAATGCTGCAATTCTGAGACTGTCAAAACTATTTCAAACTTTGACATGACATCTGGCAGATGAAAGAATAACATCAAATAAACAAATCTATTTGTTATTATTCAATTTGAAAGATGGAATCATAAAATTAATAATAAGAAGGTATAACTCAAGATGTTATTATAGATTGTCGATAAAATAAACAGAATAATCTGAAAATGTTGGATTCTTCACCTGAAGATGAAGATTTTCCAGGGCGATTACTCCATCAAGTAACTATATTCTTGCAAAACATAATACGCTTCACTGACTGGCATTCTATTTTATCAGGCCGCTTTGTGGGATAATACAGAACTATTGGAAGATCTCTTAGAAGGAGGGCAAAAACAGTTCATCAATTCCCAAGACAGTTGGGGGCGAACACCACTACATGCTGCCGCAATAACTGACAACTCCTTGTGCCTGAAAATACTGCTTTCTAATGGTGCTAACCCAAATATTTCTTGTGGCTCCAGAGGAGAAAATAAAGTAAATAGTTACTCTATTCAAAGATACATACATTAACAATACATTGACTCCTTTCTGTTTATTTCTAATTTCAAGGAAAATTTTAACGCCAATTTTTCTCTTTAAGACTCCCTTGCATCTTAGTGCAGAACATGGTCACATTACGAATGTTTCCTTGCTCTTGGAGCATAATGTAGATCTGTTGTTGAGAGATTCTAATGGTATGACTGCAACTGACTTGGCTGATAAACTTGGACATACTTCTTGTGTGTCCCTATTGAAAAGTGCTGCAGGTAAGTGTAATAAGTTTAATTTCGTTTAAATCATTTGGAAATAGTATTGTTATAGTTTTCAAGTATTTGATGTCAAATAAAATAATAGAGACGCGATTTATTAATAATAATTTTTTAATAAATTGTGGAAAAAGTCTTTATTATTGTATTTATTTGGATTATAAATAAGTTCGTGCGGTTTTTTGTTGAAAATTGAAGCTTTATTGTGGAAATTTGTTTATACATTAAAAGTTCGAAGTATTATCCATCTTTGACGTGTCTATCGGCCTACTACGGCCGTTTTTTTCGCAATGCCCATAAATTGACACATAAATTGTCATCGGTAGACTTTCCCTGTGATCCTTTTGTTCAATTTTAACGGCTCATAATATACTACACCAAGCTGGTCCCACCAAAAACACAGCATGATCTTCTTACCATGAATATTCAGCTTGATAGTTGAGGATGAGGCATCAATACGTTCCCCAACATTTTGGATTATCGACACATTTCATCGTCAGTCACAATTGGATGCAAAAACCCCTTTCTCAAAAGAAAGCCTATTGATGACACTTCAAAATAAAAGTGTTTCCGTCAAATAAGGATCAATTCAATTTAAAAAAAAGTATTTGATACTTTAAATTAGGAAAGTGTAAGTGTTATTTTTTTAATAAAAAGGTACGTGGTGACCTGAATCTCGTAAAAGTACTTCATTTTAAATCTGGCATATTAAAAGTTGCATTTTATTGTTATATTGGGAGTAAAAATTCAGTTGGTTTTCAACAGATGGCTCTAAAATTATAAAATAGTAAAGTTATAAAATGAAGCCCATCTAGAAAGTATCCGGAATTCATTATTTTTTATAATTTTAATATACTTCTTTTTTCTAACATTCTAAGACAAAAGTAATGTATAAAATAGGTTGTGCAGATACTCGGCTATGGCCAAAGTTACATGACAATGCTATTTGTCAAATATTGTTGATTGTCAACAGGTATACAATTTTTGAAATAATATCGCAACTAGAAAAAAGAAAACGGATAGAATATTTGTATAGAAAAGGTTTTCGAAACTTTAAAAAATTAGTGCAATTGACTGAACTGGGAAAAAGTGTTGTATATGAGACAATAAAGAGGATAAAAAATAACAAGTGAGATTAAAGGAAACAATTTAAACACTTTATTGGCCATAGGACACAATCCCATCATCAGACAACATCTGATGGGATAGTTCATTTCACGAAACTCGAGTCACAAGAAAATGTGTAATATATATTTTTATTGGTAGTAAAACATAGTAATTTCTACAATTTATTTTAATTATCTAGTCTTGTTATTGTGAATACTAAAATCATGTAAATTATCTACCTACACATACAGACATTACAATACATAAAAATTCAAATCACCCCACCAACCAAACAATGTCAGCATATAATAGTTTTATTCAAAACTTAATTTCATCAGACAGGCGTGATGCGCAGCTCTGCCTGTGACGCCAGTGACCATGTGTTCCGCTAAATATTTCAAAAATATTTTCAATCACAATGCAGCTTTTAAAAGCATTAATAACCTCAGTACCTACATAAAAAACAATAAGGATCGAACAAATAAAGAGAATAAATCTGGAATTGACTGGCAACGATTGCCCTTTAGTATGCATTGTCCAGCCAGGTAGATCATTCAAGAAAAGAATCCAAGAACACCAAAGGAGTTATATATCTGATTTCGTACATTCGACATATGCTAATAATCTTAAGGAATTCAGGCATAATTTCAACAATAACTATGAAATTATCCACGTAGAAAGAAAAAGTTCTAGATTAACACATTTAGAATTTCTTAATGGCATTTTTTAGCAGCAAATTCCAATAAACACCTTTAGTTTTTATGACTTGTTCTTCCATTATTTGTCACGTACCTAACAATGTATTTAAACTTGGTTACACTTAACACCATCAGTCAGTAGCATGTAAATACCCGAAGAAGCCACATCGTGGTTTTTTTATTATAATTATTATCCTGATACTCCTAGATCTTCTGTGAAGATCCCTCAGAAGCTTCTTCAGCTTGGGCGAGTTAGGAGTTCAGTTGTGTTCCGGGTAGGCTTTGTTAATTTTTGACCCAATAGTGAACTGATGGCCGACACCCGTCCAACTAGAAAATTTCTTTTCCACCTGAACAGGATTCGAACCCGGACCTTCCGGTCACGAGCTCGATGCTCTTCCACTGAGCTGTCCACACTCATAACTCATGGTGAAACAATTGTTGCATTATAAACATTTTTGTGGAAATTAAAATATTGTCTCCTATATATTTTTTAATTAAAATGAGTTCCACCATGTAAAGACCGAATCAATCAAACATCAATCAAGTTAATTTGTTTTCCTCTTGTCTTCCACGTTGTCAAGGATGGTTCACCTTTTCTTTCTTCAAATATCAGTACATACATTCCCGAGTTTAAATATTTATTTGGAGTTTTGGGCTATTTGGGACGAATTTGGTTATAATTTATGAACAACATGGTTCGTCAATGTGAAATATTTAAAAATAATCAGAATTCGCATCCTGATTCATCCTATTACAGGTAATAAATACTTATTATGCGTCAATAGTGTTATGAAATTGAAGAATATTGAATTTGTTACAACGTTGCCAGAGCAGAACTGTCAGATTTGTTCGTCTTTGTCGCACTCGTTAGTTCTGCTATATTCGTCTTCGTCCAAACAATCTGAATGTTGGCCTCACAGGAAATAATATTTCAACAGAGGGATTTTTGTCTCCTTGGTAAGTTTGTGATGCTATGAACAAACGCGTTAGATTTCAAATGTCAAATCAACACTTCTAAACGTCTTTTTAGGGTGGAAATTTTATGAGAGATAAAGACAATAGTGAATAAATGTCAACGTTAAGTATTCTACGCATCTTAATTATGAAAAATAACGACAAAAAGGCTAATGCAATTTCGTGAGGATCGTGAGTGCTATGAACAAACGCGCAAAAGCTCTTGACTTAATGTCAGTACTTTTCTAAAATATTTCTATCTAGCCATTTTAGAAAGCCCATAGTTAGTTACTGTTCCGTCTCATTAGAGACGGCCCTGTCGTTCGAAATTAGTTTGTCATTCGATACTTATGTCTTTTAAAACTTGAATATCAAAACAAATTAAAATAAGTTTGTCTTCTACAATTTTAATTTCAAAAAAATTTTTATTCAAAAAACTTTTAGAATTAAATTAATGTCTAAAATACGCACCGCTTACATTTAATAGACGTATATAATCAAAACTCAATATATAACGTCAAATGGAATAAATAAACCAACAGATATACGAAAGTCATTGAAATTAATAAATGAATATTTAAAGGAGACAAAATTTTGTTTCTGGTCTTACCTTTAAGAACACCAATTGCCTTTTAAAAACATGAACACACCTTAAGGACTTCTCAAAGAATATAATTTATTTGAAATATTTAATATATTTAAATATTCGAATAAATTTTAGGATTAAATTAATGTCTAAAATAAGCACCGCTTTTATTTTATGTCTTTTACGTTGATATGCGTATATCATATTATATATGGCCTTAGAAAACATGGAAAGTCAATTAGAGATTTGGATATATTTATGCCTGTTAATTTCACATGACGCAGCATTCGAAATTATAAACTGACTCTATCCTTCTTTACTTGCATTAATTTCATAATTTTTCTGTAGCCAAAGAAGATTTGGTTTGTTCATTCAGTCCACCTCCAAATGGACCTTCCAATCAATTACGTTGATTTTCCTCTTTTTGTTAGAAGGGGTGCATCGAGCACCTCTAAGGTTCAGTCTTTGAAAAGACTGTAAAATCATTATTATTCGTAATAGTCAAAGTGGTCGCATGTAGCCTTTGCTACATCATGCATTATTATTCGAGTAATAGTCAAAGTTGTCGCATGTAGCCTTAGCTTCCTTAAGCACTATCATTCGGATAGTCAAATTTGTTGTACGTATCAGTCGATTACCAAAGTATTGGCAAATTCAATGCATTTATTGTTAATGCAATAATCATACCTTTGACTTGGTTTATATACAGTAAACCGAGAATTATAGTTCGTTGTTATTATAATGTATTACGAGTGTTTTACTTTAATTCCTTAACATTTTCGTTGGTTTATCTTATTGGATAAACAAAGCTAGTTCATCGAGATAACTACGTGCAAGTGCCCTTGAAGTAAAACTATTCGCCTATACATAAAAAATACAGTCCACTAAACCTTTCGAAATTAATCAATGGGATTAATTAATTTGCAATTGTCTGTTATTTCAAAATACTGAAATAAAAGGCAAATACTGCGGTAAAATAACCGTGGTACGGAACAGTTACCATCAAAATGTAATTAAAAAAACAGTTCTTGTATAAGTCTATGAATATAAGCGGAAATCAAGTGTTTCGGTTTAATGTTCATTAATTTGAATTTACGTCAAGTAGAGACCGAAGTAATGAAGGTATACATCCTCGAATGACAGCTCGGTTTGACATTTATGATGGGAACATAGATTTCGAAAGACAAATCAACAGTTCTTTACGTCTTTTTAGGATGGAACTTTCATTAGAGAAAAAGTGAATAGAAATGTCAGCATTATGCATTCTATGCATCTTAATTATGACAGTTCCCCCCCCAACAAGACACGAACGCCATCTTTGGACGTCCGAAGTAAAATCCGTCGTATCAAGCGGCCAAATACGTCCCTGCCTTCAGTTAATTCTTGAAATCCTTCGCGTGGACGGTGAATTAGAGGCCGTGAACGTTGTGGAGAGGCGACACCGATAACCTTTAACCGGCCGTGTTCCTTTTATCTGTAGACATCGGGCTTCCTCTTTTAGACTCGTTGCCGTGCCTCGGTCGAGATGACTGCCCTCAGCTCCGTCGGAAGATGCGTCTTCACCTCCGTCCTGGTCCTAGTGCTCGTCTACATGATCATCGTGCTCCTGCACAGGAAATTCAAGTTCGACGGCTGGTTCGGCTTGGGAAACTGAACACCTCTGCGGTTTGCGGTCGCCGGAGAGAAGGAGCTTTCGTAAACTCGACCTATTTCCCGCTGACGTTTCTTCTGTTGTCTTTGGTGCGAAACGCGAACGCCTGGACGCTTTATACTCTCGCGACGCTGGCGCGTCGAACGCATATTGATTTTTCTTCCCCGATCAGCTGTTTTGACGTTTTTAGAACGTTTTCGATAAGTGCGCTTTGGTGTCAAAGGTTCGATTGAATGAATGAAGATGCTGGAGTGTCCCGACGCGAGATGTCCCGCAAGAAGAAACAGTCCGCGAAGAAACTTGCGGAGTTCGCCATAGACGCCTGTGAATATTTCTGGGATGACATCTGTGACGGCTGTGAGCACGTGGGTCCGAAAGGCAAGTACCAACGGGGGATGTTCGAGGTGTTACGGGTTGAGTGACGTTTTTGTTACGGCCGTTACTATTTGGTAGTCAATCAAAATTAAAACAACTTTATAGAAATTATTGTGTTTTACTATCAATAAAATCCAAAAGGTTCACATTTTTCAGTTTTATGAAGATGGGAGAATACCTGGAAACTCTAGTTACTTCTGAACACTTCTTTTTGTTTACACAGAGTGTTACGGAATGTCTAGAAAGTACCCGGAATTTATTATTTTTCGTAATTTCAATATACTTCTTTTTTGTAACATTCTAAGACAAAAGATATGTATAAAAAAGGTTGTGCAGATAGTCGGCTATGGCCAAAGTTGGCATGGCAACACTAATTATTAAATATTGTTGATTTTCATCATGAATCTACATGAATGATATGTTGTACATGAAGGTGTCTGGGAGGATCATAAGTTTTGCTGATGATATAGCTGTGATCTGCGGGGACAGGATATGGGAAAACCTCAAAGTTAGTGCTGAAAAAGACTTGAAGAAACTTTCGGATTGGCTTAGAAAGAATAAACTTACATTGAACATTAAGAAGTAATTAAGTATCTTGGTATTCATATTGACAGGCATATGCGTTGGGATCATCACTGTGAATATGTAGCGAAAAAACTCCGCGGTCTTCTTCCTATATTCAGAAACCTAAAGGAAAGAAACTAGATATCTTAGAAATTTACAAGAATTCCTGGAACCCGGCAATAAAACTATTAAACGAGCAGACAGACCTGTGGGCCTCCCCACTCTTCGAAGTTCTACACCAACCGAAGTCTCCCCTAAAGATATATAATTCCTCAACAACTTGATATACACCAGTTTTAAAATGTAGTATAATCTATGAAACTCGGATCACCGTATCCTCAAAATAAAATAGTGATAGTAAACAAAGTAATTTCATTTATTCCATTATTAAAATGAACTATCAGAAAGTAACGGACTACTGAACTACTCCATCCAAGATTATTTTAATAATGTTTTTATATCTAATGAAAGTTGTTTCCAACTTATCACTTAAAAATCCTATCAAAACAACCTGCTACTGTTCAAATTTCCCACCAAAATTATGGTTTGGGGAGCAATATCTCAGCGTGGTTCTACGCCTCTCTGTATGGTTGATGGTACCATTAATAGTGAAAAGTATTAGCATTCTAAACAATTTTCTCCTTGCTTTATATCCAGAGAGCTGGCGTTTTCAGCAGAATAATGCAAGATGCCATACTTCGGCCTGTACTCTTGTAAGCTTGGATGTTAGAAAACCAAGTGACAACCATTTCATGGCCAGCAGCTTCGTCAGATCTTAGTCCCATTGAAAACATATGGGATCTAATGAAGATTGAAGTTGAACGAGCAGCGCCACGAAATAAAGATGATTTAATTCAGTCAGTTTTACAGTCCTGGACTACAATCACCGAAAATTATGGAGATGATCTAGTTTTGGGTGTACCTCGACGCTTAGTCAAGTGTTTACAGTTAAATGGAGGTTGTATAAGTCAATAAAATGAATATTTTGTTATAATTTTCTAATTCAAGAATTAAAAATATATACCAAAAAATTACTATTGAGCTTTGTTTTTTCGGGATACTTTCTAGAACTGTACACTTCAATTGAATAATACACTTATATATGTTCATTTCTATTTATTAGCGGGAGTTTCTCTTATGACGCGTTTCGTTTACTTAGTAATTTCTTCAAATGCTTATAAACAACTGATCTTAAATTTGGTGACATACTGTATTTAAATGTATTTGATGGATTCGGTCTTTACTTGATGGAAATTCATTTGCAACTAGTAATAAATAAAATTCAATTTCCACAAACAGATGATTTAATTGCATTTTTTCGAACCCAACTTCACACTTAGCCGCATAATCATTAAAAAAAACAATTTATGAGCGTGGAATCATGATACTACCAGAAATGAGTTCAATGGTTTTGTAATTATTCACGTTTTAAATTTTTTATTATTTTTATTAATATTTTACTAACTACAAATCCGATTGACCTGAAATTTTGGATTTAGCAGGATAATAATGTTCCTGCAGATTTTCATGAGGATCGTAGTATTAGTAGATTCAAAACAAAGTGTGCAGAGCAGCGTTTAGTGCCAAAGAAACCATAACAACAATCGCACGATCGAGTTTAAATTTAGCATTTACACACATGTAAAATAAGACTAATACAAAATTTCGTGAGGATCGTGGGCGATATGAACAAACGCTCAAAAGGTCTTGACTTCACGTCAGTACTTTTCACCTTTTGTTTCATATATTGATGAACACACTTAAATGAGAATATGATAGGGCACCAATACTCGATTTATTTGAAAACTAAATATAATTTTAATGATGAGGATTGCGCAAAACTTCATCTGATTACGAGCAAGACAATACCGGAATTATCTACCCATTCAACTTCTTTATCGTGTTAGGGAATATTTGAAATTGTCAGGGTCGATTTACTACACACGACCAAACAATGTTGGTACTTAAAATTGAGATATTGAGAATGTTCCCGCTTCACCGAATTGAACCCAAACCCTGATGGATGAGTCACCTTTATGGCCCGACAATTGATAAAATAAGTACAAGGGTTGTTAGAAAGGTTTCGAACTTGCGGAAATGACTAGTGAACAGAAATATTGTTGAAAGTTTAATGATTTTATAATGGAGTATGCGGTTAACGATTTTATAATGGGCTATTTCCACATTTGTTAAGGAGAATAAGTAGTGTATTTCTTGATGAACTTCATGATAATAATATTCAGATAAATAAATTGTTTAGCACTTGCAGAATGTCACAAAAATATCGAGGTGTTTCACAGTTAACATAAACACCCAAAATTCTGGCTAGTTTATACGTAATTACAGGAATTTCTCGTAGGCTGAGAAATACACACATCGTCAGAAGTCTTGCAGTTGTAGAATAACTATAATTAATCAAAAATAAATAATCGATATATTTAGATATTTTCTCATTTATCCTATTTTGCATAAAGCAAAGAGAAACAAAGATTTTATTATTATTATTATTATTATTATTATTATCCTGATACTCCTAGATCTTCTGTGAAGATCCCTCAGAATATATCAAATATATTGCAGTTGAAATAGAGAAAAATATTCATCTCATTTCTAGAACATAGATTGTTTATTTCTTGAGAAACCTAGGGGGGGCCAAGACTTGAAGATGTGTGTATTTTTTTTTATATGTTCTCTTAGATTTTAATTCTTAATAAGTAAAGGATGGGCCATGTAGAATTTGCATTTTGAAGTAGTAGTTATTTCGAGTTAGGCAACACTTGTCATTCGTGTTTTGACAGTAAGTTAGTTGAATATTTAATATTAACGAAATGTGTCGATTTAGGCTTGAACAAAACCGGGAAATATTAAAAACTATCCAAACTGTTGGAAATTTACGTGGAAAATTGTGGATCAATTTGTTCGTGAAAACTGGATCGTTATTCGATAAAACAACCCGTTCACGTTCTCTTCTAATATTCATTAGTTTTTTATTTATAGCCGATTAAAAATTCAAAGTTTAAATGGCCCACCCTTATAATCCATAACTCTCCTCTCAGTGAGCTATTTCTGAAAAATTGATAGTGGCATAACCTCTTTATCTGTCAAATGGTCCAATCGTTCTTTGAATGAGTAGATGAGTTCTGACTGACTTGAAAGTTTTTCTTCTGTTGTTTTCAAGAATCTTACACTATAAATATTTTTGAAGCGTCCAGCGCCTTCCGTCGCTTGTCCTTAATTCAGACATATTTACATTTGTACATAAATTTAAGTCTTTTTGCCCATACATTTATGTTCAAATAAATTCGATGTAATTCGTGTCCGATGAAGATGGTGGCCACTTCATTGTTTTCGCTTGTTGAGGACGGGCATTATCAATAAAAACATATCTTGTCTATAACACCAGTGAATGGTACAATTATAGGCTCTATAAAACTTGCCACAATATCTTACGTCATTGTTTTATTAATTGATATTATCCTGTTAGTACGACCTCTACAAATAGTCGGACTTATTTTAAATTTTCATTTTTCGCCGTCTTCTTTCTTTTCGTACCAATATTTGATCATCTCACGTATATAAACGAACTATTGGCGCGTTGAAAAAGAGATAAGGCCTCAGGTCTTGAAAATTCTTATAAATCATCAAACCGCTATTAACCATGAATGTGTAGCAAGTTCTTTTTCTGACAAATTATTTTTCCAATTCCTCACTTGAAGTAGTTATTAATCCTTGACACTATGTCTACATTTTCTTATGATCTTGAATTAGAAAATCATAACAAAATATTCATCTTATTTAATTATACTACCTCCATTTAACTGTAAACACTTGACTAAACGTCGAGGTACACCCGACATCTCCATAGTTTTCGGTGATGACCGAATTAAATCATCTTTATTTCGTGGCGCTGCCCGTTCAACTTCAGTCTTCATTAGTCCCCATATGTTTTCAATGGGACTAAGATCTGGCGAAGTTGCTGGCCATGAAATGGTTGTCACTTGGTGTTCTTGCATCTAAGCTTAAGTGTAGGCCGAAGTATGGCATCTTGCATTACCCTGCTGAAAACGCCACTTCTCTGGATATAAAGCAAGGAGAAAATCGTTTAGAATGTTACAATACTTTTGAAGGAGAAAATCGAACGCCACAATACTTTTCACTATTAATGGTACCATCAACTACACAGAGAAGAGTAGCACCACGCTGAAATATTGCTCCCCAAACCATAATTTTGGTGGGAAATTTGAACAGTACACTGTTGTTTTGTTAGGATTTTTAAGTGATTTCCACCAGGTTGGAAACAACTTTCATCAGATATAAAGACATTATTAAAATTATCTTCTTGAAAACGTTGACAAAATTCTATCCTTCGTTCCTTTTGTAAAGGCGTCATTATATGGATTTTTTTGGTTTCCTTGGTGTGTAGATTTGTCTTTTAAGTGACATACGGACGGTTTCTGAAAATACTTTCATATTTCGTTGATTTCCAAATCTGTTAGCCTATTTGCGAAACCCCAGGCGGGGGTCTATGCCTCATATCTGAAAAAAGTGGTCATAAGCTATAACAATATTATTGGGATTATTTATAACTAGCTTTTTACCCGCGGCTTCGCCCGCAGTGGAGTCATTAAATAAGTATGAAAGATAAAGGGTAAGGGTATAATAATAGTAAAACTTCATTACTGAAGTAGCTAAATTTGACGATTTTTTGACAAACAATTGTTTTATCTTTCGTAAAAAAATTTTTTTTTTTAAATATAAAGTACCCTATGTTACTTCTAATACCTTCAAGAGTATATGTACAAAGTTTCATGATGATCGGTTCAGTAGTTTTTGCGTGAAAGCGTAACAAACAAACTTACATTCGCATTTATAATATTAGTAGGGAAGTAGGGATTTCAAGGACATATTTTTTCCAGATGCAAGAGAGAAGAACCGTCAGAGCAAACATTCTGGCCTGCGGGTCGCTTGCACACAAGGAGACGTTGAGTCAGTGAAACAAATCATTTCTACCCTATCCAAAGATGCTGAGGTGATAATAAATATGGCGCCTAGCGGCGCAAACACTCTTCTCTTCCTGTGAGTATGAAGATATCAGAAGAAATCATTCTAAAAAGAAGAGTATGAAAAAATTTGTGTTGTAAACGTTGCGGGTTAATATCTGAAGTTATGAAATAGACCAGAAAGGCTTTTATTTTAACATTCAAAACTTGTGCGTATTTATCAGGACACATTTTTCCTTTTAACTCGATTAAACGAAACTTTAACTTTATTCGTATCTTGGTAATATTCTTTAAGTGCTAGGGTTATTTCTTTATCTGTATTATACAACAATTATAACAATTTGGTGGTGAATGTTGAGAAGACTGTATGTGTTTATTTTGCTCTTAAAAATAAGGGGATCAGTTCATTTACTGTGAGATGTGGTTTAGATGAGATCACATCTTCTGAGGCGATTAAATTTTTGGGAATTTATGTGGACAGATATTTAAGGTGGACATCCCATGTCGATGCTTTGTGTAAAAAATTAAACCAGTCATTTTTCGCCATTGTCAGGCTCAAAATGAATTTACCAAGGAGCTGTGTGCTCAATATTTATTATAGCCTAGTATATAGCCATATATCGTATAATATCTTGCTGTGGGGAAGTAGCTCTGATTTTCACAGAGTATTTGTAGCACAGAAGCGAATTTTGCGTTCGATATTTAATTTAAGGCCATTAACGTCATGTAAGCAAGTTTTTGTTGAAAACCGTATTCTTACTTTACCATGTATATTTGGAAATGTTTGGTGTATGCCAAGGAAAATGAAGGCGAATGGTTGAAATTATCAAGTCACCATGAATATGCTACTAGGAATGCACAAATAATGATGCTCCCTAAGCATAAAACTTTTAAATTCGAATGCTCTCCCAGGCATTAAGTTTTTCAACCATTTGCCTTCATCTTTGAAATCCTTGAATTTAAGAGGGTTTAAGAGGGAATTCAAGGAACTTTTTTTGGGAAAGGGATTCTATTCAGTTGATGAATTTTTTTGTGATCCCTTGGCGGTTTAGTTTTCCAATTTTTTTTTCCTTTATTTCTTATGACTTATCCTATACACCATGTAGTGTCTTAATGGATTAAATGAAATTATTATCATTATTATTATGTTTTTCGTAATTTGACTCATGTTGTCTTTTGTGTTGTATCTTATTAGCTTCTTTATTTCTTGCCAATTACCCTTATTATTTTACACAAAATCCGAAATATGTCATATATCATGATTTAAAAGTTCAACTTGCAATAGCAAATGGACAGGTTGGACGTTTATTCAGAACAAGATTAAATGAACCTGAAATGAATTTCACAACAAGCGTGCAAAAAACAAGAAAACTTCCACCTTTCCGACCCAATATATAGAAAATAACCACGCTTTTCATACAGTAAACAAACTGAAAATTTTACTCATAGAACCAAAAAGTAGGAAGTTTGACTATTTGGAATCTGTGGAAATTTTAATTTCAAGAAATAATTATTAGAAATTAATATGTAATTTTCTGAACGATTGAATTTGATTGATGAAATTTGATATAGAAAGTCAGGAAAAATCATCTGAACAGAAGAAATTAGCGTAAATGTAACAGAATATGTAGGAAATTATATTGTAGATACATTTATCATAATAAATTCTTTGAATTAGGTTTTTAATTAGATTAAATTTGAAATAAACTTTTAAAAATGGCTCATGTCAGTACGCGATGGATTATTTTGTTGAAAAAACATATTAATCATTATTATTTATGAAAACTTTGCATAGATTAATTAAAGGAAAGGTCTAAAGGCACACCTGGTAATTTCGAAGAAATCATTGGAAATTTGATCGAGAAAAATGAAAATATCAAGGAAGTATTTTACAATTTTTTCAAAATAGGAACATTTAATGTACACCGCTCCGAACAAAAGGCATATTGAAATGTACAGAAAAATTCACAAAATAATTTTTGTGCTTTTTTCGTATAGAAATGTCGAATTTCCGAGATACTGTAGAATTTTCTGAAAAAACCATGGGTACAAATACCAGGTGTAGAAGTATGAAACCGGAATTTCTCTACATATGGTGGTAGTCATCAGTTTAAGGACCGTAAGACCGCTTCTGCAGCGCCATCGTCTCCCTATAATAGCTGACGAAAATTTTCAACACACAACAACCCAAGTGCCATGCACTGGTATATTTTTATATAACCTTAAACATGTCGAGTTTTGTGCCTAGAAACTACGATTTGCGGACAGCACCAAATTTCAGACTAGTTACTTAAGCATTTGAAGAAATTACTATGTGAACGAAACGCGTAATGTGAGCAACTCACAATAATAAATAGAAATCAATTTAGATATGTGTATAATTTAACTAAAGAGATCATTTTCAGTAACTATTTTTTATCATTTTCATACATTAAGTGTAATTATTAGGAAAAAAAAATTCGGCTTCAGACTTCTACACCTGGTACATCCACAGAGAAAATCAGAGCTCTGTATTTAATTTCTCGCCGTACAGATCGCATCTCTCCAGTTCAGCATACTTCGAATCTGACAGAATGTGAACGAAAAAGTACTGGCTAAAATAGTCCAGTATTTTTTTTATTTCTCCATGAGATTAGAGATGTTTAGGATGGTTAATTTCGTAATGGAAGCACTGTATATGGTTCATAAGAAGTTAATCATTTTCTATTTTGCAGGGCGTGCCAAATAGGCAACAAGGAGATCGTGAAGATCCTATTGGATCACGGGGCTGATGCCAGGTACCACCCCATTACAAAATACTCCCCCTTGTACATAGCCTGCTATCATGGTCACCAGGAAATCGTAGAAATTTTACTCCTGCGTTTTCCCGAATTGGTGCAGGTAAGTCCCTGCGTAATTTCGTTGTGGAAATGATCAAACAGTTATTTTGCAGCAACACACAGTGGAAAGGTGGCTACCTACACATGCCTGCTGTATCAACGGCCATCCTAGCGTTTTATCATTGTTATTCAATTTTCCTTATCCTAGTCATGTTTTACGTAAATACAGGTAATTTATGTACCATATTTCATTTTTGTTTATGTGTGATTACCTGTTTATTAATTTGCATGGGTTGGAAAATATTATTTTTGCTCATTGGAGCTATTCTTCTGTAAAGGCAAAGGATCATTTAATAATTTCAGTTAAGTAATTGCAAGAAGAATTTAAAAATATTTTTGCACTACCTTTATATAATAGATAATTTTACTACCTCAAAAGTGAGTCTTTTACTTCCTATTGTTAAAAAACATTACCAAGTTAAATCATAAATACTTTGTCATATTTATTTGAGGGTTTTTCAACGCCCCATTTTTAAATTGACATTACTCACATGGCAGCCATTGTTTATTTCTGACATTGACAGTTGTATTTGTCAATGTCTAACATTTAATCATGGAAAGGTACACACCCCAACAACGTTTATAAATAATCCAAATTTATTATGAAAAATCGCTGTCACTCTAACTTTACGTGCTTTAACTCAAATTTTTGGTCGTTATAATCATCTGGATAAGAGAACAGTTGAACGTTCTGTGAAGAAGTTTAAAACAAATTTTACACTTCATGATATTACAGTGCCAGTGAGACAATGAAATGCAAGAAGAGAATATTGCTGCGTAGGTGGAAGTGTTCGTGAAGACCAAAATTTATCGATTTTTCGACGTTCACAAGAAGTAGGCATCTCCCAGACGTCTTTGTGGTGAATTTTACGAACAGACCGTGGTTTACATCCACACAAAATTGTTTTAACCCAAGAACTCAAAACAACAGATCATTTAAAGCTTCGTGTATTCAGTAATTGGTGCTTAGAAAAAATCGGCAAATGATGGACCGATAAATTATCCGCCTCCTTTCTACGATTTAACTCCATTGAACTTCTTTCTTTGGGGTTACATTAAGTCATTGGTTTACAGATCAATATTGAACGAGTAATTGCTAACATACGACCTGATTTGTGCGAGAGAGTCATGGAAAATTGGGTTCAACGACTTCATTCCTGCCAGCGTTTCTGTGGTGGACATTTAAATGATGTTTTGTTTCATAACTAATGGTATCCATTGTACTTTATAATGAAATAAAAATTTCAATAAATGTAAATAAAGTGTTTTATTTACAAAACAAAAAAGGCGCTGTTAATGAAGGACCATTTTTATTCACATTAAAAATTGTAGATTTGAAACCTTTGCTTCTAAATGATTAAAGTTTGATAACAGGAAGAAAGTCCAGTTCTTAACGCCGACTGGTTTAGATTTTTAGTCCAGTCAAGATAGACATTTAACTTAGCCAAAATTCGCCGAGAGAAAATTGGTATGGACGTTAAATAAACTAGTACAAATGATTTTACAAATTTTTAAATAATGTTTAATACAACTTATAACTAATTTTCTCGTTAATAGAAATACACATACAACATTCTTAAGAAGCATTGCAGTTGTTCTTTAAACCTTTATTGAATATACTATGTTTTTTAGAGATGCCACAGAAAAGTGGGAATATTTTATGCCTTTTGATATTAATGAAAGAGATGCTAGTGGACAGAATATTCTATATCTGGCCTGCTTGCTTGGAAATAAGGCTCTCCTCGATGTGATAACGACTTTTAAAGTTAGAGCTAACAGAGTACATAACGTGAGTATAATTTTTTAATTCTTGCTAATGAATAGAGAAACATTTAAGTTTTCAGTGAGAAATACTCAGTGTCACACAAGGAATTTTACATACTTCAACGATATACAGAGTAGCCCACATAAAACAGTACAGGGGAATTATTTCCATAAGTAAGGGTCTATGATCATCACGTTAAGCGGGATGCCAACCCCCTGCATAAATAATAAATTTCATACGGTTCATTTCTAAATGGTAATAATCTTTGTTTAATATTTTTCTTACATTCTGCAACATACTTCTCTAGAAGATCTACGCCAGAGAACAGTGTGAACTGAAATAACGCTTGAATAATATAGAATGTAAGAGCAAATATTGAACAAAGACACTATGACTGTTTAGAAAGGAACGCAAAAAACAGTGGCTCTCTTAGTCTAGTCAACAAGTGCCTTTTGGGTCAACTTTTTTCAGCAGTCTCCGAAAATTATGATCAAGGTGTCATTCGATTCGGAATGGCATCCAGATGATTTTTGAAAAAAATGAAGTTCCGCTTGCAAAAATTGCAAAAGTTATTAACAATTAACTAAAAAAAAGAGGGTTTAGTTTTTTGTAAATATCTCAAAAACTAATAAAGATTTTTGAAATAAAAAAAAAAGATTCAAAAAGAGGAAGAAATTTCCTAAAAAAAGTGCCGACTCCCGGAATTGTAGTCCCAATATTAATCATTTTCCCAGAGGGATGAAAATACGGCCGCATACGGGTACTCTGGCTTTCGTAAGCCACGCCTACTTTGGACACTATTAATAAAAATTATTTTAACAGATTAAATATGAAATTTAATAAATGAAAAAATTCAGGGGCATACTGGATAGATGAATGAACAATAATCCGCCAAAAAAAAATTTTTATCTCAATTTTTCAATTAGTTATGCAATAGTTAATTAATAATTTTTTTCTGCTTGGACATGAACATTGCAAGTGTGATAATTGTTAAACTATTAACTTGAGATTTTTTTTCTCTCTTGGAGCCTTCTTTTTTTATTAACAATTTTCGTTGTTGCAAAATTAAAAACTTAGATTAATTGTCGAAAAAATTTTTTTTTTCAAAATATTATTAATGGTTCGTTTTTATGTTGTAGGAACATAGAAATATTTTTTTTAAATTTTTATCTCTTATTGTTTAAGAAATTGTTATAAACAAATAAATTTTTACTTTATACTTTTTCCCTATTCTTCTTACTGCCACAAATACAAACATGATTTTTTTTTATTAATAAACATATTTAAAAATAATAAAAAAAACAAAACAAAACAACACATTTGTTTATAACAATTTTTTAAACAATAAGAGATAAAAATTAAAAAAAAATATTTCTATGTAGCTTCCTACAACAAAAAAACGGACCATTAATAATATTTTGAAAAAAAAAATTTTCGATAATTAATCTAAGTTTTTAATTTTAAAACAATGAAAATTGTTAATACAAAACTGAAAAATAAACATTTTTAAATTTTTCCAACGGGGATCTATTCTGAAGTCTTCCGAAAATTGCTTCAAAAGAGGAAAAAAATCTCAAGTTAATAGTTTAACAATTATCACACTTGCAATGTTCATGTCCAAGCAAAAAAAAATTATTAATTAACTATTGCATAGCTAATTGAAAGATTGAGATAAAAATTTTTTTTGGCGTATTATTGGTCATTCATCTATCCAGTTTGCGCCTGAATTTTTTCATTTATTAAATTTTATATTTAATCTGTTAAAATAATTTTTATTAATAAAGTGTGCAAAGTAGGCGTGGCTTACGAAAGCCAGAGTACCCGTTTTCGACCGTATTTTTATCCCTCTGGGAAAATGATTAATATTGGGACTACAATTCCGGGAGTCGACACTTTTTTTAAGAAATTTCTTCCTCTTTTTGAATCTTTTTTTTATTTCAAAAATCTTTATTAGTTTTTGAGATATTTACAAAAAATTAAACCCTCTTTTTTTTTAGTTAATTGTTAATAACTTTTGCAATTTTTGCAAGCGGAACTTCATTTTTTTCAAACATCATCTAGATGCCATTCCGAATCGAATGACACCTTGATCATAATTTTCGGAGACTGCTGAAAAAAGTTGACCCAAAAGGCACTTGTTGACTAGACTATCTGAAGTATGTTTGGTGAAGTATATGCGGAATTGTCCCCTATAATGTTTCCTGCTCGCGAGATATATTTTTTTTAATTATATGAGCCACAGGAAATTTCAAAATGAGAATTATTCCGGAACCATTTTACTGATTTGGCCCATTAATGAATCTGAGATCTTTAGGCTTAAAACCTACCCTGAAATATTCAACTCCGCTCTTTCTGTTCAAAAGTGTTTACTGACCTTTGTCATTTAAAACTATTTTCGGCTAAAATATCGACAAATACAGACATTTGGGCAAAACGATAGCACTCTGTGTCCTAGAAGAAGTACGCCAAAAATTAGTGTTTCAAGTCTAAAATCCACACCAAATAGTTTCAGTCGAATTAAAATTTAATGGCGCGATATTTATATTTTGTGCTCTCGTTGACCCTACTTTAAAATTAAATTAAAAGGAGAAACTTCTTCCAGCATGAAACTATTACCTCACCGCCAAACGAAGAAATAACATCACCTCCTAGTCCAACAAAAAGGAGGATCTCGGATGGTATTCAGTCGATCATGAGTAAGCTGAACTTGAACAGGAGTTCGTCGTTGGAGAAGTCTGAGACTGGTTCCCACGTCATGATTTGCCCGTTAAAGATGGACATGTATTGTAACAATAATACTGAAACGGCATTACATGCTGCTGTGAAAGGAAAGCATTATGACATTGTGGCCGTCCTATTGAAGATGAAAGCAGATCCTAACGCTAAGATCAAAGTGTACCATGACATTAATGATGTGAGTAATGACATTACGTTTCTCAGAGAAACTTCCTCCAAAAATTCAGGAAGTTCTTCATTCTGATTCTGAAAGGAGCTCCTAGACAATCGATTTCATTTTGCAATATTTTTGTTACACAATAAAATTGAATATTTTTTCAAAGATGAAACTTTTTTTTAACAGGAGGTGGACCTTATCAAAATAAACCATTTTTATACGTGTTGAATTAAAAATAAATTTGTGAAATTTGCACCTTTTTTCTGTATTAGTAATATAAGAAAACTGTCTGTGTAACGATTTGCCGATGATTTCAGAGTTTTACTTGTTCTATGCTGGAGGAAGATCTGAATTCTGTACAATCGACCTCTCTGGAAGAGGCCTGTGGGAACAGAGATGTAGCAATCGTGGATTTGCTCTTGAAAAATGGAGCAAGAGATGATGATTGCAAAGCACTGATTATTGCTTTTAAAAACAAAGATGAAACGTTGGTGGCCAAGTTGTTATCTACGAAGGTAAGGTTTAATAATTAAAATCACTAAAATACAAACAGCAGAGTGATTAAATGAAATTTTTCTACCTCCCTCAATTTTATCTGAGACAATCTTGGATATATCTTTAAACATCATAATCATTGTACCTTTTTTTTTATTGTCTCGGTCTTTACTTGACGGACATTCATCTTCAATATAAGAAAAACAAATGTTAACTTCATTGTCATGTTTTGCATTGTATACCTCAGTTTAAATACTCACCTGATGAAGTCATGGTATGACGAAACAATTGTTGTGAAAATCAATAAAATAGCAGAAGTTAACATTTGTTTTTCTTACATTGTACCTTTGTTTTCTAAATCTCCTCATTTCAATAAACTTGGTAGGACTCAACAGATAATAAAGTTAAACAATGAGAATGCGCTGATGTGTCGCATATTCTCAATTATTGAAGATGAAATCATGTTAGACACAATTGTGTCCTTTTCAAATTTTATTGTTACATTTTTATTGTGATAATTGCGTCATAAATCCTTAATTACAGGCTCATCCTGACACAGAGTTCAAAATCAACAAGAAAGCCATGACTGAGAGCATAAACGGACCACAGTACCGAATATTCTCCAACATAACTCAGCTGACCTACAGCACCATGTTTCCCAACGTGGCCACCATGATAAATTGGCACAATCAGAAGTGCAACCTGAACCATATGAAGAAACAGTGGCTCATCGACTGCGCGCTGCACCTGAATCCCAAATTGAAACAGAATCCTAGAAGCCACGACTTGTCCCTGTATGCCATAACACGTCTGGATGTCTCCAGCAATTGTCTGACCTCAGTACCTCTTATCGTGTTTCAACTGAATAGTTTGAGGTATCTGAATCTATCTCAGAACAAGATAGAAAAGTTACCTGTACCTGACCCAGTTCCGCAGTATAAGGAAAGGAAGAGGGGATTGAGAAAGAATATCATTGTTGAGCCTACTGGATTCTCCTGTCCGTGTCTGGAGGAGTTGTACCTTCAAGATAACAAGCTGGATTATATCCCAGATGATATATTCAAGTTACCAGCCTTGACCACGTTGGTTGTATCCAATAATAAGTTGCAACAGTTGCCTTACAGTATGTGGATTTCGCCTAAATTGAAAGAGCTGAACGTTTCATTCAATTTTCTGAAGGAACTTCCAACAAATTATGAAGTAGGTATTTTGTCATATGAAAATGTTTTGTGAATTCTATTTTATTCATCCAATCCTAATTTCACTTATTTTTGGAGTTATAATGGCCGGGCAGCAGAGCGCTTCCACAGAGGAACACAGTTCGCAGAATAGAGTGGTAGTTCAGTTTTCTTCCACAAACGTATATTTGAATTTCCCAAAAAGCAACTTCCTAACACTTATCGAGTGTTGAAATTGCAAAATGGCATTAAAATTTTATCAAAGCTGATGGCGTTTCTAGGACCATTATACTTCAAATAGTTTTTTAGAGGTTTATTTTCAAAACCGTACAATAAACAAGTGGTTTGCAATCATTTCAATTTGTCATTTCATCATAAATTACAGCATGTCAAGGAAGAACTAGATCATATGAGCATGAGTTCGAGTGACAGTCAATTATCTAATTATCTCAATGAGACGGAGAGTCAACGCCACCTTGATTTCGATTATGAATCTAAATTTTCTTCAGAGGACAACATTCAAGTGCGTTATAGGCAAAAGGAGAGAACAATGAGGTAAGGGGGATATAATATGGCGTGTTTTTTATTCCAATTACTAATAATCAAAGTTCTGTGCAGCCAAATCGAGTTAATAAAACACCACATCTGGACCAAAAACGTAGATGTAACCGATCAGGTTCACCACAACAACGAAACTGTTATAGAGCATTCGTCCCAGTTGTCTGCCCTGAATCTGGCACACAACCTGTTCACGAGCGTCCCGGTGGCCCTCTCTTGCCTAGCAGTGAATCTAACCAGGCTGAACATGGCATTCAACAGCCTACGGTCTATGTCACATATCACCAGCTATCCGAGTTCTTTGAGACAGCTGGATCTGAGTCACAATCAGATAAGTTGCTGGCCCAGTTTGCCTCAGGTGGATACTCAGGACGTTATGGAACTGGCGAATATTGCTTGCTACTCTATCGCAAATAACCTGAAAGACAAAAATCCCTCTATTGCAGGTTAGGATGCTTTTTTAATTATTTACAGTTACTTACAATCAACTTTCAATAACTTGGAGAAAGCATTGATCTTTTTTAAGAACTACCAGAAGCTTTATTAGGTGTATTTAACATTTTTCAGTGCAACGCCAGTCTACTAGATCGGTGAGAAATACAGTCTTGCACACGGTTTGCTCCCATCGCAGGCACTTACGTTTGGACAATTTGAGGACACTACTTTTGGCGAATAACCACTTGAATAGGATTCAGCTGACCACGGATGACGATGGAGATCTGTTCAACGAGGATGAAGATTTGGACAGAGTGAGCATCTTTCATGCACTTTGTTTATTATGTGTATCTTTATGAGTTGTAGGTGGCTTCGAGTAAGATCCGTCTAATGTTCCCTAATCTGTCGATGTTGGATATTAGTAATAACAATCTGAAGGATGTGCCTACTAATATTCACGAACTAAACAATTTGTCTGTGCTCAACATTAGCGGCAATTTAGGTATATTACATCTTTTTGTTGCTTTCGCTATAGAATATAGTTTGTATCTGATAATTTTTCTATGAAATCATAAGCTAATAAAATTAGATATTTTGAATAAAGAAAACGTGAATCGTTGAGAAGAAGGTCTCAAAATATATTTTTCGACATTAGATTTATGTTCAGTAAATTGAGTAGGTACAAATTTTCTGCAATATCTGGTGAACTCCGAAATGAAGACATTCACTGAAAAATATTTTTACAAAAAAATTAATATTCCATAAAAATCTAAACAATTACGAAACCTATGATATATTTTAAAATTTATATTACAATGAAAGTTATCAGTTGCAGATATTTGGATGTAAATTAAGTAGAGACAATATTTTTCACAGTTTATATTTAAATTGACTTAAAATACTGAACTTTTCATTTAGCACTGAAGATGTTTCCTCTAGTCTTTTTAACCATGGGGAAATATACTTTAGTTAATCTACCAAGTCCATTTCAACCTTCTTGGGCTTCCAGAATGACGTACTTGAGGTTTTTTTCATTATAAGGAAGAATACAAGTCACAAAGGCTTAGGTTAGGAGTATCAGAAGACTAAAGAGCATTGTTTTTCTTGCTAAAAACTAGTTTATTGCATTTGTGTCCTCCGGACACAAAATGTTGTCGATCAATTGTTAAGCTACAGGTCTCATTACTTAATTTACATTCTTCATTACTTCTACTTGATGTTAACACTGCATCACCTATTTATACCTTTATCTCAAACGAATCTAGATATCAATTCCTTCCAGAAATCACCGATCTACCTCCACAAATGGGACTGTTATCAAGATTGTGGAACTTGAACACTAGGGGGTGTCCCCTTCAAGAACCTCTCAGATCGATGATAGAAAGTAAGAAGTACAAGACTATGGATATAATAGGTTATCTTAAGTCGGTGCTGGAAGATGCTAAACCTTACGCAAGAATGAAATTGATGATTGTTGGCGTTCAAGGAATTGGAAAGACCAGTTTATTGGAGCAGTTGCGACAAGAGGGCATAACGAGAAAAAGGTCAGAGGTAAGGAAAAAGACATAATACATTTGTTTTACTCGCGTTCAAAAGCTACTGAATACATTGTGTTGCAATAAGGAAGTAAGTGCCTTTGATTATCACATGGAGAGCCAAAATATAGATGTGAAAATGGTTTTCATTGATCGTCTGTGGTGAAATCAGAAGTAGAATCATTGCCCCAAAAAAAGGTGTTTTTTGATGTATTTGCAAGGTTGGCTATCATGAAGACTTATCTATTTAATATCGGGTGTTTTTTTTAGAGTCGTAGAACTTTCGATAGGGATAACTGTGATTTGACAGAAGGTAGAAGCCATGTTGTTTTGACATTTCTGTTCAGTAAGCATTGACAAATTATCATGGAAAGACTCACGCCGCAACAACGTTTACAAATTATTGAAATTTATTTTCAAAATCAGTGTTCTATTCGCCAAACTTATAGAGCACTTCGTGAAATTTATGGTTTACATAATCGTCCATCAGAGCAGCTTATTCGTTGAACTATCGATAGATTTCAGACAACATTTTTTCTACTCGATGCAATAACAAGACAAAGAACTGTACGTAAAGAAGAAAATATCGCTGCTGTAAGTCATAGTGTTAATGATGATCCAGATTTGTCTATTCGTCGACGTTCACAACAAGTTGGACTCTGTGCATCCACCACATGGAAAATTTTGCGTAAAGATCTTTGTCTACACCCATACAAGACCCAACTGGTTCAAGAACTAAAGCCACTTGACCATAATAAGCGTCGTTTGTTTGCTAATTGGGCCATAGAACAGCTTGATGTTGATCCACTTTATGTAAACAATCAAAATTGCCGTATATGGAGTGATAACAATCCTCAAGAAGTTCTGCAGGTTCCATTGCTACACCACATGCTGCTACCGAAACAATTGATTTATTGAAAGAAAGATTTGATGATAACATAATTTCAAGAAATGGTCCAATTAATTGGCCTTCAAGATCATGCGACATTTCTGCACTGTATTATTTCCTTTGGGGTTATGTCAAATCATTGATTTATGCTCATAAACCAGAAACAATAGACGCTTTGGAAACCAACATAACTCGTGTTATTGATGAAATAAGGCCTGAAATACTCGAAAAAGTGGTCCAAAATCGGTCTGGTGGAATGCGGTTCCTCAGAGCTAGTCGTGGTGGACATATGCCTGAAATGATATTTAAAACATAAATGTCATAAAATTATGTTTCAAATAAAAAAAAATGGCTTTAATCTTAATTCAAATGTGTTTTATTTCAATTTAAAGTTCTATCACTCTAAAAAAAATACCTGATACAAGCGGACATAGTATTGCCCTATTGTTGACATTGAGGTATTATCATGAAATAACAATAGTCGTTTACAAGAGTTATATTTTAAAAAGTTTTCATTTGTTAGCACTGGATGAAGAGGGTGGGAAACAAGAACATGAATATCAAACCCGTTAAAGGTATGAACATATCAACCGTTGGAGTGGACATAGGCGACTGGATATTTGAGAAGAAGATCCGAAATCAATCCACTCACGGCCCTGTCATTTTTAGGACGTGGGACTTTGGAGGTCAGAAAGAGTGAGTATCATTTTGGTTTTAATTTATCGTCATCAGTCATACTGATACTGATAAGAAACGAGAACTGAGAACTCAAATTTGAATAAAAAAATTTCAACATCATTCTCAAGATTTAAAAAAATTTGATTCATGGAATATGTCTGCCTTTGTGACTTTTTGTTCAGATCACAAAGTAGTTCATACTAAAGCACCTGTACCTGCGGAGTATAATTTTGTCCAAATGAGAAAATTTAACAGTAAATATCGATAAAATGTGATGTGTTATTTTTGGAAATTACATGACCTGATGCTTTGGTGACGTTACGAAATTTGATCAAAAATTTATAGATGACGTTTCTAGAAATTGATACTTCAAATAGGTTCATCTTTTCAACTAAAGAATTTTAATATATCTTAATCAACTTAAGTTTCTTAATTTCTTATAGATATTATGCCACACATCAATATTTCCTATCCAAAAGAAGTTTATACCTGGTGGTGTGGAAGATATCAGATGGTCAAAGAGGAATCGGCGAGATCCTTCAGTGGCTGGTGAATATTCAAGCCAGGGCCCCTAACGCCCCGGTTCTTATAGTAGGTACCCATTATGACGTCATCCAAGAGATCAACCCTGCCATATCCGAGGCATACCAACAGATAATAAGAGACCGTTTCATCAACATTGTGGATCCTGAGAAGTGCGGCTTGCCCAGAGTGCTGGACACTATCGAGATAAGCTGCAAGACCAGACACAATATCAAGCTTTTATGCAACCTTATTTACGATACAGTGTTCAGTATAAGACTGCCTGGTGAGTACTTTGCTAGACTTCCAAAATGATCATAACGGGGTAATATGGTCAGAAATTGAATAATTAGGTACCTCATACATATAATCATAAATTTTTTGAATGATAGAAAGCTGATAGTAAAAAATACAGTGGTAGGACCATTATCACCCATACAAGAAACCCCACAAGGGTCCAGTATCTCTCCTCTGCTCTATGTCTTGTACTGCTATGATATCCCAAACGTAAGAAACAACCAACAATATTTACTACAGTTCGCAGATGACACCTTCATTTTATCACACGACAATTCACTGACAAGCTGCTTGAATGGATTACAATGCAAATTGGAAATGTGGCTCAGTAAATAGCGACTGAAACCTGACCCTAGAAAATCACATTATATCCAGTTTATTTTCTATATACTAATACTTCGTAAATTATCTTTCTAGGAAGCAAAGAACTTTTATTGGAGCAAAAGGTACCTGCCTCCTATTTAGCCTTAGAGGATGTTGTCAACCATATCGCCTTTGAGAGAAAAATGAATACTCTGGATCCTGTGCTGAATGCGGAACAATACAAAATGGTAGTATCCGTAGAAATGCAGCAACGGTTCAATAAAACCTTCAGAGATCATTCCGAGCTTCACCAAGCAACGATGTTTCTGCATGACAACGGTAATGGAAAAAAAAATCTTTTTTATTTTAAATTATTAGTCACCAAAGCATTTGCAAATTTTGGACCGAAAATGGTTTGAAATTGCAACAATAAAAATTTTTCTGTAGGGGTCCTGTTACACTACGATGACGCCACACTGAAGGATCTCTATTTCCTCGACCCCCAGTGGCTCTGCGACATGCTGGCTCACGTTGTCACCATCAGGGAGATAAACCCGTTTGCACGCACCGGCATAATGAAACTGGACGACCTGAAGCTCATCTTCCGTTCGAACAACATAGGAGGCATGGACACCAAGGGGTACATCGTAAATCTGCTGAACAAGTTCGAGGTGGCGCTGACGTGGGACTCCAGGACCCTTCTGATACCGTCTCTCCTACCTACCGAAGAAGAGATGGTCAATTCGCAGATTTATCCAGAGTTACGAAACCTCCTCGTCAAGGTTAAGGTGCCAATAAGGTCTAGAGGATGGGCCATACGAAACAAGAAGATATCTTTGTCGCCCAAGTCTATTTTGTATCAAAATTTGGATTTTCAGATGACTTTGCCTTCTACTTCCGTTTCTTCTAACATCAAGCATAGTGGTAGGTAATAATGATTATAATAATATTGCTAAATTTGAATTCGATCGTGGGACTGTTGCTAGGGTTTCTTTAGCGCTCAACGCTGCTCCGCAGATCTGTATAAAGCAGACAGAAATGTACCCAGCACACTACCCTGCGGTACTCCAGATGTTATTGGATATTTTTCAGGTACTTTCTCAATTATCCTGGTCCTGAACTCTCTGTCATTCAGATACGACTTCAGTAGTTGGAAATAGGCAATGGGAAGAAATTTTTTTATTTTGAACAGGAAACCTGGATCGGATTATTCGTCAGTGATTCTAACCTGGTTCTTTAAGAGCATTTTCGGTTGAAAATTCGAAAATTACAGACATTTGGACGAAACGATAGCGTGCTGTTCCCTGGAACTAGCGCGCAAAAAGAAATATAAAAATTTAACAGAAACATGGTTCATTGTGTATTCTGGAGCGCATTCACCATCTACTTCAATTACTGCCTCCCATTTACTTGGAAAACAGTTGATTCCATGGTCTAAAAAGTTGCTTTTCTTAGAGGCAAACCACGCTAGCCAGTTTTTCAGCGAGTGTGATATTATGTGAAAGCATTGTATATCATCTTTTATTCCTTATGGTATACGATACTCAACAGGCTGACATGTGTTATTGTAGTGAAAGACAATATGGTTTTTTGCGCGGTCTTTTCGTGTCGATTGCTGAGAGTAAACGTTCGAGTGGAACCAGGTAGATGTCGCGTGCCATTCATCCAAAAATACGCCTCGTCAGTAAATATGATTTTTGGGCAAAATTTGGGGTCCCCTTCCAAATGTTCTAAAGCCCAGTTAGCGTAGTCTATGATCATTATCTTTGAGCTCCTGGGTCAAATGATTCGTTTACTGGTGTAGAGTCAAGTCCTGACGTAATATTCTCCAAGTTGAAGTCTGCGAAAGATCGAGTCCTTGTGCACGATGAGGAATTGACTGCCTTGGGTTCTTCTGCACATCTTCATATACCGTGGAAATACTATTAGCTGATCTGAAGTTCCTTTGACATACATGCATTGACCGATTTGTTCACCGTCTCGAATTTGGCCACCGAATGTTGGAGAATCGACTTTGAAGGGCCACTGCATAAGGAGCGCACAACATTTGTACTTATACCAAGGTTTTATCATTTGGACGTGCAATTTGTCATGGTGATGAGTTGACATCTGTAACTGAAAAATAAACAACATGTTAGACGCCATGAAAAAAAATTTCCGCCACAGACTGCCAACATCATCACCCCTCCAAAATGAAGAACCCTTTAGATGATTTTAAGGAATTACAGACTCCTTCCCATCATTAGCTACAATTATTTTCAGATACAGTTGAACCTCCCCCGTGCAAATATAAGTTGAGCAGTTGTTCTTCGGGCCGTTCCATCACTAGACTCTTGCTGATGTCATATTTTCCATCCGGATTTTGGTCCAGACTGATATCACGCCTGCTGGCAGATGATACTATAACAGACATCATCAGATCTTTCTTTGTGATTCCTAAGGAGGTGAGTTCTAAAGTTAGG
The DNA here is from genome assembly GCA_034642435.1 of Megalocaria dilatata. Taxonomy (NCBI): domain Eukaryota; kingdom Metazoa; phylum Arthropoda; class Insecta; order Coleoptera; family Coccinellidae; genus Megalocaria; species Megalocaria dilatata. The sequence goes on from CM067861.1 coordinate 33,224,537, forward strand.
GTTATAGTATTCTTCACTGATCGAACGAATTTATGGTAGCTCGTTCAAGATCCGGAATTGTCGAAGCTGTTGGACGTGAAGGCTGATTGGGTGCTGTGGCAGACAGGGGTGGAGCTCAAGTACGGAGATATAACGCTGTTCAGATTGAAGGAGGTTCTTCATACTTCCGATGGAGTGTACAGGCTAATGAAGTAAGTGTGGTTACCTGTTTCTCTATTTTTAGTCATTAAACTCGAGTTCAAATGAAGAATTGAGCAATAAGGTTTACTTCATAAAAAGAAAATAAACCTCAAAAAAATTAAAGATTGTTGGAATTATTATATTAGGATTATAAATAAGTTTTTTATGGTTTTGATAACAGATATCGCTACTAGTTATGGTGGGAGAGTCAATATAATACAAAAAGCAGCTCTGCAGATATTATCTTTAACTGTGAACCCATATGAATAATTTTTTCAGATTCCGTATCAAACAAGACGGCATATGGATCGACGTCGACCTGGAAAACAGTTCCATCTTGGAGATATACTTCCCCCTAGATTCTCTGGTGGTGAAAACGAGCACAGACGAGATCATCCTAAAGAGTACCGATGAAAGTACCGCCCAGTTACTCGCTTTGGCCGTCGATCACATCGACATACTCCTGGAAGACTGGTACCCGACATTGGGCACTAGATTCGTCCATACCTCCGAGGGAAAATTCTTGATAACGCGCCTGGTGCCGTGTCCAAGATGTTTAACCCATGCAGTGGAGTCTGAGCACAGTCATCCATACGATCACGCTTCACTCGGCTTGCAGAGGTATCCAATCGAGGTTAGTAGTATAGGAGTGATATTTCCCTTCAACCAATGAAAAATGACATTGTTTGTACGTCAATGACACTTTGCTAAAAGTCAATTGTTTGCTACATAACCTTATTTATCACGAGGTCTGTCTCTGATTACTTTAGACTTACTTAGATTTCATGGTCAGTTCATTGTCAATTTCAGTTCTTCCTGAAATGAAAAGTCTCAAAATTAAGCTATATAGAAGTTTTATCACAGAGAAAATAATGATAATGAATATAATAATTACTTTGTTACTTTGAAAAATTGACTAAAAAGTCTATAACTAAAGAAACATAAAAATATACGCATATAAACTATTCTTAATTCTATTGATATGAAATTTAAGGCAGTTCTTAAGTTTACGGTTTAGTTATGTACTGTCATTTGAAAGTAGATACAAGTTATTTTATTACAGTCGTCGAAATCAACCAGCAGCGAGTTCTACTTGGATCACGTGCCCCAATTGAGTCGTAAATCGCAGGAATCTGTCGTATCGGAGAGTGACAGCGGAGTGGGTCACGATTCGGAATGTTCCAGCAGGATGGCCTCTGTCGAGGGACACCCGGGAATCAACCTGGAACGGAATCTCAGTGAGGCCATGAACTATTCCTGGATGGTAGAAGAGTGCATCTTGGCAGCCTACGGTTCCAAAGTGGTGAAGTGTCCATCTCACGGGGAGATATCTCTGGTGGAAATTGCACCAGATGCGGTGAGTGACATTGTTGTGGTATTCGTAGGTTTCCTTTATTTATTCTTTGATATTTTGTTTGTCAGCAGCCATGTTCGAAATCATAAAATTCATGACTTTGTGTAAATTTTCATCGAGTTTTCCAGATGGAGTCTTTCAATCAACTTTAGCTCTTCTGGAAATGTTTACAGTTTTTAATATATAATTAATTCATTTAAAGTTTATTTTTTCCTCGGTTTTTTGTTTTAAAACCAGAAGATCATTGACTCTGATGACATTTATCCAGTTCTCCAAATGGAACTTTTCAATCAACTCTAGCTTTTCTGGAAATGCTTTTGATCCTGAGTATTCGATTCTTCTGAACATTTGTTTCATCCTCTATTTTTGTGGTAGCCCAACGATGTTTTAAAACCAGAAGATCCTTAACTCAGATGATATACTCAGTTAGTTTTCCAGAAGGAGCTTTTTAACCAACTGTAGCTCTTCTGGAAATTTATTCCCCTGTTTTATTTGGTCGCCCAATGATGTTTTCCAAATGGAGCTTTTCAAACAACTCTAGCTCTTCTGGAAATGCTTATGGTCCTTAATATGAGAGCCTTTTGAAAGTTTATTTCTTCCTGTTTTCAAAACCACCAGATCCTTGACAGTATCGACAGCTCTTCAATAAATACCTGGATCCTTTACTTTTTGAGTAGTCAAAAGCTTTGCAAAGTTCCCATTGCACCATGTGGAAGTCCCATGCATTGCTCGAAACAAACTGTTTTGCTGTTGTAGTGCATGTTCCAGAGGCACAGATTTAACTGTCTTATCCACAGAATCCTACATCCCAAATGTTACCAGTTTCATTACTTAATTTAAATCATGCAGATCTTCATGGACCTGGGAGACCGTTATGTAGTCAGATCGGAAAACGTAAAGCGTGGCAGGCTGCTGGGAAGAGGAGCCTTCGGCTTTGTCTTCGTCGGCAGTTGCAAGCTGCGTACCGGTAACGTGATCGACGTGGCCATGAAGATGCTCCAACCCGTGCAACCGGATCCCAACGCTAGCCAGTCGGCCGTGATCGCGTACAAGGCGGCGCAGGTCAAGTGGGAGCGTGATCCATTGCAGTACGCATGCAAGGCCTACTGTACCGCGAGGCAAGAGCTAAACATCCTGATGACCCTGAAACATCCGCATATAGTGCCGTTGATCGGATTGTGCACCAGTCCGCTGGCGCTGATCCTGGATCTAGCGCCGCAAGGGGCCTTGGATTTGGTGCTGAAGCATTATAGACGTTCGGGGGCCAGTCTGGAACCCTCCACTTTGCAGGTACTTATATATTTTTGTTGCTATTATGGGTGGTTTAAGCGATTTTTCATCATAGCAAAAAAATTAGCTATTTTATTATGGTGTAAAAGTACCTTAATAAGAAGCAAAGACTTTGTTAATAAGAATGTAAATTTAAGGCATTGATGCCGATTCCTTGGAACTGCTTTAGAGTCTGTAATAAATAATTATTAAATAAAAAACGGATGAATGTAATATTTAAATGTGTTGAATAAACGGAAATTACATGTAATGTTAACATCCAAACAATGTTTGTACTTTCAGACAGTGGTGCTTCAAGTGGCCAAGGCCATCGAGTACCTGCACCGTCAGCGCATCATCTACAGGGATCTGAAGTCGGAGAACGTGCTCGTGTGGCAAATGCCGCCTCCATTCGTCGAAGATCCCGCCCGACCGGCCTTAATCAAGTTGGCTGATTACGGCATCAGCCGCCTGACGTTGCCTTCGGGCGCGAAAGGCTTCGGGGGCACGGAGGGCTTCATGGCGCCCGAGATCATGATGTACAACGGTGAGGAGGAGTACACCGAGAAGGTGGACTGTTTCTCGTTTGGCATGTTCGTATACGAGCTGCTCACGTTGCACCAGCCGTTCGAGGGGCACGAATCAATTAAGGAGTGCATTTTGGAAGGAGGCAGGCCGCCTTTGACTTACAGGGTGAGTTTTTTTTTTGCTCTTAAATCATCATCAAAATCCTAATTTGTCCACTGGTGGGCAAAGGGACCCCTTTTTTTGTGCCATTCATTTCTATGGTATGAAAGTATGAAACCGGAATTAATTTGTAAAAATTACAGGTCTGTTCTTTAAAAATGATCAAAAATATTTCATTCTGAATAATCTTTATTGCTATTTATATCTTTTTCCACCTCTCCAACAGTTTAGGAATGCTATTCCAAAAAAAACAGTTCTTTTTTTTAAAGCGAACTAGTTATTGAATCTTTTTCATACAAATTGAAGCTATATTCAGTGAGAGTGTATTCCAGTGATGCGATAGATGATAATGGGACGGAGCCAAGTCTGGAGAATAAGCTTCATGCGCTAGTATTTCCCAACTGACGCCTTGATAGTTTCCTTGACCAGTTATACAGTGTGTGTTGGGGCATTATCATGGAACAAAATAACTTTGTTTTCCTTTTCAAAATTCCGTTCGTTTTTCACGTAATGCTTGATTTGATCATTTGTTGTTGGGAATGATCAGTGTTACTGGCACTTACTACTCTAAAATGTTTTATCTAAGAAATTTGCGCTCCTGGAAAAGCACTTATATCATTTTTTTTAACTAGGAAAGTGAAATCATCACCGAACTAGCTGTTAGCTTATGATTTCATTAGAGTTAACTTGTCTCTCTAAACATACGATCACAGTGTACTGTTTTTTTACAGGAAACCTTATACCCAAGCTATTTCCTGGACCTGATGGTGCTGTGTTGGTCCCAGCAACACAAAAATCGACCCTCGGCAAGCCAGATAGTATCCATCGCTAGTGCCCCTGAGTTCACCCATCTGAGCGATGTGGTTTCTCTCAAACATCAGTCAGATGTTGTTGCCACGGCTAGCGTTGGTTTAACTCATATAACTGGTAAGACATTAACATGAGATAACTAAATAATTCCTCATGTTGTTTCTCTCAAGTCCTTCTGTTACTAAAATTAATAGAGTATCAGGAAACACCTGTTGTTTCAATTGGAATGTTTATTTATTTGTTTTTTTTTTTTAGAAGACGGATTGCCCGGATCGGAGATGTGGTTGATGTGCGCCAATTCGAGAATAGATCTCTTGCTCTCGGCCAACCAGTGCTGGATGCAATATCACACCATGATGCTTCCTATCAGGGCTACGGCAACCTGCACGGTTGCTCACATGATCTGGATTGGGGATTACTCCGGAAGAATACACGGATATCAGTAAGTTCATTCAATTCAATTATTAATTTGAAAAAATAAATAAATCTTGGGACTAAATAATTCTAAAAATTTTTTAATTGCTAGCGAAATTTTTACACTCTAAGTTTTGAAGTACATTCTGTCAAGAAAGTACCGGGAATTATCGATTTAAATCTGGCGGGGCAATGAGGCAGGTAAAAATTTTTTTTCCTAGGTTGGTACCACTCTCCTTAATTACTATGCCAAGCTTGAGCGGGATCTGTCAACTAGTGTGTTTGCAACATCTGATTAAGTCAGTCGATGTCAGAGTGCGTGCCGATTTTTACTATGGGTGATTACGTTGAGAAAAGAATTTGTTTAAAGTTTTGTGTTGCAAATGAATTTTCGTGTGCCGATGCATTGAAAATGTTGCAAAAGGCCTTTGGTGATAATGCTCTATCGAAAACTCGTGCATATCAGTGGTACAGAGCCTTCAAGGACGCTCGTGAAGTGGACGCCCATCGACGGCTTCGATCGAAGATAACGTCGATAAAATCAAGGAAAGGGTGCTGGAAAACCGTCGTATCAGCTTGAGAGAGATAGCACATGATCTTAAGATATCCCACGAGTCCGCACGTACGATTTTGATTGATATTTTAGGCATGAGAAAGGTGGCCGCACGACTCGTACCGAAAGACCTGAATTTTCTTCAAAAACGTCATCGCGAACAGGTTGCTTCAGACATGCTGGATCGCTGTAATTCCGATTCTACATTCATGGAACGCATTATAACTTGATTGATGAGACCTGGGTCTACGAGTACGATATGCAAACAAGCCAGCAATCATCGGAATGGGTGGCAAAAAATGAGCCGAAACCGAAAAAACCACGCCAAAGCCGCTCGAAAATGAAGGTGATGCTCATTGTTTTCTTCGATATCCGTGGCGTGGTGCACTACGAATTCGTTCCAGAGGGTCAGACGGTAAACAAGGAGTATTACCTAGGCGTTATGAAACGTTTGCGTGAGCGTATCCGTAAGAAGCGGCCAAATTTGTGGGCGAACAACTCATGGATTTTGCATGACGATAACGCGCCTTCTCACCGAGCTACGATTGTGACTGACTTTCTCGCCAAAAACTCAACAAACGTGCTTCAGCAACCAACGTATTCGCCGGATTTGGCTCCCTGCGACTTTTTCCTCTTCCCAAAACTAAAATTGCCCCTTCGTGGTACTCGTTTTGAGTCGATTGAAGCCATAAAACAAAATTCGGCGCGAGAGCTAAAGTCCATCCCGGAAAGCGCCTATAAAAAATGTTTCGATAATTGGAAGTGCCGTTGGCATAGACGTATTGGAGCAAATGGAGCCTATTTTGAAGGCGACCCAATAAATTTTGACGATAAATGTAAAAATGTTGTTTTAATTGAAAATTCCCGGTACTTTCTTGACAGAGTAGTATTATTGGAAGTAATTTGATCTATTTTCAAATGATTAAATTTTTAAATAGTAACAGCTGATTGCCGCAATTTTAAACAGTTTAAACATTTGCCGATAACATACAGCTTGAATTGTTTTGAGTTTCATATTAGGAGTTGAAATAAGTTCGTGCGGTTTTGATAACACATGTCGCATTAGTTTATTATTCCATTGGCAACTGGTAACACTTTCATTTTTAGATATTATCATCAGCCTTTCTTTCAATATCTGTCATTTCGCTGAAGTGTAAACAATATATTTTCTATGTGCTCTGAAAATGTCAACTTTGTACCGATTAATGTTTTTTTGCGGGGAGTTTTACTTCATTGCTTCAATGTTAAGAAAAAGGCTGCCGAAAGTAGTTGTATTTTAGTGGATGTTTATGATAACCATGCTCTATCTGAACGAACGTGTCAGAAGTGGTTTGCTTGATTTAAAAGTAGCTAATTTGATTTTGAAGACAAAAGTTTAAGGATGAAGAATTAAAGGCAAAGCTCGATGAAAATCCATCACAAACGCGAGAGGAACTCGCATAAACTCTTGGAGTCACCCAACCGACCATTTGCCGTCGTTTAAAAGCGTTGATAACACACAGCAAGAATCTGAAAGGCACAATGGAAAAATTACAAAACCTATGTAACAAAATCATGATATTGATGAAAAAATGGAAAATTCTACCAAACCCTGACAAATCTAGATCATTAATGTTGGTCCACAAATTATCAGACAACTCACCAACCATCAGAATACTCTAACATAATATAAAACCAGTCAAACACGCTAAATACCTAGGAATCACAGCGGATAATAAGATCAACTTTAAATTACATTCCTACAATAAAAAAAAGAAATATAATTGTTACATCAAAGCACTTTCGATCCCTCACTTTCAAAAACCAAGGCATAAGTCACACAACAGCTTTAGGAATCTAATATAAAGCAACTGTAAAAGACCCACCCTTGAAAATATCGAAGTAGCAGCATGCAGTAGTTTGAGTAAAATAGGCCATCCCGGGAATCCATTCCATAGTCCACCAAATGAACTGCTCTATGAAAAAATGCAGATAGACCCGATTCTAAGTAGACTTCAAACCTTAGGAAAAAAAATTATGAGTAGACAACACAACCTCCAAATCCTCCAGTACGTTGTTCTACAAGACCAAAACAAAAGAAAATAATAGATCCAATAAGGAACCTTTCCAGTAGAAAGAAGCAAGTCGTTAACATATAAGCAATCGTAACTTGTGATTTTTTTTTTTTGTATTCAGGCTGAAAATCTTATCAAATCTTTTTCTTTATTGCATTCATGAGTGGATAAATTATATTTATTATTATCATTGAGCTTTTTCTGCAAAATCTGATAGTGGCAAATCCCCTTCATCCATAAAATGTTGATTCATTCCTTGAATGAAATCAACAAGTTCATACTAGTGAAGCAAGTTCAAAATGAAATAAAATACCTGAATATCAGAAAAACTGCAGGAAATTATAAAATAACACCGAAAATGATCAAGGAATTGCCAAAGAAAGGACTGTTGGTAATTACTTACATATTCAATGCCATCCTAAAACTGAACTACTGGCCAGAACAACTGAAAGCAGCCGAAATTATACTTGTCCCTAAACCAGGTAAAGATGTAAACACCATCACATCCTATCGTCCAATTAGCTTGCTCCCAGTTATCTTAGAAAGACTGGTACTTCAAAGAATAAACTCCGACCCAAATATAGAATGGATACCAGATCATCAATTTGGATTCCGGTCAAACCACTCCACAATACAGCAAATTCATAGAATTAACCATGAAATAAGTAAAGCGTTTGAACACAGGCATTACTGTACATCAGCATTCTTGAACGTGAGCGATAAAGTCAGCATTCTGGTTTGCTCTATAAAATCAAAACATATCTGCCTGGTTGTTATTATGAATTATTGAAGTCCTATCTTAGTGAACCACGATTCAGAGTGATAGTTGGTAGTTAGGAATCCAACTACTTCCCAATAGAATCAGGAGTTCCTCAGGGAAGTGTCTTTGGACCACACCTCTGACCTGCCTACAAGTCCTCGTACCATATTAGGAATTTTCGCAAATGATACAGGCATTTTAGCTGTTGACGAAGATCCACAAAATGCCACCAATACATTACAGAAACATTTGAACGAAATCCAAAAATGGTGTAATGAGTGGAAAATCCAAATAAATTAGTCCAAATCTGTGCCAGTGAATTTCACCTTACAGAGAGGCCAGTGTCCACCAGTATATATGAATAATGTACAAATACCAGAGGTCTCAAGTACAAAATACTTGGGCATGCATTTAGATAGCAGACATACATGGAAGGAACACATGATTAAAAAAAGGAAGCAACTAGACTTAAAAACACGAGAACTAAATTGGCTTAAAAGGTAGGAAATCTAAATTAGCATTGGAAAACAAGATACTCATCTATAAAACAGTGATAAAGCTATATGGGTATATAGTATAAAGCTCTGATAATGTTAATGTACAAGCAAATCAAATGTATCAATAAATCAAAAAAACTTTGAATGATAGCAAATGCTCCATGGTACGTCACTAATCAAACCCTACATGAAGATTTACAAATCCCTTATGTAAAGAATGCCATCAAAGAGAAGAGCGATAAACATCATGCTAAACTGGAAAGCTATACCATTAGTAGTGCCTCAATATAGAAGAAAATGACCAGCTGACTTGAGATATAGTTGAAGGGGCTTTTTCACTGGAAAAGGCTTTATAATGTCATGTGAGAGCCTCAAGCTCCAGTTATCAAATTAGGTTATAGAATGTGGGTATTCTGATTGTTAATGAATGAATTATAATAAAAAAAAAGTTCATAGCAGTAAGATTTTACCATGTTCATATTACAGAGTAGTAGTCATACAAACGCATGTTTATATTAACACAACTGTAATTCAAAATATTATTACCTATTTTCAAGCTAATTTCGTAGGAAATAATTTTTACGACAACAACAGCGAGAAATTATTCAAGACCTCAATGTCATTTTTGATTTAGATATTTCTTATTTTAGGGCATCCGATGCTCATGTACTGTTCACATATTCCCTGGAAAACGACGCAAGTGTCCAAGTCGAAGCGCTGCTTTACCTGGAACCTCTGAAGAGGGTTGCGTGCGCGCTGTCCAATGGACGCCTCTTCTTGGTCAACTCTGAAACCATACCATCAACGCCCACGGCTGCAGAGGGAACCTTCGTCATGACGGAACTGGGTTCTAGTTCCATCATCTATTGTATGTGCGCGGTTTTCTCTGAAGACAAACAGTAAGAATCGGCCAACTACTTTGCAGGTTCCAGAACCGTAAAACAATTTTTTCTTGTAGATCATGTGAAATATGGTGTGGAGGCAACAACGGCTTCATATCGATATACACGATAAAAGAACAGGTTGTGGCCGGTCACGAAACCATCAACCACTTCAATCCCTTGCTGGAGGAAGTCAATGTTATGAATCTCATAGCTGCAGACAGGACCGTGTGGTCCTATGTTCAACCGGGATGTGTGGTCTACAGGTGGAACGCAGAGTCCAAGGTGATCGTAGACAAGTTAGATTGTTCCAAGCTAGTACCTTGTTCTGAGAGTCTTAAGTCCATCGCCATCGAGGAACATCTTAGTCCAACCAAATGCCAGGTAATGGTTGATCTGAATGTTTAGGAATTTGTTGTGTTATTACATTGTTCATCCTATCGGAGGAACGTCACATAACCAATGATAAATTGGTTGTATGACAATATTGTATACAATCTGCGAATGATTCTTGCTACATTTTTACTCGATAACGTTAGAAGTGTTACAACCAGAAGAATAATTTTTTCAACCTGACTTTGATAACAATGTCCACCTTTTATCTTTGATGATTTTTTGCGAAAACGAAGTTTGATCTTAGTTAGAAGACTAGTACAGATATTTTCAGTTTTTGCGCCTCGGCCTATTAGTTTAATCTATAAAAAAATACCTTGAGCTCGAAGACCTCAAATTTATCATATTAGCGACTTTGACGAGGGTTGCCTGTTGAGATGTTGGTTTGTTCTGTTGTAAAATTGGCTATGGTATTAAATGTACTGAAATAACGATAAGGTTGTGTGTCTTGTATACAAAGGAGAAGAAACTAACTGATCAACCAAGGCGCACCACAGAGCGTTAAGATAGGCGCGTAATCAAGAAAAATCAGCAAAATTCGGGAAATTGAAACTCCAGATAAACTAAGTCAAATTAAGACAATATTCTTTCATTCTTCTAGGGACCCATCAGTTTGATTAGATTTCTAAAAAACAATAATTGAATAATTTTCAACCTTAATTCGTCAAGATTTGAAGCTCTGCCGGAGTCGTGTCCATAGATAGATGCTTTCAGATATCCCCATAGAAAAAAATCATTTGGGGATCAATCTAGTGATCTGGGGGGCCACGAAATTGTACCATTTCTAGATATTACTTGATCAGGAAACGTGTTTTGGAGAAACTGTGTCACTTCTCGTGGGTTATGACTTGGGCAACCATTCTGTTGAAACCAAATGTCCTCAAAATTGATGTTAATAATTCTAGTTCGTAAAAGCCCTAAATATTTGGCAGCATTTAGGTTTACATCGATAAAAAAGGGACCTATGATGAAATCTCCTAAAATGCCTGTTCAAACATTGAGTTTTGATGAAAATACTCCGGTGCGGATTCTCTTGGGGGCTAATATCGTACAACAGATGGATTATGTTTTCAAATAAAATGAGGTCTTGTAAATGCATGGTGAATCCTATTATTCTAGAAATTATTTTCGTTACTTGTAGATCATATGTAGACTGACCATTGATATTTCTATGCAAGCAATAAAGACAATTTCTTCACCTTGTAATTATACTTTTATGGCACTAGGTTTCGAGCATGGCCGTATTAGATCAAGAGATCTACATCGGGACCACTTGGGGTTGCATCATAATAGCGGAAAGTTCGTCACTAAGACCAATAACGATATTCAGACCGTACGAAGAAGAAGTGAGGGCCATCATACCTCTTTCGTCCTCTAAAACTTCAGGCACCGACCAACAGAAGACACCCCTGATCGCCACCATCGGTAGAGGATACAGAAATTTATTGACCAGATATACTGACGTTCAAATAAACAGCGTGAACAGTCTAACCAGTCCGATCGTGGGGAGAAGCTCGACGTCATCAGCTTCCAATCAAAGTATGTTTGTGCTGTTGTGGAGGGCAAAAGGTTGGAATGCCGTTTGAACGTTTCGAAGATGATTTATGGTGCTGTGTGCTGTGAAAGTTGGAGGCTATTCAATGGTAAAAATTGTTGATTCGAATGAAGATCGAGCAGCGTGTCAACAAAGAGTACATTTATTCTAAAAGTTGTATTTTAGTAAGTTACAATACGTCAGGTTGTGTTTTAGAGGTTATTGGTTGGAAAAAATTTCGTAACTCAATTATCGATTTCCAAATATTTCATATTTTCACATTTAAAAATGAAAGAATTCTGCAAATTTTATATAAAGGTTAATTATTTAATTGTGTGTACAAATTAATTCGGCATTTATTTCAAAAGATAATGAATTATCATATTAATAAAAATGTTGTCCATCACTGCTTAGTATTAGATGGACCGTAAATAAATGTCGCTTTTTTAAATTAAATTCAAACAAATAAATTATTAACAAGTTTTTGTTTTTAATCAATAATGTAATCACCTTCGTTATCAGCAATCTTTTGCCATCTAGTGTGCAAATTTTCAATGCCGGACCGATAAAAATCAATTGGTTTTTGAGAAAAATATCTTGAGATGATTCTAATTAAAGATTGGTCCTCTTGATCCAATTTTTCACAATAAATATCTGCATCAACAGTTTGTCTAGGTTTCAGCTTTAAAACAAACAATTCCGCGTATACTCCACCAAACACACGAGCGGCTTTTTAGGATGATCAAAATTAACGGATCTGAACCACCTAATTTATTGTGAACAAGGGACAATAAATGTCTTTGACTCGACTTCGAAGTACAAATGACGATTAGATATCAACATGTGCAGAAACGACATGACTTTCCGTTCCGTCTATATCATGTCTCTTTTTATATTTCGGTCGTTTTTCTCGTAATGCACGGTTCAAACGAAGTAATTGGGGTATCGATCACCTGTAATGGAATCACCAGTTTTTAGCAACTCGTAGTATACAACGCTCCCTTGGTCTCACCAGATGCACAGCCTAACTTTCGAACCATGAATGTTCAGCTGTGGATTGACGAGGTCGGAGGCAACGATTGGCCGGGCAAAGCGTAGTATTTTTTTTCTTGGGGTTGTGGTGGAAGATCAACTTTTCGTCATCAGTCACTAGCCGGTGTAAAAAACCTTTTTTTGCCTTTGAAGTAGCTGCTCACAAGAAAATAATCGCCTTTCCAGATCTCTTGGTTTCAATTCATAAGGAATCTAATTGCCTTGCTTTTGAATCAGGCCCATAGATTTCAAACATACAGACACTGCATGTTGGCTCACCCCCAACGTAAGTGCAAACTTGTCTTGCGTTAGACACGTGATTTTCATCGAGTAATGTCTCCAATTCATCGCCTTCAAATTCTTTTGGCTGTCCCAAGCGAGGTCTATCTTCAACGCTGAAATCGCCACTTTTGAAGCGCATGACTTTTTCAGTTGGAGCATTGTCACCATAAACAAGCAATCTCGATGTTATTGACAGATGTCCAAGCTGTCTAAAACCGCGGCAATCAACTGCTACTCTTTAATATGTTTTTAGAGCCATCTTTTGAAATCGGATCGAATTAATTTGTACTCACAATACAATAAAAAAATCCGATCCAATAGTAAGTTTCTGAGAAACAATTATTTTAAATTGCAATTCTTGATTAATCAGCAGTTGCTTTGAATCAAGGAACAAAAAAGAACTTAGAATTTACTAGAGACTATAGAAAAGTAAATGACTAAATGCCCTAAACCTCAAAAATCACCACCTGAGATCACTCTAACAAATAGGGAATAAATACCCTTTTTTGACTGAAGAAATCTATGACTGGAGAATATTTTCGAAATAACCAAATATTTAATTTGTAATTGTTAATTTCACTAATTAATTCTCATTTTTTAAGTGTATAAGTCATGAATTTATCAAAAAATTGTGATTTGGATCGTTATATAGCTTGATAAGAGTCAAACATATTAATATTTTTCTGAATGATTATTTTGGGAGAATCTAAATTATGTGTACCATTGTTGAATCATTGTAGACTGATTGGCTATGATTTACGAGGATAAGATGAAAAATGATGGTATGTTGAGGGTCATTTAATAGTGAATACGATTGTAAATATAAATAAATTTTTTCATTTATTTAGTTTCAGAAACAAAATGCTATTATGTTTTGAGTGAAAAATAAATCATGATTATTAATTAAACCCAAATAGAGTAATTCTGGAATTCTCATGAATTCAATTTTGTTATTTTTATTTTCTGAATTTTTACCTTTTCTATTGATCTGTGATTATTTCTTGTCATTTACTGATTCTTTTAATACGAATAATAAATAAAAAGATTATTTCAATTCTCACTGATTCATTTGTTTTTCCTGTTTGACATACATATATTTTTTCGAAAATATTCAAATGAACTTTTTCATTTTGATCAAGATTGTGTTTCCTTAGTCATTGAACAAAGAACAAATAACTACCATGAAGCTTAAAATGAGGTATCAATAATCAATCGCTCTAATATGGTTATTCAAATTCAAAATTTATATGTGCTACGATCAAAAAGTTTGTTAATCGACTCAATTAATACGAGAAGGCGAAATGGATTTAGCGGGACCGAGTGAGTCGTTTCAAATTCCCAAGGTAAATTAAAATATTCGAAGTACTTGTGATTTTGTGAATTTTTTAATAAATTAGCAACATTTTTCGAGTCATTCCTATGAGGATAAATTATACATAATTAAAGAAGTAAAGCGACCTGTTTCAGATCTAAGTAAATGTCTTGTGACTATGGGTGGGATCGGAAAACCAAATCTGGGGTTTCAAAATACATGGTATGAAAAGTACGACTGGCTTATTGGCAGTATAACTTTGAATAAATTATTTTGTTGGCTGTGCATTTCATTCGCAGCAACTAATACAAACTCCGACAAAATATCGCCACAGCAGCAGACAATGCGCCAGAAAAAAGAAATTCAAAATTTTAATGCTAGAATCAAAGAAAATCGACAAATTCTAAAAAGCCTGGGAGATATTACGATGCACCTCTGTATGTAAGAGTCAATTTTGGGGGGCACGATGAATCTAATGAATCTTTAAATCGCGGAAATTTCAAAGAATTTGATATTCTTAAATTTGACACTAATTTAAAAATCTTTTTTAGAAAATGACATTAACAGTAGAACAGTTCTTTCTGACACATTAAACCATACAAAATGAATTAATCGAATCGGCAGCTTTTGTTGTGAATAAAAAAATTGAGGACGAAATTTCAAAATCTTTGTTTTTTTCGTGGCAACGTGATGAAGCAACTGACATAAGCTACCATTCACAATATCCCTCATTTTCGTTATGTAATAAATGACCAACTTGTTGAGTAATTCATGGGATTTTATGATGTTAGTTCTGCTGAAGAATTATTTCAATTTTTATCTGCCAAATTCGGAAAATTTGACTTGCATTCAAAATTAATGGCTCAAACATACGATGGGGGCTAATGTAATGTCGGGAGAACTAAACGGTTTACAGGCAAAAATCAAATCTATAGCACCACAAGCAATTTTTACTTATTGTTATGCACACATATTCAGTTTGGTGATGATCGTTTTATGTTTATTTAAGAGTTCCAATTACATAAAAGAGTTGAACATAGAACGGGAATAATCACTTTTGACTGTCGCTATATTTGAATAACTGGATTCTATATTGGATGATGCTTCTTTGAAAGACACATTTTCTGCTGCAATTTTTCATAAACTGGACAATTCATTCTATCATATCAGAGGATGCGAAGTAATATATCCGAATTACAAACGCTACTATCATGATCTGATCCTCAATTGAGGCGTACTCTTACATAATTTATCTACATGTACATATCGTAAACCTTTTGTACATTGTATTGCAAAAGGTAAAACTTCCTTTATACAGCCAAAAATCCCCACATATTTAGGGAGAACTTGACCGCTAAATGTAAATAAAAATCAATTGAACAGTGATAGTAGGGATAAAATTAATGTTTTTATCTGAATTGACTACCCCTTCTATTTAGTCTACGAATTTCCATAATTTTGAACATTTCCCCTTTTACTGGTACTGATTGTTGTTTTATTTCTTCTTCGCTCACCTAAAAATCTATAACCCTAATAACGCCTACGCGACGTAAGAAGAATTTTGGGATGAAAGTCTCTAGATTGTTGGTTTTCAAGTAATTCGCTTCTACTAATACATTGGCGCTTGAAAAAGTTCCTAGTTCCACAACAATTCGTCCAATTCAATTTTTTTAATATTTATGAGATTTTGTGCGATGTTTCTATCATCTCGAAATATTAATTTTCCTACCTGTATCTGTGATAATGATTTTATATTTAACCTCAATTGAATCTATATAGACAAAATGGTCCCATATCATTTTGCTCCCCTAGCGTCATTACCTTGTTTTTGTGGAACCATTTCTTTTGAACCAGATAGATCAACCATTTTTTGCTTGGTTTTTTCATCGTAAAACAAACTCACCAATTTTATTACTTCCTTTGTATTATTTGTCATTTCAATATCCTCATTAGTAAGAATTTTGAAGGCTGATCCAATCATTTGCCTCTTGTAGAATCTACTTTTGCTGGTGTGATTTGAATTGACAATAACATTCCCACTTTTTGCGTTCTTAATTGGGGATGGGAACCCCTGAAATCCACCTCTCTCATCGGGAGACTCCTCCATATTTCACTCACAACTAAAACTTTCCGAAAATTATGTTTATTTACGCGATTTCCATTATCAACGAAACGACCTATCTCGGCGACAGCTGGGATGTAATAATGAGATTATCTCTCTGACTTAAAATACTACTTTTTGTTACCTTGCCGTGTATTAGCGATGTTCAGTGTTTTTTTCAGGTACTTACCCGGAAAAAAGTAGCCATATGAACGCGATGCATTATGCAATCTGGCATATAAATTCCATTCTCCTCGTCGTCCTTTAAAATTCCATTTGCAATGCAAAATCAACTTAGATTCTTCATACAATATTTTATCCGTTGTAAAAATCACAAAACACGCTTGATATAATTTAACAAAAGCACTTTAAACAAACTGACCGAAAGATAGTGCTCAAACGTCGCGTTAGCATAGAGGATGGTTGATCAACTTATAAACAAGAAGAATTTAGACAATTCCTTTAAGCAGTCTCTTTAATAATCAATTGCTGCTACTTTTAACTTCAACTGTACAAGAAGAAATTATAAAAATCATTTTACAACAGGGAGAAACCCTCTTTCTCCACAGAGAAAATCATTTGTTCAATTTCGAACCCGGTTAAATGATTTAATAAGACTAGCCATATTTCAGAAATCAACATCTTTGCATTAGAGTATTTCATATAGCAGTTTAACTTAATTAGTTCCATGTCTATCCATCACCCGTCGCTTCAAGAATTTGAGGAGATTCCAAGTTATTTGTTTAACTTCAAAAACCACAACATCGTTTTGAAGGACTTAATGCCTTAATTATGGTTAATTATCTACCAAATTAATTACTGTCAGAATGGGGAAGTGGAAAATTTAATATTACCCAGGTATTAAAATTTTCCCACTATGCATTTTGATACAAACATCAATACAAGATTTGTCATTTTACACTAACTACTGGGTGGAAATTTGTGAAACTTCTTTAAAAAAACTTTAAAAAATATTTTATGAAAACTCAATTATTTATATGGAACATGTAGCCACTGCTATAATGCTCAATCTATATTTCTTTACTGAGATGTTCTACACAATCTATAGTTCCTAAGTTATAAAAAATAATACATACATAGATTTGAAAAAATTATTGTTTAGAGAAAACCGCAGCCTTTTTTATGCAATTGGCATGTAAGAAACATTGCAGTCATAAATCGAGGAAAAATTGCTGAATTATAATTTAGAGTTGATTCAAAAACATTTAGTATTATTTCATTTTATTACACACTAAACAACTATGCAATATTCAAAATTTCGATCACAAGTAAATAAATTCATTCAACTCCAATATTACGATTTCCAGTTATATTCACGGTTTTGCCTTATAAGGAAAATTAAAGTAATTCTATCTAAAACAAAAGGCAAAGACTTGATTAACATAAAATATTTATAACAAATATATACAGAGAAAACATAAATAAGATGGCGAAAACTGTCTCAATCTTGAACGAGACCTGTTCCATTCAATTTTAATTCAAAGTGTTTGTCTACATACAAAATTAATATTTCAGTATTTCTACTTCTCTTACCTTTTAATGCCAAAGATGTAGTAAATGCTAATATTCCCAATCCCACGGCTCCGACTGCTCTCAATCATAAGAGCAAAGACATACGAGGTTATCATTAAACCATTGAGCTGAGATCATTTCTTAATACATTTAACACACACGAAAGCGCAAAAAAATGAAATCGTATCCACAATTCTACATTATGTCGCAATTTATGCGGCACAATCCAAGCCTCGTATGTCTTTGTCCTGGATGTAAAGGCAAAAATGAACAATAAATAGATCTATGTTTTTAATATCTCAAGAATTCTGTTCTGATTACAAGTTTACATTTTCTCTGCATATTGTCAAATTATAAACAACAAACAAGATTCTCTAAGGCAGAAGTAATGGAATGTACAAATCATATATTTGAACAAAATTTTGTCAACTCTCTCTCCCTAAACATTCACGGTTTTTAAATATAGAAAAATATGAGGTTGGAACTATTGTTTCGTTAACAAGTGTTTATTGAGTCGTTACAATTTAGTACCAATGATCCGATACACTACAGTGGGCAAAAAAATATTGACAAAGAAGTAGCATTGTGTAAAACAGAGTTCAAAATGCCATTTCTCTTAGTTCCTACTCTACAGAGAATGTTCACACGAACGCCCGACCACCGACGGTGACGGACATGATTTCATGTTGTTCCGAAGGCTACTGGTCAGAAAAGACAACATGAAATCGCTAAACTAATTTAAAATTGTTCAGTGACAAAACGGCTTTTCCTTGACCAATAACCGAAAGGTGATACACATTTGAAATGAATTCCGCAAGGTCCGTTAATATTTCACTAATAAAACTCCATTGTATCTTAATGTTTGTGTGAAGACGATGAGCAAAACAATGACTTTGCTTAAGCTACAAATCAAAACTAAAATAATCAGTTTGGCGATGATATGTAGCCCTAAAAAGAGAGTTAAATCAGAATAAAAAGAAAAACAAACAAGTGTACGAACGAGAAATAAATCAGAACAATAAAATTTTAAAACTGAAAATAATTGTGCTTCTTTATGTTAACTTTATTCATTATTTTAAAGGTGGCTCAATAAAGCCAAATTGGATATAATCATTATATCAAATAATGAAACCTATAAATCTATCTACTTATATAAACATAATGACTATACAATACAATTTGCTTAAGGAATACTTTTTATTGAATGGACCAACATAGGTTTTGCCTTTTCGCATTAAACTCGTTCTCCCGAATATTCTGTTCTTCAAACTAACCGAAAAAATAACAACGAAGGTGTACCTTTCAATTATATACACAGCAAATTCATCGTTAATTGTATTTTACTAACAACAATGATCGTTTAGAGGTCATTCAATCAAAGCTTTGCCATTTTATACATATTTTTACACTTTGACAGACAAACATCTTTTTTGTAACTTAAAAACAACGGATCGTCAATAAAATGATGAAGGCGACTGACTGCTAACTTCTTGTGGCTATTTCTGGCTTGTCGAGGAACTGAACGATGGTTCTGGGTGGTGACGGGCTGGGGTAGGTTGGTTGTTGTTGGATTGAGAGTGAGGAATGGGATGAATAAGTTGAATGGAAAATTTACTTCGAATAAAGGTAGATACCGACGATAAGACCGTAAAGACCTAATACTTCGGCGAAAATGAGGATAAGTATCATTCCAACGAACAGACGTGGTTGTTGAGCGGTTCCTCGTACGCCGGCATCTCCTACGATGCCAATGGCAAAGCCGGCTGCAAGGCCGGAGAATCCTACTGCCAGGCCAGCGCCCAAGTGGATGAAGCCCCTGAAAATTATTCACTTTAATAAAAATACTAGGTCAATTCATTCATTAAATACATTAACATGTCTTTTCTTGCAGAGTAATCCTTTATTTTAACGCAAAAAATTGGTACAGAGTTTAAAAAATCAGGCCGATAAAGCTAATAATTTCGCAAATCACACTGATTTTCTATTCAAACATTCACAAGTTTAATATTCTGTCTATCAAATTCACAAAGAAGAAATTTTGAAAGTAATTCAACAATCTTTCAATCCATATAATTTCGGACATTTCTGGTAATCTGAAAATTTATTCCATATTCCAGAGTTTTTAAGTAGTTGTACAACTGCGATGGGGAAAGGATAGAAGCTATTCCTATCTTGCTGTTTGAAAACATGCACTTTACTACAATTAATTGAACTGAATTATCTTCAATTAACCTCAGATGAAAGAAATCTTATTTGAAGAAGAACTATCAAGAGCTATATTGAAATTACAATGGAACACTTGAAATGGTCTCAATTTACCTCAAATGGAAGAAAACGTGTTAGAAAAGATCTCAAGAGTTAAGAGCTCTTGAATTGGAATATCATCCAGAAATGGATAATAGGTTTCGATCACCATTTCACTGTAGGGTGAAAATTAATAGGCCATGACCATAAGCCTAAGGACGCAGTAACAAGCCTAACCAGAACACAACTGAACTTCTACGCAAAAGCTAAAAAAGTTTCTGAGGGACCTTCGCAGAAGATTTGGGAGTATCAGGATAATATATCATATGCTAGTTGTTATATTATACAGCAACAAACAACAGTTGCCTTAAATAGGTCTCAATTTACCTCTGATGGAAGATAAGATAATTGAAAAAGACATCAAGAGTTACGTAAAAATTGGAAAGGAACACTTGATTGGAATATCATCCAGCAATGGATAAAAGTTGTCTTGAATTAGTCTCAATTTACCTCAGATGGAAGAAAACGTATTTGGAAAAAAGATATGCTGGAACTACAAAGGAATCACTTGGATTGGAATATCATTCAGCAATGGATAACAATTCTCTTTAACCAGTTTCAAATTAACTCATGAAAGAAAAAGTGTTTGAAAAGATCTCAAGAGGAGGTATATCATCCAGAACTGGATAACACTTGTAATAAATTAGTGTCAATTTATCTTAGATGGAAGAAAAAGTGTTTGAAAAAAGACCTCAAGAGTTATATTGAAATTGCAAAGGAACACTTGAATTGGAATATCATTAAGCAATGGATAACAGTTCTCCAAAATTAGTTTCAATTCACCTCGAATGAAAGGAAAACGAGTTCAATAAGATCTTAAGAGTGAAGAATACTTGAATTGGATATCATCCAGAAATTAATAACGGTTGTGTAAGTCTCAATTCACCCTAGATGATAGAAAACAGGTTTCAAAAAAAGACTTCAAGAATTACATTGAAACTGCAAACAAACACTTTGGTTGGAATATCATCCAATAATGGATAAAAGTGGGCTTAAATTACTGTCAATTTATCTCAGATGCAAGAAAATGTGTTTGAAAAAAATATCTCGAGAGGTACGCTGAAATTGCAAAGGAACACTAATTAGTAAATCATCCAGCAATGGATAACAAAAAGATATTAGGAATCAAGAGCACTTGAATTGGAATATCATCCAGAAACGGATAACAGTGATCTTGAATTAGTTTCAATTCACCTCAGATAAAAGAATACGGGATTCAAAAACACTTCAAGAATTATGTTGAAATTGCAAAGAAACGCTTAAATTGGAATATCATCCTGCAGCGGATAACAGTTCTGTTAGATTATTCCAAATTTAGCTCAGACAACCAATAACGTGCTCGAAAAAGACCTTGAGAGCTGCGTTGAATTTCGCAAGAGAATTTTATTTGAAATGGACCATTATGAAGAGAAAGTATTAAATATCACAACTAATCGTAAGAATGTCCTCCCGCGACGCTGAGTTGTACACCTCGACCTCGCGGGACAAAACAAACCGCGTCCCGTCGCATTTCCTCGACGTCTGAGAACGGGACGCTATCCGAAAGCGATCCCGACGTCTGCAAGGTGGGCAGGTCCCAAAAATAGTAACGCGTCTAGTAATTAAACCCAGACCCTCCACGTTCGACGACGGAACAATAACAGAGTCGATAATAATGTAAACCACCTCGTAATACACCGAATAATAATCTTCTTACGCGTCAATTAAATCGGGAAGATTTGTAGGACGCGGGAGCGCATGGTGGAGGGGGCAGGAGGTAAAATTAAAACTCGCTACGGCATCCTCCGAAAACAAAACCCAAACAAAGGTGGAGATGCGATAAAAAAAAAAGGTCCATTGTGATGACGCATCTTTCGGGCATGATGACAATGCTTTCCCCTATGATTTAGAATTTGAAAATTAAACAAAAGACGTGTAAAAACCATAGTACTAGTAGATGATCATCATCGGAAATTGAACGCAGGGCACTTGTTGCGAAATTAACTAAAATTTCCAGAATAAATTTACAACAGCTCAAGCAAAGAAGCAAGTAGCTATGAGCAACTGTCAAATGGACTATTCCTCATTGACATTTTAAAAAACTAAGCGTCTTCTATGTTCTCAAGTATTTCTGCTATTCTACACAAGAGGGCATTTCTAAATCATTGACTGGATAACATGTTTTAACAAGAATTTCAACAATCAAAAAGATAATATTAAATAAGGTCAATCTGATTTTCAGATATTTTATTATTATACAACAATCGTTTCGCTAACCAGTAGCATCGTCAGGTAGGTGGTATATCTTACATTTTGAATAACTAAATTTGTTTCTGAAATCGGCTTCTATTCATATATTATTAGGTACAAAATTCTACTGAGGACTAAAACCAGAAAGAAAAAAGGAAATCTCTGGAAATTCTACTTCATCTGGATATATTTAAAAATGGAGTTATTTAGGTCTAATTATTCGTTGAGTAATATTTCGATCGTATTGTATATATTCATCTGTAGTGACTTTTACAGGTTCAAGGCATAACTTTCACTTTCTATATGTAAAATTTCAAAATTATTGTTGAAAGAATGTCCTATTTCTAACAAGTGGTTCGAATATGTGGAAAATATTTAACATTGGGTTTGAATAACTTTTGAATGAGGTTCTTAAATCATTTATTTTTGAGGTATGTCGTAATTCTCTCAGAAATACCTTCAGTATATTTTGAGAAAATATATTTGAAATTTTCTTTGTATTCTGATATACCATTTTCTTATTTTTATTCATCAACAACGTCTATTAATGTTGGATCGTAGTAATTATTAATAGCTATTTGATTAATGATGTTGAGCTTTAAAATAAAATTTTCTCGATTCATCGATATGTTAACTAATTTATCGATCATACAATTAAATGCTGATAATTTTTGGTTAATAGGATGATTTGATTTATTGTGTATAATAGCATCTGTATATGTTGGCTTATGAAATATTGAAAATTCATGTTAATTATTGATTTCGGTTATTCTTAAATCAAGAAAATTAATAGAATTAATCTGCTTAGTTTCCATAGTGAATAATATTGAAGGATGTAGTTCGTTGATAAACAACAACAGGAAATATCGTCTACGTACCAATATAAAATACACATCATAAGGGATTTTGGTGAATTTTAGATTCAATATTGTTCATGAATATTTCGGCTAATAAAGGACTTAAAGAATTTCCCATAATCAAACCTTAATCAGATTTAAATATTTTACTTTTAAATTGAAAGTAATTTTATTTAATGCAAATTTTTAGACATTCTTAATGTCCTCCTTGATTATTGTATTACGTCTATTTTTTATTAGTAAATGGTTCAATTGTTTCGTAAGGTGAAATACTAGGAAATAAATTTTGATGAATTTTTATGTTATTTATTAACTATAAAGAATTTTTTATTGGAATTTTGGTTCTTTTAGAATTAGTTATTTTAAAAGTTTTGACGAAAGGGGTCCCCCCCTTTTTTGGGTTTTAGTGCTCAATAAAAATTTATTGTACTTACTGTAATATAAATAGCAACGGATTTCGGAAACAAGCTTAGTTATTCAAAATGTGATCTTGCCTGATGATGCTACTGTGATAGCGAAACAATTGTTGTGAATATATCAATAAAAATTTGTGAAAACCAGAATAACCTTATTTAAATATTATTAAATAAATACGTGTTGTATATTTTCAGAAGAATTAAATATACGGCTTGAACTTTGATTGATTTCTTCTCAAAAGAGTAAAAAACCTTTTTTCACTTCTGCTCTGAACCCCCAAAAAGCTATTGAACTCTATAAAGATTCGAGTTCTTCGTGAAACCAACGAAAGTTACTTGGTCTTTCTATATTTTCAAGCACAATCAAAGCAAATGCTGCAAGACTTGAGCGGTTAGGCTGAAGAGAGGCTAAAATCTGGTAGCCATGTAGATCACCAGATCTTACCTCTAGCGATTTCCATTTGGTATCGCAATCTTCCTTTGTTTTTCGTGTGCACAATTTAAAAACTAAACTCTCCACGTTCAACTTACTTGTAAAGGGTGTATTGTTGGGGTTGGATGGCACTGCAAATCAGCACAGCTATGACCAGCCCGTATATGGCGATAATACCCGCCATGACAACGGGAATGATGGATTTCATGATCAGTTCCGGCCTCATTACTGACATGGCAGCAATACCGGTTCCGGATTTGGCTGTTCCATAGGCAGCACCCAGCGCTGAAAAAAAAAATTGAAACTGGTTTACTTATATCCCAAGACATGCTGGATGAAATCATCATTTTCAGTATAAATACATTCTGTCAAGAAAGTACCGGGAATTATCGATTTAAATCTGGCGGGACAATGAGGCAGGTAAAAAATTTTTTCCTAGGTTGGTACCACTGTCCTTAATTACTATGCCAAGCTTGAGCGGGATCTGTCAACTAGTGTGTTTGCAACAGCTGATTAGTCAGTCGATGTCAGAGTGCGTACCGATTTTTACTATGGGTGATTACTATGGGACGATAACGCGCCTTCTCAACGAGCTACGATTGTGACTGACTTTCTCGCCAAAAACTCAACAAACGTGCTTCAGCAACCACCGTATTCGTCGGATTTGGCTCCCTGCGACTTTTTCCTCTTCCCAAAACTAAAATTGCCCCTTCGTGGCACCCGTTTTGAGTCGATTGAAGCCATAAAACAAAATTCGGCGCGAGAGCTAAAGTCCATCCCGGAAAGCGCCTATAAAAAATGTTTCGATAATTGGAAGTGCCGTTGGCATAGATGTATTGGAGCAAATGGAGCCTATTTTGAAGGCGACCCAATAAATTTTGACGATTAAATGTAAAAATGTTGTTTTAATTGAAAATTCCCGGTACTTTCTTGACAGAGTAATAAGTTAACAATTAACTCTGAAAATGTCAATCGTACTTTAGTGGGCGTTTATGGTGACCATGATCTAACTGAACGAACGTGTCAGATGTGGTTTGTCCGATTTAAAAGTGGCAATTTTGATTCGGAAGACGAAAAACGACCCGTAGCGCCATCAAAGTTTAAGGATGAAGAATTAGAGGCAAGGTTTGATGAAAATCCATCACAAACGCAAGAGGAACTCGCAAAACACTTGGAGTCATTGAACTAGCCATTTACCATCGTTTGAAAGCAATGGGAATGATCCGAAAGATGAGAAAATTGGGTGCAGTACGAACTGAAGCCGAGAAACGTCGACAAAAACTGCACGAACTCGATTTTGTCTAAAACTTAACCGCTGATTTTTCATGATGGATTCCGTGAATAACAAGTTCTCCCAGAAAGCGGATTTCTAAAAGACTAACAGGAATGATTTAATTCTCAGTTTAAATTTAATGAAATATCATTAGAATTGAAAATAGTAACTATTAAATAGAATGTTGTACATACGGTCTGCCATTGCTAACATTGTTACGTTATAAAATACACACTTAACAATATACGTTCGACTGAGTCTCACCACTTACACGTGCGTACTGGTTCGCAAAATGAATTTTTTAACAAAGAGTACGAGAATACAGAATAACGTTAACGCAGATGTTACCAAAATTCTTCGTGCGAACAACGATTCACACAGTGGCGGCTCGTCAGGGACGGCAATACACTGTGTGTCAACAAAAACGTAAATTTTCACTTCTATCGACTTTGTCAAACTTTCAAATTCTTTTCAACGATCAAACAAATGTCGCAAGATCCCCACTGTTGAATATTGCTACTTAGTTTCCGATAATGGCCGTAATATCGGGTGTTTTTTTTAGAGTGATAGAACTTTAAATTGAAATAAAACACATTTAAATTAAGATTGAAGGCATTTTAGAGATTTCACTAAGGCCTTGAAGGGGCTATATTTTGCCTTCATTTACACCAGATTATCTTCTCGGTTGTTTGGTCGCCATAAAATATATTTTATCCTCACTAAATTTTTTATTAGCCTTTGTGTCGTTATTTTAGTCCTGAATGCTAAATTTAAACTCGATCGTAGGACTGTCGCTATGGTTTCGGTGGAGCTCAACGCTGCTCAGTTCACAAGAACTGTATATTTTCTTAAACTTCTAATCAAACGATTTTCACGAAATTTTGAACGATCGATCGAGTTTGTAATTAATAATATATTGAGGAAATGAGAAAAAGTATTTTAAATGTGAATAACTGCGAAACCATTCGACATAGAGCCGCAAATGTGCGTATTGGTCATGGAAAATTTCATGAAAAGGATATGGTGATGCCGTAGCGCCATTTGGCTGATTTTGTTTTCCATTGTTAATGGCATACCTTCCTCTTTACAAATAAAGAAACATCCATTGTTTTCTCTTAACATATACTAGTTTTTTTAATATCAAAATAAAATATCTTATTGGAAAACCCTTTATAATACCTTTTTCGGCTCAAAATTCGCAAATTACGAAACGATAG
Source organism: Megalocaria dilatata (assembly GCA_034642435.1). Taxonomy (NCBI): domain Eukaryota; kingdom Metazoa; phylum Arthropoda; class Insecta; order Coleoptera; family Coccinellidae; genus Megalocaria; species Megalocaria dilatata. The sequence continues at coordinate 33,250,912 of CM067861.1, forward strand.
CATGTTAGTTCCCTGGAACAAGCGCGCAAAAAGCAATTCTCCTTAAATATGTCTTCAAAGTAATTAAGTATTCCCTGTGTGCGGACCTAAAGCAAGACCCGCACACGTTCGATTAGGAGCTGAAAAAACTAAAGCGTCGATTTCAAAACGTGCGATAACAGGCAAAGCAACTTATCGCGTGGTGACAACAGTATATCTTCCTTATCGATGAATAAATAAGGTAATGTTGAAACTAGACAATGCCCTGCGTACTTTTAAATAATTACGATGAACGAGATAAAGTCTGATTTTCATCAAGTGGTTTTAACGTCACGCGCGAAACATCCAGCATGAAACTTGGAAAGATTAATTAAAGAGCTGTTGTTTCGTTCGAGTAACTGGTAGATATTTTATATTGCTGGTCCCAGAAGAAACGACCCTTCCAAAAATGTTACGCTAAAATTCGAAAATTGCGACATTTAGTCAAAACGACAGCACGCTATTAACTAGAAACAAGCCGTTTTGATGTTGCACGAAATATTTTGCAAACTAACTCTTAAGTAATTCCTTCAGAATTACGTTCAAACTAAGATCTTGAAATATTGAAAAAGGAGAGTAAGAAAATTCCATTTGATTGTTGAAAAGGTTATTGTTACAACAAATAAACGGAATTTTATTACACTCCTCGGTGTATTTATTTCATATATTTCCCAATATCAAACGTCTATTTTAAATGTGTAAAATATCAATACTATTTGAAGTAGAATGATTATATCTTAAAAGGTATCTGGCTTAAGAGGGGTCCGTCTTCTATTCATAAAAGTTCTTTTATGTCCAGATAAACAATTTCTACCTGTACGACAGTAGACTGCTCAAAGATTTATGTTGGTAGAACAGGTACAAATTTCAAAATTCTTTATTGAACATACAGTTTCAAACAAGAACGATTAATGGCCAAAAGCTTCTATAAAATAATACACTCCGTTTTAGTTGATATTTTACATATTGAAAATGAAGATCTGAAATTGAAAGTAATAAACTTTAGAACGAACAAGGAGAATTTTATTACACTGTTTAACATCTTAAGGGATTCTGAAGGGAATATTTAAAAGATTGTAACACAATCAGTGAATCATGCGTTTCCTTTTTCTTTTCAAAACTATCAGAAGTACATCTGTATATTCCTTTTCTGAAAAGTCTAAATTCAATGATCCAAACTGTATGTACATCCTGCACCAGGTGTTAAAGTATGAAACCGAAATTTCACTATAGATGGTGCTAGGTATCCGTTAAGGGACCGTAAGAACGCTTCTGCAGCGCCATCATCTCGGGAAATCAACGAAAAAGTACAACCAACTGCAAGCCCTTATTGGATGAAAATGATACTCAATTTAATGTGACGCAGGAAGCCGTATCCATTCGTTTGAAAGCTATGGGAAGATGGTTTCCACATTAAATGAATAAAAGACAGCAGGAAATCGAAGAATCACTGGTGAATTGCTGCTCGAAAGATATAAAAGAAAGTAATCTCTGCATCGAATCGTTAGAGGTGATGAAAATTGATATAGTTTGAGAATCCTTAGCGTCGTAAATCATGGGTGAATCCAGGCTAACATCGATATCCACTGCAAGAACAAATCGCTTTGGAAAGAAGACAATGCTGTGTTTGGTGGTATCAGAATGGTGTAATCTATTATGGACTGCTAAAACCTGATGAAACCGTCAACACTGATAGTTACCAACAGCAAATGATCTATTCAAATTCAGCATTAGGTGAAAAACGACCGGATTATGGAAAAAGGTAACACAAAGTAATTTTGCTCCATGATAATGCCCCATCACACACATCAAAATGGGTCAGGGAAACGGTCGAGGCGTTCAGCTGGAAAATAACTAGCGCATGCGGCTTATTAACCAAACTTGGCTACGTCCGATTATCATCTTTTCTCACCACTAGGACACGCTGTTCTCGCCGAACGCTTCAATTCATATGAAAATGTACAAATGATAACTGGTTTGCTTCAAAAGAAGAACTGTTCTTTTGGCGTGGCATTCATAAACTACCCGAGAGGTGGGAAAAGTATATAAAAATCAATGGAGAATAGTGAACGGGTGGATACACCATCCGGTAGATCAAGGGATCGGTAGATCAATTTAATTGGTAGGTACGCCTAGCGGGTAGATCCATTAGCACATAGATCCGCCCAGATGATAGATCTACATAGCATAGATTCACATAGCTCTTAGATTTATATAGGGCACAGATCAATCTAATAATAATAATAAAAACTTCATACACATTTCGATAAAATGTTTATTTCAATATAATGCTTGGACCTTGCCATTATGTGTGGAATAGAAGATCATCTCTTACAAGACTCGATCCTTGTGAGGTAATTTTTGATGATTCTCCGGCAGATTTCGGCCAATATCTCACCAACAACTTGACGGATGTTGGTTTTGCACCATCTTGCTCATCATTAATTTCAGGCCAAAAAATCGGTAATCATTTGGCTATAGCGATGAGAATTGACGATTTGAGTGACACATTCTTTATTTTCAAAGAAGACTGAGCCAATCACACCACCAGAGCAAATTGCACACCATACAGTGACTTTTTATGGATGTAATGGTCTCTAAGCAGCTACACGAGGATTTTACCTGCCCAGATGCGACAATTTTGCTTGTTTACGTATCCACCGAGTAAAATATGTGCTTCGTCGCTGAAGAAAATTCGATGTGAAAAAGTCAAACATTGTTGTTCAAGCACCTAATCGGCATATGTTCTACGCATTCTATGGTCAGCTGGATTTAGTTCTTGCGTCAACTGAACCTTATAAGGATAGAGATGCAAATCCAGATGCAAAATACGCCATAGCGTGCCGTAAGAGAATTATAATGAATTGATAAATTTGGAACTTTCGCTTACAGTAGAAATATTTTCGGTCGAGCATGCATTTCGGTAATGTATGGGCATAAAACATCAGTAATAGATTTAGCCTCTTCGAATTTTTTCACTGTGTTACCAATTGTACGCTCAGATGGACGATTATATCGGCCATAATATGCCCGTAATGCATGAAACGTACTTACTACAGAATCATTGTTTTTGTAGTAAGTTTTCAGAATTTTCACACGGTCAGCAGTTGATAAACGATCCATATTGTTAAATGGCCAACCTTCAACTAAGCATATGAGGCTTCGGATCACAGTTCTATTCGATATATGTCATTGAAACAAGGCTGTGAAATCCGGACCACGAAATGGAAAACCTGTTACTCTCATCTTATTCAGTCGAAACCGATCGTACTTATTGAAAAATAAAGTTAAAATGAAATAAAAGTGTTTTCTTTCTCACTCTCGCAATAAACCAATAACCACAACCTCGCAAGGCCTCCGAAGCTCAATCCAAACCGTCTCCGATCAAGATTCTAACTATTCGCGTGAAAAATCGACACCTTTACAGTTGCGAGATTCGTCTCAATGTCAAGTTTATGTTTTCCATTGAACGCGTTTAAGATTTCATTGAATAATGGTACCAATTACTATCGCCGCGAAAGTTGCAGCGGCGACATTGTGGGGGTCTCTGAAAAAATTCCACTTAGATTCTGAAACGTTTGAGAGCAGGCCAAACAGAGGCCATTGTTGATTCGCGCACACTAGCACAAGGAAAAAGGGGCCGAACGGATTTCGGCGTCTGCCAAATATCGGAATCAGATTCAATCTTAATTCTGGTGCCGGTCGGACATGAATTGCAGTAACAGCTAGTCAGAGTAGACTAGAAGACTAAGCTCCCTCAAAGTATTCTTTAACGTAAAGGGTTTGCCATCTTTAAGGTCTTGAATTGATTGTGGAGCATTCGTATAGACCTTATCTTTCACGTGGTCTCAAAGAAAAATGTCTAAAGGTGTTAAATCGCAAGATCTCGGTGGCCAATTGTGATCACCTCTTCGAAAAATAACACGACCAGGAAAATTTCAATACATCAATTGTATCCAATTCAAGCCATAAAAAATCATCAATCAATAGCAAGGCATCTCAATCCATTCACCTTAACAGATGCACCAGCCTCATTTTCGAATAAGTAAGGTCCAATCAGCCAGCCCAACAACTGCACTAAACAGAGACACGTTAAGGATGTAGAGGCTTTTCAACAATTCATTTCAGCAATGGTGAAATTAGTCTCACAATTTCATGTAATGTGTGCGAAGTGGCACAGTCAGAACCAAATGTCTTTGAGATGCCCAACCATTTGTGGCATCTGAAGGGAACAACTCGCAAAAGTCTAAAAGGCAAATGACAAAAATATCTGGTCTGGATTTTACACTCAAGACTGCTGGAAATTAGAAGAAGCAACAACAAAACTATTTATTGGAAGTTTCCCACCGCAAATGTATCTTTAGGACATCTTTTTCCAAAAACATTACTGTTTGCAACTTAATACAATGACCTCACTGCACAAGTCTTGTGACAGAAATTTCACAATTTGGACTGTTTTGTTTAGAAGTTTTTTGGGGTTAGTTGACAACTACAACTCATCAGACGATAAATCACCGTAATTCAGTCATTGGTAAATCTCGATAGTGATTGGGAATTTCTTCCAAATAAGACTGAGCCCAAAGCAGTATTTACCCCAGATGGTTTTCCATACATATCTCCGCTTAGTTTAAAGTGTTCAAACTGCGTCTAATTTGTTTTGTGGGAGAAATGTTTTTTTCTACTTATTTTCTGTTTCACTTTCGCAACTTTTTCCATCTTGATACTTAAGTTGGAATAAAGCACCCATTATCTTTAAAACTAAACAAAGATCAGAAAATGAATTCATTAAATTCACAAAAGAGGACATCAGATCAGAACCATCAATTAAAATGCTTATGTTACGTCATGATTAATCCAAAATCTTCTCTCAAAAATCTTATTAGGTTTGAAATTTTAACTTCAGTTATTCATTTTTTTCATAACCTCAAAATTCTACTAGACGTCTAGGTTTTAATATGTTGTATTTCTTAATAATAACCTCAAAATAACACTAGACCTCTATGTTCTAATATCTTTCTTGATAATTAAAAAAAAATCGACAGTGTACAAAAATGGATTACTTTTTAAACTAATTTTGGAGCAATGAAATCCCTTTTTCATTTCAGTGTGCCAGAAAATCTTGAAATAAAAACATCACATGATTTGGAATATCGCCTCTTTCCCAAAGGAATTAAAATGCTATATACCAGAATCTACTTCTACTAAATTAACAAAAGTTCAGATAAGATCAAAATATACTGATGTGGAGACTGACAACCAAAAGAAAAAAGTAGAATATCCAACAATTTCAAAGCAATATAATTGACTTAACTGATCTTATCAATGTTTTATGTAAATATTTGTCAGGATAATTACTTTCATATTTCTGGCTTCAAGATCTTTTAAATATTACATTCTGTGAATTAAATCAGCAGTCAAGGGTCACATGATTTCAGTTTTCAGGTAATTTCCAATTGGTTTGTTGTTCCAATGAAAGATTTTCTTTGTTTTTCTTGGAATTGAGGCAATAAACTTTATTTCCAACTATAATGAGAGGAACTTAACAACGACTTCTATCTAGACCCATTATTCAACTTTGATGAGTTACAAATACATTTTCATTAGTCACAAACCAGATAACCCAGGATGTAGCGAACGAATTAAATGGAAACAACAGGTCATTTCGACGGATGGTAGTACTAAAATCGTAACAAATTCTATTATTCAACTCGATTCGCCAGATCATCAGATTCATGTGATTTACCGATTATAATGAATTTACTAAACCTTGAGGGTCACATGTTCCTCAGGTGTTAAAGACAACACCCTTGTATTTTCCGAATTCCCGACAGAAATTCAAGTTTCCTCTCGATGGAAAATCAATACCGAACCCATCGTACTAAAATTTATGAAATTAATTTGGAAAAATCGACAAGGTCACAAATTAGATATCACAGAAGGAATAAAAAGTACGAGAATGGGTGAAAACTATAGAAAAATATAAAATGGTACATGAAAATTAAGAATCAATTATTCTCACGATAAAAACAATACAAAGGAAACATAAAATTTGATGGTTTCATAGGCGGGTCACAAAGCATGTGACTCCAGATTAGAAATAAGGTACTACTAAGTAGGTCATCGGTACTACTATTAGTGCTTTTAAGTAAAAAGGTAATGTAAAAGCCTCAAAATCATTTCCGTCTGGCTTCCAACAATAGTGAAAAGAACCATAAACCTGTCACGGTCTTCCCTTTACGACTTATTGATAATAAACGCCCATGACCATTACGAATTATACTTCAATAGATTCACACTTGAATCAATACAGAAACTTGAGAAAAACGATCTATTCGTGAGAAAACTTCGATGCATACCGTTTAAACAGCTTCTTTTCAAAAATAGTGACAAGTGGAATCAAAAAGAGGAAAATGTAATAAATCAATACGAGTACGAGATCTATTCCTCGCTTATAATAGCACTTACCGCTGAAAATTATAGCTGCTGACGCCCCCATAACACCGAAGAACGGTGCGTAGATTGGTGATTCCTCGCTAGACATTTTATTAGAGTATTTACAGGTCTAAATGGACTAAATTCTTGAGTGAACACACCACCAAACTGGAAAACCCACTGACAATATGGCCTACACACGACACGACTTTACCAGGCTAGGTCATATGACGATAAGAAATTACAAGTGGAGTGGAGAAACTTTTGCGCAGGCTATTGGTCGGTTTCATTCCGGGACAGGCGTACACCAATAAGAAGCCAAAAATTGATAATTTCAGTGATGTCATCTTGACACTTAGGTTTGACGTTTCTAATTATCAATTTTTGCAAACCGATTGCGGTAAATTTTTAACTCTTCATCGATTTGATGGTAGTATTTTCAGAATTAATCGATTATAAAATACTGGCGAATTTATTGTACATGTAAATCAATGTAGGATATTGCTTTGGTTTAATTTTGAACGGTCACATGATTGGTTCGTCATGTAGGCGGGACATTCAAATTCAACCTAGATAAGATCGAAGAATTTTAACGTCATAATTTATTAATTTGCACATGATTGGAATTTACAATGAATTAATTATGTAATATGAGATTAATCCTTGGATTCTTTAACGATCTGCAATAAACTTTGGTGCAACATAACTATAGTATTATAAAAACATTTTAACTTTTGTTCAAAAGAGTGATTCCAAATAAACTTTTTCTCTTTTCGATGAAGATATAGTTTTTATCCTCTGTTTAAATTCTAAAATCTCGATTTTAGTAATCGGAATTTCTATTCGTTGGTCACGAGTCTTTTTAATTGGTTTTTATAGTTCAATAGTGAATTTTTTAACCTCGGATAGAATTCACAACATAAATGTTTAAATGTGAAGAAAATACAATGTAATTCAAAGCTTTATTTATTTTGTAATTTCAAAAGTCAATCTGAAATCACTCTTTTCAACAAAAACATTATGCTTTGAATATCATAATATGTCGGTTTTCCCACAAATATCTCATTGCACGTTGAAACGATTATATTTGGATGAAAATTCCAATTTAAATTTCCATTTTTGAGACAAATATGATATTCTTGATTTTAGGGTATATTTTAAACCCAAAAGGGAATGGAAAAAATATGCAGGTCCAGAAATATGCTCATTTACATTTTGTTTTCTCTAAAGGCGTAATGGGAATCAGTTTTATTTTTATTAAAACTTCTTATTGCTGAGACTTAATAAAATATGCAGTGCTCATAAAAATAATTTGCTCTAACACTTGGGTACGTTTTGTTGATTTGGAAAAATATGAAAATCCCGAAAGGGTTGAGAAAAAAACTTCAACCTGTTGAATTGAACTGCACGCATTACTTAAAAACAAATTAAACAATGAGTAAACATTGCTTGTAGTGCTATATATTTGATTTTTGCCTGTAAACCGTTTACTTCTCCAGACAGTACACTAGCCCCATGGTATGTTTGAGCCACTAATTCTGAATGCAAGTTAAATTTTCCGAATTTGGCAGTTTAAAATTGAAATATATCTTCAGCAGAACTCACATCATAAAATCCCATGAATCGCTCATGGGATTGGTCATTTATTACATAACGGAAAATGACGGATAATTGTGAATGGTAACTTTGAAATTTCGTCCTGAATTTTTTTATTCACAACAAAAGCAACCGAATCGATTAATTCATCTTGTATGGTTTTGAATGTGCCAGAAAAAACTGATCTACTGTTAATATCATTTTCTAAAAAGGTTTTTAAATTAGTGACAAATTTACAAGAATGAACAATTTTTTGAAATTCCCACGATTTGAAGATTCATTAGATTCATCGTGCCCCCTAAAAGATCACTCTTGCATACAGAGGTGCATCGTAATATCTATCAGACTTTTTAGCATTTGTTGATTTTCTTTGACTCTAGCATTAAAATTTTGAATTTCAATTTGACGTGCATTATCCATTGCTGTGGCGATATTTTGTTTTTGTTTCCTCATAAGGGTAAGCTTGCAATTCGATGAAATATGTTTAGCACATTTATTGTGTAGCAATAGACCCCGAGACAAATTTTTCAAATCGCTATAACCACTTTTTGACCAAACTCTGTCGGAATTTGTCTTAGTTGCTGCGAATAAAATGCACGGCTATTTAAGGTTATACTGCCAGTAAATACTTTTCATACCATAAATTTTGAAACCCCCGATTTGATTTTCCGACGCCACCCATAGTCACAAGACATAAAGAGATCTGAAACAGGTCGCCTTATTTCTTTAATTATGTATAATTTATCCTCATAGGAATGACTCGAAAAATGTTGCTGATTTATTAAAAAATTTACAAAATCACAAGTACATCGAAAATTTTCATTTACCTTGGGAATTTGAGACGACACACTCCGTCCCGCTAAATCCATTTAGCCTTCTGGTAGGTATTAAGTCGATTAACAAAAGGAAAAGTCTTTTTGAAAAAAGTTCACACGATTACGGAGACAAACTTACACGAGACAGAGCAAACGCTACCACCAAATCACAACAAAGCGAAAACTAACCTGATTTCCCGCTTAATCCGAATAGTGCAGAATAATTGCAGTTCGCCCTTTGGCCCGTCTCGAACGAGACGACCGCGGATCGAGGCATGCCTCAAATATATCTTTAGAAGGCGCCTTCAAAGCGTGTGAGGCATGCCTCGAACCGTTTAGTTCTTAAAGAGGAAGTGGGACGAATATACAAGAATCGTGAGATTGGGCATGGATGTTATGGAACAGAGACCCAGTGCCGTACCCTATGATGTTAGATTGAGGATGAAATGGATTAATAAAATATTCGATTAATACGTGTAACTTCCAGAATTCGGTGAGGCACTGCCTGACCTGCCTCATAGGACAAGCCGCCACTGCTCCCGGTTTAGCCTACATATATGCTACTACACTGATGAACTTAATCCATAAATTCATGATTATTTGTTTCATTGTATTTAGTTTATTTTCCAATGCAATATCTTTCAATATTAAAATAATAATATTGTTTGAGAAAATTGAAAATGATCTTCTATAGGGCAGCAAGTTTATGAAAGTTCGGATGGTTTGAAAAGTTGGGAATGGTTGTATCTGAAATTGTGACTCATCCGGAAGTGAATAAAAAATTTAAACGTGAATTCTACTTAAATTATCTCGTTTGTAAGATGATAAAGATAAATATTGGTTGCCTGGCATTTAAGAGGTTGAAATCCAGCTTTACTAAGTGAGAAAGTTAAATTAAAATTAACAGTGCTATGGCAAAAGTCGCATAAGGACACGAATAAAACCTGCTTGAACACAAATTCATCCAAATTTTACAACCATTTGATTATGATTTGTTTTTTATTGTCTATTTATAACAATTTTTAAAACAAAATATGTACAAATAAAATAAAACTAATGTTTTTCCAAAACTTGCTCCAACAGATCATTCATTGATACCAAAAGCACTCTTGGGTCGTCCACCAAACCGGCGCCTACCATGGAATTGATGAAAAGCTGAAAAAATTGAGAAATTTTCACCTCGAACACATTCGAAACAAACTATGCAACTCACTTGTTTCACCAAAAGTTCACCCAGTTGTGGATTTTCTTTCATCAATTTGAATAATTTCTTTATTATCGTATGCCTGAAAGTTTTAAGTGATATAACCTTTTTTATACATTTCTTGAAAAAGCTGAAATGAAATACGTAAAGGGTGCTTTTTTTAGAGGCGGAACTTAACACTGAAATAATGCACAGAAAAATGTTTTTAAAATTAAGGACCTTGATCTCTAAATTCTTACTTAAAACAGATATTAGTAAATTTAAAATCTTTAAGTTTCTTCTGCAAATGTTATTGTGCTTTTAATGAATGAAGCAACGAAAAAAAAACGCTCAAAAACAAATAGGAGGGTAATTTAACTTCTTAATATATAATATAAATGATTCAAAATAATTTTTGATATCAATCATCACTAAAATTTCAAATTCATTGCAAAATAGCATTTTCTATACAATTTCTCAAAAAAACTTCAAGGAATTCTTTGCTATTTCCAGAATTCATCACCGAAAATGAAATTCTTGAGGTATCAAAATAGAATTAGATGACCCAAAAGCGTTGTCAGAAAAAACAAGTATATCTCAAGTGCTCAACCTTGGATTTATCTCTAAACGCGGCTGCAAGATGGCATATCTTCTATCTTCGGGCACTTGGTGGCTCTGGGTCCTGATAAAATGCCTCGCAGCTGCCATCTCTTCCACGGTGACCACGCAGGGATGATTTTCCAGCCGAGTGGTAGCGTTGACAGCTGCTGCTTTTCCCGATAACTTCCCCTTAATCCAGTCTGACAATTCGTTGATTTCGCTCCTCTTCAAACTGTCTTCCCCTGAAATAGGACAAAGTAATGCTGTTACAATTAAGCAAAGGAAATTTCCCAGCGTCAAATTCGACTTTAAGGGATGGATTATAGCTTGGTCCCCTTGAACCCCTCGAATATTGGGTTAAATGGTTCATTTTGAGGAGTACTACTTTGTTTTAACGAAAAGACTCGACTTTGAAAAAATCCTATGTAGTTATTTAGAGAGAGAAGTTACATTTTAAAATTTGAAGAAACATTACCTAAGTTCGTGAGATCGCTAGCTTCTTTGTCGTCCCTCATATCCTTCTCGACTGATACCAGTTTGTAGCCTTTGAACTGCTGAAGCTGCATAAGTACCAGTTCGTCGTATGGTTCGAAACAGAATAAAACTTCCTGCTGCTTTTTCTTCAGAGATTCGTAGTACGGAGATGACTCAGCTAATGCTCGACTTGAAATTATTGAAACTTTATGATTATTCAAACAAATTCTCAAATTGTGAAAGAATAAGAAATATTATGAATTCACACCTACCTAGGAGCCGCCAAGTAAAAGATAGTTTTCTCCTCCTTTGTTCTGGATATGTAGTCGTTCAAAGTACATTTTTTAGCATCTCCCAGTTGAGAAGACTCAAACAACAAAAGCTTAGCTTGTTCTTCCTGCAAGGATACATGTTTAAGCAACTCTCAATAAAAGTAAGATGCCGTACCTTTTCCAACTGATCGTGATTTGTAATGATACCTTCTTTGATGAATATTCCATAATCATTGTAAAACTTTTCATATTCCTCGCGTTTTTTACTCTGTTGATCTTGCAAAAACTTGATAACTCTACCAGTCAATACAGTTTGGAGTTTTCTGGAAATATTATATAATTGAAAGATATGTTTGAAATAAATTGAGTTGAGATCATTTAAAAAACCCGCTTCAAGTGATTGTCAAATTTTTTTTATTGCTCAGTTGGTACAACTGTCCTCCATACTCACTCAAAGTCGCTACTGTTACGATGTTTGTTGATTTCATACGTTTAGCCAAAAAAAACAGCAAGTTCAAACTGTTTTAGAAATAAGGTTCTTTAGTTTTTCTTATCAGACTATTTTGTAAATTCCTATATTCAGTGTATTTCCGGTCGTTCTCCGGATTGAAATTCCTTCTTAATCAAACTTTCATTTTATCTCGCCGTTTTATAGATGTTATCAGCCGAAACGTAATCCAAGGTTGTTTCGTTTTATATATTTTCACATTAATACTTTTTGTATACGATGATTTTCGCAAACATTTCAAAAAGGCAGTATACGTCTAGCCAAAAAAAACAGTGTTTCTAAGACATTTTATTTTATTTTAATTTTTGAGGAATTTTCTGAAATTAAAATTTGTGCTCGATTCGTAAGATATTACATTACGACCTCATATATGTCGAAAAGTTCTCGAAAATCAACTTGCCAGAATAAAGTCCAACAGGAACTCACATAAAAAATATCTAAGCGATTGAATATTTAAAATAATAGGGGGACCGATATTTGATTGTCATTTGTCGGCTCATTGTGTACTTCAAAGTCACTTTAAAGACATTTTAAGGTTATTTTGATTTGTTCACTTTAAATAATTGAATATTAGACTTTTTTGCAATTTGGGGTAAAATGGCCAGCCAAATACCAGAAAGGCATATTCGGCATTATATGCTTTTTGAGTTTCACAACGGTAGTAACGCAATAGTTGCAGCCAAAAACATTTGTGATAATTTTATTACAAAAAAAAAAAAAAAATTCGCACAGTTTTTATGTTTCACAGTTTATTCAGTATCCCGATACGTGTTTCGGTCTTTCGACCATCTTCAAAGGAATACAAAAATTAACCTAACTTAAAATTGAAAAGGTTCTTTTATTACATCTTAAACCTGTTATAATGTTTCACCTAGAGCCAACCATATACTCCATTCATTTAATATTTGTGATGTTTATCCAAGTACATTAGACGTTCTTAAATGCCAAATATGGTTCTCTAAGTTCATGTCAAATAATCTTGATCTCTCTGACTCCTATCGACCAGAAAGACCATTAGACAACGACATGCTATGGGCAGAAGTGGAAACAAATCCAAGACAATCGAGGAACTCTCAAACCCTTAACCAATCTTGGTCAACCATCCCAGAATATTTGCAGCAGATTTTAAAAATAAACAGAGCAGTTGTTTGGTCCCCCATAATCTGTCTGAAGAGAACAAAACCAACCGAACCATCACATGCAAAGTATTGCTTCAACGGCACCATACAGAACCGTTTTATGATCGCTTGATCACTACATATGAAAAATGGGTACTATATGATAATCCAAAACGCAGTGGTTTTCTCCAAATGAATCACCGCGAAGAACTAAGAAGGCGCTTTTGTGTCTTTGTAGAGTATACACGGAATTGTTCATTTTGAAGTGCTGAAACCTGGATAAACTGTTAATGCAGATCTTTATTGTGAACAATTGGATCGAGTGATCTTTAATTGAAAAGTATCCGGCGATTGTCAATAGAGGAGGCGTTATTCTGCAACATGATAATTAATCAATATCGCACCCTCGGATTTCCATTTATTCCAATCGCTACAACATTTTCTTAATGGCAAAAAAAATTGAAAATTCGGATGACGTCCAAAATGCCATCTCTTCAAAAACCAATTGATTTTGATCAGTCCGGCATTGAAAATTTGCACACTAGATTGCAAAAAGTTGTCGATAACGAAAGTGATTACATTATTGAATAAAAAAAATAACTTGTCAATAAATTATTCGTTTGAATGTAATTTAAAAAAGCGACATTACTGTCCAGTCCACCTTATACTGATTAGAACAATTTTTTCTGAAAACCTCAGTTACTTTTTATAGATATAGAATCATCAAAGCAAATATGCGGCAGTAAACTGATGAAAGATTATTTTATTTAATTAGAAAAAATGTCTTTACCTTATTAGTGCACTGTTTTGTAAGAGTTCTCTGCTCAGATTCAAAGGAATATCTTCAGAATCAACTACTCCTTTGAGGAATCTCAGCCATTTGGGAAGGATATTGTTTGTCTTACTTTTTATAAGTACCTTACGGGTATACAGTGCTATACCTGTATCGGTTTCTCTCGACATCTCAAATAATCCTGGAAGAATTGGAAGTTACAAACATTGATCTACACAATAATTTTCTATTAATGTCAAAGAAATAAATGTACATAATATCATGAATATTTAGACACTCAATCTAAATTTTAATAAAAAAAAGAGGGAGAAAAGACACTTATTTTTCTAGCAAATGGCTAACGACTTGAGTCTTTCTGCTCTGCCACTATAAATTACATTTTTTTTATACATTGGTAGTGTAGCGGGTTTTTCACTATTTAATTTTTATAAATAAACAAGCTTAGTTTCCAATAATTTTACATATACAGTCGACTCTCGTTAATTCAAACCTGCGATAATTCGAACCTCTCTATAATTCAAAGTTATCACGAGTTCCCTACTAAATCTCTTTATATTTCGAACTAAATCAATACATTTTCATACACTTGGTAATTCGAACGAAAAAATCATTGCTATTTAACAAAACGACGCGTTAATTCGAACTCATCAGCGTCCAACACTCGACAATTCAAAGTTGCAGAGAGAGGAGGCGGAAAGATTGTAAGTACATTTTGCGACAAGTTCAAACTTGTATCAAGATACACGAGCCTTTGTTTTTGTTATGATTAGTTTGACTATTTGACGCACACACTTCTTACGAATTGGTTTGTTTAGTTATTCAGTTACTGTTACTCTTTCGTTGGTATGCAGATTAAAAGTTAGTGTTAGTTATGAGCCCTAGAAAGTATAGATGTTTGACGATTGCTGAAAAGAAAAAGTTAATCGAAAAAGTAGAAGAAGGTGAGAAGAAGAGTGATGTTGCAAAAGAATTTAAGATTCCTCTGAGTACTCTCTCAACAATAATAAAGCACAAGGAGAAAATTAATGCTGCTTAAACTGCTGGAGTACGGAAAAGAACTACTAAAGGTGAATTTCCTCGTCTGGAAGAAAGCCTGGTCATTTGTCTTCCAATACTTATAGATGATGAAGAACCATCAATAGAACCATTAGTTGACATCAGCGGTGTGAGTTTTTCTGATTTTGTTCAAGTGGATGAAAATGTTGCTGTCTCAGGTTCACTAACCGATGGCGAAATTTTATCTGTGACAGATACGCAAAGTAACGATGAAGATGAGGACGATACATCGGAACCTTTGGCAGAGGTGTCAGTTAAGGAAGCATGATTCTCATTTGATACCTTACAAAGCTTCTGTCTACAAAACGAAAGTGATGAAAAAGCATTTCAGGCACTTTTTCTCTTAAAAAAAGTTATTGAGCAGTGTGAGCAGCAGAATTGTGCTATAAAGCAAACCAGTATAACAAAGTTCTTTCGAAAGATTAATTAATTCACATTACGAATACATGTATGTACACGAATGTACCTCTTAATTCTTGTCATTTTTATATTAATAAATAAAAATTAACCAACACTTAATAATTCGAAGTTTTAATTAGTTTCTCTCACAAATTTCAAACCATTTGATATTTCAAACACTCGATAATTCGTAATATTTCAAGAGTCCCTCGAGTTTCGAATTAACGAGAGTCGACTGTATATGTAACCTATAACGGTTTTTTGAAAAATAGGAAAAATCTTTGAAAGGCTCACAACCCTTCATATATTCATTATTTCACTATATCACTAAAGTTTTCAGTTCCTCACCTGGTTTTCCCTCGGGAAAATATAGCAGAGCTCTAATGGACAATGGCACATCTGCCTTATAATGTAATGCATATCTAGGCATGTCGTAATTGCCACTGATATATCTATAGAATTCTTGATGTTTTTCCAGGGGTACATCTTTGGGATTTTGTAGCCACAAGGGCTCCACAGTGTTAGCCTTTTCTCCGTTCAGTACAATCGGACTTCCGATGAAGTTGCTGTACTTTTGGATCACATTTTTGACAGTATCTTCATCAGAAAATTCCCTGCATTCAGTCTTGAGGTGGAGGACTATTTTGGTTCCTAAAGGAACTCCTTCAGTTGCTTGAATTTCGTAAGTCCCAGATCTTGAAGAAATAATTTTATAATCAGTACCAATGACACTGAATGAAGTTTCATTGTTTTTAAAAATCATTAAAATTCATTGTCTCAAATATCTTATAGAAAGTATTGTGAATAAGGTGGTTTTAGAATGAAAAAGAGAGCATTTATTAAAATAAATCCTCACCCATCTGAGCTCCATTTATATCCTGGACTTCCTGAAGCTCTAGAGTAAACTTCCACTTTATCAGCAACCATAAAGGCACTGTAGAAACCAACTCCAAATTGTCCTATTATATTATTATCACTACTTCCTTCCTTATCTTTCAATTGTTGTAAAAATTGCTGAAAATTATTTTTATAGACAATTATACCATACTCAAATATGTAATGCAGCTTACTTTAGATCCAGATCTAGCAATTACTCCTAAATTAGATATGAGCTCCTCTTTGGTCATTCCTATCCCACTGTCCTAAAAAACAATTTTTATTACAATTCTTCTTGCTTAAGTGATGTTAATTTATACTGACCTGTATTGTTAGTATTCTCCCTTGTTTATCTGTATCTATTCTAATTTCCAACATTCTATCACTTTCCTCCAATGAATCAGTACCCGATAAATGAGCATACCGGAACTTCTCCAAAGCATCGCTTGCATTCGAAATGAGTTCTCTTATAAAAACTTCCTTTTCAGAATACAGAGATTTGGCGACTATGTCCAAGAGCATTTTGGTTTCTGCTTGAAATTCATGTTTTGTAGCTTCACCTACGAAATTATTGATTTGAGCGTTTAAGCGAAAAATTTTCAAATTAAACTAAACCTGTTGACGATTCATTTTGTTTGGTTGCGGATTCAGTACTGAAGGTACGTAGCGTCCGAATATCTAGAAATAATCAATGTGAAGACAATTAACAAATGCTAAGAAAAAATAATCCTGAGAAAGATTTGCTTACACGTTGGAGTGTGAATTTGTGGTACGACTGATGGAATGTTCTTGAATGATACTCTTTCTTTAAGAAGAAAAACTCTTCTTGCATTAATTCTTGTTAGTCTAGATATTGAGAACATTGTGTTTGTTAGACAAAGCTTTTTCTAATAAGAATACATTGAAATATTTATGGGTTATATCAGAGAACACTAGTTACCTTGATTTCTATCATAGAGAAATTTTAGAAGACAAGAATGGGTAAGACCATAGACCATTATCCTTTGATTACGTCTATAGGCAAGACATATTTAATATTAATAATAAATTTAATAATGATTTATCTAAAAATTACTAAATGACGATTGCATATTTCAGTTTAAATCTTGGAAAATATACTTAGTATTAATGTAGTATTGATAGAAGTGAAACACCCGGAAGGAATGAATCTTCAACTTGATAATTTTTTTGGCTATCTCTAGACTCACTTCAAACGAGAAAGAATAACAATTGAAGGAAATTTTATTAAAATATGTGACCAAAAGAAAAATATGTTTGACAATCCGTTGCTAACCGTACGGTAATTACCGTATTTGTACGGTAAATTGAGTCTAAATGCGGTATGCGGTCCGAATATGATATTGTATTATTTATATACAAAAATAAAAGAACTCTCCGAGATTTGGGACAGGGTTATCATACCAGGAATAAGGCTAAGGGAAATGGACTCTCCAAGGAAGAATATTGGGAAACACATATTAATACCTCAGTAGTAAAATATTCAACTACTTACCTGAGATGTATAAAATGTATATACGACGAATAAACAACATTAACCATCTAAAGAAAATTTTCAGGAGGTACATGCTTGAGCTGGACCGAAATGTTATTTACAAAATAATTCTCATTAATGATATGTAACCTAGCTGCAGTGAGTCTTCCTGTTTCTGGCTCAGCTACGAATGAGTTTGCGAGGGGATTAGATGTGTCTGATCTGTTTTATGGGCTTCGATTTGTCGGATTTGTTATTAGTGTTGGTATTTATTTCATGTATACATATTGTTGTAGAATATAATAGGAGATCTCCTAAGCATGCCACAGTTACCCTTACCTTACTGTCCATTTGAACTTACGCCTTGTAACGGTTAGGTTCTGCACTGGTTACCGGAAGTGCAGTAGTAGGTACATGCTTGCTATATCCTGTCCTTTCTAACCCCTTCCGCTGCATAAGTATGATATCCGATTTGAGCGAGTTTCCTACCTAACGATATGTAGAAATAAGTAATTTAAATTCGGGGCGCTATTAGGTTCACTGTGGAGCTTTGTGAACCACTGCATAGAGTAGATTTACCCACAGGCTGATAAATGTTTGTTTCCATGCATTGAGGGTTGTTGCTTTTCAATATTACTAATATAAATATATTCTTTTGTTGTTACTGTGTTTTGAATACTTGAAGCTCCCATCACTGTTTTATGAATTAAAACGTATATTAATCTTTGGAAGACTTCAATCGATGGGCATTTGATTCGAGAAAAAATAATTTGAATTTCTATATGTTTATTTGAATTTAATAATTGTTCTGATTGTTCAATAACGTTAATCTCTCTCTCTCTATATTATTGATTTGTATTGATTACTTTTCAGAGAAAAATGAAACTTATCCATAATTTTCAAATAATCATAATATCAGGAAAAACTTGAAACAGTGGATTCTCTCTTACGGAAGAAAAAAATTAAATAATTTTGTTAATCAAAGGTTCTGATTGTGATTAGATATGGTATTTTTTGCGTGTTTTAATTTTATGGTTATTTTTTGTAGGTATTTGTTCACCCATTGTAGGAAAAAGTCATTCAAACAGAATAGTTGCATTACGTATAAGCCATAGCTCCTCGGAGCTAAAGCTCCTGTGATATCAACTTATGTATTGAATTTCTGATTGTTCAAAGATATAATAAAAAACATGATTCTTATTTGTCGCAAAATATTATTGTTTATCTCTATCATTCAATTTTACTTTTGTGCGCTCGGCCCAGAGCACACTACAATGCCTGTATATTTTTTTCAAATTTTCAGCCAAAAATGAACTCAAACGATTAAAAGGAAAAGACTTTCGATTTACAGGGCAGACTTTAAGACTAAACGGGATGGATAAAGTTGGAGAATAAGCAAAATCCGCACACGAGTCTTGAAGATGATAACCATAGGAAATTATTTTTTTTTGCGCACTTGTTCTAGAGTACAGTGTGCTATCGTTTTGCCCAAATGTCTAAGTTTTTATTTGAGCCGAAATTGGTGGGTTAATAAATTTCACAAGGCAGAGATCCTCCTGTTTTGTGCTTCCTACTGGGTCTTCCGAAAACATGCTTGGCAAGCATCCATCTCAAAATTTAAGATGTTTGCCATAGTGGCAACTTGTATGAAAAACAAACTGGCCTCCATCAAATTCACTATTATACTTCTATTCAACTCGCCAAGTTAATGGGTATATTTGACCATTTACTTACTTCAGGTGTAATTAATCATTGAATTGAATCAGTCCTTACTTGGTGAAAATCCATATTAAATAATATTTAAATAAGGTTATTTTGATTTTCACAAATTTAATCGTTTAAACAGATTTTCTAACAAGGCATTACTCTGTGATAAAACCATCATTTGAAGTTGAAACATGGTTTCACCTACTGTGATAACTCGATTAAAACTAGGATAATAAATAATAATAACTTTATTTACCCAACAGGAAGATTCCCAATTATTAAATAACATTTTTATATTTCAGCAGCACGTAAGAAAATTGTCCATTTTCACTAGACTATCCACTTTTCAGTAACAAGTAAATTGTTAACAAGTTACTTTACGCACGGTTCTTCAGGTGTAAGTCGAATTTTATTATATTTTCCACTTTTATCTAACACTTATCACATTTATTTATAAATTTTCCAGGCTCGCTTCTTCGATAGAAGTGTATTTTCAGCAAATTCAGTACTTTTCACTAACGCCAACGAATACTGTACATACATACCCCACGCTTGGTTTTTCCGATAAATTCATTTCACTCCATTCTTCATTTTCACAACTTGAATAGGATCACTATGTTTACTTGATATTTTAGAAATTTCGTTCAGCTCGTCACCAAAACTTACGAAAATCGTTTTACACGTAAGATATATCCAACCGAATACATTCGAATGTAGTACCACATTAATCACTTTCACTTATCACTAGGTTTCACGTCACTATTCGAAATTAAACTAGAACTTGGAAAGACTACATAATTGCGATCCGTTCGTCACACTCGCTTGTATAAAACTGATTAATGACTAATTCTTAAGCGAACGACCCCGATCGTTTAATCACCCCTGACGCACGTTATTATGTAACTGACCAGTCCAATATTCTAGCAACATATACGGGGTGCGTCCGAAAGTATATCGGTGAGTTTAATTAAGATTTTTACTTGAAATCTAGAAAAACATTATTTCGAGTTGAAATTGTACGAGGGGTATTCAACAAATTTTATTATTAGATTTATGTCATTTAATTTATTTTCTTGATTCTTTCGGTCTTTACTTGGCGGAAATTCATCATATATGATTTAAAGTAAAACTCTTTATTTCCGCTAATATTTATTGTTTACACAACAATTATTTCGACAATTACAGTTTGACTTCATCAGGTGAGTATGGTACTTTTATAAAATCGGTTTCCTTAAATACAGTTTTGAGCAAAAAGAAACGTGATAACATGAACGTTTTCTTTTTGGGAATATTCAGAATTTATTCGAAATGTTCAATAACGGGGATGGGTTTAAATCTGTCTGATCGTTAAGTAAAATATATTTTTTATGATGCCGGTTTATTTTTAGTGCTTCTAAAAGGCCAGTTTGTTCCCTATATGGGAAACTTCAAAATTATGGCCAAAATAATGTCCTGTTTCTTGAAGGTGGTTGACATAGGTAGAATTTTATTTATTTTTAACAAATGTATTCTGATGTTCTTTCATCCTATTTTCGAGAGTGCCTGTTTGGCCGATGTACCGATAAGATTAAATAAAAATACAATATTTGGTCCTGACAGGTAGGGTGACGCAACTATGAGTGATAGTAACACTTGAGAAAAGAGTCAGAAAGAAAACTCAACCTCCGAACCACTAACACATGTAGTTTCAGTAATTGATAAAATTAAGGTTACACAGATCGAAAATCTTCTAATATCCTAACTAACTATAGTTAGTGTGCAAAAAAATATAACAATAGCAGCCAATTGAGCATACATAACTTGGCAATAGGAACATGTAACAAAAATATTTATTTTCGAAGAAATGTAACACATTTTTTGATTTGAATGATTTAAGGGTTTCGTAACTTTATCAAAACAACAATAAATCACAAAAGGAGATGAAAAAAAAACGAACAAGGAAGTATATCAGTCCAGTTTATTCAATTACCACAATAAAAGTAGATATATCTGATCTTTATCAATAGCAATAAAATTCCTTAAAACTATTTACCATAAGTATTTATTATAACAGATTGATTTCACTTTCTATTTGAGAAATTCTAAAAACTATATTTGGCACTTCCAAACACAACCATGACTTTTCTGTACTTTTCAAACCTTTGGACAAAGTCCAACTTTTGTGCAAACCGTTCGCTTGTCGGCCTTGTGTATCAACAGTATGTAAATATCTTTTCCTTTCTTCAGTAGGATTTCTTGACACTGAAAACCAATGATGATGATATTAATAACTTCATATCACAATGTCAGAGAAATATAAATCAAGGATGATCCAACGAAATTGGAATTTCAAATAGAACAATGTCTCTCTCTGTAGCTATTGAAATATACCACTGGCATCAAAATGAAAACAACGCCTGATAATATTTGGAATATTTCAATAATTTTTGGAATACTTTCTTAGGTTCAAGATAAGTAAACATTTTAAATTGGATAAACGAACTGATGTGAAGTCAGAACCTTTCGCGTGTTTGTTCAACCCTTGAAAGTTTCAAAACACTGAATTCTGCGTTCTCTCATCCAAAAGTTAAACGTGATTTTCTGAAATTTTAGAACTATTTTGAAGAAACGGAAAATCGCATGAAAACAAAAAGCATATGGCTAAAAGGCTCCTTTCTTCGATCTGCATCTTTATAAATTGGCAAGAAAATGGATATATTGAACAAAAAAACTTTTCATACTCTTTGCTTGAAACAGATAAGAAAAAATTCGAACAATTTTCGTAATTTATCTTGACGTAATTATGCACGAGCCTTCGTGTCTGAAAGTTTCAAGTTTTTATCTCTTTCCCTTCCAAAGTTGCTGTGTTTATGGACGGACCGGCAGAACAGAATTACTTTTGATCTTGGATTCTTCATCAGTAATTCCAATCTGGTTGTTTGAGACTATTTTCAGCTCAGAATTGAAAAATTACAGACATTTGGGCAAAACGATAGTTCTCAAACAAGTATTCAAAAATTACTCCAATTTTCTGCAAACCACTGCTTCAAAACCCTTCTTATGGAAGTGCTGCAGCCACTCAGACCCAAAAGACGAAGAATTCCCTTGTTCTTCAGCCTTCATGAAACCATGCTTGACAAGCATCCACCACAGAATTCAGAGTTCGGTTTACCCAAAGGCTACCCTTACCTTGGTCAGTATCTGACTGAAGGATACACTACGACTAACTGAGTTTATCAACAAGAAAATTGGGGATTGAAAGCTCAATTGATTCTAAATTCCCAAACTTTTAATTTCTTAAATTTCAGGTTCTTAATTTTTGCATGCTTGTTCTAGGGAACAGAGTTATATCGTTTTGCCCAAATGCCTGTAATTTTCAAATTTTGAGCCGAAAATGGTCTCAAACGACTAGATTGGACTGAATAAGAGGTCAGTTATGTTCGCCAATGAGCAAAATACCATATGAAGATAGCAAATTATGAAGAAGAATACTTGCAAGCTATAATTGTAAAAATCAAAACTCTGCCCTATGATCTGACTGTTGCTCCAGTCTAGAGCCCTTCAACTTCAAAAAAGAAAATTTCTGAGATTTCTTTCAAGTTCTAGGACCTAAATTTATTACTGGACTATAGCAGCATGCAAACTCTATTTGGATCAAGACTGACCACAACATTTCAACTTTCCAACATACCCTAACAAAACTTCTGATCTGTTGGACTTTTTCATATCAAATGGCGTTTCTACAATCTATATGGATATTTTCCCCAAGCTATGATGTATCTTCTGACCATTCTCCTGTCACAGCAACAATAAGTATTTTTGTAATACACAAAAAACCTACTCCTAAGCTGCATAATCAAAAGACAAACTTGGCTGAATATAGGAAGAAATGAACTCAAGACTAGAGTCTTTCTGTCTGAGCCATTCTGGCCTGAAACATTCGAAAGCGTTCCTTGGAACGGCTTCGAACTAAAAGATGGCAGACCTAGGTTTGGAAAAGGCCAAACTCAGAATACTTGTCGGAATTATGACAGGTCACTGCTGGCTGAAAGCGCATTTGTACAAAATCGGTCTGGCCGAAGATGATGCAGGCTGTACCTTGAGGACACTGAAACAGATATGCACATCGTTTCAGAGTGCCCAGCGGTGAGTCGCTTCAGATTCAAGGTCTTTGGTCATGCTATTATAGCCCACTGTGAACTGAAAAAACTGCCCCCGAACAAGATTATCGAATTTGTCCAAAAACTGTATCTCATTGGGGAAATATAAATTAGGTGTGAACCACAATAGCCGCTCACTATAAATAATAATAATAATGTCCAGCAGATCTAATTATAACATATTAAGACCGTTTTCTGCTGAAAATCTGCAAATTTCATCTAAATTTGTAGAAAAAACCACAAGATAGATAGCCTTTATCTCACCTGCTTGCGGCTTTTGACAGGCATAGCACGGCAAGTTTTTTCCAACACATGTCGCATATCGTGCTGCGTTTTTGGATTAGCGATGATTTTCGACATTGTCCAAACTATCCTTTTGCATAGGTAACAAACATCTTTCGGCGGTTCTGAAAAAATCAATAAATAATTAGTACTCCACTTAAAAACATTCACTGCAAAAGACTCACCATCCACGAGTTCAAAAATATCAGAATTACAGAGCTTCAGATAAGGACATATGTCGCTGGGTTCCAATACTTGTATCAACAGTTGAATGATGGTATCCCCGTAATCTCTGACGAAAAGAGTGCAATCTTTCTTCAACACATCAGGTAAATGTTGGCATATGTTACGGACAGTGTCTTCTATACTTCCCTATAAAAATTATAAAATAACTAGTGTGAATTTTGAAAAAAGTTGAGTGGTCTTTACCTCATGTTTTTTTAATTGGTCATCGACTTCTTGCATGATTGTTTTACAAAGAAAACATTCTGCACCATTTCCTTTCAGAGACGGTTCCACTATCGGCTGGTTATATGTTTCGTATCCTAAAAACCAAACATGGAAAATTATATAAATGCATTTGAATACATCCATAAATTATATGAAAAGGTTTGGGTAAATAAAATGAGAAAACTGTTTATGGTTTATAACCGATAATGCTTATTTCAATTGAATTTGTAGCTGTTGTAATTAATCGAATAACTGATCTAACTTTACCTTGAATAAATTGATTTGAATAAGCAAAAAAATTAATAATATGTTAAATATATATGTTCACCTTTTCATCAATTATCTAATGATTGATTATTAAAACGTCTAACATTTCTTTTTCACTCTATCGCTTGTATCAATTAAACACCTGATGTATTTTATACAGTTACATTTACAGGTATTTACACAAATAGAAAAAAGTCTTAACTCTCTAATACAATCGGTATTAAGATTACAGAACTTTACCCTCGAAAGTTTCTGTCTTTAACGTCTAAACAGTCTTTAATATCTCAACCGTCTTGTAACAGTTAAACCGTCTTTAATATCTAAATACCGCGTAACGTCTTTTGGCTGGCTTCCTTCAGAGTCATCTTTGGCTTGAATTGACCCTCTCGGTCGATCTGACTTCGTTTGTGATCCCCTGTTCCGAAGTCCACGATTCCTCTTCAAAAAAAGCCGTTAGGCTAAATAAAGGCACATTATTGTTTTGAAAGCCGATCCTTTCAAGAGTATGTATTGTTTCCTCTCAAATTTGAATTGAAGTAATTGTTCCTTTGTCTTATTCACATGAACTATCGGGTGTTTTTTTTAGAGATAGAACTTTAAATTGAAATAAAACACATTTTAATTATGATTGAAGCCATTTTTTTTTATTTGAAAGAATTTTATTATATTTATTCATAAGATTCATAAGAAACACAAATTTAAAATAACAGATTTTGATCCGGTAAGTGAGAATATCATTCGAGTCAATATGCACCTGTTTCAGACTCCACTGACAATATTGGGCGTATATGCAGTATCCAATGACGAGTCCTCGAATATTAAGGAAGAATTTTTCGAAACACTGAATGATGAAATATATAAGATAGGAAAAACCAGAAAAGTCATTATACTTGGAGACCTGAATAGTAGAGTAGGACGAAAAATACAGGACAAAGTAGTTGGTCCATATGGGGAAACAACTCAGAATGATAATGGAGAAAGGCTAATAGATATATGCGAGAGTCACCAACTGAAAATACTCAATGGATTTTTCAAACACAAAGACGTTCACACGTATACTTGGGTACAACATACGTGAAATTTAAGATCTATAATTGACTATATAATAACAAAACAGAACAGTGGAGTACAAGTGAACGATGTCAGGGCGTACAGAGGTGTTACATGTGGGTCAGATCACTACCTAGTTAGGGCCAAAATGTTTTTTCAATACAGACATACGAATCCTAATAAAACACCGATAACTGAGGAGACAGAAAAAATAACGACGAAAAAATATAATACAGAAAGCCTGATACACGACAGCATACGAACACTATACCAACAGAGATTGAACCAGAAACTTGAAGATCCAACTGAGGAATCTGTGAATGAAGTATACGAGAACATAATAAATAGTATACAAACAGCAGCGGAGGAATCTCTTGGTGTTAAGACTAGATTTCAAAATGATAAACCTTGGTGGAATGATCAAATGGAAGAACTGGTAACAGAGAAGAAGCAACTGTACCAAAAATGGATGAGTACAAAATCCGAAGAGGATAAAAGAGCATATATGGAAGTGAAAAGATAGGCTATTACGAACAAGTGCTAACAGAAAACAGGACAGAATATTCCTCGATTACACCCTCAGAAATACTGATTGAAGGAGAGGAAATAAACATCAACCTTGCCACACTTGAAAGAGCTGTAACAAAGTTGATAAATGGCAGAGCGACAGGTCCAGAAGGAATACCAGCGGAATTGATGAAATGTGGAACAAGAAAACTCTTCGAGGCTCTGACCTGGTGCATGAATAAGTTCATAAATAGCGCTCCAGTACCGAAACAATGGAAAGTAGCCTACATTTCCTCAATCCATAAAAAAGGGACTAAACAAAATTGTGCTAATTATAGAGGCATTTCAGTGTCAAGCACGATGAGTCGCCTCTATGGAAGGATTCTCAGAGATCTTAAAGAATCCAAATACAGCTGTCAAGAGAAAGAGGAACAGTCTGGGTTCAGAGCTGGTAGAACATGCACGGATAACGTTTTCTGCTTGAAACAACTGGTAGAGAAACGACTGAGCACAAACCAAGAAAGGCATCTTATGTTCATAGACCTTCACGAAGCGTATGATACAGTACCCGTTAAAAAACTATGGAATGTATTACAGGAGTCGAATATTAATCACACTCTAATTAAGGCCTACAAAATCTTTATGAGAATTCAGAATCAAGAATAAAAGTAGGTAATAGAATATCAAGAAGTTTTCCGGTCAGCAAAGGATTGCATCAAGGCTGCTGTGTATCAACCACGCTCTTCAAAATCTATGTTGCCAGAGCTCTTGCTCTTTGGAAGAGAAAATGTAGGGGAATGGGAATAGACCTGGGCATCACTTGTCTTTTTACGCTCCAGTTCGCCGATGACCAAGTCATAATTGCTAGTGAAAAGGATGACTTGGAATATATGCCTCGAAAGTTGCAGGAAGAGTATAAACAATGGGGTCTAGAACTTAACACCGAAAAGACCAAATATCTTCCTATCGGAGGGGAATTAGCAAACATTCAACTCGATACAGAAGAAATCGCTTCCTGCACTAGCTACACATACTTGGGGGTTGAGTTTGATATTACAGGCAAGGACGATCGGGAAATTCAGAAACGGATAAACCAAGCCAGGGGTCTTATCTCATGTTTAAACGGAGTCTTTTGGAGTAATGAAATAGGAAAAAAGCGAAAATACAACATCTACGAAACAATGATTAAGAGCTCATTATTGTATGGATCGGAAACGTGGCGAATCACAGAGAATTACAAAAGGAAACTGGAGGCCACAGAAATGGATGTGTTTAGACGAACATTAGGGATATCTAGAAGGGACCGAATACGGAATGAAGATATTCTAATGAGAATGGGAATGACAGACGTTGAACGCAGGCACCTTGTTTGGTACGGACATGTACAGAGGATGGATGATGCTAGACTACCAAAGCAGATGATGGAGTGGATACCATCACATCGTAGAAAACGAGGAAGACCGAGAAAAACTTGGATGGAGGGGGTTTCTAAAGCGATGAGCTCAAGGAACCTGGCAGAAAACCAGTGGATTGACAGGAGATCATGGAAATTGGGCATCGGACAACGACGAAAGACGTTTTAAAACCGATATATATATATATATATATATATATATATATATATATATATATGTTGCGGCGTGAGTCTTTCCATGATAATTTGTCAATGCTTACTGACTTGTATGGCTTGTACCTTCTGTCAAATCAGTTATCCTTATCGAAAGTTCTATCACCCTAAAAAACACCCGATACTTGGCAAAAACTCGACGGAACTGCCCGAGCAGCCAGTTTCATTGTTTATACACCCATACTAACATACAACACTTCAATATTCATTGTTAATTAGTCAAATTAAATTTATCATATGCATACTGAGTTATTAGTGTCATCACACAAGCAATACCCAATGAGAAACCATCAATCACCAATCAAACATTAGTAAATCAATTGAAAAATCTCACTAGATAAAACACTAAATATCTTGGCAAAGTTCGTTAATGAGCGAAATCGGTTCACGTTTGAAACACTTATTCCTATATTTTTGATATTTTCCAAACTACAAATCTGAATTTTGCTTTTTAGAACAATAACGCACATTTTTGGCATTAAATCCAACAATAATTCTCCAATTCCCAATCTATTCTAAGGGTTTTTCAGGTGACAAAATACTATAAAATAAAATAGAAAAAGGCTTTTTAAATCTGTTTTGATATTCAAATTTTGACAAAATACTTCTCAAAAACATATCATCGGATTTTTTTTTAGTAAAGTAATAACAAACCATTATGTAATATTAGCAGGGTTTAATTGTAATAATCCACCATAAAGAGATACACCAGAAAAACAAATAAATTATTATTTAAAAAATTTATTATGCATTCATATCACAGTACACCCACTATTTTTAATGATAAATGATCTTTCATAAGCTTAAAGACATCTTTATTAGGAAATTCAGAGCAGAACTGCGGTTTACTTGTTTACTATCCATCTATGTATATTTAAAAAAACATATTGTAAAACTATATAGTGGTTGTCTTAATCTAACCCTAATTAAACAATTTAAGTTTTGTCAATTCGAATTGGTAAATCTTAATAACATTTTAAATTACATAATTTCGCTTCGTAAAAACTGCAGAAACCGTTTCAAAAGAAGACGGTCATTTTAGCATCCCTATTTTCCATCATCAACTTAGTTCCAACACCGCAAACTCCTATCTTGCGGCAGATTTTCTTCTTGTTGAACGAATGTTCAATCAAGTCAAATATTTCTGTTCCATATTTCTCGATGATGTTCCGACACTAAAAAAAAAAATTACAAGTATGTTTTATCAACCTGTATTTAAAGGAAAATTTACCTTGGTTTGATCTCTGGAAGGTAATGCTCGACAAGTCTTTTCGAGCACGTGTTTCATGGCGTGATCAACTTTGGGATTGGCCAGGATCTTTTCCATGGCCCAGACTGCTGCCTCACAGACTGGACAATCAAAGATTTCAACTGAAATTGAGGAATTGACTGATCAGGATTTAAGTTCTTCTCAGAAAGGTGTATTTTGTAATTTTGAAATGTTTGACCAAGTAATTCAAAAACTGTAAAGATCACTACTTATGATGAGAAAAAAATTAAGATAAAGCTAAAAGCTTGAAGCAAATTTCAAAACCTGTACACAATTCCTAGTGAGAAAAATCGAAACAAAACCCAAAAATTTAAAGCAAATTATACAGCTATAAACAGAAAATTAAGGATGGATAAATTTACATAAACTTAAGTCTATTGTACTCCGTCTTTCTAAATGTCTAAGTACCATATACCATCGCTTACGTCTCTAGACTGACCAGCAATAAACTTAGCATATTTCAGGGGCCAATAGGAATCTACTCTTAAATATTCGCAATCATGGGAAATACTTGAAGATTGAGAGTTCGGATTCACTAGCTCCCAGTAATAATACTTTAATCTGAAAAGCGTATTCCAAACTGTCAACCCAAAAGAAATGTGATAAAATAAATTGGAATCAGACGTTCAATATCCGACACAAAGATGTTGAACCAAACGATATTTGAACGTTTATTGTATTACTTAAACAAATTTAAAGAGTTTCGTTGAAGTCTTAAGTCACCTGATATGGTTGAAATGTTAGTAAAGATGGATGATATTCTATTAAAAGCTTGATATTGTTTCATCAAGAAACAAATGTTAATTAAATAAAAAGTAACTTACCCCATGTAAACTTCAAAAATAACAAGAACAAAACCATCACCAAGGACACTATCCCACAACTTGCAGTAATCGACACATAAAATAGCAACAATCGTTATACAGTATGGTGCAAATGTATGGAATACATTCATTTTTTCTCAAATAATCAATTTTTGTTACAAATGCTGAAACACGTCGATTTATATTTCTGATTACTCAATTTTTGACATTCATGGGAAAGAGATTACGTTATTGATATGGTCGAGATTTTCTTGAAACGTAAGAATAGCATCTACATTTTTGTCTTCAGGAATTAGCTTTCTACCACTTTTACGAAGATCTTTTACACCTCCTATTTCTCTAGATTTTTTTTCAATTTTGCTCAATTGATTGAGAAATAAGTTGTTTCTCGGTTTGGAAACTGCGCGTTGAATAAATTATATACTTCTTTTTGGGTTCTCGTTTCATCCCCATAGCCGATCATAATTAAAATTTTGATTAGTTTTTTCTGTCAATCTCATTTTCAAATTGATTTACTTACGATTTGAAAGTCTTTTAAGACCAAATAGTCGTTGCTCTTTCTGTGGTTTCTATGGTTCTATGTTCATTATTCAGACCTCTGCATGTTGCAAATGAAAAAGAAGTGTTTACGTTATGCATGTGAGAATGTTTTATTTTTCAGTTTATCGCTGAAGGTTAAGCATTTATTGTAATTTTAATAACCTTGATAAGTAATAGTACTGTAATAAAAAAAATATGAGACTAAAAGAACTTGTTTGTATTTACACTATAAAATAGATCCTACGATAATCTTCAAATTGAGGTGTACATACTTTCCTTTAAAGAAAATAGTCGACGTCATCACGGCCATTTCAATAACGTAACCTCTTTCGCATGAATGTCAAAAATGGGTTAATCAGAAATAAAAATCGGCGTGTTCCAGCATTTTTGAACAAAAATTGGTTATTTGAAAGAAAATGAATTTATTCCATACATTTGCACCATACTCTATAAGGCGATTCCAAAGTTAAGGCTATTTTACTGCTTTTACAACTCAAAACAACATTTTCAAAAAATTTCTGTGGCAAGTACCTTCTTCAATTATAAACGGAGAATCTGTTGAAAGTTGTCACTGTTTGCTCATCATAAACTCATATAGTATCCACATCTAAACAACAGTCTACGTCAATATGCAACATATCCAGTAGTGCGTTATCAAAATGAAATTAAAAATATCGATATCACGTAAGATATTTAATTGACCGATGATTTGCTAGAACATTTGAATATGAATTTGAACTGTTTCGGCAATTACTAATTGGTAATTGATCACAATTAAAAATTAAAAAAAGGTTTTAGAAATTACTATGATTTACCATAATATAAAAGTTTATACATGTTCTTAACTGTAGTTTCAAGACATTCCCCAAATTTAACAATAGATACAGAGTATTTAAGCAAGTGGAATATGTAATACCTCGAAACTGCTCTTATTTTGGAATCGCCTCTTATAAGTACGTGAAAATAAAAACAAGCGAAATTATAAAAACAGTGCAATGAAATTTTAGCAAATCGGTTAAAAGAAAATGTAAAAAGCCAATGAGCGTAATAATATTGGGTGTTCAGTGCAGTATTTTAATGTACATTACACTCACTAAATGATTATTAAAAAGAAAGAAATCATCACATGGCTCACAAATCACCAAGATATTAATATGGTGCTAACCTAAGCATGTATCTCAATTTCTTTGTCATTATGGGATGGATGATATTGTTAATATTATATTATTGTGCTGCTAGCTGATCATTTATATAGGGTATGTCTTTAAGTTGTACATTTATTTTAACCATAGATTCCTCTAAAATTTCAAAATTACCACGAAGAAGTGTTTGAATATTGGAAAGGCGATGTCTAAATAATTTTATCATCATTTTATATTTCTTTTGATTCTTTATTAGTTAATTTTCACCACATATGATGATAATATATATATCTATAAAGTGATACATTGTACATTCTGTCAAGAAAGTACCGGGAATTATCGATTTAAATCTGGCGGGGCAATGAGGCAGGTAAAAATTGTTTTTCCTAGGTTGGTACCATTGTCCTTAATTACTATGCCAAGCTTGAGCGGGATCTGTCAATTAGTGTGTTTGCAACAGCTGATTAAGTCAGTCGATGTCAGAGTGCGTGCCGATTTTTACGTTGACCAAAGAATTTGTTTAAAGTTTTGTGTTGCAAATGAATTTTCGTGTGCCGATGCATTGAAAATGTTGCAAAAGGCCTTTGGTGATAATGCTCTATCGAAAACTCGTGCATATTAGTGGTACAGAGCCTTCAAGGACGGTCGTGAAGTGGTCGCCCATCGACGGCTTCGATCGAAGATAACGTCGATAAAATTAAGGAAAGGATGCTGGAAAACCGTCGTACCAGCTTGAGAGAGATAGCACATGATCTTAAGATATCCCACGAGTCCGCACGTACGATTTTGATTGATATTTTGGGCATGAGAAAGGTGGCCGCACGACTCGTACCGAAAGACCTGAATTTTCTTCAAAAACGTCATCGCGAACAGGTTGCTTCAGACATGCTGGATCGCTGTAATTCCGATTCTACATTCATGGAACGCATTATAACTTGATTGATGAGACCTGGGTCTACGAGTACGATATGCAAACAAGCCAGCAATCATCGGAATGGGTGGCAAAAAATGAGCCGAAACCGAAAAAACCACGCCAAAGCCGCTCGAAAATGAAGGTGATGCTCATTGTTTTCTTCGATATCCGTGGCGTGGTGCACTACGAATTCGTTCCAGAGGGTCAGACGGTAAACAAGGAGTATTACCTAGGCGTTATGAAACGTTTGCGTGAGCGTATCCGTAAGAAGCGGCCAAATTTGTGGGCGAACAACTCATGGATTTTGCATGACGATAACGCGCCTTCTCACCGAGCTACGATTGTGACTGACTTTCTCGCCAAAAACTCAACAAACATGCTTCAGCAACCACCGTATTCGCCGGATTTGGCTCCCTGCGACTTTTTCCTCTTCCCAAAACTAAAATTGCCCCTTCGTGGCACCCGTTTTGAGTCGATTGAAGCCATAAAACAAAATTCGGCGCGAGAGCTAAAGTCCATCCCGGAAAGTGCCTATAAAAAATGTTTCGATAATTGGAAGTGCCGTTGGCATAGATGTATTGGAGCAAAGGGAGCCTATTTTGAAGGCGACCCAATAAATTTTGACGATTAAATGTAAAAATGTTGTTTTAATTGAAAATTCCGGTACTTTCTTGACAGAGTAGTATTTAGGACATGTTTTTAAAATTTAATTCTAAATGTTTTCACGAGATTTATTTTGATTAAAATCTGTAGATAGAGGTTCTTGTGAATTAATTTCAGCTATTATTCTGTACTAGATTCCTCTCATAAAATAAAACACATTTTTAATTTGCCATTTTTCTAGATTCGATGCAGGTAAAAGGGTAAAAGTATTTAAACATTTCACAATATTATAATACGTTCCTGACTATTTAAATGACTTGCCTGATTTTTATTCAATATCTAATTGTTTCCACTATAAGATTATACACAATCATTCAATTGTCTAGAGTAACTGAAGACGTGAGTTCAAAATGTAAACCACATGCTCAAAATCATATTCATACACAGCCTTTATTTATTCATCCATTTTGACAAAGAAACTGTAGCACAAGAGTGCGAAATTTAGTATTGTGTCGTTTGACAGATAACATTACAACTTCCATCATTTGCGAAGAGGGTGAATGGAAATTCACGTAATCCTTCAAAGGGAGTGTAAAAAATTAACAAGGAGTCAAAGATAGATGGTTAGTGAACTATGACAGTTTTTCGACTTTTAGAAATCCCTGCCTTGTTACCAGAAACAATTGATCATGTAAAAACTACTTCAGTGTAAACATTCAACTGAAACTCTTATTAAATGTTCTGCAAACATAGAATCCAACTTGATATTGAGGAAGGAGCACCGGTGTTCCTTTATTCTGTCAAAGGATCTTCCGATTTGTCCAATATAAGGTTTTGGGCTGGTACCTCATGATAATTGTTAAAATACCTGATAAATGTGATTTGTTTATTTTAGGTTCAGAGTTTTTTAAAATTATTCCAAAAGAATTATTGGTTCTGAAAGATATGTTTATATCTATGTTATTTGAGGAGATGGTTTACCATTGTACATGAGGGAATTGAAATTTTTTTAGTTTTTAACTCCTAAATAGCATTTTTATATTGTTTTCTGGCTATTATACTGTCTATAATTGATGACACAACCGTTATCAGTTGATATTTATTCTATTAAATTCAATTCTTGATTGAAATTATTCAAATATGATATCTATGTGATATGCTGATAATTTATCTTGGATTGGATGAAACGAGTTTTTGGGAGTTTATAAAAAATAGAAACATTAGTTATTGACTCTAGCTATTGTTAAATCCAAATAATTTCATGAGTTTTCCAGTTTCTACTTCCATTGTTAACTCAATACTTTCATGTTTTCCAATTTCTACTTCCATTGTTAACTCAATACTTTCATGTAATAAATTCAAGTAATGGACCAATAAACAATGGTGTTGGCGATTTTCCTTATATATATATATATATATATATATATATATATATATATATATATATATATATATATATATATATTAGGAGTACAAATAAGTTTCCGCCGTTTTTTAACACAAATTAAATATTTATTATAGAAGAACAGTAATATAAATTTATTTAAAATATTGCCCATCACTTGCAACCACTTTTTCCCATCTCTCAGGCCGCATTCGAATCCCACGTTTGAAGAACTCCTTGTCTTTTGAGGCTATCCACGAATCAACCCAATTTTTGGTATCCTCATAAGATGTCAACCGCTTCGCCGTCAGAGCATGTGCCATGGACCGGAACAAGTGATAATCGGACGGTGCAATGTCTGGTGAATACGGCGGGTGGGGTAACACTTCCCAATCAAGTGTTTCCAAGTAGTTTTTCACGGGAGCCGCAACATGTGGACGAGCATTGTCATGCAGAAGAATAATTTTTTCGTGTCTAGAATAGTATTGAGGGCGTTTTTCCTTCAGAGCTCGGCTCAATCTCATCAATTGTGTTCGATAGAGGGCTCCAGTAATTGTTCCGCTCGGATTAAGCAACTCATAATACACTACACCTAGCTGATCCCACCAAATACACAGCATAAGTTTTTTTCCATGAATATTCGGTTTTGAGGTTGATTTTGACGCGTGGCCAGGTAATACCCATGAGTTTCTTCTTTTTGGATTGTCATAATGTATCCACTTCTCATCACCAGTTACGATACGATGTAAAAAACTTTTTTTTTATGTCTAGCTAGCAGCATTTCACACATAATCGGCGTTCAATATCTCTCGGCTTTAATTCGTACGAAACCCAATTTCCTTGTTTATGAATCATTCCTAATGATTTTAAACGATGTGAGACTGCTTGCTGAGTGACTTTTAATGTTAGAGCAAGTTCTTTTTGTGTTTGAGATGAATCTTCCTCCAATTCTGCATCCTCGTAAATTTTTGGCCTTCCACTGCGATCTTTGTCTTCTACGTCGGAATCACCATTTTTATACTTTTGAAACCACTCTCGACACGTTTTCTCACTCAAAGCACCCTCACCATATGCTTCTACGAGCAATTGATGCGCCTAAGCAGCAGATTTCTTTAAATGAAAGAAGTAAACTAATAATTCCCGCAAATTAAGCTTACTTGGCTCAAATTTTGACAATTTCAACTTATAAAAATTATATATTACCAATATAAAATCAGTGATATTAATAGGTAATGTTGTTCTTGAATGTCCAAACTATTTTTTAAGCCGGTTATCATCTGCGAAAGCTAACCGAAACTCCGTACCGCGCCATCTACAATAAAACGGCGGAAACTTATTTGTACTCCTAATATATAATAATATATTTGTTTATATGTGGGCGAAAGGATAGCAAGCTGTTCCCTGGCAATTGTGTGAAATTAAAATGAATTTGGAGAAAAAATTATGTTTCGCACAGCAGAAAAGTAGATTGAATGGTTTCACTGGTTTTCTAGCCGCGACATTAATTCTTATGCTTTTCCGATTATTAAAACAATTAAATATTTTGGTAACAAGGTCAAAAAGATATCATAGCTCGGTAACATACTATTTTTACCCCTGGTTAACTGGACTTAATTTGCTGCAAATGACTTCAATAATAGCTCCTTTGAAGGATTACGCTGAATTCCCAATCAAACTGGTAGCAGTGTTGAATCACTCACCTTTCATATCCTGTAGTTCTGGAGCTGCACACAGTTGAATTAGCGAGCAGATATCCGCGGGTGCAACATCGTCCTTCAAAAACTTGACTATAATTCCAATATATTTAGCGACAAAATCGTCACAATTCTGGGTGTCCACGCCGGGAATAATACTGCACACGTTCTCTAAAAATTGGATTACGGCCTTCTGTAATGGAAACGTTTGAATGAAACATGTACAAATCCAAATTAATAATTTTCTAACATGGAATATAATAGAGGGACCGGAACAAAATGCCCTTTTTGCGCATGTCAATATTTGATTGTCATTTGTACTTCGAAGTCGCGTCAAAGACATTTTAAGGTTATTGTGACTTGTTCAATTCTAAATAATTAAATATTAAGACTTTTTTTTTGCAAATTTGGGGTAATAAGCCAAATACCAGAAGAGCATAGCCGGCATTGTATGCTTTTTGAGTTCTTTAATCGGCGATTATCAACAGAAAAAGCGTTATTCTGCAACACGACAATGCAAGATCGTATTGTGTAAGACGAACTTTGGAAAAAATTAATGAATTGGGGTGAGAGGTACTGCCTCACCCACCATACTTGGATGATGTCCAAAATGCCATCTCGAGATATTTTACTCAAAAACCAATGGATTTTTATCGGTCCGGCATTGAAAATTTGCACACTAGATGGCAAAAGGTTGTTGACAACGAAGGTGATAATGTTATGGTTTAAAACTGACACAAACAAAAGACAGATTCTTGATCTAAGCTTTTATTTGAATATCAAAACAGATTAAATCTGTTAGTCTTCTACAATTTTAATTTCAAAAAAATTTTTATTCAAAAAACTTTTAGAATTAAATTAATGTCTAAAATAAGCACCGCTTGCGTTTAATAGACGTATATAATCAAAACTCAATATACTACTCTGTCAAGAAAGTACCGGGAATTTTCAATTAAAACAACATTTTTACATTTAATCGTCAAAATTTAATGGGTCGCCTTCAAAATAAGCTCCATTTGCTCCAATACATCTATGCCAACGGCACTTCCAATTATCGAAACATTTTTTATAGGCGCTTTCCGGGATGGACTTTAGCTCTCGCGCCGAATTTTGTTTTATGGCTTCAACCGACTCAAAACGGGTGCCACGAAGGGGCAATTATAGTTTTGGGAACAGGAAAAAGTCGCAGGGAGCCAAATCCGGCGAATAAGGTGGTTGCTGAAGCACGTTTGTTTTGTTTTTGGCGAGAAAGTCAGTCACAATCGTAGCTCGGTGAGAAGGCGCGTTATCGTCATGCAAAATCCGTCTGACCCTCTGGAACGAATTCGTAGTGCACCACGCCATGGATATCGAAGAAAACAATGAGCATCACCTTCATTTTCGAGCGGCTTTGGCGTGGTTTTTTCGGTTTCGGCTCATTTTTTGCCACCCATTCCGATGATTGCTGGCTTGTTTGCATATCGTACTCGTAGACCCAGGTCTCATCACCAGTTATAATGCGTTCCATGAATGTAGAATCGGAATTACAGCGATCCAGCATGTCTGAAGCAACCTGTTCGCGATGACGTTTTTGAAGAAAATTCAGGTCTTTCGGTACGAGTCGTGCGGCCACCTTTCTCATGTCCAAAATATCAATCAAAATCGTACGTGCGGACTCGTGGGATATCTTAAGATCATGTGCTATCTCTCTCAAGCTGGTACGACGGTTTTCCAGCATCCTTTCCTTAATTTTATCGACGTTATCTTCGATTGAAGCCGTCGATGGGCGACCACTTCACGACCGTCCTTGAAGGCTCTGTACCACTAATATGCACGAGTTTTCGATAGAGCATTATCACCAAAGGCCTTTTGCAACATTTTCAATGCATCGGCACACGAAAATTCATTTGCAACACAAAACTTTAAACAAATTCTTTGCTCAACGTAATCACCCATAGTAAAAATCGGCACGCACTCTGACATCGACTGATTTAATCAGCTGTTGCAAACACACTAGTTGACAGATTCCGCTCAAGCTTGGCATAGTAATTAAGGACAGTGGTACGAACCTAGAAAAAAAAATTTTTACCTGCCTCATTGCCCCGCCAGATTTAAATCGATAATTCCCGGTACTTTCTTGACAGAATGTATAATGTCAAATGGAATAAATAAACCAACAGATATAAAAAAGTCATTAAAATTAATAAATAAATATTTAAAGGATACAAAATTTTGTTTCTGATCTTACCTTTAAGAACACCAATTGCAATGAAATAAGGAATTACTTTGTTTTCTATCACTTTTTATTATAACTGATATACAGTGACTCGAGTTTCGTAGTGTTTACTACATTTTCAAACTGAATGAACAAATTAGATCTCAACTATTTTATATAGGTATTGTAGGCTTCGGCAGAGCTTCGAAGAGAGGGGTTTTCCAAAGTTCTGTCTGTTCGTTAAGTAGTTTTATTATGGGTACGTGTCTTTTATATTTTTCAATTTCTATGGCTTCCAGGATGTCAAGTTTTTTCCCTTTCGCTTCCACGTGCAAGATAACAAGGTTGTTCAATTCTGGGAACGTGTGATCTGTAGTGAAGAAATGGTTCGCAAAATTGGAATTATTCTTCCGGTTCCTAAAAGCATATTGATGCTCTTTGTACCTTTTATGGAAAGGTCGGCCCGTTTGTCCTATATACACACTATTACACTCTTGACAACTTAATTTATAGACCCCAGAATTATTCAGTCGGTTCTCTTTGTCTTTCGGATTAAAAAAGATATTAGAAATTTTATGGGAGGGTGTGAAAGCTGTTACTATGTTAATTTTTGACAAAACTTGAGCTATTTTTTGTGAAATTGGTCCAAAATATGTTAGTTTTATGAATTGAAACACTAACTTCCGAAATCGAATTAGCGCTAATTAAAACACCGAACCCAAACTTCACCAAAGAAAAGATAAAAAACTTACTACTAACCCATACAGACTCAAAGAATAAAAAAGAAAAATCAATAGTAAAATCAATTCAAAACAAAATTCGAAATGATAATTTGATGACTAAAGCCGACAAAGGAAACTCTATTGTTACTCTATCCAAAGAAGAGTATGACCAGAAAATAAACAATTTTTTAGAGAAAGAATCGCCCATACAACTAAAAAGAGATCCCACCGCAAAAATTCAACTAAAACTAAAAACAACGCTCAAAGATGTTCAAACTATTTTATCAGATTATGATAAATTCAAACTTATTAATATGAATCCTACACCTCCCAAACTATATGGCCTTATTAAAATTCATAAAGATAATTGTCCAATACGCCCTGTGGTATCATATATTAATAGCCCCCTTGCGAAACTAGCCTCTAAATTAAACCAAATTTTTAAAGAAACAACACAATTCAACTCACTCTATTCAATAAAAAATTCAATCGAGCTCACAAAAAAACTAAAAAATGTTATCCTTCCAGTTAATAGTATTCTAGTATCGTTTGATGTAGTTAATATGTTCCCGAATATACCAAAAGTTAGAATGCATGAATATAATCGAAAATATCCTAACAAAAAATAACATCAATCCTGTGATAAAAAACGAAATTTTAACCCTTTTCGAACTTTGCGTGGAAGAAAATTACTTTCAATACAATAGTAAATTTTACAAACAGAAAGATGGACTTGCCATGGGTTCACCTCTCAGCCCATTACTCGCTGAAATCTTTATGTCCCGTTTTGAAAGAAAAATTCTAAAATCCACACACGCAAAGCATATCACTTTGTGGTACAGGTATGTAGACGATATATTGGCTTGCTTCTGCGGAACACATTCAGAATTAAATAAAACATTAGAATATCTTAATAGTTTGCACAATAAGGTTAAATTCACCATGGAAACACAATTTGATAATAAAATAAATTTTCTGGACATAACTTTAATTAACAGTAATAATGAAATTTTCTTTGATATATATAGAAAACCCACATCAACTGATACAACAATACCAAATTTTTCAAACCATCCGATCAATCATAAACTAGCTGCTTATAGATCAATGGTACATAGAGCATTTTCAATTCCTTTAGATAATATTACGTTAAAGAGGGAATTGAATACAATCAGACAAATAGCCACAAAAAATCAGTTCGAAACCAAAACTATAAATTCCATCATAAACAAAAAACAGAAGCAACTAATTCGTAAACAAATTTACCCCATCTCCAAATCAGATCATAATAACAATAAATTCATAAAATTAACATATTTCGGACCAATTTCACAAAA
This sequence comes from Megalocaria dilatata, assembly GCA_034642435.1. Lineage (NCBI taxonomy): Eukaryota > Metazoa > Arthropoda > Insecta > Coleoptera > Coccinellidae > Megalocaria > Megalocaria dilatata. The sequence continues at coordinate 33,291,196 of CM067861.1, forward strand.
AATAGCTCAAATTTTGTCAAAAATTAACATAGTAACAGCTTTCACACCCTCCCATAAAATTTCTAATATCCTTTTTAATCCGAAAGACAAAGAGAAACGACTGAATAATTCTGGGGTCTATAAATTAAGTTGTCAAGAGTGTAATAGTGTGTATATAGGACAAACGGGCCGACCTTTCCATAAAAGGTACAAAGAGCATCAATCTGCTTTTAGGAACCGGAAGAATAATTCCAATTTTGCGAACCATTTCTTCACTACAGATCACACGTTCCCAGAATTGAACAACCTTGTTATCTTGCACGTGGAAGCGAAAGGGAAAAAACTTGACATCCCGGAATCCATAGAAATTGAAAAATATAAAAGACACGTATCCATAATAAAACTACTTAACGAACAGACGGAACTTTGGAAAACCCCTCTCTTCGAAGCTCTGCCGAAGCCTACAATCCCCATATAAAATAGTTGAGATCTAATTTGTTCATTCAGTTTGAAAATGTAGTAAACACTACGAAACTCGAGTCACTGTATATCAGTTATAATAAAAAGTGATAGAAAACAAAGTAATTCCTTATTTCATTCCATTAAAATGAACTATCACAAAGTAGCGGACTACTCCATCCAATATTTATAACACCAATTGCCTTTTAAAAACATGAACACAACTTAAGGACTTCTCAAAGAATATAATTTATTTGAAATATTTAATATATTTAAATATTCGAATAAGTTAATTCAGAAATCTCTCAAAACATGCACTATATCTTCAAAAAACAAATATAATTCTAGGTAATCTCCCATATTCATGGACATTAAAAAAGTATTTGATAGTGTATAGCACGATTGTCTTCTGCACAAAACATTTGAAATATTTAATATATTTAAATATTCGAATAAGTTAATTCAGAAATCTCTCAAAACATGCACTATATCTTCAAAAAACAAATATAATTCTAGGTCATCTCTTCTTCGGTCCTAGATAATATTGAAAATAAAATATTGTAGTTATTTGATTTTGATATTTGGAATATTATCTAGGACCGAAGAAGAGATTACCTAGAATTATATTTGTTTTTTGAAGATATAGTGCATGTTTTGAGAGATTTCTGAATTAACTTATTCGAATATTTAAATATATTAAATATTTCAAATGTTTTGTGCAGAAGACAATCCTGCTATACACTATCAAATACTTTTTTAATGTCCATGAATATGGGAGATTACCTAGAATTATATTTGTTTTTTGAAGATATAGTGCATGTTTTGAGAGATTTCTGAATTAACTTATTCGAATATTTAAATATATTAAATATTTCAAATGTTTTGTGCAGAAGACAATCGTGCTATACACTATCAAATACTTTTTTAATGTCCATGAATATGGGAGATTACCTAGAATTATATTTGTTTTTTGAAGATATAGTGCATGTTTTGAGAGATTTCTGAATTAACTTATTCGAATATTTAAATATATTAAATATTTCAAATGTTTTGTGCAGAAGACAATCGTGCTATACACTATCAAATGCTTTTTTAATGTCCATGAATATAGGCTGCTGACTTGTGACCTTTTTCATTGTGGTTTGTACGTTCAATATTAGAGTTACTAATGCGTGGATGGTTGAATGATTTACTTCAATCCAAACTGTGAAAGGGGGATATTTATTCCAATTGAAATTTCGAGACGAATTCTGACGATTTTTTCAAACGTCCTTCCTAAAATTGATAAAAAGGTGATGTGCCCATAGCTAGACACTGGGTTGTAGTATGTGCAGTGTTTGAGGATTGATATAATAGTTCCTTTTTCCACTTTGTTGGGAAGTACTTTGTAGTAAGTAGATATCATGTATGTAAATACTGTATAGAAGTGGTAACAATGGAGATCCTTGTGGTACACCTTATTGAGGAGAAATGCTAATTGATTTTAACCTTCATGTTTCCCTTAAGAAGTTTCCCATAATATTTTGTTGTTAAACTGGATGTTCAGAAGACCACCCTGCCATACACTATCAAATACTTTAATGATGTCCATGAATATGGCTGCTGACTTGTGTTCTTTTTTCATTGTGGTTTGAGGAGTAAGCAACGCCATCGAAGAAATTCACTCCATAACCCACCAAAGGTCCTCTATGAAAAAAATGAAGACAAACCGGATTTTGAGTAAACTTCAAACCTTAGGAAAGAAATTTGTGAGCAGACCATACACTACAAATCCCTCCAGCGTGTTCTACAGGATTCGAATCAAGAACACAACAAAATAAAATACCTAATCAAAACCTGCCAACTGAACACTTTCAATTTTTTTTCCAGAAAAATATTACGTATATGGAAAATTTATTTTATACTGGCTCAAAGACGCAAGTCGTTGGCCATTTGCTAGAGCAATAAATATCTTTTCTCTCTCTCTAAACTGGGATATTTTTCAAGGCTAGGAAATATTTCTCTGTAGATCAGGTTCTTCTATTGTATAAAGCCGATATCAGACCAGGACTCAAATACTGCTCTTATGTTTGGAGCTCAGCACTCATGACAACTAATATATGATAACAGAAGAAGCTGCATGCAACTGAAAGAATTCCGAGAATTTTTGGTTATCACAAGTCCTTCTGCCGAATTTCAAAAACAAACATACTTACAGAAAAACTTTACTAAAATTTTGATTTTTTTTTGCCAATTATGCTTTATTATAGTTTTCTTTACCCATGACAGATGACGGCACAAGTTTTTACATCCTTGTATAAACAGTACATGTGACTGCAAAATAAGGTAGTCTGTTTTACAATAAAAAAATCCAGGTTTAAATTCTGTAGAAATTTACTTCACTTTTGTCTTCTCAATCAATAGAAAATTCAGACAGTTGCAATATGACATCACAACATAGATTATTAATAAATGCATCAAATAAGCCGTGAAAAATAAATTAACTAACCTCGTCAGTTGTCTTTGACACTTCATTTTCAAGGAGCTTCATTACTTTTTTGCAAATTATACACTCGAAACTTCCCACATTCTCTGTTTTGGTGATCGGAACAATATCGATAATGACCCCATCATAAGTATTGTCCAAGATGGCATTGGTATCTGAAATAGCAAAGATAATATGATCATTAATGGAACTACCATTATATTGACAAATAAAATAAAGATCAGTTGAAATCAAGGTAGAATAACATTGAAGCATAATGGGGTGGGGCTCCATCCTGCTGGAACCAGACATTTTCATTCAGTAGGTAGGCTTGGATCTGTTACATAAGTTGACTAACGTAGGAACAACTTCTTGTCTAATCAAAGTGAAATATTTTTTGGTTGCCCCATTTATAAATATAGCAGCACTAATATGGTTACCTATGATACCTGATGTGTCTCACACATCCAATGAGGATTCTCCGCTGATCAATATCGATAATTTTTTCGCTTTTTCACAAAATATCCAATTTCAAAGTATCTCATTCAAAAAATTGCTGTTTTATTTTTAATGTTTTGACATGTCCAAGTTCTCTAAATTGTGCATGAATTTTAGATACAGGGCCTTGTGAAATATTAAGCAATTGAGGATACCTCCGATTCAATGAGTTTGCCACTTCAACTTGACTTCTGCAATTATCCCCATAACCGAACATCATTAAAATCTCAATTCTGTGACTCTCAGTTACACATTTCATTATTACTTCTACAAGGAATACGTTTTCAATTAGGAATTTACTATTTCAATGTAAATCTCATCGCAACATCTGACTGATAACAATACACATTATTTACAGATTTTCTTTATTTATCGGCATATGTAGATAGTTGTTTAGGCATTAATGACAAAAAATGTCAACAAAACCAAGATCCATGAGCGTATCGAGAATTTATTTCAGAAAATTTCCCAACTTAATTGATAATTAGTTCATAAATTTCATAATACCATTATTTAATACATGATAAATTATTAATTTTATTATTTCAACCAGTATTATACATAATAGAGATGCATTAGTTGAAATCAGGTTAAGAGCTTTAAAAAATATAAAAATATACAAGGTTTTTCCATTTATAATAATGGACTGTTCTCAACTTTCGCGAATCACCCTGTATATTTAAATTTATGCTTAAAAAGCATTGAATTCGAAAGTTGACGTATCCTAGTGTTTTTTATAATTTTCTAACATGAGGAAACAAAGAAATTTTATTCCATAAGTGGTTTCCACACTGTATATAAACAAACACACAATATTATGAGTGTCGATTTGTTTAATCAGTTTCCCTCCTGTTCTTCCAATGGCAGTATCAATGATTTTGATGAATATTTTCTGGCTGCTTGGACAATCTGTTCGCGGTAGACGAGTTCAATCCAGGTTATTACCTTCGTATTCAGGAACGTCTTATATATTATTTTTATTTTATTATATATTATAAAAATAACAATAACCTTCCAAATGAACAAATGGAATCTTATTCCAGTCTTTTCAACATTTTAAGGGATTAATTTGGAAGTGATTCTGAAAGAAACAACTTTTAATTTCTTTTTCAAAAAGTACAAATTAAAATACCCAAACTGTATATCTGGTATTCTAGTGGAGTTCACCACGAAAAAGTGCGTCAGTACCAATAAAATATAGAGAAAATATAAACATGTTTCATCAATAATGCCCATTATGAACAATTTTTGGCAATCATTAGCCATGTTAATACATTTTTGTACAAAGAGTAAACACACATGCAAGGCTCGAGACAACTAGACAAGTTTGACTAAACAATCAAAAGGTTGGAAAACAACTTACCACAAAAGGAGGCAAACATAGTTGAATCTCTTCATTTTCAGTGATTTTGGACAATTATTTCTGAAGCGTAAGCCTATAATTCGATGGAAATCGTTAAAATTTTCTCACCTATTTGTCCAGAGAACATAACAGATTTATCTAAAGGCTTCATTACAGGTGGGGCAGGCTGGTTGTCAGTACAGAGTTTCAGGTATACGCAAACTTCCTGAGGATTCAGATCTGCTATCAACATTTCAACCAACTGGTCTGTGTAGGCATCGACGAATTGCTGACATTCACCGGCCAACTCTTTAGGTAGCTTGGAGCATAGTTTTCCCAAGGCTTCTTTGATATCGGTCTGTGTAAGGAAATCAATTTTTGAGGTTTTTGTGTATTCCATTTTCAAAGAAGAATTATGGGATATACTACATTAACGGTTAGTAAAAAATTAGGTCAAATGACGCCATTGTCTTGTTAGTATGAAAACTTTTTTATCCAATCTTATCTGCAATTGTTATTTTTTTACTGTCATGGATTTTGTGCACTCATCAAGCATAGTTATTGATGATTTACTGATTTCAAAATGGAGAAGAGAACGTCAGACAAAATAGTTACTGATTGTGTTTAAAACTTAATTACAAATAAAAATTCAGCATTACCTACAATAGAGAGAAATAAATTTTTATTGAGTATAAAACCGAAAAATATTATAATTCGATAATAAGAGTGAAACAAAGTTTTTCAAAAATTTTATATTTTTAATATACTATAAAAAATTGGCCATTTAGTTTCGAAAACTACATGATGTAGTCCAAGGTTTCTAGGAATGCAAGAAGCAACTTTTTAAATAGTTTTCTGCAATCTCTTCTCCTTACTGTCTCAAATCTACGATGTCTTGGTTGCTGAAGAAAAAACAACAGATTACATACTTTATAATTGAATAATTGTACCCCTTTCTGTTAAAATTAAATAGGTTGTTTTTCAATCATTAGTTGAATAATTTGTCAAAGTTATTTAGGTGTACCAAAGGGTATAAATTGATGTTTATATTATTTATATATTATTAAATACTACATCTGGGGGCAAAAGGCAAGAAACTAGACATACTGGAATCAATAGAGGTTTACAAAATTATCACGATCTCGCAGTAAAACTATTAAACCAGTCAATGGATCTTTGGTATTCTCCACTTATCGAAGTTTTTCACAAACTGAAGATCATACTCCTTATTAATAAACAATAACAAGCCAATTTATAAACTCCAGATTTAACGTCATTATTTATTATGTCTTTGTCATTTTTAATGAAAATTCCCAAATTATTGAAGGTTCTTAAAGTTACATTGAAATGGGAGTTTTCTTTCAAATATGTAGTTAATATTTCCAGCTAAAAAAATGTGGAAATTGAAATTTATCATTGTTTTTATTTTAAAACAAATTTTCGGTCAAGCATTAACTGAAAAAAATCTGAAGAATCAAAGTAGCACTCACTTCAGTCTTGTTATCCTTGACCATCTCCTCCAACTTCTGTACGGCAAACAAACACAAGGGGCACTTGGAGTTGTCTCCAGTCTCCTGCTGCATGAACACGTCCACATCTCTGATCTCTTCAGAGGGGCAAGCCCTTACCAGAGGGCAAATCTCGGATGGATCGATCTCTTGAGCCAGGAGGGCAACTAAGGCTGGTTCGTAAGAATCGACAAAACTTCTGCAGGTGGCATTCACCGAACTGGGAAGTTCGTTGCAAGCCTTCTCGATAACAGACTTGATCTGGTTCTGTAAGGAAATTTAATAGGTTTCATACACGATATACTTCTTTTATTGAATAATAAGACAGGATGAATATAGTATAATGCTAATAGGGGGACCAGAAAGTAATGTCATTTCTGCGCATGTCGGTATTTGATTGTCATTTGTACTTCGAAGTGGGGTCAAAGACATTTTAAGGTTATTGTGACTTGTTTACTTCTAAATAATTAAATATTAGACTTATTTGCAATTTGGGGTGGAATGGCTAGCCAAATACCAGAGGAGTAGTAACGCAACAGTTGCGACCAAAAACATTTGTGAGGTTTTTCCAAATGCAGATCTTTATTGTGAACAATTGGATCCCGTGAACCAATCTTTAATCCAAAAGTATTCGACGATTGTCAACAGAAAAGGTGTTATTCTGCAACACGAACCTTGGAAAAAATTAATGAAAGGGAAGGTACTGCTTCACCCACCATATTCGCCTGATATCACACCCTTTGATATACTTTTATTCCGATTTTCTTAGAGGCAAAAAATTTGGATAATGTCCAAAATGCCATCTCTAGATATTTTATTCAAAAACCAATTGATTTTTATAGGTCTGACATTGAAAATTTGCACACTCGATGGCAAAACGTTGTTGATAAAGAAGGTGATTACGTTATTGATCAAAAATAAAAACTGGTTAATAATTTATTCCTTTGAATAGGCGACTTTACTTTCCAGTTCACCTAATAATACACACAAAATGATTCAACAGTAGAAAGAGCATAGATGGAACTGAAGCTTGTAGTTCAATCGGTGAAGCCAAAGTGAAAAATTTCTACCAAAAAATCAAAACATTCTCAAAGTACAAAAAATTTCACAAAACCATGCGTTTTTCTTTCAATTTGAAACGAAGTCTCTTCAGAATGATTATAGGTTCGTTTATAAAAAAAATTCTCTACTAAATCGCTACTCTTACCTCTGTCTTCGGATCGGTGATGGCCTGCTGTACATAATGCAAAAAGAATTGGCAGAACTCGCAGACCTGCCTGTTGAACAACATTGGGTTATTTGGGGCGTTCAGCAGGTCAATGGGGAGTTGAGCGTCTTCGGGTCTGCCCAGTTCGCCCACAGGAGCCGGATTGGAGATGATCTGAATAGATTGGGTGCTCTTAGTCAGGGGAACCCTGGCTAATGCAGGTTTCTTGGGTGCGGTGCTAATTTCCAGGGCGTCGGCTGTGTCGATGGGTAAGAGAGGTGCAATTGGTATATTCTGAAAAAAAAAAAACAAGCTTCAAATAAGAAATTTACAATAATAATTGTAACAGAACTTGCGCCCCCCAGGCATTAGATCTTGACATGATGGCGCTCATCATGACTAGGACCCTAGTTTCGTCCCGGCGAAAAGGAGGGTTAAGTCTTGGTGTCTAACGTAATGCCATTTCGCGCCAGTTACTGGACCTGTATGGTGGAAGATCTCCGAATGGGGCCCTAGTTTTACTCAGGTGAAATGGAGGGCTGAGCCGGTCAATTAACTCAGTGACAAGGGAGTCTGTCGCAGCACAGGGCTTCTCCCTTAAAACTGGCGTACTCTACCCTATCGCAGTATGAATCTCCGGATTCTATGTAATGGCCGAGTGCGTTATGTAGCATACTGTGTTACCTCGGGTGGGTGGTTTGCCCACAGGTGTTACTTGTACCACCTGGCCACCCCATTGGTATTGGACTCGAGGGGGCAGTGGTTGAAAGTCCGCATGCTGGACTAGGGGGGTATTTCATTTATCTGTTCGCAGACCCCCATGTTCGGGATATTCTCATGAAACGACTCGGGGTTTAGCGGGACTTGACGGTTCGACAGGCCTGTCCTGGCCCCTGGATCTATGCGTAACGATTAAGGGTTTGTGGATCTCGACGAAATGGCTCCGCTATTAGTACTTGACGCCAGGATCAATCAAATGACCTCACATGGGTTCGGTGAGTCAGGACGTACAGGCCGCTAGACGGTGCTTGTACCAGGATCAATTGTAGTTGTCAATCTTGAGTTTCTCTTAGTTCATGGGACTGCGTTCGGGTGGATGGATAAGAACTCCCTCCGGCGGGTGAGTTGCGTCTCAAACCAACTCGGGTACTGACCTGCTGAGCCAGTAGGGGTTGGATAGTGCTTCGCTGCTACCAGTCAGACGGTTCTGGCTTTCGAGTCGGGGCCCAAACGGGAAGCTGGTGGGTTCATCTCTTCGGAGGGGTTCTCGCCATGCGCGATGATATGGCGTAATCCTTATCACACTTTCTACCTCTAGGGGTGGACTGTGGAGACTGCTGTGTAGTCACTTGGAAAAGAGGTATCCTCAAATAGCCAATAACTATTCTGGTAGAATTCACGTGTAACAGAACTTGGTTACATGCTTCTAGACTAAAGCAACCAACAAAGACTGCATTATGTATATAAAGACTTTATTGGAAGCAATATGTTGCTGACAGATGTTGGTTGCTTTGAGGTTAGTTTGGTTTACCAAGTCATTATGATCAGACTCGAGCCAGAGCAACGTTTGCAAACTGTCAATACAGTGCAAGCTCGTAAGTCCGAACACAACAGATTATATCTTGTTCAATATTACAGGAACTGTTAATAATCAATTGTGAAATTTTTATATGATTCTTAGGTTTAACTTCTCAATAATAAATATGTTTAAAGCACTTTACAACAAGCGGTTGAATGGTTTTAACACAATACAAGAAAATTTAAGCTGGATTACATAAAAATATGCATCAAACTATGATTTATTTGCTGTTCACTGGGTGTCTTGAGAAATTATTTAGACTCTGCATCTATGAAAATTCGATTCATTGCTTTGAACGAAATTTCAACAAGTTCATAATAATAAGATCATACTTTGTTCGTATTACAGAATAGTGAATATATAAAATTCTGTGTTCACATAATGGAGTACTTCATACTAGCGTGTGTTCAAAATAACGCGATTGTACTACTATATTTGATCAACAATTTCATTTGAACATTTGTGTTTCATTAACATATTCCTGTTACCTTTCTATAGTAGTTTGGATTGAATAAAATAAAAAAAAAAACCTATTTTTTTCGCTGCTTCAAACTGAAACCTCAAATCAAAACACAATTTTTTTTGGCGTACCTCATATTCAGATCCCCTAGGACAGATTCCAACCATGGCGCAGACAGCAGTACCATTCAATTCCTCCAACAAATACTGGTAAGCGACAGTGTAATACTGGTCAACTAAGCCAACACACTCATCGGCGAAAGACTTGGTCTCTATGCACAAGGCCTCCAGGATCTTTTTAAATTCTGCTTCCGTTGTGTTAGCTACCAACAGATCCCTTAGATGCTTGACCAACTGTTCGCAGAATTCGCAAGGGAGATCGTCATTTTCGTTGCTGAAACAATTACAATATAGAGTAGGTGAAGTTCATCAAGTAAACTCATCTAAAAAAATAATTATAATATATAAATTATGAATCTATTTGGTAAGAGTTCTGTTTTAAAATACCATACCCACAATAGGGAGCAGTCAGTGTAATGTGTTGTTTTTGCTGCATCTTTACTTGTCAATTTTGTGTGATCTCACTTTAATATCATACTGTTGCAATTGACACCAATATAACGACATTTGCATTTAAGGGCATCCATAAGTTTACTTATTCTCTTAATCTGAAGAAAGAAGAATCATCATTCTGAATATAAATAAGTGTGAAAATAATTAAAATTTGAAAAAAATTCCCCTTGAGAAATTAATTAATTACAATTAGAAAAGATTAAAAGTGAAAAATGATTTCCCAATTCCTTATTTGTACTAAAAATTTGCTCTTAATCCACTCATATACTTAAGGAGGTCTTTATTTATAATTTCATAAGCCAGAATATTAATTAAATTAATATTTTCAACAATAATGAAAACCTACCCCACAGCTACATAGCCAATGTGAGAGATGGGTGTGATCTGAATGCCTTTGGTTTCCGGTTCATTGTGCTGATGGAAGAGGGCGCTGCATTGTCCAGACAACACACACACTTCTCCTGGATTTAGATGCTCTTTTATGTGGCTATATATTTCAGTGAAATAGGTCAAGATGATGTTGCTGCAAGCGTCCGAGAGGCTCCCTGTGTTCCTGCACATCTAAGACAACAAATATGATGCTCTTTAATAAAGCGATAGGTAGGGTTAGGTGTTGGATTGAATGCTATGAGCATGCAAAAATATTTTATGTTTGTGTAATTTCGCCTTATGTAATGTTTAACTTGAAGTGATATCTTGAAGATGAAGAAACCAAGGTATATAACACTAAAAAAGGAAATATCTTGTGTTCAAGATAACATAAATGGCTAAAAACTTAACTACATGTTATGACTTGTTAACAGTACATAACAAATTACTTCCTACTGTCTGCAAACTTATCAATCCTTATATTTTCTAATATTTGAGTTATTTTAAATTGAAGCCAAAATCGAAATAACAACAACACATTATTTATTTCTATCAGTTCTTGAAATTTTACATAGCGCCCAACATGGGGCACCACTTGGATTTATTTAAACATGACAGTTAAGTATCCTAGAAAGACTAAAAAGTTTCAAAGATAATCAACTAATTAAGTGAAAATGTGGACTCTGATGATCAAAGAAAATTTGGCATAGCCCAAATTGAAATAACAATTGTCTGTTGTAATCAATTCCTTACCAAGAGGAATCCGTGCAGAATATCATCTTTGGACACGGCGTTAAACTTGGTCTCCATTAGGCTGACCACAGTCTGGCATCCTTCGCAAGGGGTCACATCGCTGGCCGCCACGGACGGTTTAAGGGTACTGCTAGGAGATCCCGTGTCGATTTCCAATGTTTTCAGATATTCCTTGTTGTTGCAAAGCCCGGCCACGGAACAGACCACCTGCGGGTTCATCTCCGAAGCGAGGGTGTCGATTAAATCGGGGATAAAGTTATCCACGATCTTGTCGCATTCCTTCACAACAGGTTTGAAGTGGATAAGTTTGCAGGTTCCTTCAAAGACTTCTTTGATCAGCTCCTGAAAGTGATAATGACATAGTTAGGCTTGTACCAAATAACTGAAGAAATCATGTAATCCTGATATAATATAGCTATTCAATAAAAACCTACAACATTCTTAACGGAAATATTACTGACTTGTGTTTCATTGCTCAATAGTTGATCCCTTGCTTGTTTAACCATATCAAGACATGTCTGGCATATGTTGCTATTATCTGGGGGAAGCTGCCTGTGAATCCAGTCCGTCTGTATGCAATGCTTGGTTGCGTGACATGATGCTGCCGCACTATAATAAAAAAAAGTTTTATATCTCTGACCATAAGAAGATAGATCTAAAAAGTTGTTTGTTCATTGGTCCTAGAGCTTTTTTGTCTCAATACACTCATTTTGAATAAAACTTATGGGTGAAAGGTTTATTATTTTCTTGTCAAAATATACAAATTAAGTACATAAAATTCTTATATCAACAATATTTCCAAATAATAAATCTAAGTAAAAGACTAAGAGAGTCCCTTGTCTTAAAATGCGAATTCCAATATGCTATACCTTTGTTACGAAATTTCTGGAAGGTAATTGATGAAATTTCACATGGCGCCCAACGTGGGGCGTCACTCGCATTGATTTTAGGTGACAAGAAAACACATATTTTATGTTTTATCGAGCGATTCCCGATATTCATTTGACATTTTAGTATCAAATATGCTGGATAATTTTTGCGCCCTTGTTCTAGGGAACAGTGTGCTATCGTTTTTCCCAAATGTTTGTAATTTTCGAATTGAGCCGAAAATGGTCTCAAACTACTAGGTTGGACTCACCGATGAAAAATCCAAGGTCAAAAGTAATTCTGCCCGGCCATTTGGATCGGTCGAAAACACTAACTCTCAAATGGAAATTTTGTGAGCAGAGCAGCGTCATTCAAAATTTTGAGGAGTAATGGACCGTTGAATAAGCGTGTGAAAGCTTCACGTCAGTGCTGTAATGTTATGTGGTTTGCAGCAAGCGAGTATTTAAAAAATAAAGGAATTGATAATTTTTTCAGGAAATAATAAACTTTTTATAAATTGCATTATTTGTTAGAAAGAAGCTTCTTCATGTTTATAGGGTGATCGATTATAAAATGGAGACAATATTACACATTACTTCGAGAAGGAAGTTTTTTATTCAGTATCGAATTGAATGCACTATGATATCTAAATAAATAATTATGATGCGAAAAAATTAAAAACAGAAGAATTAAATGACCGATAAAATATTTGTTTTGAATTATTCATTGTTGTTATCATGAAACTGGGAAAATATAATGGTGAGTGGGCAAAGACTGATAAGAAAATCACAAGATTCGTGATGATTCCTATTTCATTAATCACCTGGACGATATGCGTGAATAATCAACAGAACAGGTTACTAATAATTGCGGTAAAATTCAACATCTAGAAACATGCTAAAGCGCCTAACCAAGTTCTATTCTATTTACCATAATGAATTCGAACAAAATGCATAAATAAATACGCATGATGAGATAACGACCTTGAACTTTCAGAGACAAGAAAAGTTATAGACAGATATTTTCAATGCCACATAGACTCTATATTAATTTCTATTTTTTCTATAGAATTTTTACAATCGATCTTCAATTTTGAAATAAAAAAATGTTATTTTAAAATACATTTCTGTTATATTTTTTTGCACTGATTGACTTCATCAAAGTACAAGATATAAAAGGTTGCCTTCCTCATAGAAGTATCGGTCCTTATTGGCGAAAAACTCACAATCTTCTCTTGATGGCAATTTCTTATTGCTTTTGCAATGTGAGAACCAGATAGAAATCACTTGGTGCTAGATCCGAACTATATGGTGGATGTATTAAACAAAACTTCCCAACCAAGCCCCAGGAGTTTCTGGCAAGTCACTACAGACGTGAGTGACCTGGTGTGGTTCTGAAGAAACAAAATACCTCTTCTGTTGGTCAATTCTGGCTGTTTCTGGTCAATAGCTAGCTTCAAATGGTCCAATTGTTGACAGCAGAGATACAAATTTAATGTTTGGCCATTTGATCCTTCTGTTAGTAATAACCTTCAAAATTTAGCTTTAAAAATTTCTCGGGATCTGACGTTTAGTTAAAAAGTTACAGTAGTTTTAGTGAAACAACTTTTGGTGGTGTGTTGATAAAACATCGCTCCTTGATGGATAAAACATCGTTGAAATGAAAGCTTCGTTTGCTAAGTGTTATCGACATTTGGAAAAACAATCATTATTGCTTAATTTAAACGTGGTCAATTGATTCGAGAGTTCTTGTTGAGTTTGAGTATCATCTTCATCCAATAAGCCTTGCAATCCGTTGTATGCAAACTTTTTTGATGGTTTCCACGTTCTTTGTTTCTCACGTCGAAATCAACACTTGAATACGAAACCACTGGAAATGATGTGTTTTGCCAAGAGCAGTTTTCTTCAAATGATAACAAAAAATCAATGCTGTCCGCAAATCGTAGTTCTTCGTAGACACCAAACTTGACATGTTTAAGGTTATAGAAAAATACACCAGTGTAAGGGTTGTTGTGTGTTAAAAATCTTGTTTAACTGTTAGAAGCTGCAGAAGCGGTCTTACACTCGGTAAATGTAAAGTATTAAGTACTTTGTTTTGACTCATTCGTAAACGAACATTACTCTTTGGTGCAGGTTCGCATCTTAACGCAGGAAGAAATTTTCTCACTGTGGGTTCAAAAATCAACTGGGCTGTGCTTGAGGTGGCGTAAAGACACAATAAAAAACTGAACAGAACACAACTGAACTCCTAATTCGCACAAACTACAGCTTCTAGGGATCTTCACAGAAGATCTAGATTATGGGGATAATATATCAATATCAATGCAAAATTTCGTGAGGGTTGTAGGTAATATGAACAAGAGCGCAAAATATCCCGACTTTTCTTGAATTTTTTCAATTTTCCCCTATAACAAGTTTTTTAAGAATTTCAAATCTAAATAGATTCTGCTTTTATACAATTATCACTCCGAAAACGTGACCAAAAAATATTATCAAACAATTCCTTTAATATCTCTGAAATAATTGATATCCAGTTTCAAAAATCCATGAATAAACTGGTCAACAAATGAGGTCAGTTCATGATATGAGTACCCTTTGATTGTAGAGCCTTATCAGAGACTGGAATTGTTATTAGTCACTTGAATCAACGGTCAAAGGGTCAAAGAACATTGATATAACTGCCAAATCTCGTTTTCATACATACAAATATTTTCGCTGAATTTATGAAGTTAAACAACTTCCCAACAAGACGGGTAAAACAAAACTGATTCATCATCCAGTAGGCCGCAAAAATGAAAAGTCGATGACATGGCGTTAGGAGCTTAAGTTGCACACACAGTAATAAAATTTATGTAAATTTATTTCCTAATGTACCACCTGAAGATGTAATAACCCTTATTGAAGAGATGCTATTTTAAAATAAAGTGAATTGGGAAATAAAATCAGATATCCATTTACTAAAAATTTGCTTAAATCAAAATTATTTCAGTTTTAATGGTGAAGTCTACAGTAGTATAGGATACTTTATTATGGAGAGTCCCCTGAGCTGACTTTTAACTGGTATTTTCATGGATTATTTTGAAAAAGACCATTCATGAGAATATAAATTGAATCGCTAAAAAGATAGTTTATTGGTACAAATAAGTAGACAACATCTTCATATGCTTTAAAGGTGCTGTTTCGTACCATAGTTAGTTTACCGCATTATTTTGCCTATTATTTCAGTATTTTGAAATAACAGATAACTGTAAATTAATTGATCGCAATGATTAATTTCGATGTATATAGTGGACTGTATTTGACGTAGTGTAGCGAAGAATTTAACTTCAAGAGCACTTGTATGTAGTTATCTCAAAGTCAAAAGGTATGATTATTACACTGAAAACAAATGTAATGGATTTGCCTAAAATTTGGCGATCGGCTGGATCACTATATTAAGAATAATAACCGCGATAGCCTGGACCGAAAATGTCACAAGCGACGAGTTTGAGTATCCGAATGATAATTCATAATGTAGCAGAAGCTGCATACAACAAGTTTGACTACCCGAACGATAATGATTTCACAGTATGTTCAAAGACTGAATGTTAAAGGTGCTCGACGTACCCCTTCTAACTTTCTTCTAAATTTCACGAGGATCGGCCGTTCGAGTTCAATATACTAAATTTGGAATGTATAAATTGATCAGTTATGCTCAGAATCTGCTAGATGGTTCCTGAGTTATTTTCATTAAAAATTTTACTTTTCGAATATTTTCTAAAGCACAAATCCGATTTAATATTTAGATGTAAAATAACGACACGAAAGGCTAAAGCGTAAGTTCGGACAATAAATTACGCGAAATTTTTGAATTTTTTTCTTATATGATTTTGGCAGAATGTATTACATTCAATGATAATATGAAAAGGGCATGACGTTTTATTCGATATATTATTTTTTCACACTTTCTTGCCAAACTGTAAGGACGAAGATCGATGGAACAATGATTGCAAAAAATTACGATTATCAGACTTTCGGATGACGGAACATAGAATTCTATGTCGTATCTTCATTCAATTAAAAAATATATAGGAGACAGTATTTTAATTTCCACAAAAATGTTTATAATACAATTGTTTCACCACGATATGGCTTCTTCAGGTATTTACATTCTACTGGCTGATGGTGTTAAGTGTAATAGAGTTTAATTACATTGTTAGGTACGTGACAAAATAATGGAAAAACAAGTCATAAAAACTCAAGGTGTTTATTGGAGTTTGCCGCTAAAAAATGCCATTAGGGAAAGATACTCAGTAATGGAGACTTGTCAACATCTGTTTGTTCGTTCAAAAGGATTTTACAGGCATTGTACCTGTTGATTTTAAGAAATTCTAAGAGTTAGTCTAGAACTTTTGCTTTCGACATGGATACTGATTCCGTACATTCGACATATGCTAATCATCTTAAGGAATTCAAGCATAATTTCAACAATAACTTTGAAATTATCCACGTCGAAAGCAAAAGTTCAAGATTAACACTTTTAGAATTTCTTGAAATCAACAGGTACAATGCCCGTAAAATCCTTTTGAACTAATTCAAATTAGTTGAAATTTTTATAATAGTTGCACAACGGAAATATTCCTTTTTTCTATGTTCTTTCATATTTTACTATCATGAAAACAATATTTCAAGCAGAAAACCTTGTAAGACAACAATTGAAACCACAGAAATAAAAAAAACAGGTTTATTCCTATCGAAAGCATCTAATAAAACACTATGCCAAATGCAAAAACAACTTTTCAAAAATAAACTACAATAATCAAACTTGCTACGATGTGAAATACAACTTTTCAAAAATAAAAGTACAAAAATCAAACTTGCTACGATGCGAAATATTCAATAACTTTCTTTATCTATTATATTTGAAAAATTTACAAACAGCTACAAATAACTGGAACTATTTCAATGCTATTCACCTTATGAAGCGGAATATTTAAAGCAAACCAATTTGTATCGAAATACACCAGAATGTTAAGCAGAGAAAGTGAGATAAAACAATTGTATCTTCATAATGGTATCAGTAATTCTTGTGTTAATTTTATCACTGGTTCTGATAACGGCTGAATGATAGAAACGTTTTAATTGAGGGCGATACCATTAACAGACACAAGAATTCAAAAGCAGATTAAATATTATACCGCTGCAGAAAAATATAATATAAAGATAAAGTAAATTAATGATGAGATGCTGAAGTACCAGGGTAAAGTGAGAAACAATGCTGTCAAAACAAAATGAACATTTCTACGACTTCAGACGTAAAAATCAGAGTTTTAATATTTGTTCAATATGAACTGTGCAATGACTAACTATGACTGAATTGATATAATGTGTGTTCTTATTCTGAGAAGTATGGAATGATTCCAAGATCCTTATCAGAGCTGGAAGTTGAATCATGTAGTGATACCACAAGATTGTTGTCAATTAATAAATAGATAAATGAATATATCCACTGTACAATATTCTCAAATAGGGGGATTCCCCTATTTGAGAATATTGTACAGTGGATATATTCATTTATCTATTTATTAATTGACAACAATCTTGTGGTATCACTACATGATTCAACTTCCAGCTCGTCCTCAGTTTAATGAAGACAATCTAAAGGGACTCATCATCAAATAACATCTCGTGACAAAGGAAACACTTACGTTAAGTTCTTACACCAGTAGGACGGTCCCCATGTGCATTCTTTTGCTCCCAGTAGATGGGATGAGGTAGCTCCACTGCATAGTGAAACTGCTGGAACCAAATGGCAAATATAAAAATGCTTGAATATTTGAACAATGGAACATACTTATTTAAAAATGACCTTCAAAGAAACTGATTCTATAAAAAGAATGCATGAAAATGCGACTCAACACGACAACGACGAAAGAAAATACAATGACAATAAAGTTTCAATGTTCAATGCAGCCATAAAACGTAGTAGACAAAAGATTTATTCGTTCCGCAATTATACTTCACTCACCTAGAGATAGTGCGATGAAGATGAAAACCTTCATCTTGTTGTTTGATGATACTCTTAGTATCGTGCAGAAAACGACTGTCCTTGCTAGTTTACAATAAAATTTTGATCGGGATTAGGACACAACTCTAATATATAAACACAAATAGTTACTCTGGTATTTTACCGATCAACAGAAACAAAACAGTCTTATGCGCTGCGCATTTTGACAATCACGTGATTTATTACTCATGAAAGAAATGACAGCGTCCTAGTAAAATTTCAATATTGATTTATTGAAAATTGTGCTATTGAATTAGAGATAAATGATTTCAGCTAAGGAACAGTCGTCAAAAATTGTCAGCTGAAATTGACATTAGCAAACAATTCTCATTATCGACCATGAAAATGAAAATCTAATAGGAATAGAGTTTTATACCGTGAGATTCCATGCTATTAACTATACAGTACGGCGTATGTTGGGTTGCCTGACATATATTTAAAACTGGGATATTGAGTTTTAACAATAGTTGATTATTTAGATTTCTTTTCCTTTATGTATTCATCGCCGAGTTATTTTAAGTATATTTTTGGAAAACCTATCAGAGTTGAATTTTAACAATAATACTTTGATGAGTCAATGACTTTTTGAATAAAAAGTTTTTTCGGCAAAATAGTGTCATTTCTCAACATAATTTTCTTTTTGTTTGATACATTTAGTATAGAGTTTTTCCAATCTTTTTATTTCTTTTAAGTAATAGGTTTTTCGAAGGTTCTCAAAATAGGCTTTTGTTTCAGTGATGATTCCTTCACTTCATTGAAATTTTCATGCACCGAGCCATTTTTCCAGGTTTGGAAACAGCAAATAGTTGCTGGGGGAGAATATGATGGATGAGACAGCAGTTCTGAGTTGAAGTTAAGGATTTTTACCATGGTGATGAGCTATCCGGCATTATACGGAGTACCCTAAGTCATCTGGTATTATACGCAGTATTTTTAAGAACGCTGACCTTTTTATCGTGATCATCTAGTGGCGGGAGAATAGGACGTTACGTTGTGGCCAAATTAGCCAAATTAGACCTAACGAGAGCAAGGAAACAGTAACGGGAGGTTCACATATTCAAAACACAGTACCGTCAGAATAATATATTTATATTAGTAATAATGAAAAGCAACAACTCTTAATGAACGGAAACAAACAACCAAACAAACAACCAATAGCGCCCTGGGTCTAAATGACTTATTTCTACCTATCGTTAGGTCAGTAACTTGCTCGACTCGGATATCATTCTTATACAGCGGAGAGGATTAGAGAGGACGGGATATAGCCATCATGCACCTACAACTGCACTTCTTGTAACCAGTGCTGAACCTAACAGTTACAAGTGGTAAGAATTTGAATGGACAATAAGTTGGGTAACCTGCTATGCCCAGAAGATCTCCTTGAAGAGGGGATCGAGTCGACAGGAAAAGTTAATATCAAATGGAGTGTATCTGGCCTCCTCGGATGCCCAAGGCCCAGGAAGGCTAAGATATTAGTATAGAACAAACCGAACACTACCTGAAGGGTCACGCAAACTAATTCTGGGGACATTACAATACCTCGGAACAATAAACTAACAATCACTCACACATTCTCAAAGGAGCGTTGGATATCCGTCGTCCTTTACCAAGACTACTCAGTGATTTACCCCAAAGAACGCCACCGGTTCATAAGGAATACAATCTCTTAAAGTAAGCGGGCGCATGCATATGGCAAATATGTAGCACAAACTGACTAGGACATTATAAAAAAGATACAGTACCCCATTACCTGTGCATATTAATGAACGTAACAATAAAAGAAAACAAAGAAATAGGTAACCGGGGGATCACACAAGAGTACATGCAAATCAGTTACATATCAGGCTCGGCGAATACCATTAACAACACAAATAAAGAACAACCTCCCTAGGCTAAAATGGGCACAGAGAACAGAGAACGCTTTTCATTCCAATATGTTTGTCCCCAGTGTATCCCATCTCATCTTCAGATAAGAGATTCGAGTCGGGCGGATCTAAAGACAATTCTCTGGAAAGTATAGTAGAGTCAAGGAAAGAGCTAGTGCAACCTTCAAAGAGATCTCCAAAGTGAAATCAATGCCAGTTGTTAAACAGTCAGCCAGTCGTAGACCGAAGTTCAGAGGCCTTCATAATGCCCTGATCAAGCCCCAGGTACAGATTCAGAATCCCAGATCTAAATTCGTGGTCAAGAACTACGGAGAACTTATAAGGCACTGTTGGAACGAAGATATGATCGACGGCGACTATATTAAGAATTCTAAAGGTGTATTTCTTAAGAATTTAAGGTCGTTATTAAAAAATTACTCATCTTGAAATTACTATTAATAAATATAACAAACAACAACCAGGCACCAAGAGAAAGTGTACAATATAAACAGATCACTAGTGAGGTCGTCCCACTTTGGTTATATACAGAGACAATGCATTTTAGCAAAAATTCCGGTCGGGTTAAATAACACTGAAGCAAAAATATAAAAATGAAAAGCGATGAGTGAAAGTACAATGAACGAGCGTGCAATCACTGAGAATCTTAAATTAAAACTAAGGTGGTATTCAAAGCTGGAAGCATGCAATTAATCAGAAGCATTTAAAAGAAGTTACTTTCTAAGAATTACCAAGAGGGACTGTTATCTCGAGTAGGTTTTTAAGTCGCTCAGGAGGTTTATTTCCAAGAACCTTCCTCTCGGCTGCTTCAAAATACAAAGGGAATGCTATAAGGACATTGTTCTCTTTTTGTGATTGTCACCGATGGCCTACGTGGCAAGATACAGTGCCACAGAGTATTTGAGACATAAATAACGTGGGTAAATACGACGACGTAATGGTGGAATTTATATAATCTACTAGCTGACCCGGCCACGCGTTGCTGTGGCTAAAGTTTTTGTTATCTTAATATATATAAATCTTGTGTCACAATGTTTGTCCTCAATGGACTCTTTTATAGCGTCAACAACACTGCCAGTTCAAAATACAACGGGAACGCGGTAAGAGCGTTGTTCTCTTTGTTATTGTCACCGATCACATACCACAGAATATTTGACACATAAATAACGCGAGTAAATACCGTGATATAATGATGTAATTTATATAATCTATAGGGGATTCTGCGACTCGTATATCCTTAGAGAATACGGACCTCTTCAAAACTTATTTTTACTCCTAATATACCTGATAACGTACCCTTATATCAAATAATCTAGTGTCTCATGGAAGTATGCTGTCTTTACTCTATTCCACTGTTATTCTTGGAGGATTTTTCCGCGTTTAAGGACATAAACGCTTATTGGCGACATTAATCAAAAAATAAATGAAAAATAGGTTTCCAAATCGCGCAATATATCACCGGGAGGGGGCGCGTTCGTCGTTCCCGGCCCGCACAAAAGCGGCATTGTGATGGAAATTCGGAAAGCCGTTCAGGATAACCGCGGGAGGATCTGCTCATTGTCCCCCCTGACCCGGCCGGCTTACCCGCCATCTAACTTCGGTCCATTGTTCCTCCGCAACTATTATCATGTCCCTTTGTGCCAGAGGCTTTGTACCTAATGTACTTGATGCATTGTATGCGAGTTAGGAACTTGCAGTTTGGACTTCGATTCGACCTGAACGCCTCTGCCGACATTGTTGTTTTATCGCTGTGATGTTGCGGGGGGTGTATACCCGGTTTTAGTGTTGGATATATTTGATTTCAAAATGAAAAAAAAAAGGAAATGGAGAAATGATGCGGCAGATTTCGTTCGCTGTCTGCGATCCAAGTATTGGTCCGGTCAATTTAGACATGCACCCTTCTATAAATTACCAATAAGCTGAAAATTTGCGTGAAGTTAGGGACACCATTATAATGAAATTGTGAAAAGTCCACATCGATCCCATATGTGCAAAATTTTTTATTCAAGGCCAAAGTTCGCAAAATAAGGTATTTTGGATTTTTCAGCGAAACGGTTAGTTCTATGATGAAAATATTTCAGACAAAAATTGTAGATCATGCAATTATCAACAAAAGTTGTTCCTACACTTTTTTTGATAACATTAACCATTTCTGCGGAAGAGCAGAAGTGTTTTGCCCGATTTAAAAGTGGCAATTTTGATTTAGAAGACAAGGAACGACCCAGAGCACCACCAAAGTAAGAGGATGAAGAATTAGAGGCAAGGCTCAATGAAGATCTATTACAAACGCAAGAGAAACTCGCAAAAACACTTGGAATCACTCAACCAACCTGTTCCGTCCCATTAGAGACGGCCCTGCCTACGTTCGATATAATTAATTCTCTTTTTTTCGATACTTAGGTCTGTTGGATTGGATGAAACGAGTTTGTGAAAATTGTTATATCTGCATGAGAAGGTTTATGAAAAAGTATGTTTATTATTGACTCTCTTATAGTTATTGCTAAAAGGAGTTTTCAGTTTCTACTTCCATTATGAACTCAATACTTGGACATAATGAATTCAAGTAATGCACAAAATCTTTCAAATGTCTATTAGACCCTTAAAACATACGATGATGCCATCTTTAGATCTGTACCACTAAACTACTTATAAGCAATTCTTTTTTTTTTAAACTATCCATGAAAATATCAGCTAAAACTGGGCTTAAGGGTCTCCCCATAATTAACTCTTCTGTACTGCTGAATGCAAAAAATACTTTATCAGGTTTTCACTAATTATCATGCAATACCTGCGCAAAACTTATATTGGACAAAACGGAAAGTCCTTGGAAACTAGAATAAAGGAACACCTCTCTGCTCAATAATAAGTTAGATTCTACGTATGCCGAAGATCTAATAGGACATAAACATAATTTTTGACGAGCGTTTTAAGATTTTGCGTAAAGAAAATAAGGGTCTGAAACCGAATCTATTAGAAAGCTTTGAAATAAACCGATTAAGAAAATCGGGGAATCTATTGAACGAATAAATTATCTGATTCATCTCTATTGGAATTATTCATCTAGGGACCTGGTGGTTCTACCAAAAGTAATAAAAAACTTCACTGTGCCTTTATTACATAAATATGTATTCGTATTATTTAATTGAAATGTACAATCGTATTCTATCAATTAAAGGCCAACACGATTCGAAATTAGAAAGAGGTTTTATGTTTGGTTTTCAAGACTAAGGTTGCAATTTCGACCACAGAGTATTCGCCAGCATACAGTATTTAGTTGTTTTGTCTGTAAAAATAGCGTAAATATTTGTCATAACAATTAAAGGATACGCAAACTCATAATACAAGTTGGGGAACTATAGGTTGTCTATAATTCTCCAACATATTTCTTCCCTCCCCAATGAACATTCCCTTCATTAGAAAGGCAGACAAAATGTAATAGTACATAACCACATGTACAAAAACTGAATCAAATCTGCCAAGCAAACATTGAATGAAGACGATTGTGTATACTGGAAAGATCCGTATTCTCTAAGGATCATACGAGTGACAGAATCCCTCATAGATTATATAAATTACATCACAGTATTTACCCGCGTTATTTATATGTCAAATATTCTATGGCATTGTAACTTGACACGTATACCATTGGTGATAATAACAAAGAGGAGAACGTCCTTATGGTATTCCCATTGTATTTTGATGCGGGCGATAGGAAGGTTCTTGGAACTAAACCTCTTGAGCGACTTAGAAACTTACTCGAGATAATAATACTTATAACAGTCCCCCTTGGTAATTCTTAGTAAGTGAACTTTTTTTAAATGCTTCTGATTAATTGCATGCTTTACATATTTGAATACCACCTTAGTGTTAATGTGAAATTAGTGATTGCACGTTCGTTTATTGTACTTCCATTCATCGCTTTTCATTCTTCTAATGTTGCTTCAGTCTTATTTAATCCGATCGGAATGTTTTAAAATGCATTGCTTTTGTATACAACTAAAGCGGCACGACTCTCACTAGTTATCTATTTATATTACATACTTTCTCTCGGTGCCTGGTTGTTGTCTGTTGTATTAATCAATAGTGGTTCTTTATTTGTACTGTCCATGGTATTCGCAGTGCCTGATATGTAACTGATTTGCATGTACTCTTGTGTGATCCCCCGGTTACCTATTTCTTTTTTTCTTTTATTGTAACTCCCATTAACATGCCTAGGTGATGGGGGTACTGTATCTATTTCATAATGTCCTAGTTAGTTTGTGTTACATATTTGCTATATGCATTTGAGAGATTGTATTCCTTGTGAACCAGTGGCGTTCTTTAGGGTAAATCGCTGAGTACTCCTGGTAGAGGACGACGTATCGTATAAAGACAGTAAATACCTCCGGATATCCAAAGCGACTGTGAGAATGTGTGAGTGATTGCTAGATCATTGTTCCGAGGTACTGTCATATCATCAGGATCAGTTTGCGGTTTCTTTTTCAGTAATATCTGAGCCTTCCTGGGCCTTGGTCACCCCGAGGAGGCTAGATACAGTCCATTTGGTAGTAATTTTTCCGGTCGACTCGACTTATGTTAGATGCCCTCTTCAAGGAGATCTCCTGAGCATGCCTTACTGTCCATTCAAATTTAACCCTTCTAACGGTTAGGTTCTGCACTGGTTACCGAAAGTGCAGTTGATATCCGATTTGAGCGAGTTACCGACCTAACGATATGTAGAAATAAGTCATTTGAACCCGGGGCGCTGATAGATTCACTGTGGAGCTTTGTGAACCACTGAGTAGAGTAGATTTACCCACAGGCTGATAAATGTTTATTTCCATTCATTGAGGGTTTTTTCCTTTCAAGATTATTAATATAAATGTATTATGCTGTGTTTTTAATATTTGAACCTCCTGTCACTGTTTCTTTGCTCTTGTTAGGTGTAATTTGGGTTGTCTACACAACGTAAAACGTCCTATTCTCCCGCCACTAGACGATCACTATAAAAAGGTTAGCGTTCGTTAGAGTACTCCGTATGATCCCAGATATCTTAGAGTACTCCGTAAAATCCAGGATATTTTAGAGTACTCCGTATAACACGGGATAGTTCAATACATACAAGGCAAATAAGCAGATCATCTGCAGAACTATTTATTTATTTATTTATTAACGAAAAGTAATACTTATAGGTATTTCAACTCAATACAGTACCTACTCACAGATTCACATTTAAATCACACAAACTAAAAGTGATAATCATAGTACATAATAAATTGTTTATCAAAAAAATAACAGGAAAAAGAGAAGAACTTGAAAAATTAGATGTCAATCAACATTTCGAATATATGTAATATAGTTTCAATAATATCTCGATCTGCACAAGGGAGATATTAAAAGGATCTATATCGAATGATTTCTAGTAAAGTATCAAGTAAAGGCAACACAATTTAATACAAGATGTTTAATTTTAGTTTTGAATTCTAAGGTTAGATTTTCGACCACAGAGTATTGGCCAGCATAGAGTATTTAGTTGCTTTTGTGCGTTTGCCAAATATTTGAGTCATAATAATTAAAGGATACGCAACCCATAATACAAGTTAGGGAATTATAGGTTGCCTATAATTCTCCAATAGTAGGAACTCCTAGCCTCATCGCATGTACGCTTAAAAACAACGGTGTACCTAAAAGGTGTTTTTCACCGAAAAAAAGTGACGATTCGCCAGTAATTTCCAGGAAATATTTTCACTCGACGGCATCATCTCCGCTCGTGCATTTTCCGCGAAAACCGTAATACGGGGTAGCGCGTAGGGAGGGCGGTGTTCGAAACCCCCAGGCTCACCCCCGTCGGTGATTAATTACATCGCGATGAATATGCATGAAGGCCTGCGTCGGGACGGGCGAGGAGCGAGAAGTGTTATCGGCATGCTAAATACTTACAAACTCAATGACACCGCCATAGCCTGCACGCGCTTCCCCCCTTCGTCTACATTTCGTACCCCCGCGCGCCCTTGCCCAGTAAGCCGGATGTGTGTATGTGTGATTAGCTTTAAATGGATATTGGATTGGAAATTTGCATCCGTAAACGAGCGTTTTATTTCGGCTAATTGACATTTATGCGGACGTAATGCGTTCCGATCGAAATCGGATTGCGTCCAGGAATTTTTGGCGTCATTTTGGTTTATTATTTCCGAATAACGGATATGCATTTGAGGCTCCCCTGGAGATTTTCGCAGTTTTCGTTCGATAATCGAATTTGATTAGTACCCCTTTCGTTGCGGAAAGTCTTTAGTAGAGACACCAAATAGACGGCATATAAAAAACATCCTTAAAAGCGCTGATGTGAAGTTCAAACCTTTTGCGCGCTTGTTCATATCACCCACGATCCTTGAAATATTGCATTAGCCTTCTGTACTGTTCCGTTCTTTAGGAAGTTCCTGAAAACCTATATAGTCCTGTCAAAATTGACAATTAAAAGTTATAACTGGGCCAAAATTACTATAGAGCATAGAGAAAATTGATATAGACGTTAAATAAACCATATTTATATATAGGGTATCCGGATTTAACGTCCATATATTTCAGGGGGTGATAGAGGTCAAATATAAAGAAAACTTCATATCAACTTAGCTCCTAAAATGCACAGCCTGAGCGCTAGAGTTTCTTCAACATGATCTCCAAAATCCAATAAACCAAATATCTTCGTCAAAATTTGGTGGATTCAAATGAAATTCAATACATGGGAATTTTTGGATAAAGTGAATCGTCTGGTGATTAAAAATTTTACTGATTCTTATCAGTGGCGGAGATAATAGGGGGTCTTTCATAAAATTACTTCTAATTTTTGACTGAGTGATGAAATTGAAATTTAAATCGAAGATGTAGACTCCACGTATATTTTTGAAGAAAAAAGGTACCCTTTGTTGAAAGCGTTACGGAGCACCATTCTCGAGAAAAAAGGGATTTTGTGATGATTTGCATTCTAAATGAGCCAAGGACTGCTTATCTCGAAAAACAAAATAATGTCAGTTTGACATTATCAAAATAAAATAGAAAGGCCTTTTACTTGATAGAAGAAATATAACAAAATTTGAATATTAAAACAAATTGAAATATGTTTATCTTCTACAGTTTTAATTTCAAAAAAATTTTTTATTCAAAAAACTTTTAGAATTAAATTAATGTCTAAAACAAGCACCGCTTACATTTAATAGACGTATATAATCAAAACTCAATATATAATGTCAAATGGAATAAATAAACCAACAGATATACGAAAGTCATTGAAATTAATGAATAAATATTTAAAGGAGACAAAATTTTGTTTCTGGTCTTACCTTTAACAACACCAATTGCCTTTTAAAAACATGAACACACTTAAAGGACTTCTCAAAAAATATAATTTATTTGAAATATTTAATATATTTAAATATTCGAATAAATTAATTCAGAAATCACTAAAAACATGCACTATATCTTCAAAAAACAAATATAATTCTAAGCAATTCCTGTTTCAGTACTCAATAATATTCCAAATATCAACATCAAAAAACTAACCTATATCCAAACCCTCAACACGTGTAAAAGGACTAATGCTTCGAAACACAGATCAGCATTAGTCCTTTTACACGTGTTGAGGGTTTGGATATAGGTTAGTTTTTTGATTTTGATATTTGGAATATTATTGAGGACTGAAGAAGGAATTGCTTAGAATTATATTTGTTTTTTGAAGATATAGTGCATGTTTTTAGTGATTTCTGAATTAATTTATTCGAATATTTAAATATATTAAATATTTCAAATAAATTATATTCTTTGAGAAGTCCTTTGAGTGTGTTCATGTTTTTAAAGGTAAGACCAGAAACAAAATTTTGTCTCCTTTAAATATTTATTTATTAATTTTAATTACTTTTGTATATCTGTTGGTTTATTTATTCCATTTGACATTATATATTGAGTTTTGATTATATACGTCTATTAAATGTAAGCGGTGCTTGTTTTAGACATTAATTTAATTCTAAAAGTTTTTTGAATAAAAATTTTTTTGAAATTAAAATTGTAGAAGATAAACATATTTCAATTTGTTTTAATATTCAAATTTTTTTGACACGAAAATTGAGTGAGGTATTTGTACATTCTGTACCTAAAAAATAATCTGAATTAATAAAAATGGCTGATATGCATTTTAAGTATGAAGAAGATGATGGAAACTCGCGTACTGCCAGACGATTCTATCAAGAAACTTTTCCTGACGGGTCTTTCCTTGCGAGAAAACGTTCGCGAATCTCAACTGGAGATTATGCGAAAAGGGCACTTTTATCCCTTCCAAATCTGAATGTGGTAAAGATCATTCTACCTGTACTGTTGAAAATTAAGAAAGCGTTTTGGAAGTTGCAGCAGCATATCCAAATATTAGTGTGCGGGAATTCCGGTACAAAAAAAGATTTCCGATGAGCACGGTGTGGAAAGTTGTCCATGAGCAATTACTCCATCTATATCACCTACAGAAGGTTCAAGCCTTGAAACCGAAAGACTTCCAGGCAAGATTGGAATTCTGTTATTGGTTAACAGAGGAGTTAAGACGGAGTGCTGACTTCGGGAACAATATTTTGTTCACTGACGAAGACAGATTCACGAGAGATGGTATAGTCAATTTTCATAATATCCACGTTTGGGCAGACGAAAATCCATATGCAAGTTTGGAGTTGAACCATCTAGACAATTTCATCATGAATGTCTGAGAATTATAAATGATTCTTTGCTCGGGCTTTATGTTATACCGAATCGTTTGAATAGAGAAAGCTATTTGTATTTTTTACAACATATTTTCCAGATTTAATGAATGATGTTCCTTGCTTAAATAGACTGAATATGATGGGATACCTGCGCATTTCTGTAGGGGTGTAAGGGAATATTTGAATCAAATTCATACTCAAAGGTGGATTAGTCAAGGAGGATCTGTATACTAGCCAGCTCGGTCTTCGGATTTGAATCCCCTAGATTTTTTATTATGGGGATATTTGAAGAAATACATGCACTCAGCTCCAGTTCGAAATATTCAGGAATTGGAGCAACGTGTAATAAAGGGTTGCGAACACATTAGAAACATTCTAGGGATCTTTGCTAATGTGCGAACGTCGATGCGAAAACGTATTAGAAAATGTATTGAATACATGAATGGAGTATGCGGTTGGCTCTAGGTGAAATATTATAACAATTTTATTTGAAAAAATTCACACAGTTTTTATGTTTCACAATTTATTCAGAATCCTGACTCGTTTTTTGGTCTTTCGACCATCTTCAAAAGAGTACAAAAAGGAATTAAATTCGAAATTGAAAAGGTTCTTTTATTACATTTAGGAATAGTATGCCGAATAGTATTTGGGAATTTGTTGAATTTTTTTTCTCAATGGCGTTTTTAGTTAAAAGAATCTCCAAATAGTCCATCAATTTAACCTTATTAACATTATATAATAGAGTGACATCTTTCCCATTAACAAAATGATTATTTTTATACAATTTTCTGCATAACCGGTTGATTTGTGGTTTTTCAGAATAGATATCTTTTGTTCTTTGATTATATGTTGTAAACTTCGGCCTGTCTGTCCTAGCACTACAAGCATTACAATCATCATAATTAATTTGATAAATCCCCGATTCGGGGATTCACCAAAATCTTAGTTAAATTATTTCTATTTACTGATAAATAATTAATTCCCATCTTATGAAGACCGTTAGAGATCCTACTGCTGCAACCTTTTATATAAGCCATTTAAGTGAACGAGTTTTACCAACTCGTTCACTTTTCGCCTAGGTATGTAGATGACGTATTTTGCATTTGGACTGGAATTGACAGGCTGCTATCGCAATTTTTGAATTATCTGAAAAACATAAATGAACATATTAACTTCAAAAGAAATAGAAAAAATTCTTCAATCAACTTCTTAGTTCTTAATATAAGTCATAGTGACAATAAGTTTGAATTCGACATTTTTAGAAAACCTAGCACTACTGATATTATAATCCATTCAAAATCCAATCAGTCATGGCAAATTAAAATGTCAACATTCCGTAGTTTCATTCATAGACTTTTGAGCATCCCGTTAAAGAAAGTCAATTTCCGAAAAGAAGTTAATATAATTTTGACTATAGCGGCGAACAATGGCTATAGAACTGAAATGATTAATAAGAAAACTTACCACAATATTTAAAAAAAAATTTGATATCAATATAAATTTGAATATCAAAACAAAATGAAATATGTTTGTCTTCTACAATTTTAATTTCAAAAAAATTTTTATTCAAAAAACTTTTAGAATTAAATTAATGTCTAAAATAAGCACCGCTTACATTTAATAGACGTATATAATCAAAACTCAATATATAATGTCAAATGGAATAAATAAACCAACAGATATACGAAAATCATTAAAATTAATAAATAAATATTTAAAGGAGACAAAATTTTGTTTCTGGTCTTACCTTTAAGAACACCAATTGCCTTTTAAAAACGCGAACACGCCTTAAGGACTTCTCAAAGAATATAATTTATTTGATATATTTAATATATTTAAATATTCGAATAAGTTAATTCAGAAATCTGTCAAAACAACAACAACAAGTCCTTAAGGCGTGTTCATGTTTTTAAAAGGCAATTGGTGTTCTTAAAGGTAAGACCAGAAACAAAATTTTGTCTCCTTTAAATATTTATTTATTAATTTTAATGACTTTCGTATATCTGTTGGTTTATTTATTCCATTTGACATTATAGATTGAGTTTTGATTATATACGTCTATTAAATGTAAGCGGTGCTTATTTTAGACATTAATTTAATTCTTAAAGTTTTTTGAATAAAAATTTTTTTGAAATTAAAATTGTAGAAGACAAACATATTTTAATTTGTTTTGATATTCAAATTTTGTTATATTTCTTCTATCAAGTAAAAAGCCTTTCTTTTTTAATCAATATAAATGATCCTTATGAAGAAAAGAAAATATGGTTTTCAACGGCTTATATAACAGGTTTCAGCAGTAGGATCTCTAATGGTTTTCATAAAATGGGAATTAATCCTTCAGCAGTAAACAGAAATAACTAAGCTAAGATTTTGTTGAACAATAAAGAAAGGAACCCAAATTTTCCGAACCGGGGATTTGTCAAATTAATTGTGATAATTGTAATGCTACATATATAAGACAGACAGGCCGATGTTTATAACATATAATCAAAAAACATATGATGTCTATTTTGAAAAACCAGAAATCGACCGGTAATGCAGAAAATTGTATGAAAAATAATAATTTTTTTAATGAGAAAAACGTCACTTTGCTATATAATGTTAATAAGGGTAAATTGATGGATTATTTGGAGATTCTTTCAATAAAAAAAGCCATTGAGAAAGAGTAGAATTTAAAAAATTCCCAAATACTATTCGGCAACACCCCTATATTGGACACAGATGTCCTAAGTGTAATAAAAGAACTTTTTCAATTTTAAGTTTAGTTCCTTTTTGAACTCCTTTGAAGATGGCCGAAAGACCAAAACACGGGTCAGGATTCTGAATAAATTGTGAAACATAAGAACTGTGTGAATTTTTCTTTAATAAAAATATATATATATTGAAGTAAATGGTGTGCATTTTGAACATTTCCTGTGATGTATTTTATATCGTTCATGTTATAGAGGTTTTTTATTTTTGTTTTGTTCTTTACCCCGTTAAATTAGTTGATTGGAATTATGTTCCATTAAGATTTTTTCATCTTATTTTAGATTATTTATCTTAGATTTATTTTTTTTTAATACTACTTAGTATGGCAGAAGTCAATGTGACGTTATTGCTGACGAATATTTTAAAAATAATTTCCAGCATATGTCCACCACAACTAGCTCTGAGGAACCATTCGACCTACCAATTTTGGAACACTTTTTCGAGTAATTCAGGCCTTATTTCATCAATAATACGAGTTATGTTGGCTTCCAAAGCGTCTATTGTTTCTGGTTTATCAGCATAAACCAATGACTTGACCTAACCCCAAAGAAAATAATTCAGTGGAGTTATATCGCATGATCTTGGAGGCCAATTAATTGGACCATTTCTCGAAATAATGTTATCGCCAAATCTCTCATTCAATAAATCAATTGTTACGGTAGCAGTATGAGGTGTAGCACCATCTTGTTGGAACCAAAACTCTTCTGGGTCGATACCATTCAAATTTTGAAACAAATAATCATTGATCATCGATCTGTAATGAGCACCATTCACTGAACCATTAGCTCCAGCATCGTTTTTGAAGAAATATGGACCGATGAGGTCTCCAGCGTGTAAAGCACATCATACAGTGCATTTTCAGAATGCAATGGAATCTGCAAAACTTCTTGAGGATTGTTCTCACTACAGATATGGCAATTTTTTTGCTTGTTTACAAAGCTGTTCAACCAGAAATGAGCTTCATCACTAAACACAATTTCACGATGAAAATGTGGATCAACTTCAAGCTGTTCTAGGTCCCAATCAGCAAACAAACGACGCTTATTATGGTCAAGTGGCTTTAGTTCTTGAACCAGTTGGATCTTGTATGGGTGTAAACCCGACGAATAGACAAACCAGGATCATTATTAATACTTTGACTGACAGCAGCGATATTTTCTTCTGAACGTAGAGTTCTTTGTCTTGTTGTTATTGTTGCATCGAGTAGAGAAAATGTTGTTCGGAATCTATCGATAGTTCGACGAATAAGCTGCTCTGATGGACGATTATGTAAACTATAAATTTACTAAATTAACTATAAGTTTGACGAATAGAACACTGATTTTAAAAATAAATATCAACAATTTGTAAACGTTGTTGCGGCGTGAATCTTTCCATGGTAATTTGTCAATGCTTACTGAACAGAAATGTCAAAACAACATGGCTCCTACCTTCTGTCAAATCACAGTTATCCATATCGAAAGTTCTATCACCCTAAAAAACACCCGATATTTCCTATTTTCTGATTCTTTATGAACTTATCCCAATTCCTGGCACCTCTCTACATTCTGCCTCGCCGAGAAACTCGAACCGTCGAAAAGAAAACGATCTGTGTAAAATCGATGCGGAATAAATCGCGTGGATTGGCGGCCGACCCGTACGAGTCCTTAAAGCGGAATAAAACCGAGACGTGGTGGGCAGAGTGGAAGCTATTAAATCTTTAAAAAGCCAAGTTGCAAATACCGAGCATTAACGATAAGCAGTGCATTCAATTAGGGCTTTATCCCGGGTATCCTTCGCCGTGTTTAAACCACTTTGGCCGATCACTCCGGAGACTAATGGAAATAAATCTGCAAATGAGTCTTTTGGAACGATGGCTGAGAAAATGTCGATTGGAGGTTTGGATACTACTATGATGGGATTGATGGATTTTAGAGGAGTAGCGTGGAGTTATAGAGTGGATGAAACGTGTTTCCTGCTCACTGGTCTTCAGCAATATTATTTTCAACGAATATTTTTTCAGGTTTGATGAAGATTGATGCAGAGTTCAGCAAAACGGCGAGCAATTCAAATAACAGCCTAAAGAGCAGCTTATTCGTCGAAATATCGATGGATTTCGGACATCATTTTCTCTACTCGATGCAACAACAACAACAAGACAAAGAACTGTAGGTACAGAAGAACATATCGCTGCTGTAAGTCATAGTCTTAATGATCGTCGACTTTCACAACAAGTTGGACTCTGTGCATTCACCACATGGAAAATTTTGCGTAAAGATCTTGGTCTACACCCATACAAGATCCATAAGGTTCAAGAACTAAAGCCACTTGACCATAATCAGCGTCGTTTGTTTGCTGATTGGGCCCTAGAACAGCTTGAAGTTGATCCACTTTTTCATCGTGAAATTGTGTTTAGTGAAGAATATGGAGTGAAAACAATACTCAAGAAGTTCTGCAGGTTTCATTGCATCCTGACAAATGCACTGCATGGTGTGCTTTACACGCTGGAGGCATCATCGGTCCATATTCCTTCAAAAACGATACTGGAGCTAATGGTTCAGTGAATGGTGCTCATTACAGATCGATGATCAATGATTATTTGTTTCAAAATTTGAATGGTATCGACCCAGAAGTGTTTTGGTTCCAACAAGATGGTGCTACACCTCATACTGCTACCGTAACAATTGATTTATTGAAAGAAAGATTTGGCGATAATATTATTTCGAGAAATGGTCCAATTAATTGGCCTCCAAGATCATGCGATATGCGACATTTGATAGCTATTTCGGCCTATCTGACCTCGTCAGAAATGTATTGAATTCAGATTCAAATATATAACAAGATCAAAATTTTTATTTAATCCTTTATTTTGATAATTTCAGATCATTTTGGAATAGTGGATTTTCTTGTATTTGTATGTTAATATCCACACTTATATAGTTTTTGTTAATACATTTGTATTAATACATTTCAAGTCGGGATGTACAAAGGTTTTTTCCGAGACATTGAAAATATTTTATTTTGATTATATATAAGGATATCAATTTGATAGTTTTTGTATAATATATAGTTTCAATATATATTGTAGAAGTTAGAATATATAATTCTGAATTTAAAGTCATCCCTATCATTAATTTCAGACCAAAAAAGCTAATTACTGGGCTATAGCGATGAGAATTTACGGTTTGAGTGACACCTTCATTTTCAAAGAAGTACGGGTCAATCACTCCACCAGACCAAATTGCACACCATACAGTGACTTTTTGTGGACGTAATGATCTCTTAGCAGTAACATAGGATTTTCACTGCCCCAAATGCAACAAATTTACTTGTTTACATAGCCACCAAGTGAAAAATATGATTCGTCGCTGAAGAAAATTCGATGCGAAAAATCGTCATCCAAACGTTGTTGTTCAAGCTCCTAATCGGCATATGTTCTACGCATTTTATCGTCAGTTGGCTTTAGTTCTTGTGCCAACTGAACCTTATAAGGATGGAGATGCAAATCCAGATGCAAAATACGCCATAACGTGACGTAAGAGAGGCCCAAATATTGTGCGGGCCGATGAATTGATAAATTTGAATGTTCTTCAACACTTTCACTTACAGTAGATATATTTTCGGTCGAGCGTGCATTTCGATGATGTATAGGCCTAAATACATCAGTAACAGATTCAGCCTCTTCGAATTTTTTCACTGTGTTACCAACTGTACGCTCAGATGGACGATTATGTCGAAAATAATCTGCCAGTAATGCACGAAGTTTTCACAATTTTCACACGTTCAGCAGTAGATAAACGATCCATATTGTAAAATGGCTAACCTTCAACTAAACATATGAGACTTGGATCACAGTTTTGTTCGACATATGTCATTGAAACAGGGCTTGAAATTCGAACCACGAAGTGGATAACTCGTTATTTCCTCCTTATTGGTACAAAATGGCGAATGCACAGGGCAGTTTAAATGCTCGCTGAATTAACAGTTCACAGATTGTCGACTATGATAAGACTACCAGATTTTTCAGGATATGAGGAAATTAAAGAGTTGGTGAAATACGTTTTCTATTTAAAGATTCACCATTCTTATTTTCAAGTTTTATTTTTCCAGCACCGGTGAAGACAACTGGATAATTCGACACATAATGATGAATGCGCAGGGAAGATTAAACGCTCACCGAAATTACAGGCTTTCATACAAAATATTTTTTTTAACCGTGTTCAAAGTGACAGTTTTTTGATAACTAAGCAGCGTTTGCGAGAAGTTTTAATATTTTGTTTCAATAGGAAAAAATGGAGCTGAAGCTCATCGTATGTTACAGACTAATATCTGGTGTTTTTTTTAGAGTGATAGAACTTTCGATAGGGATAACCGTGATTTGACAGAAGGAAGAAGCCATATTATTTTGACATTTCTGTTCAGTAAGTATTGACAAATTATCGTGGATAGACTCACGCCGCAACAACGTTTACAAATTGTTGAAATTTATTTTTAAAATCAGTGTTCTATTCGCCAAACTTATAGAGTACTTCGTGAAATTTATAGTTTACATAATCATCCATCAGAGCAGCTTATTCGTCGAACTATCGATAGATTTCGGACTACATTTCCTCTACTCGATGCAACAATAACAACAAGACAAGGAACTGTACGTACAGAAGAAAATATCGTTGCTGTAAGTCATAGTGTTAATGATGATCCAGAGTTGTCTATTCGTCGGAGTTCACAACAAGTTGGACACTGTAGATCCGACACATGGAAAATTTTGCGTAGAGATCTTGGTGTACACCCATACAAGATCCAAATGGTTCAAGAACTAAAGCCACTTGACCATATAAGCATCGTTTGTTTGCTGATTGGGCTCTAGAACAGCTTGAAGTTGATCCACTTTTTTATCGTAAAATTGTGTTTAGTGATGAAGCTCATTTCTGGTTGAACGGCTATGTAAACAAGCAAAATTGCCGTATATGGAGTGAAGACAATCCTCAAGAAGTTCTGCAGGTTCCATCGCATCCTGAAAAATGCTTTACACGCTGAAAGCATCATCGGTCCATATTTCTTTAAAAACTATGCTGGAGCTAATGTTACAGTGAATGGTGTTCGTTACAGATCGATGATCAATGATTATTTGTTTCAAAACTTGAATGGTATCGACCGAGAAGTTTTTTGGTTCCAACAAGATGGTGCTACATCTTATGCTGCTACCGTAACAATTGATTTATTGAAAGAAAGGTTTGGCGATAACATTATTTCGAGAAATGGCCCAATAAATTGGCCTCGAAGATCATGCGACATAACTCCACTGGATTATTTTCTTTGGGGTTATGTTAAGTCATTGGTTTATGCTGATAAACCAGAAACAATAGACGTTTTAGAAGCCAACATAACTCGCGTTATTGATGAAATAAGGCCTGTATTACTCGAAAAAGTGGTCCAAAATTGGTCTTGTGGAATGCGGTTCCTCAGAGCTAGACATATGCTGGAAATTATTTTTATAACATAAATGTCATAAAATTATCTTTCAAATAAAAAAAGACTGGCTCCAATCTTAATTAAAATGTGTTTTATTTCAAATTTGAAGTTCTATCACTCTAAAAAAAACACCCGATATATGTCTATAAAGTGATTCAGAGTATTTAGGACATGTTTTAAAATTTAATTCTATATGTTTTCATGATATTTATTCTGATTGAAATCTGTAGAGGTTCTGGAGATTTAAGTCCAGCTATTATTTTTCAACATACGATGTGCTTCAGCTCCATCCTTTTCCTATTAAAACAAAATATTAAAACTTCTCGCTAACGCTGTTTAGTTATCAAGAACTGTCACTTTCAACACCGTAACAAATATATTTTGTAGGAAAATCTGTTATTTCGGCGAGCGTTTAATCTGCCCTGCGCATTCATTATTATGTGTGGAATTATCCAGTTGTTTTCAGGTGCTGTAAAAATAAAACTTGAAAATAAGGATGCCGAACCGTTAAGTAGAAAACGTATTTCATCAATTCTTTAACTTCCGCATATCCTGAAAAATCTGATAATAATAATAATAATAATAATAATATTTATTGATCCCATAAGATTACATATAGGCACTGGACATACAATGTAAAAATGGAACAAGTCAGAAATAACACGTGGTACAAAAATACATAACTACTTTTTGCAGTATTCTTTAAAATCGCATATATTATATGGTTCACAGTTCAAAATCTCTGGATATAAAGCTTTCTTAAATTTTAAAGTGTCGGGAATATTGCGTATTTTAGAAGGTAAGATGTTGAATAGACTTATTGCCATATATTCTACGTTTTTTTCTCTTAAAGCAGTCTTGTGAGCTGGTAAATGATATGGAAACATTCTCCTGGTAGCGTTAAGATTTTTGTAGGGCTCGAAATAATGTTTGTTTTTACTGAAAAAAACCAATAGCTTATACATA
This sequence comes from Megalocaria dilatata, assembly GCA_034642435.1. Lineage (NCBI taxonomy): Eukaryota > Metazoa > Arthropoda > Insecta > Coleoptera > Coccinellidae > Megalocaria > Megalocaria dilatata. Next base: position 33,329,063 of record CM067861.1, read on the forward strand.
AACAATCCGTAGATGGTAAGAATATTATTGCCTCTGAAGAAACCCCTGCAAGATTCCCTATATCCCAAGTTTAACATGGTTCTCAATGCTCGCTTTTGAACGACAAATAAATCATTCACATAGGAAGAATTACCCCAAAAAATTATGCCATATGATAGAATTGACTGAAAGCTGGAGAAGTATATAATCTTAAGCAGATCAAAATTTACTTGCTTTTTTAACATAAAGAGCATGTAGCATACAGAATTGAGTCTACCTCTAAGCTGTTCGGTATGAGGTCCCCACTTCAAGTGTCTATCAACTACAATTCCCAGAAAAGTAACCTCTTCCCTAACCATGACATCTCTACCCGAAAAGTTCATTGATAAAGGAAAGTGCATCTTGGATCTTTCACTATAAAAAAATAAACATTGTGTCTTCTCGATGTTTAAAATGAGATTATGGTAGGACAACCACTGGCTCCCAGACTTTAGTACTGTCCGTGCATTTTCCATAGCTGCTGCAACGCAAGGGGATTTAAGCAGATAGTAGGTGTCATCAGCAAACAAACCCATACTGTACTTTGTTGGAACTCTGGCTTTCGGTAATTTATTAATGTAAAGAATGAACAGTACAGGACCTGGGATGCTTCCCTGCGGAACGCCCATAGTAGGCTCTCTCTCGTCTGACACCATCCACTTCAACAGCAACAATCTGTCTCCTGGCTGACAGGTAACTCTCCGTTAATTTCAGCTGGTTGTCTCTTATTCCACATTCTGCAAGAATATCAAGCAGAATGCCATGGTCCACACAGTCAAAAGCCTTGGTTAGATCTAAAAATAGTCCCATGGGTACCTCCCCCTGTTCGATAGTAACCAGAATCTCCCTGATTAGTTCAAACGTGGCAGTTTCGGTATTTTTGTTGTTCACATAGCCATGCTGATGCGTTGAGATGACATTGAATTTATGGAAAAAGTTCAGCAGTCTATTGGATAGAATCTTCTCGAAGACCTTGGAGAAAGTTGGCAGAATGCTGATAGGTCTATAGCTGTTAGGATCTTCAGTGGGGCCCCTCTTATACAAGGGTTTCACGATGGCAACCTTCAGTCGATCCGGAAAAATGCCCTCCTTGAACGAACGGTTTATTATAAAACACAAAGGTGTGATAATAATATCAATCGATGCTTTGATAATCTTCATCGGAATCCTATCATAACCACAGGACTGTTTGTTCTTTAAAGATTTCACAGTTCTTAACAGTTCGTCATGTGAAACCTCAAACATGTAGAAAGATTTACCCCGCCTATCGTGATCAATGACCATATCTTTCTTCAAATCTCTAGTAAGTACATGGGGAAAGTCAATAAAGAAGTTGTTAAACTCATTTGGCACTAACGAAGAGACTCCACAGTTACTGGGACCAGCTGAAGAGGTTTGGCTTTTAGTGAGAGAATTTATTACTCTCCATGAGGCCTTAGACTTATTATCAGAGTTTCTAATGATGTTGTTGAAATAGTCTTTCTTTGTTTGAGATAATAGATGGTCATATCGTTTTTTTGTGGATTTATACATGGGTTGGAATTCAGGACTAGAGAATGTAACTGTGTATAGTATGTCAAGCTGTTTTTTCATATTCAATAACTCAGGAGTAGGTTTAAAGTTCCTTCCTGATGATGGGTGATTGATGATCACCTTTGGAAAACACTGTTCAAATATGTCCAAAAAACGTTGATGGAATATATTCCAAAGTTGATTGGGATCGACTGAGTTGGTATAAATATCATCCCAACTTAATGAGGAAAGTTCTTGAAGAAAAAATTCAGTGGATTCATCATTAAACATTCTTCTCTTGACTGTTCTTTTCCGTTGTTTAAGATTGGAATCAAGCCTGGTACTAAATTTCATTGCAGAATGATCAGAGATATGATACTCAATTACCTGGGTCCATCCCTCAAGGGGAGTTATCACATTGTCTAAACAGGTGCCTGAAGAGGGACGGGTCGGTTGCCGATTGGAGACTTCCACATGAAAACTTTCCAAGAGAGAAATGAAGTTGATTATATCATGTGAAGTTGAAAGTATGTCCAAATTAAAATCTCCCACCAAAATGAATGAAGCCTTTTCCAGCGTACATCGTTCCAAAATTGCTCTTAGTTTCTCCAAGAAAAGATCCACATCAGCTAAAGGCTGGGAGCTTGGCCTGTAAATGCATATGATCAAAATCTTGCGTTGATCTAGAGAAACCTGAGCTGCAGAACATTCAATGACATGGGGTATACTAATGGAATTATATTCCAACCTTTCAGTACAAGCTAATTCTTCCCTACAGTATACAGCACAACCACCATGACTTCCTTTCGAACGGCAGTAGCTTGAAACCAGCCTATAACCGACCAGTTTATATACTTCAAGTTCTTCTTTGCATTTCCAGTGTTCAGTAATAGCTATTACATCCGTGCTTTCTTGATGAGCCATAAGTTGCAGTTGATTGAAAGCAGTACCCAAAGATTGAACATTCTGATGAATGAGGCTAAAATTCTCTTCCGATTTATGCTCAAGCTCGACAGAAGAAATCACGTCTTCTGTTGTTCTCTGCTTCTCTGAAAAAAATTTCTGTCAAATGAGAACTCTCTCAAAATAACTCCCTGGGGCCAGAAAGATTCGCAAAATACCGTTTTATAAGCATTTTCGCTGGGTAAGCCGACACTGAATGAAGAATTCAGTCCAACAGTATTTAGTTTTTTCACTATAATGTGTTCATTACCTTCGACGTCGTCCAAAAAAGATAATATATTCTGTTCTGTCACTTGTTTGCCAGCAATTTTTCCGACATAAATCCAACGTCTACGTATCGCACCTTTTATTGTATCATCTGCAGTATCCTGTTTCGTACCAAAACAAACTTTCTTCTTACTCCTCATGGCTTGCTTCCCCCTTTTCCTATCAACTGTGGTCCATTCCTCCCTATCATCGGATTCATGTAATCTATTAGAGGCCGATGTGCTTGGAATGTTCATCAAGTTAACATTGACTCGAGGTAGCGCACTTTCGTTTTTGTTTACATTTATTTCTTGACACTCGGCTGACAGTGACAGTGGAAGTTCAGAAACGTGCGCACTAGACGGGATATTCTCGACCATAGAACTGTACGATTTCCTAGATGATAGGCCAACTTCGGGTGTGACGGAGATAGATACCCTATCTTGAGGGATCGTGTTTTTAACAGGTTTTTTAGTTGTTGTTTTTATTTGATGTTCTAGGCTGGAGATCTTGAATTTCAAAAGGTTATTATTTTCCATCAAGATTGCATTTTTGCTTCTGGTTTCTTCCAATAGAGATTTCAAATATTGAATTTCAATACGAAGCGTATTATTTTCAGTCCTGACGGAAATTTCTTCATTTAACTTTAACTGACCTTCGTCTGATACATGATGGCAGGTGGTATTTTTCCTGTTTGCAGCTTTTGGCAGGCACGATTGATGGAAAATAGCATCGCACTTGATACACTTAATGAATTCGCCAACTTTTCGATTGCAATAGTTACAAATTTTATCAGTATTCTCTGTTGCAACATTCGGACTTGCCGGACGATCGATTGGCACATCCTCACGCAACGACATCTTGACATGAGTCTTATCATAGTCGACAATCTGTGAACTGTAAATTCAGCGAGCATTTAAACTGCCCTGCGCATTCGCCATTTTGCACCAACAAGGAGGAAATAACAGGTTATTCATTTCGTGGTCCAAACTTCAAACCCTGTTTCAATGATATATGTCGAACAAAACTATGATCCGAAGCCTCATATGTTTAGTTGAAGGTTAGCTATTTGACAATATGGATCGTTTATCTACTGCTAAATGTGTGGAAATTGTACATACTTCGTGCATTACTGGCAGATTACTTTCGAAATAATTGTCCATCTGAGCTTACACTTGGTAACACAGTGAAAAAATTCGAAGGAGCTGGATCTGTTACTTATGTGTTAAGGTCCATACATCATCGAAATGCACGCTCGACTAAAAATATATCTACTGTAAGTGAAAGTGTTGAAAGAACATTCAAATTTATCAATTCATCGGCGCACATTATTTGGGCCTCTCTTACGTCACGTTATGGCGTATTTCGCATCTGGATTTGCATCTCCATCCTAAGGTTCAGTTGACACAAGAACTAAAGCCAGCTAACCATAAAAAGCGTAGAACATATGCCGATTAGGTGCTTGAACACCTAATATTTTTCACTCGGTGGCTATGTAAACAAGTAAAATTGTTGCATCTGGGGCAGTGAAAATCCTCATGTAACTGCTTAGAGATCATTACGTCGACAAAAAGTGACTGCATGATGTGCAATTTGGTCTGGTGGAGTGGTTGGCTCGTACTTCTTTGAAAATGAAGATGTCACTCAAACAGTAAATTCCCATCGCAATAATTACCCTTTTTTTGGCCTGAAATTAATGATAGGGAATTGAAAAAGATGTGGTTCCAGCAAAATAGTGCAATTAGCCAAACAACACGACCGGTTTTGGCTTCATTGCAAGAAAAATTCCCAGGACGCGTAATTTCTCGTTTCGGCGATTTGAATTGGCTCAAAGATCTTGTGGTTTATCGCCTTTGGTTATTTTGTGGGGTTATGGGAAGAGTCGTGTTTATGCCTATAATCTTTAGACTACTGACGTTCTGAAAATCAACATCCGTCAAGTTATTGGTGAGATATTACCCGAAATATGGCGGCGAGTCATCAAAATTACCTCACAAGAATCGAGTCCTGTGAGAGGTCACGCGCATTATATTTAAATGAAAATTTGATCGAGATTCTAAATGAAAGAGTGTTTGATTTACTTTTACTTTCGGAAACGCAAAATGGATAACCCCGTATTTTTCATTCACTTGATAACTTTCACATATCTTCGTTAAAATGTAGAGATCTACATCTACACCCATACAAGATCCAATTGGTTCAAGAACTAAAGCCACTTGACCATAAAAAGCGTCGTTTGTTTGCTGATTGGGCCGTAGAACAGCATGAAGTTGATCCACTTTTTTATCGTGAATTTGTGTTTAGTGATAAAGCTCACTTCTGATTGAACGGCTATGAAAACAAGCAAAATTGCCGTATATGGTGTGAGAACAATCCTCAAGAAGTCCTGCAGGTTCCATTGCATCCTGAAAAATGCACTGTATGGTGTGCTTTACACGCTGGAGGCATCATCGGTCCATATTAAAATTTAATTGTAATGAGATTTATTTAGATTAAAATGTGTAGAGGTTCTGGAGAATTTATTCCAGCTATTATTCTGTAACATACGATGAGCTTCAGCTCCATTCTTTTTCTATTAAAACTTCTCGCAAACGCTGTTTAGTTATCAACACCGTAACAAAAATCTTTTATAGGAAAATCTGTTATTTCGGCGAGCGTTTAATCTGCCCTGCGCATTCATCATTATGTGTAGAATTATCCAGTTGTTTTCACAGGTGCTGTAAAAATAAAACTTGAAAATAAGGATGTTGAACTGTTAAGTAGAAAACGTAGTCAAGTGGCTTTAGTTCTTGAACCAGGTGGATCTTGTATGGGTGTAGACCAAGATCTTTACGGAAAATTTTCCATGTGGTGGATGCACAGAGTCCAACGTGATGTGAACGTCGACGAATACACAAATCTAGATCATCATTAACACTATGATTTACAGCAGTGATATTTTCTTCTGTACGTACAGTTCTTTGTCTTGTTGTTGTTGTTGCATCGAGTAGAGAAAATGTTGTCCGAAATCTATCGATAGTTCGACGGATAAGTTGCTCTGATGAACGATTATGTAAACCATAAATTTCACGAAGTGCTCTATATGTTTGGCGAATAGAACATTGATTTTGAAAATAAATATCAACAATTTGTAAACGTTTTGCGGCGTGAGTCTTTCCATGATAATTTGTCAATGCTTACTGAACAGAAATGTCAAAACAACATGGCTTCTACCTTCTGTCAAATCACAGTTATCCCTATCGAAAGTTCCATCACTCTAAAAAAACACCCGGTACATTACTTTTGTCTTAGAATGTTACAAAAAAGAAGTACATTAAAATTATGAAAAATGGTAAATTCCGAATACTTTCTAGACATACTATATTAATATTCGAGCGCGTCGAAGTTTCTAGTACCTCGTCACTATTTTATAATTTTTTTTCTCAGTAAGCAAGGCACCGATTGAATGTTACACTGTTGGACATCACGCCCTCGGACAAACACGAACAAAGTTTCCTCCCATTCAACAATTCTTCGCCAGGCAATCGGTCTAATAAAAGAGGCAGCATCCCCTAAGCACAAAAATCCGATAGAAATCTCCCACGATGACATCCTTCCCCAAACAAGAGAAGTGGTATCATGCCACGCGACCGCCTCCGTGTGCCGTGTCTTCTTTTGTCAGTCGTTTATGGGGTGGCCGACTACAAACACAGATCGACACGTTTTCATTTGCATAAACAACAAATTTTTTTGATTGGACCAAACTAGGTGAAATGAATGAGAAAAATTGAAGTTTATTTCTATAAGGTTTAAACTTCGAATCGTATTGCTTTTGAAGAAGTTACTATGTGACCGAAACGTGTCATGTGAGCAACTCACAATAATAAATAGGAATCAACATATGCGGTAAATCATAACTATTGGGACATGGAATAATAGAAAGAAGTTTTTTCTTGATAGAAGGATTATTACAAAATTTTAAATATTATACAGATTTATTCTGTTAACCTCCTACAAATTTTAATTCCAAAAAATTTTTATTCAAAAACTTTTAAAATTAAATCAAAAAAATGTCTTAGAAAAACACTGTTTTAATTTAGTAGATATAGAATTAACACTTATTACACAGTACCAAAAGGGAATAAAAGAATTCAAAGAAATATAAATCATCAATTAAAATTATTAAATGAATAATTGAAGGGTACCTTATTTTATGAAAACCAAATTTCTTTCCAAAAATGCAAAACATAACCTCAAGATCTTCTTCAAGAACAACTTGCTCAAAATGAGTTCCTTGCAAAAAATTCCTAAGACACTCAGAAACATCTTCAAAAAGCAATTTAGAATTAACACAACAGAACTTATATTCAATAGACGTATAAAAACGAAACTCATCATAAAATATCAAATGTAAAGTTTCTTGAATAAATTTTTTGAAATTAAAATTGTAGAAGACTAATTGATTGAATCTGTTTTGATATTCAAATTTTGTAATAATCCTTCTATCAAGTAAAAAACCGTTTCTTATTATTTTATCAAATGATAATATGTTATAAGTGTAAACCAAAATATTTAATTATCAAAATAGAAAAAGGCTTTTTTCTTGATAGAAGAAATATAACAAAATTTGAATATCAAAACAGATTTAATCTGTTAGTCTTCTACAATTTTAATTTCAAAAATTTTTTTATTCAAAAAACTTTCAGAATTAAATTAATGTCTACAATAAGCACCGCTTATATTTAATAGATGTATATATTCAAAACTCAATATACAATGTCAAATGGAATAAATAAACCAACCAATATAAAAAAGGCAATTAAAATTAATAAATAAATATTTGAAAGAGACAAAATTTCGTTTCTGATCTTACCATAGTTGATTTTGATATTTAAATGTTATTTAGGGCCGATGAATAGATTATCCGTATTCTAATTGTTTTTTGAGTATATATTACATGTTTTGAGATATTTTTGAATTAACTCATTTGAATATTTAAATATATTGAATAATTCAAATAATTATATTTTTTGAGAAATCCTTAAGTTGTGTTTTATGTTTTTGAAAAGGAATTGGTTTCACTATGGTAAGATCAGAAACAAAATTTTGTCTCCTTCGAATATTTATTTATTAAGTTTAATTGCCTTTTTTATATTGGTGGGTTTATTTATTCCATTTGACATTGTATATTGAATTTTGAATATATACGTCTATTAAATATAAGCGGTGCTTATTGTAGACATTAATTTAATTCTAAAAGTTTTTTGAATAAAAACTTTTTTGAAATTAAAGTTGTAGAAGACTAACAGTTCAAATCTGTTTTGATATTCAAATTTAATTATTATATATACAATAAAATAATAAAAAGAGGTTTCTCTTGATAGAAGGATTATTATAATATTTTAAATAGCATACAGATTTATTCTGTTAACCTTCTACAAATTTTTATTTCGGAAAATTTTTATTCAAAAACTTTAAGAATTAAATAAAATAAATATCATTAGAACTGTGTGTTTTGTTTATTTTTTTTAAATTTTTAAATATAAAGTAGGGCTGATGAGTTTCCGTCGTAATAATTCTAAATTGATTTTTGGAGATGTTTCTGCAAGTTTTAGGTATTTTTTTGAAAGGAACTTATTTTGAGCAAGTTGTTTTTGGAGAAGTTCTTGAGGTTATGTTCTTATTTTTGGAAAGGAATTTGGTTTTTATAAAACAAGGAACGACACAAAATTTTGTACCCTTCTAAGTATTTATTCAATAATTATTTATTTGATAATTTATATTTCTTTGAATTCTTTTGTTCCATTTGTTTCTGTGTAATAAGTATATTACAGTTAATTCTATATGTCTACTAAATTGACACAAAGTGATATTTATTCAATTCAATTCTGAAGGTTTTTGAATAAAAAATTTTTGAAATTTAAATTTGTATGAGGTTAACAGAATAAATCTGTATGATATTTTAAATTTTGTAATAATCCTTCTATCAAGAAAAAACCTCTTTTTATTATCATGAAAATATTGAATATTGATTAAACTCACTCAATAAACACTTGATGGATACAACGTATAACTTCACATCATAATTATTCTATTTGAGAAAATTTTTCGTAAAATTAAAATTTGTAGTGAGGTCAGCAGAAATAATTTGTTTGATATATAAGATACTGATACAGTTTTACAGAACTGGGGAAGAAAATACACACTCTATATTTTTTGTACCTAATCCAGTCCCCTCAAACAAAGGGGATTGCCGTTCTTGTTTGTATAAGTAAAGTTCAAGTGTTTGAATTTTTAAATTGATTTAAATCCGAAGAGGGGTTGTTAAAATTAAAAACCGTGTCGTACACCAGTCGCTGTCCTAACAACTTTCCCACAAGGACAATGGATATCGCATTGTTTATCCACGAATCGTTTTGAAATTGATTGAGTTGAGCGCCCTTCACTGAATGGGATGCATAACTTTTTTGGAGATTTAAAAACTGTACGCTTTAATTCAGAGAATTTGATTCCAGAAACAAGTTTGCTACTAGTTAACTATTTGACTCAAGTGCTTAAAAATCCTTATTGGTAGAACAGATACAAATTTTGGAATCTGTTTATCTGAACACAAAAGAAGTTTTGATGAAGATAAGAGAGGCTCATATTATGCGAAACGCTCTGTAGAAAGTGATCATGCTTTTTCAAATAATTACTACACGGTGTAAAGAAACCTTTCTTTTTTGCCTTTGAAGTAGCTGCTCATGAGAAAAGAATCGCCTTTTCAGATCTTTTGGTTTCAATTCATAAGGAACTCAATTGCCTTCTTTATGAATAAGGCCCATAGTTTTTTAAACGTATAAGGTTGTTCGGAAAGTAATTTCGTTTTTTCCCAATAGAGGAATTTGTTTTGAGACCTGATATAGCAATAAGCAGCTTTTTCGTCATATTTTACTTTTTTACTATAGAAAAAGTAAAAATGCCGTTCAAGCCAGAAAGGAATCAACCGATGTGTATGAAGAGGATGCGTTGATAGTACGCCTGGATCCGGCAATTTTGATGTCGAAGATGCACCACGTTCTGAAAGGCCTGTTGAAGCTGATACAGACACGATAAACGAATTAGGTGATGCAAATCGGCGAATAACAACACGTGAGATCGGTGAGAGGTTAAATTTATCGAATTATACTGTTTATGACCACTTGGAAGGTCTGAGTTCAATCTCGAAGCTCGATATATGTGTTCCTCATGTTTTCACGGAGAGAATTTTGTGTCGTCACATTGACGTCTGCGAATCGCTTCTTAAACTTCACGAAAATGATACATTTTTGAAGCGCATCATTACTGGTGACGATAAATGGGTTGTATATAACAATGTCAAATGCAAGGGATCATGGAGCGAAAATGATGAACCGGCTCAAAACATTTCGAAAGCCAATATCCATCAAAAAAATCTGATGCAGTTTGTTTGGTGGGATTTTAAAGGAATCTTTTTTTTTGAGCTTTCACCGGATAACACAACAATTAATTCGGAAGTTGTCATCAGCTCGACAAACTGAATGATGCACTTCAACAGAAAAGGCCAGAATTAATCAACAGAAGACGTGTAGTGTTCCACCAAGATAATGTGAGACCTCATTCAAGTTTGGTCACTCGCTAAAAGCTTTTACAGCTTGAATGGGATACACCGCCACACCCACAATATTCTCCAGATCTAGCGCTTTCGAATTATTATTTGTTCCGGTCATTGCAAAATTTTTTGGACGGTAAAATCTTTATTTCAAATGAAGAGGTTAAAAATCACCTGGATCAGTTTTTTGCCAGCAAAGATCAAAAATTTTATGAGCGTGAAATCATGCTACTACCAGAAACACGGCAAAAGGTGTTGGACCAGAAAGGCCAATATATAATTTAATAAAATATTTATTCATTATTCGAAAATTGTCTTTCATTTCCTAAAAAAAAAACGAAATTACTTTCCGAAAAATCCAATATAACTGAATCCACTGTCGGGAAAAAATTAAATTACGTTTCGAACAACCTTATAGGATGAATGTGGTTAAAGTAACATTTTTATGTGAGAAACATTAACCTTTCTTACATGAAAACATAGATGCAATTTTAGATCTTGAAGTCTTGAAGTAAAGGAGCAGTCTTTAAAGATTAATGAGTGTAAAAAAATACGAAACTAATCTTTCTAAAAACATTGTCAATCCGTTAGCCTTGTTTTATGAATTTGTCCAAGATACGAGTACTAAGTGACTAAGGAGCGAATGTTTAAACTATGGATTGTTCAAGAGGTTGGTTGAAAATTATTGTTTTTACACGTAAGGTTTACAATTATTATAAATGAACAATATATCGTTTTGAACTTTAGTATGCATTGAAAATCAATATACGAGTTTGTAAAGGGTGTTTCAATAAGAGCACAATATTTGAATTACGCGCTATGTTTGACAGTCATAACGTCACATAATTATGACGTGACAGATCGAAAGTTGACAGATGGAGCATTACACGGTAGAACAACGCGTCCTTATTGCAGGACCCTGTATATTCAAACCCAACACTTCATTATTGAACTAGCCGACCACAATGCTACATATTAAATGAATTATTCAAGTGAAAAGTTATCTATGACACACCCTGTATATATTCAATAAGATATTTATATTATCTGTGTTGGAAATATAATTTTAGAAATAATAAAGCAATTATCTGCATAACATCGATTTCACTTTTCATTCACTCCCTATTTATCGAGTTTACCATACAGGGGTTGATTGGAATTGGTTGTACTGCAGCCTTAATAGGTTTATCTGGAACTTTGATCAGGAGGTAACGGGGCTTATGAAACAAAACGCGAACGTTCTGTACGTTGCTTGGCACCCTCCAGATGTATTGCTGTCTAAATTGCCTTTGACACTTCCTGCAAAATTTAATAATATCCACTGGACTGATAACATTTCAGATATTCTGATACTCAAATTACGATATCGGGTTTCTTAAAAGATTCTACAAGTAATTTGTAGCATCCATGAACACAAATAAAAATTAAATAATAAGAAGAGGGTTTTTACTTGATAGAAGGATTATTACAAAATTTGAGTATTAAAACAAATTTAACCTGTTAGTCTCCTACAATTTTAATTTCAAAAAATTTTAGTCAAAAGCTTTTAGAACTAAATTAATGTCTTATAAGCACAGCTCATATTTAAAAGACATATAAAATCAAAACTCATTATATAACATCAAATGGAATAAATAACCCAACAAATATAAATTGCCAATTAAAGTTAATAAATATTTGAATGAGACAAAATTTTGTTTCTGATCTTACAATTATGATAACTAAATTCTTTTCAAAGATATAAAACATAATTCTAAGAACTTCTCAAAAAATAATTTATTTGAAATATTTAATATATTGAAATATTTAAATAAGTTACTTCAAAAATCCCTCAAAAGCATATATCACATCCTCAAAAAACAATTAGAATTCAGATAAGGTCTTCATCCGTCCTACTTCACATTTAAAAAATAAAATCAATTAACAATAAATAACTCACATCTAGGATCTCGTAGCACCCTCGTTTGAACAGACTAACTTTAAAATTTAAGATATTCTATGTCCGTTACATCAATCACATAAAACTTGTAAGGTATATTATGGTTTTTAGTTAAGCCACATGATATTTATATAATGAGATTTTTTTAAACCTGATATAATTATATATTATATATAAGATTAAATAATGAGAAGGGTTTTTTACTTGATAGAAGTATAATTACAAAATTTGAATATCAAAACAGATTTAATCTGTTTGTCTCGTATAATTTTAATTTCAAAAACTGTTATTTATATATATATATATATATATATATATATATATGACTATTAAATATAAGCTGTGCTTATAAGACATTAATTTAATTCTAAAAGGGTTTGAATAAAATTTTTTGAAATTAAAATTATAATAGACTAACAGATTGAATCTGTTTTGATATTATAATTTTGTAACAATCCTTCTATCAAGTAAAAAACCTCTTCTTATTATTTGATTTTATATATAATATATAATTATATCAGGTTCAAAAAAATCTCATTATATAAATACCATGTGGTTTAACCAAAGGTCATTATAATCTTATAAGCTTTGCTTGATTTTTGTGAAGAACGTAGAATATCTTGGATTTTAAAGTTAGTGTGTTCAAACGAGGATGCCACGAGGTCTTAGGGATAGTTATTTATTGTTAATTGATTTTATTTTTTCAATGTGAAGTAGGACTGACGAAGACCTTATCTGAATTCTATCTCTTTTTTGAGGATGTGATATATGTTTTTGAGAGAATTTTGAAGTAACTTACTTAAATTATTCAAATTTATTAAATATTTCAAATAAATTATTAGAAATAATTAGAAATTTCTCAATCATTAATATACTACTCTGTCACGAAAGTACCGGGAATTTTCAATTAAAACAACATTTTTACATTTGATCGTCAAAATTTATTGGGTCGCCTTCAAAATAGGCTCCATTTGCTCCAATACATCTATGCCAACGGCACTTCCAATTATCGAAACATTTTTTATAGGCGCTTTCCGGGATGGACTTTAGCTCTCGCGCCGAATTTTGTTTTATGGCTTCAATCGACTCAAAACGGGTGCCACGAAGGGACAATTTTAGTTTTGGGAAGAGGAAAAAGTCGCAGGGAGCCAAATCAGGCGAATACGGTGGTTGCTGAAGCACGTTTGTTGAGTTTTTGGCGAGAAAGCCAGTCACAATCGTAGCTCGGTGAGAAGGCGCGTTATCGTCATACAAAATCCATGAGTTGTTCGCCCACAAATTTGGCCGCTTCTTACGGATACGCTCTCGCAAACGTTTCATAACGCCTAGGTAATACTCCTTGTTTACCGTCTGACCCTCTGGAACGAATTCGTAGTGCACCACGCCACGGATATCGAAGAAAACAATGAGCATCACCTTCATTTTCGAGCGGCTTTGGCGTGGTTTTTTCGGTTTCGGCTCATTTTTTGCCACCCATTCCGATGATTGCTGGCTTGTTTGCATATCGTACTCGTAGACCCAGGTCTCATCACCAGTTATAATGCGTTCCATGAATGTAGAATCGGAATTACAGCGATCCAGCATGTCTGAAGCAACCTGTTCGCGATGACGTTTTTGAAGAAAATTCAGGTCTTTCGGTACGAGTCGTGCGGCCACCTTTCTCATGCCCAAAATATCAATCAAAATCGTACGTGCGGACTCGTGGGATATCTTAAGATCATGTGATATCTCTCTCAAGCTGGTACGACGGTTTTCCAGCACCCTTTCCTTAATTTTATCGACGTTATCTTCGATCGAAGCCGTCGATGGGCGACCACTTCACGACCGTCCTTGAAGGCTCTGTACCACTGATATGCACGAGTTTTCGATAGAGCATTATCACCAAAGGCCTTTTGCAACATTTTCAATGCATCGGCACACGAAAATTCATTTGCAACACAAAACTTTAAACAAATTCTTTGCTCAACGTAATCACCCATAGTAAAAATCGGCACGCACTCTGACATCGACTGACTTAATCAGCTGTTGCAAACACACTAGTTGACAGATCCCGCTCAAGCTTGGCATAGTAATTAAGGACAGTGGTACCAACCTAGGAAAAAAATTTTTACCTGCCTCATTGCCCCGCCAGATTTAAATCGATAATTCCCGGTACTTTCTTGACAGAATGTACATATATGTTGTGATTGGATGTTAAAGAAACACAAGCTCCATCACCAAAAACTGTTCAACATATAATTCAAAAACGCCTTTTTCTATTTTTTTTTTTTAAAGAAAATATAGTATATTCTCCAGACAAAGAACCTGATAAATTCGGACCCAAAATCTCTTCAGTAAGGAGTTATCTGAATAACCAAAATGATCTTTTAAAAATATATAAAAATACCTCTTTTACAACTAGACATTTCTGCAACAGCTAATCAATTTTGGGATAATTATGGCCTATGTAATAGACTTGACCTTTTAGAAGCACTAGAAATAAACCGGCACCATGAAAAAACACATTTAACTTAACGACCAGACAGATTTAAACCGATTCCTGTTATTGAATCTTTTTAAATAAATTCTGAAAATTTCTTCATTTTATCACGTTTCTTTTTGCTCATACTTGTATTTGAGGAGACCGATTTTGTGAAAGTAGTAAGTTACCATACTCACCTGATGAAGTCAAAATGTGATTGACGGAACAATTGTTGTGTAACCAATAAATATTAACCGAAATAAAGTGTTTTGTTTTAAATCATATACGATGAATTTCCGTCAAGTAGAGACCGAAACAGTCGAGAATATTTTTCTATAATAATATTGAATTCTATAAAATCGTTATCGTGATTTATAGGTACGTTAACCAATCTATGGATCATACTGTGATATGCTGCCATTTTCTGGTTTATAGGATGGTCGATGTGTGATGAATATATTTACTATTCATTTTTATTATTTTATTTAACACTGATATCTGTTTGAGTCGGAAGTGTTAAGGTTAGGCAAACCAAAACTTGCCCCATCTAAATCTGATCCAAGGCCAATTTGTTCATCTTCAGCGGCCACCAGCTTCATAGAGACGAACAATAAAAAACAACAAAATCCCAAGTCGATCCCGAGGGACCTTACGGAGCGTAATTCATCCTTGGTTCCCCTTCCAGCGCTGTCTCGTCCTTTTAACCAACAGATGGTGCTTATTACTTGGGCAACTGCAACACCAAACGAATACATTAGCCGAAATTTTTGGCGATATTTCCTAAACGATACATTGGGGTGCTTTATTGTGTAATATCTTCGGTAATGTGGCGGGAAATTGTTCCTGTTGTTTGTTCATTCATATATTATCTGTCTGTAATAACTGCAGGGACGGATTTAGCCATTCGAAAATCTGGGAAATTTGTATGTGTTTTTTATGAATGAGTTAATATTGAAATTTTTTACTTTTAGAATGTTCAATTTTAATAATAATGCCTTAAATATCAAGCAGACTAATTCTGTTAAACCTCTTTACAAATTTTAACTACAGAAAATTTCCTGAACATTTTAGAATTAAAATAACATGTCTTAGGAGCACTGGTCCTATTTAGTAGACATTAACAAACATGGTACAGTACAGAAATGAGATAAAAAGATATAAAGAATATTACAGAATAATAGCTGTGATTAATTCACCAGAACCTCTACAGATTTTAATCTGAATAAATCTCATGAAAACATTCAGAATTAAATTTTAAAAATCATGTCCTAAATGAACATTATCACTCTATAGACATATATATTATCATCACATGTGGTGTAAATTAATTATATGTCTATAAAGTGATACAGTGTATTTAGGACATGTTTTTTAAAATTTAATTCTAAATGTTTTCATGAGATTAATTTAGATTAAAATCTGTAGAGGTTCTGATGAATTAATTCCAGCTATAATATTATTCTGTAATATTCAAATACTTCTTCGTAGTAATTTTAAATTTTTATATTTCAGATATAAAGAATATATAGAACTGACTAGAATTACCCAGCAGACTTTTAGCCGATACAACTATTTCATAACGACATCATGAAAATCGAATTCAATCCCCAAAATATCTAACAAACACTTAAAAAAAAAGTTTAAAAAAAAACTCCTCTCAAAAAGCTCTCCCAAAAAACTCTTCAAAAAACATGCAGAAGAGCGTTTGAAGATCTCATCGATAGTCATCACTGAAAACCAAACAAAACCAATCAATGAAAAGTACAAATGTCTAAAAAGAGTATCCGCTATTTGTTACTTCGATAAAACAAAAACTGCTTAAAATTAAAAAAAAGTTTATTGTTAATTATAACAATATAAATTGGAAAATTATTTGATGATACTGGAGCTAATGTTATCATTAGCTCTAGTATCTTTTTTAAATAAAATGGACCGATGATGCCTCTAGCGTGTAAAGCACACCAAAAAGTGCATTTTTCAAGATGCAGTGGAACCTGCAGAACTTCTTGAGGATTTTTTTCAATTTCTATACTGCAATTTTGCTTCTTTACATAGCAGTTCAACTAGAAATGAGCTTCATTACTAAACACAATTTTACGATAAAAAAGTGGACCAACTTCAAGCTGTTCTAGGGCCCAATCAGCAAAAGAACGACGCTTATTATGGTCGAGTAGCTTTAGTTCTTGAACCAGTTGGATCTTGTTTGGGTGTAGACCTAGATCCTTATGCAAAATTTTCCATGTGGTGGATGCACAGAGTCCAACTTGTTGTGAACGTCGACGAATGGACAAATCTGTTTCATCATTAACACTATGACTTACAGCAGCGATACTTTCTTCTGTACGTACATTTCTTTGTCTTGTTGTTATTGTTACATCGAGTAGAGAAAATTTTGTACGAAATCTATTGATAGTTTGACGAATAAGCTGCTCTGGTGGACGATTATGGAAACCATAAATTTCACGAAGTGCTCTATAAGTTTGACGAATAGAACACTGATTTTAAAAATAAATTTCAACAATTTGTAAACGTTGTTGCAGCGCGAGTCTTTCCACGATAATTTTTCAATGCTTACTGAACAGAAATGTCAAAACAACATGGCTTCTACCTTCTGTCAAATCACAGTTATCCCTATCACTCCCTTATCACTCTAAAAAGAACACCCGATACTTCTGAGTGCAGAACTTCACATCCATTCAAAAATATTGGGAAAAATATGGAACATTCTCAAAATTTATTGTTATTTACTGTATATTATTATTAACTGCGAAACTACTGAACCGATTTTGTCTATGAACGAAATTAACCGCGGGATTTAGACCCCTTTCGCTGAAAGTTTCAGGGCTATAGCTTTTTCCGTTCGAAAGTTAGCGTGTTTACGGATCATCGGGACGGAATTAGTTTTGACCTCGAATTCTTCATCAGTGAGTCCAGCTTAGTCGTCCAAGACCATTTTTGGTTTAAAATTCTACAATTACAGGCATTTGAGCGAAATGATAGTACGCTGTTACCTGGAATTAGCGCTAAAAACTCCACAATGTTGAATCACATAATTCTAATACGCCCCTGGGACAATTGTTCTCCGAGGGTGGGTTCCTCGTGTCATCGTTTTGGCCCTCTTCAGTGATTTATGGAATTTAGTTCAAACAGGAGAAAGAAGGTGTTTGTTCGTGGAGGTTATACCACGCTGTTTGTCTGTCTCTGTATTGTGCTGGTTGTGTAAATATTTTTCAACAACTGCCCCCTTCTATTGTGACCACATTGTTCATTCACTGGCGTGTAATTTATATCTTTCATGGCATTTTTTAACGTTCTTGTTTCGTATTTGCCATGGGATTATAACCGTTAAATCTACTAATGACAATTTTAGCGTTCGATTGAAACACTATTGGAAACAATAAATAATAAAACGAGTTACCCACCATTGTGGGTTTAAGTTCAAATTTATCATGATATAAAGAAGTATTTTTATTTTCATGTGAATGTATACAAAAAATAATGTAATGTAATGTAAATTTGTACAAAATCCTAGTATACCTGCACTAGAAACAATACAAATCGTAAAAAAACTACTGATAAAAATAACACCAACCCCATCAAAATGACTGATATTCTTTTTGCCTCGAAATATGTCTTGAAAAATACTATTCTCAACTTAACGGAACAATCGTTTTATCCAATTTTAGCTGAAATTTTCATGGATGATTTAGAATCAAAAATACACCTAAATCTGGTAAGCAAATACTTCCTTTATTGGTATAGATATGTAGTTTCTTGCTTCAAAGGCGCCGACCGACGACTACATATCCTCGTGAATTTTTTAATAAACTCCATCCAAAAATCAAATTCGCAATCGAAGAAGAAAAAACAACAGCATTAATTTTCTTGACCTCACATAACAAGACTAGATGATTCACATGATTTTAGTATTTTTCACAAACCCACACATACAGATATCACAATACATAAAACTTCAATTCACCTCTCCATCCAAAAGATGTCAGCATATAATAGTTTTATTCATACACTATTGAAAGTCTCTCTGAATTCAGATAACTTTTCAAAGAATAAAACAATATTAAACAGATATCTTCAAACAACGGTTATAACAACCCTTTCTTGTAGACAAAATGGTATCCAATAAACAAGAGAACATATAATAGTATTAAATCTCGTGTACCAAATCATAAAAGAAGAAAATACACAGAAATACTTTTCATTATCTTATGTTAATGTTATCCTCCTACATATTTAATTTCAAAAAATTATATTTAATATTATAACTTCAGGAATTAAATTAATGTCATATAAGCACCGCTTATATCAAACTAAATATAAAATAAACATTCATTATAAGACATCAAATGAGACAACAAAATCCAATAAATATAAATTGTTAACAAAAATCCAATGAATTAAATATTTTGAGCAGACAAAATTTTGTTTCTGCTCATCCCTCTTTTGAAAACAGATATTTTTCAAAAATGTTTAACATAATCCTAAGAATTTCATCATAAAACTTTCTTACTTGGAATATTCAATATTATTGAATATCTAACTAAGTTACTTTTTAGAAAATCTCAAGATATGTAAAAACATTACTAAAACACGCGTTTCAAGAAAGACTTTGCTCGTAGTACTCAATCACATTTAAAAAATATAAAATCAATCAACAAAAAATATTTACTCACTTTCACAATCTAGAAACATCCTGGCAAATGAATACTGAACATTTAAATGGTGTCCCATGTGACCTCCAACAAATAGTTCTGTGGTTTACCATAGATCTTAAAGATTGACCGGCAATTTATCTGCAGAATATATCTGTTAATATTAAAATATTTAAAATAAATTATACATTCTGTCAAGAAAGTACCGGGAATTATCGATTTAAATCTGGCGGGGCAATGAGGCAGGTAATTTTTTTTTTCCTAGGTTGGTACCACTGTCCTTAATTACTATGCCAAGCTTGAGCGGGATCTGTCAACTAGTGTGTTTGCAACAGCTGATTGAGTTAGTCGATGTCAGAGTGCGTGCCGATTTTTACTATGGGTGATTACGTTGAGCAAAGAATTTGTTTAAAGTTTTGTGTTGCAAACGAATTTCGTGTGCCGTGAAAATGTTGCAAAAGTCCTTTGGTGATAATGCTCTATCGAAAACTCGTGCATGTCAGTGGTACAGAGCCTTCAAGGACGGTCGTGAAGTGGTCGCCCATCGACTGCTTCGATCGAAGATAACGTCGATAAAATTAAGGAAAGGGTGCTGGAAAACCGTCGTACCAGATTGAGAGAGATAGCACATGATCTTAAGATATCCCACGAGTCCGCACGTACGATTTTGATTGATATTTTGGACATGAGAAAGGTGGCCGCACGACTCGTACCGAAAGACCTGAATTTTCTTCAAAAACGTCATCGCGAACAGGTTGCTTCAGACATGCTGGATCGCTGTAATTCCGATTCTACATTCATGGAACGCATTATAACTGGTGATGAGACCTGGGTCTAAGAGTACGATATGCAAACAAGCCAGCAATCATCGGAATGGGTGGCAAAAAATGAGTCGAAACCGAAAAAACCACGCCAAAGCCGCTCGAAAATGAAGGTGATGCTCATTGTTTTCTTCGATATCCGTGGCGTGGTGCACTACGAATTCGTTCCAGAGGGTCAGACGGTAAACAAGGAGTATTACCTAGGCGTTATGAAACGTTTGCGTGAGCGTATCCGTAAGAAGCGGCCAAATTTGTGGGCGAACAACTCATGGATTCTGCATGACGATAACGCGCCTTCTCACCGAGCTACGATTGTGACTGACTTTCTCGCCAAAAACTCAACAAACGTGCTTCAGCAACCACCGTATTCGCAGGATTTGGCTCCCGGCGACTTTTTTCTCTTTCCAAAACTAAAATTGCCCCTTCGTGGCACCCGTTTTGAGTCGATTGAAGCCATAAAACAAAATTCGGCGCAAGAGCTAAAGTCCATGCCGGAAATCGCCTATAAAAAATGTTTCGATAATTGGAAGTGCCATTGGCATAGACGTATTGGAGCAAATGGAACCTATTTTGAAGGCGACCCAATAAATTTTGACGATTAAATATAAAAATGTTGTTTTAATTGAAAATTCCCGGTACTTTCTTGACAGAGTAGTATACCTTTTATCAAGTATAAACCTCCATTTATTTTATCTTATGTTAATGGATTATCTGAAAATATGGCTTAACATTTCAAAAATAGTTTCGATTACAGTGCAGCTTTTAAAACCATCAATAACCTTAGTACTTACACCAAAGAAGTTACATATCGGATTCCATACATTCTACATATGCTAATCATCTTAAGGACTTCAGACATAATTTCAACAAAAACGATGAAATTATCCACGTCGAAAGTAAAAGTTCTTGATTAAGACTTTTAGAATCGCTAGAAATCAACAGGTAAAATGCCCGTAAATACTTACCTGTATTTAAACCCTGTTACACTAGACACCATCAGTCAGTAGAATGTAGATACCTATCTATACCTATTTTTCTATTGTAAACCTTTTTTTGGAAATTAAAATACTGTTTCTTATATATTCTTCTTTTTTTAATTAAAATGTAAAATAGTAGAAGGATCTTCACAGAAGATCTAAGAGTATCAGGATAATATATCAATAGTGAATTTGACCTTATGGTGCAAACCATTAAGATGCTAGTGTGTTTTCTAGTTCTGAATGTGTTCCACAGAAGCAAGCCAATATGTCGTCTACATTTCTGTACCAAAAAATTTTGGATTTTTTTTCGAAAAAGGACATAAAGATTTCAGATTTTTACTCCTCGCTGAAATCTCTATGACCTTTTTTGAAAACAAAAATACTTAAATCCATACACGCAAAGCATTTCATTTTTTGGTACAGGTATTTAGACGACATATTGGCTTTCTTCTGTGGAACACATGCAGAACTAGAAAACACACTAGAATATCTTAATGGTTTGCAACAGAAGGTCAAATTCACTATTGGTATTGATATATTATCCTGATACTCTTATAGATCTTCTGTGAAAATCCCTTTACTACTATAGAACCACATGTGATAGTAAAATAAACTTTCAGGACATCTCTAATTAATGTTTGATTAATTCGGTCTTTACTTGGTGATTATAATGATGGAATTCCCCTTGACATATTCAGAAAACCCACAACGACAGATAAAACCATACCCCACTTTTCAAACCACCCAGACACTCATAAACTCGTTGCTTACAGGTCAACGATATATTTAAATCTTTTAAATAATCTTACGTTGAAAAGGGTACTGAATACAATCAAACAAATAATCACAAATAATCAATTCGAAACAAAAACCATAAACTCCCATAAACAAAAAAGAAAAACAATTAATTCGGAATCAAATATACCCCACTTCTGAAACAGAAAACAGTGACAAAAAATTTGTAAACCTAAAATATGTTGGACCAATCATTCAAAAAATAGCTCGAATATTTTCGAAAGCTAACATAAAAGTAGCTACCACACCCTCACATAAAATTTACAACTTCTTCTTTAATTCAAAAAACAAAAACAACCGGCTTAATATTTCTGGAGTTTACAAATGAAGTTTTCAACAGTGAAGTAGCGAATAGGGAGATCTTTCCAAAAAAGGTTCAAAGAACACCAATCTTCATTTAGGAGCTGGACAGATAACTCTAATTTTGCAAAACATTTTTTTGGAAACCAATCATATCTTCCTAAAATTGGACAATCTTCAACCTGGAAGCGAAAGGAAAAAAACTAGATATCCTGGAATTCATAGAAAAATTCAAGCACAAGCACGTTTTAGAAATAAAAGTAATAAATGAGTTAACGGACCTTTGGCATATCCCATTGTATTTAAGCGCGAAATCTTATGACTCAATAAAATTTGAGGTTAATTTCTGATTAAAATCTGCAGTTTAGGCGCATTTTCAAATGGTAAGCGCTTTGATACGAGTGAGAAAAAATGTTTATATCTTCAAACTTGAACGTTTCATACTTGATGAAACCGTCCCAAAATAATTCATCCTACTTTCAGTGACGTATTAAAAAAAAAAAAAAATTCAGAAGTATTTAAATCACCAACTCTCTAAAATTTCCATTCGTAATTCATAATATGCCCCCGAATATGTTCGAATTTCCGTAAATCTCTTCATGACAGCACCACGCGAACGGACTAAATGCAATAATTAAACTTCCAGGTCTAAACAAATATCCAGGCGTGTGTACACAACGTACACACGTGTGTGGAATGTTGAAACTGCTTAAGCCCATATTCCGATCTGATAACTAAATGTGGAATAGATTAAAAAGCCACCACCAGGTCTGGGTTCACCCTATACCAACATTATGGGGTTGACAATATATATGTATAATAGCATACAAATTATACAGTTTATCAGCTCAGGTAAGAGAGAAACAAAAAGCCATCTCAAATTGAGAGATAACAATTATAGCTTATTGTTGACCCACTAATAAACTTTGCGGTTTATTATTGACAACACATAAAAAAAATTTTCAGTGGATTTCACAAAACTTTAATCATCGGATCAAGCCTGTGGATCACGGATTGCTTTTACAATTTATCTAGCTCTATGTTCCCGAAGTGCTGATCAAAGATTTGTTGAGGAGGATGTCGTAGGTCGCCGGATCGAAGTGAACCCTAAGTGTTTTATAACTAAATCCTCAGTGTTATCGTTGGTGGTGAGTGAAAACTAATATTTGATTGACTATATTTGAATAAATATATTGAATTTTTCTTATATTGACGGAAAAAAAAAAAAAAAAAAAGACATAATATCATAAAAAATGAGCATACAAGATCCGGGGATATTTCCCCGGATAATGAGATCAGTTGCCCCTAAAACAGCCAAAACAAATAATGACTTGAAAGACGAGAATAAATTCTCATTTGCAGACTTAGCATTGTTGAATAATGAAATTCAAATTTTGAAAAAACAAGCCACAGAAGAAGGAGATCATGAAATGCTATCACAAATTCAATCTCTTAGCCAAAACATAATAGCAACAAAAAATGCGAATAAACAATCCTTTACATATGCGGTGTCCGATAAGGGACCTTACACAGTATTCATACAAAGCAAATCAAGAAATATTGGAAACCTCGATCCATTATCGTTGGGAAAGATGTTTTTCGATAACAATGATTTCAATTTTAATATAAAGAATATATCTAGGAAGGGAAGAAATCGAATTGGTGTAGACTTTGCTAATTCACGCGAGGCAAATTTATTTGTGGAAAAAAATAATTTCGTAGATTACGATGTTTTCATACCTTCATATTTGTTAACAAGTATGGGGGTCATTTCAGATATCGGATTAAGCATCTCCGAGGAAGACATTATGAAATACGCAGATTCAACATCTGAAATTATAAAGGTACGACGCTTAAAGAGATGACAAACAATAGACGGTAAAACGACTTATGTAGACGCGAAGTCATGTGTGATTACATTCCGCGGAAAAAATTTACCAAATAACATTAAACTATTTCACAACATAATCTATGTAGACCAATATATAAGCCCGGTAATTCAATGCTATAATTGTTTGCAATATGGACACACAGCAAAACAGTGTAGGGGTAAAAAAAGGTGTAGAAATTGTGGTTCACAGCACGAAGAGACAGAATGCGAAGCAAAAAAATCAATTTGTATTTACTGTAGTCAAAACCATTCTGCAGTAGATATAATTTGTCCGGAATTCGATAGACAAAAAAGAATAAAAGAGGCGATGGCAGTTCATAAATACACTTACTTTGAAGCCAATATTATTCTGAAAAACAATAGTAGAAATTTATACACGAATGACAAAGAATTTCCAAGTCTAACAAAAAATAACAGAACTGATGAAACTATTTTACGAACACCAGCTACCATTAACAATCAATCGTACGCTCAGAAAGTTAAAGAAAGACAAACACAAATCGTCAACAACACACGCAGAGTCAGCACACCCATTCAAAGAAAAAGACCACCCCCACAAATACCGGGATATAATCATGAAGAACACAAAAAATGTTTAATAGATTCACAATGTAATGATAATATTCCTTACGATTGGGAAGAATTAAAAAGTAATGCTAGAAAAGAAAATTTTAATATGATAGATAACGATTCAAACAACTCACAACCAAAAAAATCAACGCAAGTAGATTATCTCCTTCCTCGTTATTTTAAAAATTCACCTAATAGTAACAATAGAAAAATTCAACTACATCAAGATTATAAAATAATACAAGCTACAGCAATCGTTCATCAGACAACAGACGAGTTTAAAAATGACGAGGAAGACGATATGGAAATCAATTTAGATAATTAAAATAATAAAAAAAAATCTATTAAATAATAATTATAATATAATAATAATAATAATATATAATGATAATAATAATATATAATGATAATAATAATATAATAATAATATAATATAATAATATAATAATAATAATATAATAATAATAATAAAAAATAATAATTAAAATAATAATAAAAAAAATCTAATTGTCAATGTGCAGAATACGGAGATACTGTACATATACTTTTTAATTGTCAGCTGAACAGGGTCAACTGTGATATATTATACTATAAATTAACACAATTGGGAATGGAATGACCAATTAGTGTGAACGATGGCGTTTTTAGCCAGTCGATTAAGATTATAGAGTGTTTGACTAGTTTTTTAGAAGCTTCAGTGTTGAAATTGTAGTCAATCGAATGTAAGTTTATATGTAACTAACATTATGTATGTGTTGTTCTAGCCCTGTGTACGTCAAATATCCTTTCCAACCTTGGGAACAGGGGGAGAAATAGTAATATAGTGACTGGGTACATGACCTCCGGTTGAGCCCAAATTGCCCTTTCAATAAGGGTAGCCTTGACAGAAGAAGAAGAAGAATCAAAGATTTGTTCACTGTGTCAAACTATGACAGATTAACCTCTGTTGATCATCGATCAAGTACAAATTGGATCCCACAAAACATTTTGTGCTCTAATCTAACCTAGAATCGCTGCTAAATCACAAAACAAGTTGATTTGTCGATTCAGTTCATCGTCATCATAAGTTCAATTCGAAGACACTGAATTATGACATACAGATGTGATCCTTTCGCAAAATATAATGATCTTGATATTAAAATACGTTTACGTTTCACCAAAAATGATGGAATTATGACACAGAATTGGACCAGAAATTGAAGAACGCATTAAACGGAATAAATAGATCGATGCAAGATTACCATTATTAGTTTGTCTACGATTATATGTAACTGGTGGTTTCCAAATGACGATGGGAGATCAGCAATTGTTAAAAGGGTATCAGTTGAAATTGCTCGTTTGGAACCGTCTTCCATTTTGCACACACACACAAGTGATACTAATAACGTAGTTCGTAGTAGTATGGTATGACAAGCATATAAACAATAACAATCCGTTTCTATATTCTAACCAAACTTTAACAGCGCTACCGCAGAAATATATACATTCTAATTTTCCCTGTTTTTACCTCCACGGTGTAGCAGTCAAATTTTAGAAAGTGTGACGTTGTCAGATTGTTTTCTCGGATCAATTGATCCACGTGATCAACTACCTAAACTTGTTTTGTGAAACAAATTCGTTGATCCGTTTGTCAAATTTTACAAGAGTATCTGTTGATCCACTGATCACCGAATCTTTATAAAACGCTGCATTTATTATTTATTTTTCTGAAATCGCTCAAGAATGCCTGCTTACTTCATATCTAAAAATACGCTAATCTATTATTTCAGTCCGTTGGTGAGCGACAAATTTTCCAAACGGCCTGGGAAAATTTTTACTGGAAGATAATTACATACACAAAAGCGACATTTTTCGAAAACTAAAAGTTAGGTATGTCTGAATGCATCCTTTCTAACAAAAAAAGGTAAAAGAACTAAATTGATTGGAAATCATATTTGTGTGTTAAATATTCAAGAATTTTTATTGGTTACACTTCTCTTAGAATTTGAATTTTGAGATCGACCTGTTAATAGATAAGGAGAGAATGAATGTTTTTATATACATAGTTGCAAAAAAATTTAGGGGATAATTCCTTGTCAAAAAATAGGGTGGGTCTCTTTCTTTTGAGCCTCCCCTGTCTAGTTACAGCTCCCTGAAGTTGGCGCCCGAAAAAGAGTTTTTCATTTTTTTTTAGAAACCAAAAAACTGACAATAATTATAACTGAATCAAAGTTAATCAAAACTAGTCAGTTGTCATAACAAAATGACATCCGCTTACGAGATAAATTCTAGTTCGGAAAAAATTCCAGCTTCTACAACTCACGCTATCATGTGGATAATTTTTTTTTATCAAAAACCTTGAATTTTAGCAAGAAATTACAAGAGACCTCATTTGTCAAGAATAGATCAAGCTATCCAAAATAAATTTTTTTATTGTAAAATAGGAACATGGAAAAAAGTTTCTTGCGAAAGAAGGTTTAGGGGTGGCTTTTTCTTCTCCTTAAAATCATAAAGAAACACAACCAAAAATTTTTTTGGGTGTCTTCTCACCCGCATAAAATGTCTGTTCAATTTCATTCTTGTAAGTTTTTTGGTTTTTAAGTAAAAAAATTAAAACTGTATTTCGGGCGCCATCTTTAGGGGGCTGTAACTAAACAAGGGAGGCTCAAAAAATAAAGTTTATATGAAAGACCCACCCTACTTTTTGACGAGGAATCAGCCCTTAAATATTTTCGCAACTATTCATACACCCTCTATAAAATAAATAATAAAAAAAGGGTTTTATATATTTGATAGAAGCTTTTTTCAATAACTTGAATAGCAAACACAGAAATTCTGTACTAGCTTACTACAAATTTAGATTTTACAAAATTTCTTGAAAATTTTCAAAATAAAATAAATTGTTCAGTTTTTAATAGACTATAGAATTGACACTAATCACACCGTGATTAGTGTGGCTTTTTCTGTGAGTGTTAATCTATGCCTTGGATAGTTAATATCTAATGACCTAGTAATGTACGCTACATTAACATTTTCATTGATGAAGGATATTCTTTTTTTATGTAAACAAATTGAGCGTTGACATAAATTCATTTTAAACATTTTCCGGATCACTCTCTTTTGTGCAATAAATACTCACTCTAAGTTTTGATGTGTCCCCCAAAAAATAATTCCGTATTATATGACAGATTCATAATTTGCGAGGTATAAAATAAATAATAATTATTGTTTATTATTAATGAGTTAAAAATACTCACTGTTTTAACATTCATATATTGAGCATCAATTCTAGTAGCAAAACAAATGTTATTGAATTTTTCAACAAATATTCAAAACCTTCTTGCCAGCTGAGAAATTTGTCAATATACAGCGTGTCCAAAAAGCATATCGGGTATTTTTTTTGGCGTTGCATTTGGAATTAAGCGACGGAGGGGATCGTGGTGTCCGCCATTTTGTGGAGTTTTAGTCACGATGGAGTGACCGGGAACGCATTGCGCTTTTTGCGTACGAGTGTAACATCGTAACGGTGATTCAAAATTGGCTTCTCAACGTTTGTATCGTGCGGAATATCGTACACGCCATGCACCAAGTTACGACAGCATTAGAAAGTGGCTCCGAATGTTCGAGAATACAGGTGTGACGGTAAAAATACAACACTCTGGTCGCCCTCGTTCAGTCGGTACTGGGCAGAGGAAAATCCGAGACGAAAATATGAAGGACCCCTGCACAGTCCAAAGGTCGTTGTTCAGCACGCTATGTCTGTTAGGGGAATAATAGTTTTCTATTTCTGAAATAACATTTAAATCTCTTCTGGGTTCGTTGGTCTCAAGTAAAATCAGTGTCTTCTACTGGAATATTTTTTACTTTTATCATCCGATCTTGCTAATCTGTTTTCATATTGAAGTATTCTATTTAATTTCAAGTAGTCATCATACTGATTTTTATAATTGAGTGAGAGCGGAAATTTAAGAAACGAGGTGGAAACTTTTGAGATCAAAAATTTTAAGTTATAAATCATAAGTAATAACTTATCATCCCAGAATAACCCTTCGCAGATCTCTAATCGAAAATGGTTTTGTAGAACTTAAGAATCGTTCAGTTCCCAAACCAACCTCGATTTGTCCCTGCGTCCAGGTAGGTCAAATGGACTAAGCTCGGCTTTTCGATTTCCATTACGCTGAAATAATCCTTTCATTTGAATTCAATTACGAGGATATGATCGGTTCGGTGCCAGTTTTTCCTGAATCCCTTCGACAAAAATTGATAAGGATCCATACGCAAATGTCCGGTCTCTGTTCTTGCTTTTTTCCTCGAATTCACGTGCCAGCTTTTCGGACTGAATTAAAACGCATTAGATCTTTTCAAGATGATGTATCGGGTGTTTTTTTTAAAGTGATAGAACTTTCGATAGGGATAACTGTGATTTGACAGGAGGTAGAAGCCATGTTGTTTTTATATTTCTGTTCAGTAAGCATTGACAAATTATCATGGAAAGACCCACACCAACATTTATAAATTGTTGAAAGTTATTTTCAAAATCAGTGTTTTATTTGCCAAACTTATAGAGCACTTCGTGAAATTTATGGTTTACATGATCATCCATCAGAGCTGCTTATTCGTCGAACTATCGATAGATTTCGGACAAAATTTTCTCTACTCGATGCAACAACAACAAGAAGACAAAGAACTTACGTACAGAAGAAAATATCGCTGCTGTAAGTCAAAGTGTTAATGATGATCCAGATTTGTCTATTCGTCGACGTTCACAACAAGTTGGACTCTGTGCATCCACCACATGGAAAATTTTGCGTTAAGATCTTGGTCTACACCCATACAAGGTCCAACTGGTTCAAGGACTGAATCAATTTGACCATAATAAGCGTCGTTTGTTTGCTGATTGGGCCCTAGAACAGCTTGAAGTTGATCCACTTTTTTATCGTAAAATTGTATTTAGTGATGAAGCCTATTTCTGCTTGAACGGCTATGTAAACAAGCAAAATTGCCGTATATGGTGTGAAAACAATCCTCAAGAAGTTCTGCAGGTTCCAGTTCATCCTGAAAAATGTACTGTATGGTGTGCTTTATACGCTGGAGGCATCATCGGTCGATATTTCTTTAAAAACGATGCTGGAGCTAATGTTACAGTGAATGGTGCTCGTTACAGATTGATGATCAATGATTATTTGTTTCAAAATTTGAATGGTGTCGACCTAGAAGTGTTTTGGTTCCAACAAGATGATGCTACACTTCATGCTGCTACCGTAACAATTGATTTTAATGAAAGAAAGATTTGGCGATAACATTATTTCGAGAACTAATTAATTGGCCTCCAAGATCATGCGACATGACTCCACTGGATTATTTTCTTTGGCGTTTTGTAAAGTCATTGGTTTATGCTGATAAACCAGAAACAATATACGTTTTAGAAGCCAATATTACTCGTGTTATTGGTGAAATAAGACCTGAATTACTCGAAAAGGTGGTCCAAAATTAGTCTGGTCGAATGCGGTTCCTCAGAGCTAGTCGTGGTGGACATATGCCGGAAATTATTTTTAAAACATAAATTTCATAAAACTGTCTTTGAAATAAAAAAAATTTGGCTTCAATCTTAATTTGAATGTATTCGATTTCAATTTAAAGTTCTACACCACTCTAAAAAACACGTTAATGGTAAGTGAATGGGACAGCTTCATTGGTGAAGGTCAAAGCAAAACTAACATTGAAACCATACTTGCATACTCACGTGCAAGAAGCCACCACTCCTACATGATTATGGTTGGAATTGAAAAATCTTTACGATGACGTTAAAATCGCTAGAAAAATAGGACCTTTATATCAGTTTGGATAACTACAATGGACAGTTACAATAGAAACTTGTCAGAAATTAAGGACATGCCTCATTATAAATGAAGAATGACTGGGATCATTTATACTTGTAGAACTAACGGAAAAATTTTCTCCGATGATAATGGCGGTCTAGCATTGTGTCATAATGACAGATTCCATTAAGTCAAAGTTGCTATATATCCAACCAAAGGGCAGTAAGAGCGGAGCGTTTGCAGCGAATTCAAAGAAAATTATGACAGATGAAGTGGTGAGTGCAATGAGCAGAAATCCGAAGTACTATAGTATGTTTTATATCCAAACGTGGTGAAACTAGGGCCCCAGTCGGATGAACTTTCCACCATACAGGTCCAGTGACACGGAGCGAAAGTGTCTGCTTTAGGCATCAAGACTTAATCCTCCATTTCACCGGGATAAAACTAGGATCTTAGTCAACACTGTCATGGGGGCGCAGTGATTGGTATGTGAATTCTACCAGGTTTTCGAATTGGAATATGAGCGTGGCTCTTTCACCAAGTGACTACTCAGCAGTCTCCACAGTCTGCCACCAGAGGTAGAAGGATTACGCCATATCATCGCGCGAAGTGAGAAGCCCTCCAATGAGATGCACCCACCAGCTTCCAGTTTGAGCTACAACCGTCTGAATGGTAGCAGCGAAGCACCAACTAACCTCTACTGGCTCTGCAGGTCAGTACCCTAGTTATTTGGGACGCAACTCACTCGCCGGAAAGGCTTCTTATTCAAGCACCTGGATGCAGTCCCATGAACTAAGATAATTCCAAGATTGATGACTCAATTGATCTTGGTACGAGCACCGTCAACACGGTCTGTACGTCATGACCTACGAACCCATGTGAAATCTTTTGATTGATCCTGGCGTCAAGCACCAAAGGGCTACCCATTTCGTCGAGATCCACAAACCCTAAAATGTTACGCAATAGATCCGGGTTCAGGACAAGGCCGGTCGTTTAGCGTCAAGTCCCGCTAAACCCTGAGTCATTTCATGAGAATATCCCGAACATGGGAGTCTGCGAACAGATAAATGAAATACTTCTCTAGTCCAGCATGAGGACTTTCAACCACCATCCCCTCGAGTCCAACACCAATTAGGTGGCCAGGTGATACAAGTACCTGTGGGCATCCACCCTTCCTAGATAACGCAGTATGCTACATAACGAACTCGGCTATTGGAGAGAAAAATCCGGAGATTTACTGCAATATGGTAGAGTACGCTAGTTTTAAGGAGAAGCCCTGTGCTGCGACAGACTCCCTGTCACGGAGTTAATCAACCAGCTCAGCACTCCATTCCACCATAACGGCAAAACTAGGGCCCCATTCTGAAGATCTTCCACCATACAGGTACTGGCGCGAATGGTATTACGTTAGGCACCAAGTCTTAACACTCCATTTCACCCGGATGAAACTAGGGTCTTTGTTTTGACAAGCGCCCCCAGCACGTCAAGCTCTAATACCGTGGGGGTCGCAGTGATTGGTATGTAGGCACTGGAGCTCGGTTTCACCTAACAGTGAAGAACAATGGATGATAAATTAAAGACATATATTGAAATTAAAACCTGGTGGAAAGCTTAGAATTAAACGTTCTCATGCATAATGTTCAAAATTTGCCCGACAAATCACTTTTCCAACAAAACAAGGAATGGAAACAAGATTGGTTTCGATCATAAAGGTTTAAGATCTTATGATCTTAAAGCATCAGATCTGCCGAAATTCAGATCTACCTTATATGAAAATCCACTGCAAAGTAGATTTGAGTGCCATCTTGCGCACAAAATGAGAGCGTCCTATACCAAACAGGGCATAGAATTCGCAATTCTTCCTTGCCAATCCCCTTTGTGCCCCCGCAACCCTCTCTCTTTCCCGCCATCCCAACCTCAATAACTTTGCAAATTTAATGAAAGTCACGTACCTCACTTTCCGAAATTACAGGTTTACGCTGTCCCTGGCGGTCAGGGGCGGCGCGAGCAGAGCTCCTTTGGGTGTCGGCGGCCCTTAAACAAATCCCCCTAATCCCGTCCGGCAATTTACTTCAGCCCGGGCTTTGTCCGGTCGCACGGCTTAAGTAGTGAGTTTTATTATCTGGTTGGCTTTGGCGGTGGCTACGGCTACAGCTACGTACGGATACATCGCCCGCTTGATATAGACACCGCCGCGTCGCCGGCTGAAAGTTACTTCCATCGGGATCACGAAATTATTACTGGAGAGAAGAGCAGAAATTTGCCCACTTTCAGCTAATAATTGGCTATGAGGATGTATTGAGAAATCCTTAGCCAACTACAGAAGCAAACAAAGTATGAAAGTTAAAATATATGATATTCAACATATACTCCTCTTAATTGCAAACAATCATTACAATGAACCCACAATGCCTCTAGACTCATCAAGAAACATATTTATACCTTGCTCTGCGAACCAGGCATCCTCGTTGGAAAAAACTACGATCCTTTATACTTTTTCAGTTGATGGAGGACATATAGTTAAACAGAGGCAGATCAGGTGAATTTGGGGGTATTTCAGTAAAACACTCAACATTCTGCAAATGACTCAAAACACATTACTGAAGATTACTTTTGAAAATCTACAGTCCCTGTCCACTTTATCAGATTCACATAAGAAAGATGAATTTGTTGTGTACCCACTCCTCTCACAGAATTCTACTCTGCTCTGCTGCAGCTTTCCGATGTAGCATATAAGGGGGCGTGACTGGTAGCAGACAATACCATCATCCGTCCTCACCGGCGTTATGTAGGGATCCACAAATTTCCGCGAGGGCATTTCATTTCTAATGCATTTCCCACGTAAATTTCTAACAGTTGGGATATAAGATTCATCATTTTGAGAATGAGTTTTTTATTCCCAGTTCTCTTCAAGCGTAAATCGATCCTTTCCGTCAATGTCAAATAATAAACTTACTTGCTGCCAGAACACGAATGAAAGAAGTGTTGCCAGAATTGAAATAACCACTACTTTAAAATGCAAACTTTAGAGGGCCCATCATTTAATAGTGGAGTTATTCTCTGCAGTTGTAGTGGAAACACTACATCGTAGCTCGTAGACGAGTAGATCGTTGGGCTTTTTCACCGTTGTTCACTTTCACTTGGGTTCACTGAGTTCACTTCATAAATTGCTTAAACTTAATTACAATTCTATCTTAGATGAAGACTGAATCTTAAAGGTGATCGATGCATCCATTCTAACAAAAAGAGGGAAATGAACGAAATTGATTGTAAAGTTCCTGGGTGGACCCGATGAATAAAATAAATCTTCTTATTGGTTATAGAAACATTATAAGATCACTGCTAGCAGATAAGGACAGAAACAGGTGTTTATTTAGTAATTTTAATTAATAATTTATATTTATTTGAATTCTTGTATTCCCTTTTGGAACTGTGTAATAAGTGTTAATTCTATATGTCTACTAAATTGAAACAGTGTTTTTCTGAGACGTTTATTTTATTTATGAATAAAATAAAATAAATGTCGTTAGATATAAACGGTGCTTATATGACATCAATTTAATTCCTGAAGTTATAATATTAAATATAATTTTTTGAAATTAAATATGTAGAAGGCTAACAGAATATATCTGTTAATATTAAGGTATTTAAAGAATTTATTTTATTTAATTCTAAAAGCTTCTGATAAGACGTTAATTTAATTCTAAAAGTTTTCGAAAAAAAATTTTTGAAATTGAAATTGTTGGAGACTCATAGGTTAAATCTATTTTGATATTCAAAGCTTGTACTAATCCTTCTATCAAGTATGAAACCGCTTCTTATTATTTTATTTTTTATTTAATATATAATTATATTAGGTTTTTAAATAAAGAAATTCATTATACCGTGTCGAGTGGTTTAACCAAGACCATAAAGTGCCTTACAAACTCTGTGTGATTTTTGTGGTTAGCATAGAACATGAAGTACCTTGGATATTAGATGAACATAGTTTGAATGTTCATCAAACAGAGATTCCACAAGGTCA
Organism: Megalocaria dilatata; assembly: GCA_034642435.1. NCBI lineage: Eukaryota > Metazoa > Arthropoda > Insecta > Coleoptera > Coccinellidae > Megalocaria > Megalocaria dilatata. The sequence continues at coordinate 33,363,639 of CM067861.1, forward strand.
TATGGGTAGGTTTATTTATTGTTAATTGCTTTTATCTTTTAAATGTGAAGTTGAACTGACCTTATCTGAATTCTAATTGATTTTGATGATTTTTGAAGTAGCTTATTTAAATATTGAAATATATAAAATATTTCAAATAAATTAGTTGTCACAGGCAGACATGCACACCATGCCTGTCTGAAGAGTTCAGGTGCCCATGCTTGGAACGAAACATTCAATATTACTTATTTTTTAATTTTAATTAACAATTTTTATTTGTTGGTTTTTCTTTATTCCTTTTGATATTGTATAATGAATTTTGATTTTATACGTCTATTAAATATAAGCAGTGCTTATAAAGCATTAATTTAATTCTAAATGTTTTTGAAAAAAATTTTTGAAATTAAAATTGTAGGAGAATAACAGATTAACTCCGTTTTGATTCAAAGTTTAAAAGCTTCTGAATACAAAATTTTTTGAAATTAAAATTTGTGATATGTTTACAGAATAAATCTGTATCATATTTAAAATTTTGTAATAATCCTTCTATCAAGAAAAAAGCTCTTTTTATCATTTTATTGTATATGTAATAATTCTATCTTTTGGTTTACACTTATACCTATTATCATTTGGTTTTTACTGCAGTCTATAAAATACCTTACAAACTTTGTGTAATTTCTGAGATGAACACAGAATTTAGATTTCAAAACTTAAAGTTCATTTCATTCTAGTGTTTTGTTCAGCTTTTTTGCTAAGATATCTTTTGTTAATTATTTTTTGAATATGATTTGGTGCTGATGAGTTTTCCGTTTTGTGAATTCTAAATTATTTTTGAGCATGTTCTGCATGTCTTAGGAATTTTTTTGAAGGAATTTATTTTGAGCAAGTTGTTTTTGGAGAAGTTCTTGAGGTTATGTTTTGCATTTTTGGAAAGAGATTTGGTTTTCATAAAACAAGTAACGTAACAAAATTTTGTACCCTTCAGGTGTTTATTTAGTAATTTTAATTAATAATTTATATTTTTGCCAATTATTTTATTCTCTTTTGGTACTGTGTAATAAGTGTTAATTCTATTTGTCTTCTTATTTGAAACAGGTTTTTTTTAAGAGATTTATTTAATTTAATCTAAAAGTTTTTGAAATTAAAATTTGTAGGGGGTTAACAGAATAAATCTGTATGATATTTAAAATAAAAAAAAATTAAAACAAGTGGGCTGAAGTGTCGAATAACACTAAACAGTTCGTATGACACAGCTGAGTGACTGCTAGATCGAAATATCAACATGAAAGACCTAAGTACCGATAACAAAATAATGAATTATGTCGAGCTTAGACAGGGCCGTCTCTAATGAGACGGAACAGTATATGTGTGTTTCAGATGAACTTCAGAAAAGGGATTTTTAACAGATATGAGGCGATCTAATTGCGCGAGCAATATCTGTCAGGAAGTAGTGCCAACATCGACGCAATCCCCAATCTCCAGAGGACAAGTGCAGGAATAACTCGATCTGCACGGGTCCCCATTACACACTATCTATTTATTTGATAATCCCCCGCATGCGGAATGTGAAGTGTTGCACAGCGAGGATGCTAGCGCCTCAGCACTGACGCTAAGGCGTGGGTCGTGCTTGCGCGGCACAGATAAGGATTAGGGAGATCTAAGGGAATCCCCCAGTCTCGACGTCTATCCGACTCCCAGTATCTGCGTATGTTCGACGTCAAATATTATATCGTATATTCCTATTGTTTGCCTTCCCCTGCAGCAGGGGAGGGTTGAGGGGGTCAGATTACGATGTAACTCTGCTCGGATTTCGATTCAATTGGCTCTATAATCTTTTTGCCCGATTGCATTCTTCTTGTTCAACAAACCGTAAAGTAAAGAAGCAAAAAACCGTTTATGATTTAGATCTCGATTACATGTTCATCTAAAACTATAAAATAATACTGATAACAATCATTTCAACAAAATTGAGCATAAAATGATGAAGAGTATACCAAACTTAGAGAAAACATAAATTATGAATTGAATTCTTATAGTCTAAATATCTTATAGCCTAAATATCCACAATATATTCCTTAATTATTTATTACTTTTGAAATTCTGGTTATTTTCCTTATCACGGGACATTATTTGGGGTGAATAAATGTCGTTGTGTTTTTCTGTGTTCTGAGTACTAATGGTTATTGGTTAATGGAAACAAATCGTTGATCTTTTCCATTTCATTTTTGATACTTTTAAAACTTACTTCGAGTTTATTCGTTCCAGGTATTATGTTATTTGGTGAGTTAAATTTTAATATTGTATAATAATATATTTGAATCTGAATTCAATAAATTTCTGAAGAGGTCTAGAGACCGAAATAGCTATAAAATGTTGGAATTCTCGTTCACTTATTTTTATATTGATCCTTTATTTTGAGAATTTAAGATAATTTTGGAATATTGGATTTTCTTGTATTTATATGTTTATATACATACTTATATGATATACATTCTGTCAAGAAAGTACCGGGAATTATCGATTTAAATCTGGCGGGGCAATGAGGCAGGTAAAAATTTTTTTTCCTAGGTTGGTACCACTGTCCTTAATTACTGTGCCAAGCTTGAGCGGGATCTGTCAACTAGTGTGTTTGCAACAGCTGATTAAGTCAGTCGATGTCAGAGTGCGTGCCGATTTTTACTATGGGTGATTACGTTGAGCAAAGAATTTGTTTAAAGTTTTGTGTTGCAAATGAATTTTCGTGAGCCGATGCATTGAAAATGTTGCAAAAGGCCTTTGGTGATAATGCTCTATCAAAACTCGTGCATATCAGTGGTACAGAGCCTTCAAGGACGGTCGTGAAGTGGTCGACCATCGACGGCTTCGATCGAAGATAACGTCGATAAAATTAAGGAAAGGGTGCTGAAAAACCGTCGTACCAGCTTGAGAGAGATAGCACATGATCTTAAGATATCCCAAGAGTCCGCACGTACGATTTTGATTGATATTTTGGTCATGAGAAAGGTGGCCGCACGACTCGTACCGAAAGACCTGAATTTTCTTCAAAAACGTCATCGCGAACAGGTTGCTTCAGACATGCTGGATCGCTGCAATTCCGATTCTACATTCATGGAACGCATTATAACTGGTGATGAGACCTGGGTCTACGAGTACGATATGCAAACAAGCCAGCAATCATCGGAATGGGTGGCAAAAAATGAGCCGAAACCGAAAAAACCACGCCAAAGCCGCTCGAAAATTAAGGTGATGCTCATTGTTTTCTTCGATATCCGTGGCGTGGTGCACTACGAATTCGTTCCAGAGGGCCAGACGGTAAACAAGGAGTATTACCTAGGCGTTATGAAACGTTTGCGTGAGCGTATCCCTAAGAAGCGGCCAAATTTGTGGGCGAACAACTCATGGATTTTGCATGACGATAACGCGCCTTCTCACCGAGCTACGATTGTGACTGACTTTCTCGCCAAAAACTCAACAAACGTGCTTCAGCAACCACCGTATTCGCCGGATTTGGCTCCCTGCGACTTTTTCCTCTTCCCAAAACTAAAATTGCCCCTTCGTGGCACCCGTTTTGAGTCGATTGAAGCCATAAAACAAAATTCGGCGCGAGAGCTAAAGTCCATCCCGGAAAGCGCCTATTAAAAATGTTTCGATAATTGGAAGTGCCGTTGGCATAGATGTATTGGAGCAAATGGAGCCTATTTTGAAGGCGACCCAATAAATTTTGACGCTTAATTGTAAAAATGTTGTTTTAATTGAAAATTCCCGGTACTTTCTTGACAGAGTAGTAGTTTTTGTTAATACGTTTCATATCGGGACGTAAAAAGGTTTTTTTCGAGACACTGAAAAATGTTTTATATTGATTATATATAAGGATATCATTTTGATAGTTTTTGTATATAGTTTCGATATATGTTGTAGGAGTTAGAATATAACATTCTGAATTTTAAGTCACATAAATTGTTGTTTAAAAAAAACAGGTAATGGATTTTCCAATAAGAAAGAGGATTCATTTTGATATTCGAAAAAGGAGTATATTTTAAGAAAAATCAATTTATGCTATGTAGACAACATAATCTGTTTATTGAATAGCGCAAATAGACAACTTTGTTCATTTTTGGATTCTATCAATAAATTATATCCAACAATCGAATTCACTCAAAGAAGTAAATAATATTATCAGTTTCTTAGATTTAAAAATTACAAGAATTAATAACAGACACGACTTGTCGATTTATAGGAAACCAACACATACAGATAGTACGATTCATTCTACCCCAAACCATCCATTAAATGAATGCAGTATGCGGTTGGGTCTAAGTGACACATTATAACAATTTTATTTAAAAAAATTCACACAGTTTTTGTGAAGATTGTGATTATTGTAATGCTACATGTAAAGGACCGACAGGCTGATGTTAACAACATGGAATCAAAGAGCATAGGATGTCTATTTTGAAAAACCAAAAATAAACCAGTTTTGCAGAAAATTGTATAGAAAATAATAACTTTTTTTATTGAGAATGATTTCACTTTACTATAAAATGTTAATAAGGATAAATTGATGGACTATTTGGAGATTTTTTCAATCAAAAAAGCCATTTTCACACAAATTATCAGCTAATAATAGTATGCTTTATATATTTAACATACCTATGACGAAAGAAAATTTTGACAAAGAACATAATATCATTAAACGAATAACTTTTAATTATGATTTTAATCCGTAATTGAAGAATATTTACAAATAGAATAAATGACAAGCAACCAATAACACTGGTACATTCCAAACTTCAAAATTCAAACGAAATGAAATATTAAAAAATGTATATGAGACAGTAATTTTATTTCCACAAAAATGTTTGTACTACTACAACCATTGTTTCACCCCGATGTATCTTCTTCAGGTATTACATTGTACTGTCATTGTACAGACAGTACAATGTAATACCTGAAGAAGCCACATCGTGGTGAAACAATTGTTGTAGTAGTACAAACATTTTTGTGTAAATAAATTACTGTCTCATATACATTTTTTAATCAAAATGAGTTTCCACCAAGTAAAGACCGAATCTATCAAATAGAAATGAAGTATATTTCATTCATACATAGGACAAAAAATTTAAAAGAATGATGGATATTTAAAGAGGTAGGAAAACTGTAACATATCTTATAAAATTATTAATTCATTAGGAAGTTTAATACAAAATAATAAAGACATTTCTAAAAACAAAAATCAGGAGTTTACAAGTTAACATGTAGTGATTGCCCATGTGTGTATGTGGGACAGACAGGTCGTTAATTCCAAACAAGGATAGGGGAACATGAAAAATGTTACATTAATAAAAAACAAAATTCAACTTATGCCAACCATTTGTTAGAAAGAGTTCATATGAAAGGCCCACACTATTTTTTGACAAGGAATCAACTCCTAAATTTTTTCGCAACTATTCATATATCCTGTATAAGGTGCCTGCTTTCGAAGGAAATTACTAAGATGTCTGGTTCGGTAGCTATGGAACCGCAATACATCATTGCAGGACCTGTGTATTTTCCTAGGATTCTTTTATATATTTTGGATGATATATGATGTTGGAGTATTATTTTTGTCTACTTGAATAAAAACAGTGTTTCTAAGATATAATATTAAATGAGATTATTCTGATATTCATACATTTTTATTGTTATTTAATACAAAAATTGTTTAGCTATCACAGTATTTGTTATTCAAAATGTAAGATACCACCTACCTGAAGATGCTACTGTGATTGCGATACAATTGTTATATTAAATAACAATAAAAATTCGTGAAAATCAGAATAACCTTGATTAATTATTTAAATATTTTATTATTAGCCTTCTACATATTTAATTTCAAAAAATTATATTTAATAATTATAACTTCAGGAATTAAATTAAATTAATGTCATATGAGTACCACAAACGACATATAAAATAAACATTATTAAGACATCCAAATGATATAACAAAATCCAATAAATAAAAATTGTTAACCAAAATCCTATAAATTAAATATTTTGACTAGACAAAATTTTGTTTCTGCTGATCAATCTTATGAAAACAGATATCTTTCAGAAATAATTAACATAATCTTAAGAATTTCATCATAAAACTATCTTACTTAGAATATTGAATATTATTGGATATCTAACTAAGTTACTTTCTGTAAAATCTCAAAATATGTAAAAACATTACCAAAAAACAAGTTTTAAGAGAGACTTTGTTTCGTCAGTACTCAATTATATTCATATTCAATAATACATATAAGTGGTAATTATATGACATTAATTTAATTTAATTCCTGAAATCATAATTATTAAATATAATTTCTTGAAATTAAATATGTAGAAGGCTAATATTACAATATATAAATAATTTTATATAACTTCTATCATGTATAAACCTCTATTGATTTTAATCTTATTTGAAGTACTTCAAATCATATACGATGAATTTCCGTCAAGTAGAGACCGAAACAATCAAGAACTTATTTAATATGGATTTTCATCAAGTAACGACTGATTCAATTGAACAATTCTAAGATATTTTGATTTTATTTAATTCTTGAAAATTCTTAAGAAATTTTCAAATTAAATTCTGTGAAGGTTTCATAGAATTATTCTGTTAAATATTTGAAATATTTTTATATCTATTGAAAAAAGAATTGCCGCCTGCCTCCTGTGAGGATTGAACTCACAGGAGGTTTACAAGACCAGTGCTCTGCCACTGAGCTAAAGAGGCCTACATTCGCGTTGTTCACAGATTAATTGAGATACATATGGAAGAATAGGAAATATTTGTGTGAATGTACCGTGATTCATTTCTTATTGTCTGAGAATCGCTGTTTCCAATATTGATTCGCTCTTTTCTAGACTTTTGGAGAACAGCTAAAATCAGCCGTTTGATCCAAAATGGCGAATGCGCTGGGATTTTTTAAACTGCAATAATGTCAATACGAGATCAGTTTTATTTTGGTATTTGGTAAAAAATATTTCGATAACATTGCATCAAGTTCTGATTTATAACTGGTAGTGGAGAAATTTATTTTCATCCCAAATATTTATTAATTCCCTATAAAGCTTAATAGGAAATTTTTTTGTTGTTGTAAATTGATGGGTATTTGTATCCCTTTTGCATATTTTTTCTTATCTTTATTACTGAAAATGGTAAATTAGCCTCTTTCTTCAAGTTTTTAGTTATATAAGAAGTGAAGGTATAATTTTAAGAGTTAGTGCAAAATATAAACTTTTGGAAACAATCTATATTATTTTTGAATATCAAAACAGATTTAATCTGTTAGTCTCCTATAATTTTAATTTAAAAAAGTTTTATTCAGAAGCTTTTAGAATTAAATTAAAGTCTTATAAGCATAGCTTATATTTAACAGACATATAAAATCAAAACTCATTATATAATATCAAATGGAATATTTAAATATTTCAATATTAGCCTTCTACATATTTAATTTTAAAAAATTATATTTTATGATTAAAAACTTCTGAAAATAAATCAAAATAATGTCACATAAGTACCATTTATATCAAATGACATATAAAATAAACATTCATTATAAGACATCCAAATTGTATAACAAAATCCAATAAATAAAAATTGTTAACCAAAATCCTATAAATTAAATATTTGGAATAGACAAAATTTTGTTTCTGCTGATCAATCTTATGAAAACAAATATCTTTCAAAAATGTCTAACATAATCTTAAGAATTTCATCATAAAACTATCTTACTTAGAATATTCAATATTATTGGATATCTAACTAAGTTAAGGTTGAAAGGTGATTAAGTATTTATTGTTGATTGATGTTATATTTATTGAATATGAATTATTTGAATACTGACTAAGCAAAGTCTCTCTTAAAACTTGTTTTTCAGTAATGTTTTTACATATTTTGAGTTTTTATATAAAGTAACTGAGTTAGATATCCAATAATATTGAATATTCTAAGTAAGATAGTTTTATGATGAAATTCTTAAGATTATGTTAAACATTTTTGAAAGATATTTGTTTTCATAAGATTGATCAGCAGAAATGAAATTTTGTCTATTCAAAATATTTAATTTAAAGGATTTTGGTTAACAATTTTTATATATTGGTTTTTGTTATACCATTTGGATGTCTTATAATGAATGTTTATTTTATATGTCATTTGATATAAGTGGTACTTATATGACATTATTTTGATTTATTCTCAGAAGTTATAATCATTAAGTATAATTTTTTGAAATTAAATATGTAGAAGGCTAATATCAAAATATTTAAATAATTTTACATACCTTCTATCAAGAATTAACCTCTATTCATGTTATTAAATGGAATAAATAACCAAACAAATATAAATTGTCAATTAAAATTAATAGATAAGTATTTGATGGAGCCTAAATTTTGCTTCTGATCTTATATTTATGAAAACTAAATCCTTTTCAAAAATACAAAACAATTTTAAGAACTTCTCAAAAAAATGATTTATTTGAAATATTTAAATAAGTTACTTAAAAAAATCTCCCAAAACATGCATCACAACCTCAAAAAACAATTTGAATTCAGATAAGGTTTTCTTCAGTCCAACATCACATTTAAAAAATAAAATCAAATAAAATAAGAAGGAATGGTTTTTTACTTGGTAGAAGGATTATTATAAATATGAAAATCAAAACAGATTTAATCTGTTGTCTTCTACAATTTTAATTTCAAAAAATTCTTTGAAGAGACTTTAAGAATTAAATTAATGTCTTTATAAGCACTGCTCATATTTAATAGACGTCAAAATTCATCATACAATATCATGATGTGTGTGTATGATTCTGTGAACGTGAACATAAGCACCTTGGATCTATGAAAGTGTTTACTTTTATTTTCTATTGAGGGCAGTGTATTCCTAAGATTCACCGAGTAAGTCTATACATTGTTTATTTGATTTTATTATATTTTTTATATGTAATGTTGAACTGATCTTATCGTAACTTTAATTATTTCTTGAGAATGTGCTACATGTTTTGAGATTTTTTGAAGTAATTTATTTAAATATATTGAATATTTCAAATAAATTAGTTTTTGAGAAGTTCTTGAAATTATGTTTTATATTCTTGAGAAAGAGTTATTTTTCATTCATATGGGATCAGAAAACAATACATTTTGTATTATTTTGTAACAAACAGGGCTTCGTAAAGTTTGTCTGAAGAGTTCATTACGCATGCCTGGAACGAAACAAAAAATATTTGCTTATTTATATTTTAATTTTAATTGACAGTTTGTATTCGTTGGTTTTTCTTAATTCCGTTTGATATTGTATGATGAATTTTGACGTCTATTAAATATGAGCAGTGCTTATAAAGACATTAATTTAATTCTTAAAGTCTCTTCAAAGAATTTTTTGAAATTAAAATTGTAGAAGACAACAGATTAAATCTGTTTTGATTTTCATATTTATAATAATCCTTCTACCAAGTAAAAAACCATTCCTTCTTATTTTATTTTATATATAATATATAATTATATTAGGTTTTTAAATAAAGAAATTCATTATACAGTGTTGCACGGTTTTAACTGAGGCCAAGTGCCTTATAAGCTTTGTATGATTCTGTGAACGTGAACATAAGCACCTTGGATCTATGAAAGTGTTTACTTTTATTTTCTATTGAGGGCAGTGTATTCCTAAGATTCACCGAGTAAGTCTATACATTGTTTATTTGATTTTATTATATTTTTTATATGTAATGTTGAACTGATCTTATCGTAACTTTAATTATTTCTTGAGAATGTGCTACATGTTTTGAGATTTTTTGAAGTAATTTATTTAAATATATTGAATATTTCAAATAAATTAGTTTTTGAGAAGTTCTTGAAATTATGTTTTATATTCTTGAGAAAGAGTTATTTTTCATTCATATGGGATCAGAAAACAATACATTTTGTATTATTTTGTAACAAACAGGGCTTCGTAAAGTTTGTCTGAAGAGTTCATTACGCATGCCTGGAACGAAACAAAAAATATTTGCTTATTTATATTTTAATTTTAATTGACAGTTTGTATTCGTTGGTTTTTCTTAATTCCGTTTGATATTGTATGATGAATTTTGACGTCTATTAAATATGAGCAGTGCTTATAAAGACATTAATTTAATTCTTAAAGTCTCTTCAAAGAATTTTTTGAAATTAAAATTGTAGAAGACAACAGATTAAATCTGTTTTGATTTTCATATAAATAAAATCAATCCTTATTTGAATTCTAATTGTTTTTTGAGGATGTGATCCATGTTTTGAAACTTTTTGAAGTAACTTATTTAAATATATTAAATATTTCGAATAAATCATTCTTTGAGAAGTTCTTAAAATTATGTTTTCTATTTTTGAAAAGAATTTAGTTTTCATAAATATAAGATCAGAAACAAAATTTTTACTCCATCAAATATTTATTTATTAATTTTAATTGACAATTTATATTGGTTGTTTTTTTTTATTCCATTTGATATTATATAATGAGTTTTGATTTTATATGTCTATTAAATATAAGCAAGCTGTGCTTATAAGACATTAATTTAATTCTGGAAGTTTTTGAATAAAATTTTTTGAAATTAAAAATATAGCAGACAAACAGATTAAATCTGCTTTGATATTCAAATTTTGTAATAATCCTTCTATCAAGTAAAAAACCTCTTCTTTTTATTTTATGTTAAGAATCCATTTGAGTTCTATCTTAAATTGAAATGCTACGAGGTCGTTTAAGTATGGTAGATATTTTTATTCTGCTGATATGAAAGTGGACTGAAGATTATCGAAATTTCAAATCGCCTTTTTGGAGATTTGCTACATATTTTTGGAGAGTTTTCAGAAAAATTTTTTGAAGGGAGGCAGAGGTCGAAAAATTTCTTAAGTTTATGTTGGGTATTTTTATTTTAGAGTGGAATTTGTTTTTCATAATATCTTTATGAAACAGTGCTGTTTCTACAAAATGTTTTCCTTGAATTATTTTATCTGCTTTTGTTACTGTGCAATGACTGTTAATTATATATGTCAACTGAAAAAGAAACAGCGTTTCTAAGGCATTTATTTTATTTAATTTCAAAATATATTTAATAATTTTTATAAAATTAAAATTTGTAGCTGGGAATAACAAAATTACTCGGTTTGATATTATAGACATTGAAAAAGCCTTTTATCAAGTAAAAAATTGCCCTTTTGATTAAACTGGGAATAGGTTCGAAGTTTTTATTTTTTTAATAGATTTCATTCACAGATGAAGAGATTATAGGAATGAATTATAATACGACCTTATTCTTTTTGATAAAATTGATTTCTGCGTCCCTTATCAATCCACAATTTTGCTGACGTTGGAAAAATAATCAAGAAATATTAAAAAACAGATTTACGATGTCAGAGTATCGCAATGAACGTGGGTAATGATCCCAGAGGGGCTAGATGGGGTAGAACACAGATAACCGAGAGAGGGCAATCCCTTATAATAATTAGGGTGGCCGACAAAACACCCTTTGATGGTAAATGTGCCGTGAAATATGAACGACGCCGAAAATTAGGCCCTGTATCATTCATTGCAGTTCATTCAGACATATCCGATGCTATCTGGACGTTTTGACACATTTCGACAGATATGACGTCTACTGAGTTGTCAGAATGTTTCATCTATCGTACAACATATGAAAGGATTAGTGACTGTTAAGTGGTAAATGAATAAGTTTTAGATTAAGAGGATTCTATTATTAACATTTAGATTGTGGAATATTACATTCTATAACTAGTTTAAAATGGATTATATTCCACACAAGTGGAAGTTTATCACCAGAGCTTGAGCGAGTTACGCCGCTAATTATGAGCGTCACGGCGTAACTGGTTTTAATTTGAGCATAAGAAAAGTTTTCTGCGTTTGTAATTTTAGAAAAAGTCGGAAATATAGTTCTTTGCTTGAATTGGAGGCATGTCGTGTACGTATATTTGCGTGCACTAGATGGTGCCAGTGTATGATAATTACGTTGGTATTCCTATGCAGAGTGAATATAGATGCTCGGCTGATTTATGCTCGCACTGACGATTGAAGCCAATAAGCTTCGAAACATGCGCATGTCTGCTGTTTATGTCCCAGGGTTCCAATGCCATCAATGAATATATGAAACCTCTGAAATACAAAGTAATTTCTCATTTTATTTCATTCTCAAAATGAAATATCACAACTCCCCCTTCCAACATTACCATAAAGATGAAACTTGTCTAATGTATTTGTAACACTGGAGAGATGACTTGTAAACGTTAATAACCAACGTGTACTCCGAGCGCAGATAACACAGAACATATGCAATTATTCCTAAACAATATCCATATAAAAAAAAAATAACCAGGAATTTAAAAATACACTGGCGAGCAAGAAAAAACGGGTCTCTAAGATTTTACACTGCAAGCGAGTTCCATTCGGTGAAGAATCTGTTATGGTCTTGAGAAGTGTATCTTTGAGGACCACACAGTTTTTTATAAATGGATCCTTAACAGCATTAAGGTACATACAGGAAATTCTTATGAACCATGTTGTACCTTATATACCATTTCTGGGAGAGCAGGGAATTTATATGCATGACAATGCACGCCCACATACTGCTCGAATAGTGACAGCGTACTTGAATGAAGTTGGAATTTCAAGGTTCAGCTGGCCAGCACGAAATCCTGACTTGAATCCCATCGAACATCTATGGGATCAACTGGGAAGATGAGTCAGAATTATGGTGAAAATATTCGAAAGCTCATCATGAGCATGCAAAGACGTTTGGATGCTGTAATCAAAGCTAGGGGAGGTCCCACGTCATACTGATAGTGAAATTTTCACAGTTACGATACTTTTTTTCAATTTCGAAGTTTTGATTTTTTCAAAAAAAGTTTATTATTCTTATACAAATCGAATAAATAGTTTCATTTTTCTTTGGGCAATTCTCTTTTCCCTACCATATCAGAAATTTAATGATTCTCGTAAAAATTTTAACTAAGAAAGTTATTTGAAATGTAATGATCAAGTGACCCCTTTTTTGGCTCGTCAGTGTACATAATTAAGAAATTTTTCTATAGATTATGGAATCCATATGAAATTAATCCATAATTTTTCTATACAAATAACTTCATTCAAAAGCCACTCGAATGTTTATTTATATCGTAAACGAATACTAATAAGCTAAGTTCTTGTTATTAAAAATAAACCTTAATCTTTACTGGTAACATTTAAATACAGATTCGCGAGGTCCAGGAAGACATAATCCCTTTCTAATCAATTTTTTTTCGAATCCATAATCGAGTACGAGAGAATAAAATCGAGAGATTAATTCTGGTAATTCATCAAGTGTTTGTCAGGTGGAGAATGGAAATTTAAAATACAATGGCGTGTTTTTGAATGATTCTAAAATGTCACTGTGTGCGAGGGGCCACCGATCCATACCAGATGTTAAATCGCTGTATGATGATGAACGTGAAGGGTTGGGGCACCTGGGGACTCGACAAGTGCAAATGGAGTGTGGGGAACACGTTTTCTCGAGAAAAATCAAACTCAAACAGATTATTTTAAGTGATATTTTCCGCATTATCTTTAACGTTTTGAAAGATTTCTCAGGAGCTCGATAGAAAGTTTTCAGTTCTGGTTCAAGGACAGGAGCAGTCTGCTTCACAATTAATATATCATACTTAGATACCTTAAATTCATTTTCACCAGAAGTGACCTAATCATATCTTGTTTTTTCAGATAGTTTCGTATCAAAATTAACAATTTTGTTTTCTCTTCGTTTGACATGAGTTCATTTTCATCCAACTACCATTCCACTCTTAAAAACTTGTGTTGTCCTCTACCGTTTATTTCTTCCAGATTTTATTCCCCTATCATTAGATTTGTATCATCTACCACAGTTTTTTCTATACAGGATGTCTACTTTTAAAAGGGCCAAACTTCGAGGGGAGATCATACAAGTTATTTGCAACAAAAAATCTCATATAACACATGGTCGAAATGTTGTTGGTTATTCTTCTATTTGACATGTCTTGATTCCACGAAATCTTTCAAGTTTTTCCATAAAATCAATTAAACTTCAGTTATCCATGTAGCCTCATCAAATTTGACGACATATCTGGAAACGGCATTAAATTTGCTACAAGATAAGAAGTTCTGTGTGCCAAAAAATCTTATTGGGGGCGTGATAAGGAGATGAATATCATTATGGACATGCTTTAGTTTCAGCAAAAATACCTCATTTAGTGTGCTTTCGAATGATGCTTGTTCTTTGCCATAATATCATAGATAACGAAAATTTGAAATATTCCAAACCTAAATTTGCTCTGTTGAAGCTCTTTATGATTGAATATTAAAGTAATTCTCATGGAAATCATGTCTTAATCGACAATCTCGATTAAATACATCTCTTATTTAGCTATTTCATTAACTTCTCTAATGGGCAACATCTGGTCCCGAGATTCCTCAGCCTCATACGATTTGTAACAATTATAAAATCATTTTCGATCGGCATAAAAACGGGAGCGATTCTCTGGGGTCCCGTAAAAAACCAAGGACACCTCGGCGTCCCGTCGTGATTTGTAGCCTCACGCTGAGACGATGAACGAACCAACTACGCATTAGGGTCCAGATGATCATCGGAACTCTGCTGTACTGTCGAGAAGAAGACGGATTGCCCCCAGATCGGACTCGACATTAGTCACCTGATGACAATATCGACTTCTCTTAGTTTCAATAGGAGAGATTGAACAGTTTTAGGTCTAAAACAGTAACTATCACTCGATAACTCTTCGATTTCATCAAGGAAACTTTTTTTAGGAATTCATCAACATAACTACCGATTTTTCGATGCCTTCTTGAAGAACTATTCGTTTTTGCTATCAGTTTCGACAATCACTTCTTCAGTTGAGCCAAATTCCTTTTCTTGGAGAGTCTTTCTGATGTCACTTAAAAGCTAGTAGACGCTTAGGGACAGATGTGGGTGAGGAAGCGCATTGAAGGACAAAAGCGTCCAATTACAAAATTAGTTATACTAAAACCACTGTAAAATAAAATAAATGGAGGTTCATACTTGATAGAAGGTATATAAAATTAATCAAATATTTTAGATCAATGGTAAATCAATGGTAAACTACAGAATTATTTATTTGAATTAACATTACACTCCATTTAAATTTTCAGTATTCATTTACCAGAAGCTTTCTGAATTGTTAAAAAGTGAGAAGATATTTTTCGTTGATTGGTGTTAGGTATATTTTATTGAATATGAATATAATTGAGTACTGACGAAGCAAAGTCTCTCTTAAAACTTGTTCTTTAGTAATGTTTTTACACATCTAGAGATTTTCTAAAAATTAAGGTAGATGTCTAATAATATTGAATATTCTAAGTAAGACAGCTTCATGATGAAATCCTTAAGATTATTTTGAACATTTTTGAAAGATATCTGTTTTCATAAGAGGGATGAGTAGAAACAAAATTTTGTCTACTCAAAATATTTAATTTATAGGATTTTTGTTAACAATTTATATTTATTGGATTTTGTTATATCATTTGGATGTCTTATAATGAATGTTTATTTGCTATTTCGTTTGATAGAAGTAGTACTTATATGACATTAATATAATTCCTGAAGTTATAATATTAAATATAAGTTTTTTAAATTAAATATGTAGAAGGCTAACAGAATATATCTGTAAATATTAAAATATTTAAATAATTTTATATACCTTCTATCAAGTATGAACCTCCATTTATTTTATTTTATTCATAAATTAAATTATTTGGTTTCCTAAACATTCTTTATACAGATGGTTCTTGTGCTATAACAGAGGCTGTTAAATTGCCTTTCAATCTTTTAGATCAAATTTAAACCACATGATTATTTATTTGAGTTAACATTACACTCCATTTAAATTTTCAGTATTCATTTACCAGAAGCTTTCTGAATTGTTAAAAGGTGAGAAAATATTTTTTGTTCGTTGATGTTATAATATATTTTATTGAATATGAATATAATTGAGTACTGACGAAGCAAAGTCTATCTTAAAACTTGTTTTTTAGTAATGTTCTTACATATCTTGAGATTTTCTAAACAGTAACTTAGTTAAATATCCAATAATATTGAATATTCTAAGTAAGATAGCTTTATGATGAAATTCTTAAGATTATGTTAAACATTTTTGAAAGATATCTGTCTTCATAAGAGGGATAAGCAGAAACAAAATTTTGTCTACTCAAAATATTTAATTTATTGGATTTTTGTTAACAATTTATATTTATGTCGTTTGATATAAGTAGTACTTATATCTCATTAATATAATTCCTGAAGTTATAATATTAAATATAATTTTTTGAAATTAAATATGTAGAAGGCTAACAGAATGTATCTGTAAATATTAAAATAATAATAAAACCACTGTAACCTGTAAACTAATGAGCAGAATATCACGAAATTTTAACTTTGAAAATAAGTGTTTAATATTTTTCAGTTTTGTTCAAGCATAAATCGACTGATTTTGTCGAATATCTAACTAACTTTATGTCAAAACGCGAACGATAGAAAGTGTTGCCAAACTCGAAATAACCACTACCTCAAATTGCAAACTCTAGATGACCATCCTTCAGCTGGATTGATTTTCCGAAACCTCTACAAATTTAATCTTGAAAATGTGTCAAAAACTTTTCTGTTTCTGTTTCAATTTAATTCTGAAAAATTTCGGGAGACTCAGAAAACAACAAATTTAATCTATCAAATCCCTTAAATCAAATTTTTAACATGCCTTAGATAACACTGTATTATTTTATAGACTTATATATATCATCAGCACATGTGGTGGTAATTAACTAATAAAGAATCAAAGGAAACATAAAGTATTGACCAAATTATTTGAATTCATTACTCAACACAATTGTTTCGAGTGTATATGAAGGCAAGTTACATCGCCAAAAAATGTCCCACATAGAATTCAAAAATTGATTTTTTATTTTCCTTTTTTTGTATTATCACACATGTGCGTAGCGGTTTTCTAATGCTGAGTCTATGTATATTATTTCTGTGGAATTACCTGATTTTTGCATATGCCATGCATTATCTACAAATTATTCCTTTTTGCTGAATTTTTGGTAGAAGACGTATGTATATTTTTTATTGATTATTTTATTTTTATCCAAATAACTTCTAACTGAAGAGACGTGGGTTAGAATTTTTCAGGTTTTTTATCTGGAGAATGTGCTATTTATTTTTTGAGAAGGAAAACTCAGAAGAACTTTTTGAATTCTATGTGGAACATTTTTTGTATATTGAACTTGTTATTTCTTGATATCCACTCGAAACAATTATATTAGGTGATCAATTTAAATAATTTGGAGAATACTTTATGTTTCCTTTGATTTTTCATTAGTTAATTACCACCACATGTGCTGATAATATATATGTCTATAAAGTGATACAATATTATCTAAGACATGTTTAAAATTTAATTCTGAATATTTTCAAGAAATATATTCAGATTAAAATCTGTAGAGGTTCCGGTGAATTAAGCTAGCAATTATCTGTAATATTCAAAAAACTTTTCATAGTAAATTTTCAATAAATAGTCTGTCTTGAAAGTGTCGGGAAAAAACAAAGATCAACTGCAATTATTTAGTATATATTTTTAATTGTTGATTTGGAAAATTATAACAGAATATTCATCTTATTTACTTATACAATCTCCATTTAATCGTGAACACTTAACCAACCGTCGACGTACACCCGAAACTAGATCATCTCCATAATTTTCGGTGATGGTAGGACTGTAAAATTGACTGAATTAAATTATCTTCATTTCATTTTATGCTCGTTCAACTTCAATCTTCATAAGTCCCCATATGTTTTCAATGAGACTAAGATCTGGTGAAGCTGCTGGCCAGCATCCAAGCTTAAGTATAGGCCGAAGTATGGCATTTTGAATTATCCTGCTGAAAACGCCACCCATCTAGATATAAAGCATGCGTCGTTTCATGGAGAAAATCGTTTAGAATGTCCCAATGCTTTTCACTATTAATGGTACCATCAACTATACAGAGAGGCGTAGCACCACGCTGAGATATTGCTCCCAAACCATTATTTTGGTGGGAAATTTGAATGGTAACAGGTTGTTTTGATAGGATTGGAAGTTGGAAACAACTTTCATCAGATATAAAGACATTATTAAAATTATCTTCGTGAAAACGTTGACAAAATTCTATCCTTCGTTCTTTTTGTAAAGGTGGATATGTAGCCTTGTTTTTCAGTGACATACGGACGGTTTCTGGACATATTTTTATATTTACTTGATTTCCAAATCTGTTAGCTAATTTGCGAATTTGTCTCATATACGTACAGCACTTTTTCCCAGTTCAGTCAATTGCACTAATTTTTTAAAGTTTCGAAAACCTTTCTATGCAAATTTTCTACCTGTTTTCTTTTTTCTAGTTGCGACATCATTTCATAAATTGTATACCTGTTGATAATCAATAATATTTGACAAATAGTGTTGCCATGCAACTTTGGCCTAGCCGACTATATGCACAACCTATTTCATACATTACTTTTGTCTTAGAAGGCTACAAAAAAGAAATATGTTAAAATTATGAATAACAATAAATTCCGAATACTTTCTAGACGGACTATATTTTTGTTTGGCATTTAAAATCGGATTTTCTTAATGTTGTTATGAAACAACTGTATAATTATATATATATTTCTTTAAATTTTTTTCATTTCCTTCTGATACTGTACGTTGTTTTTCTACAATCTACCAAAAAAGAAACGGTGTTTCTAACACATTCAATTTAATTTTGGAAAGTTGTAAGAAATTTTCCAAAATTAAAATTTGCTGAGAGGTGTAACAGAATTACTCTCTTCAAGTAATGAATCCTTGTGAATAGTAATTTGGAAAAAAACTGTCTAAGTGAATTTATAATGGATTAAGCAGTATGAAAATTAAATAGGTACATATTTCTTTTGTACCTTTCACCTACCTCCATCTTTATACAAATCAAATCCAAAACAGGCCTAAATTGGCACCAATCATTCACAAAAAAAATCCAAACCTCCAAGCAAATTCTTATCCGTCGGACTCGACATCCAGCCACCTTATGCCTGTCGGCACGACGCTCAGCGCCGTCGTCTCTCGCCGCCATATTGAAACCCGCGCCTGGGCCCCTCCCCCTGCCGACCGCCGCTGATATGGCGTGGGCGGCGCCTATACGGGACGCCCGAGGGGGCCCTTTGATTGACAGACCCTTTGATAACGGCGTCCTCGCCGAGACTCTGTTTTATCCCGATAGTGCGAACGTGTGTGAACTCTTTTACTGTGTTATTGGACGCAATTTCCTCCGCTACGATGGCTTCGGTTATTCAATTATATCCTTTGGACGCGTCGCGGCGCTTTCTGTTACTTTGTACCGTTGCGTTTGTTACTTTCTGTGCGAGGGACTACGTAAACCTGGTCTGAAGATCGCGACTTTTCTAAGGTGTCGACCACAAGGTTTCGGCTCATTGTTTTCAAATAATCATTTGACATTTCAAAGTTAGTTTCGAACTAGGTACATATTCAGTAGAAACTGTGAAAAACACTTGAGCGAGGTCAGGAGCCTTTGCGCGATCCTCACGAAATTTTGCATTAGGTTTTGTGACGTTATTCTAAATCTTATTCATAAATTCAATCTGGTGTTTCTGTTGCTACGGTCTCTGCAGCGCTCAAAGCTGACACAAAATTTTTGTCCCTGTTTTGAATCTACTAAAGACACGATCGTCATCAAATTTTGCTGGAATATGTGCGTTATCATTATCCTTCCGAATTCCAAATTTCACTTCGATCAGAATAGTAGTTTGGAAAATATCAATGAAAATAAGATGAATATTCAAATGTGAATAACTGAGGAACCATCGCACTGATTTTGCCTGAAACCGGTTTCAATCGAGATATCCAGGTCCCAAACCCACCCCGAAAATATGAAGCCTCTATCTCTTTCCGTTCGAAAGTTATAAAGGGTGAGCCATCTAAAGTTTGCGTTTCGGTTATTTCGAATCTGATCAAACTTCTGTCATTCGTTTTTTGACTGAAAGTTAGCTTAATACTTGAAATTAACGAAACTTTTAAAATTTTACGTGGAAAATTCAGTAGAAATGAAATGTCTTCACGGAGATTCGTGCATCAATTTGTTCGTTAAAACTGCATAGCTATTTGATAAAACAACACGTCCATGTTCTGGTCCAGTGAGCACACCAGAAAATATTGCTGCTGTAGCCGAGAATGTTGCTGAATATCCATCAACACCAACTCATCATCCTGCTCAAGAGCTGAATATTTCTCGCACTTTCCTGAGGAGAATTTGCATAAAGTATGAAGGCTTAAAAAGTTCAACTGGTGTTAGAAGTGATTGATCATCTTTTCTACTAGCTTTTCTACTTCGCTCAATGGGCTAATGATTGAATGCCCAAGATGAGCATTTTCCCAGAAAAATCATCTTTAGCGATGAAATTCATTTTCACCTCGGAGGACTATTTTTTGTGGTGATCCGTTAAGGATAAGTGTTACGCTAAATATCCACAAACAATTATTGCCTCAAAACACAAAATCGAAGTTGCCATTCATGATATTGAGCCTCAAACAATCGACAAAGTACTGAAAAATCGAGTTGATCAGAATGAGTGTTGTAGACAGTCATGGTGGTCATTTGAATGATTTTGTTTTTCATTCGTAAATGTCAAGGTTCAACCTTTCTAATAAACTCATAAATTCGAAAAACTTTTCATTATTTTTTTTAAAGCCGAATTTGAAATTGCATACCTCTTTTGAACGTGAGTAACTACGAAACTATTGAACCGATTCTGCCAAGGTATTCAGACTTCAAACCTTCCCAGAAAGTTTCAAGGTCCGAGCACTTTTCGTTCGAAAGTGAGCGTGTTTAAGGCCCGATAGAATTTCTTTTGACCACGGATTTTTCTATCACTTTAAATATACTGAGCTGTTTCAACCGATACTATTTAGTATCGGGTGTTTTTTTAGAGTGACAGAACTTTCGAGAGGGATAACTGTGATTTGACAGAAGTTAGAGGCCATGTTGTTTTGACATTTCCGTTCAGTAAGCATCGACAAATTATCATGGAAAGACTCACGGCGCAACAACTTTTACAAATTGTTGAAATTTATTTTCAAAATCAGTGTTCTATTCGTCAAACTTATAGAGAGAGCACTTCGTGAAATTCATGGTTTACATAATCGTCCATCAGAGCAGCTTATTCGTCGAACTATCCATAGATTTCGGGCAACAGATTTGTCTATTCTTCGACCTTCAGAACAAGTTGGACTCTGTGCATCCACCATATGGAAAATTTTGCGTGAAGATCTTGGTCTACACCCATACAAGATCCAACTGATTCAAGAACGAAAGCCACTTGACCATAATAAGCGTCGTTTGTTTGCTGATTGGGCCTTAGAACAGCTTGAAGTTGATCCACTTTTTTTATCGTAAAATTGTGTTTAGTGATGAAGCTCATTTTTAGTTGAACGGCTAGGAAAACAAGCAAATGTTCCGTATATAGAGTGAAAACAACCCTCATAAGTTCTGCAGGCTTCATTGTATCATGAAAAATGCACTGTATGCTTATGCTTTACACGCTGGAGGCATTATAGGTCCATATTTCTTTAAAAACGATGCTGGAGCTAATGTTTCAGTGAATGGTGCTCGTTACAGATCGATGATCAATGATTATTTGTTCCAAAATATGA
The DNA here is from genome assembly GCA_034642435.1 of Megalocaria dilatata. Taxonomy (NCBI): domain Eukaryota; kingdom Metazoa; phylum Arthropoda; class Insecta; order Coleoptera; family Coccinellidae; genus Megalocaria; species Megalocaria dilatata. The sequence continues at coordinate 33,385,406 of CM067861.1, forward strand.
ATTGTATCGACCCAGAAGTGTTTTGGTTTCAACAAGATGGTTCAACACCTCATGCTGCTATCGTAACAATTGATTTATTGAACGAAAAATTTGGCGATAACATTATTTCGAGAAATGGTCCAATTAGTTGGTCTCCAAGATCATACGACATAACTCCACTGGATTATTTTCTTTGGAGTTATGTCAAGTCATTGGTTTATGCTGATGAACCAGAAACAATAGACGTTTTGGAAGCCAACATAACTAGTGTTATTGATGAAATAAGGCTTGAATTACTCGTAAAGTGATCCATAATTGGTCTGGTCGAATACGGTTCCTCAGAGCTAGTCGTGGTGGACATATGCCGGAAATTATTTTCAAAACATAAATGTTAAAATTATCTTTCAAATAAAAAAAAATTGGCTTCAATCTTAATTTAAATGTGTTTTATTTCAATTCATAGTTCTATCACTCTTAAAAAAACACCCGATAGTTGATCATAATTAAAATAAGTTGTAGAAATTACTATGTTTCACTACCAATAAATTGATATTTTACACATTTTAATTGTGACTCGAATTTCGGGAATTATCTATCACATCTTCAGACAACTGAAGTCCTAACAAGCGGGACAGGGTATTTTATGCATATACAGGTAGAAGAGGTGATAAAAACAGGCCTAACAACTATTAGAATGTCGGCACGCCAAAGAAGATTGGTTAAGAGATGTTACTTATTTAAATATCTCAAATATTTTCGATGGACATAAATCCGTACGCCATTTTTTATTTTTACTTCATTTTTATTGTGAAGTAATTTAAAAATTTCATCAAATTCTAAAAAATCTAGTTTCTTTCCTTTTAATTCTGCATGTGAAATTTTAAGATTATCTATTGTCGAAAAAGGATGGCAGTTTTCTAAACAATCAGTGGTAAAAGTAGAAGTTTTGTTTATTTTTCATGAAATTAATTTAATGTTCGTTGAACCTCGTCTTTAAGGAACGTCTCGTCTGTCTTATATATTTATTACTGGAAGTCGAACAAGATAACTCATAAGCTCCCGATTTGTCTATGTCTGGAGTTGAATCCTTTGCGTTAAATAATAGGGATGATAATTTATTTTGTGTTTCGAAAGTAATATTAACATCTAATTTTGAAAAAGTGTTGGCCACTTTTTGACTTATGCTACCGAATTATAGAGAAATGAATTGTTTTTTCTTTAGTTTTTATGATGGGATAAATTTGATTTACAGCTATTTTAGGTTGTTTCTTTCGAATTAAATTATCTATTATATTATATTGGGGTTGAAGCCGTTGTTCGCGGCTATTGATTTTATAGTTTGGACTTCAGCTTCGCAGTTATATTTTGATAAGAGTAATACGAAAGCTCTATGGATCATCGATTGATATGCTGACATTTTTTGTGAATATGGATGATTGGAGTCAATAGGAATACATATATAAATGGATCTTAGTTTTCTGAACTGGTTAAATTCTATTTTATTATTTTGAAAGGCTCTTTATTAAAAACTTATTTGAAGCGAATTTTTTATCCAAACTGTTACAAAAATCACACATAGCTTCTAAGTTAATTTTTGGCCAAATGACATTCATATAATGAGCGAGGAAAACCAAAATATAATCATATATTATATATACATATACAATAAAATAATAAAAAGAGTTTTTTCACTTGATAGAAGGATATCATTTTAGAGTCCAACCCAGTCCCTTTAGGCCATTTTCGGTTCGAAATTCGAAAATCACAGACATTTGGGCGAAGCTGTTCTCTGGAACAAGATCGCAAAAATGAATGGAAAACAAAACTTTCACCAAGTTTCCATTGAACATTATTTTCGAGGGGTTGTTTTAGCAAGAGAGAAATTATAGATCCGATCGATTTGAAATTTGTCATTTAGAAGAAGATTAATGACACGTTCTTGAAAAAATCAAATGAGGATCGCGTTTTATCACAGTTAGAAAAAAAATTGTCAACAGAGCAGCGTTGAGGGCTACCGAAACCATAGCAACAGTCCCACTATCGAGTTTATATTTAACATTACGATGTAAAATAACGACTCAAAGGCTAATGCATAATTTCGTGACGATCATATGATAAAAATTATAAGCGTTTAGCGCTACCAAAACTATAGCAACAGTTCTACGAATGAAAGTTAATTTTGCATTTGGATGTAAAATAACAACAAGATAATGTAAAATTTCTTGAAGATCGTGGGTTATATGAATAAGCTCCCAGAAGTTCCTGATTTCACGTAAGTGCTTCTGACCGTTTCGACTGTTAGGTCAATATCAAGTAATAACTAATTGCTATTAATATTAGATATTATCCGACATAAGTAGATGATTCATTACTAATTTATAGGTTTTACTCTGTAAAAGCAGTCTATGAATAAAATCGAGTATCAGAATATACTGAATTAAATTGGAAAATTTCTAAACTTTGAAATCCTTTATTTGTAAGTTCACGAAAAAATTAATGCAGGATGGAGCAGAACAACTGCTTATCTTGAAGCCTAATAATAGAAAAATGAAAAGTATTAATTATATATGCAATAAAATAATAAAAAGAGGTTTTTTACTTGATAGAAGGATTATTTAAAATTTTTTAAATATTATGCAGATTATCCTGCTGACCTTCTACCAATTTTAATTAAAAAAAAATATTATTCAAAAACTTTTGGAATTAAATTAAATAAATGTCTAATAAGACACCGTGTCAATTTAGTAGACATAGAATTAAACACTACCAAAGGGAATGAAAGAATTCAAAGAAATATAAATTATCAATAAAATGCACTAAATAAATACTTGAAGGGTACAAAATTTTGTTTCGTTCCTTGTATTATTAAAACCAAATTCCTTTCCAAACATGCAAAAACATAACATAATAATAATCAAGAACTCCTTCGAAAACAACTTGCTCAAAATATGTTCCTTCAAAAAAATTCCTAAAACATGCAGAACATCTTCAAAAAGCAATTAAGCAGCCCTACTTCACTTTTGAAAAATAAAAATAATTAACAAAATATATCTTACCAGACAATACTGAAAAATATCTGAACAAACACTAGAATGAAGTTAACTTTTAAAAATCCTAAAAACACAAAGTTTGCAAGGTATTTTTTTTATATATTTTATTCAAGAATAAACACTTATTCCTGAGTCTGTGTGCGGTTGTCGAATACGTTTCCCATACATGAAATAAAACAACGAACTCTTACTGAACAATGCAAAAATCATAATTCATATAATTTCGTTGAAATCAGAAATTTATATACACAATAATTTTTTCGTTTCAACATCCTCTCAATCTTACAGTTTCTTAAGTTGACAGGTGGCAATGTATACCAGAAGAAAAAATAAGAAAGAGGAATTTTTGTGAAATAATTTTTTTAAATCATTTTTGAATCTAGTTTTTCAACTTAAGATACATTTATCTTAGAAGATTGAGGTAATAACTGGAAATTATTGAATGTCAACAATTTGCTATATTCTTCAAAGTTTATGAGAATATGTTGATTCATATAATAATTATTTTTTATTCCCACGCTTTATTGAATAGATTTAAATTATAAAACTATTTTCTTTAATAGATTCTTTTGAATTGGTTTGGCAGTTGCTTGGTAGAAAAGATTTATAACTGATTTATCAATGAATTGTATGTTTACTTCTCTATTTTATTTTAATGGTACTAACGTACGTTTTGTCTATCTCAAAAGACGTCGTCAGAGTACCTATAAGTTAAAATTTTGTTTTGAAGATATAGTTTTTGAAAAAAGTGTACAAATGTTATAATTTAGTGATTTATAACAGAAAGAAATGAATAATGTTTCAGACTAATTCCTTAAAAATATTAAAAAACGAGCTGTAATAATAGATGGTTTGGTCGTTTAAAAGAATCTTGTTATCTTTATGCTTGTTTATTTCATGTATTTCTCATAAATTCAATTTCATACTTGTGTTTTCAACATGAAAAATATCGATATTATTTGAAGAAGAATAATTATTTTCTAATAATTCTTTCGCCTTATGTTAGTCTTTCTAATCTTTATCAAAACTTTTTTTGTGTTCAGAAAAACGGATTCTAAAATTTATATCTGTTCTACATATGTAGATTTTTGAGTAACCTGAGCAATTTTATGACTCTGAATTAAAAGTTTTTTGCCGAAATATTAATGGATTATTTTTAAATTCGTGGAATGTAGAAAATGTTTCAGTAAAAATATAGCATCTAATTCGGTATATTTTGTCATCACAATAATCTTTGCAATTTCAACATTTTCCAGAAAATTTGACACTTTTCTATAAATTAATTGCTTTTTTTGGAGATGATCTTTCAAATATTAATCGAAAAAGTGAATTGTTCTATAGCTACTAACTTAAACTTAATAAATTTCTGAAATTTGATGCATATACTTTCTTTGATACTACTGTATATTTGATTTCGAGCTAAGTAATTTCTTAGACATTTCTCGAACATATTGAAAAGGATTTGCGGCATGATACAAACTAGTTTGATTCATAATGGAATTGTCTTGAATATTTTAATTTAGAATGTACTTTTCCTGATGAACTATGAGAAATAACTCAAACATTTGGTAATATTCTGACACCTTGGATTAACCTTTGTATGTTACAATCAACCGACCAGTCTTTCTCACACGTCAGTTAGAAAATATCTGTAAAGAAATTTCTACAACATGTTAAGTATTGTATTTACTCGATTTTTAAAGTGAATAATATTAAAAACTAAATTGTTGAGCAGAGCTTGAATTTCAATGAACCCATTGATGGATGAGCCTCTTAAAGTTACTGAAGTAGCCTCCAGTCTTATCTTTGCTCGTATCACCTCTGAATCAACCCATCAACAAGTTCCTCATCCACCCGACCTCCAAGATAATCTAATCACCCCAAAATCCCCATTCTCCAGCGACAGAACGCTTCCGGCAGTACATATATCTACCTTCGCGGCAGGTAACACCGAAAACCATTCCCAATAATACAAAATCCCCCGGAAATAACGACAAAAGAATTACGAATAACATTCAGTTAATGGTTTATAAGAGATATACAAGCACACGACGGCGGTCCCAAACTCCAGACTCTATTTCCACTGATTCCCTGACTTAGCGCCTCTGAAGACGGTGCAGAACCCGCCCACAACCCTACGAAACGCAGTAGAACGAGACGGAAGCATATCGAGCGCGCGTGCGCCAGCTGAAGGTATCGGAAGGCGGGTCTTGGCTGGATGGAGACCGAGAGGAAAGCATACGCGGTAGAGCGCGAGCGATAGAAAGGGAAGATGCCGAGAGTTGCCGATCCTTCCTGCTCGAAGGACCAGAGAACGTGGAACGGCCGCCTATGATGATATATAGAGTAGACGACTTATGGTTAAACCGCGTTGGGAAGTGGCCCAGATTATAGAGACTTTGTCGTATCAGTCGTGCAGCGCTTTAACCGATATCAGCGAACCGATTAAGCGCTTAAGACTTTTTAATACTTTCCCAGACTGATCTGAGCGTTTGGCGTTCTTCGCGCGCTGATTTGTAAGATATTAACGAGATTAGTGACGTTAAGTAGCGGACCACGGTTTTTGTATGACTGATCTGTGTCGGATTCGGTGAGGATTTACCAAGGTTTCTGTGACTGTGATAAATTCTGTGATCTCCCAGGAGGATTTTTGTGTCAGGTGAATATTTTATCGTTGTTGACGGAAGGCTCATATCGTATATATGTTATGACAAGATAGATCTTGATTCGTTTCACATAAATGGTGTCACTGTGAGACAACACTAAACCAAATTGCCATAACCTTTCTGAAAGAATCGTTTCACTCAGTGGAAAGAGAATTGCAAACTCTTATTCCATTGAATTAATAGTAGAGGCCAAGAATCTATCATTTATCAATGGATTCAATGTTACAAATTGAAGGTTTATCACTTTTTCACTGGTCACGAATTGTCAAACACAAAATTAAAAATCTAACATTTATTATATTCTGAAATATTGTAAGTGTACAACAGATATCACGGAAATTAAATATTTCCCCTTATTTCTTAAATGACGCATGAGAAATGTCAATTATGCTGTTAAACGCAGAATGATTATTAAAGATGTAATCTGGGAGAAATTCTGGTATAACAATGAAATTACTGAACAAAAATATTGGAAGATTTATTTGGATTAATAACTCTATCGTGTCATAATTTTTTCTATAACATGATTATTTACCGTAGGATATTGTGGTACAAAATCCATAATGAATTCAGTAAATATTCCGAATTTTAAGTGAATCAGTTAATAATTCCTTCGTTTATTTTCACAAAGTATGAACCCCAGTTTTCGATCGTCAAAGTGATTCTATCTGGCACAAAAGTAAGGAGAATAATATATGGGTCATACACGATCTATGCACGAAGTTTCATTATTTTTTCCCCAGTAGTTTCGAAGAAAGGTGCTGAATTGTGAATAGTTCATCGTACGACGGATAAAGATAATATTTTATAGTCGAAATAGACAGACAAGTGAAAGTGAACATTTTAGATTATTCATGGAAAATAATGAACCAAAATACGCTCAGAATGGTGTTAGTATCTCGGAACTTCACAATAGACCCTCAAAATGAAAAAAATTGCAATAAAAATTATATTCAACTTCCTATGAAATATCATATCCAGAATTTATTGAACAGTTTTCCCTTTCTCACCAAGAGATTTCTTTAATCTATTAATTACATTGAGTTTTATTGTCCACTATTAAAGATGATTATCTCAGGAGAGAATCAAGTAGTCTTGTTGTTTCCATTTTACATCCAACTTAAATAAATGTTAGATTAAGAAAAAATTTTCAATTTGTTCAAAATAATTCTGAATCTAATTATCTTCCTCTTGTCTTCTCGAAAGTGGAGAGAAACGGCATAAAATTAAAAGTAGTTTTTAAAAATTACTGTCTTTGCTCAAAAAATTCAATGGTGTATACATTTATCTGAGTGGAGTTTTTAGTTATTACCTCAACTTCAGACAACTGTTGTTATTCTAAATTTACTTTTACATGCCATCTAGAAAAGTAATGTTAGTATTGTTGTTTCACATTGATTTAACCATCCCAATATTTTTAATACATTAGCAAAGTGTCTTCTCAGTGTCAATACACTTATCAATTGGTCCAAAACGATGCCGTTGTACCGAAAATTATATAGTATACTTCATTTGAACTTCTTTCTCAATGTTTGTACAACTATTGTCATACTGTTTGTATATAATATTTATTTTGCGACAACCAGGTTGATATCAAAATTTAGAAATTAGGACATTTCAAAATGAACTTAAATGATCTTAAAATAACCCTTTAAACAGAATATTTGATGAATGAAGGTATGTATATTTATATATTAATGATTGTACATCCACATAACTCTCAACTCCAGATGGGTTAAAATTTAAAATTCCTTTTCTGGAGAATGTGCTATATATTTCTTGAAAAAAGAGAAATAAGAAAGCCCTTTTTGAATCCTATGTGGAAAATTTTTTGGTGATTGAATTTGTTACTCTTTCATATCCCCTCCAAACAAATTTTGTCTTGGGTGATGGATTAAGATAATTTTGATCAATGCTTTATTAATGTTTTCTTTTGATTATTTATTACTTAGTTGCCGGTCACATGTTTTGGTAATCTATATGTCTATAAAGTTAAACAATGTTTTCTAAGACATGTTATTAAATAATAAAATTCTAAAAAGTTTCCAAGAGATTTTCTTAGATTTAATCTGTAGAGGTTTCGTTAAATTAATCCAGCTATTATCTGTAATATTAAAACTCCTCGTAGCAAATTTTCAATATATACTGTTGATCAATTTTTAGATCATTAGATGTCAATGAACGTGTTATGATTGTAACCAGCATAGGACGTAAAAGAATGTCTTTTATGTCAGAGAGTCTTCAACAGTAATTAGATCAAGAAACAAACCAAGAGCAACGAAGTCTTCAGTCAGTTGTTATCATTTAACATGGTAATAAAATTAGGACTGAACATATTTGAATAGTACCTCTACGATGTTGACTATTCATCTCCACGTCAAATATTTAATAATCTTTTAGAGCCGTCATGCTAACAGCCAAAAAGTCTTTATATGAGTAAATAGCAACAAAGTTTTCTTCTATTTGGGCAAGTCTTCCCTTCAGCGTTATATCAATAGACCTCGAAGCCAGTTAAAATGGTACTAGCTCATTCTGTAGCGTGTTTAGGTCTACATGATAGGAACTTTACTCATTTTATCCAAAAAAGTTCATGCAAGGAATCTTAAGGTAAAAAAAATAAATTTTGAAAATATTAAGCCCCGTTGAGGGTGTTAAATTAAAAAAAATTGAATCTCAGCGCAGTAATAAGAAAATCAGAGATTTTTCAGTACTCAACATCATTAATGGCTACTATTCACCACAGATAGATGATTTGTTGATGAATAAAAATAATGAAACTAAATTTTCTGGATGATTGCTGTAAACCAATGACTTAATGTTACCCCAAAGAAAGAAGTCCAATGAAGTTAAATCGCTGAGAATGATTTTCTTATGAAAATCGATTACGATTTTTTCTAAGCACCAATCACTTAATACATGACGCTTAAAATGATCTGTTGGTTTGAGTTCTTGGGTTAAAACAATTTTGTATGGATGTAAACCAAGGTCCTTTCGTAAAATTCGCCACAAAGAGGTTCGGGAGATGCCTAGTTCTTGGGAACGTCGAGAAATCGATAAATTTTGGTCTTCACGAACACTTTCACGTACGGTAGCAATATTCTCTTCACTTCTTGCATTTCTTTGTCTCACTGGCATTGCAACATCATGAAGTGTAAAATTTGTTTCAAACTTCTTCATTAAACGTTCAACTGTTCTTTTATGAAGTGTTGTATCTTTACATGATTACATGATAGACATTGACAAATACAACTGTCAATGTCAAAAATAAACAATGGCTGCCATGCGTGAGTTGTGTCAATTTAAAAATGGGGTGTTTCCATTGAGGACACTTTATATACCTTACACACAGTAATTTCCACAATAATTCCATACTTTTATTTCCATAATTTTGTTGGTTGTTTAAGATGTTGCGAAAACAAACTTTCAGTGTATTGGAACCTTATTTGGATTCCCAACTTTACTGAAGACATTCAATTAGCGAGATCTGTTGACATCTATTTTTTCATTCAAAAGAATTTTCAAGGAACTGTACCTTTTAATTCCAAGTGATACTCAGAATTTTAATTTAGAACTTTCACTTTTTTATGGACAGTCTCATAGTTGTTATTGAAAGTGTGTCCGAATCCTTCTAAATGATTATAGTATGTTTGGTGCAAAGTGTTTGATGTATAACTTCTCACGTGCATCATGTTTTGAGTATCTTCCGCTTTTGTCAACATAAAACATAGTTTAATCATTAAATGTCATCTTATGGGCCCCAGATTTACTGTCTATTTATTTTTCCTTTGTTGTTTTAGAACTTGTAAGAAACAAGTTTCCATATTATTTCCTCCGAAGTTTATCAGACGAATGGTCGACTGCAAGAATACTGGAAAAATTCGTAAACTACAGAAGAAATGATAGCGTCCAGTAATAAACACGTAAAAAATTATACTTTGTGTGAAATTAGCAGCATCTTATCGGCTGTCTAAAGATCTCTGATACTTTTCCGTCTCCACTTGTACAAACATTTGGTCCATTGAACCCTCTTCAAAATTTTGCGGTTTATTGCTTTGAATTTCACAGTGAAAATCCTGCCGAAACAACTATCAACCAAATGGAATTCCACTTTTGATAATTCGAAATTTTTCTAACTTATCGATCAATGAAACTCTTATCTCGTGAATTTCACATTACAAAAACGAATTCAATAAGATTTTGTCGATAATACTTGCGATAAAACCCTTTGGCGGTAAAACGAAAAACAGGACTGAAGATGTTTATTGCCCTATTATTTCTTTTTATCAGGAGTATCGATAATTTCAGTGTTCATCAATCTGATGAAAGGTTTAGAGGTTATTTATATATCGTTACGACATTTGCCCATTTTCTGATAAAAACTTTTGCCGGAGTGTTTTCCATTTTGAAACTTTTTATGGTTTACCGAGTCCTGTAATATTGATGTTGGTAATTTAAGAATTTTGAGTCGAAGATGATGAGGAAATTTTGGCCGGTTCGTCACACTCTAACATTCGAAAGGAAACAGTTGGAGAATTAAAATTTGAAAAGGTTTTGGTCGTAAATATCCGGGTTGAGTTCGTTAAAGAGCGAAATCGGTCTAATAGTTCCGCAGTTATTCACATTTATAACACTTTCTCGCTTTCTCAATAGTTACTAGACTACTGATCCAATAAAAATTTGGCATTTGAGTGTATAATAGCAACAGATTAATGCCAAATTTTGTGAGGATCATCAGTCTGATTGGAGGTAAAAAAGCTAATTTCCGAACCAAAATACCTAAAGACTTGAAATTTGCAGGATACGTTTGGAGTTTAAGTATGCCAGTTATGTCCAAATGAAGAGAATCGGTTCACTATTTCCAGAGTTATTTTCATTGAAACAGATTTTTTCAAATATTTTGGAAAGTAGGAATCCGATCGAGTTCCAATTTTGTATTCAGATGTGAGACACATGTATAATTTCGTAAAGATACATCACGAGAATTTTTTGAATTATCTTCCTGTCTGATTTTGGCAAAAAGTATGAAAAGTGTATGAAGTTTTGTTCAATATATTTATTTTTTCCCTCTTTCTGACCAATATGTTATGATGCAGATCGAGTGGGGAAAGAAATTGCAAAATTGACGTGTATTTGATTTTCGTATGACAGAACACAGAATTCTGTGTTCTCATTCATTATATTATATTCGAGAAGTGATAGAAGATTTTAAATTTATTGGGGAAATGGTGTTGAACCAGCCTGTAACAGCTTCTTATGACTTCAAGTCAATGCTTTTCTAGTTTTTTATATATCATTTACAGTTGGAACCGTGTTAAGTCATTCAACGATTGAACTAAAGGGTCTTTCATTAACCGCGCCCCATTCAGGTTCACGTTCTCGTTCAGTGAATACACCTGAAAACATTGCTGCTCTAGTCCAGAATGTCAACATCAACTCGCCATCGTAATCAAGAACTGAACATTTCTCCTCCTGCTTTTCTGAGGAGAATTTTGCATAAAGAATGAAGGCTTAAAAAGTTCAACTTGTGCAATAAAAGAACCCTCGTGAATATCCAATCGTATTTATTTCGCTTACTGAACTAATAATCGCATGGCCGAAGATGAGCATTTTCCCAGAAGAATCATCCTTAGACATGAAGATCATTTCCAGCTCTAATAGTCGGAGAATTAATTTTTGTGGGGATCTGTTGAGGATAAGTTTAACGTTAACCATCCAAAATTAATTGATGCCTTGAAATACGAAATCGTTGTCATTCATGAGATTGAGCCCCAAACAATCGAAAATGTACTGAAAAATTGGGTTGATTGGATGAGTACAGGCAGTAATTTTCCCGGCCTTTCTAATGAACTCCTAACTTTGAAGAAATATTCATAAGTTTTTTATTTATAGCCGATCAAAAATGCAAATTTGCAATGATCTACCCCTTACTTAGGCAGATAGGACGTTCATTCAGAGAACATTAAATAGATTCTCTATGAATTAATATATTTATAGAATTTCCATTTTTGATATCTCTACAGATTTTTTTACCCAAACTCTCCTATAATACTGAAGCAATGATAGAAAATCGCGGAAAAAATAGATAACTTGGTAGAAATGTATAATTATCAAAAGATAACAACTGATTGAAATTTTATTCCTTTGTGGCATAAACGCAACTATGTAACACTTCACAAGAGTGTTTGGAGGCCTGAAAATATTTTTGCATCGTTTCGTAACCATGGACGAAATATGAATCCATTACAATGTGCCAGAGACTAAGGAACAGTTAAAGCAATGTGCTTCTTCGGGATAACGTGAACTACAAAAGGTCACGCTGGTTATGTCAGTCAACAAGTTCAATGAGACAGTTTTTTGGAATGCATGCGATGTTATCCGCATTGATTACCTCAAAAAAGTGAAACAATCACCATAGTTACTATTGGACAGATTCAACATTGATTTGAAACAATAACGACCGCATTTTGCAGAGAAAAGAGTTCTTATACCAGGATAATGCACGTGAATAATCACCCTGAAAAATCCATAACTTAATTTGAAATTTTATTCATTTGTGGCATAAACGCAACTATGTAACACTTCAAAAGAGTGTTTGGAGGTCTGAAAGTGTTTTGCATCGTTTCGTAACTATGGACGAAACATATATTCATTACAATATACCAGAGACCAAGGAACAGTTAAAGCAATGTGCTTCTTCGGCATAATGTGAACTACAAAAGGCCAAGCTGGTTGTGTCAGTCAACAAGTTTAATGAGACAGTTTTTTTGGAATGCATGCGATGTTATCCGCATTGATTACCTCAAAAAAGTGAAACAATCACCATAATTACTAATGGATAGATTCAACATTGATTTGAAGCAATAACGACCGCATTTTGAAGAGAAAAGAGTGAATAATCACTCTGCAAAATCCATAACTTAATTTGAAATTTTATTCATTTGTAGCATAAACGCAACTATGTAACATTTCAAAAAAGTGTTTGGAGGTCTGAAAGTGTTTTTGCATCGTTTCGTAACTATGGACGAAACATGAATCCATTGCAATATACCAGAGACCAAGGAAAAGTTAAAGCAATGTGCTTTTTCGGGATAACGTGAAATACAAAAGGCCAAGTTGGTTATGTCAGTCAACAAGTTTAATGAGACAGTTTTTTGGAATGCATGCGATGTTATTCGCATTGATTACCTCAAAAAAGTGGAACAATCACCATAATTACTATTGGACAGATTCAACATTGATTTGAAGCAATAACGACCGCATTTTGCAGAGAAAAGAGTGAATAATCACCCTGCATAATCCATAACTTAATTTGAAATTTTATTCATTTGTGGCATAAACGCAACTATGTAACATTTCAAAAGGGTGTTTGGGGGTGAAAGTGTTTTTGCATCGTTTCGTAACTATGGACGAAGCATGAATCCATTAAAATATACCAGAGACCAAGGAACAGTTAAAGCAATGTGCTTCTTCGGATTAACGTGAACTACAAAAGGCCAAGTGTGTTATGTCAGTCAACAAGTTAAATGAGATAGTTTCTTGGAATGTATGCGATGATATCTGCATTGATTACCTCAAAAAAGTGAAACAATCACCATAATTACTTTTGGACTGATTCAACATTGATTTGAAGCAATAACGACCCCATTTTGTAGAGAAAAGAGTTCTTATACCGGGATAATGCACGTGAATAATCACCCTGCAAAATCCATATCTTAATGTACAAACTGTTACTTCATCCAACATATTCCCCCGATTTGCCTCCCTGGAGTAATCGATTTGGATCAAACGAAGAAGTTACCACTGAAACCTGCGCTTATTTTCAAAACCTTGTAAGGGACAAAAAAATTGGAAAAGCGCTTGACTAAGTGCATCGAGCTGAATGGTGATTATATTAAGAAATAAAATGTTTTTTTTAATAATATTTTTTATTCGAAGAGTCACTGACTTATTGAACTGCCCTCCTGTTTGTTCGTTCTTATTCTAATCAGTTGTTGCTACATTTCGGTTCTTGTAAATTTCTGAAGAACCTACTCAATCCACCCTGAAATGTAAGGTCATTATGTCTCAGTGATATTCGATTTTCGTGAGTTTATCCCAAATACTTTCAGGCTCCTGACGGCAAAGAACAAATTTATGTTTTATTCAATATTCCAAAACGTTGCGTTTAAGCAGAAATTTGAAATCAAGTGTGCCAAAATTAGCCACGAACAGCCTCCACAGCATTAAAACTAAAGCACCGTCTACACGAGGAACATAGAACTAAATCCACCAGCGGGCCGAGTTGTTACAGTCGTTTTCCAGGGGATTTTTAGGCAGACGGCGTGAAGGAAATATGGCAATTATTAACCGGGGCTCACCATAAGCATTTCGGCCTCAAGTTAAGTCCCCAGGCTTTAGGATGGATAGTCAGGATTTCTGTTATAGTCATACGCCAGTTTCCGACGGACAGACGACTCGTAGGAAGAGACGTCGCGACGCTTATGAAGAGCAGTCCGTGGAAATGATGGATGACTGATCGATGAAAATGTTATATGGTTTAGAATGAAAATTTTAATTATGGGAATGGATTCGAAACTCAGAAATACGTTGGAGGCACAGACTTTTAAATTGGAATTATACACAGAAAAATTTTGTGTTCATGCAATTGAAATCATAGTGTATTTCGACTATAGTGCGTCGAATGTTGGTTCCCAAGTGGTTCATTATTTCTGGTTCGTCGGCATGGACATATCCTAGAGATAATCATCTAATGGCGTCGAATCCCAAAAACGAACTGGCCAGTATATGCCCATGACTTGAAATAGCTATCCGCGAAATGGTTCTTTGAGTAAATTAGTTAAGGTACGAAAAAGATATTAATAATGCCTTTGCATTGTTCCTCGTTGACTTTAACTTTTTTACCATAATCATTGATTGGACCTAATGAATATTTTAAATTTGTTGTACACAAAAAACTTTTTATACCTGATGAAATATTTCTTTCGGAAGTTATCGCGCTCACAAATGGTCGAAGACAGACCAAATTGTATTTGACAACAAAATCTCTCCATCTGTTTAAGTCTCACGTAATCGTTTGACACTATTTTTAGCTCAACTTAAGTCCAATGAGAGTGTTTGGATGGATTGATCAGACCTCTTGTGGGAACATGTAAAAAATTGTTATTTAAATGATATGGATTTCTGAACGAAAGGGTTACACAGCTGAAAACCCAAACTTTAGCAGAATGAATTAAAAACTGATCGCATTAGTGCGACCTTTCGTTTTAAAATTTCTTGCAACTAAATATTTTTCATTGTTCCAGATGGTATGAGGCAACAAGCACTTTCCATATCCTAATCGCAGCCTTTAAACAAGTTCCCAGTTCCAAACATATCCCTACCTTGAAATGGAGCGTATGGAATCCCTGTCTGATTCCGCCCTGTGCTTGCAAGACCTCGTCACCGGTGTCACGACCAGCACATCCTCCGACCTCCACCACAGTGGCGTGCACCACCTCCATGACTCCGTCAGCTCTTCAGTGTCCGTCAATTCGGCCTTGTCTGGTATCATGTCCGGAGGAACCTCAGTGCTTGGTCATCACCTAGACTCTCCCCATCACCACGGCGTTGTCCCACATACCCCGTCACTGCACTCGCACGAGCCCTTGGAGAAGCTGAAACGTGGTGAGCGAACAAATTTTTATTTGGGCGGGAAAGGTTAATAGATGAGATCAATGTTTCAATGAATATGGTTTAATAATGCTCCAATGAAGGCTGTAAGTATTGGAGAAGAGCAAAGGGAATACTTCAGTAATTACTGAATTGTTTTGTTTCCCGTTCGTCTGTAATTTTATCTATATATTCCACTGAAGAAAATATAACCTAAAATAAAATTACAATCCCAACCTTCATGAATAAGTTAGTAGACGTCATCCAACATAACAATGTAACAACAAATTTCCAGAAATATTCCCACCACCAACACTATTAGAAGAAATCTCTAAGAAGTAAGAAGGAGGAAAGTTAATAGAGCTAAGAAAATATTATAGATTTCAGTCAACTATTCTTAACTCCGTTTGAAGTCAAAAAACTTATCCATCAATAACAAAGTTTCCAGTCGCTCTAACTCCAACACAACGAAAATGATAGCTGTAAGCAACAGATAAGAGATCTCTTCGGTAAATATCTTGTGTTTTTTTAGAGTTATAGAACTTTCGATAGGGATAACTGTGATTTGACACAAGGTAGAAGCCATGTTGTTTTGACATTTCTATTCAGTAAGCATTGACAAATTATCATGGAAAGACTCACGCCGCAAAACGTTCACAAATTGTTGAAATTTATTTTCAAAATCAGTGTTCTATTCGCCAAACTTATAGAGCACTTCGTGAAATGTATGGTTCACATAATCGTCCATCAGAGCAGCTTATTCGACGAACTATCGATAGATTCCGGACAACATTTGTGCATCCACCACATGGAGAATTTTGCTTAAAGGTCTTGGTCTACACCCATACAAAATCCAACTGGTTCAAGAACTAAAGCCACTTGACCATAATAAGCGTCGTTTGTTTGCTGATTGGGCCCTAGAACAGCTTGAAGTTGATCCACTTTTTTATCGTGAAATTGTGTTTAGTGATGAAGCTCATTTCTGGTTGAACGGCTATGTAAACAAGCTAAATTGCCGTATATGGAGTGAAAACAATCCTCAAGCAGTTCTGCGGGTTCCATTGGATCCTGAAAAATGCATTGTATGGTGTGCTTTACACGCTGGTGGCATCATCGGTCCATATTTCTTTAAATACGGTGCTGGAGTTAATGTTACAGTGAATGGTGCTCGTTACAGATCGATGATCAATGATTTCTTGTTTCAAAATTTGAATGGTATCAACCCAGAAGTGTTTTGTTTCCAACAAGATGATGCTACCGTAAAGATTTGGCGATAAAATTATTTCGAGAAATGGTCCAATTAATTGCCTCCAAGATTATGCAACATAGCTCCACTGGATTATTTTCTTTGGGGTTATGTCAAGTTATTGGTTTATGCTGATAACATAGAAATAATAGACGCTTTGGAAGCCAACATAACCCGTGTTATTGATGAAATAAGGCCTGAATTACTCGAAAAAGTGGTCCAAAATTGGTCTGGTCGAATGCGGTTCTTCAGAGCTAGTCATAGTGGAGATATGCCGGAAATTATTTTCGAAACATAAATGTCATAAAATTATCTTTCAAATAAAATGTGTTTTATTTTAATTTTAAGTTCTATCAGTTTAAAAAAACACCCGATACAAATTCAAATTAACGCTGAAACTTAAGCCGAAGGGCCATTTGATGTGCGATAACAATGATACTTCTGTTTGTAATTCTTTCATTAATATCAATTGTTTGTAAAGGTTTTAAGATTTGTCGATGTATTCGGAATACAAATAAGTGTCCGCCGTTTTTTAACACAAATTAAATATTTATTATAGAAGAACGGTTTTAAACGATGTGAGACTGCTTGCTGAGTGACTTTTAATGTTAGAGCAAGTTCTTTTTGTGTTTGAGATGAATCTTCCTCCAATAATTCCTCCAATTCTGCATCCTCGTAAATTTTTGGCCTTCCACTGCGATCTTTGTCTTCTACGCCGAAATCACCGTTTTTAAACTTTTGAAACCACTCTCGACACGTTCTCTCACTCAAAGCACCCTCACCATATGCTTCTACGAGCAATTGATGCGCCTCAGCAGCAGATTTCTTTAAATTAAAGAAGTAAACTAATATTTCCCGCAAATGACGCTTACTTGGCTCAAATTTTGACATTTTCAACTTATAAAAATTATATTTTACCAATATAAAATCAATGATATTAATAGGTTATGTTGTTCTTGAATGTCCAAACTATTTTTTAAGCCGGTTATCATCTGCGAAAGCTAACCGAAACTCCGTGCCGCGCCATCTACAATAAAACGGCGGAAACTTATTTGTACTCCTAATATTACACTAGTTGTTACCTAGAACTTCTTCCTTTTGCGATCATGTTGGTGTACCTTACGATCCCAATGCCAACCTTATTGACAAACATGGTTTATCCGACCTTCGTTAAGTTTCATTGTTCAAGTGAGAGCCATATCTTATATTCTAAAAACTCTCCTGAGAAGATATCACGCTTAATCCTTGGTTTCTTTGATCCCAGACCGGTAGCCGCTTAGATTAGCCTTCTTAATCCAAGGAAAATATGCCACTCGTTCTAAATTTACCAGTCATTTTCGGAACGGTCGAAATCACTCACCTTCGTTTTATATCGATAGATGAGAAATTATGTCGATAGATAATCGACTAAATCAAACAGAAATGTAGATTAGATAACGTTTGTTATCGGAGTTGCATATTGCTGTGAAAACGGTACGTTGGTCCGTCTATCTGATCGATTCCATGGGACGTCTGTCAATGGCAATATGGTGACATTACATAAGTTACACTCAGAAGGCTTAATTACTTCTACTTGATTTTTTGAAGTTGTGGTAGTCTTACAAGATTGGAACGTAACATTTTTTTAAAAAAGTAATAATCTGTTTAGTGACCCGTAGTTAAGTATCTATATAGACTGCTCAAAAAGTTGAAGTGGATACTTTGCGTAGATATAATAATATAGAAAAGAGAAATAAAGGAACGATATTATATACCGGGTGTGGAAAAACAACGTTTAAATAGTTTGGGGATAATTC
This sequence comes from Megalocaria dilatata, assembly GCA_034642435.1. Classification (NCBI taxonomy): domain Eukaryota; kingdom Metazoa; phylum Arthropoda; class Insecta; order Coleoptera; family Coccinellidae; genus Megalocaria; species Megalocaria dilatata. The sequence goes on from CM067861.1 coordinate 33,403,791, forward strand.
TAGACCTCAAAATAAGTAAAAAGTTTAATTTGAACATGTGTCCGCAAATGAGTCTTTTTGGAGATCTGAGCGATATTCGGTTTTCAAAATATGAACTACTAGCACAACCAAATACGATAAACTACAGAAGATATCCGATTTGATTTTGACTTCTAGTGTTTTACAGAATGTTCCATTTCAATGCAGGAAGTACATCGTCGCATGAAGGAATTACATACTCTTTCGAAAAGACCTAGTTATGTTCGGATCGTTTGACAGGATAGTTCAATCCGATGTTGCAACTCTTCGATGTTATTCACGGACGTTGCATACACTAAACTTTTCAAATAACCCCAAATACAAAAGTCCAAAGGATTCAAATCGAGAGATCTAGCGGGCCATGACACTTGGCCTCCTCGTCCTATCCATCTTCTAGGAAAAGTTTGACCTAAATTTTCCCTAACAGCAAGTGTATAATGTGGGGGTGCTTCATCTGCACAAACCAAATATTCATCTATTGATTTAAAGGTACCACGTCTAGAAAAACGGGTAAGTTATTTTGAACAAAGTTGAGGTATGCGGCTCCTGTTAAATTCCGTGGTAAAAGTACTGGTCCTAACAAGCGATCTCCTAAAATACCTAGCCATATATTAATACCGAAACGCTATTGATGCTTGGACTCATGAATGGCGTGTGGATTTTCATCCGCCCAAATATGGCTATTATGAAAGTTAAAGATTCCATCTTGGGTAGAGCCGGCTTCATCAGTGAAAAGGATATTGGAAGTAAATAGTTGAGTATGGAATGGATAGAGAAGTTGTTGGTGCATAGTTCTCCAGACAAGGGGGCCACTTTATCCTACTTCCGCTGAAATTCTTCATATACTTCTAGCGGGATTTTCAGTGACAATATTTGAAACTTGCTCTTCAAGTTCTGGAACACTTACATATAATATCTTGGACATTCAGTATCACCAGCGTTTTTTTTTAAGGAACCAGTTTCCCTCAATCGTCAAAAACTTGATTGAACGTCACATGAGAAGGAAGTTGATGATCAGGATAAACCCCACAGTATCATTCATTTCAATATTAGAATAAGGCATCTCTTTTTCTTAACAACAAAGTGAAAGAAAGTGAGCAACTCGAATCGGATGCAAAATACACAATAAAAGTACACGAATGTCATATGAAAACGAAATGTTTGATGCCAGCTGTAATATTTTTCAATGAACCGACATTTTGATTGTAAGTGCAGTGATCAAGACATCTGAAGGATGAGAATAAATCGAATATCGTATTTGGTTGCGCTAGTAGTTAAATTGAAAACCGAAAATCGTTTATATTTCCAAAACGGCTCATTTTGGTTATGTTTTATGACATTTTTTGCTTATTTTGAGGTCTATAATCAGCTCACAAAATATTAAAATTTTGTTTTTCAACACCCGGTATGCACTGATGTATTAAGTTAGTATATTCTAAGGGAAATCAATGGTTGTTTATTATTTAAATATTTTAATATTTACAAATATATTCTGTTAGTCTTCTACATATTTCTTTTGAAATAATTATATTTAATATTATAATTTCAGGAATTAAATTAATGTCATATAAGCACTGCTCATATCAAACGACAGAAAAAATAAACATTCATTATAAGACATCCAAATGAGATAACAAAAACCAATAAATATAAATTGTTAACAAAAGTCCTATAAATTAAATATTTTGAGTAGACAAAATTTTGTTTCTGCTTATCCCTCTTATGAAAACAGATATCTTTCAAAAATGGTAAACATAATCGTAAGAATTTCATCATAAAACTATCTTACTTAGAATATTGAATATTATTGGTTATCTAACCGAGTTACTTTTTAGAAAATCTTGAGATATATAAAAACATTACTGAAAAACAAGTTTTAACAGAGACATTGCTTCGTCAGTACTCAATCATATTATTCAATAAAATATAAAAAAATCAACAAAAAATATTTACTCACCTTTAACAATCCAGAGAGCGTCTTGGTAAATAAATACTGAACATTTAAATGGAGTCTAATGTTGACCCCAAATAAATAGTTCTGTGGTTTACCATTGATCTTAAAGATTGAAAGGTAATTTAACGGCCTCTGTTATAGCACAAGGATCATCTGTATAAAGAATGTTAAGGAAACCAAATATTTATATATTATAAATAAAATAAAATAAATGGAGTTTTATACCTGATAGAAGGTATAATTGCCTTTCAATCTTTAAGATCAATGGTAAACCACAGAACTATTTAGTCAACATTAGACTCCATTTAAATGTTCAGTATTCATTTACCAAGACGCTTTCTGAATTGTTAAAGGTCCGTACATATTTTTTGTTGATTGATGTTATATTTTATTGAATAATATGATTGATTACTGACGAAGCAAAGTCTCTTTTAAAACTTGTTTTTTTAGTAATGTTTTTACATATCTTGAGATTTTCTAAAAAGTAACTTAGTTAGATATCCGATAATATTAGCTGCTGGTGTTCTTGCATCCAAGGTTGAATACAGGCCGAAGTATGGGATACTTTCTAGACGGACTATACTTTTGTTGATAGATTTGTCGTGAAGCAAAAAATTTTTTTCCGAGACATTGAAAAATATATCATATCGATTATATATTGGGATTTAATTTTGAAAGTTTTCGTATATAATTTTCAAATCTAGTGATATAAAAATTGTGCTTCTATTTTAAAATTACAGGAAAATTAAAGAACTATATAATATAAAATAATAATATTAGGTTATTCGGAAAGTAAATTGTTTTTTTTTTTGGGGGAAAATGGAAGATAATTTTCGTATAATTATTGAATATTTTATTATATTATATATTGGCCATTCTCATCCAACATCTTTGTCAACTTTCTGGTAGTACAATTTTTCCATGCTCATAAAATGTTTGGTCTTTGTTGTTAAAAACCTGATCCGGGTTATTTTTGACCTCTTCTTTTGAAGTTATAGTTCAACCGTGATTTAAAAATCAAAGAGATTCAAAATTATGAAAAAATAAACAGGAACGAATAAATTCTGCAACGTCCATTCAAAACAATCAGATCTAAAAATTGCCTTCAACACGTTACCCAAAATCAACCTACACATTAATAACGACGCCGCAATTTTCATCGTTACGTGTTACAATTCTCGATAGATGGGGTGCGAGACAAGTGCACCCTCATTGTACCCGAACAATATGCATTAATTTCAGATAGCATATTGATGGCATCTCTTCCGCAACCCCTCTAGTGCTAATCGGACCGTGTAATGTGAGCATTCAATGGCCCTGATGCCCCTTTTGGTTTGCGAAGAACTCCATCTGATGTTGTCGGACAGCTGATATGACTAAGTGTTTATTGATACAATTTGTACCTTCATTTGTCAACAGTTCCGGGGGGTGAATTTGCATGCTCGGGAGGTTCTCGGAAGAAAGATAAATTTGGACTTTTTCTTCACGGATGGTTATGATTGATGATATAGATTCGACATAAACAAGAGGCTCAAAACGAAACTCTTAGATTATCAAATCGACTTTTCTATGATTAGGTATCACTTGTCTAGTTTTTGATTTATTTTGATCGTTTGTTCATAATGCGGCTTTTTAGATTATGCATCTATCTCATTCTTCTTCTTCCTCAGTTCACTCAAAAATGTTGAATTTACCAACACAAAATTCTTTATAACTATTATGAGATATACTAACTGACAAAGAAACTGCAACACCCAGAAGCAACTGTTTAAATTTTAATTTTTTTTTGGTTATGAAAGATTGAAGCAACGAATCAACATAAATAACAGCTTGTCAGCATGGACCCAACGCATCACAGGATCGCTGTTGCTGTTTGCTGCCAAAAGCGAGGCTCCGAAGCATCAAAGGATTGGTCCTTAGGATCAAAAGGGCGCCAGAATTGGGGGAGAGCAGAGCGTATCTTCCAGGACCCTCAAACCTCGTCGAAACGTCGTAGTCTCCCTTTGCCTCCAACGGACCACTTCCGACCCCGCAGCGGATAAGACAAGCTTATGGATCCACGAATGGGGCCGAAGTTAGGGGCGAGCATAGCGAATATCCTAAGTCCACCCAACTTGTTCAAAACGTCCTAGTCTCCCTTTGTTCTCCAACGGACCAATCAGGACCCCCCAGCGGGAGCTTCAGGAACTAAAAATGGAGCCAAATTTGGGGGCGAGCAGAGCGAATCTCCCAAACCCCCCAGCTTGTTCGAAACGTCGTAGTCTCCCTTTTTCCTTCAGCAACCGTTTAAGATCCTTCAGCGGCTAAGAGGACGAAGGTTGGAAAACCCACGCTGAGAACCAGCAAGGGATCGCCTTCGTCATTGAAAGGATTACAAAACTCTAATCGATCGCAGGGTCGCAGATTCTAATCGTCAATCAGAGCCAGCTTCCCCGTACGATTGCAAGCCCTGCGGCAGGAAAAGGATGGAGTGGGACAACATGATGGAATGGTATTATGCAAGAAAGAAAGAAAGTAAGGAAGTTTGGATTGCGAGTCATATGCTTTAGGCATCATAACCATATCCTCCATTTCATAAATGAAACTAGGACACTCGTTATGACAAGCCCTACTGTAACTGTCCGAACGGTTTACCGCCGGATAAGGTTTTTTGGACTGCAGCATTATCTACCCCATCTTGTGTTACCTCTGACGGTTGAGCATCGCCGGCAACGATTACAGTGGTGCAGAGAACGTCAACATTGTAATGTGGAATGGCATCAGGTCGTCTTTTCTGATGAATCTCGATTCTCCTTGGGTGCACATGATGGCCGAAGAATGGTTAGACGAGGTCGGGGAGAAAGACGTGAACCTCAGTTTGATATTGAGCGTCATGTACACCGGATAGTAGGCGTTATGGTATGGGGTGCTATTGCACATGCAAGTAGGCCACCTTTAGTATTTATTCGAGGTAACATGACAGCGCTGCGTTACCTTCAAGAAATAGTGGAGCCATATATTCTCCCTTACCTTAACTGGCTCGATAATCCAATATTTCAGCAAAATAGTGCTCGACCTCATGTTGCCAGAGTTAGTTTAAACTTTTTTGAAGCGAATCATGTGAATCTTTTGCCATGGCCGCCCAGATACTTCAATCTTTCGCCCATAGAGCATGTTTGGGACATCATGGGTAGAAGGCAAATTTACCCCAGCCCTCACGGACTTTGGCGGTTCTGACACATGAAGTACAGGTAGCTTGGGATAGTATCCCTCAAAAAGAAATAGACCATCTCATTGCATCAATGCCAAGACGTGTTGCGGAATGTGTAGATAATCACGGTGGACAAACAGATTATTAACAAATTTATTAAAAAAAATTGTAAACCTTTCGTTTTTTTTCTTCAAATTTCAATCATTTACTCCTTGTTAAACTATCTATGTTTTACAAAAAAAACTAAAAGTTAAACAGCTCCTTAAGGGTGTTACAGTTTCTTTGTCAGTTAGTATATATCTCCTTCTAGTCATTCACATTCTTCAACGCTGTCTCCTGTTAAATCACCCTCATCGTTCATATTCAAACCAAATTATTCATCATTCCCCTCATATCCTTCAAAATTCTTCTACACCGCTAATCCACCCTGACCGATCGCGCAACGTTGCCGGGGGCCGTTATAATAACGCCATCCGGGCGAAATAACGCGTTAATCTTGCACCTGCACGCTTTTCTGCACACGCACTTGGTCGAATTCTCATACATTCTTTTTTTTCTCCGCGTCGATATCAATTTTGAATTACTCACCCCTGGGCGATCGGAAAATGTGGAAAGTTCATTTTTCTCGCTTCGGATAATCCCTCGCTGGGTAGTGGAAGCGATAAATGGCCTGCTAAAGGTCCCGTCACGCAACTGTAGGTGTGTGTGACTCCTCTTCTGTCTTGTGATAGAAAAGGGATACGTCCATTCCAAAAAAAAAGAGATTATTTGTTCGGATGCTGTATATTTTCTTGAAATTCGTTTTGATCGTGAACTTGAGTTATTTTCAAACTCCAATTTGAAGGCTCATGCATAATTCCGTAAAGTTAATCAATTATTTAATACCCCTCTATCTGGGCAGTTGTCACATTTGAAGCCGCCATCTTTCGACATTTGAGAAGTAAAAACTACGCCATTACCAAAAATGGAACGATACACGCCTCAGCGACGCAGTTAAATTTTAAATTCACTATAAAAATGGTGAACGTTTTGCTCAAGAAAAACTGCCAATATCCAGGTTTGTAGATCTTTGGTCGCTACGGGTCGTTCTTCGTCTTCTAAATCAAAATTGCCACACGTTCGGTCAGCTAGAGCTCGGTCACCGTACACATCCACTAAAATACGATGACCTTCGGCAACCCTTTTCTTCATATTGAAGTAAAACTCCCCGCAAAACACTTCATTTTGTATAAAAGTTGATATTTTCAGGGCACACAGAAGCTGTATGTTGTATACGTTTCAGCGAAATGACAGATACTGAAAAGAAAGCCTATTGATGACTCATCAAATTGAAGATATTGCCAAATGAAAAAATTGAATAATGAACTAGTAGCGACATATCTTATTAAAACCGCACTAACTTGTTTATACCCCTTGACATATCTATATACAGATATCGTCAAAGGTCTTGGCTCCCCTATCAACTCTTAACTTGTTGAATGTAACATGACAATCTTTTGTGTGTGGAATCTTCACTATCTTATCATTTAAATGAAAACAATAAACCAGCAAAAATGTTTCTTGCTCGGGAGAATACAGGCGTATTTGAAGTTAATCAGTTTTCAGCGAATAACGAGTTGTAATATTGAGAATATTGCGTGGAAAATGCCCGGACCTCCAATTCCTCAGTTTGACCGGGCAAGAATAGTAGCCCTACATCAAGAAGCTTTGTTGAAACACCAGATTGCGCAACGTTTGAATATTCCACGGATTTCAGTAAGGCGCATAGTGGCCTTTTTCCTGGAATCCGGCTGCGTTGCTCGGAGACCGGTGCTTGGTCGACTTAGAGTAACATCTGCAAGGAAAGATCATTATTTTGCAAATTTTACTAGAACGAATCGAACGGTATCTGTAACAGCCCTTCGAAGTCATTTTTTGAGGACCTATAGACGGGTAGTCTCAACCAGTGCCATAAGGAGACGGTTGCATTCCTCAAATTTAAGAGTACCTCGGCTATCACCTGGAAATAGAGCTACCCGTCGGTAATGGGCAGAACACCACCAAGACTGGCTTTTATCACAATGACACTACGTACTTTTTTCGGACTAGTCAGGATTCGGTTTAATTTTTCCTATTTTGTCTTATCCTGCATAAAGCAAAGAGTAACAAACAAAGATTTTCTATGAAATATATTGCTGTTGAAATAGAGGAAAATATTCATCTTATTTCCAGAACATAGATTGTTTATTTCTTGAGAAACCTAGGGAGGCCAAAACTTTTGACGATTTGTATATATATATATATATATATATATATATATATATATATATATATATTTTATAACACGCTACAGACTTCAAATGGCTGTCGTAGGTTACCTGTGTTAGAAGAATGAGCAAACAATTTGCTATAAAAGGAAACACATTCTAACCTCTAATATACCGGATACAATGTGCACAGTTTTAATGGTAAATAAAAGCAGTCTTCCAACTTCCTAAGTGAAGATCCTTCCGTCCATTATCAGCAACTAAGCGGCACGGGTCTAAAGAAAACTGCGCAGAAAATCCCTCAGATATTAATAATATCCCAAAGTGTGGTGATCAGGGCGTTTAAATGAATCCCTGGATTTTGAGGGATTTTCAGGCACTTTGCTAAGGCAAGTAAACAAAATATCGAAGTGGTTCATCGACGCGTAGTGTGCGATGGTAAGGTTTGTTTCCGGTAATAAGATTTCGGATGAAATTATGATAGTATCGGGTGTTTTTTTAGAGTGATAGAACTTTAAATTGAAATACAACACATTTAAATTAAGATTGAAGCCAATTTTTTTTTATTTGAAAGATAACTTTATGAAATTTATGATTTAAAAATAATTTCCGGCATATGTCCACCACGACTAGCTCTGAGGGATCAGATCACTATTGGACCACTTTTTCGAGTAATTCAGGGCTTTTTTCATCAATAACATGAGTTAAATTGGCTTCTAAAGCGTCTATTGTTTCTGATTCATCAGCATAAACCAATGACTTGACATAACCCCAAAGAAAATAATCCAGTGGAGTTATGTCGCATGATCTTGGAGGCCAATTAATTGAACCATTTCTCGAAATAATCTTTCTTTCAATAAATCAATTGTTACGGTAGCAGCATGAAGTGTAGCACCATATTGTTGGAATCAAAACACTTCTGGGTCGATGCCAGTCAAATTTCGAAGCAAATAATCATTGATCATCGATTTGTAATGAGCACCATTCACTGTAACATTAACTCCAGCATCGTTTCAAAATAAATATGGACCGATGATGCCTCCAGCGTGTAAAGCACACCATACAGTGCATTTTTCAGTATGCGATGGAACCTGCAGAACTTCTTGAGGATTGTTTTCAGTCCATATACGGCAATTTTGCTTGCTACATAACCGTTCAACCAGAAATGAGCTTCATCACACTAAACACAATTTTACGATAAAAAAGTGGATCAACTTCAAACTGTTCTAGAGCCCAATCAGCAAACAAACGACGCTTATTATGGTCAAGTGGCTTTAGTTCTTGAACCAGTTGGATGTCATATAGTTGTAGACCAAGATCTTCACTCAAAATTCTCCATGTGTTGGATGCACAGAGTACAATTTGTGTGAACGTCGACGAATAGACAAATCTGGATCATCATTAATACTATGACTTACAGCAGCGATATTTTCTTCTGTACGTACAGTTCTTTGTCTTGTTGTTATTGTTGTTGCATCGAGTAGGAAAATGTTGCCCGAAATCTATCGATAGTTCGACGAATAAGCTGCTCTCTTGGACGATAATGTAAACCATAAATTCCACGGAGTGCTCTATAAGTTTGGCGAATAGAACACCGATTTTGAAAATAAATTTGAACAATTTGTAAACGTTGTTGCGGCGTGAGTCTTTCCATGATAATTTGTCAATGCTTACTGAACAGAAATGTCAAAACAACATGGCTTCTACTTTCTGTCAAATCACAGTTATCCCTATCGAAAGTTGTATCACTCTAAAAAAAACACCCGATACTTAACTCTGTATTCATGAAATATTCAGTGCTGCTCATATAAAACTTTTCACGAAATAACTGAGTTTCCCCAATTGGTGATACAGCATACTAGAAAATCACTGTCGTAAAAAAGCACGTTCTCTTTCGAAGTCTGTTGAAAAATTCGGTAAATAAATCAAATCGCGGGTGCAAGAGACTGCTGGGTGTTTCCGAAACCAGGTCTCACGTTGATCCAACTTAATCTTCGATGCGCTAACAAGTTTTATACCCATAATTCCGTAGCATAATTTTAATGATCCCATCTAATCCAAAGTATTACATCTGTAAGCTCCCCGATCTTAGAGATGCCATTAATGTCTGCGAATTTCTTGTCTCTCTTTATTCAAAATTGTGCCGCCTGAGATCTCAGGACGTTGCCATTTTGAGACAGGTGGCTGGTTTTTGATGCACCCCAAAAAAGACCCTGAAGTTATTTGTAAGGGAAATTTAAATCAATGTATTGGGTTGTTCGGAAAGTGATTTCGTTTTTTTTTTGAAAAATGAAAGACAATTTTCGTATAATGAATAAAAATTTTATTAAACTATATATTGATCATTCTGATCCAACATCTTTTGCCATATTTCCGGTAGCAGCATGATTCCAGTCTCATAAAATTTCTAGTCTTTGCTGGAAAAAACATTATCCAGGTGATTTTTGACCTCTTCATTTGAAGTTAAGGTTTTACCGTCCAAAAAATTTTGCAATGATCGGAACAAATAATAATCCGAAGGTGCCAGTTCTTGAGAATATGGTGGGTCTGGCAGTGTATCCCATTCAAGCTTTAGGAGAGTGACCAAACTTGTATGAGGTCTCGCATTATCTTGGTGGAACACTACACCTTTTCTGTTCATTAATTTTGGCCTGCTCTGTTGTTTGTCCAGCTGATGATAGTAGACTACTAAATTAATTGCTGTGTTATTCGGTAAAAGCTCAAAAAACGATTCCTTTAAAATCCCACCAAACAGATATCATCACCTTTTTTTTTATGGATATTTGCCTTCGAAATACTTTGAGATGCTTCATATTTTTTGCTCCATAACATAACAGTAACTTAGTTAGATATCTAATAATATTGAATATTCTAAGGAAGATAGTTTTATGATAAAATTCTTAAGATTATGTTAAAAATTTTTGGAAGAAATCTGTTTTCATAAGAGAGATGATCAGAAACAAAATTTTGTCTACTCAAAATTTTTAATTTATAGGATTTTTGTTAACAATTTATATTTATTGGATTTTATTATCTCATTTGCATGTCTTATAATGAATGTTTATTTTATATGTCGTTTGATATAAGCAGTGCTTATATGACATTAATTTAATTCCAGAAGTTATAATATTAAATATAACTTTTTGAAATAAAATATGTAGAAGGCTAACAGAATATATCTGTAAATATTAAAATATCTAAATAATTTTATACACCTTCAATCAAGTATAAACCTCCATTATTTTATTTTTGGTCTTTGTGCTATAACAGAAGCTGTTAAATTGCCTTTCAATCTTTAAGATCAATGGTAAACCACAGAACTATTTATTTCGATAAAATAGAAAGGCCTTTTACTAGATAGAAGAAATATAACAAAATTTGAATATTAAAACAAATTAATATATGTTTATCTTCTACAATTTTAATTTAAAAAATTTTATTCAAAAAACTTTTAGAATTAAATTAATGTCTAAAACAAGCACCGCTTATATTTAATAGACGTATATAATCTAAACTCAATATACGTCAAATGGAATAAATAAACCAAAAGATACACGAAAGTCCCCAAAATTAATAAATAAATATTTAAAGGAGACAAAATTTGTTTCTGGTCTTGCCCTCAAAACGCCATTTGTATCTTAAAAACATGAACACACTTAAAGGACCTCTCAAAGAATATAATTTATTTGAAATATTTAATATATTTAAATATTCGAATAAGTAAATTCAGAAATCTCTCAAAGCATGCACTATATCTTCAAAAAACAAATATAGTTCAAAGAATTCCGTCTTCAGTCCTGAAATATATTCAAAATATTAAAATCAAAAACTAACCTGTACCAAAGCACTCACCACGTGTAAATGAATAATGTTTCGAGACATAGATCATCTTTATAATACAAGATTTATCTATGCTCTAACAGAATCAAAGAACAGTGTGAGCTATTTTTAAGACTTACTTAAATTCATTGACATTGCATAATGAGATTTATTGAAGCCAAGATATAATTATATATTATATATAAAATAAAATAGAAAGGCCTTTTACTTGATAGAAGAAATATAACAAAATTTGAATATTAAAACAAATTAATATATGTTTATCTTCTACAATTTTAATTTAAAAAATTTTATTCAAAAAACTTTTAGAATTAAATTAATGTCTAAAACAAGCACCGCTTATATTTAATAGACGTATATAATCTAAACTCAATATACAATGTCAAATGGAATAAATAAACCAAAAGATACACGAAAGTCCCTAAAATGCTTGTTTTAGACATTAATTTAATTCTAAAAGTTTTTTGAATAAAATTTTTTAAATTAAAATTGTAGAAGATAAACATATATTAATTTGTTTTAATATTCAAATTTTGTTATATTTCTTCTATCAAGTAAAAGGCCTTTCTATTTTATTTTATATATAATATATAATTATATCTTGGCTTCAATAAATCTCATTATGCAATGTCAATGAATTTAAGTAAGTCTTAAAAATAGCTCACACTGTTCTTTGATTCTGTTAGAGCATAGATAAATCTTGAATTATAAAGATGATCTATGTCTCGAAACATTATTCATTTACACGTGGTGAGTGCTTTGGTACAGGTTAGTTTTTGATTTTAATATTTTGAATATATTTCAGGACTGAAGACGGAATTGCTTTGAACTATATTTGTTTTTTGAAGATATAGTGCATGCTTTGAGAGATTTCTGAATTTACTTATTCGAATATTTAAATATATTAAATATTTCAAATAAATTATATTCTTTGAGAGGTCCTTTAAGTGTGTTCATGTTTTTAAGATACAAATGGTGTTTTGAGGGCAAGACCAGAAACAAATTTTGTCTCCTTTAAATATTTATTTATTAATTTTGGGGACTTTCGTGTATCTTTTGGTTTATTTATTCCATTTGACATTGTATATTGAGTTTAGATTATATACGTCTATTAAATATAAGCGGTGCTTGTTTTAGACATTAATTTAATTCTAAAAGTTTTTTGAATAAAAAATTTTTTAAATTAAAATTGTAGAAGATAAACATATATTAATTTGTTTTAATATTCAAATTTTGTTATATTTCTTCTATCAAGTAAAAGGCCTTTCTATTTTATTTTATATATAATATATAATTATATCTTGGCTTCAATAAATCTCATTATGCAATGTCAATGAATTTAAGTAAGTCTTAAAAATAGCTCACACTGTTCTTTGATTCTGTTAGAGCATAGATAAATCTTGAATTATAAAGATGATCTATGTCTCGAAACATTATTCATTTACACGTGGTGAGTGCTTTGGTACAGGTTAGTTTTTGATTTTAATATTTTGAATATATTTCAGGACTGAAGACGGAATTGCTTTGAACTATATTTGTTTTTTGAAGATATAGTGCATGCTTTGAGAGATTTCTGAATTTACTTATTCGAATATTTAAATATATTAAATATTTCAAATAAATTATATTCTTTGAGAGGTCCTTTAAGTGTGTTCATGTTTTTAAGATACAAATGGCGTTTTGAGGGCAAGACCAGAAACAAATTTTGTCTCCTTTAAATATTTATTTATTAATTTTGGGAACTTTCGTGTATCTTTTGGTTTATTTATTCCATTTGACATTGTATATTGAGTTTAGATTATATACGTCTATTAAATATAAGCGGTGCTTGTTTTAGACATTAATTTAATTCTAAAAGTTTTTTGAATAAAATTTTTTAAATTAAAATTGTAGAAGATAAACATATATTAATTTGTTTTAATATTCAAATTTTATTTATTTCGAGTCAACAAGACTCCATTTATATGTTCAGTATTCATTTACCAAGACGCTTTCTGAATTGTTAAAGGTGAGTAAATACTTTTTGTTGATTGATGTTATATTTTATTAAATAGGATTGAGTACTGACGAAGCAAAGTCTCTCTTAAAACTTATTTTTTAGTTTTTACATATCTTGAGATTTTCTAAAAAGTAACTTAGATATCCAAAAATATTGAATATTCTAAGTAACATAGTTCTATTATGAAATTCTTAAGATTATTTTAAACATTTTTGAAAGAGGGATGAGCGGAAACAAAATTTTATCTACTCAAAATATTTAATTTATGGGATTTTCGTTGACAATTTATATTTATTGGATTTTGTTATCTCATTTGGATGTTTTATAATGAATGTTCATTTTATATGTCGCTTGATATAAGCAGTGCTTATATGACATTAATTTAATTCAGGAAGTTATAACATCAAATATAATTTTTTGAAATTAAATATGTGGAAGGATAACAGAATATATCTGTAAATATAAGAAAAACAAATGTTAACTTCCGCTATTTTATTGATTTTCACAAGAATTGTTTCGTCATACCATGACTTCATCAGGTGAGTATTTAAACTGAGGTATACAATGCAAAACATGACCTTAAATACAGAGCTCTGGTACAAAAAAATAGAGGGGTGGAAAGAGAGGTATACAATTAATGAAAAATATTAAGTAGGGGGGATCTATTTAAATCTATTTAATCATTCAATAAAATTTGGCATAAGTTGAATTCGGTTTATTATTAATGTAACATTTTTAATGTTTTCGTATCCTTGTCTGTCTGTCCCACATATACACATGGGCAATCACTACATGTTAACTTGTAAACTCCTGATTTTTTGTTTTTAGGAATGACGTCCTTATTATTTTTTATAAAGCTGCCTAAAGAATCAATAGTTTTAAAAGAGATGTTATATTTTTCTTTTTTCTTTAAATATCTAGCAATCTTTTCAGATTTTTGGCCTATGTAAATTAATGAAATAAATTTGGTTTCGTTCGAATTTTGAAATTTTGGATATACAGGTGATATTGCTTTCTTGTAATTTATTTTATCAAGTAAATTGTCTATAATTAACGGATTAAAATCATTATTGAAAGCTATTTGTTTAATCGTTTTATACTCTTTGTCAAAATTTTCTTTCGTCATGGGTATGTTAACCAATCTATAAAGCATACTATTATCAATTGTGAAAATCAATAAAATAGCAGAAGTTAACATTTGTTTTTCTTATATTGAAGATGAATTTCCGTCAAGTAAAGACCGAGACAATCAAATATCTGTAAATATTAAAATATTTAAATAACTTCCTCTTTAGAATGAAATAAACAACCATTGATTTCCCTTAGAATATACTCGTTTTTTTTTCAACATCAAAATGAAACCTCCTATTGGAAAACCCTTTATTTCAGAATAAATGTTGTTGCCAGTTTGGGATTCTCACCTCCTTTAGTTCAGTGCAGTGTTGCTATTTATAGTTTATTTTCCGCAGATATGGAAAACGTTGCAACAATATGGCAATTACGCTGAAATTGAGCCCGGCGCTCCAGAAAACTTTTTTGTCCAACATATTAATCCGCGTCCGATCCGATTCTAACGGAACCAATTAAAACAGGACATGTCCGGTCATCCCCACATATATCTCCTAGCCATCAATACCACATCCGGTATCGGCGTTCGGTTCGAACTAGTCATCATATAATTATTCCGTACAGAACATACGGACCGATAGCATATCGGTCGAGAATAAATCACCGGGATCTCGTCTAAATCTCTCATCTGCACAAATCCGCAGATACAAACACACCCCTTTGACGCCCGCTCCCCCAAGTCCTAGATGATACATGTTTTCGTTCCTCTGCACACTGAAACTAATTTATTTTCCGAGGTGACTTCAATGAAGTC
The DNA here is from genome assembly GCA_034642435.1 of Megalocaria dilatata. Classification (NCBI taxonomy): domain Eukaryota; kingdom Metazoa; phylum Arthropoda; class Insecta; order Coleoptera; family Coccinellidae; genus Megalocaria; species Megalocaria dilatata. The sequence goes on from CM067861.1 coordinate 33,418,920, forward strand.
GATCCCGGGCCAGATGCGGTGGAACTATTTTGCGAGTACAAGGAAGGGTGCGGAAATGACCGCTATATTGGCCGCAAGTTTGGGGAGGATATGGGAAAAGGGTTAAGTTTGCGTTAGTCATTCGGCCGGTGGATAATGTGGAGGTGTTGGGGTGGAAGAAGAAATAGCCCTGGAGGTTTGATGGGTTTTCTGGATTATTCGACTTTATTGGAAGGGTAGTTGATTCTTAAGTCTAGTGTTAAAATTAAAACGCTGCACATTCTACTAATCGAAAGTTTATTAGGAGTATAATAATAATAATTTAGTCTTCTTAAAGACCAAACAGATAGATACCGCCTAATTTTGCTGAATATTTTTACTTAGTGAGGTAGTTTCGATAATTTTATCCAATATATTTTATGCTTATTTGTTTCACTTTTCTCGTATATTTTTCATAGAGATTTCTGTAAACTGATGGTAATTTGCATCCTTGCAAATTTTTTATTATCTATATTTGCGAAAGATGTTAGTTATTTGCATCTCCATTTTTTCAAGTTTCAATAGATGTATAGAAAATGAAGGTGTAATTTTCAGCCTTAGTTCAAAATGTACACCTGAAGAAGGTACAATTGTTGTTAATTAATGAATTATAGAATTTTTTTTCATAAGTTCACTTTCTTAGCAAATTTTTTTTGATATTTACAGCTATATTTTGTTAGCCTTCTACATATTTAATTTCAAAAACTTAAATTTAATAATATAACTTCAGGAATTAAGTTAATGTCATATAAGCACCGCTTATATCCAACGGAATATAAAATAAACATTCATTATAAGACATCCAAATGAGATAACGAAATCCAATAAATATAAATTGTTAACAAAAATCCTATAAATTGAATATTTTGAGTAGACAAAATTTTGTTTTTCTGCTCATCCTTCTTATGAAAACAGACCTTTTAAAAATGTTTAACATCCTAATAATCTCATCATAAAACTATCTTACTTAGAATATTCAATATTATCGAATATCTAACTAAGTTACTTTTTAGAAAATCTCAAGGTATGTAAAAACATTTTTAAAAAACACGTTTTAAGAGAGACTTTGCTCGTCAGTACCCAATCACATTAAAAAATATATAACATCAATCAACAAAAAGGTCAATCTTTAAGATCTATGGTATAGCACAGAACTATTTGTTTGAGGTCATATGGGACACCATTTAAATGTTCAGTATTCATTTGCCAAGATGCTTTCTGGATTGTTAAGGTGAGTAAATATTTTTTGTTGAATGATGTTATATTTTTTGAATGTGATTGGGTACTGACAAGCAAAGTCTCTCTTAAAGCGTGTTTTTTAGTAATGTTTTTACATATATTGAGATTTTCTAAAAAGCAACTTAGTTAGATATTCAATAATATTGAATATTCTAAGTAGGATAGTTTTATGTTGAAATTCTAAAGATTATGTTAAACATTTTTGAAAGATATCTGTTTTCATAAGAAGGATGAGCAGAAACAAAATTTTGTCTACTTAAAATATTCAATTTATAGGATTTTAGTTAGCAATTTATATTTATTGGATATTGTTATCTCATTTGGATGTCTTATAATGAATGTTTATTTTATATGTTGTTTGATATAAGCAGTGCTTATATGAAATTAATGAAATTCAGGAAGTTATAATATCAAAAACATATAATATCAAATATAATTTTTGAAATTAAATATGTAGAAGGCTAACAGAATATATCTGTAAATATTAAAATATTCAAGAATTTTTGTATACCTTCTATCAAGTATAAACCTCCATTTATTTTATTTAGCAATTTTAATCAATCAGTTAATGGATTTTCCTTGAAATAACGCATTACAAACTCAATTTTTGATAGGACAAGTCTTAAGAATAGTAAAAAAAATATAAGTATACAAAATCAACTAATATGTCAGAAAGATAATCCTTTATTGAATAATAACATTTACGCAACAATATACCTTCAACAGTTTTCTTAAATTCCTTGAAATTAAGACATCGAACATCATGCGGCAAATGATTATAAAGTTCAATGCACTGATACATAGGGGACATCTCAAACTTGGACGTGTTATGGGATATACAATCTTCCCTCACTTCTGGTATTATAGCCACGAAAGCTGGATAATTTAACAAGGTTTTTTCATTTTCCCTTACATATATAAGATATTTCAAAATGAAAATGGAGGATAACGTTAAAATATAACTTTCTAAAAACACAGGTCTACAGGACGAACGTGGAATTATATTGAATACCATACGCAAGATCCGTTTCTGTTATATGAAAGCCCTGTCAACTTCTGAAGAGTTTCCCCACAGCAAAATATTATATGTGAGGTGGGGAACATAATATGAACTATTCAATTTCTCACACAAATATTCAATATGCATAGGCCACTTCAAATTGTTATCTACATAAAAATTTAGTATTATCCTTAGATAGGCTGACAGTATCTAAATAGCGAATGACAAATCTACGATCATTATGGCCAATTGTAAAATAAACACATTCAGCAAATTTAGGTTTAGAATATTTCAACTTTTCTTTGTTACCTTTTTAGCCATGATATTATGGCAGAGGACAAGCAGCTAGCCCAAAAGTTGATATGTCACTTGAAAGCACACTAAATGAGGTATTTCTCAGTGAAAAGAAAATATGTCCATAATTAATAATTTTTCATCGATAAAACCATTGGAAAAATATGACTGATTCTGTTCACTTCAGAATCGTGATATTCATCATCTTACCACACCCGCAATAAGAATTTTCTGGCGCACAGAACTACTTATCTTGTTGTAAATTTAATGCCGTTTCCAGATATGTAGTCAAATTTGTTGAACCTACAAGGACAGCCGAAGTATAATTGATTTTATGGGAAAACTTGAAATATTTCGTGGAATCAAGAAATGTTAAATTGAAGAATAAGTATCAAAATTTGAATATCAAAACAGATTTAATTAATTAATGTCTTTATAAGCACTGCTCATATTTAATAGACGTATAAAGTCAAAATTCATCATACAATATCAAACGGAATTAAGAAAAATCAACAAATATAAATAAGCAAACATTTTTTGTTTCGTTCTAGGCATGCGTAATGAACTCTTCAGACAAACTTACGAAGCCCTGTTTGTTACAAAATGTATTGTTTTCTGATCCTATATTAATGAAAAATAACTCTTTCTCAAAAATATAAAACATAATTTCAAGAACTTTTCAAAAACTAATTTATTTGAAATATTCAATATATTTAAATAAATTACTTCAAAAAATCTCAAAACATGTAGCACATCCTCAAGAAATAATTAAAGTTACGATAAGATCAGTTCAACTTTACATATAAAAAAAAATAATAAAATCAATTAAACAATGTATAGACTTACCCAGTGCCATCTTAGAAATGCATGATCCTCAACAAACATATAAGTAGGTACCTTTATATCCAAGGTACTCTATGTTCCATGTTCACAGAATAACAATAACTATCAATATTTCGAGCATTTGTTATATGTCATTTTTGTCGCAAATAACTTGTTTGGTCTTCCCCTGAAGTTTGGCCCTTTTAAAAGTAGACACCCTGTATACACGACATACCCTAGCGAGCCAATTCAAGCACTGTATTCCAGATTTTTTCTAACGTTGCAAACCCAGAAAACTTTCCTCATGCTCAAATCAGATCCTGTTAGCATATTTATATTCAAATATTATTGTTAATTATATTTGGTACAGATCAGAATGGAATATATTCCATATTAATTACATATCAGCTTAAGGACCAAATTCGATTGACCTATCAATAGATCACCATTTTTTTCTGCTTCTCCGTATTTCCTACTTGAACCAATCCATCAAAATACAAACGAGATGAGACACTCCGTGTATGTTACCAATAAAAATTAATCCTTGCGTGACATCGATGAAACCGGATATTTTTACCATCAGAGATACTCAAACCACCATCGGGATTTGTCATTTCGGTGATCTCTACCCCTAAATTTATTGGGGTGAGTTACATCTGGTCACCCCGAAGAATTCATGTAAACTTTCGCGTTTTACAAAATATCGAGTTTCCAGCTCGGACGCAGGTGATTTAGTGGAAACGCTGCCTTTGAAGCTGAAGTTTGTCAAATTGGTGTCACGCCCAGTCTAGAGGGATTTCTAGGGAAGTGTTCGAGGAGATTTTTCAAATTCACTTCCAGACAACCTGGGAATTCGATTTTCGAGATTTTCTCGATGGACCACCAACAATGTCGATCTCTCATATTTTTTTTGGTTAATGTTACGTTTATTCTTTCACGACTTGAAATCCCTAGGAATTTGAATATTGTCCCACTGTGAATTTTTGGTGAAAGTATTTCTGCTGCAGCCACAAAATTGGATTGAAAATCCATCCAAATTTGTGATTAGTTTTGGTTCTTTGTTAGATGTCTAACATTATATAAAAAGTGAACGGAATTATTAACCTTATGGTGCCAGCCATTAAGATATTCCTATGTATTTTCTAGTTTCTATTCAGACTATTCATCATTATTTCGCAGAAATGCATTCTACGATCTGGATCGTCTTCTACTTACGAAAGTAATTTTATACGGGTAAAGTCTTTCTTTGTAGAGACACCTTATGACTTCAGTATTTTCACGTGCCATTTGACGTGTACTTCTCGTTGGATTCACTGCAACACCTAACAAAATATCCAATTTCACAGTACCTTCAACGAATAGCAGTTTTCTTTTTGATGGTTTGACATGTCCAAGTTCTCTGAATTGTTCATGAATTTTAAACACAGTACCTTGTAAAATATTATGCAACTGAGGATACCTCTGATTAAATAAGTTTGCCACTTCAACTTAACTTCACCAATTATCCCCGTAACCGATCATCATTAAAATCTCAATTCGGTGAGTCTCAGTTAGATATACCATCATAACTTTTACGAGAAGTACGTTTTCAATTAAGAATTTACTATTTCATTGTAAAACTCAACACCGCATCATCTGACTGATACCAATCCGCATTAATTGCTGATTTTCTTTATTTATCGGCATATGTAGATAGTTTTTCAGGTATTCATGACAAAAAATGTTAACAAAACCAAGAATCGTGGGCGTATCGAAAATTGATTTTAGAAATTTTCCCAACATAACTGAAATTAGTTTAGAAATTATTAATTGCATTATTTCACCTGGTATCATAGTATTATTAGTTGAAATCAGGTTGTTGAGGAGCTTTAAAAAATATAAAAATATAGAGGGTGTTACATTTAAAATAAAGGGGACGGACTGTGCTGGACTGGCGCGAAAACTATATATTTAAATGAAAAATATATAAAAAATAGATTTTTAAATTTATGCTTGAAAAGCGCAACATTTTATTTAAAAGTTGATGTGTCCCTGTGTTTTTTATAGTTTTCTTACAAAGGACCCAAAGAATTTGATTCCATAAGTGGTTTCCACACTGTATGTTGTTTCATTGGTTCAGGAAGACAATTAAATAAGTTCCTTCTGTTCATTAGTAATATGTATATAATATATAATCTCTGATTATTATTCACCATGAAAACTCAATCTGACGATAGTGATAGTTTTATGGACTTAACAATCAGCAAATCTATGAAAATTTAAATTAAGATTGAAGGCAATTTTTTTTTATTTGAAAGATAATTTCATGATTTAGGTTTTAAAAATAATTTCCGACATATGTCCACCACGACTAGTTCTGAGAAACCGCATTCGACCAGAACAATTTTGCACCACTTTTTCGAGTAATTCAGGCCTTATTTAATCTATAACACGAGTTATGTTGGCTTCCAAAGCGTCTATGGTTTCTGGTTTATCAGCATAAACCACTGACATGAAATAACACTGAAGAAAATATTCCAGTGGAGTTATATCTTGGAGGCCAATTAATTGGACCATTTCTCGAAATAATGTTATCGCCAAATCTTTCTTTCAATAAATCAATTGTTAGGGTAGCAGTATGAGGTGTAGCACCATCTTGTAGAAACCAAAACACTTCTGGGTCGATACCATTCAAGTTTTGAAACAAATAGTCATTGATCATCGATTTGTAACGAGCACCATTCACTCTAACGTTAGCTCCAGCATCGTTTTTAAAGAAATATGGATCGATAATGCCTCCAGCGTGTAAGGCACATCGTACAGTGCATTTTTCAGGATGCAATGGAACCTGCAGAACTTCTTGAGGATTGTTTTTACTTCATATACAGCCAGAAATGAGCTTCATCACTAACTACAATTTTACGATAAAAAAGTGGATCAACTTCAAGCTGTTCTAGGGCCCAATCAGCAAACGAACGACGCACATTATGGTCAAGTGGCTTTAGTTCTTGAACCAGTTGGATCTTGTATGGATGCATACTAAGATCTTTACGCAAAATTTTCCATGTGGTCGATGTACAGAGTCCAATTTGTTGTGAACGCCGACGAATAGACAAATCTGGATCATCATTAACACTATGACTTACAGCAGCGATATTTTCTTCCGTACGTACAGTTCTTTGTCTTGTTGTTGTTTCATCGAGTAGAGAAAATGTTGTCCGAAATCTATCGATAGTTCGACGAAGAAGCTGCTCTGATGGACGATTATGTAAACCATAAATTTCACGAACTGCTCTATAAGTTTGGCGAATAGAACACTGATTTTTAAAATAAATTTCAACAATTTGTAAACGTTGTTGAGGTGTGAGTCTTTCCATGATAATTTGTCACCTTCTGAAATCACAGTTATACATATGGAAATTTCTATCACTCTAAAAAAAATACCCCATAATTAAAAAAATTGTCATCAATAATTAATAGGTTCAATATTGATGGAAGAGTTGGCGATGAATAAAATTCATAGAATAAAAATGATATACCCCAATATAAAATAGAAATTTAAGTATATTTCATTGAAATATATAAAAGGTATTCTTGAAAGAATTTCTACATATTTTGAAAATAAATATGATTTGAGAATCTCACATAAGAGATGTTTAAACGTCAGTAAATTCATTAAAAACAATCAAGATATTATATCCAGAAGATATAAATCAGGAGTTTATAGGTTAGTTTTGTGATGATCACCAAAAATTATAAGATAAACTGGAAGAACTTTCCAAAAAAAGATTCAAGAATTTCCGAAATAAGTTCAGTTGTTCAAAATGTAAAAATGGGACGATGTTACTGTGATGTCAAAACAATTATTATGTATTCAACAGATGAAAGTTTACACTTTCGAAAATATACAAAACCACATCACTTCACGACGTCCAGAATCGATCTTCAATGACGAAACGGGAAAACCACAAACGATCCAGACCGAAGGACCATATAAGCAAAGTTCAGCGCTAAGCCTCCCCATTAATATACCGAATTTCCTCGACACCTTCAACCCAACATCAAACGCCTCCATGTCGGAAATAATAGACAATATTTCGTCCAGTAATCGACCTGAGGCATCCACTAAACATCGCTTAAGCCCCGTTTAATCCGGGAAGACACTTCTGAAGCGTTGGTTTATGACCGCGCCACCTGCCGGCGAAGAAATGCGCGACTAGTTACTGATAAATTACTTCCTAAAATCCTAAAAAGGAAGGGCCGGATTAGGGGCTTAGTCGCCAGCCGAGGAATCACGGTGCCCGCTTCCTTCACCGTGATTTCTGGGACGTGTTTTGGCCCGCGACCGATGTTGTAAAATTGGGACTTTGAAGGTGTGGCTGATGTCACAACGAACGTGACGTTGTGGAGGTCTGGAGACTCGAAAAATTTTTAAATAGTGGATGGTTCGGCGATTTCGGATGCAAGGAATTAAGGTGTTTGAAAAGGGGATGAAACTGAACTTTACAAATGGTCATGGATTACCATCCGTTATTAGGGTGAGTAAGCACTTGCTGCGCGTGTTGGCACAATCTTAAAATATGTCTAGTGCGACATGATTGCGTTGAAGACAGAATTAAAAAAAAATGAGAGGTGTCAAGGGACATCCGGATGGAACGAAGTTCCTTTCGATTAATTACTGAAGGAATTGTAATGAAATTTTATTTTTTTTAAGTTATAATAATATATTTTTAAATATTAACAAATATAATGTAATATAAACTTAATTAGTAAGCTCAATTTTAGTAATAATTGACTTGTGGTAACTGAAGTAGGAAACATATGTTTGGGATTCTATTTTATTTGAATATCTTGAAAAAACTGCATCGATGGTAGTATTATATTTTGTTGTGGATTCTGCGGGATTATTGTTTATTCTTAAATCAAATTCTTCCTCTAGAAACTGTAGCAATTGATTTGATTTTTCATTACTGAAGTTAATGTTGAAATCACCGGCCAAAACGAGTGGATCTAAATTTCTGTTGTATCTGCTAAGCGTTTGAGATACATCTTTAGAATACTCTAGCAGTGCTCGATGAATGAACTCCTGAATATCTATTAATTTGTTATTTGGTGAGACATATACGTGACTACCATGATTAAAGTAACGCCGTTTTCCATTACACACTCTGCTGCACATAAATCTGCAACACTTGTACGTCTTACGTGCAAGTCCTGAATATTGTTCATAATGGTGTTACAAGATTGGTCATATTATTTGTGTTGTGATAAATCGCAACTCCATCTGAACGAACAAAATCACGTTTAAAGTGAGCTATACAATTAAAATTCGGTATATCACATTCTTCCTGATTGTCCATGTCTCTGATAATAACAAAATGTTCGTTTTTTTTCTGTAACAGAGTCGATTAAATCAACCGAATGTTTACGAAGGCTTTGGACGTTGAATGTACACAATGAAATACCCATATATCTAGTAATGAAATCAATGCCTGATTTTGCCTTCGTTTCAAGCTTATTTAATGACGATCTCTGAAACTCTTGTACTAGAGATATTGTTGAAGAATCTGGTACTCGATTATGATGAAATCGAAATTTAGTTTTATCATGTGTAAGGATAAATAAACCTTCGATGCTTGTTAGACGAGAGAGAGCAACATAAACAAGTTGTTGTGGATGTATTTTGTCATACTCGTAAACAATTTGGTCAAATGTTCCACCTTGTGACTTATGAATAGTCATAGCACAAGCAGAAATTATGGGAAAGTGTTTACGTTTAACAGTAACTGCTTTATTGCTTGTCATGGTAATGTTGGATGTTCGCCATCCAATAGATACAGCAGCATTATGTACTTTGCTTTGAACAGTTAGTAAAGCAGCTTTTTTTCTTGCTTTTTGCCCAACTGTTGGTGATCCACAGAATTCGAGCCAAACTCTGCAAACTACGTTGTCCTCATTGAAGTCTAGGTGAATTAATTTACCAACGGCACCATCAACTAATCCATCACTTACATCGATGTTTTTGTGATAAGGTAACACTTTCCTTTTACAAAAGTGATTTGGTAAGGTAATCCCCCAGTATCGATGACAGATATTTTGTGTAATCTAAAAGAAGCTTCTTGTTCTTGATTTTTAGATCCAGTTATTATATCCTTTGCTATTAAGAATGACTTTATCTGGAGCTTCTTGCACAATTGAATTGTTGTAACTGTCTACAGTGGCATTAGTATAGAATAAACGAACACCATGAGGACTTAATTGTTGAGTTTCTTGTTTTTTGAAAAATCTTGATTCGATAATTTATAATTGAAACTGTTTCAAAACTTCACCATTGCCAATCTTTGTGAGTTTCAATGAAAATGCAGCATTAGCCTGTCTCATGACTTGCGTTAGTTCAAAAAATTTAAGACTTCGTCATAAATGTGGATCAACCATTGTCGTTTTAATAGGTTTATATATCAATGTTGCCCTTACTGGTGGCGACTGCCGTAAATCACCAATTAAAATGACGTCAATGCCGCCAAAATCAACATTATGATTTGCAGTAATTTGTTTTAAGCGTAAATCAATTTTGGCTAACAGTTCTGCATTGATCATGCTGATTTCATCAATAATCAATAGTTTGACGTATCTCAAAAGAGATCTGTACAAATGTAACATTTCAGATGATAATTGTAATAGTTTAGAAATCGAAATTTTAAGAGCAGTATACCTGTATACACTCAACAAGAATAATCGTCGCGACACCACACTGTTTAATGCGAAATAGAAAGACGAAACGAAAATAACTGGCTTGCTTTCTATGAGAGAGAGAGTTAGACAGAGAAACACGTGCACGTCGCACGGCTTGAAACTATAGCAAAAAGTGTCGTTACAACTTTTGGTCTTAATTTTTTCCGTCTAGCCCCCTTTCGCAACGTGCGATAAGGAACTTCGTTCCAAAAATTTAAATAAAATATCTGAGAAACACTGTTCTCTTTTAAGACTAATAAATATCAACACAAAAACAAATATGAAATATTGAGCGTGATCATCAAGCAAACATCATCTAAGACAGCCTGTTTCGTTTGGATATTCAGAAATACCAAAGTCCATCACCAAAAAATCCTCCACATATAATTTAAAAACGTCTTTTCATTACCTTTTTTTATTACCACATCTCTTCCAATTATATATTATCAATTACAGGCCAAAAAAACGGTAATCACTTGGCTATAGCGATGGGAATTGACGATTTGAGTGACCCCTGCTTCATTTTCAAAGAAGTACGGGCCAATCACTCCACCAGACCTAATTTCACCCATAAAGTAATATTTTATGGATGTAATGCTCTCTGCCGTGAAGAATATGCTTCGTCCCTGAAGAAAATTTGATGCGTAAAAACGTCATCCAAACGTTGTTGTTTAATCACCCAATCGGAATATGTTCTACGCATTTTATGATCAGCTGGCTTTAGTTCTCGTGTCAACTGAACCTTCAATGATGTATGGGCCTTGAGACATCAGTTACAGATCCAGCCTCTTCGAATTTTTCATTGTATTACCAACTATACTATACTAAGATGGATGATTATATCGACCATAATCTGCTCGTAATGCACGAAAGAGACAGAATCATTGTTTTTGTAGTAAGTTTTACAGTTCTCACACGATCAGCAGTAGATAAACAATCCATATTGTCAATTGGCAAAACTTCAACAAAACATATCACAGTTCTGTTGGACATATGTCATTGAAACAGGTCTGTGAAATCCGGACCACGAAATTGATGACCCGTTATTATTCATTGAGAAATAACGTATCAAAATGTTCAAGCAAGGCGATTTTGAATTCTGTATCTTCTAATGTTCTCTTCGCCTGATACATCACGCCAATCAGGCATATGCCAGAAAAATAATGAGGCAATAAAGATGCGATAATATAAATCTTGATTAAATATTTAAACGGCAGAAAGGAGAACCATAAAAACACAGGTCGTAATTCGTATACGAGCCACTATTTGGTTAAATGTGTGTGATAATGATAAATTGATGGCCTTTGTGTACTTTTGGGCACGGGTACTCATTGTTAGCCTCTATTTGCCCCATGATGTGCTTCATGAATTTATGCATGATGGCGGACAAACACAAATTAGGAATTTTAAACTGGTGCGCGCGAGTGTGTTCTGTCTGAAAATTGTGACTATTTGTTCAGCGTGTAAACAACATGAAAACGTCTGCTTTGTTTAAATATTTCGTTTTTGATAGGCGGGACGCTTCGCGTTTGGAAAAACAGGTTTTTTGTTGCTGTCCACGATTTACAGCGAGTTTTTGTTTTCTCGTTACAAATGAAACTTTTAGATGCCTCAAACGAGAAGGAAATTCAAACCTCTTCAGAATTTTCACGGCTGCCATTTAGAGCAAGTTGATTGAATGAAAAATCTGTCTAATCAAAGATTTTCCTCCAAGAAATTGAGAGAAATTCTAGAAATTTGTTGAAAGAATCTTAAAAAGATCCTCAGGTTTGATCAGCTCTAAGAGTTACAAGCTAGACACTTAAAATATGCTATAATGACAGTTTATGTCTTTTTTATTTATGTATGAGAATTATTTTACTCTTATAAGAATAAATCGTGAAAGAACAGATGCAAATATCTGTCTAATCAAAGATTTTCCTCCAAAAAATTAAGAGAAAGTCTTGAAATTTGTTGAAAGAATCTCAAAAAGATCCTCAGGTTTGATCAGCTCTAAGAGTTACAAGCTAAAAAACGTAAAATATATTACAGTGACAGTTTCTTTTTTTTTCATTTATGTATGAGAATTATTCTACTCTTATAAGAATAAATCGTGAAAGAACAGATGCAAAAATCTGTCTAATCAAAGATTTTCCTCCAAAAAATTAAGAGAAAGTCTTGAAATTTGTTGAAAGAATTTTAAAATGATCCTCAAGTTCGATCAGCTCTTAGAGTTACAAGCTAAAAAACGTAAAATATATTACAGTGACAGTTTCTGTCTTTTTCATTTATGTATGAGAATTATTCTACTCTTATAAGAATAAATCGTGAAAGAACAGATGCAAAAATCACTCTAATCAAAGATTTTCCTCCAAAAAATTAAGAGAAATTCTTGATATTTATGGAGAGGATGTTAAAATGATTCTCAGATTTGATCAGCTCTAAGAGTTACATGCTAGGCCCGTAAAATATGTTACAATGACAGTTTATGTCTTTCTTATTTATGTATGAGTATTTTTCTACTCTTATAATAATAAATCGCAAAAGAACAGATGCAATAATCAGTCTAATCAAAGATTTCTCTCCAAAAAATTAAGAGAAATTCTTGAAATATGTTGAAATAATCTTAAAGTGGTCCTCAGGTTTGATCACCTCTAAGAGTTACAAGCTAGGCACTTGAAATATGTTACAATGACAGTTCATTTCTTTTTCATTTATGAATGAGAATTATTATACTCTTTTAAGAATGAATCGTGAAAGAACAGATGCAAAAATCTATTTTATTACAGATTTTCATCCGAAAAAATAAGAGAAATTCTTGAAATTCGTTGAAAGAATTTCAAAAGGGTCCTCAGGTTTGATCTGTTCTAAGAGTTACAAGCTAGGCACGTAAAATATGTTACAATGACAGTTTATGTCTTTTTCATTTATGTGTGAAAATTATTCTTCTCTTATAAGAATAAACCGTGAAAGAACAGATGCAAAAATCAGTCTTATGAAAGATTTTCCTCCGAAAAATCAAGAGAAATTCTTGAAATTTGTTAAAAGAATCTTAAAATGATCCTCAGGTTTGATCAGCTCTAAGAGTTACAACCTAGGCGCGTAAAATATGTTACAATAACAGTTTACTTTTCCATTTATGTATGAGAATTATTCTACTCTTATAAGAATAAATCGTGAAAGAACAGATGCAAAAATCACTCTAATCAAAGATTTTCTTCCAAAAAATTAAGAGAAATTCTTGAAATTTGTTGAAAGAATTTAAAATGATTCTCAGATTTGATCAGCTCTAAGAGTTACATGCTAGGCCTGTAAAATATGTTACAATGACAGTTTATGTCTTTCTTATTTAGGTATGATAATTATTCTACTCTTATAAGAATAAATCGTGAAAGAACAAATGCAGGAATCTGTCTACTCAAAGATTTTCCTCCAAAAAATTAAGAGAAATTCTCCAAATTTGTTGAAAGAAACTTGAAATGATCCTCAGGTTTGATCAGCTCTAAGAGTTACAAGCTAGGCACATAAAATATATCACAATGAGAGTTTATGTCTTTTGCATAAATCGTGAAAGAACCTATTTAGAAATCAGTCTAATCAAAGATTTTCCTCCAAAAAATTAAAATAAATTCTCGAAATATGTTGAAAGAATCTTAAAATGATCCTTAGGTTTGATCAGCTCTAAGAGTTACAAGCTAGAAACGTAAAATATGTTACAATGACATTTCATGTCTTTCTTTATGTAGGAGACGTATTTTCCTCTCATAAGAATAAATCATGAAAGATCAGATGCAAAAAGCAGTCTAATCAAAGATTTTCTAACAAAAAATTCAGAGAAATTTTTGAAATTTGTTGAAATAATCTTAAAATGATCCTCAGGTTTGATTAGCTCTAAAAGTTATAACTTAGGCACGTAAAATATGTTACAATGATAGTTTATGCCTTTACATTTATGTATGAGAGTTATTCTACTCTTATAAGAATGAGTCGTGAAAGAACAGATGCAAAAATCACCCTAATCATAGATTTTCCTCCAAAAAATTACAATAAATTCTCCAAATTTGTTGAAAGAAACTTGAAATGATCCTCAGGTTTGATCAGCTCTAAGAGTTATAAGCTAGGCACGTAAAATATATCACAATGAGAGTTTATGTCTTTTGCATAAATCATGAAAGAACCTATTTAGAAATCAGTCTAATCAAAGATTTTCCTCCAAAAAATTACAAGAAATTCTCCAAATTTGTTGAAAGAAACTTGAAATGATCCTCAGGTTTGATCAGCTCTAAGAGTTACAAGCTAGGCACATAAAATATATCACAATGAGAGTTTATGTCTTTTGCATAAATCGTGAAAGAACCTATTTAGAAATCAGTCTAATCAAAGATTTTCCTCCAAAAAATTAAAATAAATTCTCGAAATATGTTGAAAGAATCTTAAAATGATCCTTAGGTTTGATCAGCTCTAAGAGTTACAAGCTAGAAACGTAAAATATGTTACAATGACATTTCATGTCTTTCTTTATTTATGTATGAGACGTATTTTCCTCTCATAAGAATAAATCATGAAAGATCAGATGCAAAAAGCAGTCTAATCAAAGATTTTCTAACAAAAAATTCAGAGAAATTTTTGAAATTTGTTGAAATAATCTTAAAATGATCCTCAGGTTTGATTAGCTCTAAAAGTTATAACTTAGGCACGTAAAATATGTTACAATGATAGTTTATGCCTTTACATTTATGTATGAGAGTTATTCTACTCTTATAAGAATGAGTCGTGAAAGAACAGATGCAAAAATCACCCTAATCATAGATTTTCCTCCAAAAAATTACAAGAAATTCTCCAAATTTCTTAAAAGAAACTTGAAATGATCCTCAGGTTTGATCAGCTCTAAGAGTTACAAGCTAGGCACGTAAAATATATCACAATGAGAGTTTATGTCTTTTGCAAAAATCGTGAAAGAAACTATTTAGAAATCAGTCTAATCAAAGATTTTCCTCCAAAAAATTTAAATAAATTCTCGAAATATGTTGAAAGAATCTTAAAATGATCCTCAGGTTTGATCAGCTCTAAGATTTACAAGCTAGGAACGTAAAATATGTTACAATGACAGTTCATGTCTTTTTCATTTCTGTATGAGACTTATTTTACTCTTATAAGAATGAATCGTGGAAGAAAAGATGCAAAAAGTAGTCTAATCAAAGAGTTTTCACCAAAAAATTAAGAGAAATTCTTGAAATTTGTTGAATAATCTTAAAATGATCTTCAGGTTTGATCAGCTCTAAGAGTTACAAGCTAGGCATCTTAAATATGTTACAATGACAGTTTATGTCTGTACATTTATGTATGAGAATTATTCTACTCTTATAAGAATGAATCGTGAAAGAACAGATGAAAAAATCAGTCTTATCAAAGATTTACCTCCAAAAAATTAAGAGAAATTTTTTAAATTTCTTTAAAGAATCTGAAAATGATCCTCATGATTGATCAGCTCTAAAAGTTACAAGCTTGGAACGTTAGATATGTAACAATGACACTTTAGGTCTTTCTATTTATGTATGAGTATCATTCTACTCTTACATGGATAAATCGTGAAGGAACTGGTTCATTATTAAACGATTTTCAGTTACATTTTCGTTAATTTCGTGTATATTAATTCTACGACAAAATCAATTGTTTATCTATCAAGTAGTCACTTTATTCGTTTGAGATATAGTCAAATCATAGTAACATTTATGCAACGCATTATCAGAAATCCACTTCGAATTTCTCTTTTATGTCAGATGTAGAAATGGGTGTTTCTAAATATCAATTTGATTTTTGGACAAAAACTAGCTTTCTGTCAAAAAAAGGAATGACAAAAGTTTTACCAGACTCGAAATAACCTACTTACCTACTTCTAAACTCAAACACTAGATAACGCACCCTTTATTATCCTTTCAATAGGTATAATTGTCATTCTTCAGTCTTCATAGTTATTTCCCAGAAGACCTTATAAAACCAAAGACCGTTCCTTCATCTGAACAGCTCCAATCTTTTTCCTCCAGGATGTAGCGATACTAATTCATCCCTTAATGTCTCTCCACCCCCATAATTGGTCCGCTAACTGCAGTTGCGGCGTCCGTTTTTTCGGCATCGAGAACACATGCTAGGAATTCCCCTTGCATATCTACACGGCAACGATTTGTCTCTGGAGCATGAGGCCGCTCCTGGTGATTTATGTGCGACACAAACACACAGACTGTCCACAATTTCACTGATTTACGGCGGGGCTTTACACTGAGCTCTTCGTATGCGAGAAGGATCGGCGTCCGCAGAACGATCTTCTTTCAATCCCTAGGAGTACATGTTATGCGAGAGGGAGTTATTTATTCCACAAAAACGTGAAAGATACAATTGATCAGACTTATATGGAATCAATGAGTATTGAACAAAATTAAATCAAACACTTTATTTCGAACTAACTATACAGGATGTTCTATGAGCTCTATGACAAACTCTGGCAGTTGAGTTTTCCAATGATAGGTTTCATTTTATATTGAAAAAAATGAGTATATTTTCAGAGGAATCAATGGGTGTTCATTTAATTATAAAGAGGAAGGTATGCCATTAACAATGGAGAACGATACACGCACCACATCCTTTTCATGAAATTTTCCATGACCAATTCGCACATTTGCGGCTATATATCCTCGATTACTTCACGAATTCCATCTTTAAGGTCTTGAATCGATTCTCGAGCATTGGCATAGACCTTATCTTCCACGTGACCCTAAATCTCAGGCTGTCTAATGTTAAATGACATGCCAGCCTGAAAAGTAACAACACTTCTCTAAGTAGAAATTTGCATACAGACCTTGTATGAAGGCTTACAAAGTTCATTTTCACCTCTGATGACTATTTCTTGTAGGATTCTGTTAAATATAAGTGTTACACTAAGCATCCAGAAACGACTGATGCTTTGTAACACGAAATCCAAGTTGCCATTTTGAGATTGAGCCCACAATAATGAAAAATCTACTGAAAAATTGTATTGATCGGATGGGGTACTGTAGCCAGTCGTGGAGGTATTTGGATGACATTGTTTTTCCTTTGTGAATGTCAAGGTTCAACCTTTCTAATAAACTCAAAACCTTGACAAAAATACTCATTCGTTTTTTGTTTATAGCCGATCAAAATGGAAATTTTAAATGGCCTACCCCTGAGCATCCGAAATATTTGCAAGCTCATAAAATTCCTCCGAAGAAAAAGTTATGTCATTCATAAATAACCTAAGAAACTATCCATACATCATTATTCTATTCAATTCAATTGAATATCACAATTCCATACCTAAATTACGATGCCAGAAGTGAAAAATAAAATATTCTTATTTTAATTAAAAAAATGTATATATGACAGTAATTTATTTCCACAAAAATGTTTGTACTAATACAACAATTGTTTCACCACGATGTGGCTTCTTCAGATATTACATTGTACTGTCTGTGTTATTTGTAACATTGTAACATTTTTGTGGAAATACATTACTGTCATATATACATTTTTTTAATTAAAATGAGTTTCCACCAAGTGAAGACCGAATCTATCAAATATTTATTCTTATTTTTACTTCATCTCAAATAAATAATTTAAAATAAATGGAGGTTTATACTTGTTAGAAGGCATATAAAATTATTTAAATATTTTAATATTTACAGATATATTCTATTAGCCTTCTACGTATTTAATTTCAAAAAATTATATTTAATATTATAACTTCAGGAATTAAATTAATGCCATATAACCACCGCTCATATCAAACGACATAAAAAATAAATTATAAGAATTATAAGACATCCAAATGAGATAACAAAATCCAATAAATATAAATTGTTAACAAAACTCTTATAAATTAAATATTTTGAGTAGACAAAATTTTGTTTCTGCTCATCCCTCTTATGAAAATATATATAATTCAAAAATGTTCAACATAATCATAAGAATTTCATCATAAAACTATCTTACTAAGAATATTCAATATTATTGGATATCTAACTATGTTACTTTTTAGAAAATCTCAAGATATATAAAAACATTACTAAAAAAACAAGTTTTAAGATAGACTTTGCTTCGTCAGTACTCAATCGTATTCAATAAAATATAACATCAATCGACAAAAATTATTTACTCACCTTTAATAATTCAGAAATCTTCTTTGTAAATGAATACTGAATATTTAAATGGAGTCGAAATTGGCTCGAAATAAATAGTTCTGTGGTTTACCATTGATCTTAAAGATTTAAAGGCAATTCAACGGCCTCTGTTATAGCACTTCTCTGTATAAAGAATGTTAATGAAACCAAATAATTATATATTATAAATAAAATAAAATAAATGGAGGTTTAAACTTGATAAAAGGTATATAAAATTATTCGAATATTTTAATATTTACAGATATATTCTGTTAGCCTTCTACCTATTTAATTTCAAAAAATTATATTATAATTAATATTATAACTTCAGTATTTAAATTAATGTCATATAAGTTCCACTTATATCAAACGACATATAAAATAAACATTCATTATAAGACATCCAAATGATATAACAAAATCCAATAAATATAAATTTTTAACAATTTATATTTATTGGATTTTGTTATCTCATTTGGATGTCTTATAATGAATGTTTATTTTATGTCGTTTGATATAAGTGGTACTTATATGACATTAATTTAATTCCTGAAGTTATAATATTAAATATAATTTTTTGAAATTAAATATGTTGAAGGCTAACAATATATCTGTAAATATTAAAATAATTAAATAAATAATTTTCACTCCATTTATGACCAATTATCATAAAAAAATTAGATTAACTTCATTATTGAATAAAAATGGTTCAGCAGCCCACTTCAATCTGATACTACATCATGGATAACAGCAAAATTCTGGAAAACCTTCAACCAATGGATATGAGAATAGATATGATTAAAGTTTACATGGATTCATTGAAACAAAATTGACGATTAATTAAATTTTGAATCGTCTTGGCTTTTACTCGTTAGAAATCCATTGAACACTGTAATTAAATAATACACCCATATATGTCGATTTCTATTTATCATTATGAGTTACCCACATGACGTGTTCCGTTTACATACTTACTTCTTCAAATGCTCATAAACATTTGTTCTAAAATTTGATAACATACAGTATTAAACAATTTTATTTAAAAAAATTCGCACAGTTTTTTTGTTTGGCAGATTATTCAGAATCCTGATTTCGATCTTTAGACCATCTTTAGACGAGTACAAAAAGGAAAAGGTTCTTTTATTATACTTAGGACATCTGTGTATTTTTATGGCGCATGGAAATAACAGCATCCAATATAGAGGTGTTCCCAAAGAGTATATGGGAATTTGTTAAATTGTCCTTTTTCTCAATAGCTTTTTTGATTGAAAGAATCTCCAAATAGTCCATCAATTTACCCTATGTAACATTATATAGTAAAGTGACATCTTTTTCATTAAAAAAATAATTAGTTTCTATACAATGTTCTGCAAACCGGTTCATTTCTGGTTTTTCAAAATAGACATCCTATGTTCTTTGATCCTATGTTGTAAACATTGCCCTGTCTATCATAGGATCTAAAAACATAGGATGTCTATTTAGAAAAACTAGAAATCAACCGGTTTTGAAGAATATTGTTTAGAAAATAATAATTTTTTTAATTAGAAAGATGTCACTTTACTATATAATGTTAATAAGGGTAAATTGATGAACTAGTTGGAGATTCTTTCAATCAAAAAAGCCGTTGAGAAAAGGGAGAATTCAATAAATTTCCAAATTCTTTTTGGGAACACCCCTATATTGGATGCTGTTATTTCAATGCACCTTAAAAATACACAGATGTCCTGAATGTAATAAAAAAACTTTTTTGTCAGGATTTTGAATAAACTGTGTGTATTTTTTTTAAATGAAATTGTTATAAATTGTTTCAGCTAGAGCCAATCGCATAGTCCATTCATTTAATGCAGTGATTTCTGTCTTGAGTTGAGAGTACAATGAAGTTTTCCATTACTTTTGGTAAAACCACCGGGTCCCTAGGAGAATAAATTCAATAGAGGTGCAGAAGAACTCAGTTTGGTCATTCAAGAAATTCCTCTAATTTCTCAATCGATTCATCTCTAAAGTTTCAAGCAGGTTCAGCTTCAGACCCTTATTTTCTCAATGCAAAATCTCAAAACGCCCATCAAAATCATCTTTCTGTGTTATTAAATGTTCCGCATACCTAGAATCCAACTTATTATTGAGGAAGAGCGTCAGTGTTCCTTTATTATAATATCAAAAGACTTTCCGGTTTGTCCAATATGAATTTTTAGACAGGTACTGGGTGATAATTGGTAAACACCTGATAAATGGGAATTGTTTATTTCATTTTAAGAGTTTTTTAAAATTATTCCTAATGAGTTATTAGTTCTGAAAAAATAGCTTTATGTCTGTGTTATTGAGGAATTTATTTATTTGATACCATACCATATAATTGGATGAAAGGTTCCAAGAAATACTTAGAGTTAAACAGCATAGCCTCCATGAACTAATTCTTATTGGTAATAAAATAGTGTGAGATTTGCGAGCAACGATGTGTTTTGTTTCAGTATGGGCAGAAACTGGAGACTTCAGAGATGCACATTCTGTAGGAATGTCAGGAAACACAGGATCAAATTTGGACCATCCGCAACTGCCTTTCAGCACAGCCTCAGCAAGAAGTAGGACGAGAGATAGAAAAGGTCAGTGGATTTATAATTTGCAATAATTCTTATAATGATACTATATCCCTGGAATTTAAGTCCAATATAACAAATGTTTCTACTTTATTTATTCTCCTCCGAAATGAACCTCCATCTTTTCTGTAACTATTCTATAAGGTAGTGTGTGTTGGACAATCGTCCATTTGAAACCAAATTTGAATTTGAAGTTTCAAAACTATTGTGCAATGAAAATGAAGATTTAATAGAATTTATTATACATTGTTGGAAAGCTTCATAATCAAGGCAGTTTTTGCAGATAACTTTAACTTTGACCAAAGATTAGTCTGAAAAAAATTTCATAATCTCCTGTGGGAGAGCCTAATCTTACAAATACTGCTTAGTTCAAATGCTTTTTCAGGCAAATGTGGAGAATTTTCAGGAATTTAATTTGTTATTCAATAACATCCAATCGTAACAGGCTGTCTTGAATGATGTTTGCTGGATGATCACGGTCAATATTTTATATTTTCTTTCAATTCTTTATTGGTTAACTTGATAATGCAATAGAAAACGCTGATTCGATAAGCCCTTACAAGAAACTTTCAACTTTTATTTTTATTTGTTTAAATTTTTCCTATGATTCGACGAACCTCAATCACAAAATACAAATTTAACATTGTAAAAGGGTTAATTCTGACATGAAGATTTTTCAAAGTATACTGAATACAGCTATCGATATTTTTTTCATTTCAAAAATGGCGTTTTCGAAATGATTGGTCCTTTTCAGGAGACAATTTACCTATAATAATAAAAAGAGGTTTTCTCTTAATAGAAGGATTATCACAAAAATTTAAATATCATACTGATTTATTCTGTTAACCTCCTATAAATTTTAATTTCAAAAAATTTTTAGTTGAAAACTTTTAGAATTAAATTAAATAAGTGTCTTAGAAAACACTCTTTCAATTCAGTAGACATATAGAATTAAAACTTACTACACAGTACCAACAGGGAATAAAATAATTCAAAGAAATACAAATTAATAATTAAAATTAGTAAATAAATACTTGAAGAGTACAAAATTTTGTTTCGTACCTTGTTTTATGAAAAGTAAAATTCCTTTCCAAAAATGCAAAACATAACCTTAAGAACTTCTTCAAAAACAATTTGCTCAAAATAAGTTCCTTCAGAAAAAATTCTAAAAAATGCAGAACATCTTCAAAAATAAGGGAAACGCATCAGCCATTCTTCACATTTAAAAAATAAAAATAATTAGCAAAAAATATCTTACAAGACGAAGTGAATGTACTTATATGTTCCACGTATTCTATGTTCGTCACAGAAATTACACAAAGTTTGGAAGGTATTTTATGCACTCCTTTAAAACCAAATCATAATAAGTTATAAGTGTAAACAAAAATATATATTTATTGTATATACAACAACATAATAAAAGAGATTTTTTGTATTTCTTTGAATTCTTTTATTCCCCTTTGGTACTGTGTAATTCTATACGACTACTTAATTGAAACAGTGTTTTCTAAGACATTAATTCAATTCAATTGTAAAAGTTCTTGAATAAAAATATTTTGAAATTGAAATTTGTTGAAGGTAAACAAAATAAATCTGTATGATATTTAAAATTTAACATTTTACCTATTTATTATGAGAACGTATAAACTTATTTGCTGGAACTTGAGAGAATAAAATCTCAGATCCCGAGATTGGGAAATAAAAATTGTTCTTTTTGCGTCAAACATCGGGCACTTCGGTTCTTAACCATGATTTTTATTTAGCCTCTCCCGTTTATTATTCTTGGAGACCTAGGATCGGTCCCACCGAATTAAATGTCAAATAAAAACACTTACTTCATCACTGTTTCGGTATGTAAACAGACGGGGATTATTTTTGAATTAGTTCGGATTTTTTACTGTTCATTTAGGATTTATAGGTCGAACACTTGCTCTGAGAATTGTATATTGGTTTATTTTTCGAAAGAACATGTTCGATAGACAGAATGAAGGTTTCCCATTTATGTTTTGACATGACATTATTTCCAATTTAATACTTCACTATTTTATTCCTATGAAACTGTTGTATAGTTTTCCACAAAATGTTGTCCTCGGGAAATGAATAATTGAAAAATTTTGATCTCGCTAACAAATAATAGTTTGATGGGTTTCATAAAGATTCGTTGATCACTGGATCAACAGATACTTTTGACAAATTTTACGAATTTGAGCTCCACAAAACAAGTTCAGGGGCAAATCAACTTGTTCTGTGATTAACAGCGCTTCTAGGTTAGATCAGAGCACAAAATCTTTGTGGAACACATTTTGTGCTTGAACGATGATAAAATATTTGCAGAAATCGAGTAAAAGTGTACGTTAAAGAGAAATTATAAAACTTATTTTCAATTTGCATTCAAATTAACACAAAATGTGTTCCACAAAGATTTTGTGCTTGAACGATGATAAAATATTTGCAGAAATCGAGTAAAAGTGTACGTTAAAGAGAAATTATAAAACTTATTTTCAATTTGCATTCAAATTAATCCGTTTCCACATTTTCCAAATCTTCAATAATTTCGAAAAATATGAAATTTCAATTATGAATATACTTTGTAGATGTCAGAAAATATATTAAAATGTGAACCAAATTTATTGATCTTTCATTTTCAAACTGATGTACAGGTATATAACAAGCTATGTTTCTGGAGTTTTTATATATTGTGAGTACAAATTATTTCGGTCGGTTTTAGCAACCAAATTATTTCAAATATTATAATTTATTCTGTTGACCTCCAATAAATTTCAATTTCCAAAATTTTTTATTCAAAAACTTTTAGAATTAAATGAAGTAAATGTCTAAGACCAACCGTGTCAATTTAGTAGACATAGAATTAAACATTTATCACACAGTAACAAAAGGAATAAAAGAATTCAAAGAAAATCTACTGAATAAATTTAGTTATTCGATTGTACATCCATAGTTACACAATTATGTGGTCAAATTCCACTATGGAAGTAGAATTAAAAAAAATCAAATAAATTTTTCCATCTTGTATAATATAATACATCAGTTCGAAAACTTGAAAACTCGAGTATCCCCAACAATGAAATAGTGATAAAAGAATACATTTTTTCCCATTTATACATTTTGAAATGAACTATTACAAACTAACGTCTACTTTATTCAATATAAAAAAATATAATGTTTACCTGCTTTTTAATTATAGCAGGTAGTCATCAGTTTATTGGGTGTTATAAATATGACAGAGGGAGGATGAGGTTTTGCAACATTATTTATTGCTTTTTCGTGTGTTATCATGGCAAATGATTATTTATCTAGAAAACAATAGATAATTTTATCTATTAACGTAATTGAATCTTTGTTTTGCGAGTTGTGTTGCAAGATTGGAGTATTCTACCACATTTATGAGTAATTCTCTTCTGATATCTTCACAGTTTATATTTCTGAATATGTGAAATTCAAAAATAGAATGAAAATTTTTGTACATAGATTAATTATTTTTTCCCGAAAGAAGTTTTTCGTTCCACTGCTTCATAATTTTAAAAATGCAGGAAGTTTTAGGGGTTTCTTACTTTTCGATAAAAAAATTTGACATTTTTTCTCATGTCATCTTTCTATGATTCGTAATTAATCTCCGTAGAAAAAAATTGGATGCAACATCATAAAATTGTCATTGATATTTTTGAAGAATGTGGATATAAAACGACATCACTGTAGTCAATGTATTTCAAGTGAATGCTTGGGAAAAAATATAATATGATGATAAATAGTAAGCGAGAAGGAGAATTAGACAATTCAAGAATTATTGAAGGAATTTATAATTTTGTAACTGCCATGGTTCAAAAAGGAATTGAGAAGCGCTTTTCGAGAAATATTTTCCAAATTTCAGACCCAAATTTTCAATCCCTTTAGTGAATTCCCATGTTTCCATTCTATTTGGCACCCAGTTTTCCTTGATATTTCAGAAAAACGATTCTCAAATATACTACGAACTGATTTTTCAATGAATTTGCTGAATTCTTCTTCTTTCGAAAGGAAACCTGTAAGAAAATAGGAATAAAAAACAAAGAGTAGCGATATGAATCAATTGTTAATCGAAATTGTAAATTATATTTCGAATATCAAGATAACTTCGGTGATATCATATTCCTCAGGAGAATTTTGAATTATCAAACATTCTAAAGGCTATATTCCAGTGAAATACTCGGCAATATTACCTGATATTCATTATATTTACGTAAGGAATAGAACCGTTTCTTTCAGTAAAATCTTTTGTAACAGGATGAACTAGATTCACTGTAATTTCCTTTTGTTTTTAATTCTGAATTCTGTCTATTTTAATTAAACTTTAGCCGTTATTATATGCAATATGCCTAATAATATTCAAGTATTTTAAATTGAAAATTACTATGAAGTATTTGCATATTACAGAATAATAGCTGGAATTAATTTACCAGAACCTCTACAGATTTTAATCTAAATAAATCTCATGAAAACATTTAGAATTAAATTTTAAAACATGTCCTAAATATTTTGTATCACTTTATAGACACATATATTATTATCACATGTGGTGAAAATTAACTAATAAAGAATGAAAAAAATATAAAATAGTGAATAATGATGTCTTAATAATTTTTTTAATTATTTTATATTTCTTTTGGTTCTTTATTAGTTAATTTTCACCACATGTGATGATGATATATACATTCTGTCAAGAAAGTACCGGGAATTATCGATTTAAATCTGGCGGGGCAATGAGGCAGGTAAAATTTTTTTTTCCTAGGTTGGTACCACTGTCCTTAATTACTATGCCAAGCTTGAGCGGGATCTGTCAACTAGTGTGTTTGCAACAGCTGATTAAGTCAGTCGATGTCAGAGTGCGTGCCGATTTTTACTATGGGTGATTACGTTGAGCAAAGAAATTGTTTAAAGTTTTGTGTTGCAAATGAATTTTCGTGTGCCGATGCATTGAAAATGTTGCAAAAGGCCTTTGGTGATAATGCTCTATCCAAAACTCGTGCATATCAGTGGTACAGAGCCTTCAAGGACGGTCGTGAAGTGGTCGCCCATCGACGGCTTCGATCGAAGATAACGTCGATAAAATTAAGGAAAGGGTGCTGGAAAACCGTCGTACCAGCTTGAGAGAGATAGCACATGATCTTGAGATATCCCACGAGTCCGCACGTACGATTTTGATTGATATTTTGGGCATGAGAAAGGTGGCCGCACGACTCGTACCGAAAGACCTGAATTTTCTTCAAAAACGTCATCGCGAACAGGTTGCTTCAGACATGCTGGATCGCTGTAATTCCGATTCTACATTCATGGAACGCATTATAACTGGTGATGAGACCTGGGTCTACGAGTACGATATGCAAACAAGCCAGCAATCATCGGAATGGGTGGCAAAAAATGAGCCGAAACCGAAAAAACCACACCAAAGCCCCTCGAAAATGAAGGTGATGCTCATTGTTTTCTTCGATTTCCGTGGCGTGGTGCACTACGAATTCGTTCCAGAGGGTCAGACGGTAAACAAGGAGTATTACCTAGGCGTTATGAAACGTTTGCGTGAGCGTATCCGTAAGAAGCGGCCAAATTTGTGGGCGAACAACTCATGGATTTTGCATGACGATAACGCGCCTTCTCACCGAGCTACGATTGTGACTGACTTTCTCGCCAAAAACTCAACAAACGTGCTTCAGCAACCACCGTATTCGCCGGATTTGGCTGCCTGCGACTTTTTCCTCTTCCCAAAACTAAAATTGCCCCTTCGTGGCACCCGTTTTGAGTCGATTGAAGCCATAAAACAAAATTCGGTGCGAGAGCTAAAGTCCATCCCGGAAAGCGCCTATAAAAAATGTTTCGATAATTGGAAGTGCCGTTGGCATAGATGTATTGGAGCAAATGGAGCCTATTTTGAAGGCGACCCAATAAATTTTGACGATTAAATGTAAAAATGTTGTTTTAATTGAAAATTCCCGGTACTTTTTTGACAGAGTAGTATGTGTATAAAGTGATACAGTGTATTTAGGACATGTTTTAAAATTTAAATCTAAATGTTTTCATGTGAATTATTCAGATTAAAATCTGAAGAGGTTCTGGTGAATTATTTCCAGCTATCATTCTGTAATAATATTCAATTTCATAAAAATATTATTGCGATCTATAGGTAGGTTAACCAATTTATGGACCATAGTCATATGCTGTCATTTTTTGGGTGATAGAATGGTTCGTTGTATGATGAATAGTGATGAATGTTTAAGTGTTTTTACGTAAATTCATTCTACAATTCTTTTATTTCTCAAAAGTCAATTTAATGTTTGGATGGATTTCATTAATGAATTCATTGAAATTGAGTAGTTGTCTATCTGTTCCCTTAAAGCAACAAATTATATCATCTACATATTTAAGGCATTAAACAAAACAGTTGCTCAAGAGATTTGAGTGAATTTTTCTTTATGAATTATCCATAAAAGTGTTCTGCTGAAATAGGATCGATTGGATTTCCCATAATTAAACCTTCTTCTGAACTGTAAACAGCATCATTCAATTCAAAATAATTTTGTTCTAGACAAATTTTCAGACAATTCTTTCTAGAATTTTAAACAAAAAAAATTACATTGAATCTAGTTCAAACTATTACAAAAGATTCGACTAGAAGATGAATTTCTATTATTTACGTAAATAGAATATCGGGTTATATTGCCGAATATTAAATAAAAATAGACTCGGATGAAACTTTCAGAACGATTAATAACTTGGGAGTTCATATAAGTAAGGACTGATTCAATTGAATTTTCACCAAACTAATAATAATTTTTATTGAGAATCGATAAGTTTAGGAAAATCACCCCTCTTTTAATGAAAAATTTTTGTTCATTGCGATCGAATATTTTTGATGTTTTTAATTTTTTTCAAATTATAATAATTTATTATAGATGAAATGTTTTTTCGTGGTTATAAAATCACAGTTTTTCTTATATTCAGTTTAAATGTCTAATATGCTAACTGACAAAGAAAATGCAACACCCAGAAGGAGATGTTCAAAGTTAAATTTTTTTTTTGTAAATCATAGTGTAGCAAGGAGTAAATAATTAAAATTTGGAGAAAAAATATTGAAGGTCTTTCCATGTAAACATTTTTTTTTGAATATCAAAACAGATTGAATCTGTTAGTCTTCTGCAATTTTTATTTCAAGAAAATTTTTATTCAAAAAAGTTTTAGAATTAAATTAATGTATAAAATAAGCACCGCTTACGTTTAATGGACGTATATAATCAAAACTCAATATATAATGTCAAATGGAATAAATAAACCAACAGATATAAGAAAGTCATTAAAATTAATAAATAAATATTCAAAGGAGACAAAATTTTGTTTCTGATCTTACCTTTAAGAACACCAATTGCCTTTTAAAAACATGAAAACAACTTAAGGACTTCTCAAAGAATATAATTTATTTGAAATATTTAATATATTTCTCCTAGATACGTCTATTAAACGTAAGCGATGCTTATTTTCGACATTAATTCAATGCTAAAAGTTTTTTGAATAAAAATTTTTTTGAAATTAAAATTGTAGAAGACTAACAGATTTAATCTGTTTTGATATTCAAATTTTGTTATATTTCTTCTATCAAATAAAAAGCCTTTTTCTATTTTAAACATTTTTTGTTACTTAAATATGTAGTCGTTTTTTGCAAATTTTTTAAATTTTACAACAAACCAGCTGTTTGGAGGAGATCCAAAGTCGACGTTTAGTTGTTGTTAAAATGTTAAGAGTACGTGTACGCGGAATTTATCGCCAGCTAAGAGAATTTGAAAGAGGTCGAATTATTGGTCTTGTGTTACCTCTGACGGTTGAGCATCATCGGCAACGATTACAGTGGTGCAGAGAACGTCAACATTGGAATGACTTCAGGTCGTCTTTTCTGATGAATCTCGATTCTCCTTGGGTTCACGTGATGGCCGAAGAAGGGTTAGACGACGTCGGGGAGAAAGACGTGAACCTCAGTTTGATATTGATCGTCATGTACACCAGACAGTAGGCCTCATGGTATGGGCACAGGTCACCTTTACTCTTTATTCGAGATAACATGACAGCGCTGCGTTACCTTCAAGAAATAGTGGAGCCATATGTTCTCCCTTACCCTAACCGGCTCGAGAATCCAATATTTCTGTAAGATAATGCTCGACCTCATGTTGCCAGAGTTAGTTTAAACTTTTTTGAAGCAACCCATGTGAATATTTTGCCATGGCTGCCCAGATCCCCCGATCTTTCACCCAAAGAGCATGTTTGGGACATCATGGGTAGAAGGCTTGGAAATTTACCCCAGCCCCCACGGACTTTGGCGGCTCTGACACATGAACTACAGGTAGCTTGGGATAGTATCCCTCAAAAAGAAATAAACCATCTTATTGCATCAATGCTGAGACGTACTGGGGAGTGTGTAGATAATCACGGTGGACAAACACATTAATAACAAATTTATTGAAAAAAATTGTATACCCTTTTTTTTCCCTTCAAATTGTATTCATTTACTCCTTGCTATACTATCTATGTTTTACCAAAAAAAATTTAAAATTTAAACAGCTCCTTCTGGGTGTTGCAGTTTCTTTGTCGGTTAGTATATTAATCATTCCGTAAAGGTTGTTAGAATATTTTTATTTATAATTTAGGTGAACCAAAAGCTGGGCCACAAAGATGTAAACATTTCTCAATCAAACCTCGTACACTATCGACGGGAACGAAATTTTTCTTGCAACTTGTCCGATCCAAACTCTGGCATCGAGACAAGATTGATGGCACGTTTTTCCTGACAATAGAAATACACATTCCGAACGAATAATCTATGCCCGATATGATCCTTTCGCTACGTTCTGGCAACTTAATCCCTCGACGATGATGTGGAGCGTTTAGCGCTGAGATAAATCAAGTGTTTCTCTTTGAACGCTCTCCTCCATGTCCCCCTTCGACCCGCTATTTTGGAGATGGGTTCGTTTCTCCTGTCGTCAGAACGCTCGATTGCTCGAGATATTTCTGTATGGTGGTCCTTTTTCCGATTATCCAGAAGGCAGGAGACTGATAACCGATCAAAAGTAGTTCCACGAACTTCTTTCATTATTGTGGAGGCCGCTTTGAGCGAGATCTAGAGGCTACTGTCCACTCAGCGATTTTTTGATTGAGACGTATAGTAATGGATTCATGTTTCATCCATATCAACGCATAAAACCCTGTTCATTCCGCTTGAACAACCCCAAACAGCGCTCGGATCATACACTCGTTGTAGTTTTTGGTCTACTGTCAGCAAACGCAACACACACTTCAAAACCAGCTTTCAAGTAGACGAATGTTCATTAAAAATAAAGTCTACAGGTTCCTTTCTAATAAAAATGTAATTGTTGTTTTTCTAACGCTATCTGTTTGTCAGATAAGAAACTTATCAGCTGACGTAATGTCAGTTACGGTGACTTTATATAAGTAGATTTTCAGACTACCTTGAAATTTTGTTTCGGATGCTAAAAACAAAAACCCCAATTCAAGTGAAAAACAACTTAAAATTAATTTGGATATTTAAGAAATTCTGATTCAAGTATAACGAAAAAGAAGCTTTTTACTTAGTAGAAAGTATTTTTTTAATTCGAATTAGGCATTTATGAAATGGAATTTGTTTTCCACAATACCGATATGAAACAGTGCATATATTCTTTATATTCTTTTTATCTATTTTTGATACTGTACGATGAGTATTATTTCTATATGTCTACCAACAAAGGAACAGCTTTCCATTTATATAATTCAATTTAAAAACAAATTTTCGGAAATTTTCTGAAACTAGTATAGTGAGGTGAAATACTCTGTTTGGTATTTGAGATGTTAATTCAAGTTTCTTAAATATCAAGCAGAGTAACTCTGTTACACCTTTCTACAAATTTTAGTTTTAGAAATTTTCTTAAAAATCAAGTTGAAGAAACACTTTTTTCATTAGACATCTAGAATTAACACACGTCGTATAGCATTAAAATAAGTAAAAAGAATCCAGAGAAAAATAGAATATCAATCCAACTTATTCCCAAAATATGAATTTTGAAGAATTGTCCTCTCTTTGCATTGATGTATCAGATTGTTATAAACTGAAGTGTTAAATTATCGAATAAATTAAAATGTGAGTGAATACTAGATGGAAGTAAGTAAAATAACTAAATCAGAATTATATCTTCTAACTTCTACAATATATCGGGTGTTTTTTAGAGTGATATAACTTCAAATTAAAATAAAACACATTTAAATTGAAGCCAATTTTTTTTTCATTTGAAAGATAATTTTATGACATTTATGTTTTAAAAATAATTTCCGGCTTATGTCCTCCACGACTAGCTTTGAGGATCCGCATTCGACCAGACCAATTTTGGACCACTTTTTCGAGTATTTCGGGCCTTATTTCATCAATAACACGAGTTATGTTGGTTTCCAAATCGTCTCTTGTTTCTGATATATCAGCATAAACCAATGACTTGACATTACCCCAAAGAAAATAATCCAGAGGAGTTATGTCTCATGATCTTGGAGGCTAATTTATTGGGCCATTTCTAGAAATAATGTAATCGTTAAATCTTTCTTTCAATAAATAGATTGTTACGGTAGCAGCATGAGGTGTAGCACCATCTTGTTGGAACCAAAACACCTCTGGATCGATTCCAGATAATTCAAATTTTGAAGCAAATAATCATTGATCATCGATCTGTAACGAGCACCATTCACTGCAACATTAACTCCGGCATCGTTTTTAAAGAAATATGGACCGATGATGCGTCCAGCGAGTAGAGCACACCATACTGTGAATTTTCAGGATGCAATGGAACCTGCAGAACTTCTTGAGAACTGTTTCCACTCCATATACGGGAATTTTATTTGTTTACATAGCCGTTCAACCAGAAATGAGCTGCATCACTGAACACAATTTTACGATGAAAAAGTGGATCAACTTCAAGCTGTTTTAGGGCCCAATCAGCAAACAAACTTTTTTGGCTTTAGTTCTTGAACCAGTTGGATCTTGTATGGGTGTAGACCAAGATCTTTACGCACAATTTTCAATTTTTTTTTTTTGAAAATAAATTTCAACAATTTGTTAACGTTGTTGCGGCGTGAGTCTTTCCATGATAATTTATTAATGCTTACTGAACAGAAATGTCAAACAAGATGGCTTCTATCTTCTAACCCTATCGAAAGTTCTATCAGTCTAAAAAAAACACCCGATATATTGAAAATTTTATACAAGACCTATGAAAAATGTTATCCTTATATATATAATCAATATAAAATATGTTTCAATGTCTCTGAAAAACTTTTACACTTAAAAATATATTAACATATACATGTACATGTACATAGTACATACATAATAATATAGATAATATATACATACATATAAACATATCGTTTGTTAATACATTTGTATAACAAGTATAGTCATAAAATATTTAATATTCAATATTCCATTCGAAAATAAAATCCAAAATAATGAGAAAGCGCAGTCAAACCATAAGAGCTGCACATATATTTCAGATAGCTGGAGTTTAATTCAATTATTTTGTCTATTAAAATATAGTCATTGAGTAACTATTCCAACAATTATAAGTGAAGTTAATTTTGTTAATTTTATATTTCCTTTATCTGAATTGTTGGTTCATAAAACTGATATTCCAGTGCTATTTCGTTTGAATTTCGACGCATCATGGCGGATGGGCGGGGCTTAAATCCCTATTATCGCCACTGTGTTGTAACAGCAGTAGAGCTGGTAGAACTGAACACCCTGTATAGAATCACTAATAACGCGGTTGACAGCGACAGTTAACCGGTTGATTTACCAACAGAGTTAAGTATTAACGGTGCCAGAGACACGATCTGGATGTGCCATACGAAGAATTTATGTGTTCAGAAAGTTTAGCAACAAGATGCACCAGCGTCTCCCGTAATCCCGTCTAATCCTGCCCGCTTGACGGATAGAGGAGACGTTCACGGGACGCGAGAATATGTGTACCATCCCGGTTATTTTCGAGACGAGTCAATGGCTCTTTAAATAATTACCGGGAGGATTAAGAGGATCTGAGTTGGAGTAATTGATACCGAGCGACGCTGACGGGAAGCTGTCTTTTATATTCGGGATAGTTTCGGAAAAAAAAAGGTTTCGTACCAGTGACTCAAGAGAAAATGTTTTCATGTTATAAGTCTGGTTTGAGACCACTTAATAGAGTAGATGAAGTTTTCACTTTTTTCGATCAGGAGAACCTTATCATGATGGCATTTTTTGATTATACGAAAACTTTCGATTTCATAGATCACGCAGTTTTAATTGTTAAAGGGTTTTCCAATAAAACCTTTCATTTTGAATAGACCGCTATCTGGGCAGCTGTCACTTTTGAAGCTGTCATATTTTGACATTTGACAAGTAAAAACTACCAAGCCATTACTAAAAATGGTGTGACGTCGAAATGATTTTCATATTGAGAAATTAAATTCTATTTTTATGAACAATTCCACATTGAGCGAAGGGCTCCGTTAATACAATGACTTGCCAACAAATTTGAGCTGTAATGACTATAGAAAATCCCAAAGATTGTTGATAACTTATCAGTGGCGTAACTAGACCGTCAGGCGCCCGTGGCAAATTCTTCAGGTTCGCTCATCTTCGCAAAGTTCGTCAAAATGGCGTTTCACTCTCCTTTAACGAGTTTAGGAAATTCAGGGTTGATAGACCACTTTTCGGCTACACTATTAGCTTCCTTTTTAAAAAATTCAAATTCAAACCGGTACTTTTCCAATTCATCTCAACAAATTTTCAAACGTTTTAATGTGTTCAAAAAATCGGTGGCTTTGGATTGAAGTGCTTTAGATGCAGCATCGACAGTTTGTAGAATTTTGCAGTGGAAAACCAATAGCATAATGAAATTGTAGTTTTTAATTTTCTCCTTGAGTGAAATAGCTTCATTTTTTTCATCTGGTCTAGAATTTAACAGAACTGTTTTCGTAAGTGCTTTTTGAACTTCTTCAAATCTAACTTTTAGGGCAGAAATAGCATCATAACGTCCTGCTCATCTGGTACGGTTCAATGTTTTTAATGTAATTGATGTTGAATAGTCCTTTTCTTTTTCGGATATTAAACTGGACAGAATATTCTTTCTTTTGATGGCTTTCCTCGGAGGTGCTGCCTTTCCTTAGATGTTTTGTTAGATTAAGTATTATATGGATGTTATAACCTAGTTTGTTATCAATAGCCAATGGCAAAATAATGGATTATTTATAGTCCGTCTAGAAAGTATCCAGAATTAAAACAAGTTGTAGAAATTACTATGTTTTACTATCAATAAAGTGAAGTTGTCTGAAGATGAATAGTTAATTCCCGAAACTATAGTAACAATTAAATGTGTAAAACATCAATTTATTGGTAGTAAAACATAGTAACTTCTACAACTTGTTTTAATTATGATCAACTACCAAATAGTAACGGCTGAAACCGTTCTTTATCTGAAAAGTATCCAGAATTTATTATTTTTCATAATTTTAATATACTTCCTTTTTGTAACATTCTAAGACAAAAGTAATGTATTTAATTGGTTGTGCAGATAATCCGTTATGGCCAAAGTTGCATGGCAACACTATTTGTCAAATATTGTTAATGGTCAACAGGTATACACTTCATGAAATAATATCGCAACTAGAAAAAAGAAAACGGGTGGAATATTTGTATAGAAAAAGTTCACGAAACGTTAAAAAATTAATGCAGTTGACTGAACTGGGAAGAAGTGCTGCATATGGGACAATAAAGAGGACAAAAAATGGCCTGGATATAAGGCATAGACCAGTTTCATGAAGACGCGTTAGATCAAAGGAAACAATTTAAACGCTTTATTGCCCTTAGGAGAAAACAATTCACGCTTGGGGTTTAGCAAATTGTCTAACAGATTTGGAAATCAACGAAATATAAAAGAATGTCCAGAAACCGTCTCTTTTGTCACTGAAAAGACAAGGCTACATATGTGTTTACAGTCAAATGGGGATTGTATAATATTCAAGAATTAAAAATATATACTAAATAATTACAATTGAGCTATGTTTTTTCCGGACACTTTCTAGACGGACTATATTTATTTATTTAATAGTGAAAAATAAGTCACGTGTTTTTCTTCAACTTATTAACGAAAAATATCAAAAATTTGTATGATTCATTTTCTTCTTCTTCATCTTCTTCTTCTACTTATATTAGGCCCTAGACCTGTTCTTCACGATTTTTTTCATCCTCTCGTTTAGTTCTGCAGCCGTATTTGTGATGTGGACTGCCAACTGTCTCGCCATCTTTTGAAGGGACGTCCTGGTGGTCTTTTTCCAATTGGTTTCAAATCCCTCGCTATTCGGGCTAATCTTTGAGGGCTCATTCTGCTTACATGCTGGTTCCACTCTCTTCTCCTCTGTCTTCCCC
Source organism: Megalocaria dilatata (assembly GCA_034642435.1). NCBI lineage: Eukaryota > Metazoa > Arthropoda > Insecta > Coleoptera > Coccinellidae > Megalocaria > Megalocaria dilatata. The sequence goes on from CM067861.1 coordinate 33,454,227, forward strand.
ATCGCACAACATCCTGAACATTACATCGCCGTGGTCCTTAGAATCCTCTTCATCTCCGCTGTATCGGCTCTCGTCTCGATAGAATATGTCATAATAGGCCTAACACATGACTTATATATGCGGATTTTCTCGTCCAATCTCAGATCTTTATTCTTTCAAATGACATCCCGTAAGCATCCCGATATATAAGCTGCTTTGTTGGCTTGTTTGCGTACAGTTGTTTTCAGGTCTCCGCAACTAAAAACTTCCACCCCAAGGTATTCGAACTTCGAAACTTGTTCGATTATTTCATTGTTTATTACAATTTTACATCTTATGGGTTCCCTTGCGACAACTAAAGATTTGGTTTCAGCTGTTGATATGCTCATATTGTACTCTCTTGCTGCTAGTTCGAATGCATGTGCCATTCTCTGTAGGTCGTCTTCGTTGTCCGAAATCAATATCGCGTCGTCTGCATAACACACAATTCTTATCAGTTTCGTAGAAAGCCTGTATCCCTGTCCTGCATTTCTTACTTTCTCCACAATTTTGTCCATTATTATGCTAAAAAGTAGAGGGCTTAGACTGTCTCCTTGGCGAATACCAGATGTTATATTCACCTCTGCTGTGAGTTCATTGTTTATCTTGATTTTAGTTTTGTTCTTAGTATTGAGATCTCTAATAAGCTCTTCTATACTGCTGGGTTGATTTTGTTTTTTTCAGCAGTTTCAACACATCTTTCAGTCGGACGCGATCAAAGGCTTTAGCAAGGTCTAAAAAGCACATGTAAACAGGTTTGTTGAACTCAGTAGCCTTTTCTGCGATTTGCCTTACTATGAAAATTGCATCTGTTGTTGACCTATTCTTTCGAAACCCCTGTTGCTCTTCATTAATCGAATATCCTTCACTAATATTATTCGCCAAAATCTTAGTTAGCAGCTTGAGCGATGAATTCAGCAATGTGATGGTACGGTAGTTATCAGGATCCTTCTTATTTCCCTTCTTATGTATTGGTACCGTTATACTTGATTTCCATTGGTCTGGCACGCTCTTTGTAGTCAATATCTTTAGGAAAAGAACATGCATATTTTCTACTATCATGTCACCTCCATACTTCAGCATTCAAATAATTCATTTTCAAAAGCATTGAATGAAGTATTTTTTATTATCAGAGAAATGAAAGTTTCCTTGTTGGGACAGTATAATAATCCAAAAGGAGATGTAGACGAGATTTTCATTCAGAACAGTCGCCTTTGTTTTCTCATGCTGCCTAAAAACAATCGAAACGCATTCAAACCGTTCCGCACCGAAACCCGGAAGCGCAAAAGCGACCCCCTCTAGGCCCCCTCCGACCGGCAAATAAAAAGAAAAGAGCAAATAATTGCAAAATCTTTCGATCAGGTGTTCGGGCACTTCCCGGGGCTTTGCGGCTGAATTTTTAATCAGTTTCTCAAACACCGACGCCGTAGGAAAAGCGTTTTTCCGACCTGGCCGGGGGCGGGGGACGCTTTTCCTTTTGTTTTTCCCGCGGCGCTCGTGCACTTCAATTTTTCCGGTTTATTCCGACAGATAGTGGCTGCGGCTTGGTGAAGGAGAAAGGGGGGGATTAGATTTGTTTTATAAATAGATTGGGAGCGGCGGGGGTTCGGGATGTGGAATTTTAATTTCAATTTTTCGTTAGGTAAATATTCGGGAGGTGTAAATGGGGGATTAGAGGCCGATGGCTTTGCATTAAAATTTGTCGGCTTTTTTCATCTGAAGGTTGTTGATCAGATTTTTGCCTGTGGGGCTTCTCTTCAGATGTAGCGTTCTTTCAGAAATGAGGCTTTTTCAACAGAATATATCAGAGAAAAATTGTTGACGGATACACTAGTCGAATAGACTTTTGTAAAACAAAGCAGATCTTTATTTTTTTGATGGAAAGACCCTTCTTATAATAGGATAAATATTCCTTAAGCCTAATAGCTGAATAACACCATTTCACATTAGCAATGAGTCAATTTCATGAAGGGACGGTTAAAATGGATGCATTTTATAACAGGAAAAGTACCTAAACAGTGCTATTTACAATATTAGACATAAAATTAAGATTAAGTCAGTCTTCCGTTGAGTTTGCAAGTCAGTGGTTCCCTGTGTGTAGATAAGAAAGTAAAATAAGAAGGAACGGTTTTTTACTTGATAGAAGGATTGAATATCAAAACAGATTTAATCTGTTGTCTTCTACAATTTTAATTTCAAAAAATTCTTTGAAGGAACTTTAAGAATTAAATTAATGTCTTTATAAGCACTGCTCATATTTAATAGACGTATAAAGTCAAAATTCATCATACAATATCAAATGGAATTGAGAAAAACCAACGAATATAAATTGTTAATTGAAATTAAAATATAAATAAGCAAACATTTTTTGTTTCGTTCCAGGCATGCGTAATGAACTCTTCAGACAAACGTACGAAGCCCTGTTTGTTACAAAATGTATTGTTTTCTGATCCTATATTAATGAAAAATAACTCTTTCTCAAAAATATAAAACATAATTTCAAGAACTTCTCAAAAACTAATTTATTTGAAATATTCAATATATTTAAATAAATTACTTCAAAAAATCTCAAAACATGTAGCACATCCTCAAGAAATAATTGAAGTTACGATAAGATCAGTTCAACTTAACATATAAAAAAATAATAAAATCAATTAAACAATGTATAGACTTGCCCAGTGCCATCTTAGAAATACATGATCCTCAACAAACATATAAGTAGGTACCTTTATATCCAAATGATATTCAAATTTTGTAATAATCCTTCTATCAAGGAAAAAACCGTTCCTTCTTATTTTATTTTATATATAATACTATATATATAATTATATTAGGTTTTTTAAATAAAGAAATTCATTATACAGTGTTGAATGGTTTTAACTAAGGCCAAGTGCCTTATAAGCTTTGTATGATTTTCTGTGGACATGGAACATAGAGTACCTTGGATATAAAGGTACCTACTTATATGTTTGTTGAGGATCATGTATTTCTAAGATGGCACTGGGTAAGTCTATACATTGTTTAATTGATTTTATTATTTTTTTATATGTAAAGTTGAACTGATCTTATCGTAACTTTAATTATTTCTTGAGGATGTGCTACATGTTCTGAGATTTTTTGAAGTAATTTATTTAAATATATTGAATATTTCAAATAAATTAGTTTTTGAGAAGTTCTTGAAATTATGTTTCATATTTTTGAGAAAGAGTTATTTTTCATTAATAAAGGATCAGAAAACAATACATTTTGTAACAAACAGGGCTTCGTAAGTTTGTCTGAAGAGTTCATTACGCATGCCTGGAACGAAACAAAAAATGTTTGCTTATTTATATTTTAATTTCAATTGACAAATTATATTCGTTGGTTTTTCTTAATTCCATTTGATATTGTATGATGAATTTTGACTTTATAAGTCTATTAAATATGAGCAGTGCTTATAAAGACATTAATTTAATTCTTAAAGTTCCTTCAAAGAAATTTTTGAAATTAAAATTGTAGAAGACAACAGATTAAATCTGTTTTGATATTCAGATAAGAAAGTGTTTTGAGGATGAAAATGTCGAAACAGCAGTAGAAAAATCTCTCCTGACAAATTTTGTTATATTTGTAGAGAATTTATGGTGAAATCACAAGCCAGGCCATTTTCTGAAAATATTAAAAAAGCTTAGTTCCAATATTTTGGTGTTTTAATTGGAGATCAAGACATGCAGTGGGCTCCCAATTTCTGCTGTGTTAGTTGTAGCGTATCATTTGTGCAGTGGATGAATGGAAAGAGAAAAAGCCTTTTGCTGTACCTGTGCTAAGACGAGAACCCACTAATCCTTTAGACGATTGCTGTTTTTGCCAGACAAAGACTGAAAGTTATTCCAAAAAGGGAAAGCACAAGATCGACTATTCAAATTTGCAGCCTGCAATACGACCTGTTCCTCATACTGCAGATTTACCAGTGCTGATCGCACCTTTAGATCCTCAAAATGTTGTTTTGGAAGATATTGGAGACAACCCATCATCAAGAACAGTGCACCGATCGAACTTCCACTCCAGGTCCCGGGCCACATTTAATAGTTCAAAGTGAGTTAAATGATCTATAACGTGATTTGGGGTTATCAAAGCAACAGTCAGAGGTTCTTGGTTCCCGTCTTAACGAATGAAATGAACTTATTAGGCAATTGAACGAAAATTACTAATTTCAGAAAAAAAATGCTCCGTTTCCTGCATTATAGTTAGGAAAATTCGTTGTGTGCTTGTTCTGATATTGCTGGTTCAATGCAGGAACTTGATATTGAGCATTTCCCATCTGAGTGGCATTTATTTATATGTTCGCCTACATACGGTTTAAAAGCTGTGTTATTGTATAATGAAAATTTAAAACCCTCTATACCAGTTGCCCATGCAGTGACGATGAAAGAAAATTATGAAAATATGCACACTCTTTGGGATAAAATAAACTACAACACGTATAAATAGCAGATATGTGGGGACTTAGAAGTTATTAAAATTTTAGTGGGACTTCAAGGAGGATTTACAAAATATTGCTGTTTTCTTTGTCGTGCAGTAAATCAGCAATATATAACAAAAATTTGGCCAGAAAGTAGTGTACTTCAAAATGTTAAGTTAAGACGTCTTCAAAAATGTCCTTCTGTCTCCTCCTCAAATTGAACTCACCAAAAACTTTGTGAAGGCTATAGATAAAGATGGTGATGAATTCAAGTACTCAAAACAAGTCTTTCCCAAGTTAAGGGATGCCAAATTAAAGGGAGGCATTTTTATTGGACCACAAACCAGAAAATTCTGGACGACGTTGATTTTACACGGACTAAGAGCATGGAACTCATTTGTTAGTGTAGTTAGAGGATTTTTAAGTACACTCTGAGGTTCTCGAGTTTGGGCGGTTCAACGTTTTCTATGTTCGTCACAGAAATAACATAAGTTTGCAAGGTTTTCTATGAACTCCTTCAAAATCATATAAAAATATGCTATAATTGTGAACCAAAATATATAATTATTATGTATACAATAAAATAATAAAAAACCTCCCTCTTTATTATTTTAAGTTTTTTAATGTTAGTGATGACTTGCTCCATTTTAAGAACAGATACAAAATTTTCCCGTTCCATTGATACAATTTCAAATTTAGAGCCTTCCGTTTTGCAGATATCAATATGTTGATCCGGTCATATGATAAATATGTTGTGTTTTATTCGCAGCTTTTTCTATTAAAACAAAATCAGTATCATTAGGCAGAAACGAATGAGAAAATATCACAAATTTGTTGTCTAAAATTTTCACTTTCATTTGTGGATTTTCTACAAGCCTTAACAGAGTCAATGCAATTTTAATGTGTCTGTTTTGTCCTGTGCATGCATCAGAACTACGTACTATGTGGTTGTGGTTTGTAGCATATTTCTTCAAGTGAGTAGTAACTCAAAAATTGAATATCAAACCAGATTTAATCTGTCAGTCTTCTAAAATTTTAATTTCAAAAAAATTTTTATTGAAAAAACTTTTAGAATTAAATTAATGTCTACATAAGCACCGCTCATATTTAATAGACGTATATAATCAAAACTCAATATATAATGTCAAATGGAATAAATAAACCAACAAATATAAATAGTAATTTAAAATTAATAAATACATATTTGAAGGAGACAAAATTTTGTTTCTGATCTTACCATTATGAAGACCAATTCCTTTCCAGAAACAAACACAACTTAAGGACTTCTCAAAAAATATAATTTATTTGAAATATTCAATATATTTAAATATTCAAATAAGTTAATTCAAAAATCTCTCAAAACATGCACTATATCTTCAAAAAATAATTAGAATTCCGATAATCTCTTCATCGGCCCTAAATAATATTTAAAATATCAAAATAAATTAACAATCAGTATATCTTACCTCAAAGTGGTAACCGGATAATTGCTTAAACAGACTAACTTTAAAAATCAAGATAGTCTACGTTCGTCACCAAATCACAGAAAACTGTAAGGTATTATAAGGTTTTCTTGAAACCGTTGACATTCCATTATGAGATTAATTCAAGCCCAAATATAATTATATATTATGTATAAAATAAAATAGAAAAAGGCTTTTTACTTGATAAAAGCAATATAACAAAATTTGAATATCAAATTTAATCTGTCAGTCTTCTAAAATTTTAATTTAAAAAAAATTTTTATTCAAAAAACTTTTAGAATTAAATTCTTGTCTACATAAATACCGCTCATATTTAATAGACGTATATAATAAAAACTCAATATACAACATCAAATGGAATAAATAAACCAACGAATATAAATAGTCATTTAAAATTAATAAATAAATATTTGAAGGAGAAAAAATTTTGTTTCTGATCTTACCATTATGAACACCAATTCCTTTTCAGAAACATAAAACACAACTTAAGGACTTCTCAAAAAATATAATTCTTTTGAAATATTTAATATATTTAAATATTCAAATAAGTTAATCAAAAAATCTCTCAAAACGTGCACTATATCTTCGAAAAACAATTAGAATTCCAATAATATTTTCATTATATCAATTATATTTTTCGAGAAGTCCTTAAGTTGTGTTTTATGTTTTTGAAAAGGAATTGGTGTTCATAATGGTAAGATCAGAAACAAAATTTCGTCTCCTTCAAATATTTATTTATTTATTTTAAATGACTATTTATATTTGTTGGTTTATTTATTCCATTTGACATTGTATATTGAGTTTTGATTATCTACGTCTATTACATTTGAGCGGTGCTTATGTAGACATTAATTTAATTCTAAAAGTTTTTGAATAAAAATTTTTTTGAAATTGAAATTGTAGAAGACTGACAGATTAAATTTTAATCTAAAGTTTTGATATTCCAATTTTGTCATATTGCTTCTATCAAATAAAAAGCCTTTTTCTATTTTATTTTATACATAATATATAGTTATATTTAGGCTTGAATAAATCTCATTATGGAATGTGAATGGTTTAAAGAAAACCTTATAATACCTTACAGTTTTCTGTGATTTTGTGACGAACGTAGACTATCTTGATTTTTAAAGTTAGCCTATTTAAGCAATTATCCGGTTACCACTTTGAGCTAAGATATACTGATTGCTAGTTGATTTTGATATTTTAAATATTATTTAGGGCCGATGAAGAGATTATCGGAATTGTAATTGTTTTTTGAAGATATAGTGTATGTTTTGAGAGATTTTTGAATCAACTTATTTAAATATTCAAATATATTAAATATTTCAAATAAATTATATTTTTTGAGCAGTCCTCAAGTTGTGTTTCATGTTTTTGAAAAGGAATTGGTGTTCATAATGGTAATTTTGTCTCCTTCAAATATTTATTTATTAATTTTAAATGACTATTTATATTTGTTGGTGTATTTATCCCATTTGACATTGTATATTGAGTTTTGATTATATACATAATCATATTAAATATGAGCGGTGCTTATGTAGACATTAATTTAATTCTAATTGAATAAAAACTTATTTGAAATTAAAATTGTAGAAGACTGACAGATCAAATCTGTTTTGATATTCAAATTTTCTTATATTTCTTCTATCAAGTAAAAACCTTTTTTCTATTTTAAGTAGTAACTCAATTTGCTACTTCTTGAGATCCTCTGCCTGCTTCAGTATCACCCATACAAGCTAATGATTGATTCGAAGAATGTGTTCCAAGATTGTAAACATACATATTTCTTTTATAATATGCTGTGTATGTTTTCAAATTAGTGAATGGCAACAAAGCTTTCTGTGTATCGAATCTAGCTACATATGACTCAGATGCATTTTATTCATCAGTCATCAACAATTTCTTCGTTGAATTAGCGGAAATTAAGTTGTTTTACTTTTAATCATCAAGAGGTATTTCCGACAAGTAAAGACCGATACAATCAAACATTTCTTTGTTGCTGAGCTCTGAGCAAGTGCCACTTTCTTTTTAGTTGAATTGCTGCTTTCTTTGTTTCATCACTTTCATTTGAGAACTTCAGCTGTGGTTTATGACGCGCTCGACAAGTATCAGTCTAAGGTGGCTTGAATTGTATTTGCTCCTACAATCCACTCAAAAACAAAAATATTATTATGGATTTCCTTCAATTCCTTTTAGATACAATCATACTGGTCTTGGTTCACTTTTCCTCCGAAAGATATCACTTGTATGTCACAGCATTAAGGAAGTGCTGCACTCTGAAGGATTAGTTTTGAAATTTGGACTAATTCGAATAACTAACATAATTTTCTACCCTTAAAGGGAAAAACAAGAAAATTGTTCACTTCTGGACTCGTACCTCTTTTGTTCTGAACTACCTTTAATTGCCGTTTGTATTTCACTCATATTTTTTTTCTTACAGTGAGTCGTTCCCTGTCAGACCCCATAAAGACTGAGTCTGGGGTGGGGGTAGATAACTCGGACGGTTGTGCCGGAAACGACGGGGAAGCTGGAAAGAACGATAAAAAGAGCAAGAGGCAGCGTCGTCAGAGGACGCATTTCACGTCCCAACAATTGCAAGAACTGGAGGCGACTTTCGCCAGGAACAGATATCCGGATATGAGCACAAGGGAGGAGATTGCAATGTGGACGAATCTGACCGAAGCCAGAGTCAGGGTGAGTTACTTTCGTTTTATGTTTTTGCAGGATTTCCCGAGAGTTCAAACTAAGTACAAAATCAACCAGAGCAAATATTCCACATGCGGGATTAGGAAGGGTTTAGTGTTGGCAAATCTTAATATTGAATGAAATACCAGGTGTTGAAGAACAACGTTTCAATATTTTGGGAGCTGATTCTAGACCTTAAAATAAGTAAAAAGTTCCTTGTAAACATGGGTCTGCAAATGAGCCGTTTTGGAGATATGTGCGATTTTCGGTTTTCAAAATATTAACTACTGGCGCAACCAAAGACGATTAATCACAGAAGATATTAGATTCTTTTTTGATTTCTAGTGTTTTACAGAAGATGTTTCATATGACCACCGTCCATTTCAATACAGGAAGTACCAGGTCGTATGATCTTTCGAAAAGACCTGGTTGTGTTCGGATCGTCTGACAGGATAGTTCAATCCGATGTTGCAACTCTTCGATGTTATTCACTGACGTTGCATACACTAAACTTGTCAAATAACCCCAAATACAAGATTCAAATTGGAAGATCTAGCGTGCCATGGCACTAGACCTCCTCGTCCTATCCGTCTTCTGGGATCTGTTTGATCTAATTGTTCCCTAACAGCAAGTGTATAATGTGGGGGCGCTCCATCTTGCATAAACCAAATATTCATCCACTGATTTAAAGGTACCACGCCTAGAAAATCGGGCAAGGTATTTGAAGAAAGTTGAGGTATGCGGCTTCCGTTAAATTCCGTGGTAAAACTACTGGTCCTAACAAACAGTCTCTTAAAATACCTAGCCAGATATTTGTACCGAAACGCTGTTGATGCCTGGATTCATGAAGGCCAAATATGGCTATTATGAAAGTTAGAAATTCCTTCTTTGGTAAAGCTTCATGACTGAAAAGGATATCAGAAGTGAAATGCGAATGTTCAGCAATCTTTGTTGAAACGTATTGACAGAATGTCTTTCTTGCTTGATAATCAGAAGGATTAAGAGCTTGCACGCGTTGAATATGGAATGGATAGAGAAGTTGTTGATGTATGGTTCTCTAGACTTATTCCTACTTCCGCTGAAATTCTTCTTACACTTGTACCGGGATTTTCAGTCACAATATTTGGAATTTGCTCTTCAATTTCTGGAGTACTTACAGATCTTGAACGTCCAGTATCACGAACGTTTTTTTAAGGAACCAGTTTCCTTAAATCATCTAAAATTTTGATTGAACGTCACGGTCATACATTAAAAAAATTATGATGATATGTCGCATGTTGGTGGATAAATTCTGAAAAGACCTTTCAGAACCGAAAATGCGATAAGTTGATGTTTTATCGATATTGTCATTGATTGCAATGAAGATTTAATGAATTCATGCGCAGGTCTGACAACATTCTCGCTTAATACAAATTCAACATGTTGGTCATCAATATCTTATAGATTTATTCTATTAAACTCACTACAACTTTTACATTTATGAAAAATTTTTCTCAGAAACTTTTTGAAATTAAATTAAATAAATGTCTCAGAAAACACACTTTCAATTTGGCAGACATATAGAATTAACACTCATTGCACATCACCAAAAGGAATAAGAGAATACAAAGAAAATATGAAATATTAATTAAAAATATTACATGAATACTTGGAAGATACAAACTTTGTTTCGTACCGATGTATTATGAAAACCAAATTTCTTTCCAAAAATTCACAACCTCAAGAATTCTTTCGAAAATAGCCCCCTTTAAAAAAGTTCCTTGAAAGAAACTCCAAAAACATGCACCACATCTTCAGAAAGGCCATTTGAACATCAGTTACTCCTTCACAACCATTATACACAATATATTGTGTATTCATATAAATTCATTTCATCATTTGAAGCGTTTGGTAACAGTTTCATCAAATTTGGAATATAATTTATTCTTAACTATTCTTTCTATATTTTGTACCCATTAAATAGATACACCGTCATTAAAACCCATCAAAATAACTCTGTTTCGAAACTTACGAATATATCTATTAAAAATTACCATGAAGAAGTATTTGCATGTTACAGAATAATAGCTGGAAGTAATTCTTTAGAACCTCAACAGATTTTGATCTGAATAAATCTGATGAAAACATTTAGAATTAAATTTTAAAACATGTCCTTTATAGACATATATGGTGGGAATTTATATTTTTATAGACAAATATGATGGGAATTAACTAATAAAGAATCAAAAGAAATATAAAATAATGATCTCCTTATACAAAAAGAATCACGAGTTCCATCGCCAAAAAATGTTTTTTAAGGAATATATAGCACATTCTCCAGAGAAAGAACCTGATAAATTCGAACTCAAAATCTCGTCAGTAGGGAGTTATTTGGAAAAATAAAATAATCACTTAAAAATATATAAAAATACCTTTTTTATCACTAGACATATCTGCAACAACTAAACAATTTTGGGATAAGCATGACCTATACGAAAATAAGGTTATACCACAGAAATATAAAATGTATGAAAGAAGATACGACTTAGACTCCTCATCAGATAACAGCCACGTGCATGTGATACAAAGAAATTTGTCAATTATTAATATATAATATATAAATGGAAAATTACTATGAAGAAGAATTTGCATATTACAGTTTAATAGCTGGAATTAAATCTTCAGAACCTCTAGAGATTTTAATTTAAATAAATCTCATGAAAACATTTACAATTAAATTTTAAAACATGTTCTAAATACACTGTATCTCTTTATAGACATATATATTATCATCACATGTGGTGGAAATCAACTAATAAAGTACCAGGTTCTTTCTCTGGAGAATGTGCTATATATTCTTTAAAGAAGGAAAATAAAAAAGGCCTTTTTGAATTATATGTTGGACATTTTTTGGTGATGGAAGTTGTGAATCTTTTTTATATTTCTTTTGATTTTTATTAGTTAATTTTCACCAAATACAGTGTATTTAGGAATGTATTTAAAATTTAATAACAAATGTTTTCATGAGATCTATTTAGATTAAAATCTGTAAAGGTTCTGGAGAATTAATTCCGGCTTTTATTCTGTAATTTACAAATATATCATGTACATTCGACAGAACGTCAATGTACCTTTTCACTTTGCAGCTATCAGTAGGTGGAGCGACTAGAATGTGCTGTTTTTACTTATTTTAGAACGCACCAGGTATATTTACCCAGAATTTTCAGTATTCATTTGTGAAAATTACTTCGTAACATTTTCTGAATATGTCAAAAATTTATTGAGCATAGAAGAAAATAGGTCCGCCATTTTCAGTTCAGATGTCATAAAAAACAAACCCTCGACTAACTTCGTACAATAAACCCGGAACAATGGCGAATCGGATTTCGCCCGACCGAATTCAGAACGAAATAATTTTAAAAGGTGGAGGTACCACGCCTCCAGCTTGATATAGGACAGGAAGAGATAGGACGGAATGGAAACGGCGTCAGATCACTTCATTAAAAATAAATTCCAGTGAAGAGCGAGCAGCAGTTAACGGAGTCCCCGGAATCCTGTAGGATTTCCCGGATTTCTGAGGCTCTGCCGCCCGCCTGATCCGGAAAATCGTTCCGTGTCTGCCTTGGAGTCTGCTAATGAATAGGAGACTGCGTTGTCGATGGATCGTTCTTTTGTTGTGTCGGTTTTCAGTTACATTAATCAATATTTTTAGTTTACTTTTCTGTTAAGAAGGTATCAGGATTTATCAAGTGGATATGCCTCCTCTTAAGTAATTTTCAATGTTATCTTCAGCAAATCAGTCCTCTCGAAGTAGTAAAAATAATGTTATCTGCGAGACTACTGGTGATGGGACCTGAAGAGTAGGCATATTGAGGCCCAGGCTTTGAATAACAACATTTTTTTTCAATAATGGCTCCAAAATCGGAGCCGAATCGAATGCTTATAAATTCTAGCTGCAGTCTTACACGGAATCTTAATTTGTTTAATATGAAAAATAATAAGAAGAGATTTTTTACTTGATGAAAGGATTATTACAAAATTTGCATATCAAAACAGATTTAATCTGTTAGTCTCCTATAATTTTAATTAAAAAAAAAAATATTCAAAAATTTTTAGAATTAAATTAATGTCTTATAAGCACAGCTTTTATTTAATAGACATATAAAATCAAAACTCATTATATAATATCAAATGGAATAAATAACCCAACAAATATAAATTGTCAATTAAAATAAATAGATAAATATTTGAAGGAGACAAAATTTTGGTTCTGATCTTACAATTGTAAATGTGAAGTGGGACAGATGAAGACCTTATCTGAATTCTAATTGTTTTTTGAGGATGAGGAGATTTTTGAAGTAACTTATTTAAATATGTAGATATATTAAATATTTAAAATAAATTATTTTTTTGTGAAGTTCTTAAAATTATGTTTTGTATTTTTGAACGGGATTTAGTTTTCATGATTGTAAGACCAGAAAGCAAATTTTGTCTCCTTCAAATATTCATTCATTATTATAAAATAAAATAGAAAAAGCTTGATAGAAGAAATATAACAAAATTTGAATATCAAAAAAGATTAAATCTGTTATTCTTCTAGAATTTTTATTTCAAAAAAATTTTTATTCGAAAAATTTTAGAATTAAATTTATGTCTACAATAAGCACCGCTTATTTTCAATAGACGTATATAATCAAAACTCAATATACAATGTCAAATGGAATAAATAAACCAACAAATATAAACAAGGCAATTAATTTATTCATTAATTTTAATTGTCTTTTTTATATTTGTTGGTTTATTTATTCCATTTGACATTGTATATTGAGTTTTGATCATATACGCCTATTAAATATAAGCGGTGCTTATTGTAGACATTAATTTAATTCTGAAAGTTTTTTGAATAAAAATTTTTTTGAAATTGAAATTGTAGAAGACTAACAGATTAAATCTGTTTTGATATTCAAATTCATTTATTAATTTCAATTGACAATTTATATTTTTTGGGTTATTTCTTATATTTGATATTATATAGTGAGTTTTAAATCTATATGTCTATTACATATAAGCTGTGCTTATAAGACATCAATTTAATTCTAAAAGTTTTTGAATAACAGTTTTTGAAATTAAAACCATAGAAGACTAACAGATTGAACCTGATATATATATATATATATATATATATATATATATATATATATATATATAATTTTGATATTCTTATTTAGATATAAAGACGTTCTCAAAATTATCTTCTTGAAAACGTTGACGAAAATAAGACATTAAAGTAATTCTAAAAGTTTTTGAATAAATCAATTTGAATGTGACTCAATATTTAATGGAAGTAAAATTCAAATTCCGAATTATATATTCTAATTTCTACAATATAAATTGAAAATATATACAAAAACTATTTAATTGATATCCTTATATCTAATCAATATAAAATATTTTTCAATTTTTTTCTTTATTTTCTATAGATTCCAGTATATTTTGGAATGCTGTACGATATTTGATAATTTCATTTCTACTGAAATAGAATTTGCTTTTTGACTTAATTTTTTCTTATATACTCAACTATGTAGAGGTTTTACAGAATAATTCTGTTTTCATATTCAAAAATTGCACATTAAGCTCCATTAAGAATGAACTCATTAAATTTACTCTCATTTCATATTTTATATCTTTTCTAATGAAATATTTTTTCACAGAATAATAGCAAGAAATATTGGAAGTCGTTTTTATTTTCGTCCATACTTGCAAAAATTTTGAAGCTTCTTTTGAAACATTTTTTTACATGTTATTTCAAATACATCCACAGAAAATAAAAACACAGAGACATAAATTATTTGATTATTCTGTATCCTGTGGAACACAGACATGCTTCTTCTTCTCTTTCTGAATCAGAGAGTAACAATATACTAGATTTTCGATCTCGCAACCCTTTCTGGCTGCATCCAAAGCTCCCCTCGCGCCAATAAACCAGCAGGAATTAACGAGACGTCGGAAGAAGCGTCAGGAGCGTCCATCATGCAAATCGGGGACGCCCCCGCCGTCCTGCTGGACGCGTCCGCAGTTGGCCGTCGGAAGCGCTAATCCAACTGCCAGATTTATGGTGTTAATCATGCCTGGATTACCGCCAACCTGCCAAGGGACACCGTCAATTTTCATGAATTGGTAACCCTGCCGTACCTATGGGGTCGAAACGAATATGGAAAGACCGCTCATGATAAGCATTACCTTGACAATGTCTTCTAAGGGTATACCGGAGCTTGGAGCAAAGTTTCTTCAATTTGTTAATTTGTTAACAAGTGTCGCAAACGTCATTGGAAGACGAGAAGATGAGCACTGACTTGGATTCAATTGTTTGATCATTTATTGTCATTCTCATCGTTTTCTGTGTCCCCATTTTCCCAGGTTTCTTCCAAATCTTTGTCTTTTATTCATTTGTCTTCATATTGTTTTTCAACTTACGGTCTCACTAACTAATAAATTTAATGAAATATAAAAATAATTCATTAAATTCAATACATACACACGAAAACTTCTCAATACTCAAACTTGAATTCTTTTTTAAAAGGTGAGAAATGACTTTGTTAAAAGAGATGTGAGCGCCTTAAGAAACCATGTGAGCACTATCTGAACTTTCATTGATCTATTTTTATCAAGTGGATCAGTCCATTCCGCGAACAAAATAGCGTAAATTTGTTCAAAATTAGTTGTAAGTACCCCAACCAGGGATTCGGACAATAAAAGACATAAATCGTCCGTCATTGAATGAAAATATGGGAAAAATAAGACAAAATAATAAGAAGAGGGTTTTTACTTGATAGAAGGATTATTACAAAATTTGAATATCAAAACAGATTTAATCTGTTAGCCTCTTATAAATTTTAATTTAAAAAAATTTCATTCAAAAACTTTTAGAATTAAATTAATATCTAATAAGCACTGCTTATATTTAATAGACATATAAAATAAAAATTCATTATATAATATCAAATAGAATAGAAAAAACCAAAAAAATATAAATTGCCAATTAAAATTAATAAATAAATATTTGAAGGAGACAAAATTTTGTTTCTGATCTTATATTTGTGAAAACTAAATTGTAAGAACTTCTCCAGAACTAATTTATTTGAAATATTTAATATAGTTAAATAAGTTACCTCAAAAATATCTTAAACCATATAGCACATCCTCAAAAAACAATTAAAAATCAAATAAGATCTTCTTCAGTCCAACTTCACATTTAAAAAAATTAAATCAATTAATAATAAATTTACCCCTAAGATCTCGTAGTATCTTTGTTTGAACAAACTCTAAAAAATATAAATTATAAAAGGCTAACAGATTTAAATCAGTTTTGATATTCAAATTTTGTAATAATCCTTCTATCAAGTAAAAAACCTCTTATTATTATTTTATTTTATATATAATTTATAATTATATTTAGGTTTTAAATTTCATTATTTAAATATCATGTGGTTTAACTAAGGCCATAAAATACCTTACAAGCTTTGTGTGATTTTTGTGATGAACATAGAACATAGAATACCTTGGATTTTTAAAAGTCTCTAATTTTAGTGTTTATTCAAACAAGGATACCACGAGGTCTTAGGTGTAAGTTATTTGTTGTTAATTGCTTTTATTTTTTAAATGTGAAGTTGGACTGACGAAGACCTTATTTGATATCTAATTGTTTTTTGAGGATGTGCTACATGTTTGGAGAGATTTTTGAAGTAACTTATTTGAATATTTAAATATATTAAATATTTGAAATGAATTAGTTTTGGAGAAGTTCTTAAAATTATTTTTTGTATTTTTGAAAAAGATTTAGTTTTCATAAATATAAGATCAAAAACAAAATTTTGTCTCCTTCAATATTCATTTATTAATTTTAATTGAGTATTTATATTTGTTAGTTTTTTTTTGATACTATATAATGAATTTTGATTTTATATGTCTATTGAATATAAGCAGTGCTTCTAAGACTTTAATTTAATTCTAAAAGTTTTTGAATAAAATTTTTTGAAATTAAAATTTATAGAAGGCTAACAGATTAAATGTGTTTTGATTTCATAAAATGAGACGCCAAAGTTCTAGAAAGTGAGTAAAGGATGTATATTAAAGACTAATAGATTTTTAGGTTAAATGAAACTGACTATAAATAAGGAACTTGAATTAGGTGTCATAGATCTCGGAAATTATAAAATTATATGAAAAGAGGAAGAGTTTTTCTGGAGATTAATAAATTATGAACGAAGAGAGTATTTGAAAGGAACTGGATACATTCGCAAAATGATTAAGAAAATAATAATAGAAATAAATAATAAAATTTTCATTTTTCACCCTTTTATAATGGACCTATATTAAAATTGAATCCCTAGAAAAGCATAAACTTAAAATTTCTCGTGATATACAGTTAGTATTAACCTCATTTGAATTAAAGACATTTGATGAATGCGTCTCTTAGCTTTGCTGCAACATTTTTTATTTCCTAAGTGACATTCGATTTCAAGCATTCTTTAGCTGACTCAGTCCTTCAAGTTTCGAAAAGAAGTGAGATCATTGTATTGTTTTCAATCTCAGAGAAAAAAGTGTGAAACCGGTATCTAACGGAGTCTCAAATAGGAAGTCCTTCCCTACTTTCCGTACAGCCCAATTGGTGCTACATGGCCTGGCTGACCAGCACTTCTTCAATTACAATGAAGTAAAAAAATAGATAGATGATTGCGGCCTTTTTTCGCCATGGAATTCGTCAATTGCTTGAAAGATGGGAAAAAGTAGTGGCTAGCGACGGAGAATACTATGAACTTTGAATATATAACGTAAGTTTTTACAATAAAGCGTCCATTTTGGACAGAAGAACGCACGAACTTATTTAGAATCCTAATAGTAACCTATCAACAACTGTTATATAAGTTTCACGAACTTGGCAAGTCCACAAACTGACCCATTAGGAATATCAGGGCGATTTAATTTGAAAGTTATTAAAAGTAATCAATTCATTATCGAATATATCCCCACGATGCGAGCATTTTTTATTAAGGCTTATAGTTATGCATAACCCTACCAGATTCGTATTTTCCGGGGGCAGTGAAGGCCAGAATGCAGCTCAGATTTAATTGAACAATCACACGTCACAACCAGAGCCGATTAACAAGTCATATGGGGGTTCACCACCAGGGGCAGCTCATATAGGGACCCCCAACGGCTTCATGTAGTTAATAAAGGAAACAACGGCCGCATACATTAGAGGGGTAATATCGCGGGGGAGATTTAAGCCTCTGGAAATTCATGACCATTCGAAATTGTTCTAATGGTATTCTCGACACGACTTACTTACGCTATCAGAATTGTTGCGCGTGTCCGCTAGTGCAAGAAATATTTTCCTTTCAATATAATACCTCAATAAGATATTGAGAGCACAAGTTAATTCATTTTTATTTTAAAAAATTCACACAGTTTTTATGTTTCAGAGTTTATTCAAAATACTGACACGTGTTTCGGTCTTTCGACCATCTTCAAATGAGTACAAAAAGTACATAAACTTAAAATTAAAGAAAAGGTTCTTTTATTACACTTAGGACATCTGTGTATTTTTATGGCGCATGGAAATACCAGCATACAATATAGGAGTGTTCCGAAAAAGTATTTGGGAATTTGTTGAATAGAATGCCTATGTTCTTTGATTCTATGTTGTGAACATAGATTGTGCTATCTATTTTTTGAAAAAGTCAAAAAATACCTTTTTGAATTCTATGTGGAACAGTTTTTGGCGATTGTACTTATTATTCCTTAATATCCACTGGAAATAATTGTATTAGGTGATGAATTTAAATAATTTGGTCAATACTTGTGATACTTGTTTAAAATTTAATTCTAAATGTTTTCAAGAGATCTATTTAGATTGAAATCTGTAGAAGTTCCGGAAAATTGATCCAGCTATTATCTGTAATATTAAAAAAAAATTTCATAGTAAATTTTAAATATATATTGTTTGAAATTTTTAGATTAAAAAGTACTAGAATAAACCAATGAGTTCCTTGCAGAACGAAAGAATATTATTCAAAATTTTTTAGAATTAAATTAATGTCTTATAAGCACAGCTTATATTTATTAGACGTACAAAATCAAAACTCAATATACAATATCGAATGGAATAAATAACCCAACAAATATAAATTGTCAATTAAAATCAATATATAAATATTTGAAGGAGACAAAATTTTATTTCTGATCTTACAATTATGAAAACTAAATCCTTTTCAAAAATACCAAACATAATTTTAAGGACTTCTCAGAAATATAATTTATTTGTAATATTTGTTATGTTTAAATATTTAAATAAGTTACTTCAAAAATCTCTCAAAACATGTATTATATCTTCAAAAAACAATTAGAATTCCGATAAGGTTTTCATCGGTCCTACTTCACATTTAAAAAATAAAATCAATTAACAACAAATAAAAGTCACCTTACAGACCTCGTGGAATCCTCGTTTTGTGCACACTAACTTTAAAATCCAAGATATTCTGTTCGTCACAAATTTTATTTTTTGATTGTGAAGTAGGACTGATGAAGACCTTATCGGAATTCTAATTGTTTTTTGAAGATATAATACATGTTTTGAAAGATTTTTGAAGTAACTTATTCAAATATTTAAATATATTAAATACTTCAAATAAATTATATTTTTGAAAAGGATTTAGTTTTCATAATTGTAAGATCAAAAACAAAATTTTGTCTGCTCCAAATATTTATTTATTATAATAATTTTAATTGACAATTTATATTTGTTGGGTTATTTATTCCATTTGTTATAGTATATTGAGTTTTGATTTCATATGTCCGTCAAATATAAGCTGTGCTTATAAGACATTAATTTAAATCTAAAAACTTTCGAATAAAATTTTATTAAAATAAAATTGTAGGAGATTAACAGATTAAATTTGTTTTTATATTAAAATTTTGTAATATTCCTTCTATCAAGTAAAAAACCTCTTCTTATTATTTTACGAAACGATGTTGTCTTAATTTGTACACAATTCATGTAGGGTTTAAATTTCTTGATATTACTCGAGTGCTATTGATTATACAATAGTTGATATATTTTTATGTCATTAAATGGGAATAATTTTCCCAGACATAGCACAATTTTTAATATCAATCAACATCTTTATGCGCGCTTGTTCGAGGGAACAGCGTGTTATTGTTTTATCCAAATGTCTGCAATTTTTTTTGAGCAGAAAATAATCTTAATTACCTAGGTTGGGCTCACAGATGAAGAATCCATGGTCAAAAATAATTCTGTTCGGTCGGACTGTCCTTTAACTTTCGAACGAAAAAAGCTAGAGGCTTGAAACATCCAGAGTAGGTTTGCGACCTAAATATATCAGTTATTCCTATTTGAAATTTTCTCTCCTTTTTGCCACTATTCTCGAAACGAGTAATCTGTTCGATCTAAAATTTTATTTGGAAGAAGAAAAATGAATTTCATGTTTCTGCAACATTTTGTGAGTATCGTATGATTGAAAGCTACAAAAAAAATATATGAGAAAAAAACCATTGAGCCCTACCGAAACCAAAGCAACGATTGAGTTTGAATTTAGCATTTAGATGTAAAATAACGGCAAGAAGGCTGATGTAAAATTTCTTGAAGATCGTGGGTTATATGGACAAGCACGCAAAAACTACTGTCTAGAAGTCGGTGAATTTTCTATTGCTTCTTGCTGCTACTAATTTCCGTAAACTTGCATCAGTTTAGGTATTTACTTCTCAAAACCGATAATAAGTTATTAAATACCTCGTCAAATGAAACGAAATTATTTCCCTACTATGTTGATTATTTAGAGCGCACTCTCATTAAATTTATCGAATTTGGATGAATCAAAATTTGTCCATAACTTTGGAAATATATTCAAGGTTATCTGCAAATTCAACCGTGCTCAGTTTATTCTTTCAGATTTTGAACCTGATTGTTAATAAAAAAACACATTTATCTTTCCTGGATCATTCGCTTAACAAGTTGATCCCTCTCCCTACATAAAGCACCATAACAGTGGCCACCCTTCGGTCATCACCAGTCAAACGCATAATTTCTAATCTCTTCCAAATAATGGACCGCAATTGATGTATTCGTTCTGTAGTAAGAATTGATTGAATGGATCTAGGGAAGCAGCGTTTAAATCCCTGTAATTCTTCATTTATATTCGCTAACATTCGTTTCAATGCTCTTTTACTACTACAGGAAAGATTAAGAACTTTCCGATACGGAACTTGTGAAGATTTGAAGAGTTTTCTCAATGACAAAAGTAATTCCACATAATCGAACCATTTGTTAGAAACAAAACATACTTTCAACTATAATGTTGGAATTTTACATAAGAAAGTAAAAGTTATGCTTGAACCTGTTAGAGTCACCAGAGATAAATAAATACAACAAAATTGGAACAGTATTTAACGAACAATTAGACCTGAATAACTCACCTCTGTCAAACATATTCAAATAATATTTTAAATATCATACAGATATATTCTGTTAACTTCTACAAATTTTAATTTCAAAAAAATTTGTATTCAAAAACTTTTTAGAATTAATTTAAATGAATGTCTCAGGATACACAGTTTGAATTAAGTGTACTTATAAAATTAACGCCCATTACACAGTAACAAACGGAATAAAAGAATTCCAAGAAATATAAATTATTAATTAAAAGTACTGAATAAACTCTTGAAGGATGCAAAATTTTGTTTACTATCTTGTTTTATGAAAACCAAATCCCTTTTGTAAAAATGCAAAACATAACCTCAAGAACTTCTTCAAAAATAACTTACTCTAAATAAGTTCTTCAAAAATATTCCTGAAACATTCAACTTAAAAAAAAATTTAGAATTCAAACAACGAAAACTTCTCAGTCCCACTTCATATTTAAAAAATGAAAATAATTAACAAAAAATATCTTATCGGACCAGCCAAATGTCTATCTCTATAAAACACCAGAATATTGTGAACTTTTAAAAATCCTATGTATTCTATGTTCGTCACATAAATTACACAAAGCTTGCCAGATATTTTATGGACTCAGTTAAAACCAAATGAAAATATGTATGAGTGATAAACCAAAATATGATTATTATATAAACAATAAAATGATAAAAGGAAATTTTTACTTGATAGAAGGATTATTGCAATTAATTAATAATTTTTATTTCTCGAAATTATTTTATTTCTTTTGGTACTGTCTAATGAGTGTAAATTCTAAATTAAAACTGTGTTTTCTGAGACATTTATTTGATTTAATTCTAAAAAGTTTTGAATAAAGATTTTTTTCAAATTAAAATTTGTAGAAGTTAACAAAATAAATCTGTATGATATTTAAAATATTGTAATAATCGTTCTATCAAAAATTTTTATTAGTATTATTATTATATTGAAATAAACTGGAATTTACAGAGACATGCAAATTTTTGTACCTACTCTAATATAAATAGAAGCCGATTTCGAGAACAAATTTAGTTATTCAAAAATGTAACATACCATTCACCTGAAGATGCTACTGTGATAGCGTAACAAATGTTGTATTATAATAACAATAATAATTTCTGAAAATGTAATGAAATTTTCATCAAATTAGCGGCTGTTTTCGAGTAAATCTAATGTGGATTAGTGTAATTATCATTAAGTGTGTAGTGAATACATTCTATACATCTATAAGTTTATGAGCATATGAATTTGATGTTACAAAAATTACAAAATTCGAATTTTAATACAGTATCACGTGAGAAGATGAATTATAACGATTTTTTCGTATCTGGTTCAATCAAGTCCTATTATTTTTATCTGAATATTTCGCATTTTCTCATTTTTATAGACGTCAACCCACCTTTTATTGTTCTCACTTCAAACAAACATCCTTTCCAGAGAAAATTATTTCTTATCTCTTATCCGAACCCTCCTCTATTTTCGGGAGCCATATTTTCCAGTTGAAAAGCGACGGATCATTGGTCGATATGCTTGTACTTCAATCCAAGGAAACTCTTATCTTATCATTTTAGCGAATTTCGATTATTACGAGATATTGTTCAAGATAATGTCCTCCACTACAGAGAACTATAAACGCTTCACTAATTATCGGAAAAAAAATATTCGGAAAGTAATTTGGTTTTTTCTAGACAGAGGATTTAATTGTATTTTTTCGAACCCAATTTCACACTTAAGACGCATAATCATTATATGTTTTGAGAGCTGGTGCCAGAACTGGTTGACAATATTTCGATCCGACGATTTTGATGTTGAAGATGCAGCACGTCTCGGAAGGCCGGTTGAAGCTGCTAAAGACACGATAGAGGCATCAGTTGACGCAAATCGGTAAATAACAACACGTGAGATCTATGAGAGGTCGAATTAATCGAATTCAACTGTTTATGACTACTTGAAAGACCTAGGTTTAACCCCAAAGCTCGATATATGGGTTCCTCATATTCTCACGGAGGGAAATTTGTCGTCACGTTGACGTCTGTGATTCGCTTCTCAAACGTCATGAAAATGATACGTTTTTGAAGCGCATCATCACTGGAGACAAAAAATGGGTTGTATATAGCAATGTCAAACGCAAGAGATCATGGAGCAAAAAATTTGAACCGGCTCAAAGCATTTCAAATGCATATATAATAGATAGAAATGGTCGAATTAATTGGCCTCCAAGATCATACGACATAAATCCACTGGATTATTTTCTTTGGAATTATGTCAAGTCATTGGTTTATGCTGATGAACCAGAAACAACAGACGCTTTGGAAGCCAACATAACTCGTGTTGTTGATGAAATAAGGCCTGAATTACTCGAAAAAGTAGTCTAAAATTGGTCTGGTCGAATGCGGTTCCTCAGAGAGAGTAATGGTGAACATATGCCAGAAATTATTTTTCAAACAAAAATTTCATAAAATTATCTTTCAAATAAAAAAAAATTTTGCCTTCAATCTTAATTTAAATGTGTTTTATTTCAATTTGAAGTTCTATCACCCTAAAAAAACACCCGATATTTGTGTAGGGCACTATCGTTCTGTTTGAATGCCAGATTTTTAACCAAAAATGGTTAAAAAACATTATTTTGGGCCACTTTTCAACGGTCAATTTTATCCATTTTGTCGTTCTTGGGCATGAGAAATTTCACATGTAAAAATTTAATACTTATGGTGAAAGTTCTAACCAGGGAGTTCATGAATTAACAAAGTTCCTCAATTAAGGAAATACTGTGGAAGCTAGTTGACCTGAACACGAAAATTTCTGGCTTATTTATGTCACAGGAATTGTTGATGGTGGATAAATATTCATTTCCCCGTTGTTTCTTAGGTTTTATTTCTCAACAAGTATATAATTAAAAATAACAGTGATAAACATACAAACATACATTTTATTCAGAAAAAAACCTTGATTGTTTTGGACCCTACTTGACAGAAATTCATCCTATAACATATAAACTAAAACACTTTATTTCCGCTTTAATATTCAAAAATATATATAGCGGAAATGAAGTGTTTTACTTTAAATCATGTACGAAAAAAGACTTGAAATTTTTATGAAAATAAGTAGATGAATTAATAGATCTTTATTTAATCTTGAGACCCAAAGGTATCGAATATTTTAATAATAATTCATAAAAACTAGAGTCCATCAAAATTTTGAATTAAATTTTTTTCAATACCGGGGAATTACATCATAGAGCCATTTTTATCGGTGGTTACCTAAGCGCTGCTAGATATCTGGAGATTTTACAGAATCAAATTATTCGGCCAGTTCGACAAGCTACCAATTAATTTCGATGATGTCTGGTTCTCGTGAACGTCGAGAAATCGATAAATTTTGTTTTTCACGAATACTTTCACCTACGGCAGCAATATTCTCTTCACTTCTTGCATTTCTTTGTCCCACTGGCACTGTAACATCATGAACTGTAAAATTTAGATTATAACGATCAAAAATTGGAGGTAGAGCAAGTAAAGTTAGAGTAACAGATCGCGATTTTCCATAATAAATTTGGATTATTTGTAAACGGTGTTGGAATGTATATCTTTGCATGATAAAATGGTAAACATTGACAAATACAACTGTTAATGTTACACATAAACAGTGACTGCCATGGGTGAGTAATGTCAATTTAAAAATGGGGCGTTCCCATTGAAAGAACCTGTATAACCAGTTTTCACAATAAATCTTTAATTTTCGACAAAAAAACGCACGAACTTATTTATAATCCTAATGAGAGAAATTGTAAACCTTAACTGACGTTGACAGATCCTGAAAATCCTTCATAGATGCATTCGTATTCAAAAACGAAATTATTATGTCCTTATTGAGAACCGGATATCTTCCAATCAAAGTTTCATTCTGAAGGAAACCGATCTAACAGTTTGACTCCTGCAAGCCGACAAAGGAACAATATCCCCTTATTGTATTTTTCTACGTCGATCTCCTTACACGGAGTTCATCATACATCTACCAACACAACAAATCGATTATTCAAACACCTACAAAAGATATGTAACTTCTTATCAACGAACACGGCTTGAATCAACACTAGAACATCGTGTTCTACACATGAACATCGGTCTTCTTCAGGGTACCATTGTGACAAAGAGAACACCGAACAGTCTCCTTGGTATTTACACACGTATTTCTCTCATCGGGATGTCTTTAATGATTGCCGACATGGCTCTTTGAAGTACCTGAACAAACAACGCGTTCTAGATATACGGTATCGATTACTTACGTCTGGAATGAGTGATTTATTAGGTCGATTGGGGTTAGTCCAGAAACTTTCGGGAATTCTCGAAGATAACGGAAATCTGCGAGAAAGTAGGTTGGTTGCAGGTAACAACCCTCGATTAAGAAGAACACAATGAGTTCCTTTATCTTAGAAGTTAGTAGGTTAATTTCCCTAATTCATAGATAGCAAAGGGTGTCCATAACGAGTATTGAGTATTTTTTCTTTGATAAAAAAACTACTTAAAAATAAAAGAAAAAGTTTATTGTTAATGATTACAATATAAAGCGGAAAATTATTTGGAAAAGATGATGTTATCTAAATGGTCACTCCTGGCACTCTTCTAATCTGGAACGAAGATTGGCGATCACATGCTGATACATAGCTCTGAATTATGCTGCCATTTTTGACCTGATGTTTTGCTCCAATTGCGTAAGGTTCGTTGGATTATTCTCATAGTCCTTACTTTTAAGGTATCCCCATGCAAAATAGTCAAGTGGACTAAGGTCTGGGCTTCTGGGAAGCCAGTTGATGTAACCCCTACGCGAAATTATTAGGGAATAATTCGTTAACAGCTTGCGTTGCTTGATTTGATGTATGGCAAGTGGCCCCATCTTGTTGAAACCAAGTTCTTGAGTTGAAATTTGAAATTTCTGTAACTCTAGACTCAAAAAGTTTCGCAGCCTATCGCAATAACTGCCACTATTCACATTTAGTGCGTCAATCTTCATGAAAATGAAGACTGTTTATGCCTCTAGCAGACGTAGCTGCACAAACAACGACCTTTGGGCTGTGCAGGGATCGTTCATGCTTTCGCCTCGGATTTTCCTCTATCCAGTACTGACAAATCTGGTTATTGACATGACCATTCAGATAAAAGTTTGTTTCATTGCTGTCTTCAGCATGAAACAGCAGTATTTTATCAAAATTGTTGAACCACCGTAACCGTCGTTGGCAAAGTTCAATCTATAAGCATAGTCTGAATTCTTCAAGTCTTGAACCAATTGAACTAAGAGGCTTTTAAATGCAAATCTTTCTCTAAAACCAAATGCAAGGACGATTTTTTGATGTTTAATGATTGGCCTCGCTTTCGGATGGATAAAGACGGATTTGGACGAACTGTCTCCCCCACTTCTCGAATCATTTCTTCGTCGCGTACTGAACGAAGACGGCCAGAGTGTTGAATTTTTAACGTTGCACCTGTATTCTCGAACATCCGGATTCATTTTCTAATGCTGTCGTCACTTGGTTCATGGCGTGTATGATATTCCGTACGATACAAATGTTGAGAAGCCACTACGCTCGTACGCAGAAAGCTCGATGCGTTCCCGGGTACTACTCCACAACATGCTGGACACCACCATCCCCTCCCCACTCCACTCCATCTCTCAGTTTCAAATGCAGCTCCAAAAAATACCCGATACGCTTTTTGTAGACGCTGTATATTCTTTAGATGCCCAACTTCCTTACTAAGGATGTGTTACAAATCAGAGACGCCCGTGTTTAAACTCCAAACTACTATGTATTGTGGCGCGAAATTCAAATATATCCTAATGATATTTGACAGTATGTAGTCTTGGGCTAAGATTTCGAACCAGTTAAAAGTGACTGAATAGATAAACAGTCAACTTTTCAACTGTCTCAATCTCTTGCCAAGTGTGAGGGGTATCTTACTGGAAAAGTAATATCAATTAAAATAATTTATTCACATTTCTGTATTTATTGCAATCAAATAAAATATGCCGAGTTATTACTCTTAAAAACATTTCTGAATAAGCATCAATATTTCATCCCATGTAGGGTTCCTATATCGGGTGTTTTTTTCAGAGTGATAGAATTTTAAATTGAAATAAAACACATTTAAATTAAGATTGAAGCCAAATTTTTTTTTATTTGAAAGATAATTTCATGACCTTTATGTATTTTCCGGCATATGTCCATCACGACTAGCTCTGAGGAACCGCATTCGACAGACCAATTTTGGACCACTTTTTCGAGTAATTCAGGCCTTATTTCATCAATAACACGAGTTATGTGGGCTTACAAAACGTCTTTTGTTTCTGGATCATCATTAACACTATAACTTAGAGCAGGGATATTTTCTTCTGTACGTACAGTTCTTTGTCTTGTAGTTGTTGTTGCATCGAGTAGAGAAAATGTTGTCCGGAATTTATCGATAGTTCGACGAATAAGCTGCTCTGATGGACGATTATGTAAACCATAAATTTCACGAAGTGCTCTATAAGTTTGGCGAATAGAACACTAATTTTGAAAATAAAATTCAACAATTTGTAAACGTTGTTGCGGCGTTAGTCTTTCCATGATAATATATTAATGCTTACTGAACAGAAATGTCAAAACAACATGGCTTCTACCTTCTGTCGAATCACATTTATCCCTATCGAAAGTTCGTTCACTAAAAAAAACACCCGATATTTCATTTCTGACCTTTAAATATCAGAAAAGAAAGAATCACATTATGTGAAACACTTTTCAGAAAAGAATCATTCTCTTTTAAGTAAATTCGATATTTTTCAGAGATTAGTCTGAAATGTCTGAAAATTTTGAGTGGAGTACCTTTCTGTTATAAACTACTAAAATTAACAACTGTGCACTTACTTTCAAAAACTATAAATTCAAAGTAGAAACTGTATACCTTGTACTTTATTAAAATAATTCTGTACCTTTCGTTAAGTTTTCATTTGTATGAAAATGAAGTAGATCATTTTTGGAAACTGCAGTGTCACAAATGTGTAAATATCTCAATTTTTCGGTTTGTAATATATAGCAAGTTCTAACCTCAAACGTCACGTTGACGTCTCAATTTGCGAACGCAGCTGATAATGAAGAAATCGGCAGGAACTGCATCGAATCTCAAAAATTGGACCTTAATCAGCAAGACCGCACGTGACCTTAGGAGCCAAGGCGCGTGTGTGCGTTTTCCATCCCCCGTTAATGCGTCTAATCGCGTTAGATACAGGGTGAGCGTTCACACGGCTCGACGGGCTAACGCGATGATATATTTGGGAGTCTCAGGTTGCGGATCGAATTGCCGGCTAATTTCGGCTCTAATTGATATTGATGGCGTGTTTCGTGAGCGAAAGTTACTTCTGTTGCGTTCTCATGATGTGCTCAGAAAAAAATTCTGATTTCTTGATTTCAAATTAAGTTAAAACGAAGAGTTTAGTTAAATGAAACACATAAATATTTTTATTCCCATTTAATATCTTGAGTTGTTCATAAGACGCTTTTCGTTAATATGGTTAACTTCTTCAGGTGCTCACAAACATTTTTTCTGAAATTTGGTAACATAAGGTATATAAATATTTTCGGTTTTGAGATAAGGGTACAATGAAATATTTTTATTATTAGCAACTAATAACGGTTATTCATCATTAATGATATATAGAATGATGAGCCAAAAAAGAATATAAAAATGTAATTAAATATACCGTATGCTAAAAACCATGGAAAAAACACACACTTTCTTCTTTTACTATGGAAAATTATCATCACAAATAAAAACATTTCTCAATAATATAGATAAAAACATATCTTATAGAACGAACAATTAATTAGAGTTGTTTTTTTAAACGCGAAACCTTAAGGGAAAAATTACATTTGTCAGGCGTTTATCAATTATTGTGCGGTACCTGCTCAAAAATTTATATTGGACAAACTGGAAAATGTTTGGAAACTAGAATAAAGGAACATAGACGTTTCTTCCTCAATAATAAGTTGGTTTCTACGTATGTAGATGGATGTAGATCTAATAAAAGAAAGTGCATGATTTTGACGAATGTTTTAGTATTTAGTATTTTATATAAAGAGAATAAGGGTCTGAAAATGAACCTGTTGGAAAGTATGGAAATGAACCGATTTAGAAATTCAGGGAATTTATTGAACGAATAAACTGAGTAATCTAATTCATCTTTATTGAATCTATTCAACTTGGGACACAGTGGTTTCACCAAAAGTAATAAAAATATGTTATTGTACCCTTATCTCTGCTTGTAAGCATCTGAAGAAGTTGGCTAACGAAACGCGTTATCTGAACAACTCAAGATAAAAAATAAAATTCAACATATACATGTTGGCCGACCCAATTGAAAAAATCCATTGTTATTCCTATTTTTAAGGGGCGGGGAGGACAGCTTTTTAGTTGAGAATTATGGACCGATATCCTTGATCACACACCTAGGTAAGTTATTTGAAAAACCAATTCATTCAAGACTAACAACACACTTGAATAGATATTCTACTCTCTCAAAATGTCAATACGGTTTTCGAGAAAATACCCCAATTGAAGATGCGATCCTTGCTTCGCTATCAAAAGTGTACTTTCGGTCAATTTCTGGATCTGACGAAGGCGTTTGATACAGTGAATCATTCACGCGTGTTGGACTCAGAATGTAAGAATTAACGGAGTAACAAGCGGTTCTGAAATAGTGGAATACGGTGTTCCCCAAGGTACGGTTTTAGGACCTATATCTATATAAAAAATTCATAGGTATATGTTGCAGAAATGAAGTTATTATTATTATATGTGTTTCATTTATCTTAAGTGTACAATGGATTTCTACGAATTAAAGGCCAAAACGGTACGAAATTCAAAACGAAGAAATAGAAAATCAATGATCTTTTTCTTTGATGTCTTTGGTTTATTTTTTTATTATCAATAGAAAAACTTACATA
Source organism: Megalocaria dilatata (assembly GCA_034642435.1). Taxonomy (NCBI): domain Eukaryota; kingdom Metazoa; phylum Arthropoda; class Insecta; order Coleoptera; family Coccinellidae; genus Megalocaria; species Megalocaria dilatata. The sequence continues at coordinate 33,484,295 of CM067861.1, forward strand.
ACATCTCTGAAATATAACATTAATCGTAATACTATTTGAATCAAAACACCATTTTTTGAAACTGGTCTTTGCCTCATATCCATGCCTCTTTATTGTCTCATATACAGTACTTTTTCTCAGTTAAGTCCATTGCAATAATTTTTTAACGTTTCGAAAACCGTTTCTTTACAAATATTCTACCTGTTTTTTTCTAGTTGCGACATTATTTCATGAATTGTATACCTGTTGACAATCAACAATATTTGACAAATAGTGTTGCCATGCAACTTTGGCTATAGGCGACTATATGAACAACCTATTTTATACATTACTTTTGTCTTAGAATGTTACAAAAATAAGTATATTAAAATTATGAAAAATAATGAATTCCGGATACTTTCTAGACGGACTATAGGATGATCTAATTTTCCATCAAATATTTGATCCCTAAAATCTTGAAAAAATACATATTTATGACTGGAAATAATTTCGAAAGCAGAAAACCCGGAAACTGTACCGATTTCTTTTTTCTTCGGTTTATCAAGTATAGATTTTCCCGCACCGTGCAAGAGTTCCAGTTGCAGAAGATCCATAGCACGTGGAAACCTCTACATTTTCCACTTTCATTTTCCCCCAAAGTTACATTGTTGTCTTATTTATGTTCGAATTATGGCAGGAGAACGGCAGGGGTCCCCCTGAAAAATTATCGTTTTTTCTCCTCTCCTCGGCCATTTTCCAGAGTGCGTGACGCCAGGCAAGAGGCGGAAATGTAAATTATTTTTTTATCAATTATTTCGAACCCTCTTTCGCGTCTTAGTTAAAAATTCGATATTTCATTCTTTCCTGCAGAGAAGAGACGTCGTTTTTCATTTTGGTATTTTACCGATCAGACGGTAGAAGTAAGGTGTGGGCCATTTGAAATTTTTATTTTTGATCGGCTATAAATAGAAAACTAATGAATATTTTTTTGAAGTTTTGAGCTAATAAGTAAGGTCGAACCTTGACATTTAAGACTGAAGAACAATTCAGAATAAGAGCTGGAATTTATTCTCCAGAACCTCTACAGATTTCAACCTAAATAAATACCATAAAAACATTTAGAATTAAATTTTAGAACATGTCCTAAATACACTGTATCACTTTATAGACATACATATATTATCATCACATGTGGTGGAAATTAACTAATAAAGAATCAAAAGAAATACAAAGTAATGACCAAATTATTTAGACATCAGCTTCTACATATATGTTTCGATTGAATGTTAAAGAATCACAAGTTCCATTACCAAAAAATGTTCAACATACAACTCAAAAATCCTTTTTTATTTCCCTTTTTTAAAGAATATATAGCACATTCTTTAGAGAAAGAACCTGATAAATTCGGACCCAAAATCTTTTCAGTGAGAATTTATTTGAATACACAAAATAATCATTTAAAAATATATAACAATACCTTCTTTAACACAACACATTTCTGCAATAGCTAACCAATTTTGGGGTAGGCATGGCCTAAACGAAAATTAGAATATATCACAGAAATATACAATGAAAGAGTATACGACTGTACATTAGATAACCAGTACACGCATGTGACGTAATACGAAGAAAATGTTCAATTATTGAAGTATATAAATTGAAAATTACTATGAAGAAGTATTTGCATATTACAGAATAATAGCTAATTTTCGTATAGGCCATGCTTATCCCAAAATTGGCTAGTTGTTGCAGAAATGTCTAGTGATAAAAGAAGTATTTTTATATATGTTTAGATGATTATTTTGTTCATTCAAATAATTCCTTACTGAAGAGATTTCTGGGTCCGAATTTATCAGGTTCTTTCTCTGGAGAATGTGCTATATATTTTTTGAAAATGAAAATAAAAACGGCCTCTTTTAATTATATGTGAACATCTTTTGGTAATGGAACTTGTGATTCTTTAACAAACAATCGAAACCTATATGTATCGGGTATTTTTTATGAAGAACTTTGAATCGAAATAAAATACATTTGAATTAAGGTTGAAACCAAATTTTTTTCATTTGAAAGATAATTTTATGACATTTATGTTTTGAAAATAATTTATGGCATATGTCCACCACGACTAGCTATAAGAAACCAGATCAATTTTGGACCACATTTTTGAGTAATTCAGTCCTTATTTAATCAATAACACAAGTCAAATTGGCTTCCAAAGCTATTGTTTCTTTTTTATCAATAACCCAGTCGAGTTAAGTCGCGTGATCTTGGAGGCCAATTAATTGGACCATTTCTCGAAATAATAATATCGCCAAATCTTTCTTTGAATAAATCAATTATTACGGTAGCAGCATGAGGTGTAGCACCATCTTGTTGGAACCAAAACACTTCAAATTTTGAAACAAATAATAATTGATCATCGATTTGTAACGAGCACCATTCACTGTAACATTATCTTCAGCATCGTTTTTAAAGAAATATGGACCGATGATGCCTCCAGCGTGTAAAGCACACCATACAGTGCATTTTTCAGGATGCAATGGAATCTGCAGAACTTCTTGAGGATTTTTTTCACTCCATATACAGCAATTTTGCTTGTTTACATAGCCATTCAACCAGAAACGAGCTTCATTACTAAGTACAATTTTACGATAAAAAAGTGGATCAACATCAAGCTGTTCTAGGGTCCAATCAGTAAACAAATGACGCTTATTATGGTCGAGTGGCTTCAGTTCTTGAATTAGTTGAATCTTGTATGGGTGTAGACCAAGATCTTGACGCAAAATTTTCCATGTGGTGGATGCACAGAGTCTAACTTGTTGTGAACGTCGACGAATAGACAAATCTGGATCATCATTAACACTACGACTTAGAGCAGCGATATTTTCTTCTGTACGTACAGTTCTTTGTCTTGTTGTTGTTGTTGCATCGAGTAGAGAAAATGTTGTCCGAAATCTATCGATAGTTCGACGGATAAGCTGTTCTGATGGACTATTATGTGAACCATAAATTTTACGAAGTGCTCTATAAGTTTGGAGAATAGAACACTGATTTTGAAAATAAATTTCAACAATTTGAAAACGTTGTTGCGGCGTGAGTCTTTCCATGATTATTTGTCAGTGCTTACTGAACACAAATGTCGAAACAACATGGCTTCTACCTTCTGTTAAATCACAATTATCCCTACGGAAAGTTCTATCACTCAAAGAAAACACCCGATGCATCAGAACCATATGCAACCTTCCTGTGGATATATGAAGGGACTCCGGTTGAAATAACTCTATGATAAAGATCCAGTGCAGACAGCTTGAACCTGTATATCATATTGAGCCATCTAATTTACTGAAGTTTATGAATTATCAGGTCGAACTTCTTACCACATAAATATATCTCAGACAAGAATTCTGGATTTTCAGGACTCTTTCTATAGTCTTTTGGTCTAAACAGGCAAAATAAACTGGAGAACAATAGTTGAAGTTAGAAAGAACCAATGAATTGCAGAGCGTAAATTTCAATTTCTTAGGAAGGGATTTCATGTAAGATGATGAGTCGAACCAATATTATTCATTATTCTTGACATCCTCGATCACTCTTGCAATATCTTATTCCACTTGGTTTTAAGGAAAACTATAATATAATTGAGCATAAAAGTGAACACGAGAGTATATGAGGAATTTACTCATATAACGACTATTAAGCACAAAAAGCAAAGCTCCTAAAATTGAACCCTGTGGGACACCTAAAAAAACTGGTAAGAGATCCGGAATCTCAGATCCACACCTCACCTGCTGAGTCATCTCAGAAAGATAGCTCTTCATAAAAATTCGAATGATATTGTTTATCATTCGTGAATGTAAAGGATCAACCTTCTAATAAACTCATAATATAAAAAATATTCATTAGTTTTTTATTTATAGCCGATTGAAAATGCAAATTTTAAATTGCATTTTTATGGATCATTTTTGAAAAAATAAATAAGCTATACAGATCTGACACAGACTAGGTGTCTGATTATAAAAAAAATCTCAATAATGGAGCAATTTTGTCCCACTGTAGACCACGAAAAAAAGTTTGCCCGATTAAGGAAGACTGTCCAATAGATCATCGTTCCCCATCCATTCCGAAAACTTCCCCCTTATCATTTAACGTCATCTCTGATCACTCCCTCGCTCGATCTCATTTCAGAAGGGGACGGCGGCCATGATGAGGAACCCGCGCCGCCGCCCCCGTTTGACTCGACAAACTGTGGCCAACGACCCGTCCAATTTCAGGGGTGGCGAGGGAATGAAGATAGACGAGGGGGACGATGGGCTAAGACAAGAAGCAAACCCGTTTTGGTATTCTGTCGGAGAAACGATTTGAGGGACGCAGGGGGTGGTTTGTTTCGGGAACCTCGGAAACTGCAAGTTGCGGTCTTGTCTTGAGAACAATTGAAGAAGTAGGAAAAAATTTTCTGGGGGTAGAAACAGACATTGATTTAAATGTTCAGATCGAAGCAGTCTAAAATCTATAAAAATTGAACCTTTATTGTGAAGAATTGGTTATATATATTCAAATATATATCGGGTGTTTTTTTTTAGAATGATAGAACTTTAAATTGAAATAAAACCCATTTAAATTAAGATTGAAGCCAATTTTTTTTATTTGAAAGATAATTTTATGATCATGGAAGTCAATTTATTGGAGCATTTCTCGAAATAATGTTATCGCCGAACGTTTGTTTCAATAATTCAATTGCTATGGTAGCAACATGAGGTGTAGCACCATCTTGTTGGAACCAAAACACTTCTGGGTCAATACCATTCAAATTTAGAAACAAATAATCATTGATCATCGATCTGTAACGAGCACCATTCACTGTTACATTAGCTCCAGCATCGTTTTTAGAGAAATATGGACCGATGATGCCAGCGTGTAAAACACACCATACAGTGCATTTTTCAAGATGCAATGGAGCCTGCAGAACTTCTTGAGGATTGTTTTTACTCCATATACGGCAATTTTGCTTGTTTACATAGCCGTTCAACCATAAATGACCATTATAACGCAAATCTCACTCAAAGGAATCGAAGGGTATCTGCAACATCCCTTCGAAGTCATTTTTTGAGGACCTATAGACGGGTAGTCTCAACCAGTACCCGAGGAGACGGTTGCATTCCTCAAATTTAAGGACAAAAAGACCTTTAAGAGTACCTCTGCTATTACCTGGATATAGAACTACCCGTCGGCAATGGGTAGAACACCACCAAGACTGGCTTTTACCACAATGGCGCAACGTACTCTTTTCGGACGAGTCACGATTCGGTTTACAAAGTGATAGTCGACGAAAAAGGGTTTGGAGAGGTCCAGGCAGACTTGAGCGACTCAATTTCGCCCGGCAAGTTGTGCCCTTTCAAGGCGTATCAATAATGTCCTGGGGGTATAATGTTCGGTTACCGTATCCCTCTTATTATCGTTGAACGAACAATGACTGGTGCCATCTATGTAGAAAACATCATTGAACCAATCATCGTTCCTCTGCGCAACGAATTTGGGGATACTTTCATTTATCAGGACGATAACGGCCCGCCACATCGCACACGAAGGGTTCAAAACATTCTTCAAGAGAACAATATCCAGAGAATGAGATGGCCAGCAAACTCGCCAGACATGAATCTGGTTGAGCACGTATGGGATTACTTAGGGAGAGCAATATCTAATCGCCAAAACCCACCTTCAACATTTCAGGAATTGAGTTTAGCTCTTCAGGAAGAATGGAACGATATGCCTGAAAATTTCATTAATTACTTGATAGGTGGGATGTCTAGACGTGTTGGACAGCACAAAGATTCTCTTTCAAATATATTGCAGTTGAAATAGAGGAAAATATTCATCCCATTTCCAGAACATAGATTGTTTATTTCTTGAGAAACCTAGGAGGGACCAATACTTTTAACGATGTGTGTATAACAACTGCAGAAGATCCATCCTTAATAATATTGAAATAACAGAACGCAGCTATTTGAGAACTTTGAATAAAATACGCTGTACAGGATATTAACTCCATAACCTACCAAATGATCTTCTCTATGAAAAAATGAAGATAAACCTGATTCTAAGCAGTTTCAAATCTTACAACCTCCAAATCCTCCAGCCTGATCCCAATCAAGAGCAAAACTAAACAAAATGCCCATTCAAACCTCTAATGGATGCAATAAGGAACTTTCTGATAGAGGAGATGGATAACACTGTTAACTCCACACTTTGAAGTTTATTTCTTCAATAATCATGTACATACAGCAATTAATTCAGTGAATACACAGATAATTTGGTAATTGAAGCATGTAACAAAAATCTTTGGGTTAGGTCAAAAAATGACCTTTTGGCCAGGAATTTCCATTCATACGCTCACTATATAATTACCAGTTCATTATAATCTTGACACATAATAATACTGTTATCGTTGATCTTGTGACATATCCTGAGGCACTTGGTTATACTGCTGATTTTACTACTTGCTTGTATGCTTTTTCGTCACTAAAGTAATCTCAAGTCGAATATTTTGTATTATGAATTTTGCCAAGAAATCAAACCCGTGTTTTCTTGTCCTCTTGTGGAATAATATTTGCTTTCCTTATAGTTAGGATATCAGATATATTATGCATGTATATTTTCTAGATGAACATTAGCAAAGACATTAAACTTGTTGTTTCCATATACCATTTCCACTTGTTTATGTTCATGAAATAATTTATCTCAAACTGTTTCTCTTCTTCCAGGTGTGGTTCAAGAATCGCAGAGCAAAATGGAGGAAACGTGAGCGTAATGCGATGAATGCCATGAACGCAGCTGCAGAGTTCAAAACGGCCGGTTTCGGCAGCCAATTCAACGGGCTGATGCCCACATTCGGAGACGCAGACATCTATTCTTCCTATGGCTACAATAACTGGGCGACCAAGGTTCCCAGTCCGCTGGGTACCAAGCCATTTTGGCCTGTGGTTCCTACCAACCACCATCAGTCGACTGTAAACTGTTTCAACGCAGCCACTTCCGTGGCCGCCTCGATGTCTGGGGCTGCTGGTTCGATGCTTCCCGGAGGCATGGGTATGTATCTTTCATGAAGGTTTTACTCTGTGGAAAATTACGAGCTATAGATATAGGTGAGTTTCTGCAAGAACTTCCTTGTTAAGATCATCTTAAGCTCATCTTTCGAGGATAGAAAGCCGCGCAGTGTATTTGATAACATATTGCTATGTCAAATAAATACCTGGAATTATTAACCTAAATTGAAGATATTCAATTTTTTGCATAGATTCATGACGTTGTCTTTGATTATGATGTTAACTCTGATGGCGATCTAGTTTGTTGATAACACTTGATCAAGCCAGACCTCAATAGTTCATACCACATATTACAGATGTAAGAATATGAAAGATATACACTCCATTAGAGAAAATATTCGTTTAATGAAAACTGCATTATCGATGCTTGGCGCGGAGTTTTGAATTAGCTATTTTGGAATTTTACTAGGGAAACAATTTGTTTCTAACTTAAGTCACTATTTAATTTCTTCATTTAACAACATACCAAAAAAATTCGTTGGTTTCATCTTGCAAAAACATTCCATCAAGTGCCGTAACATTTCAACTTGATCAAGTCACTTTGAATATACTGAATAATCCACGACCTTCTCTATTGTTTCAGGAGGTTCTCCAGCTTCCGTATCAGGCCAACCATGCCCCTATACTACTCCAACGACCCCATACTCCATGTACCACCACAGAACAACTGCAGAGCCTTGTTCCGCCATGTCTTCTAGCATAGCGTCGCTTAGGCTCAAGGCCAAACAGCACACTGGATTCGTCGGCTACTCAAGCGTTAGTCCTGTTAGATCGAGTTCCGCTGGCCTTTCAGCATGTCAGTACGCGTCGGGCGGCATTGGAGTAGGGGAAAGGCCAGGCTGAGATGAGCTTGAGACCCTTGCGGTCCACATGAAACAAGAAAGTCAGGACGATTGATCGTTGCTTGAGTTCGGAGAACGTTTTTGGTGATGGAGTGCAATCAGTGCGTTCCACAGTGAACTCGATCGTTTGACGCAGTTTCGTTGTTGTTTTTTTTTTTGTTAGATAGTGAGACGAATACTCAGTAAGTAAATATGGACAATTATGGTAAATTGTTTATGGTATTGGTTTTTATATATACTGATTTTGAGTACCTTATTCTATTTGAAGATTTTTAATTATTTTATTTTTTTGTAAATAGATCCCTTGTTATTTTTTACGGTTTTCAAAAATCTCGATCTCCTGTGAACAATTTGGAATTGTATTTATTGTGTAAGAAGGTTGAGGAATGGAGGAAGTTAGATTCAATGGTGTCCCACTGAAGCGAAAAATTATTACTGTTTTTACGAATAATACTTTCAGCTTTCATGAAGTGTATATTCATTGTTAGATGATAATGAGAATTGAACATTTAAGAAATTGTTACGATTACAAGAAGCTTTAATATTCCATATTATTACTTAATTGGCTTTCGTTCAACCTAATAAAAACTCGTCAGTGTCAATACCCTGTACATGTGGAACCACAAGTCATTGAAAACTCGTTCCAACATTTTCAGCAAACATTTTCTCCCATCGTTAAATAAATAGGGCTTCTCGAATTTTTCATCTGAAGAGACCAAAATATAATTTTAATATTTGCTGGAACACCCTTAACATTCAATGAGATTTACCACAGAGAGATCGAGGTAACTGCGAACTGAAAGTTCAGGAAAACTTAATTCAATTTTTTCGGATATCGCTCAAATTTCTGCAATATAATTAAAATTTGAAACTTCCAAGTGGAAGAAGGTCAATTTACAAAAATCCCCTAAATTGAACCTTAAAATGAATGGCCACAATTTATAGATTCTTTGGGAACTTAATTAACTTCCGCGGATTATTGTTCGGGCAATATTTCAATTACTTATTGAAAACTAATCGATTCGCTACTTTCGAAAGATAAATTTGTTCCTGGGTTCCACTTGGAAATTTCAATTTTGTGTAAAAATGTGTAACTTCTGCAATTTTGTAGATATTTTGTATATATCACGAGGTTCTCAATGTTAAATTGTAAAGTAGTTAAAACGATCCGTAGTTGGAGAAATTCTTGAATCTTCTGGTATAAAAAATGCTCATTCATTTACCTATTCCAAAAATTGCCAGGTAACGTTTTAGGACAATATGTCGTCGATTCATGAGAACGAATCACTAAAAAGTTCAATGTGACTCAAGACTGAATTTTTGTTCTTATTCGATGTTAGAAAGAAATGTCACGAACGAAAAACTGATAAATTTCAACGGATTAAATCCAACTTAAACAGAACGAGATGTATGAATTTTTCAGAATATTTCTGGTCCAGTAAACAACTTTTAATTTTTGTACCTGAAAATACCAAATCTTCAATTTGAAGACCAAATAGAAGCCAAATGTCTTGAGATTGTATCAAATATAGAATTGCCAAAGAAAAATGTGAAACACCAATGGACAAAAGTACGAACGATTCAAAATCTTTGAATTTCCCGCATATTAAATTTGTTATGCTCATATTACTCCTAGCCTATTAAACAAACATATCTCCCCAAATCCATTATGATTCAGTTGTCCATTGGCTGGCAAAAACCAAGGCTGCTACGTGCAATGTAATGAAGTAAATATAATTGTTATATAATTATGATAATGAAGATAAGATAGAATGAATGAGACGAAAAAAGTATTTAATCTTCTGTAACATACCTGAATAGATTGTATAGTGTTACCCAAAAATAAGTACCTAATTATAGTATTTAATAATAACATAAACTTGGATTATACTCTGTGCATATCGTTTGTAACTGTTCAGAAATTTTCAGTCTAGTCAAAATAAATGAGATCAGTCTTCAATATTTTCTTTGTTTTAATGATTTGTACCTAAATACATATAGTGTTAAGTGCTCAAGTGCCATTAAGAGGTTTCATCTTAGTTTTTATCCGTGAGTGTTACATACTCGGTGATTTAGGAAGAATGCCTGTAATTTTCGAATTTTGAGCCGGAAAGGAGGGACCCACTGATGAAGAATCGGAGGTCAAATGTAAATACGAACTTTCGAATGGAAAGAGCAAAAACCTTGAAACTTTCAGGGTTGGTTAAGGGTCTTAATATCTAGGATGAGTTCTTTGATGGGCCAAATCGGTTCAATAGTTTCGCAGTTATTCACGTTTGAACGCGCATTATTGTGCGGAACTTCCTGAGGATCATATGATCAGAAGTAAAAAAAAAGTGAGTATATCAGCTTTGAGCGCTGCCTTAAACAACTTTCAAACAGAGATAGAGACTTAAAACTTCCGGTGTAGGTTTGGGGGCCTGAAAATCTTGAGTTCATAACTGGGCAAAATAAGTCCAATGATTTCGCAGTTAATAACATTTGAAATATTTTTATATCTTTGTTATTCTTTATAGTGAGCGGGCGTCCGCGTGGACTACTGTGGTTCACGAGATCCAGTTTTTGGATACAACCCATAGTCTTGTTCGGGGGTAATTTTTTTAGTTCGCAGTGGGCTACAATAGCCTGACCAAAGACCTCGAATCTGAATTGACTCACCACTGGGAACTGTTTCAGTGTCCTCAGGGCACAGCCTGCATTCATCGTCTTCAGCCGGACCGATTTTGTGCCAATGCGCTAAAGTCTGCAGGGACCTGTCATAATTCCGACAAGTATTCTGTGTTTCGCCAGGTCCAGACCTAGCGCAAGATCTGTCATCTTTTGGTTTGTTGCCGTTCCAAGGAATGACTTCGAATCTTTCTGGCCAGGATGGCTCAGCTAGAAAGACTCTGATCTTGAGTTCATTCTGCCTGTTATCGTCCGCTTTCCCACATCACGTGGATATTCCCAGGAATGGTTCCGGGCCTACCAGAGGCAGCGTGGCTCCAGCAAAGGCTACCTATTCATTACCCAAATAGTTTGAGTGGCTCGGTATCCAAACAAGAATGATTCTGTTGTGCATACCGAGCCTGTTTACAGCAGTACAGCAACTCCAGACTGTTTGCGATATACAACACCTGGATTCTAGGGCTTTTAGTACAGAATGACTATCGGTAAGAATATTGATTTTGTCGTGGTGAATTTGCCGTTTTATCAGCAGATCCGCCGCGATCTCAATGCCAAATAGTTCTAGTAGTTTGCTCCCATAGACTTCCTCTCCCGGTCCGTTTATCGTTCGCGAGCCATCTGTAAACAAGCCAAGGTCGGTTCTCAATAGAACCTCAGCATGCTGGGTCCATTCGTCCCGGCTGGGGATGATTATATTGAAATGCTGTTCTTGACTCGTGACTTTTGACATTAGAACCGATGGCATCGATAAGGTGCTCTTCGTTAAAAGCTCGTTCAGCAGTCCTGAGCCTCCCATCACGATTGCCTCTAGCCTGTAGATCGTCAGTTGATGTAGTTTGTATGTGGTCCGTTCAGCGTCCGCCTGCACGAGCAGGTGCAAGGGTGGTAGATTTAGTAGAACCCCCATGGCTGCCGTGGGTGTGCTGCAAAACGCACCTGTAATTGCAAGGCCGGTCTCTGTAGTCGAATGAGCTTATGTTGGCCAATCGTTTGTTAGCCCTTCTTTCAACACGCTACAGCGCCATACGTTATCTGTGATCTAATTACCATGGTGTATAGCCAATACATCTCCCTGTGTTTTGAACCAGGACTATTTCCAGTTATTTTGCCTCATTAGAGAATTTTATTGTTTCACCACGGATTTTCGACGGTTCTTATCCATCCAACTTCAGTTTCTTGGTACTATAACTACCTTTTGTGGCTTAAGAGACATATCTTGCCTTATACACTATTTTTCGATAGTGTCCAGTATCTCTTGAAGGACGTCAGCTCCGATCCACCTTTCACTATGATTGCTAGGTCATCAGCAAATGCTTGAACATCGACTCCTCATAGCAAGATGATCTCTAGCAGGTCATCGACGAGGGAGTCCACAGTAAGGGTGCGGACAGCCCTTCGCAGCCTTGAATTCGAAGACCTCATCCTAGTATGAGGTCGTTATAATTCTGCTGCATAGCATTGCTTGTATCCACCTACTAATCAGCGGATCGATTCCTCTCGCAGAGATAGCCTCAGCGAGAGAAGCCGGCAGCGTATTGTTAAAAGCACCTTCAATGTCGAGAAACACTGTTAATGCTATCTCTCGATTATCAAGAGATTGGTGTAATTTTCCGACCAAATTGTGTTATGCAAGTTCTGCTGATTTTCCGGCCTTGTAGGCGTATTGATGAGGGCTAGAGGAACTATTACTGTCAACTGATAAAGACTTCAATCACTTTTTCCAGACTCTTTGGCAAGAATGATGTCAAACTTATTAGTCGGATAAGTCCGGTTCTGTTTGTTCCACCTTTGGTATATAGACCACTTTAGTTAATGTCCAGCTTGTAGAGACTCATATCTCATATCTTTTAAAATATTTGTCAAACTTCAAAACCGATTGATGTGACCTTTAGGGTTTAGAATGACAAAAATACACACAAAAATTCATGAGGATATTATGATTAGGAGATTCGAAACAAAAACAAGAATTTTTTTGAACGGAGCAGCGTTGACGAATAAACTAAAGCCGCAGTCCATTATCGAGTTTAAATTAAGTAATTGGATATAACTTAACCACATAAAGTCGAGTGCGAAATTTCTTGAAGATTATATAATTAGACGATCAAAAAATTTATATTTTGTGGGCAGAGCAGCTACTGAAATCATAGCATTAAGATGTCAAATAATGATAAGAAGGCTTATACGAAATTCCGTAAAGATCGTAGGTGATATGAACAAGTGCGCAAAAGTTCCTGACTTCATGTGAGTGCTTTTCATGATTTTTTGGCATCATAGCGGTTTTTCATCAAGTATGGAACAGTGAACCGTAACAAGCCTATATACTGTCCTAGTAGATCGCGTCAGTTCTGGTAGATTGCAAATAAAATTGGCAACAACTTCTCTCATTCAAGTTTTTCCCCTTTGGTAGAAGAGGATGGTTCACTTCCAACTTCGCCTGAAGCCAAAACCGATGTCTTTCTGCAAAAATTCGCTGCTAACTCGACTTTCGAAGCATTTAGTCGGGAACTTCCAACAATTCTAACTATTTTATCTAGAACGAGGGATATACAATTCAGACCAATAATTATTCAATGAGTGCTCAATTCTAAGAAAGCAACTGTGCAGTTGTTGAAACCAGTGTACCTTGCTCGAGGTGAACTGCTGAACATGTCGATATGAGCGATAGAATTGTTCGGATTATTCTGAAAAGTAATGGTTACCGATGTTATAAGGTTCAAACAAATAAACAAATTTTTCCACAAGACCATATCAAACGAATGGAATTTTGTGAAACTATGATGGAAAAAGAAAATAGTTCAATCCTTAACAATATCTTATTCACTATTATCGTTTTCCTTGAATAGAAAACATAACCCATCAGTAGTAAGATCTTGGTCTAGGAAGAATAAGCATCAGAGTATTCCTGTACATACCCAGTATCCCAAAAACTTGATGCTTGGACAGGAATACTGGGGAATTATATCATAGGGCCATTTATAGATTCTAGAGAATCAAGTTATTCCGACTGTTTAACATTTAAATATGTCGACCTTCGATTTCGTATCTTTTAGAATTTGTTTTTGTTTTCGAATTTCTTATTTTCGTAGAATGTATTTTATTTTCAAGCCAATTATGGCAAAAAATGACCAAAGTACTCATTTTCACAGAGGAAATTATTTGCGTCATTAATCGTTCGATATGGTCTTCTGGAAAATTTCTTGGTTTGAAGCTTATAACATCGGTAATCACTCCTTTTCAAAATATTCCGAACACTTCTATCGCTCATATCGACTTGTCCAGCAATTTGTTTACTCGAACAAGGTGCACTGGTTTCAACAGCAGCTACACAACTACTTCTTTTGTCAGACGATTTTCACTAATGGTTTTTGGTGGTTTATCAATCTTGCAATGCCTGCTTAAACACCCACATTTCTCGAAATTTCCACTTATTTTAGAAAGAATTTGGAGGAATCGGCCTATCTTCAAAGGCAGCAATAAATGAAATAATTGATAACCAAAGTACCTATTATGATCTGAATTTTTCTTCCACACTTATTACCATTGTTATATATAAGCAAAAATAATAAGCATCAAGAATGAACCCTGTGGAACCCCATCACACCGATATAACTAAACTACATCAATTCGAAAAACCCATTCCATCATTCAGCACCCATTGAGCGACTCCTCCATCAAAAAGATTTATTTTATGACGAAATTGATTAAGATCAATGTCCGCGCCCCCCAAAACAAACACAGGACGCGCGCGTGCACGGACGTCGCTTTCACGCCACAAATCGGCGCCTGGTGGACCGTGTGATCGATGGGAGTCATTCATGGCCCTAAATTACGGCCAAAAATGGAGCTAATACCGCGACACGACCCACTGCGATGCTCATTTACATCACAATCGAAACGGGGTCTAATGAAACCGAACGACGGGCTATGGGGATGAACGAGTATGAGTTATATGGCGATGTACGATTTTCGAAGTGTTACGTTATGTTCAACCAGCGACCACGCCACTGTTTGAGTTTTGAGGAATCGATTCGAAATTTTTTCGATTGCACTCGTATATCAAAAAAGCTAAGCTTGGATAATGCCTCCTGTGAGGATTGAACAACGATCCTTGGTTTACAAGAACAGTGCTCTGCCACTGACTCTTCAGGTATTACACAGACTGTGTAATACCTGAAGAAGCCACATCGTAGTGAAACAATGGTTGTAATAGTACAAAAATTTTCGTGGAAATAAATTACTGTCTCATATATATTTTTTTAATTAAAATTAGATTTCACCAAGCATAGACCGAATCAATCAAATATCCATATTTTTACACTGTTCAAAATTGTACCTGTGATCTACCCTACCATTATAAATAGGATTTTAAGTTTTGTTCTCTTCAGTTTTGAAAATGGGCTAAAAATCCGAAAGATTTATGTCAACAGACATCAAATAAACAGTGAAACCTAAGCCAAGTTGTTTTTATTTACTTTATTAATTCAAAAATGTTTCACCCAGTGATATGCCAGAAATCAATATCAGATAAAATATTTAATTCGAAATACAGGGTGTTTCGGAAAAAGGTGACCCTGTCTCTATGATAGGTAGGAAACTGAAAAATATTTGGGGTTTGCTCAGTAAAAAACTTTCGTGACGCCATTCGTATTCAAGATAAAGGATGTTGAAGAAAAGAAAATGTTTTTCGACCTTTTAGGGAAACATTTGAATGATATTGCAAAGTATGTTGCAAATAAGCCAGGGTATTTGTTCTTGACTAGGAAATATTTCTCTGCAGATCAGGTCCTTCTACTGTATAAAGCCCAGTTCTGATCAGAACTGGAATACTGCTCTCATGTGTGGAGCTCTGTATGCAAGCATTCGTTATAACTTTTGGATTCCATCCAGGGAAGATTAGTACGATGGATTTACTGCTCAACTATAACAGCCAGTTTGCAGTCGTTGGAACGTAGAAGGATAGTTGCCCACTGGTGCTTGTTATATAGATAATAATATACACTGGCGAGCAAAAAAAGGTTCACTAAGATTTTACACTGTTTTTTTCCTGTTGCCAGAAGAATGAATGTTACCCTATCTACAGTCCAAAGAATATTGACAAGGCATCAGGAAACAGGCAGGCTAACCAGAAGACCTTGATCTGGAAGAGAACGGTCCACATCGTTAATGGATAACAGATTCATGGTTGCCACAAGTCTTCAAAATCGCCATCTTACTGCTGTTGAAGTTAGAAATCGATTGATGGAGGTACGTCAGGTAAACGTAAGTGATTGGACCGTGAGCGACGTCTCTCAGAATCGAATTTACAACCATACAGACCTGCGACAGATCCAGAACTTCTCAGAGAGCATCGAATTGCGTTTCTTAAATTTGCACTAGATAACATTAACTAGTTAGAAGCTCAGTGAGCCCAGGTACTTTACTGTGATGAATCCAGATTCAGCATTCGAAGAGCTGATGATCGTAGACGGGTTTATAGACGTCCAGGACAAAGATACGCCGAAATATAGAGGAGCGACTTCCATTCGGTGGAGGATCTGTTATGGTCTGGAGAGGTGTGTCTTTAGAGGACCGCACGGAGTTGGTTTTTATGAATGGATTTTTAACAGCAGTAAGGTACATAGAGGAAATTCTTATGGTCCATGTTGTACCTTATATACCATTTCTGGGAGAGCAGGGATCTTTTATGCATGACAATGAACGCACACATACTGACTGACTTGAATCCAAACGAAAATCTATGTGACCAAGTGAGAAGACGAGTCAGAACTATGGTTCCACGCCCAATAATATACAAAAGCCTTGTGAAGCCCTTCACGAATGGGGGAATATTCGACAAGGAAATATTCGAAGGCTCATCACGAGCATGCTAATACGTTTGAAAGCTGCATAGGGGAGGTCAAACGTCATATTGATACTCAAATTTCCACAGCTACGATACTTTTTTCAATTTCGAAGTTTCAGATTGTTTCAAAAAAAGCTTATTATTTTCATACAAATCGAATAAAAAGTTTAATTTTCTTTTGAGCAATTCTCTTTTCCCTAGCATTTCAGAAATTTTATGATTCTCGTGAAAATTTTAACTGAGAAAGGTATTTGAACTTTAATGATCAAGTGACCCGTTCTTTTCTGCTTACCAGTGTATTATCACGGCTCATGTTTCACGCAACTCAAGGATTCCTATGCAGTTGAATTAAAAAATCCGGGAACTTCTGTTTACAAGAAGTCCTTCCAACGAACTGGTCAGTTGGCACTTCCAGCTGATGCGTTTTCTTCAGTGTATAATCTTCAAGATGAGAGTAAGCAAGAGACAACTTTCTGCTCGAGGCACCAATTAGGTGACACAGATTTCCTTTTTCTTGGGCGGTCGAACGTAAAAAAAAATTGAAATTTTAATCCTGTTTCAGCGTTTGAATTGACACATTCTGTTAATCCAAGCAGCATGCTTAATGGCATCGCCATACCTAACAGAACCGGACTTAAAGTGGGGCGTATCGAGCTTCAAGCTCTGTCACCGTGGATATTTTGCAGAGGTGCTTTTTGTTGAAATGGTTTATATTGATGAGTTGTACCTCCAGCTTAAAAAAAATTTCGACTTTGAAAACAGTCTGTATAAGTAGATTTCCTAGATCATCTTAATGTATTGAGAATGGAAAATGATGAACCATTGTGTAAAATTTGCATCAAGAACTCATCATCATGAATAATGAACCTGGGATGATTAATCTCAAATACTCAGACGTCTAGTAATAGACCAAAGAAAATCCTCAACAGTAGCTACGGCACCTTCCAACCCCCTATGCACTGACTGCGGGGAACTAAGTCCCAGATGTTCCGACAGCGGCATTCAAACTATTATTATGCTGATGGGGTCATGATAACGGGATTACACGTGCAATAAAACCGACGCGGATACAATCATATCAATGCAACCTCAATATTATTATGCCACCCTGTTCTTTTATTTATGGCGCTGACACTACGATCCGCCCATTTCACCCCAGCCTGCTAGCTCGGGGCTGTATTGGAGTCACCAGAACTGAAAAGACGTCATTGGACCTTCTGATCTAACGTCGTAAACTTGCGAAAGGGTTGTTGGTTGGTCTTTTAGCAGAAGGATGAAGAATATTGTGTAGTAATCGTTTAAAGTAGATTTGAATGATTGCATTGTTACGGTTTGAATTTCCTGGATTTTAAAAATTGGTGGATTAATGAGTCTTGGACTATACAGGATCCTGCAATAGTGGGTTGCGCTTCTATAGCTGCCGAACGAGACATCTTAAAGATTTCGTTCGAAAGCAGGTTCCTTGTACTTTCATTACTGCACCTCAGGAAATTATATTCTTATATACAGGTAATCGAAATTGATTCCTCGCTATTCACTTGGTGAAATAATTTAAAAAGTGGTTAAATAAAAACACTTGACTGTACGTTTCACACTTTACAAGAATAAAAATAACATTAACGTTGGCTCATATGGGTGTACTGAATTCAAAACGAAGAGAAATTCCCAATATCGTTTCGAATTAAAACGCAGTGAATTAATTTTTTTCAAATTTGCTGAATGCACCTCATGACTGTCGGGATAGGATTGATTACTACAAGGAAATACCACGTTTTTACGATGCCTGGTTTGGTTTCACACTTCCATGTGTAGAAGAGGTTCAGTCGATTTTTCATTCCATCAAGTCTAGGGCATGTGGACGTGACTATATATCACCACAGATGGTGTCGTTTTGTTTTCCTCATTTGCTCCCTCAAGTCTGCCATATTATAAATCCCTGTTTGGAGGCCGGAGTCTTTCCTGATTCTTGGAAGGAAGCTGTTGTTCAGCCTATTCCTAAGGCAGAACATCCTACCTCTCAGCCCAATCAGTCTACTTCCAGTTTTGTCCAAAACTCTAGAAAATAGCATTCACAAGCAGTTAACTGATTATCTTAATCCAAATGGAATAATGCCAAGTTGTCAATTTGGTTTCAGGAGGAATCATGGAATCATAGCACTGTTACTGCCCTTCTGAAGGTCACCGATGATATTTTGCGGGCCATCGATAATGAGCAAATAACCACTCTTGTACTTCTTGATCTTTCTAGGGCATTCCACACTGTCGATCACGATGTTTTGCTGGCTAAGCTGCAGTGTGTTGGATTTTTGGATATTCCGTTGGCATTTTTTAACTTGTACCTAAGGGAAAGTAAACAGAGTGTAACGTGCAATGGGCAGTTCTTGGACCTTTGCTCTTTTTGGTTTATATCTTTGATCTGTTTAAAGTTGTGACATATTGTTCTATCCATGTTTATGCCGATAATATTCAGTTGTATTGTAGCTTTAATCCTGAAGATTGTGCAGGCGCTAATGATTCCCTTAATAGAGATTTGGGAGTCGTGTATCAGTTTGCGGCCACGCATAGCTTGAAGTTGAATTCTAAAAAGTCAAGTTTCACATTATTCGATAAATCACAAGGGTGTTATGAAGTCTTGCAGAGTGACTTTCGTCCCATGGTAGATAGTAAGCTGAACTCTCATGATGCGTAACATGGGATTGATGATGAACTGTAGTCTACGTTTCACAGATCATGTCTCATTGTTGTTGAGAAGATCTTACTTCAGGCTTAGAGTACTTTATGCAAACCGTCAAATTTTGAACTTTCATTCACGAAAGATGTTGTGTGAGTCAGTTGTTCTCTCGGTTTTTCAGCATGGTAACGTTGTTTACGGGTCATATTTAGACAAAGTTACGGAGAGGCGGATACAGAAAGTTCAGCGCATATGCTGTAGATTTGTTTTAGAACTCAGAAAGTTCGATTCGGTTTCTAAACATCTGAAGACGTTGAGGTGGTTGCCTATGTGTAAGGTCTGGGAGATACATCTGCTTACTCTGACCCATGGCATAATCAAAACAAATGCTCCCGAATATCTGCGTCAGAAAATCTCCTATACATCGAGTATACACGCGGTCGAGGTGAGAACATGTTGTTAATACCAAAGCATAGAACGGTAACATTTCAGAGGAGTTTTTCTTATATGTCAGTAAAATTGTATAACCCATTGGACGATCAAGGGAAGCTCTATACTGGTTTTCAGAAGAAGGCTACGTGTGCCTTACCTTGATCAATTCTGTAATTGATTTGTAATGGGTATTTTTTTTAGAGTGATAGAACTTTAAATTGAAATAAAACACATTAAAATTAAGATTGAAGCCAAATTTTTTTTAATTGAAAGATAATTTTATGACATTTATGTTTTAAAACTTTGGACCACCTTTTCGAGTAATTCAGGACTTATTTCACCAATAACACGAGTTATGTTGGCTTCCAAAGTGTCTATTGTTTCTGGTTTATCAGCATAAACCAATGACTGGACATAACCCCAAAAAAAATAATCCAGTGAAGTTATGTCGCATGATCTTGGAGACCAATTAATTGTACCATTTCTTGAAATAAGGTTATCGCCAAATCTTTCTTTCAATAAATCAATTGTTATGGTAGCAGCATGAGGGTAGCACCATCTTGTTGGAACCAAACTACTTCTGGGTCGATACCATTCAAATTTTGAAACAAATAATCATTGATCATCGATCTGTAACGAGCACCATTCACTATAACATTTGTTCCAGCATCGTGTTTAAAGAAATAGGTACCGAGGATGCCTCCAGCGAGCTCAAATTTCCAAATTTTTCAACAAAAAAATGGTTTGGGGAGCAATATCTCAGTGTGGTGCTACGCCTCTCTGTATAGTGATAGTACCATTAATAGTGAAAGATATTGTGGCATTCTAAACGATTTTCTCATTGAAACGGCGCATGCTTTATATCCAGAGGGGTGGCATTTTCAGCAGAATAATGCAAGATGCCCTACTTCGGCCTATACTCAAGCTTGGATACAAGAACACCAAGTGACAACTATTTCAAGGCCAGCAGCTTCACCAGATCTTAGTCCCATTGAAAACATATGGGGACTAATGAAGATTGAAGTTGAACGGGTAGCCCCACGAAATAAAGATGATTTAATTCAGTCACTTTTACAGTCCTGGACTACCATCACCGAAAATTTGGAGGTGATCTAGTTTCGAATGTACCTCGACGTTTAGTGTTCATAGTTAAATGGAGGTTGTGTAAGAAAATAAGATGAATACTTTGTTATAATTTTCTAATTCAAGAATTAAAAATATATACTTAATAATTACAATTTAGCTTTGATTTTTCCGGATACTTTCTGGACGACTATATATAGACCAGGGGTACTTAGAATTGATACTCAATAAACTGTACGCCAAATTTCAAACCGTCGGAAAACTTATGAGATGACGTAATACGTTACGTATATTTTCATTTAAACATCCCAACGTAATTCGTAATTTCTAGTCATCAGAATGGCATGAAAAACTTGGAATGAAATTCTGATCATTCTCTTAATAGACTGATTCAAAGGAATTATTCCTTCTTTATGGTAATGAAGCGTATCCGTAGACCATCGGCACCCTTCTCATACATTCAAATGAGGCGGCATTACATCTAGTTATTTATTAAGTACATATGTGAGCATGATCGACCCCATTATTTCAACTTAAGCTGTCTTAATGAAACATTATGGCATGGGGATCGTTGTAAATCGGGGGTGCGAGAGGGTGAAATGGGCGTCAGTCCATTTCTCGCAATAATAACGCTGACAACGCTCCATACGGCATCGATTGTGGCTGTTAAATCGCATTCATTATGTATGTTCTGCATACGAAAATTCATGACGAGGTTTTTATCCGATGATGACCGGTATTTGGAGTCCTATAATGATATCCCATATGTTATTCAATTGTTTCTGTTTGGTATGTGATCATAAGTGAAAAAAACTTTTGAAATTTATGTTCTGAGATGTTTGAATATTTTTGTGACTGCATTTCAAAAGTAAACCTTCATCTTCAGACAACTGAAAATAAAAAGTACAGAGCAAATTGATATTTTAAATAAGATTTATCTAATTCCCACATATTTGTATAAATAAAGCAATTGTTTCGCTTTTCACTCTATTGAATTAAATACATTAGAAAATATATAAGAGACAGTATTTTAATTTCCCCAAAAATGTTTAATACAACAATTTTTTCATCACGATGTGGCTTCTTCAGGTATCCACATTCTACTGACTGATAGTGTCTAGTATAACAGAGTTTAAATATTGTTAAGTACCTGACAAAATAATGGTAAAAACAAGTCATGGAAACTTAGGGTGTTTATTGGAGTTTGCCGCTAAAAAATGCCATTAGGGAAAGATATTCAGTATTAGGGATCTGTCAACATCTGCTTGTTCATTCAAAAGGATTTTACGGGCACTGTACATGTTGATTTCCAAAGAGTCTTAAAGTGTCAATCCTGAACTTTTGCTTTGGACGTGGATAATTTCATAATTATAACTGAAATTCTACTTGAATTCCTCAAGATGATTAGCATATTTCGAATGTACGGAATCCGATATGTAACCTCTTTGGTGTTGTTGGATTCTTTTCTTAAATGATCTACCTGTCTGGTCAATGTATACTTAAGGGAAATGGTTGCAAGTCAACTTGTAGACTCCAGTTTTTTTTGTTCGATTCTTATTGTTTCTTATATAAGTATTGGGTGTTTTTTTTAGAGTGATAAAACTTTCGATATGGATAACTGTGATTTGACAGAAGGTAGAAGCCATGTTGTTTTGACATATCTGTTCAGTAAGCATCGACAAATTATCATGGAAAGACTCACGCTGCAACAACGTTTACAAATTCATAAAATTTATTTTAAAATTCAGCAAAAACAACAACAAGACAAGGAACTGTACGTACAGAAGAAAATATCGCTGCTGTAAGTCATAGTGTTAATGATGATCCAGATTTGTTTATTCGTCGATGTCCACAAGTTGGACTCTGTGCATCCACCACATGGAAATTTTTGCGTAAAGATCTTGGTCTACACCCATAAAATATCCAACTGGTTCAAGAACTAAAGCCAATTGACCATAATAAGCGTCGTTTGTTTGCTGATTGGACACTAGGACAGTTTGAAGTTGATCCACTTTTTAATCGTGAAATTGTTGTTTTTAGTGAGGAAGCTCATTTCTGGTTGAACGGCTATGTAAACAAGCAAAATTGCAGATATGGAGTGAAAACAATCCTCGAGAAGTTCTGCATGTTCCATTGCATCCTGAAAAATGCATTGTATAATGTGTTTTACACACTGGAGGCATCATCGGTCCATATTTCTTCAAAAACGATGGTGGAGCTAAATTGTTTTGAATATCAAAACAGATTTAATCTGTTAGTCTTCTACAGTTTTAATTTAAAAAAAATTTTGTTCAAAAAACCTTCAGAATTAAATTAATGTCTACAATAAGCACCGCTTATATTTAATAGACGTATATAATCAAAACTCAATATATAATGTCGAATGGAATAAATAAACCAACAGATATAAAAAAAGTCATTAAAATTATTAAATGAATATTTAAAGGAGACAAATCTTTGTTTCTGATCTTACCCTTTAGAACACCAATTGCCTTTCAAAAACATGAACACAACTTAAGGACTTCTAAAAAAATATAATTTATTTGATATATTCAATATATTTAAATATTCAAATAAGTTAATTCAGAAACCTCTCAAAACATGCACTGCATCTTCAAAAAACAATTATAATTCTGGTAATCTCTTCATCGGCCCTAAATATTCCAAATATCAAAATCAAATAACTATCACTATATCTCACCTCCAACGTGTTTAACAGGATAAATTGCTTTAAACAGACTAACATTAGCTGGAGCTAATGTTACAGTGAATTGTGCTCATTACAGATCGATGATCAATGATTATTTGTCTCAAAATTTAAATGGTATCGACCCAGAAGTGTTTTGGTTCCAGCAAGATGGTGCTACACCTCATGCTGCTACCGTAACAATTGATTTATTGAAAGAAAGATTTGGCGATAACATTATTTCGAGAAATGGTCCAATTAATTGGCCTCCAAGATCATGCGACATAACTCCACTGGATTATTTTCTTTGGGGCTATGTCAAGTAATTGGTTTATGCTGATAAACCAGAAATAATAGACGCTTTTGAAGCCAACGTAACTCGTGTTATTGATGAAATAAGGCATGAATTACTCGAAAAAGTGGTCCAAAATTGGTGTGGTCGAATGCGGTTCCTCAGAGCTAGTCGTGGTGGACATATGCCGGAAATTATTTTCAAAACATAAATGTCATAAAATTATCTTTCAAATAAAAAAAAATTTGGCTTCAATCTTAATGTAAATGTGTTTTATTTCAATTTAAAGTTTTATCACTCCTAAAAAACACCCGATACTAAGGATATTCATGGTTTTAAAAGCAGCATTGTAATTGAAACTATTTTTTAAATGTTTAGCAATATTTTCAAATAATCCATTAACATGAGATAACTAAAAGTATTTGTGTGTATTGTGCTCTTTTATGATTGGGTACACGAGATTTAACGCCATGTTCTTTTGCTTATTGGATACCATTTTGTCTATAAGAAAGGTGGTGTTACCGTTGTTTGAAGCTATCTGTTTAATAATATTTAATTCTTTGGAAAAATTATCTGAATTTACATTCAATAATCTATGGATAAACTATAAAATGCTGACATTTTTTGCAACAGACTCAGAAAAAACAACATCAACACCATATGTACAAATGAGACAAATCTAGGATCAATTTTGGTTAAAAACAAAGAATATCTGAATATTGGAGAAAAGGTGGCATTTATAAATTGGATTGTAGAGAGTGCCTTGCTTTCTACATAGATCGAACTGGTCTTTCAATCAACATAAGAGTAGACGAACATAAAAATCTATAATGCGAAATAAAACAACTGCTGGTTTTTCTGCTCATTGCATAAAGGAAAACCATTTTATAGACTTCGGTAAAACCGGAATTCTATACTTAAGTAACAGAAGCGAAATGTTGGACCTACTTGCATATCTGGAGATCTCTTCGGCTCATGAAACATCTGGCGATTACAAATGATAAGTTGGAATTTCATTTATGCCCATTACTGACATCTGTTAGTAACAAGTTCCTTTGAAAATAAGCAAATATCGTCAACAGGTATAACTAACTGTTAACGATTATCTGGGTAAGTGCTCATCTTCGGCCATGTGATCATTAACCCATTGAGCGAAGTGGAAAAGCATCGGATGATCACGACGCTTAACTTATTGCACTATTTGAACTTTCTAAGCCTTCATACCGAAGTCTTCATGCAAAATTATCCTCAGAAACGTGCAAGAAATGATCAGGTCTTGAGCACGATGACGAGTTGATTTTGATGGATGTTTAGCCACATTCAAGGCTAAGCATCAATTTTTCCAAGTATAACGAGAACGTGAACGGTTCAATTTTCACCAACAAATTGATCCACAATTTGCCGTGAGGGCATTTCAATTTTATTGAATTTTCCACGTAAATTTCTAACAGTTTGGATAGAAGATTCACCAGTCTGGAAATGAGGTTTCAATATTTCCCAGTTCGGTTCAAGCGTGATTGATCCATGTCGGTAATGTCAAGTATTAAACTAACTTTCGGTCAAAACACGAACGTCTGCTGCCAGACTCGAAATCACCACTACTTCAAAAAGCACACTCTAGATGGCCCAGCGTTTACCAGACGTGGTAAGATGAAGACAGTGGATCCTCGTGGATTGCAGAAAACACAGGAATAAGTCCTAACGTGAGAAGAAGAAGAATTAAATTTCGACATACACCAACTATCCTGGTGAAAGTCTACATTCATAGGAGAATTTCCACATTTACCATATTTCGGACTATCACAGCACACGCTGTTTGGAAAACTATGGGATATTGCCTCTATTCCATCATTCTCTTCTCTAGACGAACAAGAATAAACCTCCTGCTTGTACTAATGAATTACCCCGGCATAAAAACAAACCCCAACCCTAAAAAGCATTAGCTCGAACGACCTAGAGCGAACCTTCGCCAAATCTAATGAAAGAAAACTCATGCAGAAGATTGCAGCCGGGCTCTAACAAATATAACAACACGGGAGATTGAATGCTTAATCCAAATTTAACGAGTTCAAACGCCCCCTTCGGTCCCTCCATGCCCGCCTTTCGAGCTATTCTGCAGAGAGAATCCAGCACCGTCAAAATCTCTCGTCTGCGGCAATCAACATAAGAATCTAAATGAAAGTCGTTTCTTTTTCACTTATTTAAAATGGGACGCGGAGCGACGAGTGGATGGACCCATTTGTTCCCCCTCTAACCCTCTCTAACTTCTTCTGGAATCAGCGATGATTATTTAGGGAGATCTCTGAATATTTATCTCGTGGTTTTGGCTAGGGATGCCGCTGAATCTTCGATTTTTTCGCTATTTCGATTCATTTATCTGAAATTTGTAATTTTTGGAGATCTATGATTGGTATGTTGATTAAGAGGTGATGAATAACATCAATGTGGTTAATGGTTCCATCTGCAGAATAAACATGTGCCTTATTTTTTAACTTCTTTGAAATATAATCTACCAATAACTAAATAATAACTATATATTCATTAGGGTGATTCAAAAAAAAATAAATTTTTTTTTTCTTGCAAACAAGTTTCAATTCAATGTAAAAAGATGCCAGTAAAAATTTGAGCGCTTAATATTAATATTAAGGACGTCCGCATCGCACCTTTTCATTTCCCATAAGAATAACATAGGAAAATTTCTTTTTGCACATTCTGATTTTTATTGCTAGCCCAAAGTAAGTCATGAAGAAAATTCCTGCGCATATTTTTGTAGAAAATTGAACGCCCCACAAAAAAGGTCTCCTATGATTTTTCGTCAAACCTAACCGCTTTAAAGTTATTCAAAGTTAAAGTACAATATGCTGAAAATTCGACCGTTTTTATCGCATTGCAGCGGATTAAATGGTTTTATTGGGATTCCTTATCAGAAAACATCCTGTTTATTTTAAATCATGTCTTGCAGAAAATGTTTATCAATAATTTTTCATAATATTACTGCCTGTTAAACTCTTTAAGAAAATTTGTCGTATCAGTATGGTTTAAAATAATTTTTTTTCTTTTTTTTTGACCTAACAGTAAAAAACTTTAAAAAAAAATTATTATTATTGGAATTTTTTTTTCAGACAGTCAGGATAACGTTGATGGTGCTCTCGAACTACTTGTAACAAGTACTGCAGTTGCTCTTCATCTTTAATGAGGTAATTGTTATATTCTTCGATTAACGCTACTCCTCTTTCAGCCACGTCATTTGTGACTTTCAATGTTTTAAAAAATTCAGCACATTCTGTGTAACTATCGTCATCAGACCAAGTTGAAACATCTTCTTCTAAAAAATCACTCGGCAAATCGAATTTGTTAAACAAATCTAATGATTTTTGTGACACAAAATCACTTAAATCTTTCTGGAGAAATAATTCTAACTCATTTTCGAGCACTCGATACCGCTGATTCGTCGTCTTTGAAGCAGCTCGAGAATTAATTGCTTCAACCATCTTTATTTTCATATCTACGGAAACATTGGTATCAAATAAAGACATTGCAGCTAACTCCTCATTTAAGTACACCACAAGTGGTTACTCAATTTGCTACAAGCTTTTTTAGAAACTGCTGAATCAACACTATCATACGAAATCAATTTTTTCAAAAGTTCTAAATCATTATTTGGTGCTAAGATAGCAGATGTTGAAGTATACCACGCTTTGATGTAGAATAGAACAACAAAAATACAAACTTGTCGTAAACTATTTGTTTCGCGAGGTGAAAGATCGAATTGATCTCGAAACATGAATATTTTTAAGCTGATTTAGAACTTTTGAAAAATAAAATAGAAAGGCTTTTTACTTGATAGAAGAATTAAGATAGTTTTGTGATGAAATTCTTAAGATTATGTTGGATATTCTTGAAAGATATTGGTTTTTCATAGGATTGATAAGCAGAAACAAAATTTTGTCTATTCAAAATGTTTAATTTATAGGATTTTGGTTAATAATTTTTATTTATTGGATTTTGTTATACCATTCGGATGTCTTATAATGAATGTTTATTTTATGTCATGATATAAGTGGTACTTATACGACATTATTTTAATTTATTTTCAGAAGTTATAATCATTAAATATAATCTTTTGGAATTAAATATGTAGAAGGCTAAATTTTTTAAAATTTTTTAAAATTTTTAAAATATTTATATAATTTTATATACCTTCTATCAAGAATTAACCTCTATTTATGTTATTTTATTCATAATATATAATTATTTGGTTTCCTTAACATTCTTTATACAGATAGTCCTTGTGCTATAGCAGAGGCCGTTAAATTTGTCTTTCAATCTTCTAGATCAAGGGTAAACCACAGATATATTTCTGTATGTAGTGAATACCATATTTAAAGGTCTCATTTCAGTAAAACTTTTTCTAGAGGAATGAAGGGTGAGTTGAATATTTATTATTGATTGATGTTATATTTATTGAATATGAATATTTGAATACTGATGAGCAAAGTCGATCTTAAAACTTGTTTTTCAGTAATGTTTTGCATATCTTGAGTTTTTATATAAAGTACCTTGGTTAGATATCCAATAATATTGAATAGTCTAAGTAAGATAGTTTTGTGATGACATTCTTAAGATTATGTTGGATATTCTTGAAAGATATTGGTTTTCATAAGATTGATAAGCAGAAACAAAATTTTGTCTATTCAAAATGTTTAATTTATAGGATTTTGGTTAATAATTTTAATTTATTGGATTTTGTTATACCATTCGGATGTCTTATAATGAATGTTTATTTTATGTCATGATATAAGTGGTACTTATACGACATTATTTTAATTTATTTTCAGAAGTTATAATCATTAAATATAATATTTTGGAATTAAATATGTAGAAGGCTAATTTTTTAAAATTTTTTTTAAATTTTTTAAAATATTTATATAATTTTATATACCTTCTATCAAGAATTAACCTCTATTTATGTTACTTGGATACAGGCTTATCCCAGCCCTTGGATGTGAATACCGGCTTTGTTCAGCACTTGGGCCTTACATTACATTACAAAATTATAATCTCCTGTTCTAGCAATAAAAATGATTTCATACCTCTTGGTTGTTGTTAGAGTGAATGTATATGAGATATAACCTCCAATTTCAACTCTTCGTGTAAAGTTCCATACGAAGTTCGAGAATCGTCACGATTTTAAACCTAATAAAAGATGTCCAGACAATTAATTATGGAACAAAATAACCAAGGTATTCATACCTCTAAATTAATTAAAGATATAATCAATTATAACGACGCTTATTCTAGATCACAATATTCCTCAATTTGATTGAATTTTTTCAGAAACTCTCTCCCAACTTGGATATTCAATAATATTGAATATTCCAAGTGAGATAATAAAATTCTTAGGATTATGTTTAACATTTTTGAAAGATATCTGTTTTCATAAGAGGGATGAGCAGAAACAAACTTTTGTCTACTCAAAATATTTAATTAACAGGATTTTTGTTAACAATTTATATTTATTGGATTCTGTCTTATAATGAATGTTTATCTTATATGTCGTTTGATATGAGCGGTGCTTATATGACATTAAATTTGAATATTAAAACAGATTTAATCTGTCTACAATTTTAATTTCAGAAACATTTTTATTCAAAAAACTTTTAGAATTAAATTAATTTCTAAATAAGCACCGATCAT
The DNA here is from genome assembly GCA_034642435.1 of Megalocaria dilatata. Lineage (NCBI taxonomy): Eukaryota > Metazoa > Arthropoda > Insecta > Coleoptera > Coccinellidae > Megalocaria > Megalocaria dilatata. The sequence goes on from CM067861.1 coordinate 33,513,565, forward strand.
ATTAAATAGAAGTATATAATAAAAACACAATATACAATGTCAACTGGATAAAAAAAAACAACGAATATTAAAAAAGGTCATTTAAAATTAATAAATAAATATTTGAAGGAGACAAAATTTTGTTCCTGATCTTACCATTATGAACACCAATTCTTTTTCAAAAACATAAAACACAACTTAAGGACTTCTCAAAAAATATAATTTATTTGAAATATTTAACATACTTAAATATTCAAAAAAGTAAATTAAAAAATCTCTCAAAACATGCACTATATCTGAAAAAAAAACAATTAGAATTCCGATAATCTAGGACCGATGAAGAAATTATCGGAATTCTAATTGTTTTTTTTTATGATATAGTGCATGTTTTGAGAGATTTTTGAATTAACTTATTTGAATATTTAAATATATTTAATATTTCAAATGAATTATATTTTTTGAGAAGTCCTTAAGTTGTGTTTTATGATTTGAGAAAGAATTGGTGTTCATAATGATAAGATCAGAAACAAAATTTTGTCTTCCTTAAATATTTATTCATTAATTTTAAATGACTTTTTTAATATTCGTTGGTTTTTTTGTTCCAGTTGACATTGTATATTGTGTTTTTATTATATACTTCTATTAAATATGAGCGGTGCTTATTTAGACATTAATTTAATTCTAAAAATGTTTTGAATAAAAAGACTGACAGATTAAATCTGTTTTGATATTCAAATTTAGTTATATTCCTTCTATCAAGTAAAAAGCCTATTTCTATTTTATTCTATACATAATATGTAATTATATTTAGGCTTGAATAAATCTCATTATGGAATGTCAATGATTTAAAGAAATCCTTATAATACCTTACAGTTTTCTGTGATTTTGTGACGAACATAGACTATCTAGATTTTTAAAGTTAGTCTGTTTAAGCAAGTTCCGGTTACACTTTAAGGTAAGATATACTGATTGTTAGTTGATTTTGATATTTTAGATATTATCTAGGGCCGATGAAGAGATTATCGGAATTCTAATTGTTTTTTTTTAAGATATAGTGCATGTTTTGAGAAATTTTTGAATCAACTTATTTGAATATTTAAATATATTAAATATTTCAAATAAATTATATTTTTTGAGAAGTCCTTAAGTTTTGTTTTATGTTTTAGGAAGCGAATTGGTGTTCATAATGATAAGATCAGAAACAAAATTTTGTCTCCTTCAAATATTTATTTATTAATTTTAAATGACTGTCTTTATATTCGTTGGTTTATTTATTCCATTTGACATTGTATATTGAGTTTTGATTATATACGTCTATTAAATATGACCGGTGCTTATTTAGAAATTAATTTAATTCTAAAAGTATTTTGAATAAAAATTTTTTTGAAATGAAAATTGTAGAAGACCGATAGGTTAATTCTGTTTTGATATTCAAATTTAGTTACATTTCTTCTATCAAGTAAAAAGCCTTTTCCTTTTTTATTATATGACGTTTAACTAATTCCTGAAGTAATAATATTGAATATAATTTTTTGAAATTAAATATGTAGAAGGCTAACAGAATATATCTGTTAATATTATATTAAAATATTAAAAAAGATCTCCTTCTTTATGATTTAAGATTACTTTAGATATTTTCAAGCAATTTGGAAAACTTCCTGTTATCAAATAGTAGTTGAGCTGCATGTTAGTTGTCGTACCATCGCCCAGGAGCTAAAGATCGGCCATAAAATAGTTTTAAACCATTTGCGCAAAACTGGATTCAAAAAGAAACTCGATACTTGAGTTCCCAATTAACACAAAAAAATTATGGATCGAATTTCCATCTGCGAAACCTCGGCCAAACGGAATGAAATCGATCCGTTTCTTAAACGGATGGTGACTGAGGATTTTCACATACGACAATATTGTGTGAAAATGATTGTGGTAAAGACTTTTTGAAGCAGCTCAAATGGTGGCCAAACCAGGACTAAAGGCCTGAAAGATTCTACTATACATTTGGTGGGACTGCAAAGGAATAATTTATTATGAGGTACTTCCATATGGACAAACTCTAAATTCGTATTTTACTGTCAACAACTGGACCGTTTGAAGCTAGGAATTGACCAGAAAAGGCCAGAATTGACCACCAGTAGAGTTGTTGTGTTCTACAGGACAACGCGTGGCCACAAACGTTTATCAATAGAAGAGGTGTTGTGTTTCATCGGGACAACGCCAGGCCACACACGTCTATAGTGACACGCCAGAAACTCCAGGAGCTTGGTTGGGAAGTTTTAATGTATCCACCATATAGTCTGGGTCTGGCATCTTTTCCTCGCATTGCAAAACTTCCTTAGTGATAAGAAATTGGCATCGATAAAAGATTGTGAAAATCGATTGCTCATCTGGCCATTATTTCCTACATGCCAGTGGAATAGATGAATCCATACAGAACACTTACAGAATCACTATGTCGATCTCCTGTTACGATCCTCAAAATGTGGTCTTTTCGCAGACAGCTATCACGAAAGACAGCCCCAATCAAACACCAATAGCCACCAATTTCATAGCTCATCAAACGTAGCGTAGATCCTTCGGAAAAGAATGAGAAATAAATATGTCGTTTTATTGCATTACACACTATCGCCGTTTTTATATCAGTTTCATTTCCCGTTTTACGTTCCTTATTCATCCACCCTTCTCTAGGGCGAGCGAGCGGTACGAGCAACGTTGCGTCACTTCCAGTATTTTACAATCTAATCATGGGGAACGCACTGGAGGTAATCCCCCGTTATTTCTCTCGGTGTGTTCCATAGTAATCCAATTCAGTTTTCCGGATGAGATGTTACACATAAACGGGGAAATACTGGAAGGAAGAACGGAGGAGCTGCTTGCCGGAAATCCAGCGGCGGATCTGGAAGGTTTGGCCAAGAGCTGAAAGGTTATATGATTGGTCAAGAACATGCACTATTCCACTGTATAACACCATCATTTTAAAGTGTCATCAATGAGCTTTATTTTCAGTGTCTGTCATTTCGCTGGAGTGTAAACAGTTTATAAGTAATGTGTTTTTACGGGGACTTTTACTTCATTACTTCAATATGAAGAAAAAGGCTGCCGAAAGTCATTGTATTTTAGTGGATGTTTAAAGTGACCCCTCTCTAGTTGAACGAAGGTGTCAGAAGTGGCTTGCCCGATTTGGAAGTGGCCATTTTGATTTGGAGGACGCAGAACGAGTCGAAGCGCCACCAAAGTTTGAGGATGAAGAATTAGAGGCAAGGCTCGATGAAGCTTCATCACGAATGCAACAGGAACACGCAAAAACACTTGGAGTCACTAACTCAGCCATTTGCCATCGATTGAAAGTAAAATAAATGATCAGAATGGTAAAAATTTAGACGCCGTATAAATTAAAGACAAGAGACATCTTTTCACGAGTGAACAACTACTCAAAAGAAATATGTTTTTGCATCGAATTGAAACTGGCGATGAAAAGTGTCCAAACGTCAGGCAACGTATGGATATCTGATCATCAACTATCACGCTGTATATTTGGTTGGATCAGCTGGGTGTGGTGTATTATATGCTGATACATACTCAGTATTGTCCATGTCGGCATGTGAGCATAGCTCTTAACTGACGTTGATGTTTCTACACGAGTTTTGACACTCCAGCAGACCCCCGATAAGTTGAAAAAATGGGAAGAAAAGGATATCTGGAAAAGGAATAATAGAGAACCTGCGTCAGTATAACCGAGGAGAAACCAGCAGGGATTCCTCGCTCCAAAAAGGATCGCCGTGTCGATCCCAGCACTCAGCTGCAAAATGTCCCTATTTGGTGGTTATGAAAGACCGAAGTGCAGAAACAACACAAATATCAGCTTTCCTGCAAGAATCCCTCTCCCCAAGAGGACCGATGCTACTGTTCGACAGTTAAAAGCGGGGCTCCTAGGCATCGTAGAGGAGTAGCTTAAGGATCCAAAAATGGGGCCGAAGTTGGGGGCGAGCAGAGGGCGAGTCTTCCCAGATAGAAATCATTCTGAGTCTTCCCTTGTCCTCTAGCCAGCGCACACAGTTTCTAGGCCAAGAATGGGATGGCAACAGAGAGTGCGCTGCCACAAAGAGTCGTAATTCCCTTTGTTCCCCCTGAAGCGCAGACAATTCAAGGGCTGAAATCGGGGTGGCATAGAGTTGGGACGAGCAAAGAGCGAATCCACCCAGGTCGAAACGTCGTAAGTCTCCCTTTTTCTTCTAGCGAACCATTTCGGACTCCGCTGTGGATAAGTGACGAAGGTTGGAAAGCCCGTTCTGAGATTCGGCAGGGTTTTGTCTTCGCCCGTGAGGTGAATGTTTTGCTCGTAGTTCGAGGAGAAAACGACAGGTCTCGATTCTATGCCCATATGCACCTTCCAGGAGCGACAAGCATGGATTACAAAACTCTAATCGATCGCAGGATAGCATGACTCCGTCCTCCATTCAGAGCCACAACTACCTCTTACGATTCCAAGCTTTGTTAAAGGATATGAATGGTTGTGAGACAACATGATAGCATGATATGCAACAAAGAAAGAAAGGAAAAATAGGTATAGAAAGTCTCTGCTTTAGGCATCCTGATTTTATCCTCCATTTCACCGAGATGAAACTAGGATTTCAGTCATGACAAGCACCCCCACCACGTCAAGATACAGAGACAATTGGGGGGCGTATATGCTGATGGAATCGAACGAAAGGATCATAGGAGATGTCTACCAATGACAATTGATGCGTCTTAGCCAAGCATTGCGAGAAAAACGGTCGCAAAACGTAGCTTCGGATATGGTAACAGATTCTTTTATATCAGAAATGCGCCGTGCTACTAAGCTTCGTATTGTCTAGCCTTTTATTTAATCTGAAGCGATTTTCCCATTTCCACACCCTTTTCCTGTTTTCTCTCTACGTTCCTGGTGGGAAATGTGTAGTGAAAGAATTGGCAGACTCACTCAGTCGTTCGGAGCAGCCGACTCTGTTTCTTCCATGAATCTACGGTTCGGAATGGGAATATAAAATGAAGTAACATACATCGGTCCCCTTTGTTTCCTTTGCACCAACAGAAACAATATGAACGTTTATTTTCTTTCCTTCTCCTTTAATTGAGTAGTTCGTACTTTCGGTTTCAACCTGGTTTTCCACCCATTACCGGATGAAATTCTTCTAATTCACTTTTTATGTATTTTTTGTTTTACTCTTCCAAACTCCTAATATTTCGAGATGAATACAGATCTTTATGACAAAATAAAGTTGAGTTTACGTTATAGCATAAGCATTACATTATCATCCTTATGAGTTTCAGAAAAGTTTAATGGTTTCAAAGGAAGTCATGTACATGATGGTTCTATTTACCTTAGAAAAGAAAGCAATCTAGTATTGCAGCAACCTTATGCCATTATTACCGTCATTATTAAATTGTCACACTAAAATGTGGTTCTTTCCTTGATAACTTCAGTCTCAATACTATTTACTTTGATATTGTTTGTCCGTATTATATTTCCAAAGGTTATCATTAGTAATTCAGAAGTAAAATAGAGCTCAGCAGCAAACACATATCAGTTTGTCCACTCAAGTTTTTGGGTCTTCTCTGGATAACTTCAAGATGAACAACTATCTGAACAAAAGTTATAGAGCGATTCTTTCCTATATCTAAAGTTATCATCTACTTAATCCCCGATGCAACGCAAACGTTATCATTGATAATTCAGAAGGAGAATAAAGCCCAGCAACAAACACATATGTTGACACTCATTCTCATTTTATCCATTCAAGTTCTTGCTCTTCTCTGAATAACTCCAAGTTAGGAATCTATCCGAACAAAAGTTATTGAGCGATCCTCCTTTACATCTGTAGTTATCGTCTACTTAATCCCCGATAAAATGTCGGTTTCGGTGAAATTTCATCTCCCCATTGGTACTTTTCCAATTACCAGTAATATTCCAATCTGCTCTTCACTGTCCTATTTCAGTGAATCTTCTGAAGATTATGAGGGAATTTCAGAAGAAGCCATTTAGTTCTCAAGATCCGTATCATCTCCAAACGTTATCATTGATAGTACAGAAAGAAGATAAAGCCCAGCTGAAAACACATATAATGACACTCTTATTCTCAATTTGTTCACTCATGTTCTTGGATCTTCTTTGGATAAATTCAAGTTGCAAAACTATCTGAACGAAAGTTATGGAGTGATTCCATCTAGGTTATCATCTACTTAATCCCCGATAAAACGTCGGTCTCTGCGAGGCACGAAACTGAAAAGTATGAAAATTCCAGAATATCATATTGTTGTCAAGATTCGTATCTTCTCTAAACGTCATAGTGGATAATGCAGAAGGAGAATAAAGCCGAGAAGCAAATAAATATGTTGAAACTCTCATTGTCAATTTGTTCAGTCAAGTTCTTCGATCTTCTCTGGATAGATTCAAATTAAAAAACTATCTGAACAAAAGTCTTTTCCTACATCTGCTTAATCCCCGATAAAACGTCGGTCTTTGCGAGACAGGAAAGTGTAGCGTGTGCTGGTGGAATTCTTTCCAAAAAAGAAATAAAGGAAATTTCGACTATCCATTGGTACTTTTTCAATAACCTATAATATTCCAATGAAAAAACCAAAGATGGATGGGCGACATTCGAGAGACAGCGGGTCGTAAGAGATATAATATAGCGAGAGACAGAGATGAGTGGAAAAAAAGAGGGGAGGCCTATATTCAGGAGGATAATAAAGAAGAAGAATATTCCAATCTTGCTAATCAATGTCCAATTTCAATGAATCTTTTGAAGATTATGAATACTAAGAAGAATATTGGGGAATTCCAGAATATCATATTGTTTTCAAGATGCGTATCGTCTCCAAAGGTCATCATTGATCATTCAGAAGAAGAATAAACCACAGTAGCAAACACCTATGATGACACTCTCATTTTCAATTTGTTTACTCAAGTTCTTGGATCTCCTCTGGATATTTTCAAGTTGAAAAACTATCCGAACAAAAGTTATAGAGCGATCCTTTCCTACATCTGTAGTTATCATCTACTTAATCCCCTTTAATACGTCGATCTTGGCGAGGCAGGAAACTATAGCGTGTGCTGGTGGAATTCAATCTAAACAAGAAATATAGGAAATGTCGTCTCTCCATTAGTATTTTTTCAATAACTTGTAATAGGTATTTCTATCTTGCTTATCAATGTCAAATGGCAATGAATTTTCTGAAGAGTATTGATACTAAGAATACTATTTAGGAATTCCAGAATATCATAGTGTTGTCAAGATCCCTATCTTATTCAAACGCCATCATTGATAATTCAGAAGGAAAATAAGGCCTAGATGCAAACACATATGTTGACACTCTCATTCTCAATTCCACTCAAGTTCTTGGATCTTCTCTGAATAACTTCAAGTTGAAAACTATCTAAGCAAAACTTATATACTGCTTCTTTCCTACATCTGTAGTTATCATCTACCTAATCCCCGATAAAACGTCGGTCTTTGCGAGGCAGGAAATTAAAGCGTACTATGGTGGGATTCAAACAAGAAATACAGGAAATTTCGTCTCTCCTTTGGTACTTTTTTAATGACCTTGTAATATTCCAATATTGCTTATCAATGTCCACTTTCAATGAATCTTCTGAAAATTATGGATACTTAGAAGACTATTGGGAAATTCCAGAATATCATATTGTTGTCAAGATTCGTATCTTCTTCAAACGTCATAATTAATCATTCAGAAGGAAAATAAAGCCCAGCAGCAAATACATATGATGACACTCTCATTCTCAATTTGTTCAGTCAAGTTCTTGGACCTTCTCTGGATAACTTCAAGTGGAAAAACTATCAGAACAAAAGTTATGGAGCGATCCTTTCCTACATCTGTAGTTATCAATCCCCAAAAAGCGTCGGTCTTTGCGAGGCAGGAAAGTGGAGCGTGTGTTGGTGGAATTCTATCCAAATAAGAAATATAGGAATTTTGTCTCTCCATAAGTACTTTTTCCCAATAACTGGTAATAGATATCTTGCTTATCAATGTCCAATTTCAATGGATCTTATGAAGATTATGGATACTGAGAAGACTATTGGGGAATTCCAGAAAAATTCATATTGTTGTCAGGATTGCCATTATCTCCAACCGTCATCATTGATAATTAAGAAGGAAAATGAAGCCCAGCAGCATATGATGACACTCATTCTCAGTTTGTCCACTCAAGTTCTTGGATCTTCTCTGGATAACTTCAAGTTGGAAAACTATCCGAACAAGAGTTATGGAAAGATCCTTCCCTACATCTGTTTTTGTCATCTACGTTAATCCTCTATAACCTTGGTCGGTCTCTGCGAAACATAGAAATGTAGCATATACCTATGAGATTCTACCAAAAGAGAAAATAAAAGAAATTTCATCTCTCCATTGGTACTTTTCTAATCACCAATCTAGCTTATCACTATCCAATTTCAGTGAATTTTCTGAAGATAATGGATACTAAGAAGACATTGGGGAATTCCAGAATGAGCCATACTGTTATCAAGAGCCGTATCAGCTCCAATCGTCATCATTGATAATTTAGAAGGAAAATAAAGCCCAGCAGCAAACACATATGATGACACTCTCAATCTCAATTTGTTCACTCAAGTTCTTGGATCTTCTCTGGATAACTTCAAGTTGGAAAACTATCCGAACAAGAGTTATGGAGAGATCCTTCCCTACATCTGTAGTTATCATCTACGTAAATCCCCGATAACCTCGGTCGGTCTCTGCAAGGCAGGAAACTGAGGCGTATGCCGGATACGTAGATACAATAAATTTGCCGTTTCTCAATTTCCAAGGTAAGGTAGTGAATCAAACTGGCGGCAGCGGTGGAGGTTGAAGATTTATAGCAGCCGCATACGGCCAAATAAACGGTTCGAATAATCGATTTGCTCGTTGCCTGATGCGACCTGAATATTCTGCAGAAATCGTATTGTCTCTAGGATTCTTGCTGGAGCAAGAATCTTCACATTAAAGCCAAGACCTTTATTGGGTGCAGATCAATATACCAGACATCACAACCACTCATTTTGAGATTTACTTTAATCTAATACACTTCTTGTGGATAATTTCATAATTATTGTTGAAATTATGCCTGAATTCCTTAAGATGATTAGCATATGTCGAATGTACAGAATTGGATATATAACCCCTTTGGTATTCTTGGACACGTTTCTTGAATGATCTACCAGTCTGGCCAATGTATACTAAAGGGCAATCTTTGCAAGTCAACTTGTAGACTCCGGATTTATTTTCTTTATTTGTACGATCCTTATTGTTTTTTATGTAGGTACTAAGGTTATTAATTGTCTTAAAAGCCGCGTTATAATTGAAACAACTTTTGAAATATTTAGATATATTTTCAGATAATCCATTGACATGAGATAACGAAAAATATTTCTGTGTATTGTCCTCTTTTATGATTGGGTACACGAGATTTAATGCCATTTTCTTTTGTTTATTGGATATCATTTTGTTACAATCCCTTTCTTATAGACAAAAAAGGGTTATATATCCAATTCTGTACATTCGACATATGCTAATCATCTTAAGGAATTCAGGCATAATTTCAACAATAATTATGAAATTATCCACGTTGAAAGCAAAATTTCTAGATTAACACTTTTAGAAATTCTTGAAATCAACAGGTATAATGCCCGTAAAATCCTTTTGAACGAACAAACAGATGTCGATCATTCTCCATTACTGAATATTTTTCCTTAATGGCATTTTAAGCGGCAAACTCCAATAAACACCTAGAGTTTTTATGACTTGTGCTTCCATTATTTGGTCACGTACCTAAAAATGTATTTAAACTCGGTTACACTGAATACCATCAGACAGTACAATGTAATACCTGAAGAAGCCACATCGTGGTGAAACAATTGTTGTAGTAGTACAAACATTTTTGTGGAAATAAATTACTGTCTCATATACATTTTTTTAATTAAATGATTTTTGGTTATTATTAATTATCAGTATTGATTAGAAAAGTGTACTTTTGAATGGGTTAATTTTCATTATGGAATAAAGTTAAAGGTATGAATAAGTTTGAGTCTGAATACTTATTAGATCACCCTTGTATCTAGTTGCTTGTATTGGGTGTTGCCATATTAAATATTATTAATTTCGATATGATTTTTTAGAAAAGGTTCAATTTGAATTTTTAATGAGTTTAGTTTTAAAATATTTATTGAATCAAAGTAATTTGAAATATAAAAATCTGTGACTATTAAACTAACCTACCCTATGTTCTACTGACCTTTATTCTAAATGTCGTTATTCTAACGTAAACAAGCAATGATTTGATTTTGAAATTAAATTTAAAATAATTACAGAAATAAACTTATTTCTTTCTACCTGTCGTTAGTTTGATCATCAATTAACAATGTTCTTTTTATGTTTGCTTTGTTCTATTTCAGGGTTTTAGTTCTTGAATAATGTTTCGGGAATGTTCTGATTTCCCAGCCCACTTCGTTGATTGCTTCTTTTGGATTTAAATTGTTGAATTCTTGATTTATATGTGGGATATTTCTATTTAAAACACTCGGGTAACGTATTTGTTGGTCAAATTTCCATTCACAATAATAATATTAATTTCTTTTTAGGTTTTGGTACCGGATTATTTAATAGAGAAATTCTTTAATCACTGCGACGTGTTCGCGCTATGGAGTATTTCAATACTGTTTGATGTTTTTCGTGATTTCTCTTTTTATAGTTTTCACGAAAAATTTAATTCCAAAGCTAACTAGCTTCAGCCAAAATTATTGAAAAAGGATGCTTTCGATGATTTTACCAAAATTTACACTATTTCTAGGTTTAAAATCATTCTAAACACTCCATTTAAATTTTTCAGTATTCATTTACCCAAAGTATTTTTCGTTGATCGATGTTATATTTTATTGAATATGAATTATTTGAGTACTGACGAAGCAAATTCTCTCTTGAAACATGTTTTTCAGTAATGTTTTTACATATCCTGTGATTTTATAGAAAATAACTTAGTAAGATATACAATAATATTGAATATTCTAAGTAAGATAGTTTTATGATGAAATTCTTAAGATTATGTTAAACATTTTTGAAAGATATTTGTTTTCATAGATTGATCAGCAGAAACAGAATTTTGTCTACTCAAAATATTTCATTTATAGAATTTTGGTTAACAATTTTTATTTATTGGATTTTGTTATATCATTTGGATGCCTTATAATGAATATTTATATCATATGTCGTTTGATATAAGTTGACATTATTTTAATTTAATTCCTGAAGTTATAATTATTGAATATAATTTTTTTAAATTAAATATGTAGAAGGCTAATATTAAAATATTTAAATAATTTCCATGAATAGTTTCTTCTAGACCACTGGTGAAAAAAAGAACTGCTAACAAGATGGTTTATTGGTAGAGATATGTAAATGACATAATTGTAGGCTTTAAAGGTACCAACAGAAAACTTGAAGGTTTTCTCCGTTACTTGAATTCATTACGTGAAAGTATTGAGTATACAATGGAAGTAAAAACTGAAGACGCATTGAATTATTTGGATTTAGCAAGAACTTGTCAATAACAATGATTCTTATTGCTGAACTGAAAGCAGTGCAGACCCTCGTTTCGATCGAAGCGTTTCCTCGCTATCCACTGCCATTGAGAGAACAGTCGTTTATTCGTCATTTCATCGCGCTGAGGTTTTGATTTTTCCATTGCTCCACGGGAGATTTGTGCTTATCTAGATAAACATTGAATTTCCTATGTTTCCAGCTGTCTTTTTCATATCACTATAACGAACACCAATATGAGTCAGTGATATTTTCAGCAATTTAAATGGTATGACCCAAAGTGACGTAAGATTGCAGTAACAAAATCTACCTAGAATCCTAACTCCTAACTCGCACAAGCTGAAAAAGCTTTTGAAAGATCCCTAAGGAAGATCTAGGAGTATCAGGATAATTAAAAAAAAAAACATAGGATATTTGTTCCATGGTGTTCAAGAGCATATCATTCAAATAATGATTTCCTTCAGTTGACGATGAGGTGGAACCAACCAATAGATCCTTATCTGCAGGATTCCTGAAGTTTGTCAATGAAAGTAACAAACTGAAAACTACCCGTAAATTGCAACCTTCTCGACACTAATGGAATGACTTAGAGCTCTATCGATATTTTTGATATCGGACTGTTTCTGAATAAAGGATGTCTTCCGGCTAGAGGTCGAGCTGCGTTAACGATTTCAAATGCATACATGTAAATCCGGCAAATCCAGTCGACAGAGTGAATGGGGTTGAGGGGAGGATGCGTCAGCTAAATCTTCATTTGGGATGTAACGTGTTTTTGATCGAGCTTCTCGAACGATCTTCCTTTGAGAAGGCCAGAGACGTAATAGGGGACACTCTGTCGTCATCGAGAACCAAACCTATTACTTTGGAGTTTGATTATTGAAGATTCTTCAAGAGTTGAACTCAGTTTTTCACTGGTCATCTTTTTTACTTCATTCAACTGGGAAAATTTTATTTGATGAACATATAACAGAATAATACCTGGAGTTAATTCTCCAGAACATCTACAGATTTAAATCTAAATAAATCTCATGAAAACATTGGCAATTGTCAATATATATATATATATATATATATATATATATATATATATATATATTAATATATATTATATATATATATAATATATAATAATAATAGAGAAATTTTTTGTATTATATGACATGGGCGTGGCGGTTACATAATGCCGAGTTTAAGTCGTATCTTTTTTCATTGTATATTTCTGTGATATAACCCAATTTTAGTATAGGCCATGCTTATCCCAAAATTTGTTAGTTGTTGCAGAAATGTTTACTGATGAAAAAGGTATTTTTATATGTTTTTAAATGATCATTTCGTTTATTCAAATAACTCCTTACTGACGAGATTTTGGATCAGAATTTATCAGGTTCTTTCTCTGGAGGATGTGCAATATATTCTTCGAAAAGGGAAAATAAAAGAAAGCCTTTTTGAATTATATGTTGAATATTTTTTGGTGATGGAGCTCGTGATTCTTTAACATCCAATCTAAACATATATGTATAAGGTGATGTCTAAATAATATGGTCAATATTTTATATTTCTCTCGATTTTTTATTAGTTAATTTCCACCACATGTGATGATAATATTTATGTCTATAAAGTGATACAGTGTATTTAAGATATGTTTTAAAATTTGATTCTTAATGTTTTCAGGAGATTTATTCAGATTAAAATCTGTAGAGGTTCTGGAGAATTGATTCCAGATATTATTTTGTAATATGCAAATACTTCTTCATAGTAATTTTCAATTCAACGTAAAATAGATTACTAAAAAATGAATCTATTATTTTTGCTCAATACTTTAGTTAAGGCGTAAACTTCCACTCTATGAAATCTCATGCACATTATTTTATACTTCAATATATTTCCTGTACTTTTTCAAATGTAGTACTCATTTAATCCCTGTATTCCAATATAGTCCACATATCTCTAACTCCAAGTTTTCGCACACAGCCTACTTATATTGGTTATATCTTAAGGAATGCAATGCAACGTTGATTCCGAAAAACATAGATTATTTTGATATATTGGCAATATTTCTAACCAGCTCCATAATCTATAGGCAATTTCAATCTCATTAAAATTCCATTTGCAATAAACCAATTGCAAATTTAATATATTTGGGATTGCTGGATTTGGGTTAAATATCTTCTATAATTTGTTGTCATTTTAGAGGTAGCTTCATAATACCTTCTCATAAAAGTCTTGGTTCATAATCATCTCTTGATCCCAATTTCTTGTCACTCAGGTTTTTCAATGCGAGAAGATGGTAATCGCTTGATGCCAGGTCTGGACTATTAGGTGGATGCATTAAAACTTCCTAGCTAATCTCCCGAAGTTTCTGCCGAGTATGTGGCCTGGCGTTGTCCCGATGGAACAAAACACGTCTTCTATTGGTCAATTCTTGTCAATCGCAAATGTGCGAATTGGTAATGGAAAATTCATGAGAATGATATGGTGCTGCAACCGTTACCGTGGCTTACCTTCCTCTTCACAATGAAATAAACATCCATTGATTTCTCTCCAAATATACTCGTTTTTCTAATATGAAAATGAAACCTCTTATTAGAGCTCTTTACATTAGGAATGTTATATAACCACACAAATTTCCATAGCTTCAAATTTCAGTTTTTACGCGATTCAGTGCCTGAATCCGATCCTGCGTCAGGCCAGCATCTCACTCCAAGAAGTTAGCTTTGTAAGGATTTTCTCTAGTCCCTCTAGTACTCGGAAAAGCCGGAAACTCGTTCAGTTTTCATATGTATATACTCCTCTCCTTAAGTCAACTTTATTTATACATTCGCCTTCTGATTTATACCGTGCCAAAACTAAATTATAGACGTTTGTGAATAATTCAACAAACGAGTCGCTAAACGTGCAGTCATCAACTGTTATCCACCTCCAGAATAACATTTTCACATACAGAGATCACGAAATACTTTCGGAAAATGACCCGGTTCATAAATGTCATTTATGCATTTAAGTTTCTTTGCTATTTCTTACTTGAATTGTCAATTATTTTTATTACTACCTGTAATTTTCTAATTCTCATCCGACAATGGTCTTAAACGAGTAGGTTGGATTCACTGATGGAGGTAATTCTGTAAATTTTGCACTGGTTGGACCTTTTGAGCCTTCATATCGGGGTATTTATGCAATATTCTCCTCAGAAGTACGAGGAATGTTCCGTTCTTGAGCTCGATGACAGATGATGTTGATCGATGTTCAGCTACATTCTGGGCTACAGCAGCAGTGTTTTTAGGCGTGCTCACTGGACGAGAACGTGAACGGGTTTTTTTATCAAATAAATATTCACTTCACACTAGCAAATTGATTCACAAACTCCCGTGAGGGCATTTCATTTTTATTGAATTTTTCACGTAAATTTCTAACAGTTTGGATAGAAGATTCACCACTTTAGAAAAAAGTTTTTAATACTATATATGTACATACACCGCACATGAAGGGTTCAAAACATTCTTCAAGAAAACAATATCCAGAGAATGAACTGGCCAGCAAACTCACCAGAAATGAATCCAATTGAGCACGTATGGGATTACTTAGGGACAGCAATATCCAATCGCCAAAACTCACCTTCAACTTTTCAGGAATTGATTTTAGTCCTTCAGGAAGAATGGAACGATATGCCTGAAAATTTCATTAATGACTTGATTCGTGGGATGCCTAGGCGTATTGTGCAGTTGATTGAAAGAAGAGGTGGTAATACGGACTATTGCATTTGGATTCAGTTGTGGAATAACTATAATTAATCAAAAATATATAATCGATAAATTTAGATTTTTTCCTATTTTGTCTCATCCTGAATAAGGCAAAGAGTAACAAACAAAGATTTCCTATCAAATATATTGCAGTTGAAATAGAGGAAAATATTCATCTCATTTCCGAACATAGATTGTTTATTTCTTGAGATACCTAGGGCCAATACTTTTGAAGATGTGTGTATATGAATTCGAAAGCTCAGATTTGGTTGGATGTGGATACCTAAGAATTTAATGCTCGAATCATTGTTTGGACTATTAAATACTGAGTCTTTTCTTCATTCATTTTGGAGTTGTTAGCATGAAACAATTCCTCTGCTTGTACAAGTGTGCATAATGATTCATTTCAAAGTTCCTTTTCATCTACAAAAAGTACGGTACCGTCTGACTGGACATTTGCTGGTAAGTAGTTTATGTATAGTAGAAATAATATGGACCCAAGAATGGACCCCTGAAGCACTCCAAACTGTACGTGTTTCCATTCTGAACTACTTTCTCCTCTAATCACTTGATGTCTGTTCTGTAGATAGCCTCTATCAACTCCAATGTTATTATTCTGATGTCATATCGCTGTAATTTCTGTATCAACACTTCTTGCTTTATGGAGTCGATTGTTTCACTTAGGTCGCATTCTACAATTTGCTTCTTTTCTTCTTAAAAAATGATTTTTCTATTTCTAGTAGTATAGATGTTATTGCTGAATTTGTTATTTTTTGACCCATGTTGTGTCCCGCAAATAATATTATACTTTTGAAGGAGGCCAGACAGTCTATCTTTGATGGCCATTTCAATTACTTTAGAAAGACTTGGAAGCAAAGAAATAGGTATATAGTGTGTCGGTTTGTTCTTACCACCCTTGAAAATAGGAGTTATTTTCGTTCTTTTCATCTGCTGTGGTAAATATCCTTCATTGCAACATTTGGTTTTAATGATGGCAAGTGGTTCTGCGATGCTTGATATTACTCGCTTCAGCACAAGAGGATACAGTCGTATTAGTAGAGAATATCCTAATTAATGGACTAGAAATCTGAAATAGAACAACATTCAATAAACGACTTAAACTAGCTCGTGTTATTTTCTAAAGTCTTTCCAGTATTTTCTTCTGAAAATTCGGGATTTTACAGGAGGCCATCTGAAGGATCCAACAATGCCCCTTCGCAACCGGACCGGACTGGATCAGCTCATCATTATTTCGAACACGAAAAATGATCCTCTCCCGGAGAAACAACCCCTCTAAAGAAGGCAATATGCGTGCCCATCTCTCGGACGTGAGAGCGACGGCGGCAGCTCCTTGCGGTCGCCCCCGAAACGGCTGGGGGCGGCCGGCTCAACAGACCCCCGAACACGCATCCCTCGCGCCGCCAGCCTTGATTGGCTCTGGCTTCACTAATCCCACTTTAGCCCCGACGGCCGCCCGGCTCTGGCCCCTCACACACCCCCGACGCTCCGACGTCGCCCGCCGTCTCCCCGCCGCCTCTGCATGCGCGGAATTCTAAATAATTTACTGCCAATTATTATCGAAACGCGAAATTTGAATCAATATCGTTTAGGGGACCGTACGGCGGCGTGAAGGGGTTGTTAAGGTGGACGCAGGGGTTTGATTGGGAAATCATCGCGAAAGGGGTGTTATCGATTCGGATGTCAATTCTTCTTCGGAGAGTTTTTCGCAAACATGAGGAAATACTCAAACATTAAAATTAAAATCATGATTATGGCTGCAGAATCATAGACAACCCATAATTACCCATGTAATGAAAGAAGAAATAACTTATAATAGTTTTCTATCACTTTTCAATACTGTAAGTCACTCGAGTTTCATAGTGTTTACCACATCTTCAAACTGAATAAAACAAATTATATCTCAACGATTATAATTAAATAACATTCAATTGAATGAAATGAATTACACCTTCAGTAAATATCTTACAATATTTTTATATCAGGTGTTTTTTTTAGAGTGATAGAACTTTCGATAGGGATAACTGTGATTTGACAGAAGTTAAAAGCCATGTTATTTTGACATTTCTGTTCAGTAAGCATTAACAAATTATCATGGAAAGACTCACGCCGCAACAACGTTTACAAATTGTTGAAATTTATTTTCAGAATCAGTGTTCTATTCGACAAATTTGTAGAGCACTTCGTGTAAGTTATGGTTTACATAATCGTCCATCAGAGCAGCTTATTCGTCGAACTATCGATAGATTTCGGACAACATTTTCTCTACTCAATGCAACAACAACAAGACAAAGAACTATACGTACAGAAGAAAATATCGCTGCTGTGAGTCATAGTGTTGATGATGAACCAAATTTGTCTATTCGTCGACGTTCACAACAAGTTGGACTCTATGCATCCACCACATGGAAAATTTTACGTAAATATCTTGGTCTACACCCATACAAGATCCAACTAATTCAAGAACTGAAGCCACTCGACCATAATAAGCGTCATTTGTTTACTGATTGGACCCTAGAACAGCTTGATGTTGATCCACTTTTTTATCGTAAAATTGTACTTAGTAATGAAGCTCGTTTCTGGTTGAATGGCTATGTAAACAAGCAAAATTGCTGTATATGGAGTGAAAAAAATCCTCAAGAAGTTCTGCAGGTTCCATTGCATCCTGAAGAATGCACTGTATGGTGTGCTTTACTCGCTGTAGGTATCATCGGTCCAGATTTCTTTGATGCTGAAATATTCTGAAAATGGCTGAAGAGCAGGTATTATCTGTAAAACCGGTGTACAAATTATATTTACAATAGTTTTAAATTATGTTTATTTCTATTATAGTTTTTCTGAATTTTCGTTTATTCTTTATCCCTAAAGTAAATATATTTTATTTGAATAAAGCTGCTATTCATTCAGACAGTGCTAAATTTTTTTGTACATCTTCATTTGGTGGTTATATAAATAATATCTCTCATTATTTTTTCGAAAGTAAACAATCTAAGATGAAATTGAAACAAAGAATTTTTGTAACGTATTTGATTGCCTCGAGATAAAATTGATGGTTTATTTTGAAATTTATCTCCTTTTTTTCAGTTATCTCATATATTTTGATTGAATTTAGGATCACGTGCATAATGATCAATTTCTGACCTGAATATGTTTTATTTAGCATAATTACCATCAAAATGAAGTCCCCCTGCTAAAAAAAATGTTTGTCATTGACAACATCTTATTTATGTTTTTAGGAAATCCGACAACTAGAATTACTTTGTAACCAGCTATCGATAGATAGCTCCAAGATCCAACTGATTCAAGAACCAAAGCCGCTTGACCATAGTAAGAGTCGTTTGTTTGCTTATTGGGCCCTAGAACAACATGAAGTTGATCCACTTTTTTATCGTAAAATTGTGTTTAGTGATGAAGCTCATTTCTGGTTGAATGGATATGTAAACAAGCAAAATTGCCGAAAATGGAGTGAAAATAATCTCCAAGAAGTTCTGCAGGTTCCATTGCATTCTGAAGAATGCACTTTATGGTGTGCTTTACACGCTGGAGGCATCATCGGTCCATATTTCTTTGACGCTGGATGTTGGAGCTAATGTTACAGTGAATTGTGCTCGTTACAGATCGATAATCAATGATTATTTGTTTCAAAATTTTAATGGTACCGGCCCAGAAGTGTTTTGGTTCCAACAAGATGGTGCTTCAACCTCATGCTGCTATCGTAATTGAAAGAAAGATTTGGCAATAACATTATTTCGAGAAATGGTCCAATGAATTGGCCTCTAAGATCATGCGACATAACTCCACTGTATTATTTTCTTTGAGGTTATGTCAAGTCATTGGTTTATGCTGTTAAACCTGAAATAATGGACTCTTTGGAAGCCAACATAACTCGTGGTATTGATGAAATAAGGCCTGAATTACTCAAAAACGTTGTCCAAAATTGGTTTGGCCGAATGCGGTTCCTCAGAGGTAGTCGTGGTGGACATATACCGAAAATTTTTGGCTTCAATCTGAAGTTCTATCACTCTAAAAAAAACACCCGATATTACTAACGTAACATCCGAAAACCTGTATATCTGCGGATGGAACTCATGCTTTTTGCAGTTTGAATACAGAGTTCGCGATATGTTGCCAAAGCTTCACCGTCATCAAAGGTCTAGATGAATAGGATAAACTAACAAACCGTCCAATAAATAGAGCCGAAAATCCGCCCAAAATCTATTACAACAAGGAATAAAAACCGCGAAATCCCTGAAAAATTCCGTAATCACCGAACGAGCAACCTGTGGCGTCAGCCGATCGCGTCCCGTTAGTTTTTAAATATAGATATAATAGAAAGGTTTCCATCGGAAAGCCATTAGATTTAAATAGGTTGTTAATTCGAGCCGGGAGCTTTTAAATTCGCACGAAATTGAAACAAAAACCTCGGCTTTGCCGGTAAAGCCCCGGTCGCACGTCGACGCGTCTAAATCTCATTGGGATTATTACCGATCTGCCCTGATCCGACGTACGGTGGTGCGTTTATTTCGGGGTTAGTCGACAGTTTTATTGGGCAGTTTCTTTGCGGATCTGGTCTTGAGGAGGATTTCTTTAATTTTTACGTTAATGTCTGATTAATGTTGAGTTTCAATCATTAAATGAGTGATGACATGTTCAAACTACTACTAATAATATTTCGTCACCGTTTACTTGTTCCTATGTTTGTAATTTAGTGAATTTACATTAGCTAAAATTGGTTTTTGAGTATGTTAAATAATATTTTATCTGTAATATCGGCAGAACTTGCATTGCATAATCTAGTCGGAAAATTAAACCAATCTCTCGATAATCGAGAGATAGCACTAAAAGCGTTTCTGGACATTGAAGGTGCTTTTAACAATACGCTGCCAGCTTCTCTCGCTGAGGCTATCGCTGCGAGAGAAATCGACCCACTAATCTGTAGATGGATACAGGCTATGCGGCAGAACAATAACGATCTCATACCAGGATGAGGTATTCTCTCACCCTTACTGTGGACCCTTCTCGTTGATGACCTGCTAGCGATCATTTCGCGGTGGGGAGTCGACGTTCAAGCATTTGCTGATGACCTGGCAATCATAGTGGAAGGTAAACCGGAGGTGACGATATCGGCCGTCCTTCAAGAGATACTGAACACTATTGACAAATGGTGTATAAGGGAAGACATGTCTCTTAACCCGCAAAAGGTAGTTATAGTACCATTCACTAAAAACCGTAAGTTAAATGGTTTAGAACCGCCGACTATCCGTGGTGGAATAATACAATTCTCATTTGAGGCAAAATACCTGGTAATAGTCCTGGACAAGATCCTCACCTGGAATGCACACCTGGATAAAGTGTGTCATAAAGTCAGAATGGGTTTCTGCACTTGCAGGCGAATCTGTGGTAAAACCTGGGTGCCCAGGAAGATGTACTGGCTATACACTATGGTAATTAGACCACGGATAGTGTATGGCGCTGTAGCGTGGTGGAAGAAAGGTCAACAAACGGTTGGCGAACAAAAGCTCACCCGACTACAGAGACAGGCTTGCCTTGCAATTACAGGTGCATTTTGCACCACACCCACGGCAGCCATGCAGGTCCTACTTAATCTACCACCCCTGCACCTACTCGTGCAGAGGGAGGCGGAACCACATACAAACTATATCAATTGGCGATTGACAGGCCAGAGGCAATAGTGATGGGAGGCTCAGAACCTCTGGACGAGCTTTTAACGAACAGTATCCTATCGATGCCCTCGGATCTAATGTCAAAAATCACGAGCCAGGAACGGAATTTCAATGTAATCGTCCCCAGCCGGGACGAATGGACCCAGCATGCTGAGGTTCTATTGAGAACCGACCTTGGCTTGTTCACAGACGGCTCGCGAACGACGAACTGAACAGGAGCGGGAGTCTATGGGAGTAAACCGAGAATTAACATCTCATTGAGTCTCCGTCAAAACGCAACCATATTCGAGGCAGAAATATTTGCCATTGAGACCGCGGCGGAACTGCTGATAAAACGGCAAATCCACCACGCTAAAATCAAAATATTTACTGATAGTCAGTCAGTACTAAAAGCTCTGGAATCCAGCTGTTTTACATCCAAAACAATCTGGAGTTGCCGCACGGCTTTAAACAGGCACGGTATGTATAACGGAGTCACTCTGGTTTAGATACCGAGCCACTCAAACTATTTGGGTAACGAGGAGGCGGATCGGCTGGCATTTGCTGGAGTTGCGCTGCCTCTGGTAGGACCGGAACCATTCCTGGGAATACCACATGACGTGGCTAACGAGGCGATAACAGGCAGAATGAACTCAAGGCTAGAGTCTTTCTGGCGGAGCCATTCTGGCCTAAAACATCCGAAATTGTTCCTTGGAACAGCTTCGAACAAAAAGATGGCGAACCTAGCGCTTGCTCTGGATAGGGCCAAACTAAGAACACTTGTCGGAATTATGACAGGTCACTGCAGACTGAAAGCACATTTGCACAAAATTGGTCTGGCTGAAGACAATGAATGCAGGCTGTGTCTTGAGGACACCGAAACAGCCATGCACATCGTCTCAGAGTGCCCAGCGGTGAGTCGCATCAGATTCGAGGTCTTTGGCCAGGCTTTTATAGCCTACAGTAAACTGAAAAAATTACCCCTGAAGAAGATTATCGGTTTTATCCAAAAACTGGATCTCGTCGGAGAGATATAAATTAGGGGTGAACCACAATAGTCTGTGCGGACGCAGTGGTAGGGTGGACAGACGCCCGCTCGCCATAAATAAAAATAATGTTAAATAATCCTTGAGTACGCAAAGGTACGTCGCAACTGCGCTGCGCAATATGCTGGTTTTTGTAAACCAATAGGTCTATGACTAAGAAAAGTGCAAATTTTATGTTCCAATCAGTGCGATGTGCGGGGCTAAGGCATGAATTCGGAAGAAAATGTTGTCCAATCTTTGGCTCTTCTTCCATACTCCTTATACAAGGTGTCCAAAAAGATTATCGATTTTTGGTTGAATGGTTTATTCTTCTGAGTTCTACCCCCTGTAAAAAAATTTCAACTTTGAAAGTTCCCTGTTAGATAATAATAACTGTTCTGTATTGATAACAGTTATCAACAGGCAATCGACCAAAGTCCTTCAGCTTACAATAATTTCAAATTACATTTTGACGAACAACACTAATAACAAAAAAAATTGATGGCTTCTTAGTTTCTGTAATAATGTGAAAGTTGAGAATCCATCCGTTTCTGGTCCTTGGTTCATATCGTATTTTCATATAATCTAATTCATCCAGCCTCTGCATGAAACTCATGTTCAATTTTTTTATATGGTCACTCATGGGTTGTATCCTTGTTCTCAAGTATTGGGAGAACCCTATTCCAAATGAAAAACTGTTTCTTAATCATTTTACGAGTAAAGAATTCAACATAACCTGAATATATTTTCGGCACGCCTTTGAAGTAGATAACGAATTGATAAAAGACAAACAAAGTGAATAAACGGTATAAAATAAAATAATAAGAAAAGGTTTTCTACTTGATTGAAGGATCATTACAAAAATGGAATATCGAAACAGATTTAATCTGTGAGTCTCCTATAATTTTAATTTCAAAAAATTTTATTCAAAAACTTTTATGATTGAATTAATGTCTTATCAGCACAGCTTAAATTTAATAGACATATAAAATCAAAACTATATTGGGTGTTTTTTTAGAGTGATAGAACTTCAAATTGAAATAAAACACATTTGAATTAAGATTGAAGCTAATTTTTTTTATTCGAAAGATAATTTCATGACATTTATGTTTTAAAAATAATTTCCGGCATATGTCCACCACGACTAGCTCTGAGGAACCGCATTCGACCAGAATTTTGGACCACTTTTTCGAGTAATTCAGGCTTTATTTCATCAATAACACGGCTTAGGTTGTCTTTCAAAGCGTCTATTGTTTCTGGTTTATCAGCATAAACCAATGACTTGACATAACCCCAAAAAAAAATAATCCACTGGAGTTATGTCGCATGCTTTTGGAGGCCAATTAATTGGACGATATCTCGAAATGATGTTGTCGCCAAATCTTTCTTTCAATAAATCAATTGTTACAGTAGCAGCGTGAGGTGTAGCACCATCTTGTTGGAACCAAAACACTTCTGGGTCGATACCAATCAAATTTTGAAACAAATAATCATTGATCATCGATCTGTAACGAGCACCATTCACTGTAACATTAGCTCCAGCATCGTTTTTAAAGAAATATGGACCTATGATGCCTTCAGCGTGCAAAGCACACCATGAGTGCATTTTTCAGGATGCAATGGAACCTGCAGAACTTCTTGAGGATTGTTTTCACTCCATGTACGGCAATTTTGCTTGATTACATAGCCGTTCAACCAGAAATGAGCTTCATCACTAAACACAATTTTACAATAAAAAAGTGGATCACTTTCAAGCTGTTCTAGGGCCCAATTAGTAAACAAACGACGCTTATTATGGTCAAGTGGCTTCAGTTCTTGAATCAGTTGGACCTTGTATGGGTGTAGACCAAGATCTTTATGCACATTTTTCTATGTGGTGGATGCAAAGAGTCCAACTTGTTGTGAACGTCGACGAATAGACAAATCTGGATCATCATTAACACTATGACTTACAGCAGCGATATTTTCTTCTGTACGTACAGTTCTTTGTCTTGTTGTTGTCGTTGCATCGAGTAGAGAAAATGTTGTCCGAAATATATCAATAGTTCGACGAATAAGCTGCTCTGATGGACGATTATGTAAACCATAAATTTCACGAAGTGAACTCTATAAGTTTGGCGAATTGAAGACTGATTTTGAAAATAAATTTCAACAATTTGTGAACGTTGTTGCGGCTTAGTGAACAGAAATGGAAAACATAGAATACCTTGTATTTTAAAGTTACTGTGTTCAAACGAGGATACTACGGGGTCTTAGAGGTAAATTATTTATTGTCAATTGATTTTATTTTTTAAATGTGAAGTAGGACTAATGAAGACCTGCATTCTTATTGTTTTTTGAGGATGTGATACATGTTTGGAGAGGTTTTTGAGGTAACATATTTAAATATATTTAATATTTCAAGTGAATTATTTTTTTGAGAAGTATTGAATTGTATCAGTCCTTACTTGGTGAAAATCCATATTAAATAATATTGAAATAAGGTTATTCTGATTTTCACAAATTTTTATTGTTATATTCACAACAATTGTTTCGCTATTCAAAATGTGATCTTACCTGATGGTGCTACTGTGATAGCGAAACAATTGTTGTGAATATAACAATAAAAATTTGTGAAAATCAGAATAAGCTTATTTCCATATTATTTTTTGAGAATTTTTCATAATTATTTTCTGTATTTTTGAAAAGGAATCAGTTTTCATTATTGTAAGATCAGAAACAAAATTTTGTCTTCTTCAAATATTTATTTTTTAATTTTAATTGACAATTTATGTTTGCTGGGTTGTCTATTCCATTTGATATTATATATTGAGTTTTGATTATGGGACATTGATTTAATTCCAAACGTTTTTGAATAAATTTTTTCAAATTAAAATTATAGGAGACTAACAGATTAAATCTGTTTTGATATTCAAACTTTGAAACGATATTATTTTTCCGCGGCCTTCTTACCTGTATATAGCCTTATGAGACAAACGTCGAAACCTAAATTCTGAAAGTGGGTTGAGGAAAATTTTTCGACCGCACAATTTTAACCCTTATGTTAGTAACCAACTTTACCGACGTCTTTTAGCAACCGGATAACCGGGTTCCCACAGATCTGAATATTAAAAATTTTGTTTATTTTATTCTAAACATTTTTTTCTTTAACTATGAATAGTTAGTGACAATTAAACAAAAAAAATAATAATAATAATTTAGAATTGTGAATCAAATCTAAAACCAGTCAGACACGAGAGCAGTATTCCACAGTTTTTGGATTTCACGAAAAGGTTACCATGTGTTCTTATGTTTCTAAAAAAAATAAAGCTGTCATTCTGTTATCTACAATGCATTCAGATGCATCAGGTGGTGATGACGCTAAGCAAAAACCAGAAATTATAAATTTTTATAATAGATATAAAGCTGGCGTTGACACAATGGACCAAATGGTCCGAAGGTACACAAGTCAACGACGATCTTCGAGATGGCCAATGGCATTGTTCTTCAACATGCTAGACATTTCTTCACTTGCATCATATATAATTTATTACGAAAATAATAAAATGATTGCCAAAAAACGACAGAACGTCGTCAATTTATGCGGAAGCTAAGTGAAGAACTAGCATTGCCGATGATTGAACACCGTACGGCGAATCCGCAAATAATGCGTCACTTCTCAACAAAGATTGCTGTTGAAAGTATTTTAGGTCATGCATTAGCAGAAACAATCGAGATAAATCCTGGTCCGGTGGTTGAAAAAGATAAAACCGGAAGAAAAAAATTGATAGGATCTTGTCATGTGTGCAATGCCTTGCCAATAAAAAGACGGCGAAAGACTCGTAAGAGCTGTGCCAATTGTCACCAGCCAGTATGTGATGAGCACTCAATTAATCTCATACAATGTGTTAAATGTCAGGTTTAATTTCATTAATTATGAAAAAATGTAATATTTCTTTATTTTTTCCAATAAAATTTAGTTGCAACCATTTATAGAAACCATTTTCAATTTATTTTCTATTCTTTCCATTGTGAGTACCCGGGTATCCGGTTGCCAATGGGGCGATAGCCGAAGTTTAAGCTTATTTAAAAAAAAGAATAAAAAATAGATAAATTAAATGCACTCACGACTAGCTTTCTTTTGAGTTGAAGAACGACGATTCGAGAGCTTAAAATAAAATATTAAATATTCTTTAAGCTATTCATACAGTGGGTGGGTACCCGGGTACCCGGTTACTAACACAAGGGTTAAAGGTTCTTTTTCATTTCATGTGGAACAAAGTGTAAATAAAGCATTTTGCCACGGGCCGTCGTTTAACCGGACAACTCGATTATCTCGGATCTTACTAATAACACTAATTTCCGATCGAAACAATCAGATGGAGGCAAACAGTGGCTATAATCGCGATTGGAAAACGACGCCACCTATCGGTCTACCTCGTTAAAACTAATTGACTATTTTGTAATTGTTTATTCTGCAAAGCTCCCGGCTGGATTGGTTTACATGTGATCCTGGACGTTGACTCTTCCAACCTGACGAAAGTGGACTTTGTCACGATGGCATGATCGTCCTTGGTAGGTATCTTTTTTATATAGAGAGAATCTATTAGAGATCTAGTAGTAGTGTGGGACTCACTAAATCTAATCTATGTTCTACGTTTTGGGCATTTAGACTATTGACAAGTAAACTCTTCTAGGGTTTTCTCACATGACGTGTTTTTGTGTTTTAGTTGATCATAGTTGATTTATCTTCTTCTCCCATTTGGGAAGTTTGTTGTTTTATTTGCCTTGTATTTTCTTGACTTTTTACTACATCTCTCTTAGCAGTTGATCTTTCGGCCTCCTATAATATATTTCCATCCTTTTTGCATCTTCTGTAGGGTCATAATCTACAAGTTTTTGGACCTCAACATTTGGATGTTGGCTCGTTTTTTAAATACTTTCTCAGCTTTTCTCATCATGAAATTGGTGATCGGTTTCCGTTTCAGGTCGTTATGAATCTGCTTGTTCCTCACGAACCATGGCACATTCACTGCTGATAGAATTAATTTATCTTCTGTGGCTTGTATTCGTTTGATGTGACCTTTGGCTGCAAAACCCCATGCTACCGATCCATAAGTGAGCTGTGGTCTTGCGATTGTCTCAATCATAGTCAGCTTCGTATTTCAGTTCATGTGACTCTTTCTGGTAGGTATCCGATGGATTTTTAGGGATCTGAAGGTTACTGTGGGATACTTTAAGGTTTAAGGTAACGGGTCGGCTATCTAGAGTTAGCATTTTAAAGTAGAAAAATAGACCAATAAGGGTAGAATTCGTGTCCTACCTCATCAAAGAAAAGGTTTTGAGAAATTGCTCAAAATTAAAGGGCATTAATATATCAGTTTCTAGATACCTAACAACAAAGGGAAGAACAGAAAACCATCAGGAAGCATTTGATACTTGCGAGACAGAAGGGAAAAAGCTGCTACATTAGGAATGGTAGATTATACATAGAGAAGATTCCGTACAGGGTGGAAGACCTACTGGAAATTGAGGTGCAGATGAAAGTTGACGATAGAAAAGTTAGTAGTGCCCCATCGACACCAATCATTCGTCTTAGCGAGAGAGTAAATATAGAATTTTGCCCACCAGATAAGAAAGTCGACATACACTCCCCTACTCCAAGGTCTACTATTGTTAAGAAGACGTCCAGCCGAATCTATAATAGACAGAAGACTATAACTGCAAAAACAATAAGGTGGATTACATTCTTGTGGTAGGTTGTCATATTATTTTTGTCAATTTTTTGCCTTGAAATTTATATATTATAATTAACCAAACAGAACACCTTGGTTTTGTAATGAAGTTAAGCAGCAATGCAGGAGAAAGAAAAAAGCCTACTTGAAGTACAGAAGTACCCAAACTTCCGAAGACTACCAGGAGTACAAAAGTACAGTACAGTTGAAAGATGTCATACACTTGCTTCATGACAGACAAATACCCTACAACATTGTGAAAACCATCGAAAATATAAACAAGGCTAACAAGATTCAAGCAGAAATTAATGGTGAAATAACAGAAGAAATAGACGTTGATATTGGCATCCGACAGGGTGATTCCCTGAGTCCTCTTCTCTTCAACATCATCATGGACGAAATAATTAAACACATAATCAAACTAAGAGGATACAAGTTTGGGAACAAGGAAATTAGAATACTTTGCTACGCCGATGATGCAGTATTGATCGCGGAGAACGAAGACGATCTTCAAAGACTGCTGCATCAGTTCAACATAATAGCAAAAAAGTTCGGAATGATTATATCGACATCAAAAACTAAATACATGACCACATCAAAGTTGCCACTTAGATGTAAGCTGGAAATTGATAACCAGATTGTACAACAGGAGATGAGGTTCAAATATATTGGCGTCGAGATATCTGGATTTGGTGATGTCGAGGCGGAAGTGAGAGGACAAGCTATGAAGGCAACAAGAACAGCCGCATGTCTCAACAACATCGTGTGGAATAATAAGCACATTGCAATTGAAGTTAAGTCTAGAATCTACAGATCGACGATTAGACCAATTCTCACGTACACTGCAGAGACCAGACCGGAGACCTCGAGAACGAGTCAAATATTGGAGGCTGCTGAAATGAAAGTGGTGCGCAAGATGGCAGGAAAAAAACTCACTGATCGGGTGAGGAGTGAGAACATGAGAGAAATGTGTGGAATCGATGATATCAATGATTGGGTACTGAAAAGGAAACAGCAATGGAATGAGCATATCGACCGCATGGATGAAAACAGAATTGTAAAGATGGCAAGAGACAAGTCACCAGTTGGTCGTAGGAGTGTAGGAAGACCACGCAAACGGTGGAGTGATAATTTACATACTTGAACGAACACAGGCAAAGAAGCGAAGAAAAACAAGCAATATTGTTTAATAATTAGAAAGAAGAAGAAGAAGAAGAAGAAATTTATATATATTTTTTTTTTGTTCTTTCCTGGTTTAAGATGGATTCATTTATTAGGGATTTTGACGTTGTTGATATAGAAACATATTCTTTGGTGGAAGTCCGACAGTGCAATACTGTCCTGGCGTTGAATGATATATAACAACTTCAAAATGATTCATAATAACATTCGTTATTTGAACAAAAATTTATATGCATTCAAAATATTGTTGGATAGCTTGGCCATTGAATTTGACTGCATTGATTCTTCAGAATGAGAGTCTCTATGCGCTGGGTAGCTATGATGTGATTTATAATGATGGAACTTTCAACCAAAATGACGGCGTTTTAGTTTATATTAAATCTCTTTATGATTATAATTTTTCGGTTTTGCCGTTGGGTGATGTCCGGATGCTAGAATTGAAGGTTCAATCTGGTGAAGGAAATAATATTCTCATAAATGCATTACATAGGTCACCAAACATCGACCCATAAGATTTTAATGTTGATCTCCAGCATTATTTCGACAGTCCGGATTATCGTGCGCGGGAGTGTAATATTTTTATCGGCGATCTCTACATCGATTTGCTGAAACAAAATGAGTATGTTACGGACTACACCAGCATCCTTCATGAGATTGGCTTGGTTTCGGTAATAAACGGCCCCACCAGAGTGCAAGGTGGACAAGTGTCATGTATTGACTACATTTTTCTCAAGGTCAGGGACGATATCTTAGAGCAGACCATTCCATTAGTTTTTGAAAGCGACGTCACCGATTACTTTACACTGATTCTGCAAATAGTTCTGCAGGGTACGAAAAGCAAGCATGACCTAACTGAGATGAAATATATCGACCACACAAAGCTACAAAAATTACTTAATGAGCATACTTGGGAGCACTCATACCTTGAGTCGAAACCTGATGAGGCAATGAACCCGTTCATCAATACTTTGCATAAAAACATGGACGATTGTGTTCAAATTGAGAAGATCAGGAGAAAGACTACCAAGTTTTGTCCTTGGATAACGGTAGAATACAAATTCTACCGTAATAAGTTGACAACTCTAATTCGTAGGACAAAGTTTGAATATTATAAGAGTAAAGTTGATTCAAACAAAGATAATTCAGAAATTCTATGGAATATCGTCAAGGAGTTCAGTAATGGTAAAGGGGTTTGACTGTGGAGTCTGTTCTGGACAAGTCTGGTAAGTTATTGATGAACAGCGCGGAAGTTGTTAACGAGTTCATTGAAATTTTTAATGTCACTGGTAGAAAATTAGCTGAAAGGATAACTAGAGATCTTTAATTCAAAGATACTGGAGCATATGTTCCAAATTCCCTCGTTCTCCTACCCACTGACCCCTGCGAAGTGAAAAAGCTTGTTCTTGAGCTAAAGACAAAAAAAAACGATGGCTCAGATGGAATCAAGGCAGACACTCTGAAGAAGACATAAAATAACCTTTGAGTATACTTTTCAATATGTGTATGGGGAGCGGTATTTGGCCGGCAGGGTTCAAGGACTCAGTGATTATTTCTGTACACAAGAAGGGAGACAGGAAGAATGTAGATAATTATAGACCAATTTCACTGATTGGTCAGTTATCGAAGGTTTTCAAGACAAGTTTACAAGGATATGTTGACAAGTATAGTGTATTCTCTGATAGGCATATGTCTTCGGAGTGAAGACTTCCACGCAAGACGCTATTTTGGCACTGACTAGGTCTTTGGACGCAGGTAGGCCAAGTCTCTGCGTATTTATTGATTTAACTAAGGATTTTGATTCTGTGAGTCATGAGTTCTTGGTGAGATCGTTGGAGAATATTGGTATGAGGGGCGAGTGTTTGGATTTATTCAGAAGTAATCTCACTGATAGACCCCAAAGTGTTAGAGTTAATGGTGTGACTAGTAAATCTCTGAATGTGCAATATGGCGCACCGCAAGGTACAATCCTTGGTCCTCTCCTGTTCAACATTTAAATTATTATTATTATTATTATCCTGATACTCTAGATCTTCTGTGAAGATCATTCAGAAGTTTTTTCAGCTTGTGCGAGTTAGGAGTTCAGTTGTGTTCTGTGTAGGCTTTGTTACTGCGATCTTGCGCCACTTTAGTTCACAGTTCTGTTAATTTTTGACCCAACAGTGAAATGGTGACAGATACCCGTCCAACTAGAAAATTTCTTTTCTACCTGAACAGGATTCGAACCTGGACCTCCAGGTCACGAGTCCGATGCTCTCCCGCTGAGCTATCCACACTCAGTTTCTCCCAAGTATCAGCGGTGTAGAATATTGCCGTATCATCAGCAAATCGAACAATCGCACCTCCGATCTTTAAAGAGAATAGTCCATTCAACATTTATATGAATGGACTATTCTCTTTGAAGATCGGAGGTGCGATTGTTGGATTTGCTGATGATACGGCAATATTCTACACCGCTGATACTTGGGAGAAACTGAGGCATATAGTTGAAACGGATCTTGTGGTGATAAAAAGATGGTTAGAAAAGAAATTGCTGACCATAATCATTCAAAAGACTTGGTACTAACCATTTAGCTGCAATAAAAAAAAATTGCCAAGTCCCAAACCTATTCAAATTTTGGATGGGCGTGAGCGGCTTAGCATCCTGTTATGTTGGACTCCCACATGAAATGAAAGTTTAAGATAAGAAAGTTACAAGGAATCCTCTATAAAATGAAATATTACAAAAAAATCCTACCTATGCCTCAATTATTTACTCTTTATCAGCCACTTGTGGAGAGTCATCTCCGTTATTGCATAGTGGTCTGGGGGTGGTGCGCTTAAGGCCCATGTGATGCCTTCAGAATTATTGCAGCGAAGATTTTAAAAATAATTCTTGGCAAAATTTTGCCGTCAGATCAGCTCTTCAGGGAAACCGAAGCTCTCTGTATGGATAAACTATACTTCTTTAATGTGATAATCAGATACACTGAAGGTACCAGAGAGCTTGCCATCACAAACATATAATACTAGGCAGAGACATGACTATATCATTCCACAAGTACACAAATCAATAAGTAAGACTGGTTATTTTTATAACGCTCCCAAGATGTACAACACACTGCCGGATTCCCTGCGTACATTAACTAATACATCCCATTTCAAGCATTGCCTTAAATTGTACTTGCAAAACACTCTTGGGTGCACTTCTTAATGTGTGTTCTTAACCAAAACTGTAGTGTTAGATTTTATATTGGCGCCAATCTCTTTCCGCTCGCCCGGAGAGTGAGGCTCTCCATTCCTTCTATATTTTGTGTTAAGTCCATTTTTTGACTTTGTGTTTTTTAGAATTGTACTTTTTAGCTATATTGCATTGTACCCGCTTTGAGGAATTTCTGTTATTTTAAATAAGAATGTTTTTTTTTTAATTTTAACTCAGATCCTATGACATACCTTCACAATTGTTATTGTTTTATAATGAACTGATGTAGAAAATTAAATGCTCATGAGGACACAATTATTATATTTCCCTGATATCGAAACAAGCGTTTGATCACTTATCGATACTTTGTTTATTCGAAATTTTGTTGAACTGTCTTATAGTATGTACTACTTTCACTGAATAAACTTTATTATTATTAATCAACGCAATCAACGTTGCGATGCATTCCTTAAGACATAACCATTATAAATAATCTGTGTGTGAAGACCTGATGTCAGGGATTATTATCATTATCAGATAAAACTAATATAAATAGAGTAATACGTGAAAACCTGGTGTCGGGAATTAGAGACAAGTGGACTGTATTAAATAAATGTACCTTGTTTCGGGGATTAAATGAATACTACACATGAACAAGTATAGAAAATATATCAAAGTATGAAAATATGTGTCATAAAATGATTAAAGTATACAAAAGTTACTAACTGAACTTCTTTTGTGTTGCCTCTTTTGGAATAGTCTCTGCTAAACACCAGTTGTGTGTGTTGGAATAGAATCAATAGACGCGTGGAGCTTTGGTATATAAAATAACATGGAATTTAGGTCTATGGTTTCTGTGGTTACTCTTCTTTCATAGAGCAACTTAGTTCTTTTGGAACCACCATACAGATTATGCATTATACAATAAGTAGCGGGAGTTTGTGCCTTAATAAGATCTCAACAACAAACATCATAAAATCGTTCTTGCATCTGATTTAAAAAAAAATTGCATTTAAAAGCCTATGAAATTCAATTGTTTCAAGAATTGAAGGATACAGGCTATGCTAATCGATTGAATTTTGTCAACGAAACGGCGGTTCAACAATTTTGATAACATACTCTTCAGTGATGAAGCAAACTTTCATGTAAATGGTCATGTCAATGAACAGAATTGTCGGTACCTACTGGGCAGAGAAAAATCCGAGACTGCACAGCCCAAAGGTCATTGTTTGACCCGCTATGTCTGGTAGAGGATAATCAGTTCTAATTTTCATGAAGATTCACGAGGCCGACCACTCAACGTAACTGTTATTGCGTTATGCTTCGAAACTTTTTGGCTCCAGAATTACAGAAATTTCAAGGTTTCAACTCAAGAACATGGTTTTAAAAAGATGGGGCCACTTGCCATACATCAAATCACGCAATGGAAGCTGTTAATGAATTATTCCCTAATAAGGTCATTTCGCGTAGGCCATCAACTGGCCTTGCACAAGCAAAGAGTTTGAGCATTTTTTCATTCATTTCAATCAAGCAGACACAAAAAAGTTTTTCCATGAATTTACGTTCTTGAATAAAATTTTTAATTTGAGAAATGTTGAGAAATATTATCTGATACTCCTTTCACATGAATTCTCACAACGTTATAATTTGATGAAAAACTTAAGGCTGCTCGCAAAAGTAGTCATCGAAATAATATCAATTACTCGTACTCCATACCTTCAATGAATATTTTAATGATTATCAAGTAGGTTTGTCAAATTAGGTCTTAATGAGAAATATTTTCAATGTTCAAATTTTTTTGACGTCTAGAGGGTTTCCCGAAATAATGAAGTAAAAAAATGTAGTTATTTTAGTCAGTTGAAAAATTACTTAACCTAACATTGCCAAACCAATGCGTTGTTACCATATGGTGAATAGTTGACATTCTGATGATTAGTTGACATAAATGTTAATTAAATTATTCTGATTGATGTATTTGATTGAGATATGAAAACAAAATATAGATTGATCTAGCTTTCCGCTATTTCTCAATGCAGGAACGTATCAGTCTAATTTTCGTGATTTTCTATTTGTTTGCATTATGATACTAGAAAGTATCTGGAATTCATTATTTTTTATCATAATTTTAATATACTTCTGTTTTGTAACATTCTAAGACAAAAGTTATGTATAAATTAGGTTGTGCAGATAGTCGACTATGGCCAAAGTTGCATGGCAACACTAGAGTTCATTGAAAAGACAAGGCTACATATCAAGGAAACCAAAAACAATCCCTTTAATGACACCTTTACAAAAGGAACGAAGAATAGAATTTTGTCAACGTTTTCAAGAAGATAATTTCAATGTCTGTATATCAGATGAAACTTGGTGGAAATCACTTGAAAATTCTAACAAAAAAAAATGGTTACCGTTCAAATTTCCAAATTTCCCACCAAAATTATGGTTTGGAGAGTAATATCTCAGCGTGGTGCTACACCTCTCTGTATAGTTGATGGTACCATTGATAGTGAAAAGTATTGTGGCATTCTAAACGATTTTCCCCTTGAAACTGCGCATGCATATATCTAGAGGGGCAGTGTTTTCAGCAGGATAATGCAAGATGCCATAAATCTGCCTATACTCAAGCTTGGATCCAAGAACAAGTGGCAACCATTTCATGGCCAGCAGCTCACCAGATTTTAGTCTCATTGAAAACATATGGGGACTAATGAAGTTTGAAGTTGAACGAGCAGTGCCACGAAATAAAGCTGATTTCTTCAGTCAGTTTTACAGTCCTGGACTATCATCACCGTAAGAGGTGATCTATTTTCGGATGTACCTCAACGTTAAGTCAAGTGTTTACAGTTGAATGGATATTGTATAAGTAAATAAGATGAATATTTTGTTATAATTTTATAATTCAAGAATTAAACATATATACTAAATAATTACAATTGAGCTTCGTTTTTTCCGGATACTTTCTAGACGGACTATATATACCTAATATGTCAAACTTGTTACATGAAATAGATTAATTGTTAACGTGCTTTCCCGAAATTCCCCTTAATCTGCTCCTGGAATTTAATCAGCGGACATATGTGAAATGTTACTCTTAATTACTGATGTTCATACTCGTATTTATCCCTAACTTATTTGCATTGTACCAACAAATATGTTTTGCCTAATCTAAACAAATAGATAATAAATAAGATATACAGTTATTGCTCATTCTGCAATTTTTTTTGCATACTAGCAACGAAAAATTCTTGGTATCAAAAATTTTTTTATATAATCCTTACATTCATCCAGAATCCAGAAGAATTCTTGGTATGAAGGAAAATTCTGTACAATCTTTATATTCATCCTGAATCCGAAATTAATATACCTCCAATTATTGTCCGTGGAGCATTTCAATGAGAATTTTTAACAAATTATTGGAATCGAAAAAAAGAACAAATTCAACCCGCATTAAGAATTTGAGTTCTATTATTGATACGTCGATAATACAGGGTTATCCATTTTTTGCTTCTGAAAGTAAACGTGAATAAAACACTCTTTCATTTAGAATAACGATCAAATTTTTATTTCAATACTAGCTGACCCGACAGACTTCGTCCTGTCAAAAAGATTTGTAATGTGGCAGTTTTTTGTTCCTACGTATTTTATAGTCGGGGCAAAAAATTCTCCTGAACAGAACCTTCACCCTGGTGATAGGGCGTTGTGAATAAAAAATAATTAAATAAAATAAAACATATTATATAAGGATTTAAAAGTAATCGCTTTATTGTTAATCATGTGAATCATAATTATTAACAAAAAATAGTTTTATTATCATTGTAGTGCTTTATGATATACGATGTTTTTTGTTTGATTACCTGGCGCATAGACAAACAAATCTGATGGTTTTCCAACGCGGGAACAGGCAACATATAGTTGACCATGTGAGAAACATGGGTTTTCCAGATTAATACCACAAACAGCGAGTGCAAGTGCAATTTTATTTTGTGAGCGAATTGTTGCTAATATTATAGAAATCAAAAAAGTTTTTCCTGTACCACCAGGTGCATCTAAGAATTAAATCCCGCCAGTTTCATCATTTGTTACTTTCATAAGAGTATCAAATACATACTTCTGTTGTTCATTCAACAGTGGAAGGTTTGTTTGAATTAATTCTTTCAAAGTGTTGAGATCATACAGTTTTTCTCGATGCAACTCTTGGTTAAAAGCATCATGCATTGGACGATTGGCGAGGCCAGACCTAATTGAATTGAAAGTTTGTTTGATATCATCAAGCACATGTCCTCAATTGAAATCAATGCTTCATTGTAAAATTCTTTACTGATTTGTATATTTGGATTTCCCATTCTATTCCGTATTTGATACAAAATATCATCACACATATAATCCTTGTACTGCTCAAGCTTTGATACTACAGCAGACCCCCGATAAGCTGAAAGAGAATTAAAGGATTT
The DNA here is from genome assembly GCA_034642435.1 of Megalocaria dilatata. Classification (NCBI taxonomy): domain Eukaryota; kingdom Metazoa; phylum Arthropoda; class Insecta; order Coleoptera; family Coccinellidae; genus Megalocaria; species Megalocaria dilatata. The sequence continues at coordinate 33,550,095 of CM067861.1, forward strand.
TTGAAGGAAGATAATAGAGAACTTGCGCCAGTAAAACCAAGGAGGAACCAAGGGTGACCCCCCTCCAAAACGGATCGCCGTGTCGACCCCAGCACTCAGCCGCATGTGCAGAGTGTCTCTATTTAGTGGTTCTGAAAGAACGAAGCATCGAAACAACACAAATAACAGCATCACAGCTTGGATACCTTCCCCCAAGGGCCGCTAATGCTGTTCGACTGCTAAAAGCGAGGCTCCAAAGCATCGTATAGGATTGGCTTAAGGATCTAAAAATGGGACCGAAGTTGTCGGCGAGCAGAGCGAGTCTTCCAAGATCCCAGCAGCAGATAATGGATAAAAAGATTTTGGTAAACCAAGAAATATATTTGGCGTTTATAGATCTTGAAAAAGCCTACGACTCAATAACTCGAAAAGAAATCTGGGGAGCTCTCAAAACCTTAGAAGTAGATGGAGCTCTTCTCACACTCACAGAGAAAAATCAATCTTATGTGAAAATTGGACATAGCCTTTCGAACCATATAAAGACCACAAAGGGTTTAAGACAACAATGCAGCTTGTTTCCACTGCTTTTTAATGCCTATGTCGAAGTGGCACTGAAAGATTGGAAGAGGAGATGTGAAGTGATCGGAGTACCTATTGGGAGTGGAACATTCATCTTACGTTGATTCGGTGATGACCAGGTTGTGATTGCACAAGGCTCCTGCGATCTGTAGTTTATGATAAAGGACTTTATGATGAATATAAGAAATGGGGACTACAAGTTAGTTTGAAGAAAACGGAAAACCTGGTTATTAACTCCGACGCTCGCTTCGATGATGTGCACATCCAACAAGTTGACAAATTCAAGTGCCTGGGAGTCACAATTTACAAGGATGGCGTTGGCAAGGAGGAAATAAGAACCAGAATTCAGAATAGCAAAAAGATAATTGGATGTATCAATGAGCTTCGATGGGAAACATATTCTAAAAAATAAAAAAAGACTGGGTTGAATACTGGTTGAATCGGTACTGTGCTAAGGCTCGGAGCTGTGGACACTTACTGCAGACCTTTTTTTCAATGGACTCCAGTCGGTAGAAAAAAAAACGGGATAGACCAAGGAAATTTTGGTACAATGAAGGAATCAATGGAGACCTGTGATATAGAAGCTGATGACGCTCTAGACTGAGAGGTTTGGAGAAGGGTGACAGGAGAACGATAAAAGACTGTATTTAGTATACTGTAACTTTATCCCGTAAATATATACCGGGTGTTAAAAAACAAAGTTTCAATATTTTGGGAGCTGATTGTAGACCTCAAAATAATTAAAGAATTACATGCACACACGGGTCTGCAAATGAGCTGTTTTGGAGATATATGCGATTTTCGGTTTTCAAATTAATAACCAGCGCAACCAAATACGATATTTGATTTATTTTCATCTGTCAGATGTCTTGTTTACTGAGCTTACAATTAAAATGTTTTTCACTCGGTTCATCAAAAAAATCTTAGCTGGCATCAAACATTTGGTTTTGATATGACATTTACGTACTTTAAGAGTATTTTGCATCCGATTCGAGTTGTTTACCATCTTTCACTTTATTGTTGATAAAAAGTTATTCTTCCTGAATTTTAAATACCTTATTCTAATAATAAAAAGAGTGATACAGTTTTCATGTATGGCTGTGCCAACGGAAGTGATCCTGAAGCACGTTGCATTTATGCAGAGGATTATTCCGATTGTCAACTTCTTCCTCATGTGATATTCAATCAAGTGTTTAGACGATTGAGGAAAACTGGTTCCTTAAAAAAAACGCTCGTTATACTGGACGTCCAAGATCTGTAAGTACTCCAGAGTTGAAGAGCAAATTTTAAATCTTGTGACTGAAAATCTCGGTTCAAGTGTAAGAAGAATTTTAGCGGAAGCAGGAATAAATGGCCCCCTTATCTGGAGAACTATGCATCAACAACTTCTCTATCCATTCCATATTCAACGGGTGCAAGATCTTAATTCTCCTGATCATCAAGCAAGAAGGACATTCTATCAATGGGTTTTAACAAAGAGTGCTGAACATCCGCATTTTACTTCAAATATTCTTCTCACTGATGAAGCCGGCTTAACTAAAGATGGAATTTTTATCTTTTATAATAGCCATAATTGGGCGGATGAAAATCCACACGCCATTCATGAATCCAGGCATCAGCAGCGTTTCAGTATAAATATCTAGGTATTTTAGGAGATCTTCTGTTAGGACCAGTAGTTTTACCGCGGAATTTAACAGGAACCGCATACCTCAACTTCCTTCTAGATACCTTGTCAGATTTTCTAGACGTGGTACCCTTAAATCAGTAGATGAATATTTGGTTTATGCGGGATGAAGCGCACCCACATTATACACCTGCTGTTAGGGAACATATAGATCAAACATTTCCCAGAAGATGGATAGGATGAGAAGGCCCAGTGACATGGCCCGCTATATCTCCCGATTTGAATCTTTTGGACTCTTGTATTTGGGGTTATTTAAAAAGTTTAGTGTATGCAGCGTCAGCGAATAACATCGAAGAGTTGCAACATCGGATTGAACTATCCTATCAAACGATCCGAACACAACATTTGGTTGTGATATGACATTTACGTACTTTTATTGAGTATTTCGCATCCGATTCGAGTTGTTTACTTTCTTTCACTTTGTTGTTAATAAAAAGTTATTATTCCTGAATTTGAAATGCCTTATTCTAATATTAAAAAGAGTGATACAGTTTTCATGTATGGCTGTGCCAACGGAAGTGATCCTGAAGCACGTTGCATTTATGCAGAGGATTATTCCGATTGTCAACTTCTTCCTCATGTGATATTCAATCAAGTGTTTAGACGATTGAGGAAAACTGGTTCCTTAAAAAAAACGCTCGTTATACTGGACGTCCAAGATCTGTAAGTACTCCAGAGTTGAAGAGCAAATTTTAAATATTGTGAGTGAAAATCCCGATACAAGTGTAAGAAGAATTTCAGCGGAAGTAGGAATAAATGGCCCCCTTATCTGGAGAACTATGCATCAACAACTTCTCTATCCATTCCATATTCAACGGGTGCAAGATCTTAATTCTCCTGATCATCAAGCAAGAAGGACATTCTATCAATGGGTTTTAACAAAGAGTGCTGAACATCCGCATTTTACTTCAAATATTCTTTTCACTGATGAAGCCGGCTTTACCAAAGATGGAATTTTTAACTTTTATAATAGCCATACTTGGGCGGATGAAAATCCGCCATTCATGAATCCAGGCATCAGCAGCGTTACAGCGTAAATATCTGGCTAGATATTTTAGGAGATCTTTTGTTAGGCTCAGTAGTTTTACCACGGAATATAACAGGAGCCGCATAACTCAACTTTCTTCTAGATACCTTGCCAGATATTCTAGACGTGGTACCTTTAAATCAGTGGATGAATATTTGGTTTATGCAAGATGAAGCGCACACACATTATACACCTGCTGTTAGGGAACATTTAGATCAAACATTTCCCAGAAGATGGATAGGATGAGGAAGCCCAGTGCCATGGCCCGCTAGATCTCCCGATTTGCATCCTTGGGACTTTTGTATTTGGGGTTATTTGAAATTTTTAGAGTATGCAACGTCAGTGAATAACATCGAAGAGTTGCAACATCTGATTGAACTATCCTGTCAAACGATCCGAACACAACCAGGTCTTTTCAAAAGAGTACGTAATTCCGTCATGCGACGATGTGTTTCCTGCGTTGAAATGGACGGTCGTCATATTAAACATCTTCTGTAAAACATTAGAAGTCAAAAATAAATCGAATATCTTCTGTAATTATATATATATATATATATATATATATATATATATATATATATATATATATATATATATATATATATATATATTAATATCGTATTTGGTTGCGCTAGTAGTGAATATTTTGAAAACAGAAAATCGCTCATAGCTCCAAAACAGCTCATTTGCGGACCCATGTTTGTATAAAACTTTTTACTTGTTTTGAGGTCTAGAATGTGCTCCCAAAATATTGAAACGTTGTTGTTCAGTACCTGGTATATTTAAACAGATCATAATAATTTTTTGGATTCGTGTTATTATAATTTCTTGCAAATGTTTAATTCTTGATAAAAACACCACAATGCCAGAAAAAATTATTGCTCCTGGGTATCAATGGGCATATCGTTAGGATTGACGGACGGACAGCCTCACAACCCTTCCTCAGTTTCAGAATTTGAAAACCACGAAACGGTATGCATCAGCGCAGGGAGAAATAGGGAACATCTGAGATCCCGTCGGAAATAATTGGATGGGGCGATATCCCGGTTTCAGTCGCTCGGAAACCCCAACAACCTAGCCCGGAGATAAGGACGGAGTGCGACGGTGGCAGGCGAGGCGAGGGGGGGTTCGAAACGACCGGCAGAATATGAAGGTAAGACCTACCAAATCCCTGGAGCTTTACTTTCGAGTCATTTGATCCTCTAAGAAAATTTGTGCGCTATACTCTTGCTTTTTACATGTCTGCCACTATTACGCCGACATTGATTTACTAATTTAGGATTGCGGGGGGAAGCCTCTGCCTTCTGCTTCTTGGCTTCTTCGCTCTTTCTTTTGTTTTTACTGTAGATGGAATTGGGAGGGGTTGTTTCCTCCTGCTCTTGTTTACTGTTGATGGTCTTGGCTTGGATAGGGACGAATTTTATAAATAATCAATTATGGATAGTTCATTGAACGAAATCAAGTGGAAACAGCAATAATACAAGCATAACCCACACTTGAAAATTTTGAATGAAACAAAATATATTTTTAAATTCAGAATTATATGTTGAAACTTCTACAATATGCATTGAAAATTATATACTGAAATATTGAAATAATATCATAATCAATATAATAAATTAATAAATATTCTTTAATGTATAGAAAAAATGTTCTCTTCTAACCCCCCCCTACAGAAAATGACGAATTTTGTACAACTCGCCAACTCTGTAACTGTCTATTAACGCATTGTGCAACGAAAGTAAAACTGTTCGATTTAACTTTACCGTGAACAAAAAGCACGATCAACAACCAATACGGTAGCATCCGTTAAGTAAACGCACGGTGTATAACCAATAAGATAGACCCTTCAGTAGTTGTCATGGAAACGAATATCAGGCCGCACAGCCGATAACATTTTGACGTTTCGTCACTTAATGAATAACATTTTGACGTTTCGTCATTTAACAGAATCCTAAGTTTTTACAGGAATGAATGCAGTCGTAGAAAAAGTATAGTACACAACTCGAGATTTAAGACAATTACGCACCTCTAGAATTACTATGTAACATTTTCTAGTCGTGCATAATATGCTTGTTAGGTAATATATAGTCAATTATGCTTCACGATATAAAACGTATCAATACAAATGTTTCAAGAGGACAAAGCGGGTGGGCCATTTGAAATTCGCATTTTTTTGTTAATTGTGGATTAATTTCATATAGAGATCTAAGAAAATTCCTCAATTTGAAGAAACGGCCCCATGTACAAAAAAAAAACGATCTGTCACCAAGACAATGTACCAAACGTAAGTCTTTGACTACAATGAAAAAATTGTATGAATCACACTTCAGAAATCTTCATATTCTGTCCCCAGTGACTTTTACCTGTTCCCAGACCTAAAAAATATTGAAGAGGAATAATGTATACTAACTGACAAAGAAACTTCAACATCCAGAAGGAGCTGTTTAAATTTTAAATTTTTTTCGATAAAACATACATAGTATAGCAAGAAGTAAATGATTAAAATTTTGAGAAAAAAATCGTGGTCTTTTTATGTAAAAATTTTTTGTTACTCAAATATTTAGTTGTTTTTTGTAAATTTTTTAAATTTTACAACAAACCAGCTGTTCGAGGAGAACCAAAGTCGATGCTTAGTTGTTGTTAAAACGCCTAGAGCATGTGTACCCGGAATTTATCGCCAGGTAAGTGAATTTGAAAGAGCTAGTATTATTGGTGTACGGGAGGCGGGGTTTTCATTTCGAGAAATCGCTAAACGTACAAACAGAAATCCAACTACTGTTATGAGATGTTGTCAAGCGTGGTTTGATAATGCCCAAAATCGAAGAAGAGTAGGCACCGGACGTCGAAGGGCCACAAATGTAGTTCAAGATCGACGTCTAAGACTTATGGCTATTAGAGACCGATTTGCGACAACTCGATCTTTGACTGATGAGTGGTTAGGAGAACAAGGCCATCCTGTAACGTGAATTCTACCAGAATAGTTATTGGCTATTTGAGGGAGACCTCTTTTCCAAGTGACTACCAAGCAGTCTCCACAGTCCACCCAGAGGTAGAAAGTGTGATAAGGATTACGCCATATCGTCGCGCGTGGCGAGAACCCCTCCGAAGAGATGAACCCACCAGCTTCCTATTTGGGCCCCAACTCGAAAGCCAGAACCGTCTGACTGGTAGCAGCGAAGCACTATCCAACCCCTACTGGCTCAGCAGGTCAGTACCCGAGTTGGTTTGAGACGCAACTCACCCGCCGGAGGGAATTCTTATCCATCCACCCGAACAAGGTTCCATGAACTAAGATAAACTCAAGATTGACGACTACAATTGATCCTGGTACGAGCACCGTCTAGCGGTCTGTACGTCTTGACTCACCGAACCCATGTGAGGTCATTTGATTGATCCTGGCGTCAAGCACTAATGGCGGAGCCATTTCGTCGAGATCCACAAACCCTAAATAGTTACGCACAGATCCAGGGGCCAGGACAGGCCGGTCGAACCGTCAAGTCCCGTTAAACCCCGAGTTGTTTCATGAGAATATCCCGAACATGGGGGTCTGCGAACAGATAAATGAAATACCCCCCCTAGTCCAGCATGCGGACTTTCAACCACTGCCCCCTCGAGTCCAACACCAGGGGTGGCCAGGTGGTACAAGTAACACCTGTGGGCAAACCACCCCCCGAGGTAACGCAGTATGCTACATAACGCACTCGGCCATTAGACAGAATCCGCAGATTCATACTGCGATAGGGTAGAGTACGCTAGTTTGAAGGGAGAAGCCCTGTGCTGCGACAGACTCCCTTGTCACTGAGTTAATCAACCGGCTCAACCCTCCATTTCAGTTGAGTAAAACTAGGGCCCCATTCGGAGATCTTTCACGATACAGGTCCAGTGACTGGCGCGAAATGGCATTACGTTAGACACCAAGACTTAACCCTCCATTTCGCCGGGACGAAACTAGGGTCCACGTCAAGATCTAATGCCTGGGGGGCGGGCCATCCTGTAACTGTCCGAACGGTTTACCGCTGTATAAGGTCTTTTGGACTGCAGCATTATCGACCCCACCTTGTGTTACCTCTGACGGTTGAGCATCGCCGGCAACGATTACAGTGGTGCAGAGAACGTCAACATTGTAATGTGGAATGGCATCAGGTCGTCTTTTCTGATGAATCTCGATTCTCCTTGGGTGCACATGATGGCCGAAGAAGGGTTAGACGACGCCGGGGGGAAAGACGTGAACCTCAGTTTGATAATGAGCGTCATGTACACCGGACAGTAGGCGTTATGGTATGGGGTGCTATTGCACATGCAAGTAGGTTACCTTTAGTCTTTATTCGAGGTAACATGACAGCGCTGCGTAACCTTCAAGAAATAGTGGAGCCATATGTTCTCCCTTACCTTAACCGGCTCGAGAATGCAATATTTCAGCAAAATAATGCTGACCTCATGTTGCCAGAGTTAGTTTAGCTTTTTTGAAGCGACTCATGTGAATATTTTGCCATGGCCGCCCAAATCCCCCGATCTTTCGCTCATAGAGCATGTTTGGGACAACATGTGTAAAAGGCTTGGAAATTTACCCCAGCCCCTACGGACTTTGGCGGCTCTGAGACATGAACTACAGGTAGCTTGGGATAGTTTCCCTCAAGAAGAAATATACCATCTTATTGCATCAATGCCAAGACGTGTTGTGGAGTGTATAGATAACCACGGTAGACAAACACATTATTAACAAATTTATTAAAAAAAATTTTAAATCCTTCGTTTTTTTTCTTCCAATTTCAATCATTTACTCCTTACTATACTATCTATGTTTTACCAAAAAAAATTTAAATTTAAGCAGCTTCTTCTGGGTGTTGCAGCTTCTCTGTCAGTTAGTATACTTCATTCGTAATAAGTTGATAATTCAACCTGAAGAAGCTACAGTGTAGCGGAACAGTTGTGGTTTTTATATACTGAAACTTTTTGAGAAAATTGAAGTTTATCGTTATTTTCATTTTATTCCTGTTTTATTTTTTTTTTCGATTGATATTCGTCAAAAACACAAACAAGCACATGGACTCATCATCCCTTAATTAGATCCCTAACTTAATAATTTCCCCACACCACTTTAATCTGTCCCAGCAGGCCAATCTGCATTGTAACATCATCAAATTACAAGTTGTTGCGAACTTCCTGACGATATTCGATAGTGTTGAGCTTTGAGCTTAACGTCGAAACTTGTCTGGAAAAGCGCAATCGACGTAGTTAAGTAATTATACGCTTATTGAACCGGTAAACAGAATGAGGCGGGGCTTGCCTGCACACGTCCGCCGCCTCGTGCGAGGGAGAATTGAAATATCAATTTGGGAAATGCACGTTCACTTCGACGGCACTAGGACAGTGGTGGTGCGTAGAAGGGGATTGTTAGTAACATCCAAGTCTCTCATCATTGGATGTTAAGGGCATGTATTGATATCCAGTAGGCCTTGACCGATTCTACGAATAAAGAAAATATTTCAGTACCACATCAAACAAAAATAAATTATAAGGAGTAACAGTGTAAAGTTTCACGTCAAAGGTCAAACCAGAGCTGCGCAATGAAATTTGAAACTTCTGCAATATATACAAGTATTATTTAAATATTTTAACATTTACAGATATATTCTGTTAGCCTTCTACATATCTAATTTAGAAAAATTATATTTAATATTATAACTTCAGGAATTAAATTAATGTCATATAAGTAAATTGCCTCTAAATCTTTAAGATCAATGGTAAACCATAAAACTATTTATTTCGAGCCACATTAGACTCCATTTAAATGTTCAGTATTCATTTACCAAGAAGCTTCCTGAATTATTAAAGGTGAGTAAATACTTTTTGTTGATTTTATTGAATACGATTGAGAACTGACGAAGCAAAGTCTCTTTTAAAACTTGTTTTTTAGTAATGTTTTTATATATCTTGAGATTTTCTAAAAAATAACTTAGATATCAAATAATATTGAATATTCTAAGTAAAATAGTTTGATGATGAAATTTTAATAAGAGGGATGAGCAGAAACAAAATTTTGTCTACTCAAAATATTTAATTTATAGGATTTTTGTTAACAATTTATATTTATTGGATTTTGTTATACCATTTGGATGTCCTATAATGAATGTTTATTTTATATGTCGTTTGATATAAGTAGTACTTATTTGACATTAATTTAATTCCTAAATATCGAATATAATTTTTTGAAATTAAAGATGTAGAAGGATAACAGAATATATCTGTAAATATTAAAATATTTAAATAATTTTATATACCTTCTATCAAGTATAAACCTCCATTTATTTTGTTTTATTCATATACAAGTATATTGAGAATTATATCTTATATGATAGGATAAAAAATAAGCAGAATTTCAAAAATAGTGCCCAGTTACGGGATTTTTTGTAGATATTTAACTCTATATGAAATTAATCCATAATTTACAAAATAAATTGAAATACGAGTCGATACTTCATAAAAGTAATTGAAATAACTTTGAATTCAGAATTATATCGTGAAACTTGTAAAATATATATTGAAAATTATATACTAAAATATCAAATATATCAATAATATCAAAATAATATAACAATATGATCAATATAGAATATTTTTCATTTTAAAGCTAACAGAATTTTTTCCTAGAATATGAAAAATATTTTATATTAATATAAAATAAATGGAGGTTTATTCTGATAGAAGGTATGTGAAATTATTTAAATATTTTAATATTTACAGATATATTCTCTTAGCCTTCTACATGTTTAATTACAGAATATATCTGTAAATATCAAAATATTTAAATAATTTTATATACTTCCCATCAAGTATAAACCTCCATTTATTTTATTCATAATATATAACTATTTGGTTTTCTTAACATTCTTTATACAGATGGTCCTTGTGCTATAACAGAGGCCGTTAAATTGCACTTCAATCTTTAAAATCAATGGTAAACCACAGAACTATTTATTCAGAGTCAACATTACACTCCATTTAAATGTTCAGTATTCATTCGCCAAGACGCTTTCTGAATTGTTAAAGTAAAATAAATGTTTTTTGTTGATTGATGTTATATTTTATTGAATATTAATATGATTGGGTACTGACGCGAAAGTCTCTCTTAAAACTTGTTTTTTAGTAATGTTTTTACATATCTTGAGATTTTCTAAAAAGTCTCTTAGTTAAATATTTGATGATATTGAATATTATAGTAAGATAGTTTTATGAAGAAATTCTTAAGATTATGTTAAAAATTTTTGAAAGATATTTGTTTTCATAAGAGAAATGAGCAGAAACAAAATTTTGTCTATTCAAGATATTTAATTTATAGGATTTCTGTATATTTATTGGATTTTGTATTCTCATTTGGATGTCTTATAACGAATGTTTATTTTATATTTCGTTTGATATATGTAGTACTTATATGACATTAATTTAATTCCTGAAGTTATAATATTGAATTAAATTTTTTGAAATTAAATATGTAGAAGGCTAACAGAATATATCTGTAAATATTAAAATATTTAAATATTTTATATTAATTATATATAATCTGATATTGTTTTGATATTTCAGTATATAATTTTCAATATATAAGTAGAAGTTTCAAGATATAATTCTGAATTTAAAGTTATTTCAATAACTTCTATCAAGCATCAACTCGCATTTTAATTTATTTTGTATTTTGTTTTTTGTGTTTTGAGTACACGTGGGTTATGATAATTTTCACGAGTCATTTCTCTAGTGTTTCCATACATTAAACTTGTTCAAGTTTTTTCAATTCCAAGTTTTATTTTTCTGGTAAGTTAAACAAATAGTTTCTGTGATTTATTTTAATTTGCATTTAGTACATATCTGTATAGACAAAGATGATGTTGAAACAAATAATATAATTTTGGAATAGGAGATTTATGTATGTTTATATACATATCTATATATTTTGTGTCAATACATTTTTATGTCGTGAAGCGAAAATAGTTTTTTTCCAGACATTAAAGCATCTTTTTTATTGATGATATTGTGATATTATTTTGATATATTAGTATATAACTTTCAATATATATTGTGGAACATTCAAAATATAATTCCGAATTTAAAGTCATTTCAATTACTTCTATCAAATACCGACTAGCATTTTAATTTATTTTGTAAATTATGAATTAATTTAATATTAAAGCAAAGATATACAAAAAATTCTTCAGTTATGTATCATTTTTGAAATTTTGGTTAACTCACTCCAATACATTAAACATTAAACAAGTTGATTCATTTCCGAGTTTTATCTTTCTGGTAAGTTGAAAATGTTTTTTGAAATTTATTTGAATCTAAATTTAGTACATATCTGACGAAACAAAGATGATGTCGAATTTGTTACCTATCAAAGTTATGGTTCTACTATATTCAATATATATTGTAGAAGTTTCAAGATACAATTTTGATTTCAAAGTTATTTTAATTTCTTCTATCAGGTACCGTCTCGCATTCTGATTGATTTTGTAAACTATGAATTAATTTAAAATAAAGTCGAAGATCTACAAAAAATTCCTCAATCATGTATCATTTTGAAATTCTGGTTATGTTTGTTCTTAACATGAGACACTGCTTGGGAAGAATAAAATCTATTGAATTTTTCTGTGTTCTGAGCACACGTTGGTTATAATTATTTCCACAAGTCATCTCTAATACATTAAAAGTGTTTAAGTTGATTCATTTCCGAGTTTTATCTTTCTGGTAAGCTATAAACTGTATTTATGATTCATTTGAATCTGAATTCAGTACATATTTGACGAAATAAAGATGATATCAAATTTGTTATATACTGAAGTTTTGCTCCAACTATTTTATACTCTATCCTGGATTTTGAGAATTTTATATAATTTTGGAATAGAAGATTTTTCTGTTTTTGTATGTTTATATACATATACCTATATATGTTGTGTTAATACATTTGTATTAATACGTTTCTATGTCGTAAAGCAAATTTTTTTTCCTTTAGATATTGAAAAATATTTTATTGATTATATATATTGTGATATTATTTTGATATTTTAGTATATAACTTTCAATATATATTGAAGAAGATTCAAGATATAACTCTGAATTTAAAGTTATTTCAATTCTTCTGTTAAGTATCGACTCGATTTTTGATATATATTGATAATGTCTTATTGTTGAAAAGAAGATACGATCATAGAACCAATATCTGAAAACTGCCACGCACTTGCGTGAAAATAAAAATTATAATTATTGTAAATAATTATAATTTGAAAATTAATTCTAAAGGATTTTTTCAAATATTTCAAAACATTAACCATATCATTATTTAAATATTTTAAAAATTTTAAAAAAATTTTAAAATTAGCCTTCTACATATGTAATTCCAAAAGATTATATTTAATGATTATAACTTCTGAAAATGAATTAAAATAATGTCGTATAAGTACCACTTATATCATGACATATAAAATAAACATTCATTATAAGACATCCGAATGGTATAACAAAATCCAATAAATAAAAATTATTAACCAAAATCCTATAAATTAAATATTTTGAATAGACAAAATTTTGTTTCTGCTGATCAATCTTATGAAAACCAATATCTTTCAAGAATATCCAACATAATCTTAAGAATTTCATCATAAAACTATCTTACTTAGACTATTCAATATTATTGGATATCTAACCAAGGTACTTTATATAAAAACTCAAGATATGTAAAACATTACTGAAAAACAAGTTTTAAGATCAACTTTGCTTCTCCAGTATTCAAATAATTCATATTCAATAAATATAACATCAATTAACAACAAATATTCACTTACCCTTCAATCTTCTAGAAATAGTTCTACCGAAATGAAACCTTTAAATGTGGTGTACTACACACAAAAAAAATATATCTGTGGTTTACCCTTGATCTAGAAGATTTTGTGTGTAGTGAACCGTTCCTCACCACATTTAAAGGTTTCATTTCGGTAGAACTATTTCTAGAAGATTGAAGGGTAAGTGAATATTTGTTGTTAATTGATGTTATATTTATTGAATATGAATTATTTGAATACTGAAGAAGCAAAGTTGATCTTAAAACTTGTTTTTCAGTAATGTTTTACATATCTTGAGTTTTTATATAAAGTACCTTGGTTAGATATCCAATAATATTGAATAGTCTAAGTAAGATAGTTTTATGATGAAATTCTTAAGATTATGTTGGATATTCTTGAAAGATATTGGTTTTCATAAGATTGATCAGCAGAAACAAAGTTTTGTCTATTCAAAATATTTAATTTATAGGATTTTGGTTAATAATTTTTATTTATTGGATTTTGTTATACCATTCGGATGTCTTATAATGAATGTTTATTTTATATATCATGATATAAGTGGTACTCATACGACATTATTTCAATTTATTTTCAGAAGTTATAATCATTAAATATAATCTTTTGGAATTAAATATGTAGAAGGCTAATTTTAAAATTTTTTTAAAATTTTTAAAATATTTAAATAATTTTATATACCTTCTATCAAGAATTAACCTCTATTTATGTTATTTTAACCATATCAATTCTCGGAAACCTGCACAAATTCAATCTAAGAAATCTCTAAAAAACTTGTTAGAATTGAATTAAAGAAAATTGTTGTTCTATACGTATATAAAAGAAGTATCGTTTCTTAAACATTTCATTTAATTTTATGCTGAAATGTTTTTAGGAGTTTGTTTAAATTAAATTTGTAGAGGTTTCGTTGAATTGACCCAGTTAATCTTTTGAAGTATAGGGTACCCTTGTGCTAACTCAGCGAGAATAATAATTTCGACAATCTTCTTAAATGGGCTTTCCAAATGATCAATTCGCAGTGCTTCTTAGATAGTGTGTATTTTTAAGCACCAACCCACCGCAATCTCTTCCTTACGGTTCCGCTTCGTCCGGATGCAAAATTGCCCATCAATCCGAGTGGAAATCGCCGGAAAATCCCGCGGAGTGACGGTAATAAAGCTAAGCCGCACAGATAGGTGGTTATATTGAAAAGAATCGGCCCGCTGAAGAAGACGCCGTCGTCTGCTTCCAGCACCGGCCCAAGGAAATAGATCAAACTCCTCTGGATCCTCAATTGAGTAGAAAGCTTTGGTAATGATCTCTCTTGAGCCGTCGGATGAGCCAGATATAAATTTGTGGCGCTTTCGTTAACTCCCGCACAGGCTGGGGGACAAAATGGCGCTCTCCCACGTCTCCATGGCGACGAGCGGCTCCTTGGCCGGCCAGGATGTGAGAGGGCTTCTTCCGCTGTTTCCTTGGAGGTCTGTAACTGTTATTCATGTTTGTTTAGGAGAGGAGATAGGTGTTCGGCCATTCATGGCTTTCTTGGGCACGGGTAATCGATAGAGTAAGCTGGTCCCCTACACGCCGGATTCATGTGCGGAGAAGATACGATTGGTGGTGTAATTGCTTTCGGAAACGACAGTAGAAAGAATTGAATCAATTACAGCTAGACTCGGGTTGAGCGAGTTGGTTCAATCAAGTTCTAACATCGAGGTTTCAGTATCATTAGTTCATTGATAGATGTTAGCCTTTCATAACGAAGTCGATAAATTTTCAGTTTGCTCAGTCAGTTTTGAGAATGGACCAAATCAATTTGTACCCTCAATATATAATCAATAAAATATATTTTTCAATATCAAGAGAAAAACGTTTTTCCGTTTTACAACATAAAACTTATTAAAACAAATGTATTGACACAACATATATAGGTATGTGCTACATACATATACAGAAACATCTACTGTTCCAAAATTTAGATAAAATTCAATTGTGGTAATAGAAAAAATAATATAATAATTAAAATAAAATTATGAAAAGGAGGTATTCAATTGATAAAAGGTTTTAACATCACAAAGATCAATTCTGATAACCTCATTACAAATTTTACTTCTATAAATAAAAAAATTTCTCAGACACTTTTTAAAATTAAATAAAATAAATGGCTTAGAAAACACAGTTTCAATTTAGTAGACATATTGAACTAACATTCACTACACAGCACCAGAAGGAATAAAATAATCCAAAGAACATATTAATTGAAAATATTCAATGAATACTTGAAGGTACAAACATTTGTTTCGTAACGATGTATTATGAAAATCATATTCCTCTCCAAAAATGCACAACATAACCTCAAGAATTTCTTCGAAAATAACTCTTTTCAAAAAAGTTCCTCCCAAAAAAATACAAAAACATGCAGCACATCGCAAACAATCTATCTATCTATGTTATAGCACAAGGACCATCTGTATAAAGAATGTTAAGGAAACCAAATAATTATATATTATGAATAAAATAAAATGAATGGAGGTTTATACTAGATAGAAGGTATATAAAATTATTCAAATATTTTAATATTTACAGATATATTCTGTTAGCCTTCTACATATTTAATTTCAAAAAATTATATTTAATATTATAACTTCAGGAATTAAACTAATGTCATATAAGCACTGTTTATATTAAACGACATATAAAATAAACTTTCCAAATGAGATAACAAAATCCAATAAATATTAACTGTTAACAAGAACCCTATAAATCAGATATTTTGAGTAGACAAAATTTTGTTTCTGCTCATCCCTCTTATGAAAACACATATCTTTCAAAAATGTTAACATAATCTCAAGAATTTCTTCATAAAACTATATTACTTAAAATATTCAATATTATTGGATATCTAACTAAGTTACTTTTTTAGAAAATCTCAAGATATAATATGTTAAAACATTACTAAAAAACAAATTTTTAGAGAGACTTTGCTCGTCAGTACTGAATTATATTCAATAAAATATAATATCAAAATATTCATTTACCAAGCCGCTTTCTGAATTGTTAAAGGTAAGTAAATATTTTTTGTTGATTGATATTATATTTTATTGAATATGATTGAGTACTGACGAATAAAGTCTCTCTTAAAACTTGTTTTTCAGTAATGTTCTTACATATCTTGAGATTTTCCTAAAAGTAACTTAGCTAGATATCCAATAATATTGAATATTCTAAGGATTTTCTTTGGATTCTTTAATTCCTTCAGATGTGTTAATTCTATATGTCTACTAAATTGAAACTGTTTCAATTCAATTTTAAAAATTTTTTAAGAAAATATTTGTATAAAATTAAAATTTGTAAGAAGAATAGCAGTATTAATCTGTATGATATTTAGGATGTATTATAATTAATTATAAAAATTAATTATATAAAATACATTGTGTTGATAAAAATCCATCAACACATGCTATCCTTCATTTTAACAGTTTTATATAATTTTGGAATAGTAGATTTTTATGTATGTTGCACATATACGTTGATAGATTTTTATTAACACAATGAATTTTATATAATTAATTATTATATATCTTAAATATCACACAGATTAATTCTGTTATCCTTCTGCTTTTCATGATAAAGCGTTTAACTCCTTTCCATTGGTTGGAATCAATAAAAAACTATACTGTCCGTTTACGTGTACACCTTTCAAATTTACAAACGAAAACCACAGTTTCTGCACACTTAATCCGAAATCTCCATCCTCCCATCGACCCCCTCTCGAGCTGGGAAGATGGGGGGAAGTGTGGCGTATTCTTCGGAAGGAGTAAATTAAGCGCAAAATCTTTGCGTGCATAATTAGGAGCAACCAGTCGTGTCGGGCTTACAAGACGTCTTAAGGGGATACCGTAGCTTGGGGAAGGAAGAGAAGGAGCCTTGTTGCCTTCTCCTGGGGTTGAGAAAGTGATGCTCTTGTTGATTTATGGAATTTCTCATTTGGCGTCTTGCTGTTGGAGGTTGAAAAGGGGTTGGCGGAGGGAGGAAGTGAGCCATAAAGAGGAATTTGATTGATTATGGTCGCTTTGAATTCGTATGTTAAGAAGGTTATAGATGTAGATGGAGGATTACGAACGACAATGGGAGTTTATTTTGAGAATGCAAGGAACGGAAAATAGAGGAGACTTCAGTTGAGCACGTCAAAATAGAATCTGTGCGATTCGAGTGGATAACAGTAACCATAATTAATCTGCATCATTAACGAGAGAGAAGTTAATAATTGCACGATGAAATTAATAATAAAGTGAGAAAAATGGGGGTTTAAGTTACAATATGTTAAATATCATATTATATAAATTAAATGAAATTAATATATTAGAAAACAGTTTCAATCAAGTAGACAGAAGCTGAAGAAAATTTAGAATATTAATTAAAAATATTGAATAAATACGTGAAGGATACAAACTTTATTTCGTAACATGTATTATGAAAACCAAATTCCTCTCCAAAAATGCACAACATAACCTCAAGAATTTCTCTGAATTCAACTCTCTTTAAAAGAGTTATGCTGTCTAGCGTTTGGGCTACTTAATCAAAATTCAAAAAATTATATTAAATATTATAACTTCAGGAATTATATTAATGTCATATAAGTACCACTTATATCAAACGACATATAAAATGAACGCATTATAAGATATCCAAATGTTATAACAAAATCCAGTGAATATAAATTGTTAACAAAAATCATATGAATTAAATATTTAGAGTAGACAAAATTTTGTTTCTGCTCATCCCTCTTATGAAAACAAATATCTTTAAAAAATGTTTAACACAATCTTTAGAATTTCATCATAAAACTATCTCACTTAGAATATTCAATATTTTTGGATATCTAAGTTACTTTTTAGAAAATTTCAAGATATGTAAAAACATTACTAAAAAACAAGTTTTAAGAGAGACTTTGCTTCGTCAGTACTCAATCATATTATTCAATAAAATATAACATCAATCAACAAAAAATATTTTCTCAACTTTTTACAATTCGAAAAGCTTCTTAGTGAATGAATACTGAATATTTAAATGAAGTGTAATGTTAACTCGAAATAAATAGTTCTGTGGTTTACCATTGATCTCAAAGATTGAAAGGCAATTTAACGGCCTCCGCTATAGCACAAGGACCATCTGTATAAAGAATGTTAAGGAAACCAAATAATTATATATTATGAATAAAATAAAATAAATGGAGGTTTATACTTGATAGAAGGTATATAAAATTATTTAAATATTTTAATATTTACAGATATATTCTGTTAGCCTTCTACATATTTAATTTCAAAAAATTATATTTAATGTTATAATTTCAGGAATTAAGTTAATGTCATATAAGTTATATCAAACGACATATAAAATAAACATTCATTATAAGACATCATTTTATATGTCGTTTGATATAAGTGGTACTTATATGACATTAATATAATTCCTGAAGTTATAATATAAAATATAATTTTTTGAAATTAAATATGTAGAAGGCTAAAAGAATATATCTGTAAATATCAAAATATTTAAATGATTTTATATACCTTCTATCAAGTATAAACCTCCATTTATTTTAAAATATTTTTGACTGCACTGAAGGGTGGATTGAGTAGCCCAAACGCTAGACAGCATAACCGGCGTCAAATATCGGAGCTACAGAATACTGCAGGTTAGTATGAAGATCGACAAAGAGAAATTAACCATTGTATCAGTATATGGTCCGGATTCTGGAACACCAAGGCAAGAACTGGGGGAGTTCTGCAATCTACAGGAGAGGATATAACCAGTGGAGAGAAGATCTTTATCATGAGTGATCTGAATGCACGTGTTGGAAATGAAGTGATCCCTGGAATAAAGAACAAATTCAACGAAGGGGCAATTAATGAACAAGCATAACTGCTTATAGAGTTCTGTGCCTATTACGAACTCAGTATAAATAATATGTACTTCGAGCATAAAATTCAACATAAAATAACATTCAGTGGCAACAGGCAGACAACATCTATGATTGACTATATTATTACAAACAGATCTATCATGCTCGAGCAGATTTTAGATGTTAGATCTTTGCCATCTGCTTACATTAATTCAGATAACAATCTTGTACTGGAGAAAAAAAACCTCCAACAGGCCACTCTCCAGAAAAACCAAATACAAAATGATGGAAAAGTTCAACTTTGAATCTCTTAAGCAGACGAGTACGCTGGATCTGTATGTAAGCCGTCTCAATGGGAAACCACTGGACAGGACTACTCGAAGCTGGGACACAGTAGATGAACTGGGAGAGCGGAATATAAATCAGACTGCGAGGAAGCTGTCGGAAAAAAAACGGTTAGCTCAAATGCTCACAAGCAAAAGACATGGTTCACCCCTGAAATCAAGCTACTAGCCCAAGAGAATAAGAAAGCACATTTGAAGTTAAAACAACTAAGAATCTACAGGACTATACTGAGTTAATAAGAACAAGAAACAGAGTAAATATCATGATAAGAGAAATAAAAAGGAAACATTGGGAAAGGTTTAGCAAGGAGATTGAAGGTGACATATATGAAGCGTAGAAACGTGTCCGGAAGATGTTGAGAGTTGCAAAGAAGGAGGTGAATGAGTCTGTTCAATTAAAGGATTATATAAAATCAACATCCGCAAGTAAAATTAGAAGTGCGCTGTAAAGCAGGGTGACAGCTTGAGTCCACTTCTGTTCAGCCTCATTATGGACAGGATAATAGAGAGAGTCCGGAAAGTGAATCATGGCTACAGACTGGGAAAACACCTCCTCAAGATCGTGTGCTTCGCAGATGATGCAACGCTCGTCACAGCTACAGAGGACGGCTTAGAATGGCTGCTGCAAGGGTTCAAAAACGAAGCCGAAGGACTCAACATGAAGATCATTGCTACAAAAATAAAAGTATGGTAATATCGAGGGAGCCACATCGATGCAAGTTGGTAGTTAATGGCAACCTAATACAGCAAGTCTCAGATTTCAGCTTCTTGGGAGTCAAAGCGTCGTCATGGGGAAACCTGGTGGGTGGTGTCAGAGAGCAAGTCAATAAGTCAGCCAGGGTAGCGGGTGCCTTGAAATCGATAATATGGCGAAACCAATTTATGACCAGTCAATGCAAGGTCAGAATGTACAAAATTTGCGACGCCCGATCATGACATATGAGGTTGAAACTAGAGCCGACACATCCGAAACAAAGAGGATGATGTGTACAAACTAGATGAGGACCTTGGGAGCCATAACAAATAATACCTTGAGAGACCACGGGAAAAGTGAAGACATCCGAGAGGAGTATGAAATCTTAGATGTGGAGAGACGAAGATACTGAAAATGAACATGTGTCCAGAATGGGAGATTAAAGATTGGCCAAAGTTGCACGAAATGGCAAGCCAGCTACTAACGCCCTCCGAAGAGATGGAAGGATAGCTGGTCATCAGCATCTCAAGAGGTCACGTCTGGGGTAAAACAAGCCTTTGGCTTCCGAAAAGATGAAGAAGAGGAAAATATTCAGCTATAAATTTCAAAACTTCTTCAACATACCATATGCATGGAAAATACAAGTCATATTCCATTTCATACTCAAAACCGATCATGACAATTTTTTTTTTGGTAACAGAATTTCGTTGTCCTAATGGTGTCGTGGTAATGTAATGTTTATAATCAGGTAGGAAATTTCAGTTATTGAATCAATTTCCTCAGTCCCTACAATTTGATATTTCTTCGTTACCAACACACATTTATTCGATTTTCTATCTCCATCTTGTGTTGAATCAGTGAACTTAGCCTTGCAACTACAGAGTTCTGTAGTTGTTGGTAACTTCACCTTATGATGACGCCAGTAAAGGAGACCCTTGAAATTAATAATAAGTTAATCATTTAATTCCCAACTTCAATAATCTGAAGCGAATGTAATGCAGTTGAATTACGACCTACCTCTAAACATCACTGGGTCCCTATCACACCTTCTACTTCAGCGCCATCTATGGCAAACATGATTAACATTAATTTTTAACATAATCTTAAGAATTTCTTCATAAAATCTTACTTAGAATATTCAATATTATTGGATATCTAACTAAGTTACTTTCTTAAAATCTCAAAATATGTAAAAACATTACTAAAAAACAAGTTTTAAGGGAGACTGCTCGTCAGTACTCAATATTCAATAAAGCATAATATCAATCAACAAAAAATATTTACTTACCTTTAATAATTCAGAAACCGTCTTGGCAGATGAATGTATTGATATTATATTTTATTGAATATAATTGAGTACTGACGAGCAAAGTCTCTCTTAAAACTTGTTTTTTAGTAATATTTCTACATATTTTGAGATTTTCTAAAAAAGTAACTTGGTTAGATATTCAATAATATTGAATATAAAGTAAGATAGTTTTATGAAGAAATTCTTAAGATTATATTAAACATTTTTGAAAGATATGTTTTCATAAGAGGGATGAGCAGAAACAAAATTTTGTGTACTCGAAATATTTAATTTATAGGATTTTTGTTAACAATTTATATTTATTGGATTTTGTTATCTCATTTGGACGTCTTATAATGAATATTTTTTTATATGTCGTTTAATATCATGGACATTCTTGGAGAACTGCAATAATGTTAACGTAGCAGTAGAATTATTTTATAACACCCTCTTCAACATTTTTAATGAATGTGTCCCGCTTAAACAAAATTTCAATAGTAAATATCCAGCATGGTATAGTAGAGAAATAATTGAACTTATTAGGAAAAAAAGTAGAATGTTCAAAAAGTTGAAGACCTGTAATAGCGAACACTTTAGAGCTCAATTCAAATCACTGAGAAGTTTGATTAAGACCAAAGTTGCAGCCGCCTATGATGATTTCAAACGCAGATCGGAAAGTTCTATAACAAGCGATCCTTCTACCTTTTGGAGTTATTTCCACAATAAAAAGAGAACTTCAAGAATTCCAAGTATTTTGCGGTGGAATGATGTAGAGTACAATAATCCTTCTGCGATTGTCAATGCATTTGCTGATTTTTTCCGAAGCGCATATATTGAAGGCTCAGCTGATAATTCTGCTCCTAATCGTAACCCAATCTCAGACAACGACAATCCAATTATTTCATTGAGGTCCTTTGATGAATGCGAAGTCCGGTATTGCCTTAAGGCACTAAAGCCAAAATTTACCAATGGTTTTGATGGTATTCCAGCATTTCTTCTGAAGGACTGTGCTTATGTATTTTCCAAACCACTGCAGACCATTTATAATTTAGCCTTGGAGAATAGTTGCTTTCCAGACTTATGGAAGACCTCCGTGGTGTGCCCAGTCTTTAAATCCGGAAAAATGGATGACATTTCTAATTATAGACCTATTTCCCTTTTATCCAACTTTGCTAAAGTATTTGAGATGTGTATATATAACAGAATATTTTCCCCAGTCAGGAGCCTCATATCGGATAGTCAACATGGTTTTATTAACAAAAGATCTACCACTACCAACTTAACAATATTTACACAATTTGTCTGTGAGGCTGTAGACAATCAGTTGCAAGTTGATGCAGTATACACTGACTTTTCGAAAGCTTTCGACAGGGTAGATCACTCAATTTTATTGCGGAAGCTGGAACACTTTGGTTTCGATCGTCGGCTGCTCCTGCTGTTCCTCTCTTACCTCACTAATCGTATTGCATTTGTGGAATTTAGGGGTCATAGATCATGTTCCTTCCCAGCGCTCAGCGGTGTCCCTCAGGGTAGTAATTTGGCTCCACTACTTTTCCTAATTTTTATTAATGATGTCGGAGAAAATCTGCTATGCTGCTCTCTATTGTTTGCTGACGACCTCAAGCTGTTCAGGACCATATCTACCGTTCATGACTGTTGGCTGCTTCAGCAGGATCTTCATAGGCTGAGCAATTGGTGTACTGTGAATAAATTACCATTGAATATTAATAAATGTAAGACCTTAACTTGCACCCTGAGGAACGCATCCATTTTGTACGACTACACTATAAGCCATCTAGCTTTAGAGAGAGTACATCAAGTTAAAGATTTGGGAGTTCAATTTGACCATAAGTTAACATTTGTACCGCATTATGGAAATGTCACAGCTGCTGCGAAGCGAATGCTTGGCTTTATTTTCAGGGTATGTCGAGACTTCAAGGATCCCAACTGTTTCATTACCCTGTTCAATTCCTTTGTCCGTTCAAAACTTGAGTACGCCAGTCCTGTCTGGGGTCCAATATATAACGTACACATCAACCAACTAGAGTCTGTTCAGAGGCAGTTTTTGAAATTTTTAGCATTCAAATTAGATGGTGTGTACCCGGCCCAGGGTTTTGACCATCGCACTCTTCTGAACAGATTCGCATGCTTGGCATTGGAGAACAGGAGGGTCTACTACTTGTGTCTTGTCCTCTACAAGCTGGTTAATTTCTATATAGATTGTCCTGATTTGCTGGCCAGGCTGAGCTTTCGCATTCCTCGCAATGGTAGTCGACTTGAACAGATGCTATACCTCCCTAAACCCAGAACGAACACGATGATTAGATCACCAATATATGTTATGTGTCAGCAGTTCAATAGGATATGTGTTGATGTTGATGTCTGCAGCGATGGTTTACGAATTTTTAAACTGAAACTGAGGGAACTACTGCATCTTAGGCAAAGTTGCCTATAGATTGAAAGAGTTTTTGTAAATTTTCCTTTTTCTGTTCTGCATCATTGATGTAGTTAGTATTTAATTTTGCAATATTCATCGGCTTTGTACCATATATTAATATGTTGTCTTGTAATTGGGATTCCTCCTGTTTAGACAATAAACAATTTTTTTTTTTTTTTTTTTTTTTTTTTTTTTTTTAATATCAGCAGTGCTTATATGACATTAATTTAATTCCTGAAGTTATAATCTTAAATATAATTTTCTGAAATTAAATATGTAGAAGGCTGACAAAATATATCTCTAATATTAAAAAAAAAAAATTAAATGATTTTATATACCTCCATTCATTTTATTTCATTCATAATATATAATTATTTGGTTTCCTTAACATTATTTATACAGATTGTCCTTGTGCTATAACAGAGGCCATTAAACTGCCTTTCAAACTTTAAGATCAATGGTAAACCACAGAGCTATTTATGTTGAGTCAACATTAGACTCCATTTAAATGTTCAGATTCATTTGCCAAGACGCTTTCTGAATTGTTGAAGGTAAGTAAATATTTTTGATTGATATTATATTTTATTGAATATGATTGAGTACTGACGAGCAAAGTCTCTCTTAAAACTTGTTTTTTAGAATGTTTTTAAATATCTTGAGATTTTCTAAAAAAGTAACTAGGTAAGTTTAAGTCTGTAGGAGGTTAACTTAATAATTCTGTGTGGTATTTAAAATATTGGTATAATCCTTCTATCAAGCAAAAAATCCCTTTTTATTATTTTATTGTTACAATAACTCAGTTTTGATCCGGCCAGTCATTCATGTATATAGCAAGCAATTCTACACTTTGATCATAAAATAAAGCTAATTGACAGAGCCTTTCTAACAGAAATTGAGTGTTTTACCAAATTCTTGATGCGGTTTGTTCCGCTTTATTTCATATTTGTAAGATATATGGATCACTCCAACCTGTAAATAAAAATAAAGTACTCGTTGTTATTAATATAAATAAAATATTTTTATTATCAAACAAAAATAACAAAAACAACAAATATACAGTAATTTCTATAAAACACAAAACTGTACATTAATAACCCTGTAGCACTCCTATCTATGTTCAGAGGAGATCGAACATTGTCAATATAAAATCACCGTAATTCTAATTTTTTGTTAGACGTGATACAATCTTAAACATGTACCCTCACTTTGGTATAGGAATTCAAGGTAACTTCATATGATTAGCACAACCATGATTTAATCTATAATCGACGTACAACATGCCCGTATTGTGCCAATAATAGAGACCAAGTACAACGAAGAAGTGCCACCACTGATGAGAGTGCCCTATAAAGTCGAAACGTCCTTTCGAGAAGCGTTCCGGTATTTTTGTGATGTATATCAAGAAAGCCGTTCCTGTGATGAGGTACATGCCCATTACCCTTGGTAAAAGCAGCTGAAAGAAAATATTGTCAATCAATTTTTTGCTACATTTAAATTCGATGTGTTTCACAATGCTATGTAGTAGTAAGTATGTAGTTTTATACTAGGAAGTTTGGTTCGAAACTGTTGAAAAAGTTAAACATATTATTTCTGCGTTCAAAAAATACGTTTGTAATACGCCCCTGAAATAAGGTTCTGTGTGTAGATCGATTAGTCTTGTTTGTTATTCTGAGAAATTATATGAGTCCCTAACACCTACCCTACTTACTTCACAAGTTTGCTGCAAATGTTTTTGGTATGTCGATCAATGTTGATTGAAAGTGTTTGACAGATTTTCCAATCTGACACAGATTTACTTTATTTCCGTCCCCTACATGTCATTTGTCTAAATATATTTAGTTTTCCTGATCACTGCAATGGATTTTTGCATTACTACCCTTATGAATCTCAAAAAGCTCACAATGTCGGATATTTATTTATCTATACATAGCTTGCGACTTCAACATGCCCGATGTTGAATGGCCATTTATATTATGCCATCTAGTGTTTTTATATATAATATCCAGATATTGTGGCATGTCAGAAGAACAGCAAGGTTTCCGTAAGAATAGATCGACAGTAGATGCCATATACATCATTAGGCAGATAGTGGAGAAATCTATCGAATATGCTAAACCAGCATATATGTGTTTTATTGACCTTACTAAAGCCTTCGATAGAGTGAGACTGAATGATGTCCTACAAATAATGAAAAAGAAAGGTATACCAAATAACATAATACGTGTTATTAAAGAACTAAACTCCAACACAACAACACAAATATCAGTGAACGGTAAACTGACCAGGGAGCTACCGATAGCGGCAGGGATAAGACAGGGGGACTCTCTTAGTCCAGTACTCTTCAATTTGGTAATAGATTAAATTATAGAATACGTCAAAGAATCAGCACCCGGATACAGAGTAAATATGGGAGAGATCAAGATAATATGCTATGCTGATGACGCCGTTATAATATCCGAAAATGAAGACGATCTACAAAGACTCTTGTACGCATTCCATACCATAAGTACGCAATTTAAAATTTCCATTGAAAAATCCAAGACTGGTAAGATGCAAGCTAGTAGTGGAAAATAAACCAATAGAGCAGGTCATGGTCGTTAACTTCCTGGGAATCGAGATATCTGCAAATCAAGATAGAACAAGAGAAGTGTTAAGCCAAGTAAACAAGGCGAATAGAATTTCAGGAAGCTTGTCGGATGTGATATGGAATAACAAATACATGAGCAAGGAAGCAAAAGTAAGAATATACAAGACCTGTATTCGACCGATCATGACGTACGCCATTGAGACGAGAGCGGATAATAGCAAAACAAAGTCAATTCTTAGAACTGCCGAAATGAGAGTACTCCGAAGAATATTGGGATGTACACTGAGAGATCGTATTCGTAATTCGACAATACGCCGGGAACATGGAGTGAGCGACATAGTGAGATGGGGACGGACACGTAGAAGAGCTTGGAACGAACATGTGGGAAGAATGGCTCATGATAGAATAGCGAGAATCGCACGGGATGGTATTCCGGAAACCAGGAGGCCTATATGTCGACCACCTAAGAGGTGGCGCGAATCCTGGATCTCAACATCTAACGAGATGAATGATTGAGTTGGAGAAAACAGGCTATGAGCCTAACAAACGAGGAAGAAGACAAACGAGGAAGTGTTTTTATAGACACTATCAGAGAGTCCAATATCTTTCAACTGATTGACTTTCGCGACTTACGCGATTTCGTAACTTCCAGACTCCTTCTCTTTTAAATCTAGTGTTAACTAACGATACCGACCTTGCTTCCAAAATCGAGCAATATCCATCTCTAGGAAAATCAGATCACATAATTCTACTTTCCACCCTTCATATGAAATCTTCAGCTTCATGCAAACGATCGAGGAGACAACTAAAGGTTGTAGACTATGAACTGCTCCGTCGGAGATTTGAAGGGGTCGACTGGTGTACTCTTTTAACGCCTACCATTGATAGTGAGGAGATGTGGTCTCGGTTCACGGAAGTCCTCTTGAACTTCACTAATGAATGCTCATATCAGAAGAGTATAGTTCAGATACCAGCAAAGCCTTAGGTCGATCAGAATATCCTTAGGCTTATACAGCATAAGAAGTCAATATGGCAACGTTATCTGCGCCATAGGCAACCAAGGGACTACGAAGACCATCGACGTTTCTCCAACTCACTCTCCTCTCAAATTGCTGATGTCAAGAGAAACTTCGAGTCCGGGCTTGTTCATTCGAAGAACCACAAAAAGTTCTTTAAATACGTAAGATCAACCCTTAACTGAAAAGGTGACATACCGTTTGTACTCAACTCCAGTAATAAACCTGCTGGGCTGATTCTTTTGTTGCTTCTTTTACTGGAGGAACCCATAAACTTCCTCAAATTAATAATGACTGCAATTCTTCTTCATTAACTGAAACCTGTTTCAGTCATGCAGTTGTTGAGCCCCATCTTTCAGCTCTTAAAGTTAACTCAGCTCCTGGTTCTGACGGTATCTCTACTAGATTACTCAAGGAATGTGCCCGAACTCTTCCGCATCCTCTTTCCTTGTTATTCGCGCGTTCTTTTGAAACATCTTGTCTACCCGCTGCCTGGCGCAACTCAGTTGTAACGCCAATCTTCAAGAAGGGAGTCAAACGCAGTGGTGAGAACTATCTTCCCATGAGTCTGGTTCCGATTGAGGCGCAGATTTGTGAGAAAGTTATTTCTGATAATATCCTCAAGTATGCACTCATTAACAACATCATTCCAGAGTGCTAGCACGGCTTCCTGCCAGGCTGGTCCGAGTCCTTAGATAAATCCTGCCCAGTTGATGTTGTCTATCTGGATTTTTCTCGAGTATTTGATCGTATCCCACATGATTTCCTCCTATACAAGCTCGAGCATCTGGGAATTCGAGGACGCCTTTCTTGGATTGAGGCATTTCTTACCGATCGAACATTCCAGGTTCGTATCGATAGATCCTTCTCGTCGGCTAGACCTGTTGCGAGTTCCCCAAGGATCTGTTTTGGGTCCACTCCTCCTCATCCTATACATCTCAGATTTACCCAATATCCTCAAATCTCGATGTTCCCAATTTTCCGACGACACCAAATTGTTCGGCAACCCCAATATAATGGGGTTGCCATTCATCTAAACCAGGAAGTTGGTGCCAGGAGTGGAAGTTGCCTCTCAATCGTGAAAAGTGTGCTGTCCTGAACTTAGGTGCTAACAATCCGCGTCGTCAGTGCTTCCTGAACTGAAAAAATCATTATTTATGATCCAGAAAGCTTTTGGTGGCTGTGATCCGTCCACGTGTGCTACTCTCTACAGGGTGTATGTGCGCCCATTGTTGGAGTTTGCAGGCCCTGTGTGGGGTCCATTGTTGAGTAGAGATTATGCCTTGCTCGAGAGTGTTTAGCGTCGTGCAAATCGTGTACCTTGCGGCATCTCGCATCCCAGCTACAGCGAAAGACTGTCCATAATGAACTTACCCTCATTTGATGTCAGGAGGAAGGTTGTGATTTTAGAGCTCAGGGCGTGTGCTAAACACCACAAAAGTTTGGAGTGGCTGAAGCAATCCCTGCGCCAGGAATGGGTCCAATTAACGCCCAAAGAGCTGCGGCCTATTGCAGAAAATTTCAAGAAGCTTCTGAAGCTATGTATCGCCGACAAAGGAAGTCACTTCGAAACCGCTTAAATATATTATTACCAAATGTTGATGTTATCATTATTCGTTATTGTTCTTTTTAATATCTTTTGTTCAATAAAGGTAAATGAAAAAAGTGTGTCCTAGGTTTTTCTTGTCACCCTATAGTATCTTTTCCTTATTTACATGCAAAATCTTACCTATAAATTACACGTGTAAACACACGTGCAGCTAAAAATAATAATTTGTCACCTGGATGAACCACGTACATTTCAGTCTTTAAATTATAAGGATTCATAAAAATTTAGAAGCTACAATAAACGGTTAGGACTGATCGAAACTCACAGATACTATAGGGTTCTCCAATCCTCCCATAACAATCGTCCAGTGGAAAGTTGGAACAACACCATAAGCTGCCCAAGCCACGAATACAAACATCCTGATGAAGTCGTCCACTTGAAATTGGGGCACTTGCAAAAGCATGGCTATCACAAAGATAAACGTTACGGTACTTATGTAGAAATTCTGCAAGTCCTGTGAACAAAGTGAACCTTTAGCAAATATTTAGTTGATATTTCCATACGTTATAAACTGCTGGGACACATCAAATAATTCTAAAATATATATAGCAAAGATTGAAACATTTTAATGGTGTGGCGAAAGGAGATACAAACAATATGTGACGTTTATGAATGTATGAAAAGTACCACAAGAAGAAGAGGTTAGTTGTTCACGTGTTTCGACTGTTGCCGTTCCACCCCAATTGGTGTTGGACTCCAAGGGGCATTGATTGAAAATTCTCATGCTGAACTAGAAGGGTATTCCATCTATCTGTTCGCAGAAACTCATGTTCAGGATGTCTCGAGAGATGCTTCAGGGTTTAGCGGGACTTGACATCCTGAACCAGGATCGATTGCGAGACGTCTCTGGGGTTTGACGGTGCTCATACCAGGATCAATTGAGGCATCAATCTTGAAACTATCTTGGTTTATGGGACTGTGTTCGGGTGGGTGGATATGAAGTCCCTTCGGCTTGTGAATTGCGTCCCAAACATTTCGGGTGCTGACACTGCATAGTCAGTAGGGGATGGATAGTGCTTCGCTACTATCAGCCATGGTGTCGGTTTTCGGACTGAAGCCGAAACTGGAAGCTGGTACGTTCAACTCTTCGGAGTGGTTCTCGCTAATGCGCGATGATGAGGCGTATCCTTCCTCACTATCTACTTCCTTCGCAGATTGTGGTGACTGCTGAGTAGTTACCAGGTGAAAGAGTCATGCTAGTAACCTAACCGGTTTCACGATGTTGCCCTTCCATCGAAAGAGAGCTCTTCCGATCATCCATAGATTCTTTATCGATCGGTTATCGATCGTCTATCAAACTGCTATCGATTGTCTTTCGATCGAGTATTGATCTTCTATCGATCGGATATAGATCAGATCTTCTATCAATCGCCCGTCAATCGGTTTTTGATCGCCTATCGATGATCCATCAAAAGTTTATCGATCGTCCGGCGACAGTCTCTGTCGACCGTAACTGGATCGGTCATTAGAACATTTGTCGACGATCTAACAGTCCATCCATGGTTAAACGATTGAAGATTAATCGTCTATTAATCGTTTATCTATCGGCTATCGATCGTCTTTCGATCAGTTATTAATCGACTTTAGAAAGTTCATCGAATGTCTATGGATCGTCTTTCGACAGATAAACGATCGTCTATCGACCATCTCAAAATCGTCTCTCGAGCAGCTATCCATCGTCTTTCGATTGTCTCTCGATAGCCGTCAATCGTCTTTCGATCGGTTAGCGATCGGCTTCGATTGCTTATCGATTATTATTTGTCTATGCAACGGAATCTTTCAATGTAATTTTAACCAACTTAACCTTGGGAACTTTGCCCTAATGTCCTAACTAGGATCATTAGATACTAATATTACTAGTGAATGGTATACCATCCATAGATCGACGGTAAATGCTATTATTTGTACTTACATATCCTTCTTCTTAATGGTAAATTTAAATTCGATCGTAAGACTTATACTATAGTTTCGGTAGCGACTAATGCTGCTCCGCTCACAATTTTTTTTTCAATCTTCTAATTATACGATCCACATAAAATTTTTAAAATTTATCAATCACATCGATCTTTTTGTCTACTTACCGAGTC
Organism: Megalocaria dilatata; assembly: GCA_034642435.1. Lineage (NCBI taxonomy): Eukaryota > Metazoa > Arthropoda > Insecta > Coleoptera > Coccinellidae > Megalocaria > Megalocaria dilatata. The sequence goes on from CM067861.1 coordinate 33,581,158, forward strand.
GCACCAAAACGCATAGTATATCCCTGACGTGTAGATGGCCAGCAGGGACAACGCTATACCAAAAAGGTCGAAAGAAAGAAATATATCACAGTCTCTATGGGATCTACAGTTGAATGTGTGGTAGATGGCAGACATCGACATGCAGATCTGAAAATTTTAAAGCATCTGCTTGAATTCATCACTGATTCGTTAGAGTTATATTATTTTTTTAGACTTAAAAACAGTATGAAAGGGTATTTAGGTCATCAATAACCAATGCAACAAAAGCATTGCCTCTACTAAAATTTTAAATCATCACAGAATGAAAACTAAAAAAAGGTAGATGAAGGGGTGAAGTTAAAGATAGCGCGAAAAAAGTCTAGTAAAGACATAATGTCTTTTAAATATCATGTACTTAAGCTTCGACCATCCTTAGATGGTCAAGAAAATGATTTATTTCAAGAAAATCATACTTCTACTGTAGACATGAATGAGGTCATCTTCATCTTTCGGCGCCATGTCTTGGCAAGGTTTTCTGTAGTTAGTTAAAAGTTGATGATCTTTTCTCCATCGTGAGCTTCGCGGATGATAGCACGCTGATGTCTTCTTTCACAAGTGACAAACCTTTGAGCACCTTTGTGTCTCACCTCCATAGCGAATGCGGTCAAAGTAAACTGGTGTAATTCATGGCCACGAAGACCCAAACAAGAACTTTTTCTCGAAAAACTCACTTCGTGACTTCTGACTTGATGGAAAACTAGATGTTTAAGCCAAGAGGTTCCATGCATCTTCTTAGCGTAACTGTCAACTCTTCAATCTGTTGGGGGAACATAAAACTGACGTTGACAATTCTACTGTGTAGATCAGGTTCTTCTACTGTATGAAGCCCAAATTAGACCAGGACTCAAATACTACTCTGTTTGGAGCTCAGCACCGAAGCATTCGTTACAACTTTTGGATTCCATACAGAAAAGATCAGTAGGACATATTGACTGCCCTAATGTAACAGCCAGTTTGCAGTCGTTGGAACATAAGAGATTTGCCGGCTTGTGCTTGTTCTAAAATATTATCATGGTCGACGCTGCACGCAACTGAAGGAAATGATGCCAGCTGCGGTCAGATTTGCACGTGGCACTACGGTGACGTGCACATCCCTATGCAGTTGAATCAACAACTCCAAGAACTTCTGTTCATCAGAACTCCTTCTTCCACCGAATTTGCCACTTGTGGAAGATGCTTTCAGCTGGTGATTTTCCTTCTGTGTATAGCCCTCAATATTTCAAGACGAACGTCAACAGAATTCAACTTTCCGCTCGGGGAACCAACTAAAAATAGGTTTTTCTTTACTCGATCGATCAAACATAGAACAAAATGGGTTGAAGAGCTTTCCCTGAAATGCCACTTTTCAAACTCACCTGGAAGCAAACCAAAACCGATGTCACAATGAATTTGTCCGAAAATGAGGCCTCAACCTTCAATATGAACAAATCGTTGATCGCAAGGCCCGTGAAGAGCAACAGACCAAATACGTGTGACCAAATATTGATAGATTCATTTGTCCACCAGAAAACGCTGTAAAGAAGAAACATATAAGAAAACTCAAAATTTGTTAAACTCTGTGTTTACTTTACATTTCAGTAGCAAACTGATTCCGCCATTTTTTCTTGTAGTCGAGTACTCTTGTAAATCCTTACTCTATGTTAATTTGCCCTTAGACCACATTAAACATGGTGTAATATTACACGAGGAAAAGAAGTTAAAAACACTTTTATTATATTATATTCTCGTACCTATCCATGCAGTGCTCAGTACTTAAAATTCCTCTATATCCTGATAAGATGAAAGGGTTGTGTTGCAGAAACGGTGGGGCATCTTTGTAAGGAAGAAGTTGTCTCGCTTTGGCATATCGTTCGTTATAATCTAGATCTTTGCTTATTTTAATGAAGCTGTAGAAATAATCCAAAACTTCCCTGCTGAAGACTCTGGCATGTTCCCGGTAACTGAACTCCTGAAAAAACACATGAGAATTGGATCGTGTCGTACTTAACCTCATGGAAACTCTTTTCAACCGATATTATTTATTTATAATACAGTTTGACGTGCTCATTTGATGAAATTTCAATAACTCATTTCGCTTCTTCAGATATTACACAATTTTGTCAGATGGTGATAGGAATATATAATTACATAAAATACCATATACAAGTTGTGCTCGATATTGCTGTATTTTGAGCGAGACCATGTATTCTTCCCTGCTGCTTGTTACAGCCTCCCATTAAACAGTTACTTTTTTCAGGGTTCACTGAATCTTAACGTATTTGCGTGAGGTTGTACACCACTTAAAAGTTTAATTGCAGTGTTTTATGATGATACTGTCTTTTCTGTATCAGAATGTACGGGGATTGAGATCAAAATTGTCCAACATTTACAATAGTTCTTTGGCTTGCAGTTGTGATATTGTGTGCCTTGCAGAGACGTGGCTTACTGATTCAATAGTCGATAGTGAGGTTTTTTGTAATTCGTTCGAGGTATTCCGTCGCGATAGAAATGTGTGCAGTTCGGGTAAAAAGGACGGTGGTGGTGTCTTGATCGCACTTAATAAAAATTTGTGTGCTACTTTGAGATCTGAATGGATGTCGGACGCCGAGGATCTTTGGGTGACTATAACTCATGGCTCGTCTCAATTTCACATATGTTGTGTTTATATTCCCCCAGGCAACTCCCATCAACTACAGACTTTTTGTTCTGAATTGGAAAAAATTTCTAGTAATCATCCGAGTGATGATCTCATTATTTGTGGGGACTTCAATTTACCATCAATTAATTGGCAATATGACAGTGTGAATAAAAATTGTATCCCATTAGATTTCACTGATGTTCATACAAATTTATTTGTTGATACTATTTCTTACTGTGGTCTTTCGCAGTTCAATCGCTTTGTGAACACCTCTTGGAACATTCTTGATTTGATATTGAATAATAATTTTTCGGTTGGGGATGTTAAAATTTCTGAATCACCCATCGTAGCTGAGGATCAATTTCATAATACTCTGGAATTCGAATATGTAACTCAGATTGGTTTCACTGCTGCTAGAGGGAAGGTTAACGGTGGTTTCAACTATTCTAAAGCTAATTATCGGGAAATAAGTAGGGAATTCGGTGAGGTTGATTGGGACAACGCTTTTAAGAATAAAAATATCGAACAGTGTACTGAAGCTTTTTATGGAAGTATTTACAAAATAATTGAAAAATATGTTCCTAAATCATGCAATAAATCATCAAATTTTCCATGTTGGTTGAATTCAGCAACAATAAGGGTAATAAATGAGAAAAAGAGGGTTCACCGCAAGTGGAAACGGTATAAAAATTTGCTAGACTACCAAGAATTCAAAATTTTGAGAGGCCGGTAAAAATTTCTGATAGAGTCTGACTACAGTAATTATATAGACTCAGTTGAATCCTCAGTCATTTCCAATCCGAAAACCTTGTGGCAGTTCGCGAAAAGTAAAAGAGGAAATCCTGTCGTGGTGTCGATCAGAGATAAAAACTCTGGTAGTGTTTTGGCGGATCATCAGAGCATTGCAGAAGAGTTTTCGAATCACTTCATTTCTGTGTTCAATCCGCCTCATTCTGTCAATGTTGCCATGCCTATGAACAATAGATGTAGTTCACACCCTATAAACTTGAGCAGTATCCAGTCTGAGGTTGTTATGAGGAAGATTAATGAGTTGCCCAGTAAGCCTCCTGGACCAGATATGCTGCCAACATGCCTGCTGAAGAATTGTGTGCATGTCCTCGTTAAGCCAGTACACAAATTGTTCAATATATCTTTGAGAGAGGGTTGCTTTCCACAAGTATGGAAAACTGCATTGGTTGTTCCAGTACATAAATCAGGCAACAAACAACTATTAGAGAACTACAGATCTATATCTAAACTATGCATTATTACCAAAGTTTTTGAATCGATTATTTTCGATTTTTTATACAATGAGGTTAAAGGCATTTTAAACGTTAAGCAGCATGGGTTCATGAGGGGGCGATCTGTTGAAACCAACTTATTTTTGTACACTCAGTTTCTGCTTGAGCAGATGGACGTGGGTTCCCAGGTTGATGTCGTTTATACTGATTTCAGCAAGGCGTTCGACAAAATTGATCATGCTATCTTGATACGGAAGCTTGCTGGTGTTGGTGTGCACGGTGCTTTGCTTGATTGGTTTGCTTCTTACTTGGTGGGTCGGCGTCAGTCAGTTGTGATCAGTGGATGTTACTCCTCTTATGGGGATCTCACTTCTGGTGTGCCACAAGGGTCACATTTGGGTCCTCTGCTTTTCAACCTTTATATTAATGATATCGCGAGCTGCTGTTGTTTCTTGCCTACGAGATTTGATCGAGTTTCAGGAGGATTTAAATAGACTCCATGAATATTGTCACGAAAACTTTCTGTATCTCAACCTCAGTAAATGTCACCACATAACTTTTTCACGAAATAAAAACATTTTTAGTACTCAATTTAACATCAACAATTGTGTTCTGACTAAGGTATCGCTGGTGAAGGATTTGGGAATAATTTTTGACTCAAAGCTTATCTTTGACAGCCACATCGCTTATATTTCGAAAAAGGCTCACGGTATGCTGGGTTTCATCATTAGAGTTTGTGAGCATTTTCGTTGGCATCAATCCCTTAGAGCATTATAAATAGCTTATGTCCAGAGTGTGTTGAGCTACGGATCGATAATTTGGAATCCTTATTACAATATCTATATTAATCGACTGGAAAACATTCAGAAAAAGTTTATTAATCATGTCAACAAAAAATGTTATAAACATATTACTGATGATCGGGATCGAGTTATGAGGGAGTTAGGGTTAACTACTTTGGCTGACCAGAGAATGTTGAGGGACGCAAAGTTTATTTACAAGACTATTAATTCTCTCGATTCCACTGAAATTGTGAATATGCTCAGATTCAATGTACTTAAATATTGCACAAGAAATAAGTTTTTGTTCCATATAGATCAAAGTTCTTCCAATTATCACCTGAATTCACCATTGATGAGATGCTGCAAAACTTATAATACACTATCTAATCTCGCTGCCGTTGACGTTTTTTCTGATTCTTTATTGGCCTTCTCTTGCACTTTGAAACGATTTCTGGGAAATTACTGAATTTTGTTTCATATTTGTATTTTTTTTTAATTTATGGTTTATGGAATTTACTGTTTTCGTTGTTATTGGTTTTTAAATAACATTGTGATTGGATTATTAGTGAATACATAATTTTGGGTTCGTCCCGTCTTGTATTCCTTTAAATAAATAAATAAATAAATAAATAAAAGTGTGCGGCAACACGTTTCTTGCCCTAGCAATGGTTTAAAACGATATGAATTGAATAATTAAGGACACAAATTTCAGCGACTATATCTGTAAGACTTGAACAACGATTTCCAAGGAACATTTGCTTCACATTAGCGATGTTATATTCAGTTGAAGACGTTGATAGTTGTGAAGAGCCAGATAAATTTTTCACAACATCTCGACCGTTTTAGAATGCACTGTAAAACCCATAATAATCATTATAATTTAAGTATTAATGAACTTTACTTATATTAGACTATATAAACAGACAAAATTGTCGCATCAAGGGCAGTGAAAATCCTCATGTAACTGCTGAGAGACCATTACATCCACAAAAAGGCATTGTATGGTGTACAATTTGGTCTGGTGAATTGATTGGCCTGTATTTCTTTGAAAATGAAGAAGGTGTCACTCAAACCGTCAATTTTCATCGCTATAGCCAAATGATTACCGATTTTTTTGGCCTGAAATTAATTATATGGAATGGGAAAGGATGTGGTTCCAGCAAGATGGTGCAACAAGTCACACAACACGACCAGTTTTGGTTTTATTGCAAGAAAAATTCCCAGGACGCATAATATCTCATTTGCGCGTTGTGAATTGGCCACCAAGATCTTGCGATTTATCACGCGGAGGACTTTTAAATAATATTGTATTCCACACATAATAGCAAGGTCCAAGCATTATATTGAAATAAAAATTTGGTCGATATTCTAAGCGAAAGAGTGTTTTATTTACGTTTACCTTCTGAAGCACAAAATGGAGATAACCCTGTATAATCTAGATAAATCTAGATAAAAGCTTATGTCTTAACCTCACAGAAAAATATTCACAAAACGAATCCTCACGAAGTTAAACAAATCCATACCTGCAAATCCAAATCGACTAAATTAAATTCACCCCTATAACACTTCTACGCACACAAGCAATAACAACCCCTCGTTCAGGCCATTCTGCCGGATTTGGGGAAGGTCAGGGATCCTGGAAATAACGCGCCTGCGTCTTCATGAGACGCCTGGATAACGGGGCAACGACGCCTCATATCGCGACGTCGACGTCGGTTTGAACAGCTGTCCATCAACGACGTCAGCGCTTTCCGCTTTCCAGAAATATCAGGGAAGCAGAAAAACGAGGAGGAGATGGAGGAAACTCCAAAGAAAAATCTTCCTAACGTTTAGGGTAAAAAACTAAGAATCTATAATATTTTTTTTATTATTATTATTATTAATACTCTTAAGTGTCCTAAGTGAAATATCGTACGCAGTACGATATTTCGTATTGCAAATTCGTAGTTTTTTACTCTAAAAGTTATATTTATATAAAATAAAATAATAAGGAACGGTTTTTTTACTTGATAAAAGGATTATTACAAAATTTGTATATCAAAACAGATTTAATCTGTTAGTCTTCTACAATTTTAATTTTAAAAAATTCATTAAAGAAATTAAATTTAATTTATTAATATTATTAAATTAAATGTCTTTATAAGCACTGCTCATATTTAATAGACGTATAAAATAGAAATTCATCATACAATATCAAATGGAATTAAGAAAAACCAACGAATATAAATTGTCAATTAAAATTAATGATTTAATTCTTAAAGTTTCTTTAATAAATTTTTTGGAATTAAAATTGTAGAAGACTAACAGATTAAATCTGTTTTGATATACAAATTTTATATTTATATATTATTATTTATTATAAATATTTTTTCGAACCCAACTTCACACTCAAGCCGCATAATCCTTATATATTTTGAGAGCTGATATAGCAAGGCTTGTGTGCGAAAAAGTTCAATTAATTCTAACCAGTAGTTTTTTAATATGGTGAGCAATAAGCAGCATTTTTGTCATATTTTACTTTTTTACTATAGAAAAGGTAAAAATGCTGTTCAAGTCAGAAAGAAATTAACCGATGTGCATGTGTTGACAGTACGCCAGTGCCAGGACCTGGTTTGCAAAATTTCGATCCGGCAATTTTGATGTAGAAGATGCACCACGTTCCGGAGAGCCGGTTGAAGCTGATAGGGACCCGATAAAGACATTAGTTGTCTTTCATTTTCCCAAAAACAAACCGAAATTACTTTCGGAACAACCCAATATATTGCAACAAAGAATGACGCAGATAATTTCATATCTGGAAATCAGTACTAGGGTTCTTTTTTGCCATAATTGGTTCGAAAATAAAATAAATTCTACAGAAATAAAAAAAAATCAAAAAGAAAATAAAAACGAATTCTAGAAAAACTCAACGTAAGTCAATCAAATTAAGTGATCAAATAGTCTACCCTGTTGTGTCAAATAGTAGCCGAATCTATTATAAAGAGATCATATCTCTGAGCAGATTAGGCAATAGGTATTTTGGCAGAAAGTTGGATTATTTTTAACCTTAATTACACAGGATTTGTATTTCTATCGATCTCATTTCCTAAATCGAGTTTTTCAGATATAACTAAAGGAAAAATTATTGGGACATAAATCCGGTGATCTTGGTGGCCATTTGATCGTGCCATTTGTAGAAATGATTGTGGATACTGGGTACGCACAGAAATATTTTTATGTTTATTTTTCCTGGATTAATATCGTACAACTTGTGCGTTCTGTTTTCTGTTCAAGAAAAACGATGACTCATCAGTGAATAAAGTATTGTTTGAATATGAACTTTCTTCTTTTTTCAATAGGAAATTATTTTAAAAATGCTCGTCATTCATTTTCACGAAATTATGCACGAGTCTTCGTGTCGTTCATGTCTAAATACATAGAGTATGGAGCAAAATTATCTAAATCCATCACCCAAAACAAATTTCTTAAGTACTGAATTTCATTTAGATCGGATCAGTAGTTTCGAAAGTGCTCTTTCATAACATGTCGATAGGTAGGGTTTAATCCAATGTTTCATCTCTTCCTATTTTTCAGTTGTACCAATCAGGAAATTGTAAATTTCTTCCACAATCTCCGATCTCCAAGAGCCTTTTTTACATTTGGTAACATTTCTAATTCTAATATAAGCGAAAGCACATGAAAAACCGGTGACGTTGTGTGGGTACTTGAACTTGAACGAAGAACGAGGTCGTTGAGATCTTCAATAAGAGGCGTCTAGATACATACTACAGATACTTAATCGATGAATGGTTCATACATTATATTATACAGGATGATTCCTAATTAATAAGAAATATTTATAAAGATTAATTTTCAGTATAAACTAAGGAGAGTTTTATTGTTGCTTTTTTCATTCAAAACCCTTTGCCATCCAAGATTTACTCAATTTAAATTAGACAAAATCTTCGCTTTGAGAGAATTTATAAGAATAAACACTGGCAGATAAAACCAACGTTAATAAAATGTGAGTTCGAATTTTATCACAAAGGGTGAAAGCCAGTTATAATATTTTGTAATCGAAAATCAGAATTATAAGTATAAGTAACTTGAAGGTATCGAATTGAATTTAACAGTTTTTTCCAACTTTGTCCCCTGAATATTTTATGTTAGCAATTTTTTGTGAAATCGTTTATTTTGATGAATTCTACCTACTGTTGAAAAAATCTCAAGTTTGGAAACACCTTGTGTAAAATTTAAGGGATGATTCCTTGTCTAAAATAGGGTGGGTCTTTCATATAAACAGTTTTTAATTTTTTTTATTAAACCAAAAGCTGACAATAATTGTAAAGTTAATCAAAACTAGTCAGTTGAAAAAAATGACATCCGCTAACTAGATAAATTCTAGTTGGGAAATTATTCCATCCTCTACGAACCACGCTATCATGTTGATAAATTAGTTTTTTCTCAAAAACCTTGAATTTTAGCAAGAAATTAGAGAAGACTTATTTGTTAAGAATGGATCGAGCTATCCAAAATTGATTTTTTTATTCTAAAATAGGAATATGGAAAAAAGTTTCTTGCGAAAGAAGGTTTAGGGGTGGCTTTTTCTACCCCTTGCAATCATAAAGGAACACCACCAACATTTTTTTTGAGTGTCTTCTTACCCGCATAAATTGTCTACTCAATTTTATTCTTGTCAGTTCTTTGGTTTTTGAAAAAAAATTAAAAACTGATTTCGAGCGCGATCTTTAGGGGGCTGTAACTAAGCAGGGGGGGGGTCGAAAAAATAAAGTTTATATAAAAGACCCACCTTATTTTTTGACAAGGAATCACCCCCTAAATTTTTTCACAACTATTCATATACAACCGGTATGATTAATATTAAAATTGAAGATATATTTAGGAAGAACTGTTTCTATGTTCCATTCATTTAATGAAATGAAAAATACATTGACTAATACATAATTCAAAGCTTCAGATCAAAATATCTTACAATACTTATTCTAGGAAAAACTAGATTGTTTATTCCAATAATAATAATTTTGTCTAGGTTTCCAGAATAGTTTGATTTTCAATTCAGTAACAACGTTTATGAAGTAAAATTCATTACTTCATAATAATTTATTATGAGAAATGTTTTTCGCCCAACAGTCGACATCAATAAATGCCATTGTATGATAATTTGATTTTTTTTATTGGCTTGGGAAAAAGATCTTGTTCTTCAAAAATTTATTCTGTCATGTTGGATATTGTTTTTGAGAACAAATACTAATTCTTCGATAAAAAACTTCGTTCAGTTTTCGTGAGTTATTCATAATATTTTACATCAGGACTTATTTCGGTAATACTTTCCCACTTCTAAAATTTACTACAAAAGACGAATATACAACTTTTTTCATATCTTTTTCCATGAAACTAATATTATGATCACAACGCAGTAAGAGAATACTCTAAACCCATTCAATAAATAAATACACAGAGGGATCATTATTTCCCAAAATATCAAGTAGGCTGATAAAGTCAATTACACTAAGTATCTACTAGTAGACCTTAAATTTAAAACAGAAGGAAAAAAATATTATAAGTACTATTGCAAATTTACTGATTTTCTTTAGTCTCGGATTCTTCAAAACCAAGCATTTATGGATTGAATGAAAAAACTGTATGGTAGCCTTCAAGAAATCAATTGGAAATATTTCGTGAATTTCCTAGAGCTGGCTTCGCAGACTATCAAAACACATTATATTCAAAACAGAGCTAACCTTCGATCGTACTTAAACGTGTTTCTATACCGTTTCGAATGATGTTACGAAATTTATGTTTATTGTTCAATTGAGAAATCATTTTATGAAACTTATTACTTTCTAGTTCAAGGTTGAGGACGAAACGTTGACACTGGTGTCAATTATAATAGTTTAAGCATTTGTTCATTAAAATATTCAAGCAAAAATGTCCGATTGTTGAAAACACCTTTGGTAGAATTCATTAAAAGTGATGTTTGATGGATTCTGTCTTTACTTGGTGGAAACTCATTTTAATTGAAAAATATATAAGAGGAAGTATCTTAATTTCCATAAAAATGTTTATAATACAATTGTTTCACCACGATGTGGTTTCTTCAGGTATCTAAATTCTACTGGCTGATGGTGTCCAGTGTAACAGAGTTTAAATACAGTTAAGTACAAATTCACAATCGAAGAAGAAAAGAACCACAGTATTAATTTTCTTGGCCTCACAATAACAAGACTAGATAATTCACATGATTTCAGTGTTTTTGACAAACCCACACATACAGATATTTCAATACATAGTACTTCAAATGACCCAACCAACCAAAACATGCCAGCATATAATAGTTTTATTCATAGACTATTGAATGTCCCTGTGAATTCAGATAACTTTTCCAAAGAATTAAATATTATTAAGCAGATAGCTTCAAACAACGGTTACTATCCCTTTCTTATAGATAAAGTGGTATCCAATAAACAAAATAACATGGTATTAAATACACAGAAATACTTTTCGTTATCTTATGTTAATGGATCATCTGAAAATATTGCCAAATATTTCAAAAATAGTTTCAACTACAACGCAACTTTTAAAACCATTAACAACCTTAGCATTTACTTAAAAAACAATAAGGATCGAACAATAAAGAGAATAAATCTGGAGTCTACAAGTTGACTTGTAACGATTGCCCTTTAGTATATATTAGTCAGACAGGTAGATCATTCAAGAACACCAAAGAAGTTACATATCGGATTCCGTACATTCGACATAAACTAATCATCTTTAGGAATTCAGGCATAATTTCAACAATACCTATGAAATTATCCACGTCGAAAGCAAAAGTTCTAGTTTACCACTTTTCGAATTTCTAGAAATCAACAGGTACAATACCCGTAAAATGCTTTTGAATGAACTTGACATAACCCCAAAGAAAATAATCCAGTAGAGTTAAGTCGCATGATCTTGGAGGCCAATCAATTGGACTATTTCTCCTAATAATGTTATCGCCAAATCTTTCTTTCAATAAATCAATTGTTACGATAGCAGCATGAGGTGTAGCACCATCTTGTTAGAACCAAAACACTTCTGGGTCGATACCCTTCAAATTTTGAAACAAATAATCATTGATCATCGATCTGTAACTAGCACCATTCACTGTAACGTTAGCTCCAGCATCGTTTTTAAAGAAATATGGACCGATGATGCCTCCAGCGTGTACAGCACACCATACAGTGCATTTTTCAGGATGCAATGGAACCTGCAGAACTTCTTGAGGATTGTTTTCAGTCCATATACGGCAATTTTGCTTGTTTACATAGCCGTTTAACCAGAAATGAGCTTCATCACTAAACACAATTTTACAATAAAAAAGTGGATCAACTTCAAGCTGTTCTAGGGCCCAATCAGCAAACAAACGACGCTTATTATGATCAAGTGGCTTTAGTTCTTGAACCAGTTGGATCTTGTATAGGTGTAGACCAATATCTTTACACAAAATTTTCCATGAGGTGGATGCACAGAGTCCAACTTGTTGTGAACGTCGACGAATAGACAAATCTGGATCATCATAAGCACTATGACTTACAGCAGCGATATTTTCTTCTGTACGTACAGTTCTTTGTCTTGTTGTTGTTGCATCGAGTAGAGAAAATGTTGTCCGAAATCTATGGATAGTTCGACGAATAAGCTGCTCTATGGACGATTATGTAAACCATAAATTTCACGAAGTGCTCTATAAGTTTGGCGAATAGAACACTGATTTTGAATATAAATTTCAACCATTTGTAAACGTTGTTGCGGCGTGAGTCTTTCATTGATAATTTGTCAATGCTTACTGAACAGAAATGTCAAAACAACATGGCTTCTACCTTCTTTCAAATCATAGTTATCAGTTCTGTCACTCTAAAAAAAACACCCTATACATACACAGATTTTCTAGGACGGAGAAGAGAGTTTATTAAACATCCACGAAATCATTTAACCATCTACCGAATGAAATAAAGTTAGTAAGTAATAAGTGAAGGTTTTTAAGAGAAAACTTCATAGTTTATTAGTAGATATGGAACCATATGTCAATGAGGACTATCTGTTGTAGGGAATGGATTAAATATGACGATAATTACATCTGTAAATCAATAAATTATTATTTTTATCATAAAATGAAAGGAAAAATCTTCTTCCTGTAATGACAGTGTCAGAACCTATTCGGCTGTATTTGAGTTTTTTATATCTAATACAGAAGCAAGTTGCACTGTCGAAAAACTTCCTGTTTACCATGTTCATACTCGTTTTTATATTTCTGAATAAATATCCGCCGATTCAATTAATTCATTCAAACATAATATTGTACATTTTAAGGGATTCGTTCTGAAAACTATAAATTTAAGGAACTAAACAGTATATCCCCTTCTCTAATGAGGTCCGATACTAGTGAAGAAACGTACGACAGCAGAAAAAACATGTTTTTTTAGTTATAATGTCGATCAATATTTTTGAAAACATTGCCCCACTCGAAAAGATCCATTTCAAAGAACCGCCTGCTTCGATATCTTTTTATACTGGCTCTGTGCCTTTGTGATTGGTAAAAGATTTCGATCGTAACACTTATCAAACCCATCTCTTTGTAACGTCGTCTCCATCTGCTTCCTCGTTTTAACCGGACTTAGTTTTTGCAACGTAACTATTGAAGAATATTATTTATCGATAGATATTTGTGTCGCTCATTGTTTGAAGCTCTCACATACTTGAGTAAATTCACTTTTCAATGGCACTTTCTCCAATCATTGTCGTCAATAGAAGAATCGAAACTTGTTTGGTGAAGATTGCTAAGGTGCTCGTACAGGTCATTTCAGAGTAAGCGTAAAGAGTTGACAACTGGAAAGATTTGGATTCGAAACTGAACATTTGATAGTTTTCATATGAAGACGTAGTAGCAGATAGACAAGGTTTTTTCTTCGTCTTTTCTTTACGCGATAACTTTGTCTTGTCGTTAAGGATTGCCAGGATCTTTCAATCTTTTTTCAAATATTGGATAGATCAGTCCGTTTCTTTGTGATAGTTCATTTTAAAATGAAATGAAATAAGCGAAAATATCCTTTTTTTTACTGAATGGAAAGTGACGGGAGTTTCGTAGTTGTTACTACATTTTCAAACTGGATAAAATAATTTGTATCTCAACAATTCCCTGAAGGCTTCGGCTTCTGGAAAACTTCGAAAAGGGAGACAGTAAGTCTCGCTTCATTTCAATGCTAACGTAAAGAATTTACTGCTGCTGGTATTCCAATAAAACAAGTGTATAATGATGCGGAAGGCCTTATAATTAAAACAGCAATAGAACAATTCAAAAGACCAAATACAACTGCTGGTAAAGATGTTGATTTGTTGATGACTGCACTGGCTCCAATTGATAAAATTATTTACTTTTTCAAACCTGGGAAAGCTAAAGCACAGTCAACAAAGTCTATTCAAATGCATATTAAAAATGTAAAACTCACAACTGGTTGCGATACTACATCAGCACTTTTTAAAAGAGATAAAGCAGTAAAATTCAAATTGTTGAAAGAACGTTATGATTTAATTGATTGCGCAGAAGTATTTTCAAAGATTGACTCCTCTGCACACGACATCGTCACAAATGGAATTCGTTTTCTTCTTGCAATGTATGTTGATCCAATAAAAATTGATTCCATAGAAAAGTATACATATTTGAGGTTTGTAAAATGTGCATGGAACAATAAAACAGTATAGTTGTCCTGTCTGCCCCCAACATCTCCTTCTTCCTTTCAACAATATCGTATCGTGTGTATTATCAAGTTCAAGTGTGGCTAGGCAATGAACTGGACCCAGAAGAATGGGGTTGGAAATTAACAGATAATTGTTTGGAGCCAATTCAAACGTTACTCCTGCCTGCTCCAGAAAAACTGCTTAATAAAATTTTTTGTAACTGCAAGACAGATTGTAGTAAGAATTGTGGCTGTCAAGAAGTGGGATTATTTTGTTATCCAGTATGTATCAATTGTCAGGGTCAGACTTGATCCAATATTGGATCAAATACAACAGATGACAAAACGTATAATAAAGTCCGTCTAGAAAATATTCGGAATTTATTATTTTTCATAATTTTAATACACTTCTTTTAGTAACATTCTAAGTAAGTTAATACACATAGGTTGTGTAGATAGTCGGCTATGGCCAAAGTTATATGGCAACACTATTTGTCAAATATTGTTGATTTTCAATAGGTATACAATTTATGAAATAATGTCGAAAACTGACTGAACTGGGAAAAAGTGCTGCATATGAGACAATAAAGAGAATAAAAAATGGCAAGTACATGAGGCATAGACCGGCTTCAGACCAGCGTAAGATTAAAGGAAAAAAATTAAACGCTTTATTTTTCTTAGGACGACACAATTCGCGCCTGGGGTTTCGCAAATTGGCTAACAGATTTGGAAATAAAAGAAATATGAGAGTATGTCCAGAAACTGTCCGTATGTCACTGAAAAGACAAGGCTACATATCAAGGAAACCAAAAAAAAATCCTATGATGATACCTTTATAAAAGGAACAAAGGATAGAATTTTGTCAATGTATTCAAGAAGATAATTTTAATAATGTCTTTATATCTGATGAAAGTTGTTTCAAACTTGATGTAAATCATTTAAAAATCCTATCAAAACAACCTGTTATCGTTCAAATTTCCAAATTACCCACCAAAATAATGGTTTGGAGAGCAATATCTCAGCGTGGTGCTATGCCTCTCTGTATAGTTGATGGTTCCATTAATTGTGGCATTCTAAACGATTTTCTCCTTGAAACGGCGCATGCTTCAAATCCAGACGTTTTCAGGATAATGCAATATGCCTATACTCAAGCTCGGATGCAAGAACATCATTTCATGGCTAGCAGCTTCACCAGTTCTTAGTCCCATTGAAAATCATGGAGGTGATCTAGTTTCGGGTGTATCTCGACGTTTAGTCAAGTGTTTACAGTTAAATGGAGTTTGTATAAGTAAATAAGATGAATATTTTGTTATAATTTTCTAATTCAAGAATTAAATATATATACTAAATAATTACAATGGATTTTTGATTGTCTCGGTCTTTACTTGACGAAAATTCATCTTCAATATAAGAAAAACAAATGTTAACTTTTGCTATTTCATTGATTTACACGACAATTGTTTCGTCTTACCATGACTTCATCAGGTGAGTATTTAAGCTGAGGTATACAATGCAAAACATGACCTTAAATACACAGCTCTGGTGCAAAAAATAGAGGGATGGAAAGAGATGGTATACAATTAATGAAAAATATTAAGTAGGGGGGATCTGTTTAAATCTATTTGATCATTCAATAAAATTTGTCTTTTATTATATCTACTGATCTCTAAAGTTTCTAACAGATTTAGTTTCTGACTTTTGTTTTCAATATGTAATATTTCATAGTTCATATTAAAATTATGGCCAGTCTCTAACAAATGGTTGGCATAAGTTGAATTCGGTTTATTATTAATATAACATTTTTCATGTTTTCATTGTTTGGAATGAACGGCCTGTCTGTCCCACATATACACATGGGCAATCACTACATGTTAACTTGTAAACTCCTGATTTTTTGTTTTTAGGAACGACGTCTTTATTATTTTTTATTAAGCTGCCTAAAGAATGAATTTTGTTTTGAAAGAGATGTTATATTTTTCTTTTTTCTTTAAATATCTAGCAATCTTTTCAGATTTTTGGCCTATGTAAGTTAATGAAATAAATTTGGGTAAACAATTTACTTGATAAAATAAATTACAAGAAAGCAATATCACTTGTATATCCAAAATTTAAAAATTGAAACGAAACCAAATTTATTTCATTTCACACATAATGATCAACTCTTTCCACTTTGATCATTAGAAATAGAAAACAACTAATACGATACGATCTGATCAAGCTTTCTTTATCACAATAGATCGTGGAGAAACCACGTTAAAAACAATGCGCCAAGTACATTACCTCATAGGTGACTCGTTTAAAAAAAATTATCAAAGTAGTTTTTTGTAGAGAATTTCATGAAGGATCTTTACAGAAGATCTAGGAGTATCAGGATAATAATACAATAATATAAAATATAATCGAAATTGATTCCTCGCTAATTACTTGGTGAAACATAATTTAAAATTTAATAAAAACGTCAAATAAAAACACTTGACTATATTTTTTACAATTTACAAAAATAAGATTACTTGACATGCATGTTTCGGGTTTATCCCATTTTCAAAACAGTTTTGAAAATGGGATAAAACCTTCACCCTTTTATCAAATATAAAATAATCTTCAACTTTTGTCTGATCTATTTTTACGATAAAACTTACCGTTTCAACGAAAAATGGAGAAAAAACAAATTTTTTTACGTTTGACCTCAAATAAATTTTTATGCAGAAGTAGGATCGAAGGGAATTTTCGATATATCATTTGTAATGGTTTATTTAACGTTTATACCAATTTTCAGATCTATGCTATTTTGGTTAGGCTAAATGACTTCTTTGACTGGACTATTCACCATTTTCCCTCATATCTCTTTTATCCGGTTAGGGGTTCCATGAATGCACTTCGAGACAGTTTGTATGAATTAGTTGACAGTGTCGGTCAATAGTGCGTCAAGAGAAATCAAATGAAGTAATTATTATTGTATTTTGAAACATTTATGAAAAACTTTTATACTTGATTTTTGGTGCAATACTCAAGCTCTTATCAAACAAAGATGCACATTTAAAAACACTCTGTAAATTCCAAGTTCAATTGTGGATGGAAGCAATAAATGAAATATCAATCAAAGTTGCAATTTATGTCATTATGTCCTACTTTCCCTGTTAGCGTGTATAACATAACAAGAAAAATTGTTTCCTTATTCAACGGAACAGAAAATCATCCTGTTGACGTGTTCCTAAATTATATATTTTGTTTACAACATATCCATTATTAACTTCCACTCTCATCTATGAAAATACAAATTTCTTTTTGGTACAAACAGTTGAAAGTGTAAGTTCAATGATACTGACCTCGTCTTGTTCTAATTCTTCATCATTCTCTGATATGTCTTGATATTTATCCTTCTCGATGTCCGATTCTTCTAAAACTGTTTCAATGTGCGAAGTTTCTTCTAGAATGGTTTCAGACATCCTGGAAACAAAATTATTATGTAGTTTCAATTCAAGACGGAGTATCTCAAGGACCTGTGAACAGACAAATTGAATCTCTAAATAATACATAAAAAAGTCCTAATAACCTGTATCGCATAAATTTAAGATGATGAGTTAAATCATTCCTCAACCAAAAAATGCAAACACTTTAAATTTATAGAGATGTAAAAAATCCTGTAGGATTAGTTCATATTTCAAGTTTATGTAAAAAAGGTCCAATAAAATATGTTGATAAGGAAGTAGCTACAACATTCTATCAAATAGTTGTTGTACAGGTAGACAAATAAATGACCTCTAAAATGTAAAATTTGGATAGCATATTTCAAGAATATCTCCTCTTATAATGATAAACAGAGTTTCGTAGCAAGGCATGATACTTTGTATTAACTACTAGAAATTTTGGCACATAAATATATGTATTTTTACTTTCAATTTAAATAAGACATCTAAATTTTACCTTTCGACGTCACCTTGAAAGGTGATTTTTTTCATGTTTCAAGTAGAAATCATATGGGTGTTTAGCAAAAATAACTTTCAATTTTGAAGAAAAATATTAGAAAAAAAAGTGTTGTCACTTTTTTGAAACATGAATGGCTTATGTAGATATACGAGGGGTACCCAGAAAACGAACTGAAAGCGCGCTACCATTCATAGATATAATAGAAGGTGCTTCCGCTAGACGACGTTAAAAGAAACCTTCATTAAAAACCTGAGCAGACGACGTAGGTTTGTAAGTCAATATTTGAACCCAGTTGTCGTGTTCCACCTGCGAAGTTGTTATGGCAAATTTGAAAGAACGAAGCGCGTAAAATAATAAGAAAAGGTTTTTTACTTGATAGAACGAATATTACTAAATTTGAATATCAAAACAGATTTAATCTGTTAGTCTCCTATAATTTTAATTTCAAAAAAATTTTATTCAAAAATTTTTAGAATTAAATTAATGTCTTATAAGCACAGTTTATATTTAATAGACGTATAAAATCAAAACTCCATATGCAATATCAAATGGAATAAATAACGCAACAAATATAAATTGTCAATTAAAATTAATAAATAAATATTTGAAGTAGACAAAATTTTTTTTCTGATCTTACAAATTACATTATGAGTTATTGATTTAATTCTAGAAAATTTTCAATAAATTTTTTTTTAAATTAAAATTATGGGAGACTAACACATTAAATCTGGTTTAATATTCAAATTTTGGAACAAAGAGTGTGTTTAAAATTGTGGTTTTTGCTTGAAGAATCGGCAAATGCTTCAACAGGCTTTTAAGGAGGATATTATGAAACGTAGTAGTTCAGAATCTGCACTTGGACCCCAAATGATTAATCCGTATACGGCCAGACTGCAGAAGGCCTGTCTTGGCAAACTTCTGAAACAAATTGATGCTGATAATCTTCTGCATAGGTTAGATATGGTATGTGATTCCTCTAGCTCAAGTTGAATTGAAATTCTAATCCCAAATAATGGATGTATTTAAATCCGTCTTGTTGGTGAAGAGAATCTTTTGGGTTTTAGAATCATTCATGAGTACCTTATTAGCCGAAAACCATTCCTGTTCACTTCTTGTACATATTTTATTCCTTTCAACCAGATTTTCTAGGCAGATAGGCCTATTTAAGAAGAAGGAAACGTTTGCATAGATGCATACTGCATCTGATGGGATGTTATCGATTAATTATATTAAGGGAATCGGTCCAAGAACTCATCCCTGAGGAATACCAACATCTGCAAACCCGAAATTGCCCATTCCATTTTACTGCCTGATCTACCAGACAGATATGAGCCAAATATTTGTATTTGCCTTTTATATTGCTTATTTGCTTAAATATAGTACTATATTTAAGCTCTTCTAATAGAATAACATGGATAAAACCGTAAAAAGCTTTACGTAGGTACACACACGTCATTTTCATCACTCCAGATCTTCAATATAACACCAGAATATCATCAAGAACCTAGATCATAGGTGTAATAGTAGATTTGGATTTCCTGAAACCATGTTGACCAGAATGGATGAATGATCTATGTTCAAGAATTTCTACAAGGGCGTTCTTCAATACCAACTCAAAAATCTTTGAAAAAAGCTGACATAAATGATATAGGCCTGTAGTTTGAACATTCTGAATTATTTCCTATTTTTCACTAGAACACTAGAGCACTTTTGAGTTTATTAGGAAATATTCCTTGGTACTACGGTCGTTCAAGATCTTATAAGGAGGTGTTTTAATGAATGGGATTGAGTGTTTAACCAAGGAAATTGTCTTTGGAGTTCTTGTTTTTCAGACCATTTTTTAGGTTCGATTTCTGTGTCAGTTACATGATACAGAAACAGATAATTCGAATTATCTATGTTCTTGTTTTTTAGAACAGTGTTAGAGGCTTCTGGAATTGGATTAACTTATTTCAGTACCCTCTTGCCAACCAATGAGAAAGAAGTATTCGTCATATCCATTCGGTGTTATGGTCTCTTCTATGTTGTCTATATTTCCATTCAATTTTTGTTTCCTGATTAATTAACTTCCATATTTCCTTTGTTTTGTTCTCAGTTCTGTTAAGTTTTCTTATATTTCTTGAATTCACCGAATTGGCAATGATTTCCCTGAGCAATTTGTTCAGCAAATTAAATTTTTTTATTTCTCTTGTCTTTTTCAGCAATAGTTCTAGCTGCATCATATTGTTTTTTTATACCAGAATATTTCCAAGAACCTATTATGGAAGTTTCAATATTATTCTTCTCGTCGGTATAAGGAAGTGTCCAATTCTAACAAACGATTCTATGTCTTGCTAGCATTAAAATTTATTAACGTTCTGACCTTTACTGTTTCAAATTGTCGATGGAAATCAGGAATTTTGAGGATCTATTCACGATGATCGGAAATATTTGGTTCGATCGTTCTCGTTTTATAATAAATTGTGGAGATAGTCTTGATTATTTTGTTTAATTAAAATGAATTTCCATCAAGTAAGGACCCGACTCAATTAAAAACATTTATATTTGTGTTTGTTTTCACGGACCTAATTCAGGCAGAAAAAATTAATTGGGAGTAAAAGGTAAGTATTCTATAATTCTTGAAATATTTCCTGCAGGAAGTGTTTATATTGATTCCCGTAATTTTTTTAATGACTCTCTTCAGCCACAGGAAAACTAGATTTGCCTCAGATGCATCGACCCAGATTATAATGGTATAAGTCAGACAGTTATGAAAAGTAGCGAAATGAGTATTAATTAAGATGTTCTCTTGAGTAACCTTTGTCAGCCTGGAAAGAAGGAATATTGTAGATGATGACTTTTTGCATCTTTTTCTAAGGGGTGGGCCATTTAAAATTTGCATTTTGATTGGCTGTAAATCAATATCATCAATAAATATCTTAGGTTGGCAAGATTGATTTATCAGTTTTCAGTTGCACAAATACATTTTTTCAGTTCAATGCTTCTTTAGTGGGAATTATTGATAACATTCATTCTCGATTTTTCCCAATTCATGACATGTAAAATCCGAGCAAATCAAACGAATCATGATTTTAATACGGAAAGTACAATGGGCAATTAAGAATTCTGATACGATAGATATGGTCATTTCAAATTCGTTACATTTCATCAGTATCATATCAGTCCATAATTATTCACGTTTGAAAATTTTTCAAATTTTTCGCCATATTTTCGAAACTGCTCATCCTAATTGATCTGAATTTCAGGTTTTAGGAGTAGAAATTATAATGCGCATATTCGTGCAAAATTTCATGAAGATTGCATGGTTAGAAACGGGGTGTATATGAATAGTTGCAAAAAATTTAGGGGGTGATTCCTTGTCAAAAAATAGGGTGGGTCTTTCAAATGAACTTTATTTTTTTGAGCCTCCCCCTGATGTTGGCGGCCGAAAACAGTTTTTAATTTTTTTTTAAACCAAAAAACTGACTGTAATTGAATCAAAGTAAATCAAAACTAGTCAGTTGTTATAACAAATGACATCCGCCTACTAGAAAAATTCTAGTTCGTTAATAAAAAAAAATTATTCGAAAACTTTTAGAATTAAATTAAATTAAATATCTAAGAACACACTGTTCCACTTTAGTAGACATATTAAATTAAACACTTATTACACAGTACTAAAGGGAATAAAAGAATTCAAAGAAATATACATTATTAATTAAATCTACTAAATGAATGCTTGACAGGGACAAAATTTTGTTTCGTTTCTTGTTTTATTAAAACCAAATTCCTTTCAAAAATGCAAAACATAACCTAAAGAATTTTTTTAAAAACAACTTGCTCAAAATAAGTTTTTTCAAAAAAATTCCATAAAATATCTTGCAAACTTTGTGTGGTTTCTTTGGCGAACATAGAATACGTAAGATTATCAAAAGTTCACTTTTATAGTGTTTGTTCAGATATTAGGGCGTATGAGTTTCCATTGTACTAATTCTAAATTGGTTTTTGAAGATGTTCTGCATGTTCTAGGAATTTTTTTGTTTGAAATTATTTGAAACTAGTTGTTTTTGAAGAAATTCTTGAGTTTATGATTTGCATTTTCGAAAGGAATTTGGTTTTGATAAAACAAGGAACGATACAAAATTTTGTCCCCTTCAAGTATTTATTTAGCAGATTCAATTGATAATTTATATTTCTTTGAGTTCTTTTTTTCCCTTTGGTACTGTTTGATAAGTGTTTAATTCTATATATATCTACTAAAGAGACACAGTATGTTCTTAGACATTTATTTAATTTAATTCTTAAAGTTTCTGAATAAAAAAAAAATTATATTAAAATTTGTAGGAGGTTAACAGAATGAATCTGTATGATATTTAAAATTTTTAAATAATCCTTCTCTCCTCTATTTCGTTATAAATTTCATAAGAAAAAGGACTTATAGTTCGATTTCCAATGGTCGATTATGTATCAAATTTTTTACCATATTTGTATTTCTTATCAAAATGAATAATTTCACAAAAATGTTGTAGAGGAATCTTCTTACGTAAAAAATGTTGTGTAAATCATTCATTCATGCTCATTTTGAAACAATGAATAAAATATCGTAATTGCCTTGAAGTAAATGTCCTGTTGCAGTTGTTATCAGTTGATTGCCTCAAATATTGATCCATTGAAAAATATTTCCAGTAAATAGACACAAAGTGACCTGAGTTTTGTCTTGTTCCTACATTTTCAAACTGTGAATTACATGTTAGGTCTAATGATTTTATAGTGCAGGATGTTTGTCTTCTTGAGAATGTCCAGAAGTCTATTCATTCAACAGATTTATTGAAGAGTCATTGAGATGCTTGAAAATATCTTTTGATTCCAGTATTTTGACTTTCGACTTCAAAATTGGGATTCCAAGGATATCTGGAAAAGTATGATTGGTCTTGAAAAATGGTTTTGCCCCTAATGATCTTTCTTGAATGAAGCCTGATGTTCATTGAATCCTTTTTTCACAGCCAGAGCTGCGCATCACACCTGTCTGATGAGTTTCAGATGCGCAGCTTCCGAACGAAACGCCGTCTCCCGAATTAGGAGGTGGAGGCTCCCTTTCAACACTCGCATATCATTCGCGAGCTTCAGATTCAAAGAGCAGTCGAGTTGATTTGTCATAATACATAGTGAAGTTATTCTTGTGCTGAGCGACTAGCACAACAGCTTCACTTGTTATTGTATGGTAATTCCTATATGCCGTAAATGATTTTCGTAACCTGCATGTATAGCATTCATGAGAACTTAATTCACAAACTCTCAATTATTTCCGGCCAACCGCAAAAATTCTTACTTTAGATAGGAAAGAGCTAGAATTTTGAAATTATCAGGGTATCAGGGCATGTTCATGCAAAATTCAGTGAAAACCGTATAATTAAAAGACTTTCTCATCGATCTTTTTGTAATATACAATTCCATAGTACATTAATTCGATCTATATATAATATTAGCCAGCGTTTGCGATTTAAGCGCACAAAAATATGTTTTTTACGGCAGCACATTACAAATCTTTGAATTTTTCAGCTTTTCTGTACTATAATATGTATGTATTATACATATGAACCCTCCCCTTGAATCACTCTATCTATTGTTGAAAACTGCATTAAAATCCGTCCAATAGTTTAAAAGATGTAAGGGAACAAACAGCGGAAGCGACTTCATTTTATACATTTTTTTTGTTTTTTAAAGATGTTCTGCATGTTTTAGGAATTTTTTTAAAGGAACTAATCTTGAGCAAGTTGTATTTGAACAAGTTCTTGAGGTTATGTTTTGCATTTTTGCAAAAGAATTTGGTTTTCATAAAACAAGGAACAAAACAAAATTTTGTACTCTTCAAGTATTTATTTAATAATTTTTAGTTGACAATTTGTATTTCTTTGAATTTCTTTCATTTCCTTTGGTACTATGTAATAAGTATTAATTCTATATATCTACTAATTTGACAAAGTGTGTTCTAAAGATATTTAATTTAGTTCTAAGTTTTTGAATAAATTTTTTTTTTAACTAAAATTGGTAGGAGATTGACGGAATAAATTTCATTTTACACTATGTAAAGATTATATGGGAAATATAAATCTTGAGCAGTGAAAAATTTTAGTTTAATATTTTTCTCTGTGCTATTCGTACGGTTCAAAAAAAGGCCAATTTCACATTTAAACACTAGCGATTTAATACTAAATCACATAATTTCCGCATAATCTTGAAGTAAGTACACTCACCTCAAACAAGAATTCAAAGGAACATTCGCAGATAATTACTACAAAATCCAATTTAACCGATCTACACTCGAAGGCACTTTCTTTAACGCGTACGATCGACTGACTGAACGCGGGCAGTTCGCGATTGTGTATGGATGGTCCATCATTAGAGATGGACCCGCTTCAACACGGCACTCGCTTTGCCAAGTGGAGGTGGACACATCAAGACATCCAGGCAACACAGTTTTCGGTTTAATGAAGAAAAAACAATTTTTTTGATCAAATTTTCTTTTATTCGTCAATCTAGTCTTTTTCAAGGACGATACAGTGATTACAGCGCTTCTTTAATCTTTCGATACCTTTCATGAAGAAGGATTCAGCTTTAATACAAAGCGTCTTTATACCATTGATGTAAAGGGTCTCGTATCGAAATCCTATTAAGAATTATATACGATCGACTTTCATCTTGATCTTTATTGCACGGTCAAACCCTTTAACTAAGTTGAAAAATTACTAAAATGATCAAACAAAATCTTATAATTCAAATTCAAATCCCACGTCAACGAACGATGTTTCTTGAAATTTTCTGGTTGGTCGAATATTTACATTTTTATCGACTTTTCTTAAGATACTTTTGCTTAGAACTTTATAAATCATAGTGATAGAGTAAAATAATAAAATATAGACTTAACAATCTGTTTAAACGACATATACCTACCTGATTAAAGAAAATAATATTTCGACTACCGAAAGTGACAAGAAGTGAGAAATGAACTATAATAGTTAATTCTTCCAGAAACAATGCCAATGACATGAAGTACTTACCTGATTTACTTTTCTTGTTGTGTGTTTTTTTTTTACTTTATTTAGATGTAAAATAAAAAAATAAGAAGAGGTTTTCTACTTGATAGAAGGAATATTACAAAATTTGAATATTAAGACAGATTTAATCTGTTAGTTTCCTACAATTTCAAAAAAATTTTAAAATGAAATTAATGCTTTATAAGCACAGCCTATATGTAATAGACGTATTAAATCAAAACTCAATATAAAATATCAAATGGAATAAACATATATAAATTGTCAATTAAAATTAAAAAATAAATATTTGAAGGAGACAAAATTTTGTTTCTGATCTTACCATTATGAAAACTAATTCCTTTGCAAAAATACAAAAAATAATTTTAAGGACATCTCAGAAAATATAATTTATTTGAAATATTTAACATATTTTAATAAGTTACTTCAAAAATCTCCTAAAAACATGTATTATATCATCAAAAACAATTTGAATTCCGATAAGGTCTTCATCGGTCCAACTTCACATTTAAAAATGAATATCAATCAACAACAAATACAACTTACCTACAGATTTCTTGTTATCCTCGTTTGAACACCCACTTTAAAATCTTCTACAATTTTAATTTAAAAAAAATTTTTTTTTTATTTTTCGAATGAAATTAATGTCTTGTAAGCACAGCTTATATTCAAGACGTATAAAATCAAAACTCAATATAAAATATCAAATGGAATAAACAACCCAACAAATATAAATTGTCAATTGAAAAATAAATATTTGAAGGAGACAAAATTTTGTTTCTGATCTTACAATTATGAAAACTAATACCTTTTCAAAAATACAAAACATAATTTTAAA
Source organism: Megalocaria dilatata (assembly GCA_034642435.1). Classification (NCBI taxonomy): domain Eukaryota; kingdom Metazoa; phylum Arthropoda; class Insecta; order Coleoptera; family Coccinellidae; genus Megalocaria; species Megalocaria dilatata. The sequence goes on from CM067861.1 coordinate 33,607,343, forward strand.
GACTTCTCAGAAAATATAATTTATTTGAAATATTTAATATATTTAAATAAGTTACTTCAAAAATCTCTCAATTTCCGTATTATCTTCCATTTGATATTTTATATCCAGTTTTGATTTTATACGTCTATTAAATATAAGCTGTGCTTATAAGACATTAATTTAATTCTAAAAATTTTTTGATTTTTTTAAAATTAAAATGGTAGGAATCTAACAGATTAAATCTGTTTTGATATTCAAATCTTATTTAGATGTATTATTTTTTATTCATCTTCATGGAACTATTTTTAGGTCAATAATTATTTTAATATCACACACAGGTTATAATAATCTATTATGTACCTCAGTGTTTTAATTCGTTTATTTACCAAAATGAACATTATTATTGTCGGAAGGGTGTATTCTATTATGATTTGTTAAAACGCCTTACACTGATCGATATATAATGTCAAATGGAATAAATAAACCAACAGATATAAGAAAGTCATTAAAATTAATAAATAAATATTTGAAGGAGACAATATTTTGTTTCTGATCTTACCATTATGAACACCAATTCATTTTCAAAAACATAAAACACAACTTGAGGACTTCTTAAAAAATATAATTTATTTGAAATATTGAATATATAAATAAGTTCATTCAAAAATCTATTAAAACATGCACTATATCTTCAAAAAACAATTAGACTTCCGATAATCTCTTCATCTGCCCTAAATAATATTTAAAATATCAAAATCAACTAACAATCAGTATATCTTACCTCAAAGTGGTAACCGGATAATTGCTTAAACAGACTAACTTTAAAAATCAAGATAGTCACAAAATCACAGAAAACTGTAAGGTATTATAAGGTTTTCTTTAAACCATTGACATTCCATAATGAGATTTATTGAACCCTAAATATAATTAAATATTATGTATAAAATAAAATAGAAAAAAGGTTTTTACTTCATAGAAAAAATATAACAAAATTTGAATACCAAAACAGATTTAATCTGTCAGTCTTCTACAACTTTAATTTCAAAAAAAATTTATTCAAAAAACTTTTAGAATAACTTCTAAGCACCGCTCATATTTAATAGACGTAGCATTCATAATCTGCCGGAGAGGTCGGAAAATGTATAGAGCAATGGAGGTTATTTTGAAAAAAATATTTTTATCATCTTCAAATAAGACTTCACAAAAAATTCAGGTTTCGTACTTCTAAGCCTGGACATTAAATCAAGAAATTATCTTGAACTGATCATTTTGAGCGATTGTCTAAATGACGAGGTCACTAAATTTGTACAGCTCTGCTTCCTATACTTGCAAAGAGTTTGAGCATCATCTGCCATTTAGTATAGTGCTCCATTTAGCCATGTGTTTTGAGATAATCACAATGGATAAAACAGTCAACAAAAAATCCGTCTTGAATTTTACATTACAAATGGAATTTCGTTTGACGAAGCTATATGTCAAACGTTGAAGTATAAAGCAATCAACTCGTCTACTTCGCAGCCAGCAAAAGAATACAAATCCATCGAGACCCAATGCTAAGCACTGAATTGGATACTAGACAATCCATCAAGCGTTTTTTAACAAGGTCCGATTCATCATCCAATTGAAACCTGAGGGAACTTCCGAACTTTAGCTGTGATAACACTGTTAGCAACAAGGAAAAATTCCAGTGGACTCCAATAATTTTATATATTTCTAGATTAAAACACTGACAGATTTTTTTTTAACCATAAAGCCTGTTATTTAAATATTTTAATATTAGCCTTCTACATATTTAATTTCAAAAAATTTAATTAAATAATTATAATTTCTGAAAATAAATTAAAATAATGTCATATAAGTACCACTTATATCAAATGACATATAAAATAAACATTCATTATAAGACATCCAAATGGTATAACAAAATCCGATAAATAAAAATTGTTAACCAAAATCCTATAAATTAAATATTTTGAATAGACAAAATTTTGTTTCTGCTGATCAATCTTATGAAAACAAATATCTTTCAAAAATGTCCAACATAATCTTAAGAATTTCATCATAAAACTAACTTACTTAGAATATTCCATATTATTGGATATGAGTTACTTTTTTATAATTATTAAATATAATTTTTTGAAATTAAATATGTAGAAGGCTTATATTAAAATATTTAAATAACTTAGATACCTTCTATCAAGAATTAACCTCTATTTATGTTATAAAGCCTGTATATGTGATCGTATTCCTGTTTTAATTTAAAAGATCTGCACAAGCATATACAATCATATTAATTCAAGTGACTTATCACTGTTTTACGTTGAACTTTGTGTAAGATTTATCAAAATTAATTAAATCTTAATTTTGATTTTTACAATAATTATTTCAATTAAAAAAATGTATATGAGACAGTAATTTATTTCCACAAAAATGTTTGTACTACTACAATTGTTTCACCACGATGTGGCTTCTTCAGGTATTACATTGTACTGTCTGATGGTATTCAGTGTAACCGAGTTTAAATACATTTTTAGATATGTGACCAAATAATGGAAGCACAAGTCATAAAAACTCTAGGTGTTTATTGGAGTTTGCCGCTAAAAATGCCATTAAGGAAACATATTCAGTAATGGAGAATGATCGACATATGTTTGTTGGTTCAAGAGGATTTTACGGGCATTATACCTTGATTTCAAGAAATTCTAAAAGTGTTAATTTAGAACTTTTGCTTTCAACGTGGATAATTTCATAATTAATGTTGAAATTATGCCTGAATTCCTTAAGATGATTAGCATATGTCGAATGTACAGAATTGGATATATAACCCCTTTGGTGTTCTTGGACACGTTTCTTGAATGATCTACCAGTCTGGCCAATGTATACTAAAGGGCAATCTTTGCATGTCAACTTGTAGCCTCCGGATTCATTTTCTTTATTTGTACGATCTTTATTGTTTTTTATGTACAATAAAGATCGTACAAATAAAGAAAATAAATCCGTAGTCTACAAGTTGACTTTCAAAGATTGCCCTTTAGTATACATTGGCCAGACTGGCATTACATTACATTTTTTTAATTAAAATGAGTTTCCACCAAATAAAGACCAAATCTATCAAATAATAATTATTTCAGTTCTATATCTTGTGTGGAAGGTCACTTAAAAGTAATTAGTCATTTACCACAGAAACAAATAGATTAAAAATAATTAATCTTATATTTATTAATGTACAGTTCGTATAAAAATATTTACAAAAAACTGAAGACATATTATTATAAATCTTCTTCAGATCTGACATATTCGCCAATATCTGCTTGTTGAAAGCATACAACTGCTGATGGTTCTGCATTTTTGCAGTCTATCGTGGATCTTGCAGCAATCCCAAATCCTAATGGTACATCCGACATACTATATACAATTACGCCTTGGTATTTTTCTGTATTTTCACTTATTCTACCCAGTCCAGATTTAGCAACATTATTTCCATATAAAAATTGTTGCTCTGCTGCTGGTTTCAACCAGATTTTAGCCTGAAATCAAGTTTTAAATAGAAAAAGAAATAATAAAATGACTTACTAGAACATTTCAAAAGTCTAAATATTTGAAAATTCATATGAAATAAGAAGAAAATACCTGAGCATAAGGCGCCAAATAAGCCAAAGCTGTTATGTGTAATCGGAATTTGTTTGTTTTGGTGAATTTTCCGATACAGGTACCGCAAGAATATCTTTCATCTGGTGGAATAGTATTTGCACAGTTGACCAACGCTTGGGGGGCATAAAATATGCGATTTTTTTTCTCCCGGAAACAATAAAGCCCGTCCGGTCTGTCTAATAGTAGTTTCACGTTGGGACCAATACTGAAAATAAAAAAGATATTAGAATTATGAAATGAATTATAGCACGGAAAACGCTTACAATTTGGCTAACTTCTCGAACAAAATTTTTGTTCTTTCCTCTGACAGTCTCTTCATTTTGAAAAATTGAATTTAATACCAAATAACGTGGGACGTTCTCCTTATTCTTACTGAGGGCTGCAAACAGTCCCTTTGTCAGTCACCACAGCAGGATCTGGGCTCAGCAATTATGCTGTGTACCCAATATAAGTAGAACAGGATTATCTTCACCGTCTTATTCTTCACGTGGAAGGATTCCTGGAACTGCAGTCTAGGATGCACCTATGTAATTTCATATATATTAGTATCATTTCAATTTCAATCTTCATATCAAATATCAATTTGGCACAGAAAAAACAAGAGCAGTGTAGGGTTACAGATGGGATAATACACATGCTGATTCTCTTCACAGATCAAATGAACTAAGCTAAGTAAGCATGTAAGCAAATAACCATTACTGCTTTTAAATTTACTCATCAGTTTTTCAAACTCGAATTTTGCAAGCCTCCAGAAAAGGAAACACCAAATCATACACCATTACCTCATCAGAATGACATCAAAAATATTTATTGGCAAATGAAAATCCATCTGAGGAAGAAAATCATAAAGTTATCTACCCGCATTTTTGCTACAATCTTCTCTGTCAAGAAAGTACCGGGAATTTTCAATTAAAACAACATTTTTACATTTAATCGTCCAAATTTATTGGGTCGCCTTCAAAATAGGCTCCATTTGCTCCAATACATCTATGCCAACGGCACTTCCAATTATCGAAACATTTTTTATAGGCGCTTTCCGGGATGGACTTTAGCTCTCGCGCCGAATTTTGTTTTATGGCTTCAATCGACTCAAAACGGTTGCCACGAAGGGGCAATTTTAGTTTTGGGAAGAGGGTCGCAGGGAGCTAAATCCGGCGAATACGGTGGTTGCTGAAGCACGTTTGTTGAGTTTTTGGCGAGAAAGTCAGTCACAATCGTAGCTCGGTGAGAAGGCGCGTTATCGTCATGCAAAATCCATGAGTTGTTCGCCCACAAATTTGGCCGCTTCTTACGGATACGCTCACGCAAACGTTTCATAACGCCTAGGTAATACTCCTTGTTTACCGTCTGACCCTCTGGAACGAATTCGTAGTGCACCACGCCACGGATATCGAAGAAAACAATGAGCATCACCTTCATTTTCGAGCGGCTTTGGCGTGGTTTTTTCGGTTTCGGCTCATTTTTTGCTACCCATTCCGATGATTGCTGGCTTGTTTGCATATCGTACTCGTAGACCCAGGTCTCATCACCAGTTATAATGCGTTCCATGAATGTAGAATCGGAATTACAGCGATCCAGCATGTCTGAAGCAACCTCTTCGCGATGACGTTTTTGAAGAAAATTCAGGTCTTTCGGTACGAGTCGTGCGGCCACCTTTCTCATGCCCAAAATATCAATCAAAATCGTACGTGCGGACTCGTGGGATATCTTAAGATCATGTGCTATCTCTCTCAAGCTGGTACGACGGTTTTCCAGCACCCTATCCTTAATTTTATCGACGTTATCTTCGATCGAAGCCGTCGATGGGCGACCACTTCACGACCGTCCTTGAAGGCCACTGATATGCACGAGTTTTCGATAGAGCATTATCACCAAAGGCTTTTTGCAACATTTTCAATGCATCGGCACACGAAAATTCATTTGCAACACAAAACTTTAAACAAATTCTTTGCTCAACGTAATCACCCATAGTAAAAATCGGCACACACTCTGACATCGACTGACTTAATCAGCTGTTGCAAACACACTAGTTGACAGATCCCGTTCAAGCTTGGCATAGTAATTAAGGACAGTGGTACTAACCTAGGAAAAAAAAAATTTACCTGCCTCATTGCCCCGCCAGATTTAAATCGATAATTCCCGGTACTTTCTTGACAGAATGTACATCATGGAAAAATTCTAAATTTTCCACAGAACTACACAATGGCGAGTCGAGAATTCCCAGTCTATGTAGATGATTGTTTATTGAATCAGTCTGCACTTGAAAATGCATATTCAATAATATTAAATTTTTCTGATTTTCACAAATTTTTATTGTTAATACAACAACTGCTTTGCTATCACAGTAGCATCTTCAGGTAGGTGGTATCTCACATTTGTTTTCAAAATCGGTTCCTATTTATATTAGAGTAAGTACAAATATTTTTTTTGAGCACTAAAACCCAAAAAAGAGGGTCTCTGAATATTTTTAACAGGTGTGAATTATTTAGGTCTAATTGTTCATACTATTCCAATTTTGCTGTATTTATCTCTAGTCACGAACAGGTTTAAGACCAAAACAGAGTTAGAATATGTAGTATGATAATTTATTCATTTTTTCCATTACAATAATACAAATATTGACAAATATATAATTTCCAATATGATTAAAAACTATCACAAATTATCAAATAGAAATTCCATAATGAATTAATGAATCTTTAAAACCATAAATCAAAAAATCACCGAAAATAACTCAATTTTCACCTGAGCCAATAAAGGCAACAATCAGAAAGTGATTATATTAACAAATCAGTTACTTTCCTAGAATTAGATAATTTTTCAAGTTATAAATCATGACCTGATGATCATATTCCAAAAACAAATTAAATCCTGGATCCAGCCTGTTTCAGAACACCCCAAATAATAAATAATTTTAATGAACCTGCAACCTCCAAAAATGTTTGATTCGATCAAATTACATAAGGAAGATAAGCTTAGTAGACCGGTTCTTTTGTTTGTTAGTGCACCTTCATCAAAACTTTCTAAGGAACTAATTCAGATTATTCTAAAAGAAATTTCAATCTAAATACTCTATAAAAAATTAACAAAGCTAATAAATAAAATAAAAAAATATTCCGCTACCACAATGCTAAATTCATTTAATTCGATGTTCAAAATTTATTTCAGAATATTCCACCTAATGAAACAATTAAACTAGTAGAAAATTATTATCAGAATTTAATTGTATGATCCACAGATAAGTTAACATCCCCATGAATCGAGAAAATAATAATTCTGAACTCAATATCATTAAACAAATGACTACGATCCTACACTGACAGATAAATTTTTAATGAATAAAAATAGTAAAATAGCTTTAAATATGGTATATCCCAATACAAAAGAAAATTTTGAATACATTTCCTTAAAATATACTAAAGGTATTTGAAGAAAATTGTTACGTACCTCAAAAATAAATATTTAAGAATTTTGTAATAATCCTTCTATCAAGTAAAAAACCGTTCCTTCTTATTTTATTTTAAGAACTTCATTCAAACTTATTCAAACCTGAGTAAATTCATTAAAAATAATAAAGGCACATGATAAATTGGGAGTTTATAAGTTAACCTGCGATGATTGCTCAAAAGTTTACATAAAACAGGAAGAACTTTCAGTCACAAAATTTATGAACATTTGAAGAGTTTCCTCAATAACAAAAGTAATTCCATATATTCGAACCATTTGTTAGAAACAGGACATACTTTCAACCATAATTTTGAAATTTTTCATGTAGAAAGTAAAAGTTATGCCTTAAACCTGTTAATCACTAGAGATAAATACAATAAAATTGGAATAGTATGGATTTCGAAAACAAATTTTGGTTATTAAAAAATGTAAGATACCACCTACTTGAAGATGCTACTGTGATAGCAAAACAATTTTTGTATCAACAATAAAAATTTGTGAAGCTCTATTCTGATTCGGATTTTCAACGATAAATGGTATTGAACTATTGGCACTGTGGTGAATTTCAGCCGATATAGCAAATTTTTTTGGGGATGCGGAATCCCTTACTTATGTTGCAAAGGGTTAAGAATATGATTGAGAGGCAATAGGGGTATCAACCTTGAAAGACCGTTTATAAGTAATGAGAAAATCTTGTCGTGCTTTTAAACCACATCCCTGCGGGTTGGGAACTTTTCTCTTAGGTTTGGCTTAAAGGAAGGGGGTTTTGGAGAAGAATTGTTGACTCTCAGAGCTGCTGAAAATGATCTATGACTATTATAATTGGGAAGTGTAGGAGAGTTCGTAAAAGAGTATTGAGGAAATCATAGGATAGGAGAATGAGAACTCGATGAGAATTCTCATCGAAAAAATGGGATGTTATAATAAGCCATTATTCTCAAATTTTTTTTTTTTTGAAGAAAGTACTCTCTACAGTTCCTATCACTACCAGAGAAATATAAGCAATAGCTGTTTCGTTACATGCTAGACCATTAGAATGAGATTCTCCATATTTGTAACATCTTAAGGATGCCCTGTAAAGAGCTTTAGCATGACCATATCTTAGGCATTTCATACACTGTATGACCGGTTGTATATAAACCGCAGCTGAAGATTTGGTATTAAAAAGAACGAGTTCTTTGGGTAATACATTACCCTCGAATGTCACAACACATCATTCATTTTCTGGCTCTTATTTAATCTACGCATCCCAACAATACTACATTTTCAAATCTCAATATATAACAAAATCACCAACCTGGATCAACCGAAAACACAGGGATAGATGAATAAACACTGCTATATAATCACTACACTATTAATCTTGTTGCCGAATAAACGTGCTACGTACGTTTCAAACACAAGACAACTTTAGAGGTTAACAAACAAATCTACCATAGAACTTGATAGCACACTTAGACTTCTATCTTTTTCTTCGATATAATTATTTGGCCACTCATAAAGTTACAAATATTGAAATTTTGGACACAATTTGATTATTGTATGTTATATTGGAAAAGAAGCGCTTCTATTTATCTAATATTTATATCTTATAATAAAGTATAATATAATTATTATTATGAACATAGCATTTTTCCAGTATGTAATGATTTTACATAAAATAAAAAGCCATCAATATTATTGATATTATTGTATAATACATTAATACTTGGATTTCTCTTTAATTTTGATAATTCAATTTTAATCTCAGTTATTTATAATATATTTTATTTTTCTCAAACACAAATGTTATGAGAATTGTTGTTTTCCTTTGAATCTATGAAAAAATTTTAACCTAAAAGTCGAACTCGTAGATAACCAAAGTTCAATATTTATTGAAAAATTTCTCTCTGACAAATGTTTATTTCTCGCAATGTATAATTGTCTAAGGTTTTGTCAAAGATTGATCAACCCTTTCACTGTAGAAGGAGTAAATCAGATTATTCGACATAATGGAAGAATCTATTCCAATAAACAAATTATTCCCAGATATTTTAATACAGTCAATTCAGTTTTCGAGAAAGATGGAATTGTTATAAAGGAACGAGGATTATCTGTTAGAGTATCTAATTTAAACGATTTAGTATCTTATATAAGCAATTATCGTAGAATACCTGTGAAGCAAATATCACAACTTTTCACTACAATTAAGGATGGTAAGGCAGAGCTTATGATTAATCTGCAGTTTTCTAAATATCGGATTAAATTATTTTAGATAACTTAACTGAGGAACAAGTTTTGGTCTTACTTGAATGCTGTAGCAATTCGATACTTATAGATAATATTATGAATAAACATGATCTCTGTCAGACTGTGTTGAAAAAATTCGAATTGGCAGGAAATTTCTCAGAGAAAGTTTATGAATCCTACATAATCATTTGTACAGAAAATAAGCAATGTTTAGATGTAAAATCATTAATTTCTTCACTTGGAAATAATATAACATATAATCTATTAAAATTGTTATTAAGGAATGTTTGTGAGTATGGAGATGATGTTAAGGCATTACAAGTATTATCTGAGATGAAAATAAGAGGTTATCCTGTTGATGAAGAAATATTTAATTATCTTATTTTGGCTCATACTATAAAAGGGTAAGAAGAAATTTTGAATTATGTTGAATAATTACTGAAATCTTTATAGAGGTCTCTCGTCAGGCTTAGAAGTACTTCAAACAATGAATAGGGCAAATTTAAAAGAAAGTGATGATACCTTATTCTTCCTCATAAAAGGGTTGATACAAAGGGATAACTTAAAAGAGTTTACTGATGCCTTAGATCGATATAAAATCACTTATAGTGAATTCATGACATTGTCATTGTTGGATGCTATGGGATTTAAAGGCAATCACACATGGGCCAAATTTGTGAGTTTAACGCAAAAAATACAAATATGGTATTTTACAATGTATTGATCTTCCAGTTAACAAAATATGTGAACAGATCTCTTCTGAGCCGATCATTTGCAAAAGAGGTAGAGAAGATCTGCACAGATTTAATACACAACGAAAAATATGATGCTGCCTTTGAAATATACAAGGTCTTTGTGGAGGTAGATCTGGCTGGCACTTATGGAAACTGTATTTTATCAGAAATGCTTTTTAGTTCAGCAGTAAGTAAAATTATATGATTAAAATTGGCAGATTTAAATTTTAGAGTTCCACAGGGATGTCTTGGGTTTATTCAATTTCTAATTTGGTTCAAAATGTTAATTTTTACACACCTATTCAGTTTTGGCAGCAATTTCAGCAAGATTGAATTCAAAGGAACAATTATATTTTCCAGCCTTTGGATAAAATCTTGGAGTTTGCAAAGGAATTGAAAGAATCGGGAGCGAATGAGTATGCTTTAGAGACTGTGACTGGAACAGCCCTGAAAAATAAATTATTCAAGCCTGCTTTAAACTTTTTCCGTCATTTGGATACATTGAAGCCTCATTATTTTTGGCCATTGTTGATAGAGGCACATGAAGAAAGTGGAGAATTAGGTAGAAAGAACTTTATCTATATTTATTTTCTCTTATTTATATAAAGAATATAATATGAATGTAAAGACGAAGAATCATATTCTAAATATCAATATACATTCTGCCAAGAAAGTACCGGGAATTATCGATTTAAATCTGGCGGGGCAATGAGACAGGTAAAAATTTTTTTTCCTAGGTTGGTACCACTGTCCTTAATTACTATGCCAAGCTTGAGCGGGATCTGTCAACTAGTGTGTTTGCAACAGCTGATTAAGTCAGTCGATGTCAGAGTGCGTGCCGATTTTTACTATGGGTGATTACGTTGAGCAAAGAATTTGTTTAAAGTTTTGTGTTGCAAATGAATTTTCGCGTGCTGATGCATTGAAAATTTTGCAAAAGGCCTTTGGTGATAATGCTCTATCAAAAACTCGTGCATATCAGTGGTACAGAGCCTTCAAGGCTTGCCTCGTTCCGGACGCCCATCGACGGCTTCGATCGAAGATAACGTCGATAAAATTAAGGAAATGCTGCTGGAAAACCGTCGTACCAGCTTGAGAGAGATAGCACATGATCTTAAGATATCCCACGAGTCCGCACGTACGATTTTGATTGATATTTTGGGCATGAGAAAGGTGGCCGCACGACTCGTACCGAAAGACCTGAATTTTCTTCAAAAACGTCATCGCGAACAGGTTGCTTCAGACATGCTGGATCGCTGTAATTCCGATTCTACATTCATGGAACGCATTATTACTGGTGATGAGACCTGGGTCTACGAGTACGATATGCAAACAAGCCAGCAATCATCGGAATGGGTGGCAAAAAATGAGCCGAAACCGAAAAAACCACGCCAAAGCCGCTCGAAAATGAAGGTGATGCTCATTGTTTTCTTCGATATCCGTGGCGTGGTGCACTACGAATTCGTTCCAGAGGGTCAGACGGTAAACAAGGAGTATTACCTAGGCGTTATGAAACGTTTGCGTGAGCGTATCCGTAAGAAGCGGCCAAATTTGTGGGCGAACAACTCATGGATTTTGCATGACGATAACGCGCCTTCTCACCGAGCTACGATTGTGACTGACTTTCTCGCCAAAAACTCAACAAACGTGCTTCAGCAACCACCGTATTCGCCGGATTTGGCTCCCTGCGACTTTTTCCTCTTCCCAAAATTAAAATTGCCCCTTCGTGGCACCCGTTTTGAGTCGATTGAAGCCATAAAACAAAATTCGGCGCGAGAGCTAAAGTTCATCCCGGAAAGCGCCTATAAAAAATGTTTCGATAATTGGAAGTGCCGTTGGCATAGATGTATTGGAGCAAATGGAGCCCATTTTGAAGGCGACCCAATAAATTTTGACGATTAAATGTAAAAATGTTGTTTTAATTGAAAATTCCCGGTACTTTCTTGACAGAATAGTACACTTCAAAATAACATATGAAACAAGAATGAAAAATGCTATAATATTTCGATTAAAACATATTGTATGCTACAATATTTTGTTTAAACACCTTAGGTATTTATTATCTTGACAAATTTTGTTTTTTGTTTATAATGTAGACTAGTATCTATGATTAAAATATTTTACTACTATTGCTAACAGCATAGTATTTGTGTCTACTCGTTCAAGCTTTAAAATGATTTTAAGTATCGAAATTAGTATTTAGTTAGTGATACAAGATAGAAATTTGATATTTATGGACCAATGGAGAGCAGAAGGGATGGCTAAAGGGGGCCCAAAATGAGCGATGTGTATTAGAAGCTAGTGTGATTTGCCGATTGATGACAAGATATTGCGAGATGGGGGAGGTTACAGAACAACATACTGGTCATAAAAGAGCAAGTGAGCCTGTATAGAACCGTTTATTCAGTTAAAAGGACTAATAGATCAAACAATTATTGCAAATTAGTTAGTGAATGAGCTATAACCTATACACCATATTGTTGTGAGCAATCAAATTGTGAGAAACAGAGTGAACAAGTTCAGCTTTCACTATACACCGTTTTGTGTATAGTCTACAATCTCATTTGATAAACTCATAAAAACCTTCCCGAAGGTGTTCAATGTAACTCTGTCACAATTTGATAGAAGTATAAAACCGGAATTTTCCTACAGATGGTGCTAGCCATCAGTTTAGAGACTGTAAGACGCTTCCGCTCCGCCATCATCTCCCTCTAACAGCTGAAGAAGATTTTCAACACATAATAACCCAAGGTTATTATGGTATATTTTTCTATAAACTGAAACATGTTAAGTTTTCTGTTATCATTTCAAGAAAACTAATGCAGAATCGCATTGAAAACTGCCTCCATTCGTTTGAAAGCTATAAGAAATATTCAGAAAGTGGGAAAATAGATTCTGCAAGAACTGAATGCAAGAATGAACGCATCAGCAAATTTGTGAAATGCTGCTTGACAAATACATAAGTCATTTTCTTCATGGAATTGATACAGGTGATGAAAAATGAATATATAAAGCGTCATAATCATGAATCAGCTACCGATGTAGTAAGTACAGTTATGTGGGGCGGTATTCACTTTGGAACAAGAACTGATCTCATTCTTTTAGACGGATTTTTTTAGTCCAGCATATCAGTATTTTGCCATGGGGTGCTGCTAGACCTAAATCCCCTGGAACATCTTTGCGTTTCAATGGGATGACTTTTTCGTCAACAAAGTCCAAATAAGAGAGCAACTGTTTAATTCTCTTTGTAACAATTGGAAATCGACATCATTTGAAGTATGTCCAACAGATGCTGGTCTGTGTTTAATGTACAAAGGGGCTATATGACCTTTTGACAGAGTAATAACTTAACTTAATGATTCCATTGTTTTTTTAGCGTGTTTAACGTGAAATGTATCAACATTAGTATTAATACAGGAAGTATATAAAAATATATGAGAAATTTAATTTTTTGTCATGAGATTGTTCCGAAGTATATTCTTTTAATTTTTTTAATTTTCAATTTATTCTTTTTTTCATTTTAAATTATTCATTTATAAGAGAAGAATTTACTATTGATCCAAGAATATTGTCTTTCTAGCATTCTTATATAACAATATACAAATACATAATATCGTAATGGAAATATTACAATCCTTGGTATCATATTATAAGGTTGTTCAGAAAGTAATTTTGTTTTTTTCCAACAGAGGATTTTTTAATTGTATTTTTTCGAACCCAACTTCACACTTAAGCCGCATGATCATTATACATTCTGTCAAGAAAGTACCAGGAATTATCGATTTAAATCTGGCGGGGCAAGGAGGCAGGTAAAAATTTTTTTTCCTAGGTTGGTACCACTGTCCTTAATTACTATGCCAAGCTTGAGCGGGATCTGTCAACTAGTGTGTTTGCAACAGCTGATTAAGTCAGTCGATGTCAGAGTGCGTGCCGATTTTTACTATGGGTGATTACGTTGAGCAAAGAATTTGTTTAAAGTTTTGTGTTGCAAATGAATTTTCGTGTGCCGATGCATTGAAAATGTTGCAAAAGGCCTTTGGTGATAATGCTCTATCGAAAACTCGTGCATATCAGTGGTACAGAGCCTTCAAGGACGGTCGTGAAGTGGTCGCCCATCGACGGCTTTGATCGAAGATAACGTCGATAAAATTAAGGAAAGGATGCTGGAAAACCGTCGTACCAGCTTGAGAGAGATAGCACATGATCTTAAGATATCCCACGAGTTCGCACGTACGATTTTGATTGATATTTTGGGCATGAGAAAAGTGGCCGCACGACTCGTACCGAAAGACCTGAATTTTCTTCAAAAACGTCATCGCGAACAGGTTGCTTCAGACATGCTGGATCGCTGTAATTCCGATTCTACATTCATGGAACGCATTATAACTGGTGATGAGACCTGGGTCTACGAGTACGATATGCAAACAAGCCAGCAATCATCGGAATGGGTGGCAAAAAATGAGCCGAAACCGAAAAAACCACGCCAAAGCCGCTTGAAAATGAAGGTGATGCTCATTGTTTTCTTCGATATCCGTGGCGTGGTGCACTACGAATTCGTTCCAGAGGGTCAGACGGTAAACAAGGAGTATTACCTAGGCGTTATGAAACGTTTGCGTGAGCGTATCCGTAAGAAGCGGCCAAATTTGTGGGCGAACAACTCATGGATTTTGCATGACGATAACGCGCCTTCTCACCGAGCTACGATTGTGACTGACTTTCTCGCCAAAAACTCAACAAACGTGCTTCAGCAACCACCGTATTCGCCGGATTTGGCTCCCTGCGACTTTTTCCTCTTCCCAAAACTAAAATTGCCCCTTCGTGGCACCCGTTTTGAGTCGATTGAAGCCATAAAACAAAATTCGGCGCGAGAGCTGAAGTCCATTCCGGAAAGCGCCTATAAAAAATGTTTCGATAATTGGAAGTGCCGTTGGCATAGATGTATTGGAGCAAATGGAGCCTATTTTGAAGGCGACCCAATAAATTCTGACGATTAAATGTAAAAATGTTGTTTTAATTGAAAATTCCCGGTACTTTCTTGACAGAGTAGTATGTTTTGAGAGCTTATATAGCAAGGCTTGTGTGTGAAAATGTTCAATTAATTCTACGCAGTAATTTTTTGAATATGGAAAGCAATAAGCAGCATTTTCGTCATATTTTACTTTTTTTACTATAGGAAAGCTAAAAATACTGTTCTAACCAGAAAGAAATTAACCGATGTGTATGGAGAAGATGTGTTGACAGTACGTCAGTGCTAGAACTGGTTTGCAAAATTTCGATTCGGCAATTTTGATGTTGAAGATGCACTACATTCCCGAAGACCTGTTGAAGCTGATAAAGACACGATAAAGGAATTAGTTGATGCAAATCGGCGAATAATAACACGTGAGATCGGTGAGAGGTCAAATTTATCGAATTCAACTGACCACTTGAAAGGTCTGTGTTTAACCTCAAAGCTCGATATATGGGTTTCCCATGTTCCCACAGAGAGAAATTTGTGTCGTCGCGTTATTCGCTTCTTAAACGTCACGGAAATGATCCATTTTCGGAGAGCATCATTACTGGGCACAAAAAATGGGTTGTATATAACAATGTCAAATGCAAGAGATGAACCGGCTCAAAGCATTTCGAAAGCCAATATCCATCAAAATAAGGCGATGCTGTCTGTTTCGTGGGATTTTAAAGGAATTGTTTTTTTTTTGAGCTTTTACCTGATAACACAACAATTAATTCCGAAGTCTACTGTCATCAGCTGGACAAACTGAATGATGCACTTTAACAGAAAAAGCCAGAATTAATCAACAGAAAAGGTGTAATGTTCCACTAAGATAATGCGAGACCTCATACAAGTTTGGTCATGCGCCAAAAGCTTTTACAGCTTGAATGGCATAGACTGCCACACTCACCATATTCTCAAATGAGAATTATTATTTGTTCCGTAAATTGCAAAATTTGTTGGCCGGTAAAACCTTTACTTCAAATGAAGAGATCAAAAATCACCTGGATCAGTTTTTTGTCAGCAAAGACCAAAAATTTTATGAGCGTGGAATCATGATACTACCAGAAAGATGACAAAAGATGTTGGACCAGAATGGCTTATATATAATTCAATAAAGATTCATTCATTAAACGAAAATTGTCTTTCATTTTCCAAAAAAAAAAAACACGAAATTGCTTTCCGAACAACCCAGTATTTGCTTAATGAATTTTTTCAAATGAATAACTTTTCAGGTCTTCTAGATGTTTTGCATACTGCCCAGCATATGAACGTAAAATTTGATTTCGAGACGTTCAAGAAATTCATTTTTCCCCGATGTAATTTGAAGAATCCCAAAAGGGTTCTGAATCTGTTTCAGGAAGTTGGGTATACTGTAAGGGAGTTATTGTCCCCCATGATAGTTGTACTACTCCAAAAGAAAGAAGTGATTGTGGCAATTGGATTGTGTAAGCTATAAATCTTCTCAGTTTGTGATTAACTTGAAGACATCGTTTTTTATCAGTAATCAGCGGTCTTTATTAACAGGCTGATTTCAAATTCCAAGAAATCTGTAACCTATCAAAAGTTCATTTAACTTATTGACTCAACCCAAAAATCTAATTTCCAACAAATACTCATCTTGTCTTCTATACTAATTATTAATGTTATATAAATCAATGTCCATTTTGTAGGTGACATACATAAAGATGTCAAATTAAATCCCGAAGAAATATTAAAGGTACTCTCCATCACTTGGTTATCAACAATTGCCCATAAGCCATGTGTTACGATGTTACAAAAAATATCCGAATCAGACAATAAGGAATATGTTGGACAATTTTTGACAGATGTGTTGATTAAGATGAATAACGAGTACAGATTAAAACCGTTTGTCGATTTACTGAAGGTGAGTAAATATTACATGGTTATTATGGAAAATGCTGAAATATGCATGGAAATATATTTTTGTTTCAACTAATCTATAGTTTTTGTACCAGAAACTGGAAAAAGGTATTCCAATAAGGATTATTCAAATTCGTTGTGGCAGGTTCAAATCCTACTCTTTCCCATGTGTTTGTTGTACTACAGTTGTACCGCTAATCAGTCAATGACACAAACTAATTATTTATTATGTTCACCAGTAGTATTTATTTTATTTTCAAAGCTATTATGGCAAAAAAAATTGAAACAATTATTTTCAGAAGAGAAATCATATGTTGCATTTATTGCAACGATCAAATGCTAAGGAATGTTGTGAATTCTATAACAGGAAAATTATTTTCCTCATCTGTATTTCTGGATATTGGAAAATAGTAAGGGAAGAATGACATTTGATTTTCTTACAGGAACTTAAAACTCAAAACTTGATGATAAGTTCAGGTACAGCAGATACTTTGTTGACTATCATAAAAGAGAATCTATCTTCGTATGACAAAACACTGGATATAAATGGAGCTATTGACGACTTAACAGACTTTTCGAAACATTCAACAGAGCACACATTTGTACATCCGGTAAGATTATATTTTACAATTACAAAATCTTACCATTACATCAGAAACAGTAAGTTAGAAAGATATGTCTTAAGTTTCAAAACATTGTAAATATTTTTGTACTCGATGAACATGTTATTTATTTAGTTTCTAGTTCATTTGAACTTTTAATTGGAATAAGAAAATAATTTTTTCTCTCACTTTCAATCAACTACGTACACAGTGACCTGAGTTTTGTAATGTTACTACATTTCAAACTGTAAATTACAATTACTACTTTGTTTTGTAGTGTCATATTGGGGGATGTTTATTGTCTGCAGAATGTCCAGAAGTGGGGAATTCCAGAGGTCGTTCTGTTGTTTAGAAGGTTTATTGCAAAGTTATTGTGGCACTTAAAGATCTCTGTTGATTCCAAGATGTTCAGTTTTTTGCTATCTATATCATAGATATAAATTATTTCGATTCGTTTTTGTAAACAATATATCATTTCACAAAAACGTGATGTTCTTCCAGAGAATATGTTGAAGAATTAAATTTGTTTACCGGTTTACAAATCTGATATCTGTTGTCACCATCTATACTGCAACAAATTAAAGGTTTTTATGTTGTTTGTTATATTAGATAGGAGAAGAAATAAAAAAATTTCCATATAAAAATTTTGGCACAAAATGCCAATGTTACAAATTTAGCCCTATTTAGGACACTAAAACTAAAGGAAAAAGGCCCAAAAAACAAAAAGATTCTCTCTTAAAAATATACTCAAATGGTTTTCATCAAAATTAGAGACATATTTGAATCTGGATAATTTTTTTTGAGAGAATCGCTTAGAGAATTAAAAGACCTTTCAAACAAGGTGACATGACCTACTGTGTCATTTAGCTACCGCTGGAAGGTTAGATTGAGAGAATTTCATAATTATATTATTTTAATTTTCCCTTAAATCCTCGAAACGGTTTTTCCATTTTTTTTTTGGATCGATTATCGTTTTGAAGATATTGGCCATTGGTAGTTTTCGATGGACACAGTGTATGTCTAACATCTATTGGAACCCACAGAGAGACATGACTGTGGACCAGTTGGAAGTGCACCTCATCGAGCTGAAGAGCAAAGGGATGGAGACTAGAGGCATCCTGAGAAAGCTAATCCAGAAATATGCAGGACAGGGGCAAAGCCAGAGAATCAGAGAACTTAGGAAGGAGTTAGCTGCAAAGGGATACACTTCTTCCCCCGGCATGAAGTCATCCATTTTGCACTCGCATGTACAGGAGGGTGATCTGGAGGAGGCATTGAAGATTTACGAGGAACTGATGCAGGTCATGCCTGCTTTTAAGATGGACAGTTTTAAAATCGTGGATCTGGCCAGATTATTGGTGGAGAGGGACCAATTTGACAAAGCCATGGAGATCTTGAAAAGGTCTGGGACTCAAAGGTGAGTAATGTGTTATTTTGAATGAGAGGCTATTGTTATGTTATTTCGTGTAGAAGCAATTCGAATCGTTCAATTTCACCCTTGTTTTCATCGATGTGGATCCGTGCATTATCTTGGTGATACAGCTGTTTTTTCTTTTGTCCTGCGAGGCGTTTTCTGCTTGATTGCGTCAGGCAATCATCTTATAACACAATGCAGTAGCCACTGTTGATCATCTGGCCTTTTGTCATTTATTACGTGTAAACACCTTCAACCGGTGCTTTGAATCATCAAGTCATTGTTGATTTTGTTCCTCTGTGAGCAAAAACGGCACCCACTTACAAAAACTTTTTTAAACTCGTTTGTATTCATATTTTTTGAAGGTTGGAATTACTGAAAAATAAAAGTGGCATGGCATTTACTGTGTCAAATGTGTGTCAGTCCCGTAACCTAATAACCCATCTAGTGTCAATGTATTTGATTGTGTTGGAACTAAACAACTTTGTTTGATTGTTTTGTGTCCAGGAACTTGGAATCCTTCATGTAGGGACTTAATAAACCTCTTAATAATTGGTTTCAAGAATAATGTAAGATTTAATTGGACCTTTCTCTGTATTACTTATTTTGTTATTAGTGAAATGTCGACATTTATTAATGAATATATGTAACAATGCACATTAAACTATTCTCATTTTTATGGTTTCTGGTAAGGATAGCTAAGCTAGAGTTGGAAGTGCCGCTTTCTCATTTGTTTATATTTTTGAAGGTACTTTTCTTTGTATTGGACTTGAACAGCCTTTGAACCATCTAAAGGTAGAGGTATTTTTTAAATGTAAATTTTAAACTAGTAATGGGACTTAATACCCACGTGTTAGCAAAACTATTTCATGTATACATAATAGGGCGACCGAGAAGTAATGTCGTTTCTGCGCATATCGATATTTGATTGTCAGTTGTCAGCTCATTGTGTACTTCGAAGTCGTGTCAAAGACATTTTAAGTTTATTGTGACTTGTTCACTTCTAAATATTTAAATATAAGACTTTTTTTTTTGCAATTTGGGGTGAGTGAATTGGCCAGCCAAATATCAGAAGAGCATATAATAATAATTTATTCGTTTGAATTAAATTTAAAAAAGCGACATTACTTTCCAGTCCACTTTATATTTTTTGATTCATGCACAATTATCCAATTAATAAAAATGGTTAAGTGAGAAATTTCCAAATACTAATATTTTCGAGTTAGTCCTGGATCAAGGTAAAAACTAACACAATCAATTTAATTCTGATCAGACCTTCTGCTTCATTCGAAAGAACAAATCTATTCACATTTGCTAAAATTTTAGCTATTTTTGTTTTAAACGCAGATCATGTTCTTTTAAATTTGTATTAAGTAGTGCTAGATATGTCACGAATTTGAGAAAATATTTTTTTTTATGCTTATCTCTATTTAATCAATTTTTATAGCGAAGTAATGGAACCGGCAAGGTGTTGGGAGAGAAATTGCATCAACTTACTGAAGTGCATACGAGATATGGATTTGCAACAAAAAATGTTCAATACTCTAGTCGACTGTGGTTATTGTGAACCTACAAACATTATTTTGGGCACTATTGTTCAGCTCCATTTAGAAAAGTAAGTCATTATTTTTTTTAGTTTAATAGAATTTCCTTTTATTCTCTTAATTTGGTGCTTAGTTGATGGAATTGTATATATTGTAGATATTTAAACAGGATGTTTTTCAACAGGTGGTAAAGCTCTTCAAAATAAACTATTTGCCTATATTAAACTTTTAAAGTGAAGAAGTTGAAAAAATCATCAGCAAAATAGATCATAGTACGCTCCTATACATGTGTTCACGTAAAATCGAGAGTAACATATGTCACTTTATCTCGCTGAAAGAATTGTTTGATCTGTAGCTTTATGAATTCTTCCTAATCAATCAGTATGGAAATTCCAGGATAAGCATACTTCAAAATGGGGTGTAAGAAAGGGATGTATAATTGGCTTTAACTGGTTTATTTGCAGCCTAAATACATATGTTACAAATTTACAATTTTGGGATTTTTTACCCAAAAGTTGAGGGAATTGTTGCGGTGTAGTTTGAATTGCGGTGAAAACACTATCTTGTTCGTGGAGTAGTAATTCTTTGAGCTTTTTCACCGTTGTTCACTCTCACTGAGTTCACTTTTTCTAGGTTCACTTTATACATGAAAATTTGCAAATTTTCTTTAGTTATCGGCATATGTAGATAGTTTTCTTAGGTATTCATGACAAAAAATGTTAACAAAACCAAGATCCATGAGCGTATCGAGAATTGATTTTAGAAATTTTCCCAACTCAATTGATAGTTCAGAAATTTCACAAGTGTGTATTTAGGTTATTTAAATGATACCATCATTTAACGCGTGGTAAATTATTAATTTCATTATTTCATCCGGTATTATATATAATAGACCATGCATCAAATGAAATCAGGTCGTTGAGGAGCTTTAAAAATATAAAAATATACAGGGTGTTTCATTTAAAATGAAGAGGACGGACTGTGTTGGACTTGCGCGAATCAACCTGTATATCCAAACCTATGCTTAAAAAGCGCACCATTGAATTTGAAAGTTGACGTGCCCCAGCATTTTTCATAATTTGCTAACATAAAGACACAAAGAATTTTATTCCATAAGTGGTGTCCACACTGTATATGTGTATTATTTAATTAAAAGTATTTCTTGTTATTAATAAAATGCATCATGTTTCGTTTTCGTATTCTCATTTCAGAGATACTCTAGAGAACACAGTTAATTTGTATGTGGACTGCTCAAGGAAATATAACAAAACCCCAATGCAGGTAGTTTTATTGGCGAAAGTACTGGAAACTGGAAATAATGAATTACTACAGAAAGTGCTTGATGGTGCCACACATGTTCATGGACAAGTAGCTGCACGTTCGGCCCTAGTAGCAGCCATGTGTGAAATAGGATCCGTCAATCAAGTCGTCACTGTTTTACAGGTAAGGGACGAAACGGAAGTCTTTATACAGGGTGCCGAAGTTATCTCTGGCCATATTTCACAAGGTGATGATTCTACAGGCAATTTGCAACACTAAAGTTCCTATAGAATATGGTCCAATTATAACTGGACGACAAAACAAATATTTTTGGTTGTAACATAAAGCTGAATAGAACATTATGATAGAATGGATGTATCTAAATACGGAAATGAGAAAAAAAAATTTGTAATTTATATTTTGAAATAACAGGCAGTTGCGAATTAATAAACCTTGCCGATTAATTACGAAAGGTTTAAGTGGACTGTGTTTTGACGTAGTTGGCGAAGAGTTTTACTTCAAGGGCACTTGTATGTAGTTATCTCGATTATGAACTAGCTTTGTTCATAATCGTTACGTACCACGGTTAGTTTACCGCAGTATATTGCCTATTATTTCACTATTTTGAAATAACAGGCAGTTGCGAATTAATAAATCTTGCTGATTAATTACGAAAGGTTTGAGTGGACTTGTTTTGACGTAGTTGGCGAAGAGTTTTACTTCAAGGGCACTTGCATGTAGTTATCTCGATTATGAACTAGCTTTGTTTATCCAATAAGATAAACCAACGAATATTGTAAGGAATTAAAGTAAAACACTCGTAATACACTATGATAACAACGAACTATAATTCTTGGTTTACTGTATATAAACCAAGTCAAAAGATATTATTATTACACTAAAAACAAATGTAATGAATTTGCCAATACCTTGGCAATCGACTGAAGTACTATATTAACGATAATAACTGTGATAACTTCGACCAAAATGTCACAAGCTACATCAAATTTAATTATCCGAAAGATAGTGCATAAATTAGCAAAGGCCATATGTGACAAGTTTCGACTATTATTAGAATAATGCATAAGTTTGACTATTATGAGAATAATAATTTTACACTCTTTTTGAAAGACTGAACATTAGAGGTGCTCGATGCATCCCTTCTAACAAAATGAGGGAAAGTAACATAATTCATTGGAAGGTCCATTTGGGGGTGGACTGAATGAACGAAATAAACCTTCTTATTGGTTACAGAAAATTTTACGTACCGCGGTTAGTTTTCCGTAGTATTTTGCCTATTATTTCAGTATTTTGAAATAACAGGCAATTACAATTCAATTAATCTCGATGATTAATTTCGACTGTTTAAGTGGACTGTATTTTAACGTAGTTGGCGAAAAGTTTTACTTCAAAGGCACTTGTATGTAGTAATCTCGATGATGAACTAGCTTTGTTTATCCAATAAGATAAACCAAGGAAGATTGTAAGGAATTAAGGTAAAACACTCGTAATAAACTATGATAACAACGAACTATAATTCTTTGTTTACTGTATATAAACCAAGTCAAAAGATATGATTATTACACTACAAACAAATGTAATGAATTTGCCAATACTTTGACAATCGACTGGCTTACTACATTAAGAATAATAACCGCGATAACTTGGACCGAAATGTCACATATGACAAATTTGACTGTCTGAATGATAGTGTATAATGTAAGAAAGGCTACATGCGATTAGTTTGACTATTTCTAGAATAATGCATAATGTAGCAGTAGCTACATACGACAAGTTTGACTATTATGAGAATAATAATTTTACAGTCTTTTGAAAGACTGAACGTTAGAGGTGCTCGATGCATCCTTTCTAATAAAAAGAGGGAAATTAACATAATTGATTGGAAGGTCCATTTGGGGGTGGACTGAATGAACGAAATAAACCTTCTTATTGGTTACAGAAAATTTTATGCACCACGGTTAGTTTACCACAGTATTTTGCCTATTATTTCAGTATTTTGAAATAACAGGCAATTGCAATTCAATTAATCTCGATGATTAATTTCGACTGTTTTAGTGGACTGTATTTTGACGTAGTTTAGCGCAGAGTTTTACTTCAAGGGCACTTGTATGTAGTTAACTCGGTGAGGAACTAGCTTTGTTTATCCAATAAGATAAACCAACGAAAATGATAAGAAATTAAAGTGAAACACTCGTAATACACTATGATAACAACGAATTATAATTCTTGGTTTACTGTATATGAACTAAGTCAAAAGATATTATTATTACACTAAAAACAAATTTAATGAATTTACCGATACTTTGACAATCGACTGGCTTATTATATTAACGATAACTTGGACCGAAATGTCAAAAGCTACGTACAACAAATTTGACTATCTGAATGATAGTGCATAATGTAGCAAACGCTACATGTGACTAGTTTGATTATTTCTAGAATAATGCATAATGTAGCAGAAACTGCATATGACAAGTTTAACTATTACGAGAATAATGATTTTTACAGTCTTTTCAAAGACTGAACGTTAGAGGTGCTCGATGCATCCCTTCTAATAAAAAGAGGGCGGACTGAATGAACGAAATAAACCTTATTGGTTACAGAAAAATTATGAGATTAATGCAAGTAAAGAAGGAAGATAGAATCAGTTTATAATTCCGAATGCTGTTTCATGTGAAATTAACAGGCATAAATATATCAAAATCTCTAAATGACTTCCCATGTTTTCTAAGGCCATATATAATTATCAGAAAACAAATAATCTGAAGTGTAAACAGTTCGAATGACAATTCTCAAAACTGCTAGATCGAAATATCAACGTGAGAGACCTATGTATCGATGACAAAATAATTTCGAACGACAGAGCCGTCTCTAGTGAGGCGTAACATATACTAACAAATGAGTTCCATTCCCTGAGCTCCTGCCTGGTAAGCTTTTCTGTAAAATTAACGTCGTCCAGCAATTTTCATATTTGTGGTCCTTTAATTTGGCATCACTTTAATGTGAAGAGGAGGCAGAAGGACATTTTTGGGGTCTACAAGAGGTCCAAAATTAACATTTTGAGATCCCGCTTCAAATACACTACTTTCTTGCTAAATTTGTGTTATAAAGGGTCTTTCATTTTTAAATTGACATTACCCACGCATGGCAGCCATTGTTTATTTGTGTTGTATTTGTCAATGTCATTTAATCACTCCAACAACGTTTACAAGTAATCCAAATTTATTATGAAAAATCGCGATCTGTTACTCTAACTTTTTAGGTGCTTTAACTTCAATTTTTTATCGTTATAATCGTTTGGATAAAAGAACAGTTGAACGTTTAGCAAAGAAGAATTTTACACTTCATGATGTTACAGTTCCAGTGAGACAAAGAAATGCAAGAAGTGAAGAGAATATTGCTACCGTACGTGAAAGTGTTCGTGAAGACCAAAATTTATCGATTTCTCGACGTTCACAAGAACTAGACATCTCCTAGACGTCTTTGTGGCGAATTTTAGGAAAACACCTTGGTTTACACCCATACAAAAATTGTTTTAGCCCGTGTATTCAGTAATTGGTACAAAACAATATGGGGCGCTGTTAATGGAAGACCCTTTAGTATGAATAATAAATAATGTCGTAAATAATAATTCTGCGTTAGATGGTGTATATCCACTGTTTGTACTTTGTTTCACTTCTATCGTCTAATGAAAATGAGGATTTAATAGAATGTTTTATACGTCGTTAAAAAGCTTCATAAAACTTCAAAAGTGACAGCTGCTCAGATAGCGGGATATGCAAAATGAATCCTCTTATTTGAAGAACCTTTACATTATTTTTACTTTACTCAAATACTTCATCTCCATAGTTTTCAATCGAAAATCTTTACTGCAGGAAACCAAGTTCTATCCTCCTAAAGATGTGCAAAAAAGATGTGAAAGATGGATCCAACTAGATAATATGACAGCACTTCAGACATTGTTAGCGGCTTCCAAAAAGTTACCGGTCAAATTGTTGGACAATTCCGTTATTCAACTAGCCATCATGCAGTTGTACAGTAAGTTTTCTGTTTACTCTGGGGTAATTCCTTTGATTTGTCGATGTATGTATTTTTCCCTCAATTTACAGGTAAACGTAATGATTGCGATGGAGCACTTAAGTTTTGGAAATCACTAGTTGATGAAGAAGATCATGTGGATACCAAAGTTGATGATGAGTTTTGCGACTTACTGAATCGATGTAAATTTAGTTCACCGGAAAATTTAACACAGAAATATAAAATTGATTAATCTCTGTTCTTTTATTTGACTGGCCTTCTCGATTACTCCTATTGAGATTAAAAATCAATTCAGTTAATTATAATGTAAAAGTTGACATCTCCCAGTGTTTTTATAATTCTCTGAAATAATGACACAAATAATTTTATTCCTTAAATGGTTTTCACACTGTATATCCGCCCTGACACAAAGTTGTACGGCAAACCCTCCAGTATTCATTAAATACTGCTGCTCTACAGAAAATCATATAAAAAGAAACACTGTTTCTAAGACATTTTATTCAATTTAATTTCAAAAGAGTTTTTTAAATAAAAATTTGTAGAGGTTTCAGGTAATTATTCTTGTTGATATTTGAAAGAAGCCTTCGAAATAATATTCAATTTATCTTCTGAGGGATCTTCACAGAAAATCTAGGACTATCAGGATAATATCAAATAGCAGGCAGGTAGGTCAAAAAATAATTTTGTAACGTTACTGAACTGGAAACCTTTTGTGACCTACAAATTACGCCATTCAAATTTGATACTCAAGGAAATACGACTTATCAAATTTGTTTGCTAAGAATTGCAAAATTTTCCAACTTTATGAGGAATGATCACTCATTCAGATATACAGTGATGGTCCAAGAACTCTTGTCTTGTGGAACTTCTGCGCTATAAGGGATGGTAATTAAATTTGATACTCAACGAAAAAAAAACATTCTGTCAAGAAAGTACCGCGAATTATCGATTTAAATCTGGCGGGGCAATGAGGCAGGTAAAATTTTTTTTCCTAATTGTCCTTAATTTCTATGCCAAGCTTGAGCGGGATCTGTCAACTAGTGTGTTTGCAACAGCTGATTAAGTCAGTCGATGTCAGAGTGCGTGCCGATTTTTACTATGGGTGATTACGTTGAGCAAAGAATTTGTTTAAAGTTTTGTGTTGCAAATGAATTTTCGTGTGCCGATGCATTGAAAATGTTGCAAAAGGCCTTTGGTGATAATGCTCTATCGAAAACTCGTGCATATCAGTGGTACAGAGCCTTCAAGGGCGGTCGTGAAGTGGTCGCCCATCGACGGCTTCGATCGAAGATAACGTCGATAAAATTAAGGAAAGGATGCTGGAAAACCGTCGTACCAGCTTGAGAGAGATAGCACATGATCTTAAGATATCCCACGAGTCCGCACGTACGATTTTGATTGATATTTTGGGCATGAGAAAGGTGGCCGCACGACTCGTACCGAAAGACCTGAATTTTCTTCAAAAACGTCATCGCTGTAATTCCGATTCTACATTCATGGAACGCATTATAACTGGTGATGAGACCTGGGTCTACGAGTACGATATGCAAACAAGCCAGCAATCATCGGAATGGGTGGCAAAAAATGAGCCGAAACCGAAAAAACCACGCCAAAGCCGCTCGAAAATGAAGGTGATGCTCATTGTTTTCTTCGATATCCGTGGCGTGGTGCACTACGAATTCGTTCCAGAGGGTCAGACGGTAAACAAGGAGTATTACCTAGGCGTTATGAAACGTTTGCGTGAGCGTATCCGTAAGAAGCGGCAAAATTTGTGGGCGAACAACTCATGGATTTTGCATGACGATAACGCGCCTCCTCACGGAGCTACGATTGTGACTGACTTTCTCGCCAAAAACTCAACAAACGTGCTTCAGCAACCACCGTATTCGCCGGATTTGGCTCCCTGCGACTTTTTCCTCTTCCCAAAACTAAAATTGCCCCTTCGTGGCACCCGTTTTGAGTCGATTGAAGCCATAAAACAAAATTCGGCGCGAGAGCTAAAGTCCATCCCGGAAAGCGCCTATAAAAAATGTTTCGATAATTGGAAGTGCCGTTGGCATAGATGTATTGGAGCAAATGGAGCCTATTTTGAAGGCGACCCAATAAATTTTGACAATTAAATGTAAAAATGTTGTTTTAATTGAAAATTCCCGGTACTTCCTTGACAGAGCAGCATCAAATTTTATTGCTCTGTTCTTTCTTTTTGCTAAGAATTGTACAATATTTTGACTTTATTATGAGGACTGATGACTCATTCAGATTTACAGTGACACTCCAACAATTCTATCTTGTGATCCTCTTGCGCTAAGTAGAGGCGATATTCAAATTTTAAACTTAAGTAAATAAGATGTATCACTGGTTCTAACATTATTTTTGTATGAGGTGATTTGAATATCAATTACTTTGACTCGCACAGTGATTCAGAATATTTACAGCTGAGCGTTGATATTGTTATTACTTCCAATGACTTAAAGTATTTGCTAAACAAATCGGAAATACTAGTTCAACTAAAATAGATTATATCGGGTGGTTTTTTAGAGTGATAGAACTTTAAATTGAAATAAAACACATTTAAATTATGATTGAAGCCAAATTTTTTTATTGTTTGAAAGATGATTTTATAACATTCATTTTTTAAAAATAATTTCCGGCATATGTCCACCACGATTAGCTCTGAGGAACCGCATTCAACCAGACCAATTTTGGACCACTTTTTCGAGTAATTCAGTTCTTATTTCATCAATAACACGGCTTATGTTGGCTTCCAAAGCGTCTATTGTTTCTGGTTTATCAGCATAAACCAATGACTTGACATAACCCCAAAGAAAATAATCCAGTGGAGTTATGTCGCATGATCTTGGAGGCCAATTAGTTGGACCTTTCTGGAAATAATGTTATCGCTAAATCTTTCTTTCGATAAATCAATTTTTACGGTAGCAGCATGAGATGTGGCATCATCTTCTTGGAACCAAAACACTTCTGGGTCGATACCATTCAAATTTTGAAACAAATAATCATTGATCATCGATCTGTAACGAGCATCATTCACTGTAACATTAGCTCCACCATCGTTTTTAAAGAAATACGGACCGATGATGCCTCCAGCGTGTAAAGCACACCATACAGTGCATTTTTCAGGATGCAATGGAACCTGCAGAACTTCTTGAGGATTGTTTTCACTCCATATACGGCAATTTTGCTTGTTTACATAGCCGTTCAACCAGAAATGAGCTTCATCACTAATCACAATTTTACGATAAAGAAGTGGATCAACTTCAATCTGTTTTAAGGCCCAATCATCAAGCAAACGGCGCTTATTATGGTCAAGTGGCTTTAGTTCTTGAACCAGATGGATATTGTATGGGTGTAGACCAAGGTCTTTACGCAAAATTTTCCATGTGGTAGGTGCAAAGAGTCCATCTTGTTGTGAACGTCGAGGAATAGACAAATCTGGATCATCATTAACACTATGACTTACAGCAGCGATATTTTGTTCTGTACATACAGTTCTTTGTTTTGTTGTTGCATCGAGTAGAGAAAATGTTGTCCGAACTCTATCGATAGTTCGACGAATAAGTTGCTCTGATGGATGATTATGTAAACCATAAATTTCACGAAGTGCTCTATAAGTTTGGCGAATAGAACACTGATTTTGAAAATAAATTTCGACATTTGTAAACGTTGTTGCGACGTGAGTCTTTCCACGATAATTTGTCAATGCTTATTAAACAGAAATGTCAAAACAATATGGCTTTTACCTTCTGTCAAATAAAAAAAAACACCCCATATATGAACACAAATACTGATCTTGTCATCACAAAAGAAATAGCTCATTACGAATTGCCAACCTGGTTTCCAAACTGGCAAATCAACAAAAACTGCGGCATGTCAGTTTGTAGAATATGTCTATGGCAGATTTGTTCTTCGATGTATCGCGCGCATTTGATTGCCTTAATTTTAATTTAATACTGGATAATTTGTACAAACTTGGTTTTAGCGGAGTATTTCTTGAATCTATAGGCAGTTTTCTAATTGATTGACATTTGTTCGTTCAAGTGGACCAACAAGAATCTGAAGAATACCCTATAGAAATGGGCGTACCCCAAGGATCTGTGCTGGGGCTATTATTTTTTATCATATTCATTAATTATCTCTTGAAACTTTTAAAGTATATTGCACCACAATTCTTGATATCTAAGTGGTGTTATTTGTTAATGATACGTCATTTAGGGTAGCAGCACTCATTTTGGTGGAACTAAAGAAAAAAATTGAGTTACTCATCAAGTGCCTCTCAGATTGGTGTAACAAAATTCGTTGCTATTTATGTGCCTAAAACCGATTTTCTTCCTTTTGAAACCCAGAAATCCATAGATCGGCTGATTCTTGATCTTCCAGATAGAAAAGTCGTCTGATTATGTGCTATTCTCTCTGAAAGAGCTCTGCATAGAATATAGAACATTCAAATTTGAGCACCCACCCATATTTAGTTGCATAAAACTTCATTTGCTGGATACACTTGAGATTTTAAAGTAATTATAACAGCTTTGAAAAAGAGATAAAGGAGTCTTTGCTAAAAAGGTGTTTCTATAACGAGAATGAGTATCTTAATGGTGTCGTGAAATAATAGTTAGGTTTATTTTCTTTATGGAATTCAGTTTTTTTGTCTTTTCTCACCTTTTGTTTACTTTAGACATGTGTTTTTGTTCTATACGTATGAATTTTGTGCTAGAGGATCTAATAAATCATTATTATTATCAAATTCGATTGAAATTTCAGTGTTTTGCTCAAAATTTCATAATATTCGGACTTTAGATAACATTAGGTATACAGGACGGCCCAAGAACTCTATCTTGTGGAACTCCTGCGTTAGGTGAAGGTGGTAGCATCGCATCAATTGATTTTTATCAGTTTTCCTTCAAATCTCTTTCATTGCAACGGAAATAACAAGAAAGTGATAGAAAACTTGATTGGATGCAGATTCTAAGACGGGAAAGTGTTTCTACCCTAGAAAATCGTTTCCCTTTCGCGATCTTATCTCTGTGATTTATTAGCAACACTTAACGATGAAAGTGGGTAATCCCGATGGTCCGAGGGGGTTGGGGGGATTTTCTTGTGTGTACCCAGTGTCACTAGGCGACCGCAACTGACCGCTGTCTGACCAGATGACCAACTTATTAGGAGGCAGTCTATTCGACCGGCGCTACTTCAAAAAGCCGTCGCGCGGGCCGAGTTTTAAGAGCGAGTGTCAAAATATCCGAGTGTTAGTATGAAGGAGCCAAATTCTTCTACTTTTTCTAAGTATCCCAAGTGAAATCAGGAAAAAAAATGTTCATTTTGTTAGGTGAGTAAGTGTGCTCCTCCAGTTTGAAAATAAACTGATAGGTCTCAATTTTCACAAGTGGAGGTTTTATTCTTTAAAATTACACAACAACTAATATTTGATTATGTGGTACCTACTTGATGGAAATAAGTTCTGAAATAAAAACGACGATAAACTTAAATTTCCTCAAAAAAAAACATTATAAAAAGCACTGACATGGAATTAGATGATGAATAGAATCACAGCATTCTGTGTTCTGTCATCCCAGAGCAAATTAAACGTCCTTTTTTGCAATTTTTGCACTATTCTCCTGAAGAAACGGAAGATATCATGAAAATGAAAAACACATCACTAAAATTTCTCTATTTTTCTTCCTTTGATCTGCATTGTTACATATCAGCAAGAAAAAGTGGAAAAAATGAACAGAATTTTATATTCCATACTTTTTGCCGAGATCAAATTCAGAAATTCTTGCAATTTATCTTCATGAAATAATGCATTGGGGGGAAATAAGTTCGTGCAGTTTTTTGTCGAAAATTGAGGCTTTTTTGTGAAAAAATGGTTATAGACTGAAAGTTCAAAGTATTGTCCGTCGTTAGCCACTACTTTTTTCATCTTTCTGGTAATTGACGTATCCCACTGCGAAAAAAAGAGCCGACTCTGGCCGATATCCACTCACCGATCCATTTTTTGACTTCATCGTAATTGGAGAAGTGATGGTCAGCCATGCCGTGTTGCATCGGTTGGAAGAGATGGTAAACGGAAGGAGCAATGTTCAGGCCTTATTTCATCATTAACACGAGTTATGTTGGCTTCCAAAGCGTCTATTGTTTCTGGTTTATCAGCATAAACCAATGACTTGACATAACCCAAAAGAAAATAATCCAGTGGAGTTATGTCGCATGATCTTGGAAGCCAATTCATTGAATCATTTCTCGAAATAATGTTATCGACAAATCTTTCTTTCGATAAACCAATTATTACGGTACCAGCATGAGGTGTAGCACCATCTTGTTGGAACTAAAACACTTCTGGGTCGATACCATTCAAATTTTGAAACAAATAATCATTAACCATTGACCTGTAACGAGCACCATTCACTGTAACATTAGCCCCAGCTTCGTTTTTAAAGAAATATGGACCGATGATGCCTCCAGCGTGTAAAGCATATCATACAGTGCATTCTTCAGGATGCAATGGAACCTGCAGAACTTTTTGAGGATTGTTTTCACTTCATATACGGCAATTTTGCCGTACATAGCGGTTCAACCAGAAATGAGCTTTATCATTGAACACAATTTTACGATAAAAAAGTGGATCAACTTCAAGCTGTTCTAGGGACAATCAGCAAACAAACGACCCTTATTATGGTCAAGTGGCTTTAGTTCTTGAAACAGTTGGATCTTGTATGGGTGTAGACCAAGATCTTTACGTAAAATTTTCCATGTGGTGGATGCACAGAGTTCAACTTGTTGTGAACGTCGACGAATAGACAAATCTGAATCATCATTAACACTATAACTTACAGCAGCGATATTTTCTTCTGTACGTACAGTTCTTTGTCTTGTTGTTGCTGTTGCATCCAGTAGAGAAAGTGTTGTCCGAAATCTATCAATAGTTCGACGAATAAGCTGCTCTGATGGACGATTATGCAAACCATGAATTTCACGAAGTGCTCTATAAGTTTGGCGAATAGAACACTGATTTTGAAAATGAATTTCAACAATTTGTAACCGTTGTCGCGGCATGAGTCTTTCCATGGTATTTTGTCAATGCTTACTGAACATAAATGTCAAAACAAGGTGGTTCCTACCTTATTTCAATTCACAGTTATCTCTATCGAAAATTCTATCACTCTATAAAAACTCCCGATACGTTCTTATGAGTGACGCAACATGTGTCATGCTGCAAATTAACTTAGGCGTGTTGCGGCCTTTTTTCTCAGAATGCACGGCTCAAAAGCATCATTTCTCCTCGGTAGACCTCCCCTGTGATCATTTTGCTATATTGTAGCAGCTCTTAATACACAATATCCACCTGTCCCACCAAATATAGAGCATGTTCTTTTAGCCATAAATGTTCGGCTTGACAGTTGATAATGGCATCCATACGGTACTCAACGTTTTGGATAATCACAATAACAATCAGCAACATAACGATGAAAGCAAGGTTTAAGCCATCTAGATATAAAACCAACAAAACAAGCGAAATAAATCTACGTGTCCATTTAAATAGACACTGGATTCCCGGACGATATACAGGTAACGAAAATAATTTTCATAATATAGCCATGCATTTACAAGAGGAGCTATTAAGCCAGTCACCCAGCACAAGAATAACTCATTCTACGTTATAAATGGTGACTACTAGTCAACTGAATGACTGTTTGAATCTTCACCCACCCTTTCGCACTGCACTGCTGGGACTCTACATCGTCAGTAAAAAATGTTAGACCAAGGGTGTGCTTCTGTCTTACTGGTTGAGAGGCTGTTTACGACATTCCTTAGAATGTGAGATATTTATTTGTTGCAGTAAATGCAACAAATGATTTTTCTTTTGAAAATAATTGTTTCAATTTTTCTTGCCAAAACGATTTTAAAAATAAAATAAATGTCACGAACATAAAATAAATTCGAAAAATCATTAGAAAACCACTAACTTCGAGAGAAGCTCACGAATTCAATGTATTTAGGGTTCAAATAATCCACCTTGTTGAGCTGAACATTAGCCAAATCTATTATACAAAGATAATCTCATACATCTGAGTAGATTTGGCTCAGCGTTGTCACAAATTTGAATAATTTTCAACCTTAATTCATCAAGATTTAAAGCCCTGCCGAAGTCATGTCCATAGATAGATGCTTTCAGATATCCCCATAGAAAAAATCATTTGGGGATAAATCTGGTGTTCTGGGGGGCCACAAAATTGTACTACTCGTAGATATTACTCGATCAGGAAACGTGTTTTGGAGGAATTGTGTAATTTCTCGTGAATTGGACAACCATCCTGTTGAAACCAAATGTCCTAAAAATTGATAGGAAGTTGACGAAGTGTGGGAATAATACAAATTAGTGAAAGCTTTAGATATTAGACAGCAAAAAATAATAAGAAGATATTTTTTACTTGATAGAAGGTTTATTACAAAATTTGAATATCAAATCAGATTTAATCTTATAGTCTCCTATAATTTTAATTTCAAAAGATTTCATTCAAACGCTTTTAAAATTAAATTAATGGCTTATAAGCACAGCTTATATTCAATGGACATATAAAATCAAAACTCATTATATAATATCAACTGGAATAAAAAACCCAACAAATTTAAATTGTCAATTAAAATTAATAAACAAATATTTGAAGGAGACAAAAGTTTGTTTCTGATCATATATTTATAAACACTAATTCCTTTTCTGAAACACAAAACATAATTTTAAGAACTTCTCCAAAATTTGAATATCAAAACAGATGTAATCTGTTGTCTTCTACAATTTTAATTTAAAAAATTTTTTTGAAGAAACTTTAAGAATTAAATTAATGTCTTTATAAGCACTGCTCATATTTAATAGACGTATAAAATCAAAATTCATCAGACAATATCAAATGGAATTAAGAAAAATCCACGAATATAAATTGTCAATTGAAATTAAAATATAAATAAGCAAACATTTTTGGTTTCGTTCCAGGCATGCGTACTGAACTCTTCAGACAAACGTACGAAGCCCTGTTTGTTACAAAATGTATTGTTTTCTGATCCTATATTAATGAAAAATAACTCTTTCTCAAAAATATAAAACATAATTTCAAGAACTTCTCTGTGCTACATGTTTTGAGCTTTTTTGAAGTAATTTATTTAAATATATTGAATATTTCAAATAAATTAGTTTTTTAGAAGTTCTTGAAATAATGTTTTATATTTTTGAGAAAGAGTTATTTTTCATTGATATAGGATCAGAAAACAAAACATTTTGTAACAAACAGGGCTTCGTACGTTTGTCTGAAGAGTTCAGTACGCATGCCTGGAACAAAACAAAAAATGTTTGCTTATTCATATTTTAATTTCAATTAACAATTTATATTCGTTGGTTTTTCTTAATTCCATTTGATATTGTATGATGAATTTTGTTTTTATACGTCTATTAAATATGAGCAGTGCTTACAAAGATATTAATTTAATTCTTAAAGTTTCTTCAAAAAATTTTTTGAAATTAAAATTGTAGAAGACAACAGATTGAATCTGTTTTGATATTCAAATTTTGTAATAATCCTTCTATCAAGTAAAAAACCGTTCCTTCTTATTTTACTTCTCCAAAACTAATTTATTCGAAATATTTAATATATTTAAATAGGGTACTACAAAAATCTCTCAAAACATGTATCATATCTTCAAAAAACAATTAGAATTCAGATAAGGTCTTCTTCAGTCCAACTTCACATTTAAAAAATAAAACCAATCAACAATTAATAACGTACCTTTAAGACCTCGCGGTATCCCCGTTTGAACACACTTAAATTAGAGACTTTTTAAAACCAAGGTATTCTATGTTCTATGCTCATCACAAAAATCACACAAAGCTTATAAGTTATTTCATGATCTTAATTAAACCACATGATATTTATATAATGAAATGTTTTCAAAACCTAAATATAATTATATATTATATACAAAATATAACAATAAGAAGAGGTTTTGTACTTGATAGAAGGATTTATTGTGAATATATACCAAAAGTTTAAGAAGAATACCTCACTCTATGTATAATATGTTTTTTCTATGATCAAGAGTTAAGGTCTATGAACGACTCAGTAAACTCTTTTAGTTCGGTCTGTGTAACAAACAGGTTGTAAGTATCTTTTCTATTATACAGTTCATCGTTAAACCAAGTGTTGTTTTATTACAAACAGAGTGTTAGTTGTTGCAATTAAACTGCCAACGACATTAATCTACAACAGGATTATTACAAAATTTGAATATCAAACAAATTTTATTCAAAAACTTTTAGAATTTGAGATTAAATGTTTGTTTTCCAAATAAAACGATTACTCATCAGTGAAAAGTACATTTTTCAAGAAAGTAGTATTTTCATTTTGTCTTTCCATCATCGTTATGGACCTACCTGATCAACATTAGACGTGGATCTGAAAGATTCCGCAGTGTCCGTACAATTGATGAATTCTCCCCCACTCTGGGCAGAAGAAAAGAGAAGGGAAAGATTCAAAGAGCGTTCCAGTTGAATCTTTGTCATCATTTATAACACATAATAAAGTTATTCTTGTGCTGAGCGATTGGCACAATGGCTTCACTTGTTAATGCATTATAGTCTAAGAGCCCGTGAACCCCAGACCTTCGTTATTTTATAAAAGCTGAAAGTTTGTCAGCGCATGCTCCCAACACAGGTAAGAACGAAGGTCCATTATGAAATTCGGGTTGTAGTGGCTTTGGCAGGTAAACGGTACTAAAGGTGTGTAAAATACTAATATAGTTTCGTCAAATTATAAAGAGCGATTTTTTGGTATTACCTTTAGAATACTATTAAAAATCACATTATCCATTGCCAGACACTTAACATCGTGGTAACCCCTTGCCAGACACCCTTAATGTTCAGGTCATAATAATTCTACTTACGTTATAGTATAAAGGCTGGTTTTTATACATGATACTTGGGTAATGAGTAGATGATGTTTTCTCAATAGCCAGACATTTTTGATAGTTCCAACCCCTTGCCAGACAAGCATATAGGGTAGCTGTAGAAACGAGCTCGAGGTACTATACGTATGTGAGTGCGAGTGAGATTGCGAGTTAGGTCTATTGCGATCCCTTAACGCGCAGCTGTTATTTCTACTGCGCATGTATTGTTTAGTGCTCAGTATATGTTTTCATCAACAAAAATAACATTATATGTTATCTTGAAGTTTTATTAATTTAATGTTTATTATTAATTAATAACATTGGATATTCCGAATATATCAAAAGAATTAAGTGAATTCAATATTATTAGTAGATGATACGTAGTGTATGATAAGTAAAATATATGTTTACGATTTGTTTATGTGACTAATTAAATAAAAGTGAATTTGTATTAAAAAAAAATCATGGGTGATACATTAATTTGTGTTTTTTGCAACAAAAGTAGCGAAAAAATAATATTATTTTCTGACGAGACATTGAAAAAATGTGAATTAATTTTAAAATTGCGAAAAAAACATAACCTGAAATATAATAATATCATTCTCCCACGTGAATATACAGAGGGTGGCTATCATAGGGAATGTTACAAATCATTTACAGGGTTAATGAAAAAATATTTTACCGCAGAACCAAAAAATTCTGAAAAGAATGTGAAAACAAACCCAGAAAAAGAAACATCTGCAGTCACAGTAAATCCATCAACAGATGATTCAATACCAGGTTCATCGCATTTGTCGGAGTTACTTGTGTCACACGTAACTTTAGCTTCTCAATCAACAGAACTTGAAGCTTCCCATGTAGCTGCGGATATTTGTGAACTTGAAGAAGTGACTGAAAATGTTAATGCATCCACTGAAATAAATAGTTCATTTCAAACTGATACAACCAGAGTTGATATAAGTAAAAATATTTGTATATTTTGTAATAAAAAAAAGAAACAAGTAATCTATTATTGTTTCGGTCTTTACTTGACGGAAATTCATGTTGAAAATATGAATAAAAACAATATTCTCATTAGCGGAAATGAGAATATTGTTTTTATTCATATTTTCAGAAACAAGTAAAATCAAAAATGCTTCCACTCCATGAAGGCGATAAAAATCAATTTCAGTCTCGTATATTACCTTACATCGAAAATAAGGAAGATTATAATGAGTTTTTAAATAAATTAAAAAGTATTGCAGGTCCGAAAATATACTATCATACTCCTTGTAGGGTTCACTTTGATAATGAAATATCTTCATTGGTGAAAGTATCCGTTAAAAATGATTGGCATTATCATCGAGAATATCACCAGGAAGCTTTCAATGACATTAGTAGTATCATAGAAAAAGATATTATTAACAATGGTCGTTGTCATTTATTGATTCATTTACATGAATTATATACTGATTCGTTGGAAAGAATATATTCTGATAAGTCCATTGAGATAGATGCTACTTTTACTGCGCACCACCTAGAAGAAAAAATTGATAAGAAGTTTTCTAAAGATATTAAGTTCTTTACGATCCGGAATAAAAAGATAATAGCACCCAACTATATGAAGACAATTGACGAAACGGTATTAGACAACTTAAAATCCGAAAATATTCTACAGAAAGCAGCATTAATCTTACGTAAAACTGTTTTAACAATGGACAATAAAAAATTACCATCTAAAAATCTGTCAGTGCAACATTTAATTGCTACTAAATTTATCGTTAAAAATAGCATATATTATTTTTACTGATATACGCATGTACAAAGTACTAAACAATACAAGCGCATCTCACTCGCACTCACATACGTATAGTACCTCGGGCTCGTTTCTACAGCTACCCTATATGCTTGTCTGGCAAGGGGTTGGAACTATCAAAAATGTCTGGCTATTGAGAAAACATCATCTACTCATTACCCAAGTATCATGTATACAAACCAGCCTTTATACTATAACGTAAGTAGAATTATTATGACCTGAACATTAAGGGTGTCTGGCAAGGGGTTACCACGATGTTAAGTGTCTGGCAATGGATAATGTGATTTTTAATAGTATTCTAAAGGTAATACCAAAAAATCGCTCTTTATAATTTGACGAAACTATATTAGTATTTTACACACCTTTAGTACCGTTTACCTGCCAAAGCCACTACTACCCGAATTTCATAATGGGCCTTCGTTCTTACCTGTGTTGGGAGCATGCGCTGACAAACTTTCAGCTTTTATAAAATAACGAAGGTCTGGGGTTCACGGGCTCTTGCTCTATTATAAATCCAATTGTCAGCGAATGATTTTCGTAACCTGTATATGTATTTTTGAATAACAATAAAATTCTACATATGTCCCCCTTAGAAAAACGCGATGCAATAATTATGCAAACAAAAGTACAGATATCTATATGTGGAATGAATCATTATCCATTGACACTCTCCACCCTAAATTTCATATTTTCCCCTTCATTCTTACCGCCGAGTTCACGCAACTAAAATGGAAAGGGTAAATAGCACAGACACGAACATTCATTAAATTTTCATGACTCCGAACTTTGAACCGAACGTTAGAAAGCTCTTACTTTCTCTCAGTTTTTTATCTTCTGAATAGCAGATGAAGGAAGTTCAATAAATCCGCAGGAAATCCAAATTGGAATGGATGTAACGTGTTGTCCAATTCGTGGTCCGGATTTCACAGCCCTGTTTCAATGACATATGTCGAACAGAACTGTGATCCGAAGCCTCACATGTTTAGTTGAAGATTAGCCATTAAAATATGGATCTACTACTGAACGTGTGAAAATTGTGAAAACTTACTACAAAAACAATGATTCTGTAATAAGTACGTTTCGTGCATTACGGGCAATCGTCTTTCTGAGCGTACAATTGGTAACACAGTGAAAAAATTCGAAGAGGCTTGAAGAGATCCGTATACTTTAAAGGATCATACGAGTCACAGAATCCCTCAGATTATATAAATTCCACCATTACGTCATTGTATTTACCCGTGTTATTTATGTGTCGAATACTCTGTGGAACTGTATCTTGCCACGTAGGCCATCGGTGACAATAACAAAAAGAGAACAATGTCCTTATAGCATTCCCATTGTATTTTGAAGCAGCCGAGAGGAAGGTTCTTGGAAATAAACCTCCTGAGGAACTTAGTAACATTCTCGAGATAATAGTACTTATAACAGTCCCCCTTGGTAACTAGTTTTTAAAAACTTCTGATTAACCATGCTTTACATCTTTGAATACCACCTTAGTGTTAATGTGAAATTAGTGATTGCTTTTCATTCTTGTATTCTTGCTTCAGTGTTATTTAATCCGACTGGAATGTTTTAACTGAAACACAGTGCCTTTGTATATAACTAAAGCGGCACGACCCTCACAAGTTATCTATTTGTATTGTATACTTTCTCTTGGTGCCTGGTTGCTGTTTGCTGTATTTGTAAATAGTTGTTCTCTATCTGCGTTATAATTGGTAATAGGGATTTTCATTATCTGTTCCTACTAATTGCGGTGCTTGATATGTAACTGATATCCACGTACTCTTGTGTGATCCCCGGTTACCTATTTCTTTGTTTGTTCTTATTGTAACATTCATTAACACGCCTAGGTGATGGGGTACTGTATCTATTTTATAATGTCAGTTTGTGTTACATATTTTCCATATGCACGTGCCCGCTTACTTTGAGAGATTGTATTCCTTGTGAATCAGTGGCGTTCATTAAATATGAATGGTAAATCGCTGAGTAGTCCAGGTAGAGGACTACATATCGTATAGAGACTACATATAGTATAGAGCTCCGGATATCCAACGCTATTGTGGGAATCTGTGAGTGATTGCTAGATTATTGTTCCAAGATATTGTGATATCCCCAGGGATTAGTTTGCGTGTTCCTTCAGGTAGTGTTCGGTTCGTCCTTCAGTAATATCTGAGTCTTTCTGGGCCTTGGCCACCCAGAGGAGGCCAGATACAGTCCATTTATAGTAACTTTTTTGGTCGACTTGAATTCTGTTAGATCCCCTCTTCAAGGAGATCTCCCTGGGCATACCTTATCTTTCTGTCCATTTGAACTTACCCCTTGTAACGGTTAGGTTCTGCACTGGTTACCGGAAGTGCAGTTGTAGGTGCGCATGCTGGCTGTATCCTGCCCCTTCTAACTCCTTCCGCTGTATAAGAATGATATCCGATTTGAGCGAGTTGCAAACCTAATGATATGTAGTAATAATCTCAATTCATGGGACTGCGTCCGGGTGGATGGATAAGAATCCCTTTCGGCGTGTGAGTTGCATCCCAAAAAATTCGGGCGCTGACACTGCAGAGCCAGTATAGGTTAGATAGTGCTTCGCTGCTAGCAGTCATACGGTTGTAGGTTCTCGAACTGAAGCACAAACTGGAAGCTGTTGGTATCAGCTCTTCGGAGTTGTTCTCGCCATGCGCATAGATAAAGCGTAACCCTTATCACACTTTCTGCCTCCTGGGGTAGTTTGTGGAGACTACTAACTAGTTACTTGGTGAGAGAGCTACGATCACATGCCAATATACTAAATGGTAGAATTTACAATCCTCCGACTATTGACGATCTTAAAACCAACATGCGTCAAGTTATTGGTGAGATATTATTGGTCATCGAAAATTACCTCACAAGGATCGAGTCCTGTAAGAGATCACTCGAGTAAAAATAGTTTTATATAAGGTGTTCGATTAGGATTGTGATTCATTAGAAAAGTAGGAGCTGTCTCTGCGTTAGTAAACATTTTGTACTGTGGAAATCTATTAATTTGTTCTTGTTTTACTAGGGTTTGAGTGAAGTCTCATTTTATTAATACATGCTGGTAAAGTGATGTTCCATTTATCTACAGGTTATCGATTTTGTGCTTCCGAAAGTAAACGTTAATAAAACACTCTTCCATTCAGAATATCGATCAGATTTTATTTCAATATAATACTTGGACCTTGCCATTGTGTTTTGAATACAACATCATTTAAATGTCCTCCGCGTGATCTCTTATAGGACTGTACCTTTGTGAGGTAATTTTCGATGACTCGCCAGCACATTTTCACCAATAACTTGATTTATGTTGGTTTTCAGATTGTCAATGGTCTGTGGGTTATCGGCATGAACACGATTCTTCGCATTCCCCAAAAAAATCCAAAGATTGTGGTAAACCAACAAGGGCTGTAATGATACAGGGATTAATTCAGTGGACAAAAGCAAATTCAACGCGAGGTTCAATGTCCCTGAATTAGTTTGTTTATTCTAATCTTCAGATCAGTTAATGTTAAACTTAGGAATTCGCTTTCGAGGCACCGATGAACGGCGGCTTCATGAAAGGAAATTCTTTTACTCTGGCCTATATATATACGACCAACTGCACATTAAAAAGTTCATAAGAGCTGATTGTGCGAAACGTAAACATATTCCTTCAGCTGAGCTTAGGAACAGAAACCTTCTGATAAAAACGCTGACGTCGAAATTAACACGTGTGGCTCGACAAAGTGCTAAGTTGCAATTTTGAGCGGCTGAACGGATCAAAAATTTGGAAGGAGAAAACTGACGCGTACGAGGTATTATAAGGGGCCAAAAGAGAGTTTGTAGGGAAGTCTTGATACGCCGGAAAAACTAGTAAGATCGTTGAGAAAATATCGCGGTGCGAGGCTCGAATTGGTCTCAGAATTCAGCACTATTATAATTATATTGAGTGATATTAGTAATTTTTTTTTAAGTTTAAGAATTGAGTCAGAAGAATAAGAGAAATTGTATATAGTGCTAAGTTACGAGACCAAGGAATTAAAGAGTACCGGTAGTCGTTTTTTATCGTTTATTATTCGTGTTAAATAGGTCGTTTCTTGTAGAAAACCGCGTGTGCACGATTTTGTTTTGAATCTATGGTCTTGGAGTCTAGGGGTAAGAAGTATCTGAAAATTTTGATATATTATTAAGGTTGAAATTGTCTAATTGAAGTAGAGTCAGAAATTAAGAAGTAGGTTGACATATCTCATCGTAATTATTATGTTTGAAGAATTATATAAATGATTCGTAGTGCTTAAGGAATCCGCATCACCCCCTCTTTAATTATTCAGTGTGTCATCTTTATTTAAATTTTATTGAGATCAGGATTGATAAAACTATTGTATTTTGGCACACTTTATCATTATACCTCTTAAAATCTATAATTGAGTTTCATTATCAGAGAAAAAATTTGTTAACACCAAAGACCTTCCATTTTCGCGAAGGCCGTACCCTTCCTAGGACCGGTCGACTAGGATTGGTTCGCACCCCATTCGTAAATAAGTCATTCTAGTAATTTTTTCCATCCAACCACCTCCCACAAAGAGGTAGCTTATTACAAGATGATAAATCACA
This sequence comes from Megalocaria dilatata, assembly GCA_034642435.1. Lineage (NCBI taxonomy): Eukaryota > Metazoa > Arthropoda > Insecta > Coleoptera > Coccinellidae > Megalocaria > Megalocaria dilatata. The sequence goes on from CM067861.1 coordinate 33,650,486, forward strand.
AGATCTTGGTGGCCAATTCACATCGCCGAAACGAAAAATTACGCGTCCTGGAAATTTTTCTTGCAATAAAGCCAAAATGGGTCGTGTTGTGTGGCTTATTGCACCATCTTGCTGGAACCACATCTCTTCCAATTCCATATAATTCATTTCAGGCAAAAAAATCGGTAATCATTTGGCTTTAGCGATGAGAATTGACGGTTTGAGTGACACCTTCTTCATTTTCAAAGAAGTACGGGCCGATCACTCCACCAGATGAAATTGCACACATACAGTAACCTTTTGTGGATGTACTGGTTTCTCAGCAGTTACATGAGGATTTTCACTGCCCCAGATGCGACGATTTTGCTTGTTTACATAGCCACCTAGTGGAAAATGTGCTTCGTCGCTGAAGAAAATTCAGTGCGAAAAATCGACATCCAAACATTGTTGTTCAAGCACCCAATCGGCATATGTTCTAAGCATTTTATGGTCAGCTGGCTTTAGTTCTTGTGTCAACTGAACCTTATAAGGATGGAGATGCAAATCCAGATACAAAATATGCCACAGCGAATTGAACTGATAAATTCGGATCTTCTTGAACAATTTCATTTACAGTAGAAATATTTTCGGTCGAGCGTACATTTTGATTGTGTATAGGCGTCAAAACATCAGTAACAGATGCAGCCTTTTCGAATTTTTTCACTGTGTACGCTCAGATGGACGATTATGTCGTCCGAAATACACGAAACGTACTTAATAGAGAATCATTGTTTTTGTATTGAGTTCTCACAATTTTCACCAGTTCAGTAGTAGATAAACGATCCATATTGTTAAATGGCTAACCTTCAACTAAACATGTGAGGCTTCGGATCACAGTTCTGTTCGACATATGTCATTGAAACAGGGCTGTGAAAACGAACCACGAAATGGATAACCTGTTAGATTCAAACAGACATCCTTTGTCATCTGTAGTATGTATTTGGTTAGCTAGAGTTAGTATGAACTGAATGGGATTGAATAACTCCACAAATTTTTGAGTTTATCTAGCATAGTTTTAATTAACTGTTCAAATAACTTATTATCATTGGCTTCTTCAAGGGGTCATTCACGAATTTGAAATTATCAGGTACAAATGGACTTTTGAACAAGCGCTGAATGTTTTATCATATTTTGAAGTGAATTAATCCAAATCATACACGAATTTGTTATTTTTTTCTGTACTTTTCATGAGCGATAACGACTTATCCTCTATAACTTCTGACCTCCAGTCAGTCGCTCACAATTAACCGCCCCCCTTGTTTGTTTTTGGCAGAATGGTTGCATGTCAAAGGCTTCTTTCGCCCGTTCACAGAGTGTGCGATGCGCTCATTGCTGTTGGTTTGCTGCAGTCCACTCTCTTTCCTAGTTGCTGCCGTCCCACGATTCGATCCTTCGGCGCTCCTGAACAACGTACTGGTGCCCGCGGACGCGTCCGTGGGATCCGTCATTTACAGGTAAGTCGAATTCTGTGTAAATTCTCAATTTAACTAAAAACGTAACACTCGGTTTATATATTTCATAATTCATTCACAAACCTGATACGCGTTTCGGTCATTCACGACTAACTTCTAAGGAATACATTATATTAAACTATCCGCCCTTATATTCCAGTCAAGTTGGTCCTAAAAATAGGGATAAGGTTACAAAAACTCCCATAGAGCTAAAAGTTGGTATGAATTTTCAGAATACTGTCTATAAAGTATCCGGAAAAAACAAAGCTCAATTGTAATTATTTAGTATATATTTTTAATTCTTGAATTAGAAAATAATAACAAAATATTCATCTTATCTACTTATACAATCTCCATTCAACTGTAAACCCTTGGCTAAACGTCGAGGTACACCCGAAACTAGATCATCTCTATAATTTTCGCTGATGGCAGTCCAGCACTGTAAAACAGACTGAATTAAATCATCTTTATTTCGTGGCGCTGCTCGTTCAACTTCATTAGTCCCCATATGTTTTCAATGGGACTAAGATCTGATGAAGCTGCTGGCCATGAAATGATTGTCACTTGGTGGTTCTTGCATCCAAGCTTCAGCATAGACCGAAGTATTGCATCTTGCATTATCCTGCTGAAAACGCCACCCTTCTCAATATAGAGCATGTGCGTTTCAAGGCGAAAATCGTTTGGAATGCCACAATACTTTTCACTATCAATGGTACCATCAACTATTCAGAGAGACGTAGCACCACGCTGGGATATTGTTCCCCAAACCATTATTTTGGTGGGTAATTTGGAAATTTGAACGGTAACAGGTTGTTTTGATAGGATTTTTAAATGATTTACACCACGTTGGAAACAACTTTCATCAGATATAAAGACATTATTGAAATTATCTTCTTGAATAAGTTGACAAAATTCTATCCTTCGTGGTGTCATTATAGGAAGTTTTTTTGGTTTCCTTGATATGGAGCCTTGTCTTTTCAGTGACACACAGATGGTTTCTGGACATACTTTTATATTTCGTTGATTTCTAAACCTGTTAGCCAATTTGCGAAACCCCAGGTGCGAATTGTGTCGTCCTAAGGCCAACAAAGGGTTTAAATTGTTTCCTTTAATCTTACGCGGTCTTCCTAAAACTGGTCTAATATACCTCATATACATGCTATTTTGTATCCTCTTTATTGTCTCATATACAGCACTTTTTCCAAGTTCAGTCAATTGCACTAATTCTTTAAAGTTTCGAAAAACTTTCCTATACAAATATTTTACCTGCTTTCTTTCTTCTAGTTGCGACATTATTTCATGAATTGTATACCTGTGGACAATTAATAATATTTGACAAATAGTGTTGCCATGTAACTTTGGCCATAGCCGACTATCTGCACAAATTATTTTATACATTATGTTATTTATGGCGAGCGGGCGTCTGTCCACCCTACCACTGCGTCCGCACGGACTATAGTGGTTCACCCATAATTTATATCTCCCCGACGAGATCTAGTTTTTGGATAAAACCGATAATCTTATTCAGGGGTAATTTTTTCAGTTCGCTGTGGGCTATAAAAGCCTGGCCAAAGACCTCGAATCTGATGCGACTCACCGCTGGGCACTCTGAGACGATGTGCATGGCTGTTTCAGTGTCCTCAATAGACAGCCTGCATTCATAGTCTTCAGCCAGACCGATTTTGTGCAAATGCGCTTTCAGTCTGCAGTGACCTGTCATAATTCCGACAAGTGTTCTTAGTTTGGCCCTATCCAGACCTAGCACTAGGTTCGCCATCTTTTTGTTCGAAGCTGTTCCAAGGAACAACTCGAATGTTTCAGGCCAGAATGGCTCCGCCAGAAAGACTCTAGCCTTGAGTCCATTCTGCCTGTTATCGCCTCGTTAACCATTTCATGTGGTATTCCCAGGAATGGTTCCGGTCCTACCAGAGGCAGCGCAGCTCCAGCAAACGCCAGCCGATCTGCCTCCGTTACCCAAATAGTTTGAGTGGCTCGGTATCCAAACCAGAGTGACTCCGTTATACATACCGAGCCTGTTTAAAGCCGTGCGGCAACTCCAGATTGTTCTTGAGGTACAAGAGCTGGATTCCAAAGCTTTTAGTACTGACTAACTATTAGTAAATATTTTGACTTTACCGTGGTAGATTTGCCGTTTTATCAGCAGTTCTGCCGCGGTCTCAATGGCAAATAGTTCTGCCTGGGATATGGTTGCGTTTTGAACGAGACTCAATGAGATGTTAATTCTCGGTTTGCTCCCATAGACTCCTGCTCCTGTTCCGTTCGTCGTTCGCAAGCCGTCCGTGAACAAGCCAAGGTCGGTTCTCGATAGAACCTCAGCATGCTGGGTCCATTCGTCCCGGCTTGGGACGATTACATTGAAATTTCGTTCTTGGCTCGTGACTTTTGACATTAGATCCGAGGGCATCGATAGGATACTGTTCGTTAAAAGCTCGTCCAGCAGTCCTGAGCCTCCCATCACTAATGCCTCTGGAGTGTCAATCGACAGTTGTGTCGCCTTAAGGCCAACAAAGCGTTCAAATTGTTTCCTTTAATCTTACGCGGTCTTCCTAAAACTGGTCTCACATGCATGCCATTTTTTATCCTCTTTATTGTCTCATATACAGCACTTTTTCCAAGTTCAGTCAATTGCACTAATTCTTTAACGTTTCGAAAACCTTTCCTATACAAATATTTTACCTGCTTTCTTTCTTCTAGTTGCGACATTATTTCATGAATTGTATACCTGTGGACAATTAATAATATTTGACAAATATTGTTGCCATGTAACTTTGGCCATAGCCGACTATCTGCACAACTTATTTTATATATTACTTTTGTCTTAGAATGTTACAAAAAAAAGTATATTAAAATTATGAAAAATAATAAATTCCGGATACTTTCTGGACGGACTATATTATAAATTAATTGTGAAAAGTTCTTACTTGTTTGACCCACGTAAAATGCGTTTTTATTGATTCTGTGGACTTCCGAACCTATCGAATTATTTTGTTTTTGTTCTGCACTGAATAAAATATTTCCTCGATTAGAACAAACTGAGAATGCTATTTTATATCGAATTTGTTAAAATAATTTCGAATTTTGGTGGATAAATATTAAAAATAACTTTAGGTTGTATATTTATTATACGGATTTTCTATAAATGGATATATGAGCATTTATTCAATTAGTAATTTCCTTTTATGACCAAATATAAAGAAAATAAATTTTTTCGGAATATATGATTCATAATGAGGGTGAAAAATTTTAGTGCTAAATCTAAAGCTAATTTTCCTCGTATGTATGATCTCATCTTGAGTGCAGACCGAAATTATCATGCTCTAGATTTTATGAGATCTTAGACAATATATTTAGGCAATCGGTTCCATATAAATTAGAACGGAAAATATATTTTCCAGTATAGTATACAACTGAATTGATAAACTATCGGGTGTTTTTTTAGAGTGATAGAACTTTAAATTGAGATAAAACACATTTAAATTTTGATTGAAGCCAATTTTTTTTTTATTTGAAAGATAATTTTATGATATTTATGTTTTAAAAATAATTTCTGGCATATGTCCACCACGACTAGCTCTGAGGAACCGCATTCGACTAGACCAATTTTGGACCACTTTTTCGAGTAATTCAGGCCTTATTTCATCAATACCACGAGTTATGTTGGCTTCCAAAGCGTCTATTGTTTCTGGTTTATCAGCATAAACCAATGACTTGACATAACCCCAAAGAAAATAATCCAGTGGAGTTATGTCACATGATCCTGGAGACCAATTAATTGGACCATTACTCGGAATAATGTTATCGCCAAATCTTTCTTTCAATAAATCAATTGTTATGGTAGCAGCATGAGGTGTAGCTCCATCTAGTTGGAACCAAAACACTTCTGGGTCGATACCATTCAAATTTTGAAACAAATAATCATTGATCATCGATTTGTAACGAGCACTATTTACTGTAACATTAGCTACAGCATCGTTTTTAAAAAAATATGGACCGATGATGCCTCCAGCGTGTAAAGCACACCATATAGTGCATTTTTCAGTATGCAATGGAACCTGAAGTACTTCTTGAGGATTGTATTCACTCCATATACGGCAATTCTGCTTGTTTACATAGCCGTTCAACCAGAAATGAGCTTCATCACTAAACATAATTTTACGATAAAAAAGTAGATCAATTTCAAGCTATTCTAGGGCCGAATCAGCAAACAAACGACGCTTATTATGGTCAAATGGCTTTAGTTCTTGAACCAGCTGGATCTTGTATGGGTGTAGACCAAGATCTTCACGCAAAATTTTCCATGTGGTGGATACACAGAGGCAAACTTGTTGTGAACGTCGACGAATAGACAAATCTGGATCATCATCAACACTATGACTTACAGCAGCGATATTTTCTTTTGAACGTACAGTTCTTGGTCTTGTTGTTGTGGCATCGAGTAGAGTAAATGTTGTCCGAAATCTATCGATAGTTCGACGAAGCTGCTCTGATGGACGATTATGTAAACCATAAATTTCATAAAGTGCTCTATAAGTTCAGCGAATAGACGACTGATTTTGAAAATAAATTTCAACAATTTGTCAACGTTAATGCGTCTTTCCATGATAATTTGTCAATGCTTACTGAACAGAAATGTCAAAACAATATAGATTCTACCTTCTGTAAAATTATCAGTTATCCCTATCGAAAGTTCTATCAGTCTAAAAAAACACCCGATACATATACATCAAGGAGAGAGCTTTCAAAAAAATACAAGAAAATACCTAGCTCTATTAATTGGAGTGACGTTAAGACAATACACAGTGTAGTTAAGGCAAAGATAAAGCAAGTTTATAATGATTTTGTTTGTAACTCAGAGATGGATTCATCATCTAATCCATAAGAATTCTGGTCATTTCATCGGAGGAAGAAGTCTAGGTCTCGTTTGCCGGGTGTTATGTTTGACGAGGATGGAATGCGGTATGATAAACCGAATGAAATAGTTAATGCCCTGGTCGTATATTTTGGTGGTGTATATAATGAGACAGCTGATGTGGATTTCGATGGTGATAATGAGTTTGTTGGTCAGAATTTGATTCATGTCAACGTTGTTGCTGTGCAGGACGTTCTTTTCGCGTCGAGGAAACTGAGTGCAAAGGGGACAGCCGGTCCTGATAGGGTTCCAAGTTTAACAGTGGAGAACTGCATTCGTGTATTCGCCAAACCATTGTGTCATCTTCTTAGTCTAATTATTAAGACAAATGTATATCCAGGAGTTTGGAAGATTGCCAAAATTGTACCTGTATTAAAAAAGGGGGATCCAACACTTATTAGCTATTATAAACCGATTTCTATTCTCTCTAATTTCTCCAAGCTGTTCGAGATCATTTTGTTCAATTTCATATACCCTAAGGTTAAATATAAGGTTAGGATGGAGCAGGATGTTTTATGTCTCGGAAATCTTGCATGTCTAACCTTGTTATTTTTTCAGAATTTGTACTAAAAAGTTTTGATGACGCCACACCGGTGGATGTCGTATACACAGATTTCACGAAAGAATTTGATCGAATAAATCATAAGATCATTTTGAGAAAGTTGAAGACCAGATGGAGTTTTTACGACGATTTGGTATTGTTGATTGAATCTCATTTGTTCGATAGACGCCAGTTTGTTAGTTGCAGGGGCACTCTTCTTTTGGGTTTGTGGCGGGATCTGGTGTACCACAGGGCTCTAATTTGGGTCCGCTTCTGTTTCTGCTTTTTGTCGATGATGTGATGGACTCCATTGGTACAGGTAAACTCATGTATGCTGATGATTTGAAAAAACTATTTGGTAAACTAAAGACCGTTAATGATTGTATCAACTTACAGTGTCTCTTGAAATCAGTATTAAGCTTTTATCGCTGAAGTTTCTTCACAACCTTTTGTATGGTAACATAGATTGTCCTGATCTTCTTGCATTTGTGAATTTTCTAGTTGCGAGGTTGCATTCTAGATCCAATCATGTACTTTACTTGAGGACTCCTAGAAGGAATTCTCTTAATCAGCCACCTATAGGGCATATATGTCCGTTGTTCAATGAGATTTCTGCTGGTTGTGATATAAATTGTAATAGTTTTTCTTTTGTTAGAGGGAGGTTTTGTGGAGAATTTACTTGGTTAAAACGAAGTGTTATGATTGGTTTGGGAATATTTTGGTGTTTGGGATTGAATATGATTTGGTGTTTAGACTTTGTTACACTTGATTAATTGCACCTTTGTATTTCTTTTTCTTGATATTAATTATATTGTAATATGTAATAGTAGTTGTAAGATTTTCTGTAGCTTGGTATATACCTAGAAAATGAAGAAACTTTATTATTATTATCATCATTTGATCTGGATTTATGTAGAAAGGCGAAGGTATTGTGAATTCCCTATGAATCATGGAATTGAAAGCGGCAAATTTATGATTGTCAGAACTATCAATTTGTTACATGTGTTCTGCATTTTTTATACCTCAATTCTTACTTCCATTTCTTACTTTTTCAGACTGAGAGCTTCAGACCCGAGTTACGACTATCCCCTAACGTTCTCGATAAAAGGTGACTACACGGCAGTTTCAGTGGAATCCTTGAATTGTACGCGATTTAATTCGGTGTGTCAAGCCAACGTGATAGTGCGAAAAAAACTGGAACCTTCCAGATATTACGACTTTACAGTGAACGTAGAAACTGTCAATGGTGCAAGTGCTAGTTTAAATTGCTCTTTCAGAGCTACCAACGCGACTACTCCTTGGGGTGAGATCTTTCCCGGTGCACCAACATTGTTTATGGTGTCGGAAAAGGCCAGGTAAGAAGATTAGACTAAATCCAGTTTTGTGATACGATTTTATTATATTGACAGTGTGGTCTTAAGAAAACTTAACACCTCGATTTTCCGGCTTTGAAATGAAAACGTGAAAAATCGCTCGGATCCGTCAGTTTTTGATTCGAGGGGGAAAACTTTTCCGCTCTTCGCATCCCCGTAACTGCAACCTCTTAACGGGTGTGAGTACAACCCCTTGATTTTGAATAGTGATGATACCTCATTTTGAAGATCTTATCGAGTACTATCTGATTCTGAAATTTCGCTTCAAAATTTCCATCGATAACGAAATGACAGGTAAAATAGTGGAAGAGTACTTTTGTTATTTAAATATTTAATATTAGCCTTCTACATATTTAATTTAAAAAAATTATATTTAATAATTATAACTTCAGGAATTAAATTAAATTTATGTCATATAAGTACCACTTATATCAAACGATATATAAAATAAACATTTATTATAAGACATCCAAATGATATAACAAAATCTAATAAATAAAAGTTGTTAACCAAAATCCTATAAATTAAATATTTTGAGTAGACAAAATTTTGTTTCTGCTGATCAATCTTATGAAAACAAATATCTTTAAAAAATGTTTAACATAATCTTAAGAATTTCATCATAAAACTATCTGACTTAGCATATTCAATATTATTGGATATCTAAGTTACTTATTATAAAATCTCAAGATATGTAAAAACATTACTGAAAAACAAGTTTTAAGAGAGACTTTGCTTCGTTAGTACTCAAATAATTCATATTCAATAAAATATAACATCAATCAACAACAAATATTTACTCACCCTTCAACAATTTAGAAAACTTCTGGTAAATGAACACTCCATTTAAATTTTTCAGTTATTCATTTACCAAAAGTTTTCTAAATTGTTGAAGCGTGAGTAAATATTTGTTACAGCTACAAATTCTAAGGCAATTTCGATCATACAGAAATTCCATTTGCAATAAACTCATTGCAAATTTACACAGCTGTTGTTCGCGCAGATTCGTTATTTCCAAGAAATAATTTTATCATTTCCACCCTTTCTTCTACGGAATACATCATTTTATTTCTACTACAAATTTACAATCGCTTTCACACCTGTAACGTTCTTAAAAATTCAGGATAGACTAAGGTAAATCAAAAGCATGGTCCGCTCTTCTTTTTTGGACAAGAAATTAATACTTTTTGGATGAAAAATTAACAACATAACTACTAAATACCTTTGAAATGTGTCGGATGCGAATAATATCCACATTGCCTCTTTCACTATTTTCGCTGTTATTTCATTATCGATGGATTTTATGAAGCGAAATTTTAGGTTCACATAGTACTCGATACGATCTACAAAATAAGTTATCGCAACACCCCTCATTCCTATTTAAAATCAAGGGGTTGTGCCACTCCCGTTAGGGGGTTGAAGTTACGAGGATGCAAAAAGCGGAAAAGTTGTTCCCCCTCGAATTCGACATTGAAGGGCCCGAGAGATTTTCCACATTTTCATTTTAAATTCGGAAAATTAAGGTGTTTTCCTTTCAAATATTCGAACCATTTGTTGAAAATATGACATACTTTTAACCGTTATTTTGAAATTTTACATGTATAGTCCGTCTAGAAAGTATCCGGAAAAAACAAAGCTCAATTGTAATTACTTAGTATATATTTTTGATTCTTGAATTAGAAAATTATAACAAAAAATTCATCATATTCACTTATATAACCTCCATTTAACTGTAAACACTTGACTAAACGTTGAGGTACACCCGAAACTAGATCACTTTAATAATTTTCGGTGATGGTATTCCAGGCCTGTAAATTGACTGAATTAAATCATCTCTATTTCGTGGCGCTGCTCGTTCAACTTTAATCTTCATTAGTAACAATATGTTTTCGATGGGACTAAGATCTGGTGAAGCTGCTGGCAATGAAATGGTTGTCACTTGGTGTTCTTGCATCCAAGCTTGAATATAGCCCCAAGTACAGCATCTTGCATTATCCTGCTGAAAACGCTACCCCTGTGGATACAAGGCATACGCCGTTTTAAGGAGAAAATCGTTTAGAATGCCACAATACTTTTCTCACTATTAATAGTACCATAAACTATACAGACATTTTGTACATACTCTAATAAAATTGATGGTCCGGAAACAATAATCTATTTATCTACGCAACAATGCTACTTGCCTTAGCAAAATGATTGTTATATTACGAAAGAATATGTGAAATTAAAACCTTATTTAATATTAATTTCATGAATGTTTATTTTTTCCAGAAGGAATACCGATCTAGGTTCGGTAATAGCCAGAGGAAATCCAGTTCTTCCAGACCCTGTGTACTTGGAGCTATGGGGTTCTACTCAATTTGCTCTTCATCAGAGATTGATAAACTTGAGGGATGCGGAAGGTACAATAGTACTTTTGAGTCAACTCGACTACGAAGTTAAAACTGTGCATCATTTGACAGTGCTGTCTAACGTGAGTTGAACTTACTTTTCCAAAATATTTCTTATTCCTGAAAAGTGCAAGGTTGCTGTATCTGTTTGTGGTCGCACAAAATGTATAGATCCACTTTGTTTATTCACTATATTAATCAGCATAAACTTGCCTGTCGACTCTTTTAAAATCTTGAAAATGTGAAAAATCAATTTAAATATCTCTGTAAAGCCGAAACTTCAGTCAATCGGATCTATAGTCTGGATAATATCAATAAAAATAAGAGAAAATTTCAAATGTGGATAACTGCGATACCATTGGACAGATCCTCGAACCTACCCCGAAAGTTTCAAGTTTCAAGACTTTATCTTTGTCCATTCGAAAGTTAAAGTGTTTTAAGTAGTGCTCAACGCTGATCCGCCCACAAAATGTTTTGTTTTGAAACATCTGATCATACGATCCTCACGAAATTTCGTACGAACATATGCGTCATTATTATAGTTCCACATTCTGAATTTCAGATTGATAAAATATTTTGTTCATAAAATATTGAGAAAAATATAAAAAATCTTCGAACGTGAATGACTGCGAAACTATTGAACCAATTTTACCCATTAACAATCTTAGCCAAAACATTTCGACTAAAAACTTGTCCTGAAAGTTTCAAGACTATAGCTCTTTCCGTTCAAAAGTTAGTGTGTTTAGAGACGGAAGGAATTACTTTCGATCTAGGATGCTTCATCAGTGAGTCACTTGAGATCATTTCTGGCTCAAAACCATAGTATGCTATTCCTTGGAACAAACGTGCAAAAACTGTAAGAACTAACTTTTTTGGAACTTGTCATCTATTTTCGAGATTGCCCATACATAAGTTTATCAGTAACTGTGATTTCTACTCATTTCGTTTTCAGAATCCATTCACAGACGTTAGGAGTGATACAAGAAACATAGCAGGATGGCCTTTGCTGGTGGTTGTGCTAGACGAGCAAGATACTCCCCCAGTGTTTACTTTGGCGCCTCCAACGACAGTTTTAAACCCTTCTCTGGCACCTGGTGATCTAATTCTTCAGGTGAAGGCTGAAGATGGAGATAGGGGAAAACCTAGGGAGATACGGTACGGCTTGGTGTCGGATGGCAGTCCTTTTTACAATTTTTTTGAGATAGACGAGCAAACAGGTGAGTTGATTGTTAGAATATTTTTGGACATATGTCTAGAAACTGCGGAAGCAGAGTTTTACGTGTTGTGTACTGGCGACTGTTTCACTGTAGGCTCGAAAAGTAACAGTGTTGTGCCTAAGATGGTATAAGGACACAGTAACAAAGCCTAACCAGAACACGACTTATGCTTTAAATCACACAAGCTACAGCTTCTCGGAATATCAGAAAAAAATATCAAATATCAATATTTGATATGCATTAAGATCTATATTTCTTAATCGGCGATCTTGGCAATATATGGTTCTTCTGGAATATTCCCCTCACCTTCCTTGTCTTCATGCTTCACGCTGGGTAAAGATCTCTTGGTTCTCCTGGAAATTTCTCTTATCGACAGATCGCCTTTTCATGCAATTGTCTTTCGAGCTTTTTTGAGATACTTCCGTTTCGACATTTTTCATATCATTATAATAAGGCACAATATTGACTCTCCTCTATCCATTTCTACCGAATTAATCATTTTTACATGTACATATTTTAATTTAAAAAAATTTTTATTCAAAAACTTTTAGAAGTAAATTACATAAATGCCTTTAGAACATACTGTATCAATTAAGTGGACATAAAGAATTAACTCTTATCACACAATACCAAGGAAATGAACGAATCCAAGAAATATAAATTGTCAATTAAAAAGAATACAAAATTTTGTCTGTTCCTTTTTTCAAGAAAACCAAGTTCCTTTCTAAAAATGCAAAATATTACCTCAAGAACTTCGTCAAAAACAACTTGCTCAAAATGAGTTCCCTCAAAAAATTCCTGAAACATGCAGAACATCTTCAAAAAACCATTAAGAACTATGACAATGGAAACTCATCAGCTCTACTTCATATTTAAAAATAAAAATAACTAATAAAAACTATCTAGTTATCTGGACAAACACTAGAATGAAGTGAACTTCAAAAGTCCTATGTATTCTATGTTTATCACAGAAATTACATAAAGTTTACAAGGTATTTTATGGAGTCTTTTGAAACCAAATGTAAACCAAAATATATAATTATTATATATACAATAAAATAATAAAAAGAGGTTTTTCCTTGATAGAAGGATAATCACAAAATTTTTAAATATCAATTTTAATTTCAAAAAATTTTTATTCAACAGCTTATAGAATTACATTGAACAAATGTCTTCAGAACACACTGTGTCAATTTAGGAGACATAAATTAATACTTATTAGATAATGCCAGAGGGAATAAAAGAATTCATATAAATATAAATTGTCAATTGAAAATTTTAAATAAATACTTTAAGGGTAAAAATTTTGTTTTGTCCCTTGTTTTATGAAAACCAAATTCATTTCCAAAGATGCAAAACATAGAATTTCTTTAAAAACAACTCGCTCAAAATAAGTTCCTTCAAAAAACAAGGAACGAAACAAAATTTTGTAATCTTCAAGTATTTATTCAATAATTCTTAATTTATATAATTTTTGAATTCTTTTACTCCCTTTGGTATTGTGCAATAAGTGTTAATTCTTTATGTGTACTAAATTAACACAGTGTGTTCCAAAGACATTTATATAATTAAATTCTTATTGTTTTTGAAAAAAAAAAATTTTGAAATTAAAATTTGTAGGAGGTTAACTGAATAAATCTGTATGATATTTAAAAATTTTACATTAATTTTCTCTAATGAGTGATTGGTTTGGTTTCTTAGACAGCCAGAACAATCAGCAGCCATCCGTGAAGATATCAAAAAAACTTATTTCGGTTTCTACCGCACCTTAATCGAAATATAGAATATAATACGATGAACCTTCCATTCTCCAGTATAATTTGTGGCTAGCGGACTCCATACTTTGTTTAATTTATGATAAAGCCGTCGATGGCTCCAACATAACCGCCAAGTTTCGAATTGAATAACAGAATTGATTATAGATTCAATATAAACCGAGTTAGATCTACCAGATAAGGCAAGTCAATAATCATTCAGCCCCACACAATTTTAATTTGCCAGTATATTGATTCTAGATTGAGATATTCACAATTTTCCAAATAGCTATTTGGGAATAATGATTTCGATGGCGTAAACATATCTTCATATAATCAAAGATAAATTGTTTATCCTATTCGTGTTAACTCCGTTGAAATGATGAATCCAAATGGAATGAGACAGATAATAATCGTTTAAATATATCATGTCTACTTTCGATTTTTTCTTAATGTCATTTGAATGATAACAAACTCTTTGAGATAATAATAATAATAATAATAATAATAATATCTTTATTTATCCCTTGAGACATTCAAAATGCATAGGACAAGTCAAATACAAAAAAAAGAAAGAAATTTCCTAACTTACTCTACAACAATAAACTTATCATCTAAATATTCCTTTATACTATAATAACTTTTTTTAAGTAGAAGACATTTAACAGCTTTCCTAAAATCAATTTTATTGAGTAACTTGACATTGTTTGGCAAATGGTTGTACAATGTTATGGCCTGATAGACTGGGGAAGTCTCATACTTAGATGTTACATGAGATGGTATGGTCAGTATTGTCTCATTCCTGGTGGAGTAATTATGGAAACTTGATAATTTTACCATCGAGCACTCATGCTCTTTAACATACACTAGACATCTATACATAAATAAACAGGGAAGTGAAAAAATCTCATATTTAATAAAAAATGGCCTACAAGAATCACGTACATTCAAGTTAAAAATTAAACGTATAATCCTCTTTTGAATGATAAAACACACAAGCAGAACAGTACCCCCGTGTCCGTATGTAAGACGACAAAAGGATGATGCCTGCACATAACCACTGACACCAAAAGAATTCAGCTTCTCCGCACTACACCAATGCTCCACAATACTCACTATAGATGGTCGCTCATCGGCCAGGAGTAACTCCAAGTTGACAATTTTGTTACTTAGGCATTGGACATTCACATGCATTACTCGGAATGATTCTGATGTCGATTCAGATTGTTCATATCTTTGTATTTCCGGTTTCGGTTGTCGAAAAAATAATTGACACTAGCATTATTGGGCCAGTAGGCAGCATTTTTTACTTTCTCAAAGTCCGTATTTGGTATGAGTACTTTAAATGATGAATACGATTCAGGATATTTAGCCTGTACCCGTTCACATTCCACATTTGAAAAGTTTTTACTCAGGAAGTTCTTAAGATCATCTACCGAAGTATTGGGTTTAAGCCTAGACACATGAAGGGCCTTCATTCTTTCAATTCCCTGGACTGAGGAGGAATCACAACTTCCAACAACCAAGGCCGAGCGAGTTCTTTTCGAGGATTTTCTAGGGGGAACGGTTTTCCATTCATTTATTTTCGATCCACCTGGCATATTGTAGTCTGTACTTTCACTGTTATCTTCAGGATTTGAAGCAGTAATATTCAACTTTTCACGATTAATTTTCCCACGCTGATTCGGTGGTTTTAATAGGGGTTTAGGTGCTCCTGTAGATACCATATTATCTTTTGTTACCACTGTATGAGTAACATTACAATCTGGCGGAACATCTTTGTTTTCATCGATGTTATCATTCGGCTTATCACATCGAATACATATTTTATTTGCTGTTTTATTTTCAAGAACTGAAATTTTGAATTTCAACAATACTGTGTTTTCCTCTAAGAGACGATTTTTGTCTTCAAGTTCGTGAATTATTTTTAACAGAAGATCACACTGAGAGGAATTTTCCGTGATATCGATGTTTGAATCACAATTTTCATCCTCAAGTGTATCATCTACACTTGATTTAAAATTGACACTAATAATTGATAGTTCCTCATTACAACATTTTTTCGCTTTTTGAGCACAGCTTCGGTGGTACATTTTGTTGCAAATCTTGCATTTCACTCCACTTTTTGCGACAGAATTTTTACATCCGCCGCATTTGGATGGATAAATACGGGAGCCGACATTAACAACGTCTGACTTTGTTGACAACATGTTCACGAATGTTATATATATATTGAGAGAAAGAGAAATGTTATTGAATGATCTAGCAAATAGCTAATGACTTGCGTCTTTCTGCCAGTATAAAAATATTTTTTATATACCTAGTTTTTTTTAAAAGGAAGTGTATATAATTAGTGAAGAAACAATTGATAATATGAAGTCTACGGTATTATACATTCTGTCAAGAAAGTACCGGGAATTATCGATTTAAATCTGGCGGGGCAATGAGGCAGGTAAAAATTTTTTTCCTAGGTTGGTACCACTGTCCTTAATTACTATGCCAAGCTTGAGCGGAATCTGTCCACTAGTGTGTTTGCAACAGCTGATTAAGTCAGTCGATGTCAGAGTGCGTGCCGATTTTTATTATGGGTGATTACTTTGAGCAAAGAATTTGTTTAGAGTTTTGTGTTGCAAGTGAATTTTCGTGTGCCGATGCATTGAAAATGTTGCAAAAGGCCTTTGTTGATAATACTCTATCGAAAACTCGTGCATATCAGTGGTACAGAGCCTTCAAGGACGGTCGTGAAGTGGTCGCCTATCGACGGCTTCGATCGAAGATAACGTCGATAAAATTAAGGAAAGGGTGCTGGAAAACCGTCGTACCAGCTTGAGAGAGATAGCACATGATCTTAAGATATTCCATATGCTATCTTAAGAGATAGCACATGATCTTAAGAGTCCGCACGTACGATTTTGATTGATATTTTGGGCATGAGAAAGGTGGCCGCACGACTCGTACCGAAAGACCTGAATTTTCTTCAAAAACGTCATCGCGAACAGGTTGCTTCAGACATGCTGGATCGCTGTAATTCCGATTCTACATTCATGGAACGCATTATAACTGGTGATGAGACCTGGGTCTACGAGTACGATATGCAAACAAGCCAGCAATCATCGGAATGGGTGGCAAAAAATGAGCCGAAACCGAAAAAACCACGCCAAAGCCGCTCGAAAATGAAGGTGATGCTCATTGTTTTCTTCGATATCCGTGGCGTGGTGCACTACGAATTCGTTCCAGAGGGTCAGACGGTAAACAAGGAGTATTACCTAGGCGTTATGAAACGTTTGCGTGAGCGTATCCGTAAGAAGCGGCCAAATTTGTGGGCGAACAACTCATGGATTTTGCATGACGATAACGCGCCTTCTCACCGAGCTACGATTGTGACTGACTTTCTCGCCAAAAACTCAACAAACGTGCTTCAGCAACCACCGTATTCGCCGGATTTGGCTCCCTGCAACTTTTTCCTCTTCCCAAAAGTAAAATTGCCCCTTCGTGGCACCCGTTTTGAGTCGATTGAAGCCATAAAACAAAATTCGGCGCGAGAGCTAAAGTCCATCCCGGAAAGCGCCTATAAAAAATGTTTCGATAATTGGAAGTGCCGTTGGCATAGATGTATTGGAGCAAATGGAGCCTATTTTGAAGGCGACCCAATAAATTTTGACGATTAAATGTAAAAATGTTGTTTTAATTGAAAATTCCCGGTACTTTCTTGACAGAGTAGTATATCGCTTTCAACGGAAAGGTTTATTATTCTTGCACCATTAGGGATTTTATGGGGTATATTCTTTTGCTTTGTTCTTAGTTCGGATATTGTACAACAAGGGTTTAGAGGTTGTGTGGTTTGCTTACAAATTTCTTTCCTAAGGTTTGACATCTACTTAAAATTGGGTCTACCTTCATTTTCTCGTAGAGAAAATCATTTCAATATAAAAATTGTTGAATAAGAAAAAGGAGAATTATATGAACACTCTCATTAAACTCCTCAGGAAAATAATACTGATTAAAAAAAAATTTACTCCTTAAGACTCCCATTGGCACACTTACATCGAATTACAATATTTACCACCCAATTACCCCAGTTGCATAAAATCCATTGCGGAAATACCCCACCCCTATTAACCTCTTTCCATATTCATTCATTCTTTCTCAACCGCAATATAATGCCGAGCTTCGTGCGATCAAAGTTTGTTAAAGTCCACGCCTTTCGGCAAAAAATACTCGGTACAAAAACCCCGACCGATCTACGACTTGCATGTGAATTTATTCAAATGAGATCCATCCCTTCTGACGGACAGGAAGTTATTTCGATAGGTTTTAAATGTACGAGTACAAGGTGTTCATGAATAGGTGGTAGAACTCATGAAAAAAACGAAATCGAAAGATAACACTGGTCGACATGATTTTTGTAACACAAAGCAGATCTTTATTTTTTTTTATGAAAATACCCTTCTAATGATAGGAAAAATATTCCTAAAGCCATAACACTTGCCACCATTCAATAGCTCAACGAGACCATTTTACATTAGCAAGTAGTCAATTTTATAAGGTGGCGGTTGAAATGGATGAATTTATAACAGGAAAAGTACTTAAACCGTGTTGTTTACTATAGTAGACATAAAATTAAGATTAAAAAGCAGTCTCCTGTTGTGTTTCGAAGTGAATGGTTCTCTGTGTGTATATCAGAAAGTGTTTTGAGGACGAAAATCTCGACATTGCTGTTGCAAAATCTCTCCTGCTAAATTTTGTTATATTTGTGGAGAATTTATGGTGAAATCACAAGCCAGTCCATTTTCTGAAAACTTAAAAAAGCCTACTTCCAATATTTTGGTCTTTTAATTGAAGATCAAGACAAGCAGTGGGCTCCTCATGTGATGTGTGCTGTGTTAGTTGTAGCGTATCATTGGTGCAATGGATGAATGGAAAGAGAAAAAGTATACCTTTTGTAGTCCCTATGGTACACGTGAATTCTACCAGGTTTTCGTATTGGCATACAAGCATAGCTCTTTCACCAAGTGACTACTCAGCAGTCTCCACAGTCCACCCTTAGAGGTAGAAAGTGTTATAAGGATTACGCCATATCATGGCCCGAAGCGAGAACCCCTCCGAAGAGATGAACCCACCAGCTTCCAGTTTAGGCCCCGACTCAAAAGCCAGAACCATCTGACTGGTAGCAGCGAAGCACACTATTCAACCTCTACTGACTCTGCAGGTCAGTACCCGAGTTGGTTTGTGACGCAACTCACCCGCCGGAAGGAATTCTTATCCAAGCATCTGAACGCAGTCCCATGAACTAAGATAATCTCAAGATTGATTACTTCTATTGATCCTGGTACGAGCACCGTCTAACGGCCTGTACGTCCAGACCCACCGAACCCATGTGATGTCATTTGATTGATCCTGGCGTCAAGCACTAACGGCTAAGCCATTTCGTCGAGATCCACAAACCCTAAGAAGTTACGCATTGATCCGGGGCCAGGACAAGCCGGTCGAACCGTCAAGTCCCATGAAACCCCGAGTCATTTCATGAGAATATCCCGAACATAGGGGTCTGCGAACAGATAAATTAAATACCTCCCCCAATCCACCACCCCCGAGGTAACGTAGTATGTTACATAACGCACTCGGCCATTACACAGAATCCGGAGATTTATACTGCGATAGGATAGAGTAAGCCAGTTTTAAGGGAGAAGCCCTGTGCTGCGACAATCTCCCTGTCACTGAGTTAATCAACCGGCTCAACCCTCCATTTCACCAGAACGGCAAAACAAGGGCCCCATTCGGAGATCTTCCACCATACAGGTCCAGTGACTGGCGCGAATTGCATTACGTTAGGCATCAAGACTTAACCCTCCATTTGGCCGGGACAAAACTAGGGTCCTAGTCTTGACAAGCCCCCATCTCGTCAAGATCTAATGCCTGGTCCCTATAGTACAGAGAGAACCCACTAATCTTTTAGACGATTGCTATTTTCTCCTGAAAAAGACTGAAGGTTATTCCAAAAAGGGAAATCACAAGATCGACTATCCAAATTTTTAGTCTGCAATACGACCTATTCCTCATAATGCAGATTTGCCAATTATGATCGCAACTTTAGATCCGCAAAATGTTGTTTTGGAAGATATTAGAGGCAACGCATCATCAGGTAGCTCCGAAGAACAGCGCACCTATTTCTACTCCAGGTCCCAGTTCCAGCGAGCCACATTCAATTGTTCAAAGTGAGTTAAATGATTTAGTACGTGATTTGGGCTTATCAAAGCAACAGTCAAAACCTCTTGGTTCCCGTCTTAAGGAATGGAACTCATAAGGAACGATACGAAAATTACGAATTTCAGAAAAAGAAATGCCCCGTTTTCTGCATTGTACACTATGGAAAATTCGTTGTATGCGTGTACTGATATTAATGGTTAAATGCAGGAACTTGATATTTGGCATTTCCCCTCTGAGTGGCGTTTCTTTATAGATTCGTCAAAATATAGTTTAAAAGCTGTGTTATTGCATAATGGAAATTTAAAACCCTCTATACCAGTTGCCCATTCAGTGAAAATGAGAGAAAGTTATGAAAATATGCGCACTCTTTTGGATAAAATGAACTACAACACATATAAATGGCAGATATGTGCGAACTTCAAATTTATATAAAGTTAGAGACTGTCTATGGCTGAAATTATCTTGAAAAAATACAGTGGTCGCCTTCATCATTACCTCCCAAACATTATCCAAACGAACGAAATGAAACATAGTTTGCAAAAATTCCCAACGCAAAAATATTCCAAGAAGTTCATCTCTCAATTAGACGATGGATCTTATATCTATTTCTTAAACTCAAAAATGACTTCAGTCTTCTCCTAAATACATCCAAACTAATATATCTTTCGCCAATTAGTTGAGGAAGCATAAAACTAGGTAATAATATCCTCTTGTCCTATTGATTTCGACGCATAGGGCGTTGTTTACCCTTTTTGTGTCATATTTATTTGTTCTCGCTGGAAGGTTGGATCTATGTTTGAACTTAGAGCAACAAACTCTTAGAAAATAAATTTGTCGTATATCAAGTAGCCTGAACTCCGAGATGAGCAGATCAGAAGGATACAGCCTTAGTTTATTCAGTGAAATTCTTAAAAATCTCTTTTGATAAACGTCTACGTTGTGAATATGTTTTTTCACAGCCGACTCCCATGCTGCTATCCCATAAGAAATTCTAGACTTAATAGACCATCTTCATATATATCTCCCCAAGAAAAATTTGAAGGTATTTAAACCAGCACCTCAACGTTGCAAAACCATAAACCTCAACGTTGTAAAACCACTATATGTTTATCCCATCTGAGATGTCAATGACTAATCCGAGATACTTCACAGACTCGCATTCTTTGATCTCAGAACCATCGACGTCTAGTGACCCAAAGATAGGACAAACACCTCCGCGGAAGGAGAAAGGCAAAAAGACAGTATTGTCAAAGTTGTTGTCAGTACCCAAGCATCATACCACAATTTGAGAACTTGTAGGCCTATCCTTGCTACTAGCTTCAACTCGTTTCAGCTCTTCGCTCTGAAAATTATCTCAGTATCATCAATATATCCTCCCCATCAAGATCCAATTTGAAAACAAATTGATGTATAAGATGTTCCCCAGAACGAGCGCACAAAAAGGAAAATCATTCTAATATGGATTTCACCATAATTGTTCTGATCGACTCGATAAATTTACTTGCTTCTAATACAAAGTGAGTAGTGCTATTATAATTCTTTAAGACTTTTTGTAAAACTTTCCAAACATATAACAACAAACATAATATATATTTTTCTGAAAATTCAGAATGGTATAAATTTCTTCGATAGAATCAATTTCCCAGAATTCGAATCGTTTCTCAGTAAAGATTGGTCATTATCGAATTGATCAGCAAAGTAGGTCACTACTGACCCCTTCATTCGATTTTCAGGCTAGACATGATGACCAACATAAAAGGAAGTATGCGTATTAACAATAATTCAATAAATATTACACGCGCAGTCTATTATTGTACTATGTTTGCACATCAATCACGCACCTCCGATGCACATTCAAAATCCTCGACCTTTGGCTGTGGGATTCTGTTATCTGACTCAGAGAGATGATTCAGGAAACACGCAAGATCGATTTTGAGAGCCGACTGTATGGAGGGTTTGTTAAATGCGTTTATGTTGGAATAACGAATTATGTCCATGCTGAAGGATAATCCAATTAGTGGCTTTAGGATTCTGAAGTGGAATCAACACTGTAATGTTTGAAAGATCATATAGTCGACTTTTTAGAAAAAAATAAAGTACTTATCAGAACAACAATTGGCAAAATAATAACTAAACCTTGTTTTGGAATAATATCTCATGACAAGCTATTAGAGAAATTTGAACTAACTGACATTAGAGAAAAAACTTTAATGTTGGTGAAAAACGACAAATAAAAAACTCAGGACAAGAATAAATGGATCATAAAGTTCTTATCCCACACTGAAGGCCGAAGTGCCTCAAGGTACACTTCTGGGACCTAACATTCTCTCGAATATATCAGTAAAATCCATTTACCAAAGAAGGATACATATCTTCTTCCTTACGTCGATGACACGGTTTTGATATTTAAGGATTATTCTTAGCGAGAAGTCTATAGTGCTTGTCACGGAGTAGATTCTTCTTTCTTGAAGGCCGAAGTGCCTCAAGGTATAAATCTGAAACCCAACATTCTCTCGAATATATGAAAAAATCCATTTACCAATGAAGGATACATATCTCATTTCTTACGTCGATGACATGGTTTTGATATTTAAGGGTTATTCTTAGCGAGAAGTCTATAGTGCTTGTCACGGAGTAGATTTTTCTTTCTTGAAGGCCGGAGTGGTTCAAGGTATAAAGCTGGGACCCAATATTCTCTAGAATATATCAATAAAATACATTTACCAATGAAAGATACTTGTCTCATTCCTTACGTCGATGACACACTTTTGATATTTAAGAGTTTTTCTCAGCGAGAAGTCTATAGTGCTTGTCACGGAGTAGATTCTTCTTTCTTGAAGGCCGAAGTGGTTCAAGGTATAAAGTTGGACCCAATATTCTCTAGAATATATCAATTAAAAACATTTACCAATGAAAGATACTTGTCTCATTCCTTACGTCGATGACACAGTTTTGAAATTTAAGAGTTTTTCTCAGCGAGAAGTCTATAGTGCTTGTCACGGAGTAGATTCTTCTTTCTCGAAGGCCGAAGTGGTTCAAGGTATAAAGTTGGACCAAATATTCTCTAGAATATATCAATAAAAAACATTTACCAATGAAAGATACTTGTCTCATTCCTTACGTCGATGACACAGTTTTGATATTTAAGGCTTATTCTTAACGAGAAGTCTATAGTGCTTGTCACGGAGTAGATTGTTCTTTCTTGAGGCCGAAGCGCCTCAAGATACAAATCTGGGAAGCAATATTCTCTCGAATAGATAAATAAAATCCATTTGCCAATGAAGGATAGATATCTCCTTCCTTACGCCGATGTCACGGTTTTGATATTTAGGGGTTAATCTCAGCGAGAGCTATATAGTGCTTGTCACGGGGTAGATTCTTCTTTCTTGAAGGCCGCAGTGCTTCAAAGTTCAAATCTGGGACCCAACATTCTCTTGAATATATCAAGAAATCCATTCACCAATGAAGGATACATATCTCCTTCGTTACGTCGATGACAGGGTTTTAATATTTAAGGGTTATTCTTAGCGAGAAGTCTACAGTGCTTGTCACGGAATAGATTCTTCTTTCTTGAAGGCCGAAGTGCTTCAAGGTACAAATCTGGGACCCAACATTCTCTCGAATATATCAATAAAATCCATTTACCAATGAAGGATACATATCTCCTTCCTTACATCGATGACACGGTTTTAATATTTAAGGGTTATTCTCAGCGAGAAGTCTACAGCAATGCCTGTCACGAAGCAGATCATTTTTCCATAACAGCTGCTGATCAACCAGATTTTGAAAAACTTGAAATTCAGTCGAGCATAACTCGTGACACTCCTTCTTTTACTATCAATTCCAGCTCTCTTCCAGGCATAATGAGATCAGCCCAGAATCCAAGAATAATGTACTTGGTGAAAATTTCATGGAGGTTTTAAATCTTCTATCACCATTAAATGTCGAATGTTTATTATTGAAGATGGCGATATAAACCAAAGCTTGAATAACTTTTGTTTCTGTCTGGAAATGATGGATGTAAAACACTCAGAAAACATAATTCTACTCCCGCACGCAACCAGAAAAGCCGTGATTCATTACATTCTCACCCCCTTAGCCGAAAAGTTCTATCATTGTCTAAATTCGCATAGAGCGACTATATTTTACAGCAATGTTAATTTGTCACCGTAATAATTCCTTATTTCCATTAAGCTCAGCTGCTGGATTTGAACACGAAAGCTCTAATTATTTCACTAACTGAATATCGATCATGGAGCAAAAAATAAGAACAAATTTTCCTCACTAGGTAATTTTAAATGTATAAAATGATAAAAAGCACTGACATGGAGTCAGTAGCTTTTGTGCGCTTGTTCATAAAGTCATCTAGAGTTTGCATTTTGAAGTAGTGGTTATTTCGATTCTGTAATTTGTGTTTTGACAGAAAGTTATTTTAATATGAATCGAATTCCGCTTGGAAAAAACTGGGAAATATTAAAAACTTATTCACAAAGTAGTGAATCTTTCACCCAAACTGTTAGAAATTTACGTGGAGAATTCCATAGAAATGAAATGGCTTTACGACAATTTCTGGATCAATTTGTCCCTGAAAACAGGAGAGTTATCGATGAAAAAACCCTTTCAGGTTCTCATTAAGTGAGCACACCTGAAAACTTTGCTGTTGTAGCCCAGAATGTGACTGAACATGCATCAACATCTACTCGTCATCGTGCTCAAGAACTAAACATTTTTCATACTTCTCTGAGGAGAATTTTGCATAAAGACCTCTGTATAAAGGCTAACAAAGTTCAACTAGTGCAAGTAGCCTCGTGACCATTCGATGCGTTCCACTTTGCTCAATGGGCTAGTGAACGCATGGCCGAAGATGAGCATTTTCTCAGAAAAATTACCTTCTGCGATGAAGCACATTTTCACCTTGGAGCACTAATTTTGTGGGGATTCAAGTGTTTCGACTATGTTTTAAAAAATTGTTTGTTCAATCAGTATAACTATAGTTCATCTAGAAACTATCCGGAATTTATTATTTTTCATAATTTTAGTATACTTCTTTTTTGTAACATTCTAAGACAGAAGTAATGTATAAAATAGGTTGTGCAGATAGGCGGCTATGGCTGAACTCCTAGATCTTCTGTGAAGATCCTTAGGAGCTTTATATAGCTTGTGCGTCTTTAGCTGGGTTCTGGTTAAGCTTGATTACTGTATTATCACGTCCGCCCCCCAGGCATTAGATCTTGACGTGATGGGGGCGCTCTCTTGACTAGGACCCTAGTTTCGTCCCGGCGAAATGGAGGGTTGAGTCTTGGTGTCTAACGTAATGCCATTTCGCACCAGTCACTGGACCTGTATGGTGGAAGATCTCTGAATGGGCCCTAGTTTTACTCAGGTGAAATGGAGGGCTGAGCCGGTTGATTAACTCAGTGACAAGGGAGTCTGTCGCACCACAGGGCTTCTCCCTTAAAACTAGCCTACTCTACTCTATCGCAGTATGAATCTCCGGATTCAGTGTAATGGCCAAGTGCGTTATGTAGCATACTGCGTTACCTCGGGGGGGTGGTCTTGCCCACAGGTGTTACTTGTACCACCTGGCCACCCCATTGGTGATGGACTCGAGGGGGCAGTGGTTGAAAGTCCGCATGCTGGACTAGGGGGGTATTTCATTTATCTGTTCGCAGACCCCCATGTTCGGGATATTCTCATGAAACGACTCGGGGTTTAACGGGACTTGACGGTTCGACCGGCCTGTCCTGGCCCCTGGATGTGTGCGTAACTATTTAGGGTTTGTGGATCTCGACGAAATGGCTCCGCCATTAGTGCTTGACGCCAGGATTAATCAAATGACATGGGTTCGGCGGGTCTGGACGTACAGGCCGTTAGACGGTGCTCGTACCAGGATCAATTGTAGTTGTCAATCTTGAGTTTATCTTAGTTCATGGGACTGCGTTCGGGTGGATGGATAAGAATTCCCTCCGGCGGGTGAGTTGCGTCTCAAACCAGCTCGGGTACTGACCTGCTGAGACAGTAGGGGTTGGATAGTGCTTCGCTGCTGCCAGTCAGACGGATCTGGCATTCGAGTCGGGATCCAAACTGGAAGCTGGTGGGTTCATCTCTTCGGAGGGGTTCTCGCCACGCGCGATGATATGGCGTAATCCTTATCACACTTTCTACCTCTAGGGGTGAACTGTGGAGACTGCTTGGTAGTCACTTGGAAAAGAGGTCTCCCTCAAGTAGCCAATAACTATTCTGGTAGAATTCACCTGTATTATCACGTCATCTTTTTGAATCAACAGTAAAACGGTGACTGCAGCCTGTCTAGAAAATTTTTCTTCTACGCTGAAAGGGTCTGAACGCGGGACATTTCAGTTTCCAGTCTAGCGCTCTATCTATTGAGCCATCGGCATCACTATTGATGCAGAATAATGACGTTTGGAAATAATAGGTGAACTTCCACGAGCACGCGAAAAAATATCCGCCAAACAAAATTTGAAAGCATATTTACCATTGACGGACAGGATTATTAATTTCTTTAGGACAAAATCGATATCAAATGCCCAATGCAAACACATCGAGAACATTCATCATCAATTATTAATGGTTGAACCTACCATGTTCCATGGAATTAACAAACGAGAACCCTTCCCCAACATGTCATTCGTCTTGTTTACAACTTTCCCCATCAAACAGCCCCTAGTAAAAAAGTGTCCGAACAAACGTTAATGTTGACATCATAATTACAGTAATTGGTTGTTGCAGGTGAGCTGCACTTGGCTAGACCGCTGTCAGAAATTATAGCCGCCAGTCATATGAACCAACCTATCCTTCTCACTGTTGTCGCCGAAGAAGTTAGAGGAAATGCTGAGGTTTGTATCAATTTAACATCATGACCGAAGAGAAAAATTAATGAGATTTATAACATAAATTAGAAATTTGAACTTAGATACTTATACATTGAAAATATATATTATATTGATATAACATTAATATTATTCTGGAAGGAGTATAATACAGCGTTCCGCAGTGGAGATTGAAGTGATCTTCTTGCCCTTCCTTCCTATAATCAATGCCCCCATGGGCGCGGGATTGAGATACGCCCAATTAGCACGCGAAACGAAACAGTAGTCGCCCTTTGCTTCCAGTATAGACTGGTAGCTTCGAAGCACTATCCAACCTGTACTGGCTCTGCAATGTCATACAATCGACGTTGATGTACCATTGTCATCATTGCTGTTCTGGGTTCCTACTCGAGTTTTGACACTGTAGCAGACCCCCGAAGCTGAAAAGGAATAAAAGAAAACCTGAAAAGGAATAAAAGAAAACCTGCTTCAGTACAAAATCAACAGGGGTCCCCTTCTCTAAAAGGAATCGCCGTGTCGATTCCAGCACTCAGAGGAGAGAGGAGAGCAGAGCGTATCTTAAAGGACCCTCAAACCTTGTCGAAACGTCGTAGTCTCCCTTTTTCTCCAGCGGACCACTTCCGAACCCGCAGCGGAAAAAGTTAGCTTTAGGATCCACGAATGGGGCCGGAGTTAGGAGAGAGCGCAGCGAATATCCCAAGGTCCCACACTTGTTCAAAACGTCGCAGTCTCCCTTTGTCCTCCAACGGACCAACCAGGACCCCGCAGCAAGAGCTTCAGGAACTAAAAATGGAGCCAAATTTGGGGGCGAGCAGAGCGAATCTCCGAAGGTCCCACACTTGTTCGAAACGTGTAGTCTCCCTTTTTCATTCAGCAACCATTTAAGATCCTTCAGTGGGCTAAGAGGACGAAGGTTGGAAACCCACGCTAAGGACTAGCGGGGATCGCCTTCGCCAATGAAAGGAAAAACAGAACTCTAATCGATCGCAGGGTCGCAGATTCTGGTCGTCAATCAGAGCCAGCTTCCCCGTACGATTCCAAGTCCTGCGGTAGGAAAAGGTAGGTTTGGGACAACATGATGGAAAGGTATTATGCAAGAAAGAAACAAAGAAAGGAAATTAGGATTGCGAGTCTCTGCTTTAGGCATCATAACCATATCCTCCATCTCATAAATGAAACTAGGACACTCGCTATGACAAGCTCCCCCACCACGACAAGGTACAGAGACAGGGGGGGAGATTACTGCTGGTATACAGGTGAATTCTACCAGAATAGTTATTGGCTATTTGAGGAAGGCCTCTTTTCCAAGTGACTACTAAGCAGTCTCCACAGTCCACCCAGAGGTAGAAAGTGTGATAAGGATTACGCCATATCATCGCGCGTGGCGAGAACCCCTCCGAAGAGATGAACCCACCAGCTTCCAGTTTGGGCCCCGACTCGAAAGCCAGAACCGTCTGACTGGTAGCAGCGAAGCACTATCCAACCTCTACTGGCTCAGCAGGTCAGTACCCGAGTTGGTTTGAGACGCAACTCACCCGCCGGAGGGAATTCTTATCCATCCACCCGAACGCAGTCCCATAAACTAAGATAAACTCAAGATTGACGACTACAATTGATCCTGGTACGAGCACCGTCTAGCGGACTATACGTCCTGACCCACCGAACCCATGTGAAGTCATTTGATTGATCCTGGCGTCAAGCACTAATGGCGGAGCCATTTCGTCGAGATCCACAAACCCTAAATAGTTACGCACAGATCCAGGGGCCAGGACAGGCCAGTCGAACCGTCAAGTCCCGTTAAACCCCGAGTCGTTTCATGAGAATATCCCGAAAATGGGGGTCTGCGAACAGATAAATGAAATACCCCCATAGTCCAGCATGCGGACTTTCAACCACTGCCCCCTCGAGTCCAACACCAAGTGGGGTGGCCAGGTGGTACAAGTAACACCTGAGGGCAAGTCCACCCCCCCGAGGTAACGCAGTATGCTACATAACGCACTCGGCCATTACACAGAATCCGGAGATTTATACTGCGATAGGGTAGAGTACGCCAGTTTTAAGGGAGAAGCCCTGTGCTGCGACAGACTCCCTTGTCACTGAGTTAATCAACCGGCTCAGCCCTCCATTTCACCTGAGTAAAACTAGGGCCCCATTCGGAGATCTTCCACCATACAGGTCCAGTGACTGGCGCGAAATGGCATTACGTTAGACACCAAGACTTAACCCTCCAATTCGCCGGGACGAATTTAGGGTCCTAGTCAAGAGAGCGCCCCCATCACGTCAAGATCTAATGCCTGGGGGGCGGGGAGTGGTATACAGTTGGGGGCAAGCAAATAGCGAATCCACCCAAGTCGAAACGTCGTAAGTCTCTCTCTTTCCTCCAGTCGACCATTTCGGACCCCGCTGCGGATAAGTGACGAAGCTCAGAAAGTCCGTGCCGAGATTCAGCAGAGTTTCGTCTTCGCTCGTGAGTTGAGGGGTTTGCTCCTAGTTCGCACAATGAGACAGGAGGAAACGACGGGTCCACACCGTGATTCTCTGCCCATGTGCACGTTCCAGGAGTGACAAGTATGGATTACAAAATTCTAATCGGTTGCAGGATAGCATGACTCCGCTATCCATAAAAGCCACAACTACCCTGTAAGATTACAAGTTTTGTTTAAGGATAGATAATGGTTATGGGACAACATGATGGAATGATATGAAATAAAGAAATAGAAAGTCTCTGCTTTAGGCATCACGATTTAATCCTCTATTTCACCGGGATAAAAATAGGATCTTAGTCATGACAAGCACCCCCACCACGTCAAGGTACAGAGGAAATTGGGGGTGCCGAAGTGGCTTCTTTGCATCCACCGTCCTTCGACCGCTCGAGGCCCAGACTCGCCGTGAACACCCCAGTCAAGCCCAGCATAAAGCGTGGTCGAGACCCCTAAACCTCCGGGCGAGTCCCGGTTATCCAGGCGCAAGAACTACGCCGAAAGGGGCTTCATGCCTCCACAGTCCATTCGACCGCTAGAGGCCCAGACTTGCCATAGACACCCCAGTCGATCCGAGTTCAAACCCAGCATAAAGCTTGGTCGAAAGCCCTAAACCTCCAGGTCAATCCCGGTTATGCAGGCGCTAGGTACCACGACCCTGCACGGCAGAGTACACTTCTAGCCTAGCATGCAGATTGATTGAATTCTGCCAACGAAATGTTACGGGGGTTCAACAATTTTGATAACATACTTTTCCGTGATGAAGCAAATTTTCATTTGAATGATCATGTCAATAAACAGAACTGTCGGTTCTGGGCAGAGGAAAAACCGACACGAAAGCATGAACGACCTCTGCGCAGTCCAAAGGTCGTTGTTTCGGCCACAATGTCTGCTAGAGGCATAATCGGTTCTTATTTTCATGAAGATCGACGAGGACCACCACTCGATGTAAATAGTGACCGATATTGCGATATGCTGCGAAACTTTTTGGGTCCAGAGTTACAGGAATTTCAAGGCTTCAACTCAAGAACGAGGTTTCAACAAGATGGGGCCACTTGCCATACATCAAATCAAGCAATGGAAGCTCTTAACGAATTATTCCCTAATAAGGTCATTTCGCGTAGGGGTAACTGGCCTCCCAGAAGTCCCGACCTTAGTCCACTTGACTATTTTGCATGGGGATACCTTAAAAGTAAGGTCTATGAGAATAATTCGATGAACCTGACGCAATTGAAGCAAAACATCAGGTCAGAAATGGCAGCAATGTGTCAGCGTGTGATCGCCAATCTTCGTTCCCGATTAGAAGACTCACCATTTAGATAACATAATCTTTTCCAAATTATTTTCCACTTTATATTGTAATAATTAACAATAAACATTTTTGTTTATTTTAAGTAGTTTTTGTTTTATCGAAGTAACAAATACAGATTTGTTAATTTTATTTCATCCATAGATACACCTAATAATTGTTACCGAGTTTTCATGTTTTAATTTATTAATGAGACGTTCCTCACATCAGGAGCCACCAGCCCAATCTACCACTGTACGTTTAGCACTTATACCACCTGGGGTGACAGCAGGTTCACCCACTTTTGGTTCTACCGAATACAATGCCTTTCTGGATGAAAACGCGCCATCTGGTACCATTCTTAAACTGCCCCAAGCTAACATACGTACCCAACCAGGAGACGTGGTAACTTTGGAGCTGGTCAACAATAATGGTACCTTCGATATCACTCCAAGCGTAGTCGAGGGAAAAGCAGAATTTCAGGTTAGTATCAAAAGTCGATCCTTCGAATGAATTTCGGATTAGTTCTGGTTATTTTCCGAGGAAATTGATGCCTTGAAATGGATTATCAAGTAAGAGATTTAACTAAACAACTATTTAGACCAATTCTAGTTATTTCTCATGAGAAAATACATCATGAGGTGATCCCCAGTTGGGTATAGTAATTATTCACTTATTTACAATTCTAGATAAGTGTCCATGATTCGAAACTACTGGACTATGAAGCAAGAAAATCTGTTATTTGCGAGATAGTCGCTAAAGAAATTGGAACCGGGAATTTCACGGCAAAAGCAAAACTTACAGTACTACTGAACGACGTTAATGACAATGCTCCTGAATTTCTACAAGAAGAATTCGTAGGTTCAATACCAGAGAATGCTGAAGCTGGTGAGTTATTGGTGATAAAAATGCAAAGTTATCACTTCAAAATATCATATCTTAATATCACATGGTGTCTTGGAGGCTCTCTTATACTCCAATCAGGATTAGTACGAGCATCATCTTTCTCCATACTTGTACACTATTCTGATTGTAATTCATGATTGTAACTTCTGAACCCTTAATCATTTTCTTCAAATTACTAACAGGAAATATTACTGGTCATTGAATTTTTTTTTATCAAACTTAGAAATAATAATGTAAATTAAGAAAGATTTCTAGAGTAGATTAATCATGTCCTCTTTCAATTCTATAACCCATATAATCGATCATTAACTTTTTGAGGCATAATATAGGAGTAAATGTTTCTCGAGCAACTTAGACGCGTTCCATCCACAGCCTTGAACTGATATAATTAACCATTTCAGGCACCACTGTACTCAGAGTAGAAGCTACTGACATAGACTCAGAACCTGGCAACAAAATCCGCTACACTTCTTTGACCGGACCCGGATCCAACCTCTTCAAGTTAGAGCCAGAGACTGGAGTAATCATCCTAGCTGACTCTAACACTCTAGACGCTGAAACAACTCCTATTTACCAACTAATGGTAGAGGCTACCGATGAAGACGGACAAGGAAAGAAATCATACGCTAAAGTCAGCATACACCTTATTGATATCAATGACGAACCTCCCGTGTTCGAAAAAGAAGTTTACGAATTCATAGTGAATGCCGACAGAACTAGCTTCACTACCGATGCTATTATCAAAGCGTTAGATAAAGACATCAGTCCACCCAACAATGAAGTTAGATATGAGATAGTCAACCCAGTCAACGGCCTTGTGTTGAACGATGTCACGGGAGAATTGGTAGTGAGTAAAACCGAAATGATATCTCCTATGTTTATTGATTCTCTTCTATTCAGCTCACCAAGACTTGGAAACCTACTGAAATGGTTACATTAACTGCCAGAGCATGGGATGGTGGTATCCCAAGATTATCAGGAGTTTGCGAAATAAGAATCTATCCACCTGAGACGAATTCGAGAATGATGACCTTCATTGTTCCTGGTAGAGATCCTGATACTGAAGTAATAGCAGACATTCTACGAGCAATCACAGGTGCTAAGGTTACCATAAATGACGTGAGACCATACAGGGGGTACGAACCTGACGCTACAGATATCAGTAAAGATACTGATACAGAAAGGTTTGTTGATAATATAATATTTTCTCTTCTAAACTCATTAGCTTCATTCACAGAAGTGTAGTTGTAACAACAGTAAATTACTCCAAAGGCAGCGTTATCGACGTGAAAAAAATTCAAAATATTCTTGACCAAGAATACCGGGAGAGACGTGGTAAGATCGAAGTTAAAGAAGCTGAGAGTGGTAGCATGTTATGGCTCCTCTTTCTTCTCATTTTCCTTCTTCTTCTATTAGCTCTCATCCTACTATGTTGCTGCCTTTGGGACAAATGCCCATGGTGAGTTCTATTTGCATCATATATCGACTGAAATGAAATAACAAAATAACTTTCAGCTACGCATCTCTGAACAGACGTCGAAAAGTCAGATCTGCGGAAGCCATCAAGATAATAACATCCAGTCCAGGTCAAGGACACGAGAGTAAATCAGTGCAAGTGGCTGAATGGTTTGGAAGGAGAGAAGCATGGACTCCTGAACCTGCCACACTCGAAGTGGAATCCCTTAAGAGACACGAGATGGAAAGAGGTTCAGATAGAAGTAGAGTTCAATTTCAGAAGGCTCAGCAAGTAAGTTCTCTGTACATCTTTCGATGCCGCACTTCACTAATTTAACTGAACTTTCAGGCAAATGAATACTACGTTCGCGAGGGTAATGCAGATATCCTGCGTCTGTACACTTCCAAAGAAAACGCAACTAATCAACAACGTCCTGTTACTCTAGTTGCAGAAAATACTTATCTTCCAGATAGCGGAAAGGACATTCTCATGCGAAGATTCATGGAGCAACAACAGCATGAGGCTCAAAAACAAGAAGTGTTACTGCCAAATGCTGCTGTCAGCAAACTTCAATTAGAACACGAAGCTTTGGAGGCTTCTTTAAGGCAACAAAACGCATTGCTGAAACAAATTCTTCAAGAACGCGAGAGAGATCTCAGGCTAGAAACACAATCATTACCAGCAGGTATACATGAAACTTCAGATAGTGTATACAAATTTTACTTCTCAACTTTTTCAGGAACACAAACTGACCAGGATGCTGGTACTCAGACAGACCCACACCTCTTCCTCCCACCAAGAAGGGAAGTTCAGTCCAATAATGAACAAAGCG
Source organism: Megalocaria dilatata (assembly GCA_034642435.1). NCBI lineage: Eukaryota > Metazoa > Arthropoda > Insecta > Coleoptera > Coccinellidae > Megalocaria > Megalocaria dilatata. Next base: position 33,684,180 of record CM067861.1, read on the forward strand.
AAGGTAGCGATGAAGATTTGGCGATCATCAAAGAGAAAGCCAGAAGAAGAAACGGATATAGAAGTAACAAGATTAAAACCAGAAGAAGAATAAGGACTCCTATACAGGAAGAATCTGAAGTTGAGATCTTAGAGGATCCTGAAGACTTCGAAGAGAGTTATTCCTCGAGACCAGTCAAAGTGAAAGGCACTAGAACTAGTGAGATGAGACAGAATAAGTTCATTGAGAGTAGAACACAGTCAGGTATACGCAGAGATGTACTCAAGGAAATATCTGACTCCTTAAGACACGAGAGGGAGATGTACGAAAATGAAATTCGAGATAGGATAATTTCAGAAATAAGGGGTACTATTGTTCGCAAAAGATCTAGTAGTGGAACCAGAAAGTCTACAATTGATATCCGTAGGGAAATAATGCACGATCTTTCAAATGCTTTGGGTAGACAAGGTAGAGCCACCAGTGAAAGCAGACTGAACAGAAATGATCCCCAAGAATATCTGATCAGAGAAATAGCTGATTCTATTCTTGAAAAGAATCGTTTTCATACAGAGAAACACGAAACCATGTCCACTGATTCACCAGGTAGATCCACAACTAAACAAGATCTCCTCGATGAAATTGTGGCTTCTTTGAATCAATCAAACATAGGCGCAGAAACAATTATATCATCTAAAAGACCAAGTCGGGCAACTAGTGAATCCAGAGTTTCCAAGTCAGGACTGCGTCGAGAAATCTTAGAAGAGATCGCATCTTCTATGGCTCAAAACAAGAAAGTTACAAAGTCCTCAAGAACCTCAAAGAAGGAAGAAAGAACTAGAAGTGAATCTCGTTCTACGAGATCTGGCTTGAAACGAGAGGTACTACAAGAGATAGTATCTTCGTTGAACGAAACAAAATCCGGAAAGGTTGAGAAAGAAGAGCATAAGGATGAAAAACAACTGGTACAACAGATCACCGAAAATCTTAAAGGCAGATCTGCCAAGCATGACCGTGTGTCGAAGGAAGAATTGAAGAAGGAGATACTTCAAGGATTGTCTGCTGCGGTACAAGGAAATGAGTTGAGTCCAAGTGATGAAGATCACAAGGATGAAAAACAATTCGTAAAACAGATCACTGATACCCTCAAAGGCAGATCTACAAAGCATGACCGTGTATCGAAGGAAGAATTGAAGAAGGAGATACTTCAAGGATTATCAGCTGCGGTACAACGAAACGAGTTGAGTCCAAGTGATGAAGAATACTCGGATGATAGCCTGGACGAGGGAAGTCCTAACTCGGATTCGTTGAGTAAAGAAAGGTACCACTCTGAGTTAGATTTGAGGATACCGCAGAATCAGATAGCAGAGAAACCGAGTAAATCTAGAAGCCAAACAGACTTGAGTCGAATAGGGAATAAAACCAAGGATGTAACAAAGAAACCAGAAGTTAAAGAAGTCAAAGACGATGATAAAGACGGAAAACAACCAAAACGGCAGTCGAGGTACATGGAGTGGTATAATAAGAACAATAAAACAAAAGAAAGACCTAAGAAAAAACCTGCAGAACAGCCTCCAAGCGAACCTTCGGTCGGAAAGATTTCCAAAGAACTGGAGAAGGAAAAAATCGAAGCTAAAGTTTCTCAGAGATTGCTGAAAGATACTGAGTCTAGCGCACGTAAGAAGCAAGCAAAGAAGAAGGCTCCAATAGGGCCTGAACATCCACTACTTCAACATTCTGAACATAGGTTTGAGGCTCAGTATCCTAGGAGAGCTGAAGATGACGCTGATTCTGGAATTGCTATGACTCGACCTGCGATAGCTCAGAAGAAAAGTGTTTTTACGATAGCTTACAACGATATGCATACAAGTCAGATACATGACAATCCTACAGCAACACCTCCTTGAATAAATTAAATTAAAATATGAGATCTGTTCAGAACAGTACCGAACTTGAAAATACTTTATTTTTAATAACACAGATCTTGTGCTCTTCAAAGCACTTTCCCATCGGTGTTTCCCTTTTGCGAAGTTATCCTGGATAGCTTCACTTGAAATGTCTTTTGAGGTTTGTCTCGATTTGGCTTCGATGTCGTCTACAGACCAACAATGGTGTCATTCAAGCACATATCTTAATTGAAAAAGAAGAAAAAATAATAAAGGGCCAGGTATGGTTTTTGGAGTGTTCAATGAGTCAAACCAAACGACGCATATTAAATTTTAAGTTGACATCTCATGACATGACTCATTTTGAATGGCAACTTTCTCTGAAATTTCATTAACAGCGATTTGCTCGCACCAGATCGTTGATTTTCCGAAGATCTTTCTGGTCGATGAACTACCACTGTTTAATGGTGAAAATCATTCTAAACATAGCATATAACTCAGATCATCATCATCTATTAGGACTATTTCAGAAGTTAAAATGTTTCTGTGAAAGTTTCACACATTTTGTTCTAACATTTCATCTTGTCGCAACACTATTCCAGAAAATTGTTCATTTCAAAAAACAGAATTGACACACAGGTAAATAACGTTAAGGTAATAAAGTTCCATTTAAATTCAAATAGTCCGAGACCTCAACAATTGGAGAGTATGGGGTGACAGATGAGGTTATGATCAACACAATACTACCAACCGTAACTCTAAACATCCCCATCGACGCTTAATTTAAAGAAATCGGTATTATTTTGAGAAGGGCTCATACAATAACAAACGAAAGAACCCTCGAGCTGAAGCAATAAAATAGTTGAATCTTGGATGAGGAAGAATTGTAATATATTAATTTTAAAATCGAACATACTGTTCTACTGTACATATGTTATTTATACTTACCTTTAATGATTGTAAATCTTATTTTTAAAATGATTTAATAAAAAATTGAACTGGTGTTTTCTGAAACATAATCCTTCTTGTGATGTTTGAATCCAGAAATTTAGCTTTTTGATTAGAATTTCAAATCGAGAATCGAGGAAACCAATAGTTTAAATTGAACTGATATTACGGAAGATAAGTTCTATAAAAATTTTTAGGAAAGCCATGAAGTATGGTCAGAAGTTTTTGGGTGCTTGTTCATATGACCCACGATCCTCATGAAATTTTGCACCATCCTTGCCGTTATTTTACATCTACATGCTTAATTTCCGTTAGCATTCAATGCTGCTACGTTGACCAAACTTTTTTTGAGATCTTCTAATCATGCTTTCTCGCAAAATTGAGCAAGAATATGCGCGTTATGAATCTGCTTCTAAACATGAAAAGTCATCTCTATCGGATCTTCAGTCTGGAAAATATCTTAATTTGCAGATCAATAATTGAATGAACAAATCAAAAAATAATAATAATAATTGTTTATTAATCCATTTGACATTACATAAGAATGTATAGGACAGGTCCAGTGAAAATGAACATAATCATAAGTACAAAAAAAAAAAAACACAAAATTAAGTGTAAGAAAAATCATGCAAAATGCCCATCGCCTAAATATTCAGCTATACTATAGTAACATTTTCCAGCCAGTATTCGTTTTATGCTGGTTTTAAATTTCAAATCGTTCAATCTCTTAATTTCATCCGGCAAATTATTGTAAAGTATTATGCCCTTATAAGATGGGGAGAGTTCAAATTTGGATGTCCTATGCTGAGGCAGACACAATATATCAGAATTCCTCGTACAGTAATTGTGATAGTGTGACAGTCCAGTAAAATTTCGAAGATTTCGTTTAATAAACAACAGGCATTTGTAAATGTAAATACAAGGGACCGTCATAATTTTGTGCTTTATGAAGAGTGGTCTACAGGAGGAAAGGTGGCTGATATTGAAAATCAGACGTAATATCCTTTTTTGTGCCAAAAATATCCTGTTCACGTTAGTAGAAGCTCCCCATAATATGATGTTGAATTGCAAATGGCTGTAAACTAAACTGAAGTACACACCCAGCATTGACTGCAGTGGTAAACACGATTTCAACTTGTTTATAGCGTAATAGGATGTATTCAGTTTTTTACTCAATACTTCAATATGCTCACCCCATCTTAGATGGCTGTCGAGATGAACCCCCAAAAATTTCACCTTTTCAGAAGATGAAATTGTCACATCTCCCAACTGCAGAGCCAATGGAGGTGAGTCTCTGATTCCAAAGGAAATCAGGTTAGTTTTTCCTAAATTAACAATTAGTGCATTGGCTCTACACCAGTCCAGGAAACCCACCATCAGCCTGCCACAGCACGATTGGAGTTCATCAATATTTCCCGATGCTACCGCAATAGAAGTATCATCCGCAAATAAAACTAGTTTTATTAATTTGAAGACTATAAGATGTTCGGGCAAATCATTCACGAACAATACAAACAGAAGAGGTCCCAATACTGACCCCTGAGGGACACCGATATCGATGTTGTATTTGCTGGAATATGAGTCCCCCACTCTGACCACCATTGATCTTTCAATCAAGAAGCTACGCAACCAGTCCAGGAATGATCCTCTGAATCCTAAGTTATATAACTTACTCATTATGAATGGAATAGACAAACAGTCAAATGCACGTGATAGATCGAAGAACAGACCCGCGACACATAGACCATCATCCAACCATCCATAAGTACTCTCAATAAATGAGACTGCGGCCGTCTCAGTTGAGCAACCGATTCTGAAACCGTGTTGACAATTTTTAATAATGTTGAACTTATCCAAATAATCCACCATACGCTTTAATGCCACTTTTTCAATAATTTTGGAAACAGTACTCAGGATGGAAATTGGTCTGTAATTAATTATTTCAGTCAATTCATTCCGTTTGTGTACAGGAATAACAGTGCTCATCTTGAGTGAAGAAGGAAAGATGCCAGATGATATTGAAAGATTTATTAGGTGAGCAAGATGACTTCCAATGCATACAGCAGAGACTTTCAATATTCGTGAAGAAATACCGTCAGTGCCTGTGCTCTTTTTATTCTTCAGTGACCTTATGACGCTTATGACTTCCGCCGTGTCAACAGGATAGAAGTAAAAGCTATGTGGTATCATCCTAGAGGCTGTGCAGATGGTAGATATACTATTTCCATAGTGTTGCCGAAGGCTGACAGCGGTAATATTCGAGAAATATTCAGCAAAGGCTGTAGCTATTGTAGGCGATTCGGTGCAAAGGACTCCCCGTATATTAATCGACATAATATGATTTATTTTCTTCCTACCAGTTTCTTGATTCACAATACTCCAGACACTTTTGTTTCGGTTGCCTGAGTGTTCGATTACATTTGCATAAAAGTTGAATTTAGTTGTTTTCAATAGACTATTATAATACTTCTTGAATTCTTTATAAATTCTAAGAGAATCTACAGACTTAAATTGAGAATGAAACCAATGTAAATCCTTCAAATGAAGGCTTGCCTGCCTAACTTCTGGTGTTACCCAGTTTTTGCTATTTGAGATTATTCGCCTGGCTGGAAAATGCCGGTCAATCAAAAGAGCTATAGCATCCATGAACAACCGAAAGCATGAATCCACATTACTGTTCCGATAAATTTCATCAAAGCAGACCGCAGAGAGAGATGTCATGTAATCTTCCATTCTATCTTCAGAAATGAACCTGACATATTTATTATTTGCCAGTTGGAGGCATGGAAGATCTACTGGAAGCTTAAAGTCTAATATTATGACCTTATGATCGCTGAGGCCTGCTTCGATTACTTTTGAACCATAAAATTCCTGGGCAACATTGGTTAAGATGTAATCAACTTTAGAGGATGATGTCCTTCCAGAAACATTGGTGAATATTCTAGTCGCTTCTTGCGATGTTACATGTAAACTGAAACTGTCTAGTACATCAAATAGTAATTTCCTCATATTACAACCCGGTTCCAGATAATCAACATTGATATCACCACAAACGAATAAGTGGTCCACTAACCTACTACAGAATTGTAAAACATCAGTGAATTTTCCCAGAAACTTCTCAAAATTCCCGGTTGGAGGCCTATAAATACTGATAACCCCTATTTTGATACCCTCACACAGCACTTTCGCGCCACAAACTTCAAAATGCATTTCCTCTGAAAATTTGGAAACAGGCAATTTCCTCACTTGAATGTCACATTTCACATACAACACTGTACCACCGTGACTCCTGCTAGGACGACAGAAAAAATCAGCCTGCCGATATCCTGGAAGCACCATCAGCCCAATGTTCTCATGTTTACACCAGTGCTCAGCGACACTTATGATATCCGCAGATTCCTCCGAGAGAAACACCTCAAGATTGTTTAATTTATTGGTAACACACTGGATGTTCATTTGCACTATTTTTAGCTGGACTTTTCGGGAAACCTCATTAGACTTTCCTCGTTTCATGCTTGGGTCGGATGTGGTCCTCGTTGCCGAAAAAAGTGATGTACGTTCACATTCTTCGGCCAACAAGATGCATCCATTGCTTTTTCAATTTGGCTCCTTGGTATTAATACCTTGAAGGATGCGTAACTCTCTGGATATTTTGATTTTAATGCTTCACATTTAACATCCGTGAAAATTGGTTTCAGGAAAGCCAAAAGTTCTTCAGGTGTTGTCCCCGGTTTCAAATTCGTTACATGAAGGGGCTTATATTTTTCAATTCCTATGATGTTAGATGATCCCGAATAGTTGCCAACCACCAAAGCCTTTCGGGAAGTTCTTTTGTTCCTTTTATGGGACACAGTCTGCCAACTTGTGTTCGATGGTGATTCATTCATCCTCTGATGTTGTACGGAAGTGTCCTGTTTACTAATTGGATCCACTATTTTGCTTAAAGCATCATTCACGACAGATAATGTAATCTTTGGTTTAATTATTTCAGGCTTATTGAATGTAACTTTCCTACCATCATTTACTACCACATTTTTGGGTTCACTGGCATACGTGGGAGTAGCTGATTTTATCGTGCTCTGCGTATGTTCCTTCTTGTTGCTATTATGTGTTGATAAATTCTCTCGTATGTTTACTCTATTTTTTAATACCGATATCTCATTTTCTAAATATGCGATTTTATCTTTCAATAGTGACGAATTTTCAATTAGAATCGAGTTTTTGAACTCTAATTCTTGGATTATTTTTAGAAGAAGATCCTGACATGTAGACTCACCAGAGATTTGCAAGTTTTCAGACTCCGGTTCACCTGTTAAATTCGCGGTGTTATTTTGACCTGGTAATGAAGAAATCAAATTTTCACCACAACATTTTTTCAATCTTGAACCGCATCTTGGATGATAAACCCCGTGACACTGGTTGCATTTAAAACCAACTTTCATTAAAGATTGTTTACACGAACCACATTTAAGCGATTCGATTTGAAGAGCATCGCTCATACCAACCTTCTTGTTCGCTGACATATTGTAGTACTATTAGTAGTAGTACTATTGTAATACTATCATTACTCTGCAAAGGGATGCATTGCATTAGTAAAGAACACAGTCATAGGCCTTTAACCTTAGCACACTTATAGGGCGATGCGATTCCACTTCGCTCAATGGGCTAATGATTGCATGGCTAAATAAGAGCATTTTCTCAGAAAAATTATCCTTAGCGATGAAGCTTATCGGAAGTCTATTTTTTGTGAGGATTCGTTAAGGATAAGTATTACACTAAATATCTAGAAAAGAGTGAAACAACAAATCGAAGTTGCCATTCATGAGATTGACCCCCAAACATTCGACAACGTACTGAAAAATTGGGTTGATCGAACGAGGTACTGTAGTCAGTCGTGGGGGTCATTTGAATGATCTTCTCATTCGTAAATGTCAAGGTTCAAACTTTCTAATAAACTCATAATTTTGGAAAAATATTAATAGGTATTTTATTTATAGCCAAGTTATTCATAGTCAAATGTAATTTGTCAATTTCAAATGGTCCAGCCCTTACATACATTATCTGAAGATTTCAAATTTCTGCTTTCTATTAATTCTATTCTAATAATGTCGCAACTAGAAAAAAAAAACAGGTAGAACATTTGTATAGAAAAGGTTTTTGAAACGTTAAAAGAGAAAAATTCGAACATGAATAACTGCGACATCATTGCAGTGATTTTGCTCATTGACGAACAAAGTCGAGATATTCAGGCCCCAAAACCTACCTTGAAAGTTTAAAATCGCTATCTCTTTCCGTTAGAAAGTTAAAGCATTTAAGGTAACCCCCAACGATGATCGGCCCACAATTTTTTCTCAACTTCTAATTATACGATCCTCATGAAAATTCGCACGAACCTGTGGTTTATTATTCTACTTCTAAATGACGAAAATGATTATTCATTCATCTCGATAACGATAATCTCTCACAGATAAGCTCTGTGAAAGAAAATTTCTGACCTTGATCCATACTTCAATACGAATTAAATTTTTTAATCTCCAGGAGTACAAAACATCTCAAAGAATTGAGTGGCTCAAAAGTTATACATACATAGTCATAAGGTGTGAGATGCCTTGCTGAACAAATTACAATTTTTCGAATTGTGTTCCTTCTAAGTTTTCCCACTTTTGGACCTACCTTCGTATACAAATTCTTAAAGTTCAAGGTAAGCAAATTTCGAATGTGGTTTTAACAATATTATTATGGGTAATCACTACGCATATTTTCATCGATAATACATTGTTGAGGCAGCATTTGATATCTAAATTAACCGGTCTATTTATCAGGGTCAAATTTCGATTTTCAGAATAATCGGATAGAATTCAGTGACAGGACATAAAAATACATCTCTAAATTATGACAAATTGTTTTTTACGCGCTATTATTTGGTTGAAATTGTCCGATTATATCGCACTTACGAGTCAGATTCAAAACTGTTCTTTCGTTTATAACTATCGGGTGTTTTTTTAGAGTGATTGAACTTCAAATTGAAATAAAACACATTTAAATCAAGATTGAAGCCAATTTTTTTTATTTGAAAGATAATTTAACGACATTTATGTTTGGAAAATAATTTTCGGCATATGTCTACCACGACTAGCTCTGAGGAACCGCATTCGACCAGACCAATTTTCGGACCAATTTTTCGAGTAATTCAGGCCTTATTTCATCAATACCACGAGTTATGTTGGCTTCCAAACGTCAAATGTTTCTGGTTTATCAGCATAAATCAATAACTTGACATAACCCCAAAGAAAATAATCCAGTGGAGTTATATCGCATGATCTTGGAGGCCAATTAATTGGACCATTACTCGAAATAATGTTATCGCCAAATCTTTCTTTCAATAAATCAATTGTTACGTTAGCAGCATGAGGTGGAGGAACATCTTGTTGGAACTAAAACACTTCTGGGTCGATACCATTCAAATTTTGAAACAAATAATCATTGATCATCGATCTGTAACGAGCACCATTCACTGTAACATTAGCTCCAGCATAGTTTTCAAAGAAATATGGACCGATGATGCCTCTATAAATTTCACGAAGTGCTCTAGAAGTTTGGCGAATAGAACACTGATTTTGAAAATCTATTTCAACAATTTGTAAACGTTGTGGCGGTGTGAGTCTTTCCATGATAATTTGTCAATGCTTACTGAACAAAAATGTCAAAACTACAAGACTTCTACCTTCTGTCAAATCACAGTTATCCCTATCGGAAATTCTATCACTCTAAAAAAAAACACCCGATAGTAAAAATGGAGCAAGACAGACAAACATTATACATAACTATTTACTACAGTATTCTTTTAACTCACAAATATTATACGGTTCAAAATTCAAAACTAGGACATGAAGACCTTTCTTAAATTTGAAAGTTTTCTTAATTGTATTGGCAATATATTGAATAACCTTACTGCCATGCATTCAACATTCGGATCGTAGAAGAAGGGGAGATCTGATAACCACCTATCGAGCACTTCACTCCCTCTTCGGTACGGATATGTCTTACCTCTTTCCACTTAACCATTATCGAGCCTTAAGAGGACACCGTTTAAAGCTTGCCAAGGAGAACTTCAGGACGACACCGAGGAGCCAGTTTCTTCACAACAGAGTGTTCGAGGCGTGGAATCGACTCCCTGCTGAAGTTGTGTCATCGCCATCGGTGAATTCTTTCAAGAACGCTCTGGATGGATGGTCTACACGGGTTCAATAATTAATTCAATTACATTGCATTCACCACTCAAATGTTTCACTTCTAGAGTACTTTCTCAGTTTCATTTTATTTTTTTTTTTGAGTTTATAGGTTTACCTTTACTCTTATCACTTATGTAATAATAATAATAATAATAATTCTTTTCTCTCAGCTGGCTTGCGTGAGCTGTCACCATGAAAGGAAACATTCTCCTGGTGGTGTTTGAATTTTTAAAAGGCTCAAGATACTGATTGTGTTTGCTGAAAAAAACTAAAAGTCTATATACATATAATCCGCAGACTGTAAGAATATTGAATTGTATCAGTCCTTACTTGGTGAAAACCCATATTAAATAATTTGAAATAAGGTTATTCTGATTTTCACAAATTCACAAATTTGTGAAAATCAGAATAACCTTATTTCAAATTATGTAAGAATATTGTTGGTTGTAAAGGAACCCCTGCACGATTCTCCATATCCAAGATGTAACATAATTCTCAGTGCCCGCTTTTGAACAACAAACAAATTATTCATGTACGAAGAATTTCCCCAGAATATTATCCCATAAGATAGAATTGATTGAAAATTTTCAAAAAACAACTCGAAACCAACCTGATTTCTTAGCATGAAAAACAGGTAACAGGTAGAATTTAGTCTTCCTCTAAGTTGTTCTATATGAGGTCCCCACTTCACATTTTCATCTATTACAATCCCCAAAAAACAATGCTATCCTTGACCATGACATTACTACCTGAGATGCTAATTGATAGAGAGTATTGTAGCTTAGATTTTTCGTTGTAGAAAAACCTACACTGTGTCTGTGTTCAAAATGATATTGTTGTTGCAAACCATTTTTTTTTACAGATGTCAGCAAATTATTTGAGTCTTCAATGGCGGTTGAGATATTTTTTAATTTTAGCAGATAGTTGGTGTCATCCGCAAACATATCCATTGAGTGTTTCATTGAAATTCTAGCCTTCGGTAACCGGTTGATGTAAACAATAAACAATATAGGTCCTGGTATACTTCCCTGCGGCACACCCATAGTAGTCTCTCTCTCGTTCGATTTCAATAGTTCACCTCCATAACAACCATCTGTTTCCTGGATGACAAAAAGCTCTCTATCAATTTTAAATGATTGTCCTTTACTCCACATTCATCCAGAACTTCGAGTAGTCTACCGTGATCTACACAGTCGAAGGCCTTCGACAGATCCAAAAATAAGCCCAAAGGTACTTCAACTTGTTCAATGGTAACTGAAACATCCTTAATCAGTTCATAAACCGCAGTTTCAATGTTTCTGTATTTTACGCCATGCCATGCTCACGTGGTGAAATAACGTCAAATTCGTGAAAAAAATCAGTAATCGGTTAGTCAAATTTTTTTCCAAGACTTTGGAGAATGAAGTTAATTGGTCTGGATCCCCAATAGGACCTTTATTGTACAGCGGTTTTACAATGGCAATCTTCAGTTGATCGGCAAAGATGCCCCCCCTCTAAAAGAATGATTAATTATAAAACAGAGGGATGGAACAATGAAATCAATTCAATATTTGATCATTTTCATAGGTATGTCATCATAACTACAGAACATTTTATTCTTTAAAGACTTGACGGTTTTCAGTACTTCTTGGTGTGTAACCTCAAACATTAAAATGACTTTTTTAAGTCCATCCATACTGGATGTTTTATTCATTTAATTCAAATATTTTAATATTTACAGATATATTCTGTTAGCCTTCTACATATTTAATTTCAGAAAATTATATTTAATATTATAACTTCAGGAATTCAATTAATGTCATATAAGTACTACTTATATCAAACGACATATAAAATGAACATTCATTATAAGACATATAACGAAATCCAATAAATATAAATTGTAACAAAAATCCTATAAATTAAATATTTTGAGTAGACAAAATTTTGTTTCTGCTCATCTCTATTATGAAAACAGATATCTTTCAAAAATGTTTAACATAATCTTAAGAATTTCATCATGAAACTATCTTACTTAGAATAATCAATATTATTGGATATCTAACTAAGTTACGTTTTAGAGAATCTCAAGATATGTAAAAACATTACTAAAAAACAAGTTTCAGGAGAGACTTTGCTTCGTCAGTATTCAATTAAATTCATATTCAATAAAATATAACATCAATCAACAAAAAATATTTTCTCACCTTTAAAAATTCAGAAATCTTCTTGGTAAATGAATACTGAAAATTTAAATGGAGTGTAATGTTAACTCGAAATAAATATTTCAGTGGTTTATAGTCCGATCAATTTAGACATTCGAAGTTACATAAATTCCCACCAAGCTGAAAATCGTAGGATTGTTTAAAATATCATTAAAAACAAAATTTGAAAGTTTCCAACTTTCCCCTGTAAGAAAAAAAATTTATTCAAGGTCAAAGGTCAAAAAAATTAGTTTTTCCCGATTTTCAGCAAAACGGTACGTTTTATCATTAAAATACTTCAGACAAAAATTGTAGATCATAAAATTATCAACAAAAAATTTACTAATACTTTTTTCTACGAGCCACCATTTTTGAGATATAACGATTCAAAAAGTTGTAAAAGTTGTAATCGTCATAATATGCACACGTTTCCTCGCCACCTATGAGGTAGTGTACTTAGCCCGTCTTTTAAACGTGGTTTCCCCAGTAGGCCTATTCCACGGGTCAGTTTTGAACCTGTTTAATTTGGAACTATTGAAAAATAATGGATATTAGCAGAGATTGAAAAGATAAAAGCAATTTAAGTTAAAAAAAAAGTAGTGAGATTTAATCGTCCGAGTCGTAATTTTCAAAATCTTCTTCTTGTTCTTCTTCTTGATCTTCTTGTTTTTGTTCGTCTTGTTCTTGTTCTTCCTGTTCTTCTTCATCTTCATCCTGAGTATATGTAAACTGCGTTAATAGAGATGTATCGCATGTTTCCTCGTTGGAATCAAACTGATCCTCTACTGTTGGTGATTCAATATTAGAGCACAACCGGCCTTGAATATATGTACATGCCTGAGAACAGAACAGTCTGATTTTTTTGCAACCACATTTAGCACTGCATCCCTTTTTGCAGTTTCAAAAAACCGAGTTCAGAAGTTTTTCCGTTGCAGGTGGAAGTAAAGTGTGCACTGGTTCTAATGAAATGTTGACCAACTTCCAACCCCAGTCTGTAGGATCTAGCTGATAACCAAGCCACACTTGAACTTGTTAATATACCCTAAAAAGATGTTGATGAGCAGCAACTGAGGTTGGAGGAAGACAAGCTAATTGTACTTGTTTTATACTTTTGATGTTTTTAACGAAACATGCATATCTATACTTATCTTAGCAGGTAGTTTTTTTAGAAGCTCCGTACATAGAAAGGAGAAAGCGAATGCCGTTAGTAATAATTTCTTGTCGAAAAGAATTACTATTTTTAAAAACTTCAGCACATTCAATTAAATTTTGTTTCTCAAATAGTTTGAAAACTGTTATTTTACCCCTCCTGTAATATTGAATCACCAACAGTGCAGGATCCGTTTGATTCCAACGAGGCAACCTGCGATACATCGCTATTAACACAGTTTACATGCACTCAGGATGAAGATGAAGAAGAACAAGATGAAGAAGAATAAGAACAAGATGAGCAAGAATAAGAAGATCAAGAAGAAGAACAAGAAGAAGATTTTGAAAGTTACGACTCGGGCGATTAAATTTCACTACTTTTTTTTTTAACTTAAATTGCTTTTATCTTTTCAATCTCTGCTAATATTCATTATTTTTCAATAGTTTCAAATTAAACAGGTTCAAAACTGATCGTGGAATAGGCCTACTGGGGAAACCACGTTAAAAAAACGTGCTAAGTACACTACCTCATAGGTGGCGAGGAAACGTGTGCATATTATGACGATTACAACTTTTACAACTTTTTGAATCGTTATATCTCAAAAACAGTGGCTCGTAGAAAAAAAGAATTAGTAAATTTTTTGTTGATAATTTTATGATCTACAATTTTTGTCTGAAGTATTTTAATGATAAAACTTACAGTTTTGCTGAAAATCGCGAAAAACTCATTTTTTTGACCTTTGACCTTGAATAAAATTTTTTCCTTATAGGGGAAAGATGGGGAACTTTCAAATTTTGTTTTTAATGATATTTTGAACAATCTCATCGATTTTAAGCTTGATGGGAATTTATGTAACTTTTACTCTTAATTTTGGTCTAATTTGACCGGACTATTACCGCTGATCTTCAAGACTGAAAGGCAATTTAACGGCCTCTGTAATAGCACAAGGACCATCTGTATAAAGAATGTAAAGGAAACCAAATAATTATATATTATGAATAAAATAAAATAGATGGAGATTAATACTCGATAGAAGGTATATTTAAAGTATTTAAATATTTTCATATTTACAGATATATTCTGTTAGCCTTCTGCATATTTAATTTCAAAAAATTATATGTAATATTATAACTTCAGGAATTAAATTAATGTCATATAAGTACTACTTATATCAAACGACTTATAAAATAAATATTCATTATAAGACATCCAAATGATAACAAAATCCAATAAATATAAATTCTTAACAGAAATCCTATAATTTAAATATTTTGAGTAGATAGAATTTTGTTTCTGATCATCCCTCTTATGAAAACAGATATCTTTCAGAAATGTTTAACACAATCTTAAGAATTTCATCATAAAACTATCTAACTCAGAATATTCAATAATATTGGATATCTTACTAAGTTACTTTTAGAAAATCTCAAGATATTTAAAAACATTACTAAAAAACAAGTTTTAAGAGAGACTTTGCTTAGTTAGTACTCAACTATATTCATATTCAATAAAATATAACATAGTATAACGGAATTTTTAAAGGTGAGAAAATATTTTTTGTTAATTGATGTTATATTTTATTGAATATGATTGAGTACTGACGAAGCAAAGTCTCTCTGAAAACTTATGTTTTAGTAATGTTTTTACATATCTTGAGATTTTCTAAAAAGTAACTCAGTTAGATATCCAATAATATTGAATATTCTAAGTAAAATAGTTTTATGATGAAATTCTTAAGATTATGGAATGAAATAAGGAATTACTTTGTTTTCTATCACTTCTTAAAAAGTGTTAGAAAACAAAGTAATTCCTTATTTCATTCCATTAAAATGAACTATCACAAAGTAACGGACTACTCCATCCAATATCTTAAGATTATGTTAAACATTTTTGAAAGATATCTGTTTTCATAAGAGGGATGAGCAGTTTTAGTCAGTTCAGAAGGAAAATTTACGAAAAAATTATTGAATGCGTCAGGCAGTAATGAAGAATCATCTCGATTACAGGGGATGTCTGATAAAATCTTGCTCTTCGTCAGATAATTTATCACCTTCCAGGAGGCCTTAAACTTGTTTTTAGAGTTCCTTATGATGCAACTAAAATGTTCTATCTTTGCTCTGGACAATAGGAGGCCATATTGTTCTTAGTGGAGCTATATGTGGCCTTGAAATAAGTTCTAGGGAATGATATAATATGGAGAATGTCAAGCTGTTTCCTAAATTTAATCAATTCAGGTGTAAGTTTGAACTTTCTATTTGATGACGGGATCTTGATGTTGGCTTTAGGGGAGCATCGTTCAAATGTCTCTGAAAATCCCTCATAAAATATATTCCAGAGTTGATTAGGGTCGCCTGTAAGAGTAAAGATATCATATATTCTACCTGTTTTCTTTTTTTTAGTTGGGACATTATTTCATGAATTGTATGCCTGTTGACAATCAACAATATTTGACAAATAGTGTTGCCACACAACTTTGGTCATAGCCGACTTTGTGTATAATCTATTTTATACATTACGTTTGTCTTATAATGTTACAAAAAAAAGTATATTGAAATTATGAAAAATAATAAATTCCGGATACTTTCTAGACGGACTACATATTAGTTGAGTGGGAATTAATCCAGCTATTATCTGTAAGTTATAATATGTCTCCTCGTTTCAGCAAATTCAAGTTTCTAGCTTCTTCCACAACAAAGTTGGCATAGTACATAGCTGTGCCGCCTGCTTAGGCGGATAGTGTTGTGCCTCCAAAAAGATTGAGCATAACTTTTTTTAAATTTGTAATCGAATTCAATCGTTTTAAATCTTTTTTAAATCAAAATATACTGAATAGAAACATTCAAATGAATCTTTCACAAATTAACCAACTCAACGCTAGTCTCTACGCCTATGAGTGAACTAGCGGCTCTTCCTGAAGAAACACAAAGACCCAACATCACCTAGATGAAGCTGGGATACCATTCGCACCGTCTAAGATCGCTGTTTTGCCATTCATAAGGAACGCACCTCCTCGCCGAAGGATGTTAAAGTTCACGCTTATCGCGGCATTATACGGTCAACCGCGATTTTACAAGAAGTGTCGCCTTCGCGTCGAGCGCACATTCCTTTCAACCTAGCGAATTAGCAGAGATCAGCGAGTGCAGTGGCGAAAAAAATCGTGGTGGATTGGGTTCAGCATCTCCGAAGGCAAGGTCAGTGTACTTCCTCGTTTCTTCTCTTGCGTCTACCGCGCTAATTGGACCGGCTATTTTTAAACCGGATATATTTCGTTTTTTTTCCGCGATTGTTGAGGTCCTTGGGCGTTATCTGCGTTTTTGAGGAGGTCGCGAAATTAGCCTGAGATAAAGGATTTCGGAACGTAGCCCCAAAATAGGACGGTTATGCGTATGGAATAATTGGAGTTTGCGGTCAGTTCTAGGTGAAGCATGATTACAATTTTATCCAAACAAAACACTCGGGTCATATCAAAACAAGTTTTCAGGATATACTATGTGCCCCTGTAAAAAATGAAATGAAAACATGTGTTTATAAATGTTGATTAATGTAAAACTGAACTGTCTCGGCCGTTGCGATTTGGTAGTCGATCATAATTGAAAAATGTTCGATTGATTCGGTCTTTACTTGGTGGAAACTCATATTAATAAAAATATATATAAGAGACCGTATTTTAATTTAAGATTTAATTAAAGAATTTAATTAAAGAATATTTTCGCTTCAGTACAGCATTGGTGCACTCAAATTGAGTTACTTTTCAATGTCAGTAAGAGTGAGTGTGTGATTTTTAGAACGATTCAGTCTAAAAATATGTATTCTCAGTCAATTACTCTGGATAAAAATCAGGTTAAATTTTTGTCGTCGACATAATTTCTTGGAGTTTCGTTTGATTGTCACCTAAAATGGAATGATCATGTGAGTCAGGTCATTAAAAAACTCAATAAAGTTTTCTACATGATCAGGGTATTGTCACGGAGAGTGGACATGGAACTTTTAAAAACAGTTCATTATGCAAATTTTGTTTCACTTCTGAGGTACATGGGGTGGAAGCAGTGATATTAATAGATTATTAATACTGCAGAAATACGTCTTTAGGACAATAATGGGATTAAAATATAAAGAATCATGCAGAGGTTATTTTTGAAATCATTTCATGCTAATACTTCCGGGACTATATGTTTCGGAATGTCTGCTATTTGTGAGAAAACATCCCCAATATTGATCTGTTAAATAAATACAACACAAGACGAACTGTTCCATACCACTTTCCGAGGCATTCTTTCACACAAAATATATGTATATCGGGTGTTTTTTTTAGATTAATAGAACATTTGATGGGGATAACTGTGATTTGACAGAAGGTAGAAGCCTTGTTGTTTTGACATTTCTGTTCAGTAAGCATTGACAAATTATCATGGAAAGACTCAAGCCGCAATAACGTGTACAAATTGTTGAAATTCATTTTCAGAATCAGTGTTCTATTCGCCAAACTTATAGAACACTCCCTGAAATTTATGGTTTACATAGTCGTCCATCAGAGCAGCTTATTCGTTGAACTATCGATAGATTTCGGACAACATTTCCTCTACTTGATGCAACAACAACAACAAGACAAAAAACTGTACGTACAGAAGAAAATATCGCTGTTGTAAGTCATAGTGTTAATGATGATCCAGATTATTCTATTCGTCGACGTTCACAACAATTTGGACTCTGTGCATCCACCACATGGAAAATTTTGCGTAAAGATTCATACTGTTTCAAGAACTAAAGCCACTTGACCATAAAAAACGTCGTTTGTTTGCTGATGGGGCCCTAGAACAGCATTGTGTTTAGTGATGAAGCTCATATCTGGTTAAATGGCTATGTAAACAAGCAGAATTGCCGTATATGGAGTGAAAACGATCCTCAAGAAGTTCTGCAGGTTCCATTCGGTCCATATTTCTTTAAAAACGATGCTGGAGCTAATGTTACAGTGAATGGTGCTCATTACAGATCGATGATCAATGATTATTTGTTTCAAATTTTGAATGGTGTCGACCCGGAAGTGTTTTGGTTGCAACAAGATGGTACTACACCTCATGCTGCTACAATTGATTTATTGAAAGAAAGATTTTTTGGCCATAACATTATTTCGAGAAAATGGCCCAAGATCATGCGACAAACTCTATTGTATTATTTTCTTTGGGGTTATGTCAATTCATTGGTTTATACTGATAAACCAGAAACATCTGATAAGGACTTTATGAATAATTCGGAAAATAAGACCAGAGCAACTTGGACTTTAATTAATAACGTGACGAAAAAAAGAAGTGCAACTAATGGTACATTGTTTGAATCATTTCCTGGAAAAGATGAAAAAAAAAACTATTAGATGAAAGGAATAATTTCTTCCTGCAATCTAATATTTTAAACAACGATAAGAACACTGATGTCGCAGAAACATTGAATCATGTGATTCAAGCATATTTCTGAATCCAGTTATAGAGCAAGAAATGTACCATTACATAATTCAGCTTAAAAATAGAAAATCGACAGGATGTGACAAGATACCTGTAGGCTGAAAAAATGTGCACCGATGTTGAC
Source organism: Megalocaria dilatata (assembly GCA_034642435.1). Lineage (NCBI taxonomy): Eukaryota > Metazoa > Arthropoda > Insecta > Coleoptera > Coccinellidae > Megalocaria > Megalocaria dilatata. The sequence continues at coordinate 33,703,135 of CM067861.1, forward strand.
GTTACCCCTAACACATATCTGGTGTTTTTTTCAGAGTGATAGAACTTTATATTGAAATAAAACACATTTAAATTAAGATTGAAGCCAATTTTCTCTTTATTTGAAAGAGAATGTTATGACATTTATGTATTAAAAATATTTTTCGGCATATGTCCACCACGACTAGCTCTGATGAACCGCATTCGACCAGACCAATTTTGGACCACTTTTTCGAGTAAGTCAGGCCTTGTTTCATCAATAACACGAGTAATGTTGGCTTCCAAAGCGTCTATTATATCTGGTTTATCAGCATAAATCAATGACTTGACATAACCCCAAAGAAAATAATCCAGTGGAGTTATGTCGTATGATCTTGGAGGCCTTTTGCTTGTTTACATAGTCGTTCAACCAGAGCTTCATCACTAAACACAATTTAACGATAAAAAAGTGGATCAACTTCAAGCTGTTCTAGGGCAGCAAACAAATGACCTTATTATAGTCGAGTGGTTTTAGTTCTTGAACCAGTTGGATCTTGTATGGGTGTAGACCAAGATCTTTACGCAAAATTTTCCATGTGGTAGATGCACAGAGTCCAACTTGTTGTGAATGTCGACGCTGACAAATTTGGATCATCATAAAAATTTTATTCAAAAAACTTTAAGAATTAAATTAATGTCTCATGAGCACCGCTCATATTTAAAGACGTATACAATCAAAACTCAATATACAATATCAAATGGACGAAAAGGCTTTCTACTTGATAGAAGGATATAACAAAATTTGAATATCAAAACAGAATAAATCTGTCAGTTTTCTACAATTTTAATTAAAAAAAAAATTCATTCAAACTTTCAGAATTAAATTAATATCTCATGAGCACCGCTCATATTTAATAGACGTATACAATCAAAACTCAATATACAATATCAAATGGAATAAATAAACCAACAAATATAAATTGTCAATTAAAATTAACAAATAAATATTCGAAGGAGACAAAATTTTGTTTCGGATCTTACCATTATGAACACCAATTCCTTTTCAAAAACATAAAACACAATTTAGGTTTATATTTGAATATTCAAATAAGTTAATTAAAAAATCTCTCAAACATGCACTATATCTTCAAAAAACAATTAGACTTTCGATAATCTCTTCATCGGTCCTAAATCATATTTAAAAAATCAAAATCAACTAACAGACAGTACATCTTACCTCAGAGTGGTAACTGGATCATTGCTTAAACAGACTTTCTTTAAAAATCAAGATATTCTATGTTCGTCACAAAAATCACGGCTATAAAATATTATAAGGTTTTCTTTAAACCATTGACATTCCATAATGAGATTTTATTCAAGCCTGAATATAATTATATATTATGTACAAAATAAAATAGGAAAAGGATTTTTACTTGATAGAAGGATATAACAAAATTTGAATATCAAAACAGATTTAATCTGTCAGTCTTCTACAATTTTAATTTCAAAAAAATGTTATTCAAAAAACTTTTGGAATTAACTTAATGCCTCATGACTACCGCTCATATTTAATAGACGTATACTATCAAAACTCAATATACCTTATAATTTTCTGTGATTTTTGTGACGAACATAGAACATCTCGATTTTTAAAGTTAGTCTGTTTAAGCAATGATCCGTTTACCACTCTGTTTGTTAGTTCATTTTGATTTTTTAAATATGATTTATGGCCGATGAAGAGATTATCGGAAGTGTAATTGTTTTTTGAAGATATAGTGCATGTTTTGAGAGATTTTTGAATTAACTTGTTTGAATATTTAAATATATTGAATTTTTTAAATAAATTATATTTTTTGAGAAGTCGTTAAATTGTGTTTTATGTTTTTGAAAAGGAATTGGTGTTCATAATGGTAAGATCCGAAACAAAATTTTGTCTTCTTCGAATATTTATTTGTTAATTTTAATTAACAATTTATAATTGTTGGTTTATTTATTCCATTTGATATTGTATATTGAGTTTTGATTATATACGTCTATTAAATATGAGCGGTGCTCATGGGATATTAATTTAATTCTGAAAGTTTTAATGAATTTTTTTTTTAATTAAAATTGTAGAAGACTGACAGATTTAATCTGTTTTGATATTCAAATTTTGTTATATCCTTCTATCAAGTAGAAAGCTTTTTCGTATTTTATTTTCAACCATAAATTTCACGAAGTGTTCTAGAAGTTTGGCGAATAGAACACTGATTTTGAAAATATATTTCATCAATTTGTAAACGTTGTTGCGGCGTGAATCTTTCCATGATAATTTGTCAATGCTTACTGAACAGAAATGTCAAAACAACATGGCTTCTTCCTTTTGTCAAATCACAGTTATCCCCATCGAAATTTCTATCACTCTAAAAAAAAACACCCGATATAATAAATCAAATGTTTCAATACGGAAAATATCCACAAGCCCTCAAACAAGGCTGGGTTAAACCGATTCACAAGTACGGAGAAAAAGACAATTTCAATAACTACCGTCCAATATCTCTACTCTCAAATGTTAATAAAATATTTGAAAGAATAATTTTTGATAGAGAAATTAAGATTTTTGAGAAGAATAACATATAAGTCGAACAATAATGTGGACTTAGAAAAGGCTAATCGACCATAGATGTATTATATCGAGTTATATCGAGCAAGCAAATAATATCAAAATCTGTTGAAGCTGAAAGAGTCTTCATCATACAAAAAGAATGTTTGAGAAATGTCTTTGAACTAAAATATGGCGAATCATGTAGAGAGAGATATATTTAGGAATAATAATGTATTAACACTATACTGCCTGTATATATATACGAGTGTATTATGTATGTAATCAATAACTTCACTAAATTTGAAATGTTAATGCTTGATCATGCTTATAATACCAGAGGAAAAATTCATTTTATTTCAGAAAAAACAAATTATGCCCACATACAGAGGAACGTTGTTCATATTTTAGTAAAAATTTGGAACAAATTACCACAAACATTCAAAACAAGGCCTAAAATTATACAAAAGAGAAAAAATTTTTATATAAAAAAGGCCTACTACAGTATGAGAGAGTTTATGGCTGAGAAAGACTTTGCTGAACTTTAATATTTAATGAAATAATAAGAAGCGGATTTTTCTTGATAGAAGGATAATTACAAAATGAATATCAAAACAGGTACATACCTAGTTTAAATTTTCATTCACAGAGTTTCCAGAAATTGTTTGGTAAGATCACAAGTTTATTTATTTTTATTTTATTTGATTTAATTTTTTAAATGTAAAGTTGAACTGACCTTATCTGAATTCTTATTGTTTTTGAGGATGTGCTACATGTTCTTGAGAGTTTTTGAAATTACTTATTTGAATATTTAAACATATTAAACATTTCGAATAAATTGGTTTTGGAGAAATTCTTTAAATTATGTTGTGTATTTTTGAAAAAAAAATTGTTTTCATAAATATAATACCAGAAACTAAACATTTTGTCAAATGTTGGTTACAGGCAAAATATTCGTACCACGCCTGTCTGACGAGTTCAGGTGCGCATGTTTGGAACGAAACATTCAATATTTCTTATTTTTTAATTTTTATATTTAATTAACAATTTATTTTTGTTCAGTTTTTTTTTATTCCATTTGATATTGTATAATAAATTTTGAAATTAAAATTGTAGAAGCCCAACAGATTAAATCTGTTTTGATATTCATTTTTTAATATTTAGGTTATGACTTTTGTGACGTGATCAACATCATTTTTGTGATATTTTCAGATCAAATAATGATTTATTATCATTATGTTTCCATGATATGAATCTTTCGAATATTCTTTCAAAATTTCAAATCCGATCGAGTTCAAACCAAGCATTTAGAAGTGAAATAACGACAAAAAGGCTAATACAAAATTTCGTGAGAATCGTAGGTGATATTTACAAGCGCACAAAAGTTCTCGAATTTTTATTTCGTCCCATTGAGATGAATTGGATTATAAAAGGGAAACAGAGATTTACAGCACCCTATGGGGGTTGAACTACGTTCTGCTTCATAAATCCCTATTGAATACAAGTAAAGTTAATCACATGGTCAAACTGGTATCACATCCCTCTTCGGTATTTTCAATAGAAACCAGAGAAGACAGATTAAACGTAGAGAAAGTGGGGATAAATTCCTGATACATAAAAAGTTTTGTCTGGATGGCAACAAAACCTCAAATATTTTCGAGATTTCATCATGAAAAGTATAAACGTACAGTTTTGAATTGGTATTCGAAAAGAATGAAAACCTAAGGCTTGTGGCTGTGTACTTGCTTATTTATTTTACACTGAGTTCATATTGAATTGAAATCGTGAGTATGTTTACGAATTTTTTGTAGAACTTCAACTGAATGTACTGTATCTGATAAGAACACAGGATGATCAGGATTTCTTAAATATCATACAGATTTATTCAGCTAACCTCACTACAAATTTTAATCTTAATTATATAAAAATTTTTAATACTTCAACTAAATTGAAACTGTTTTTTCTAATATATTTATTTAATTTAATTTCAAAAGGTTTTCGAGAGAAAAATTTCATAAAATTATTTAAATATTTGCAGATATGTTCTGTTCGCCTTCTACATATTTAATTTCAGAAAATTATATTTAATATATCAACTTCAGGAATTAAATTAATGTCATATAAGCACTGCTCATATCAAACGATATATAAAATAAATATTCATAATAAGGCATCCTAATGAGATAACAAAATCCAATAAATATAAATTGTTAAAAAAACATCCTATAAATTAAATATTTTGAGTAGACAAAATTTCGTTTCTGCTCATCCCTCTTATGAAAACAGATATCTTTCAAAAATGTTTAACATAATATTAAAAATATCATCATGAAACTATCTTACTTAGAATATTCAATATCTTTGGATACTTCTAAGTTACTTTTCAAAAAAACTCAAGATATGTAAAAACATTACTAAAAAACAAGTTTTAGGAAAGACTCTGCTTCGTCAGTACTCAATCATATTATTCAATAAAATATAACATCAATCAACAGAAATATTTACTCACCTTTAAAAATTCAGGAAGCGTCTTGGCAAATGAATACTGAACATTCAAATGGAGTCTAATGTTAACTCGAAATAAATAGTTCTGTGGTTTACCATTGATCTTAAAGATTGAAAGGCAATTTAACGGCCTCTGTTATAGCACAAGGACCATCTGTATAAACTATGTTAAGGGAACCAAATAATTATATATTATGAATAAGATAAAATAAATGGAGGTTTATACTTGATAGAAGTTATATAAAATTATTTAAATATTTTCTTATTCACAGATATATTCTGTTAGCCTTCTACATATTCAATTTCAAAAAAGTATATTTAATATTATAACATCAGGAATTAAATTAATCTCATATAAGCACTGCTCGTATCAAACGACATATAAAATAATCATTTATTATAATTTAATTAATATCTCATAAGCACTACTTGAATTCAGTAAACATATAAAATCCAAACTCATTATATGATATCAAATGGAATGAAAAACCCAACAAATATAAATTATCGATTAAAATTAATAAATGAATATTTGAAGAAGACAAATTTCTTTTCTGACCTCATATTTATGAAAACCAAATCTTTTGCAAGAATGCGAAACATAGTTTTAAGAACTTCTCCAAAACCAATTTATTTAAATTATTCAATATATTTAAATATTTATATAAGTTACTTCAAAAATCTCCCAAAATATGTAGGACATCCTCAAAAAACAATTTGAAATCAAATAAGGTCTTCGTCAGTCAAACTTCACATTTAAAAAATAAAATCAATTAACAATAAATAATCTACAAGAAAGACATCGTGGTACCCCTGTTGAACAAACGCTAAAATTAGTGAACTTTCGAAATCCAACGTATTCTATGTTCATCACAATAATCAGCCAAAGCTTGTAAGATATTTTATGGCCTTAGTTGAAACCAAATGACATTTATATAATGAGATTAAAAACCAAAATATATTTATATTTTATATATACAATAAAATAATGAAAAGAGGGTTTTTACTCGATAGAAGGATCATCACAAAATTTAAATTATTTAAATTTCACTTTAAAAAAATTTTATTCAAAAACTTTTAGAATTAAATTAACGTCTCATAAACACTGCTTGAATTTAATAGACATATAAAATCGAAACTCATTATATAATATAAAATAGAATAAAAAAACCAACAAATATAAATTCACAGCTGTATTCTTTTGCCAGATCAAACAATGGAATCATAAACCGCGGGGACTTATTTTTACTCCTAACACAAATCCAAGCTCGAATTTAGTATTTAGATATGAAATAACAGGTATTCGTTAAAAAACTGTCTTATGAAGTTTACTTTTGGCCAAAAATATTAGATATTATTCTTTATCTCGCCAACGGTAACAAACAGATTAATTAAGGAAATATGTGACAAAGTTCTGGAGAAATTTATTTGAAAATCATTTCGAATATTTCTGTAAAAAGTTTGATAACTCAAAAGTAAGAAATATAAAAATTATTTTTTAAAACTGTGTCACTTTTTGGTGAGTTAGAAAAAACAAAACGAATCATCGCAAAGAACAAATAATATAGGAATTGACTAGAAGGAATGGAAATTTATCGATTAGAAAAACTTATCCAAAAATAATAGGTGAGCAATTCACTTATCTCTTGGAAAAAATTACTTTCACAGTGTTTATATTGATTAAAGAAAAACACAATGATATACTCAACAATGGCCTAGATTATTTATACATCTGAGAAGGTATTTTCGCCTGAGACACGTTCATTCCATTCATAAAACTGTATAATAATGAAAATAAACTGGGTGTCAAATGATACGTGTACACACATCGAATTTATAATTTGTATTTCAGGAGGAAATTGGCAAATCTAAGTAGTTTTACTCGTTCTACATTGAAACATTACACTTGAGGTATGAGATTATTTTGTCTATAAAAGCAATAAAAGCTATCTTGTTCGATGATTAATTTTGAATTGATCTAACTTTTTCGACGGTAATTATATGGAATATCTCCTGTGGATATCCTCTAACATCAATTTGTTATTAATGTAAATTCTCAGATAACAAACCTTCGTAATCTAATCAAAAAATTCAATCCTTCCTGAAGTTTTTAGAGTTCACATAAAAAGTTATTACTTTAATTAAATAATACACGTACATGAATAGTTGCGAAAAATAAATAGGTCAAAAAATAGGGTGGTTCTTTCATATAAACTTTATTTTTTTGAGCCCCCCTGCTTAGTTATAGCCCCCTAAGATTGCGTCCGAAAAATAGTTTTTAATTTTTTTCCTGAAAATCAAAAAAATACAAAAATAAAATTAAACCGGCATTTTATGCGGGCGAGAAGGTAGTGTTCTTCTATGATTGCAAGGAGTAGAAAAAACCACCGCTAAACTTTCTTTCACAAGAAACTCTTTTCCACATTCCTATTTTACAATAAGAAAATTAAGTTTTTGAGAAAAACAAAATTTATGAACAGATAATACGCCAGTGCCAAAAGGAAATAAAATAATTCGAAGAAATATGAATTATTAATTGAAATTAATAAATAAATACTTGAAGGATACAAAATTTTGTTTTGTACCTTGTTTCATGAAAAACAAATCCTTTTCCAAAAATGCAAAACATAACATCAAGAACTTCTTCAAAAACAACTTGCTCAAAATAAGTACCTTCAAAATTTTGTAATTATATATAATTATGTTGGTTTCTTTTGATTTTTTTAAATATGATTTAAGATCGATGAAGAGATTATCGGAATTCTAATTGTTTTTTGAAGATATAATGCATGTTTTGAGAGATTTTTTAATTAACTTATTTAAATATATTGAATAATTCAGATAAATTATATTTTCGGATAAGTCCTTAAATTATGTTTTGTATTTTCAAAAAGGAATTGATTTTCATAATGGTAAGATCAGGAACAAAATTTTGTCTCCTTCAAATATTTATTTATTAACTTTAATTGTCAATTTATATATGTTGGTTTATTTATTCCATCTGATATTGCATATTGAGTTTTGATTTTATACGTCTATTAAATATAAGCCGTGCTTATAAGACTTTAATTTAATAAATTTTTTGAATAAAAATTTGTTTTTCAATTAAAATTGTAGGAGACTGACAGATTAAATCTATTTTGATAAAGAAATGAAATAGACTGGGCCTTTTAGAAGCACTGGAAATAAACCGACACCATAAAAAAGAATATTTTGCTAAAGGACCAAACAGATGTTAAAATCTGTAGGAGGTTAACAGAATGAATCTATATGACATTTAAAAATTTGTAATAATCCTTGTATCAAGAAAAAACTTCTTTTTATTATTTTATCTGAATATGCTTAACAGGCATGATTTATTTAGATCTAATTGTTCTTTATGTACTATTCCAATCTTGTTGGATTTATTTATCCCTCTAATAGGTTTAAGGCATAACTTTCATTTTCTATATGTAAAACTTCATAATTATGATTACAGTATGTCCTGTTTCTAACAAATGGTTCGAATAGGTGGAATGTCTTTTGTTATGGAGTAAACTCTCCGAATGTTCACAAATTCTATGTCTGTCGAAAAGTTCTTTCAGTCTGTCCAATGTAAACTTTTGGGCAATCACCGCAGGTTAACTTATAAACTCCCGAATTTCAAACTTGAATAACTGGGAAACCAGTGGACTGATTTTGGACTCTATTATAATAAGAATAAAAATTTGTGAAAATCAGAATAACCTCATTTAATATTATGTAATATGGATTTTCATCAAGTGATGACTGATTTAATTAAACATAAAATCACTGATGATATTTGGTCATCCGAATTTCTTAGAGTTACTTTACACAGGTGTTTCTGAATTAATGCGGAAAATGTTAATAATTTTTTGTTCTGAGCACCTTCCAATCCAATTAGTTACCCTTACAAATGGAGGAAAAGTTTTGTTTGATTGAATATTTTTCTGTGGAATAATTAAGAAGAAAAACATTTATATTTTGCATCAGAACTTTTTGATGCTTCAATTTAATAGGAAACTTTTTCGTTTCTTGTCTCTTTTCCCTAAAATTCCTAGTTGAATTACAAAAACTTCTTGTCGTTATTTCACATCTACATGATAAATTTATTTCTCGGTCGTAAGACTGTTTACTATGATCTCGTTAGCACTCAACGCTGCTCTGCTAACAATTTTTTTGAGATCTTTTGAATAATCGGAATATTCTCACGGAATTTATTACTAAGAATCTACCTCCTAAACACCAAATGTAATATCAATCACATTTGAAGTCTCGAAAATTTTGGAAAAAATAAAAAAGAATTTCAAACTTGAATAACTGGGGAACCCTTGAACTGATTTTGGACTCAAATCCAATCCACCACGCTACAGGTGAATTCTACCAGAATAGTTATTGGCTATTTGAGGAAGGCCTCTTTTCCAAGTGACTACCAAGCAGTCTCCACAGTCCACCCCTAGAGGTAGAAAGTGTGATAAGGATTACGCCATATCATCGCGCATGGCGAGAACCCCTCCGAAGAGATGAACCCACCAGCTTCCAGTTTGGGCCCCGACTCGAAAGCCAAAAACGTCTGACTGGTAGCAGCGAAGCACTATCCAACCTCTACTGGCTCAGCAGGTCAGTACCCGAGTTGGTTTGAGACGCAACTCACCCGCCGGAGGGAGTTCTTATCCATCCACCCGAACGCAGTCCCATGAACTAAGAGAAACTCAAGATTGACAACTACAATTGATCCTGGTACAAGCACCGTCTAGCGGACTATACGTGTCCTGACTCACCGAACCCATGTGAAGTCATTTGATTGATCCTGGCGTCAAGCACTAATGGCGGAGCTATTTCGTCGAGATCCACAAACCCTAAATTGTTACGCACAGATCCAGGGGCCAGGACAGGCCGGTCGAACCGTCAAGTCCCGTTAAACCCCGAGTCGTTTCATGAGAATATCCTGAAAATGGGGGTCTGCGAACAGATAAATGAAATACCCCCCTAGTCCAGCATGCGGACTTTCAACCACTGCCCCCTCGAGTCCAACACCAATTGGGGTAGCCAGGTGGTACAAGTAACACCTGTGGGCAAGACCACCCCCCCGAGGTAACGCAGTATGCTACATAACGCACTCGGCCATTACACAGAATCCGAAGATTTATACTGCGATAGGGTAGAGTACGCTAGTTTTAAGGGAGAAGCCCTGTGCTGCGACAGACTCCCTTGTCACTGAGTTAATCAACCGGCTCAGCCCTCCATTTCACCTGAGTAAAACTAGGGCCCCATTCGGAGATCTTCCACCATACAGGTCCAGTGACTGGCGCGAAATGGCATTACGTTAGACACCAAGACTTAACCCTCCAATTCGCCGGGACAAATCTAGGGTCCTAGTCAAGAGAGCGCCCCCATCACGTCAATATCTAATGCCTGGGGGGCGTCCACCATGCTACAGCGCCATACATTATCTGTAGTTTAATTACCATAGTGCATAGCCAATATATCATCTGCCTGGGCTTCAAACCCTAGGTTTTACCGCTGATTCGCCTGCAGTTTGGTTCAAGCGTAAATCGCCCCATTTTGTTAATGGCAAATATCAAACTAACATCCTGTCGAAGCAAGAAGGACAGAAGAGTAAGCACTTCTTCAAACTACAAACTCTAGATGGCCCACCGTTTATTTACGAACTGATAGGTCCATAATTTTCCATAATTTCTTCATCACCACCCTTAAAAACTGATTTCATTACAGCCAACTTCAACTGATCAAGAATAACACTAATGTTTGAAGTAGTACGCTGACACAATGCATATCTGCTTTTTCTTTCATCTCAAGCCTAAAACAACCCTTAAAGTTACAAAAAATTTTCAGATGTTTTCTCAAACGGACTTCCTGACGCCAGATAAACTAGTAATTGTCTTGATCGTACTTCTAATGTACTACCTCGACTACAGACCCCCATGGTGGTATCGCAGTAAGAAAAAACCTGAAGGCGTTCCAGGTCCAAGAGCTATACCGGTCTTAGGTACCAATTGGCTCTTCTATGTTGGCTGTTACAACATCCATAAGATCAAAGATTTCTACTACGCGATGTACAACAAATATGGACCAATTTTCAAACAAGAGACGTTTTTCAACTACCCCATATATAGCATATTCGAGAAGAAGGACATCGAGAAGGTCCTGAAGGCTCCAAGCAAGTACCCTATCAGACCACCATCCGATGCAACCATCACCTATAGAGCCTCAAAACCAGATAGATATGCCAGTGCTGGGATAACGAACGAACAAGGTAGGTCTATAGAATTATACAGAGCGAGTCTTCAAGTTGTACATTAACTTCAATCGTAGATTCCTCTCATGAAATGAAGCACTTTTTAGCCATTTTCCAGATTCGTATCAGGTAAAAATTTATGAGCGTTTAATGATTTCACAATCTACTAATATATATTTTTTTTTTTTTTTTTTTTTTATTAAGTTAAGCATCAACCACTAAGGGTTATTAGCTGAAGACGATCGTGGCATGATTTACATAATATCTTACGTTAATTGACACATACAGAATGATTGGTATATTGCACTTTATATTTCACAAAGAATGTCTATGTCGTTGAGGAAACTGAGTAGGTTTTCATGGTTTGATGTTTCACCAAGTATTTGCTTGAGGTCGTTTCCAAGATGATATTTACCCCTCTCGTTATCGTATAGCGGACACTCAATCAAGAAATGTTTTACGCTTAGGTTTTCATCACATACACTACACTTTGGTACATCTTCTTGAGACATTATGTAACTGTGGGTTAACCGTGTATGTCCAAGTCTTAATCGTGAAAGAACCGTTTGAATTTTCCGTTTCGATGGGAATGATTTCCATGGAAGAACGTATGGTTTCACCTCCCTCAGCTTTGATGTAGAGTTGTCCCATTGTGCTTGCCATTTGGATGTAATTTTGTTTCTTAGGATTTCCTTCAGATCTGTGTGGACAATTCCTGTTAGTCTTCTTGCCTGTGTACACGATACAGCTTCTTTGGCTAAACTATCGGCTTTCTCATTTCCTTCTATGCCTACGTGTGATGGTGCCCACATCAGCTGAATTTTTATGTTCTTTTCATGGATGGTGTTGAGTGTGGTTTTAATTCTTATGAGAATTGGATGACTGGGGTAGAGTTGGGACAATGCAGTTATGGCACTCAAGGAATCGGTTATAATGAGACACCGTGGAATGTTTTGTTGGTCGACATATTTTAGGGCTTCATGGATTGCCGTCAGTTCGGCGGTGTAGACTGAAGTAAGGAGAGGGAGTTTGAATTTGGCATTTTTTTGACCTGTTGTGAATGCTGCACCAACGCCAATAATGGAACGAGACGCGTCGGTATAGATAAGCTGATAATTTTGAAAAGGTTCTATGTTCTCTAAGAAAAGTTTTCTTAATATGAATGGATGGATTTCGGATTTTTTCTTGCTGCACAGATTTGTGATGATTGGTGGAAGAGGAATTGTCCATGGGGGTGGGGAATCGATTTCGGACTTATGAATCGTTGTGGGTATTTTGAAATTCAGGTTGGCCTGGGTACGATTCAGCCTTTCATAGAATGGAAGATCAATTCTTTTTCTATGATTGAAAGTTTCTTGAAATCTGGTTGCAAAGACATTCCGATGCGCTGGATTGGATGGATGCGCTGATATCCTTGTGGCATACAGCAGTGTGAGATAACGTCTACGTTCCGTTAGGGATGGTTCTCCAGCTTCACAATTAAGGCTCTCAATGGGACTGGTGTAGTATGCTCCCAATGCTAAACGCATTGCTGTGTTGTGAATTACATCGAGTTCTTTCAGTGTGTTTTTTTGTGCTGAATTGTATACTATGGAGCCGTAGTCGAGCTTAGAGCGAATAAGGGATTTGTATATCATCATTAATGTGAAAAAGTCTGCTCCCCACAACGTATGGGATACGGATTTCATGATATTCAGACCAGCTTGGCATGATTGGCGGAGAGAGTGGATGTGAGATTTCCATGAAAGTTTACAGTCGAATACCATTCCGAGGAAGCGTTTGCTATCTATATACTCAAGAGGTTCATCGTTCAGTTTCAGTACTGGGTGCTGTGTTGTTCTTTTTTTTGGAAAAGTGTACAATTTTTGTTTTATTGGCGGAAAATTGTAATCCTGTTGTGTTTGACCAATCCCCAAGGTTATTCAATACTCTCTGCAAGTAGTTCTGGATCGAAGATGAGTTTTTTCCCCTGGCATAAATTACTAAGTCGTCTGCATACAATTTTGCTTTGACCGGAGATTGACATGACTGTATTAGAGTATTTATCGCTACAAGAAAAAGTGTCGCACTTAAGTTAGAACCTTGTGGAATTCCGTTTTGTTGACGTCTTGGTTCAGATAAGTGACCATCAACCCTAACTTGGAAGTAACGACATTTGAGGAAATTGCTGATGAATTTCAGGATATTGCCATTTATCGACCATCTTTTTAGTGTTCTGAGGATATCAAAGCGCCATACTGAGTCAAAAGCTTTATTTATATCGAAGAAGATTGCAATGCAGTCTTGTTTACAGGCAAATGCTTCATGAATTTCGGATTCTAGTGAAACGAGGTTGTCTAGGGTTGAGCGATCTTTTCGGAAACCACATTGCTCATTAGTGATTAGGTTTTCTTTTTCTAGGTACCAAGTTAATCTTCTGTTCACGATTTTTTCCATAATTTTACACATGCAGCACGTGAGCGAAATCGGTCTGTATGATTCTGGAATATATTTAGGTTTGCCCTGTTTATGTATTGGGATGATGATCGACTAATATATTTCTGCTCTTTGTTTACAAGTTACAACGTATAATTTATTTTAAAGTATTTTAATAGCTAGCTCTATTTCGTTTTATAAGTTACACTTTATGTTTCTTGGTGATGCGACAATAGAAGACAAATATTGAAACACTTGAAGTATAACACGATCACTAGATCCCACAGAAAATTGATATGGTTGAAATGTACGATAACTTGATTAAAAATTAACTTACTTCAAATGAACTGATGACTTTCACATCCTTGATAGGACGTTACGTTGTTTAGATAACCCAAGATACACTTGAATGAAAACGAGGAAACAGTGACGGGCAATTCAGAATGCAAGGTTAAGTAAAAATACAATATTTGGTTAAGGAAGACAGGGTCCCGTACCTGACATATGTATGAGGGCGATGTTGGGCTTTGGGGGAAAAAAGTTAGGGAGAAAAACCTTGACCTCTCTTCAGCTCCCATACATTCGTCAACCCTGTCCTTCCCTTTATTCATAAAATTAAGGTTCCAGAGATCGACAACAATTCAAATATCCTAAAACATAGTTAGTGTGCAAGCAAAGGTACATACAGCAGTCAATTGAGTGAATACATAGATAACATGACAATAAGAACATGTAACAATGATCTTCGAGGTAGTATAACGATGACCCTTTGGTCAGGAATTCCACATTCACACACCTACTATCTAGTTAGATTATTATAATCTGGATGCATAATATCATTGTTCAGGAATGTCTTGTTGAGACATTCTGAAGACACGGAGGTTGTGCTGTCAGTTATTTAACTACCTATTCATTATAATATTTATATCTAATAATATAGTTGTTCGGGATTGCCTTGTTGCGGCATTCTGAAGACAGAGGTTGTTGTGTCAGTATCTAATTGTGGATCCACATTTCATTTGCTCTAAATACTCTGGATTCCCAAACAAAGTACCATTGTTAGCCACCTCTAGATTCAAATAAATGGAATGAAGATAAAAGCGCTTACATGTATGAAATATGTTAAATAGTCAATTTAGATTAAAGTAAACAGTTCGTTTTCAGCTGGAGCATCAATACAGTAAAATCGAGCAATGAATAAAGAACACATGATGCAAATAACACTCACGGTGACCTCGGTTAATTCAATACGATACAAGAACTTTACATATGAGAGCCGCTTAGTCGATTCCTTTTGTGTATATCCTTAACTTTTAATGAACAATGGACCATAACGTCCTATTTCTAACAAAGGAAAACTGGACGCTCTTCATCCAGCGTTCACTCGCCGAAGAACAACAACAACTCTGGACGCTCCTCCCCGGCGTTATGTTTACACACGCACATAAGTTTATGGAGCGACCATAGACTTTTCTTACTCCTTGCATCGACAGTGGCAAGAAAAATAATCGCTTTTTCAGATCTCTAGGTTTCAATTCATAAGGATCCCAACTGCCTTGTTTTTGAATCAGATCCATAGATTTCAAATGAACAAGCACTTCTTGTTGAGTCACCCCCAAAGTAAGTGCAAACTCGTCTTGCGAAAAGCCAAAAAAGGCTTTCCTGAGTGAGCTCTTTCTTCAACGCTGAACTCAACACTTTTGAAGCACCGAAACCATTCTCTACATGACTTGTCAGTTGAAGGTTTGTCACCGTAAACTTCCATAAGCGTACGATGAGCTTGAACTAAACTTTTTTCCAATTAAAACAAAAAATTGAAACTTCCCGCAAATACTGTTTAGTTATCAAAAAATCTGATATTTTCAACAGCGCAGCAGAAAACCTTCTGCGTGAAATTTAAAACAATTCAAACTGGATATCCAGTCTGCCTAAATACGCAGCAATGAGCTGTTAATATTTGAAAATTTAATGCTTTCGAAGGCAACTTAATTAATGTTTACTCCTGATACTTCAGCTGAATCTGGTTGACGGGGATTTTTCGGTTAAAATAAATGAATTAATTAAACACTCACCTACGTCTAGAAAGTATCCGGAATTTATTAGTTTTCTTAATTTTAATATGCTTTTTTTTGTAACATTCTAAGACAAAAGTAATGTATAAGATCGGTTGTGCAGATAGTCAAAGATGCCTGGCAACACTATTTGTGAAATATTGTTGATTGTCAACAGATATACTATTTATGAAACTAGAAAAAGAAAACAGGTAGAAAAGATTTTCGAAACATTAAAAAATTATTGAAATTGACTGAACTGGAAAAAAGTGCGGTAATTTAGACAATAAAGAAGTTAAAAAATGGCAAAGGCCAGTTTCAGGAAGACCGCGTAAGATTCAAGGAAATAATTTGAACGCTTTATTGGCTTTAGGACGACATAATCCGCGCCTGGGGTTTCGTAAATTGGCTAACAGATTTGGAAATCAACGAAATATAGAAGTATGTCCATAAACCGTGTCCGTATGTCACTTGAAAGACAAGGCTACATATCAATGAAACCAAAAGTACAAAAAACTCTATAATGACACCCTTAAAAAAGGAACGAAGGATTGAACGTTTTCAAAAAGATAATTTTAATAATGTCTTTATATCTGATAAGAGTTGTTTCCAACTTGGTGGAAATCACTTAAAAATCCTATCAAAACAACCTGTTATCGTTCAAATTTCCCACCAAAATAATGATTTGGGGAGCAATAACTCAGCGTGGTGCTACGCCTCTCTATATAGTTGATGGTACCATTAATAGAGAAAAGTATTATGGAATTCTAAACGATTTTCTCCTTGAAACGGCGCATGCTTCATATCCAGAGGGGTGGCGTTTTCAACAGGATAATGCAAGATGCCATTCTTCGGCCTATACTTAAGCCTGGATGCAAGAACACCAAGTGACAACCCTTTTATTGCCAGCAGCTTCATCAGATATTAGTCCCATTAAAAACATATGGGGACTAATGAAGATTGAAGTTGAACGAGCAGCGCCTCGAAATGAAGATGATTTCAGTATTACACTCTTGGACTACCATACCCGAAAATTATGAAGGTGATCTGGTTTCGGGTGTACCTCGACGTTTAGTCAAGTTGTATAAGTAAATAAGAAGAATATTTTGTTGAAATTTTCTAATTCAAGAATTAAAAATATATACTGAATAATTACAATTGAGCTTTGTTTCTTCCGGATACTTTCAAGTATCCAGCAATATAATAAAATATATTGTTAATATTCTGAACTCTTTTTCAGGCGAATCTTGGCACTACCTCAGAGCAACCCTAACTCCTTGCCTCATTAGTCCCAAAACAGTGTCGAACTTCATACCCGAAGTCTATAGCTTAGCTGAAGATTGGGTCAGCTATTTAAGAAGACTTAGAGGTCCTGAAATCACGATAAGAGACTTGAGCGATGCTGTAATACCTCTTTGTATTGAAACCACCTGTGATCTTGTTTTAGGAAGACGATTAGGTTACTTGAGCCCGAACCCAATATCTGAAAAATGTCTCAAACTGGTTGAAGCACTGGAAGGTCACTTTATCGGCTTAAGGGACACCCAGTTCAACTTCCCATGGTGGAAATTTTTTTCTACGAGCGCCTACCGTCAGCTAGCTTACTGGGAAAATTACATCTACGAGACGGTATTGGAGATGGTGGCTGAGTATGGAGTCGATAATGACGACGATACTGTATATAACTTACTTCTTAAGACTCACATAGACGAGAGAGAAAAGACTGGCGCAATAATTGATTTTGTATCTGCCGGAATTCACACGCTCAAAAACACCTTAGTGTTTCTTCTGCACACGGTAGCTGAGCATCCCGAAATCCAAGAGAAAATTGGTCAAGATTTGAACTACGCCAAGGCTTGTGTGAACGAGGTTTTCAGGCTTTCGCCTACTGCAACACCTTTAGCCAGAATAATAGAAGAAGACATGGAACTGGGGGGTCACCAAGTCAAAGCAGGAAGTGTAATTCTCTGTCATGGTGATATAGCTTGCAGGAGTAGCGATAACTTCGAAAGACCCAACGAATTTCTCCCTGAGAGGTGGCTGGGCGAAGAGAGATACAAGAGCATAACTGCTGGGACATTTGTAATGATTCCTTTTGGTGCGGGTAAAAGGATATGTCCAGGAAAGAGATTTATTGAGCTTGTTCTCCCGATTTTTCTACAGGAAACTGTGAAAAATTTCTGTTTGACAACCGACCATAAGATGGAGATCGAATTTCAATTCCTGACATCTCCGAAGGGTCCTGTATCAATTTGCGTAAGAGACAGAGACTAAAATTTATTGTAGCGTTGTGTCTCCAGTATTGTTGAGTATCCAGATCAAGGTGAATATTGCAAAGTGAAATCAATTTATTCTACTGATAAATCTGAATGATCTATCCTTTTGTTGGAAATTCATGTAATTCCAACACAAAATATAATTTGATTTGCATGTTTTGTTGAAATTCAGCGTTTCACGAGAATTATTCGAAAGAAAAAGGAATTAAAATGACTGGTTTCGTTCAAATTGTTTCAATTTGCCACTCCAACTTTTTTTCAGCTTGAATGGGGGATACACTGCCACAGCACCATATTCTCCAGATCTGGCGCCTTCGGATTATTATTTTTTTTGGTAATTGCAAAATTTTTTGGACGAACAAACCTATTCATTCAAATGAAGAGGTCAAAAATCACCTGAATCAGTTTTTTGTCAGCAAGACCAAAAATTTTGAGAGCGTGGAATCATGCTACTAGCAGAAAGATGACAAAAGGTATTGGACCAGAATGGCCTATTTATAATTTAATAAAATATTTATTCGTTGTACAAAAATTGTCTCACATTTTCTCAAAAAAAAAAAAACGAAATTACTTTCCGAACAACCCAATACTTTTTAAATTACATGAAATTTGTTTTTTATTGGAACACTATTACTACTTTCTTTGATTTATGTTCTCATATTTAAATATTTTAATATTTACAGATATATTCTGTTAGCCTTCTACATATTTCATTTCGAAAAATTATATTTAATAGTATAACTTCAGGAATTGAATTAATGTCATATAAGTACCACTTATATTAAGCGACATATAAAATAAACATTCACTATAAGACATCCAAATGATATAACAAAATCTAATAAATATAAAGTGTTAAAAAAATATTATAAATTAAATATTTTGAGCAGACAAAATTTTGTTTCTGCTCATCTCTCTTATGAAAACAAATATCTTTCATAAATGTTTAACATAATCTTAAGAATTTCATCATAAAACTATCTTACTTAGAAATTAAATATTATTGGATATCTAAGTTAATTTTTAGAAAATCTCAAGATATGTAAAAACATTACTAAAAAACAAGTTTTAAGATAGACTTTGCTTCGTCAGTACTCAATCGTATTCAATAAAATATAACATCAATGAACAAAACTATTTACTTACCCTTTAACCCAGAAAGCTTCTTGGTAAATGAATACTTAACATTTAAATGGAGTCTAATATGGCTCGAAATAAATAATTCTGTGATTTACCATTGATCTTAAAGATTGAAAGGCAATTTAACGGCCTCTGTTGTAGCACCATCTGTATAAAGAATGTTAAGGAAACCAAATAATTATATATTATGAATGAAATAAAATAAATGGAGGTTTATACTCGATAGAAGGTATATAATTATATATATATATATATATATATATATATATATATAAAAATATAAATATTTTAATATTTACAGATATATTCTGTTAGCCTTCTAAATATTTATTTTCAAAATATTACTTATATTATATGACATTAATTTAATTCCTGAAGTTATAATATTAAATATAATTTTTTGAAATTAAATATATAGAAGGCTAACAGAATATATCTTTAAATATTAAAATATTTAAATAATTTCATATACTCTCTATAAGTATGAACCTCCATTTATTTTATTTTATCCATAATATATAATTATTTGGTTTCCTTAACATTCTTTATACAGATGGTCCTTGTGCTATAACAGAGGCCGTTATTACATTTCAATCTTTAAGATCAATGGTAAACCACAAAATTATTTATTTGGAGCCATATAAGACTTCATTTAAATGATCAGTATTCATTTACCAAGAAGCTTTCTGAATTAAAGGGTAAGTAAATACTTTTGTTGATTGATGTAATATTTCATTGAATACGATTGAGTACTGACGAATCAAAGTCTCTCTTCAAACTTGTTTTTCAGTAATGTTTTTACATATCTTGAGATTTTCTAAAAAGCAACTCAGAATTCCAATAATATTGAATATTCTAAGTAAGATGAAATTTTTAAGCTTATGTTAAACATTTTTGAAAGATATTTGTTTTCATAAGAGGGATAAGCAGAAACACAATTTTGTCTACTCAAAATATTTAATTTATAAGATTTTTGTTAACAATTAATATTTATTGGATTTTGTTATCATTTGGATGTCTTATAATGAATGTTTATTTTATATGTCGTAGAGTCGTACAGAATATATCTGTAAATATTAAAATATTTAAATAAATTTATATACCTTCTATCAAGTATAAACCTCCATTTATTTTATGTTCTCATATGTTTTATTTCATTCATTTTATAATGTATGACAAAAAAGGTAAAAATCCATCTACAGGTATAGCTAGGATATAAAGGGTACTAAGTGGTACTGTTAATATTTTTTTAAATATCGCATTCTCGATATATCGATATTTTTAAATATATCAACATCCTTTAAGGAATAAGCAAATATCGTCAACAGATATAACTTACTGTTAACAACCTCAAATGAAAAAACTCCGTCACTTTTATTTGTTTGAATATCAAAACAGATTTAATCTGTTAGTCTCCTATAATTTTAATTTCAAAAAAATTCTATTCAAAAATTTTTAGAATTAAATTAATGTCATATAGGCACAGCTTATATTTACCAGAAATATAATGAGTGTGGATAGCTCAGCGGGAGAGCATCGGACTCGTGACCGGGAGGTCCAGGGTTCGAATCCTATTCAGGTAGAAAAGAAATTTTCTAGTTGGACGGGTATCTGCCACCATTTCACTGTTGGGTCAAAAATTAACAGTGCTGTGACCTAAAGTGGCGCAAGATCGCAGTAACAAAGCCTACACAGAACACAACTGAACTCCTAACTCGTACAAGCTGAAAAAGCTTCTGAGGGATCTTCACAGAAGATCTAGGAGTATCAGGATAATAATAATAATAATAATAAAATCAAAACTCCATATACAATATCAAATGGAATAAATCACCCAACAAATATAAATTGTCAATTGAAATTAATAAATAAATATTTGAAGGAGACAAAATTTTGCTTCCAAAACAAAATTTTGTAATTTAATTCCATGTTTTTGAATAAATTTATTGAAATTAAAATCATAGGAGGCTAACAAATTAAATCTGTTTTGATATTCAAATTGTAATAATCCTTCTATCAAATAAAATCTCTTCTTATTATTTTATGTTAACTTAATTCTGCTTAGCTTTGAAAATGGGTTGAAACCCGAAACATATACATAGTATGTCAACAACATTAATTAAATTTTCGTGAAACTCAAGCCAAGTGTTTATTTACCTTATCAATGAGTTATGGTATGGTCTTCTCTTATCCAGACGTATCATAAGAAATCGTGGGTGGCCAATACACTGATGAAGCAGTTTTTCCTGTAAGTTGACTAATAATGCCCAAATTTGGATCATTCAGCAAGGGGGAGGCACTAAACTAAATTTATCATGAACGTATAAGCATATATGAGATAAGTCATTCACAGGAGGATTAGGGAATCATAAGAATAGTCACTAAAACTTTATATTGAAGCTACAAAAATGTATAAACATATCACAAAAACAACTGACATCTAAAAACCTAGTGATATAAAACCAAATGAACGCTGAAATTTCTGGGTTGTTATACAAGGCCATTAAAGCTATCGTGTGCAACTTTCCCCAAGAAAATTAATCAGCGTTTTCCTTAATCGTCATCAGTCATTTAAAAATCAAATATTGAGCTTCAATTCAGATTCAAAATACTCCAAATTTAGGTTGACCAACACTTCAGAGTGTTTTTCAAGACTAGAAAACTATAAAAGTGAAAAACAGTTTTAGTCGATGATCATATTGATACGCTTGTACTACTCTACGGAACCTTTCAATGGTGCTTTTCTGTGTCCGATCCTATCAAATATAGGTTACCTACCAGCAAACCAACTTAAATGGCAGTGATCAAACAACACTATTACAATATCAAACTATCAAAGTCTCTCCTTGGTTCTCTACACTTAGAGTCAGCTCTAAAACTTCCCAGACTCGATGTCTTCATCTTGCAGCACTCTCCTCCTCTTGGAACTTTCAATAAAGGTCGATGTATCACATTGAAGACTTATTTCTATTTTGGCTGTGGCGTTAAAGACCTCAAATAGGCGCTAGAAGAGGTCGGCAGTGCTAAGGATGGAGGTAGACTGGTTGCTGCGATGGAATGATCCAACCTCTTAGTTTCGTGTTCCAATAGGAGTGAGTCGAGGGCTGGATCCTGGGAAACGGTTTTTAGGCTGTCGCCCAAGGTTTGGCGCAATTGCGCCATCTCCCTTCCGGCTTGTGTACTACGTAGAACGTACTGTTGTCTCCGTTTTATTTCTTGGTTCAGTTGGTCCCTCAATAAGGTGACCTTAGAAGAGAAAAATCCATGAATGAGTCGATTATTCAGGTTTGAACAATAAGGCTAAATTTCCTTCTGGTGAAACTTTTTTTTCAATCCGAACAATAAACACCTAGTGAAAAACTGCAAGGGCATTCCTAATAGCATTTGAGCTAACATATTTGTTTATTGTTATTGCAAAAAAATTATTATGGTATTAATATCAACCTTGTCGAGCTAAATTTGACAATTTTGAGTAACTTAGTAGTTACCAAATTCAATATATCTGAATTAAATGTTGATTTGTCTTAAACGAAGACTATTATAATATTTTAGGTCAAGATAAAGAACAAAACTCTCTTCCTAAGCAATGATGGTTCAAGGGATTCATTCTCAACTAATTTTACAGTTCTTACTTCCAGAATCTTCTGAGGAAAGCCTCTTCTGTTCAAGTTATACAACCTATTTAATGATTTCTGATAGTGAAAGTTCTCAGTAAGTTCGTAAATATAAAAAAATATTGGTTCAAAAGATAGTTTATGAGATTCTTCGCTAGGTACTTCTGGCACATGAGAAACTAACAACAGGGAGACGAGAAGATAATATAATTTTAAAGTAATATAAGTATTATATATTACTAGATTTTCAAATTTTAATCTAGCGGCGCAATCGGATAAATTCCTTCTCTAGAATCTAATGTAAAATTAGTATGAATATTAACAATGATCCAAAATATGCGATAGAAGCAATAAACTGCGGTACAAAAATCATATACTCCCATTTTATGCCGAAACTGAATATGTCTGATCACCAATATACTCGTTATGTTTTCGATGGAAACAACACTGATTTAAATTAATATGGATGAGGAAGATTCATGAAAAAAATGTTTTTCTTGAATAACCTTGAAGATCCCCTGATGCGTTCACTAGAACTTGGATTCGAAAATAAATGGTTCCGCTACATATTTTACATATAACATATGAATTTCATCAGGATTGCTTCATTAGGTAAGGCCCAGTGTGACAATTTGTGATTGAACATTCATTTTACAGAATTAACGAAGTTGCGTAGTTAGAGGAAAATATTGCAAATGGTACCAGTGACTGTAGCATCAGGATTTTATAAATGTATTGTTAAATATTCGTTTTTGAACTTGTTAGGTATAACTTAGGTTATGTATTAAAATAGAGGATTGAAAAGCAAATTTACTCTAGTTGGACTAACATCAAAAGATAAGAACAACCCTCTGAAAAAAACTCAGCTTCTAGGTGCTAAATAATACCTGATTCTCCAATCTAGCCACCTGCTGCCTATGACTCTGCTCCCTTGCCTCTAACAACCTCTCGGCCTGTAGCTGGGCTGCCCTATACCTCTCGATTTCCGCTCTATCAAACTTGCCGTCTAGACTCGACCGCTGGAGACTCCTGAGTCTGCTCAGCTCCAATTCCTTCTCGGTAAGCTCGGACTCCAACTTCGATATCTTCAGCCTCAACTCTCTGTTCTCCTGTTCATGTTTATCTTTACTGGTTTCGCTATGCTGGCTGTCTATCTGGTACTTTTCTGGATAGTCGTATGATTTGGTCCTTCCTGTTGTTGCTAAAGATTTAGCGGTCGATCTCTCCAAATTACGGTTTTCATTCTCAAGATGTCTCAGCTACAAACAAAAACATGGAACCAAAGAGTTCACAAAGTAAAGAGATTTTCCCCTCACCTTTGTACTAAGACTGTCCACCTTTGCTCTAAATTCGTTCCTTTCCTTCTGTACAGCTTGAAGCTGTCTGTGGAGCTCTTCCTCTTCTTTGCCCCCAACTGCTGGTTCTGCTGGCCACTGGGCCAACCTGAGCTGCGACTCCAAACTGGACCTAACGACCTCATTATTGGCTAGCTCTTGGTTCAATCTGGATACCTGATCTTGCAGTATTTGGTTGTTCCTCCTCAATTCGCCCAGATTTTGTTGAGTTACTTCGAAACGCTCGTTCAGCAGTCGTCTTTCGTTCTCGCAAGTATTCAGAGATTTTTGGGACTAGAAAGACAGAAATGTGAACAATAAATGCAGCTGCTTACTGTGAGAATGACAGAATGATTTTGTGCCTAACACCGAACCTCGGAGAACTCCTCTATTCCGAAATATTCTATTATGAACTACCTGTTTGAGTTTTTCTGAACCCGTCTGTGAATTGGTTGTCGCTTCAAGAAGATCCCGCTGCAACTTCTGTATTTCGCTCTTGATTTCTGACTCGCTGTTCGCGGCTCTCTCCAAAGATAAGTTGAGCTGATCAATCGTTGATTTCAACGACACGCATCTCTCTTCCAAACTAGCAACAGCTCTACTTTGGAAGTCGCATTTTTCTTGTAATTTCTGAAACAAAAGCAGGGTTCAGAAATCTATAAGATTGGAAGGATAGATAAACTTACAAGAATAGCTGCTTCTTTTTCTTGCAACATCATCTGCAGCCTCTGTAGGTCCCCATCAGCCGACATTCTTTGAAGTTCGAGTTTGGTGGAACGGTTCTCCATTCTGGTGAGCTCGTCTTGAAGGCCTCGTTTTTCAGCCTCTAAACGGGATAATGCTATCTTCATTTTTTCTAATTTTTCCTGTAAATTTAATACTTGTCAGTTGTCTCTTCATAATTCAAATAATTACTTTTACCTCATACTGTTGCTTCTCTGCTTGTCCACTACCAACTGAAAGTTCCAAAGATACAATCTTGTCTCGCATCTGTTTAACTTCCACCGTCCTCTTGTTCAAGGCTTCAGTCTGAAAAAATTTTTCTTGAGAAATTGAAGAACTCTAGTGAAAGCTTGATCCAACCTGAGATTGTAATTCAACAGTCTTCTGACCGAGTTTTGTCTCTAAACTTCCTTTTTCTTCTTGAAGACTCCTTAAATTCTGGGTTAATTTAGTCACTTTGTTGTCTCCCTTAGACTGACTGTCACTCACTTCTTTTAGTTGCTTCCTGACATTTTCCACTTGGTTTTTGTAATCATCCTGTAATTTCAATATATCATCCCCATTTGAATGTAACTTCTCATCCTCTTACCCTTTCACGTTCAATGTGAGCCACTTGCTGCATCAGGTTTCGTACTCCTTTCCTAACCACTTCAGGATCAACATCGATGATGCCATCTCTGACATCTTCGTGAGCTATTCAACAGATCGTTTATTAGCGTCATATCAATTTATATTTAAAAACACTCACATCTTGCTGGACTCCATCTTCTAGATGGACTCATTAATCTATAAGGCATGGTCACAGTGCCATCCAGTTGCACACCTGCAATTCTCCTCAAAGTCATAACTACACTGCTGAGTTTTTGTTCGATTTCTCTCTTGTTGGACTCAAGTTGACCTAACTGACCTTCCAAAGATCTCACCTTACCTTCGGATCCTCCCAACTTGGCCTGAAAATCGAAGATGTGATGGACAACACTAACAAAACATTTCGAAAATACTCACCTTGAGTTCTTGAATCTGCTGAGTAGCATCTACCAGACAGACCTCCAGGTTGTGCTTTTGATCTTCAAGTCTTTTCTCTCTGGCTCTACTATCCTCCAAATGAATCAGAAGATCCTGTTCTCTGGCATGCCACTGTTCTTCTAGATGTCCCGTGTGAGCTAAGGCTCTGTTTAGTTCTTGCCTGCAGTGCTCCAAGTTTCTCTCTAATTCCGAGATTTGCTTCCTACACTGATGAACCTCTTGGTGAGATCTTTCGCGTTCTTCTATTTCGTTCAACAACCTAGCCTGTAGTTCTTTTTCTTCTGCCTGTTGCTGAGTTCCTGCAGTTTGGGCTTTTTGAATCTCTCCCTTAAGACTCTGGATGTTGTGATCTGACTGAGATAAGTCTTTTTCTAGGTCTCTGACTTGGTTTTGGAAACGGTTCCTCTCACTTTCGATAGATGATTTCATTTCTTCAAGACCTAGCGAATGATATAGTAGTAAGTGTGACAATTTCGTTTATAAAAAATCACTTACTTGATATTTTTATAGAGTATTCTTCAAGTTGTCTTGCTTGATCTCTCTTCTCGCTTTCAGTTTTCTTGATATGATCCCTTAGTTCTTTGTTGGTTGTATGATACTTTTCTTTTTCGAAAGTGCTGTCAGCTAATTGACGACGCACATCCGTCAGTTCTTTTCTAAGACTCTCCGAATGGTTTTCGACTTCTTTCAGCTTGCGAATCGTTTCATGAAGCTGATCGGTTATGGTACTACATTTATTCTCAGCGAGGTTGAGCTGGATCTTTAGATTTTCCACCTGCAAATTTGAAAAATCGATAAATCTGAATATTTTGCTTTCGAGAACGATAATCTAGAAATATTTCACATCCTTACCTCGCCCAAGGCCACGTCTTTCTCGTGTCTGATCTCCTCTATTCTCTGTTCGAGTTTTATCTTCTCTTCTTCTGTTCTAGATTTGGCCTCTTCGAGTTTCGTCTTGTATTTGTTCAGTTCTTCTTTCAGTTGGTTGATGTTTACCCTGTCTTGTTCTAAACGACTGTTCGCTTCCCTTTTGAACCTTTCTAAGGTCTCTTTTTCACCCTCCAATTCTCTGCGAACTGCCTCGTAACGGTCGTGAAGAGCTTGATGGTCGTGGTGTGCTAAATGGACAAAAAATTACATACTTTCTTTCTTACTTTTTTTTTGAGGAAATCCATTGGACACTTAATTGAATAACACATTCAAAAGTTAAGGGAAAGAGAAATCCACAACTTATTCGGTTGACGGCTGTAGTGATTGGAATCTCGTAAAATATTGATCAATTTCAGATTTATGCTCACTGTCAAGGTGCAATAAACACTAAAAAAAATATTTTGCCGTTTTTTTTTTGGTTCATTCGGTTATGAGTAACAGGGTGTGGGAAATAGAAGTGGGAAGTTTTAATACATACACCATATAATCCGGACCTGGCACCAAACGATTTTCATCTTTTTATCGAATTACGAAACTTCATGAGGGATAAAGAATTGGGATCAAAAGAAGATTGTAAAAATTGATTGCTGGAGTTTTTCGACAATAAAGACCAAGACTTCTATAAGAGGGGTATAATGAAGCTGCCTTTAAAATGGCAACAAATAGTAGAAAAAAACAGTGCATATTTGACCCAAATCGGACGTTAAATAAAGTCCTGAAGTTCACGCAAAAATAATGGATTTTATTCCAACCTATTATGTTAATTTCTATTTATTATTATGAATTGAACAATAGTTGTTTGAAATCACATAAAAACGCTACAATGTAGCGGGACGAGCATGTGTTCAATTCATAATAATAAAAAGACATCAATATATACTCATATGTGTGTTAATTAACTGAATGAAGAAAAATGGTTAGATTAGCAATTTTTTTAGCTTCACGATTCTTAAATAATGAACGAAATATGCTAATGAAAAATTATTATATAGTGTTTCTTCAATTCTATATTATGTTAAAAAAAAGTCGTTGAAAAATTCATACCCAAATTACTGGTGGGAAATTTATGAACATCCTGTATGAGCGAATTAATTTCTGGAGTGCGACATACTCGTCGATATTTTCTCTGTTTTCGCTATTGCGATACTGACAATCAGTTCTGCAAAACTAGAATTGACTATTCTGCCAAACAACGTTAAAAATTATCGGAAAGTTCAGATTTATTTATAGAAAATACCTCACTACCTAATATGATATCATACTTTATTTCTATTCAGACGGATGAGACTGGCGTTGTAAAAATAACAAAAACAGAAGTGTTTATCTAAGTTGACGTTAGTAAAGTTTATTGAGTGTAAGAACAACAATTTTTCATTATCACTTTTATCTATTCAGCTACAATGAAAAATTTCAGTTTTTCTTTTGATTATCGTGAATATGTCGAAAAAACGAGGATCTGTCAATATTATTTCAACATTTTTTTCTGCATTCTAGATTAGGTGTATAATTTCCATCTACAATATGTATTTCTCACGAACCAATTGTGGACTAAAGTGAACAGAAATAACGAATTAAATCATGAATTTGTTCAGATGTAGAAGTTATGAAGCCAGTGGCATCTCAATAGAGCGCTTAAAGACATAAATTTAAATATACAGGGTGATTTGCTCGAAACCAGCATAGTCTTCTTTATTCTAAATGGAACACCTGTTTTTTTTTAGCTTCTAAACAATCTGATTTCAACGCACTATATCATGTATGATCTAATTGTTATGAATAATACCGGATGAAAATTCGAAATTATTTATAATTAGTTTCAAGAAACTGAATACTTAAATAACATGATGGAATTGATTATAGTACATTAAAATAAACGCTCAAACTTTTCTATAACTTCTACAAGAAATACGTTTTCAATTAGGAATTTATTATTTCAATGTAAATCCCAACACCGCAATATCTGACTGATGAGCCTATCGAGAATTGATTTTAGAAATTTTCCCAACTTAATTGATAGTTAGTGCTGAAATTTCATCATTTTCATTCGAAAACTTAAATTTTTTTTTAACTTAAAATCTGTAGGAGGTTGACAGAATCAATCTGCATGATATTAAAAATTTTGTAACAATCCTTCTATAAAGTGAAAACCTCTTTAAATTATTTTATTGAAATTTGATAAGACTGTATTCGGGATATTTAAAAAAATACCATCATTCAACGCGTGACAAATTATTAATTCCATTATTTCACCTAATATTATTTATGATAGAGACCATACATGATATAGTTCGTTGAAATCAGGTTATTAGAGAGCCTTAAAAATATCAAAATATACAGGGTGTTCCATTTAAAATAAACAGGGCGGACTGTGCAGGACCGTAAAGCTTCAATTTTCGACAAAAATCCACCCGAATTTATTTATACCCCAAATATAAGGATTTTATTTTGATTTTGATTCCATTTTTGACAATAGCAACACAAAATGTGAATCCTCGGTTCAAATAAAATTATATACATCTCAACTTCAATGAAAAAATATTCTAATCTCAAAAATTTGAAATAATTATTCATGCTAAAGATTAAAACACACAACGATAATCGTGAAATGAAAGTATATTCAAATCTAAAAGATGAGATATGCTACCTCAGTTATTTGAATCTTAACAACCCCTCCGGAGAAGCAATTGATTTCTATCGATGCTCAAAATATACCCCACAAATTGAAAATCCTCACGTGATTTCCTGGCTATCATGTACAAAAGTACTAATTGAAAGAACTTAAGGCCAAGAATTATTTATCAGTAAGCCTTGTGTTTTTATTTTAATCCGATTTCAGTCCAAAATTTATGAAATACAGACATTGTCACAAAATGTGTCAAGATACCAGTTCACAAAAATAGACATTCATGCTTTTTGGCTTTTGTACAGAACCCTCACCCTTATTACGTACCAAGAAGCAGAGCTTGTTGTTTGTCGTTCTCGGCCCTCAGCATAAGTTCTTCATGCTGTTGACACAAATTATCTATGTGGTTCTGTAGACTCTCTATCCTATCTAATAGCTGCTGAATCTCGGCGTCTTTCTCACTACCAAGCTGCTGCAAGGACTGTTGCATTCGCTTCTCCAAGTTTCTCTTTATTTTGTCCCTAAAAAATCGAGCATGCATGATCATACTCAAGCCGGTATTTCTATTCACCTTTCTTCTGTCAACTTCTTGATGTTTTCTTCGTTTTGATGCTTAAGACTCTCGATGTTCCTCTTGAATTCAGTCTCCTTACTGCCCGCCTGTTGGGTGAGGCTGTTCTTCATCTCTATCGACTTTTTCTCCGATCTTTCCAGGTCTTTGGTAAGACGGTTGATCTGAGACTTCATCTGTTCCTGCTTGACCATCTGTTCCTGCATCTCCTTCTCCAGCTGCATCTTTTTGATGTCCGAAGCTTCAAGATTGGTCTGGGTGTCGAAAAGAACTGCTTCAAGGGCTTCTTTCTCTGATCTAACAGAAGCTAGTAGTTCCTGCATTCTTTGAATCTCCTTATCCATAGAGTCCATCGTGCACTACAGAAATTTCGAAGGATTTTTAGTACATCAGAAAAATTTCAAACAACATCACCTACTAAGGTATATTGCCTACCTGTTTCTCTTCACATTCCTTTACTAATTCTTCCAAATTCCTGTTCACTCTAGCATTAGTCTCACTGGCTTGTTCTAATTTTTGTTTCAATCTCATCACATCCTCATTTATCGCATCTCTCTTGCGACCAAGAACTGTTAATTGGTTGCTTAAATCGTTTCTTTCTCTTGTGACCTGATTGAGCTCCATCTCAATCTGTACAAAGGAAAATAGGAAAAAGATTACTAATCAAACAACAAAAATAATCACACATAACAAACCTTTCCCTTGTCCAACTCTAAGAACTTGCATTTCTCTGTTAAAGACACTTTATCTGATTCCAGATCAAGTCTTTGCTGCTCTGCCTGCAGTAGTTCTTTTCTAAGAGATTGAATATCATTTTGATGATCGTTGCATTGCAACTGCAATGCTGTTTTCTCATCTTGCATCTAGAATTGAAGTTAAGTTACAATAAACTCTCTGCATCAATTTCTTTTGACCTCACTTTTTTTATTTCGTCTTGCAGCTTATTTTTATCGGCCTCTAAAATTGCTGCAATGTTTTGTTTTTTCAATAGGGAATCGTGAACTTCAGATTTATCGCCCATTAATCTTTCAAGTTGGAGTTCATAATCCGCTGGAAAGGAGATGAAAATTGAAATTATGCAAGGCTTTTTGCCAAACTGCAAGAGAAATCACCTTTTGATTTTTCTAGAGACGAAATGAGTATGTCTGCTTCTAACTTCTGCTGCTCCAACATATCGTGCGAAAGGTATAGTTTGTTGAGCTCTTCCCTCACTGTCAACAACTCTTCTCTCAACCTACTGGACCTATCTTCTTCCGATCTTATGTTCATCTCTCGCATATCGATATTCTGATTCAACCTGTCGATTTCAGACTGTAAGAAAATCTTCTCGTCCTGAAGGGTCTCCGACTCCTTCTGCAAGATCTGGGCGGTCTTCTGAAGCTACAGAACATGATATGTTTGTAAATTACTTTCGATCATCACATGCAAAATTGTAAATTATTCTCACTTTCTGATAGTCGCTGCCTAGGTTCTCCAAGGTGG
Source organism: Megalocaria dilatata (assembly GCA_034642435.1). Lineage (NCBI taxonomy): Eukaryota > Metazoa > Arthropoda > Insecta > Coleoptera > Coccinellidae > Megalocaria > Megalocaria dilatata. Next base: position 33,734,622 of record CM067861.1, read on the forward strand.
CACCAAGCTCTATACGCGTACGGTCCAGGCTATTCTTTTCCAGCTTTACAGCCTCTAGAGATTTCTGAAGAATCTCTCTGTCTTGAGCAAGTTGGGAACATTGAGCTCGACTGGCATCGAGCTGAGCGACCAGTTCCTTTGCCCTTCTCTCTAGTTCTTGCACGTTTTCTTCGGAGTTTTCGTACTGTTTGCGGACTAAGACAAGTTGCTCCTTATTTGACTGGAGTTTCACCTGGAAAAATTAGACTTGTTAAATCAATAACAAGGACCCTTCTATATGAGAACACTAGCTTGTTCATCTAAAATAAAGAACTAGGAAAAATGAGAAAGTGGAAGACGTGAATGATACTTCAACAAATAACTGTGCTTGTGTGTCATAACTGTGATGTTTTAATCTCCTTCTTGCTAGAGCTCAACTGATTTGAAGATTTGTTCTTTCAAACAAGGAGGTACATTGTTAATCACTCCAGAAATAGAATGAATGACCATATAAAGATGTTTGAGTTGTAATGAGATCCGGCATGCTTAATTTTGGAGAGGGATTGGTGAGATTCAAAATTAGCTAAGCGATGATTTGCGTTATTGTCATTCTAAAATGATTTGAGGAATAAAAAGTGTGCTAGTTCTGATATGGATATACAATCTACAGCAAAACTTTGATTGATATTTCAATCAGTAATCAGTAACTTGCAAAAAATATCAATCTAAACAAGCAATAGCTCTTTAAACAGTTCTAGTCTCCCTTCGGAAGACTGAGGAGGTGTTTTTTGTGTATTAAATAAAGTTATTTTTGATCTTCGTCAGTTAAGCTCAGTCCAAGACGAGCTGTCAATACCTGTAGTCCATGTATAAATGATTGATACTTGTGTAATGCCGCTTGTACAGCTGAAATTGTACTTTCAGCGAACGCAGCTGTTGAGGCCATACCATGGGCCGTTCTTTTTGGTGATCTGATGAATGCATGAAACAATTACAGCGTTAAGGTAAAATTTAAAGATGAACTAAAAAACAAATCTGAAAGGGCTTACTACTCACTTTTGAGGCACTGAGGTAGAGGCACTGAGGTGAATGTGTGTAGGCAACAACAGTTCCGGTTCCACCACTTCCGCATCCTGAATGAGAGCATGTGCGATGTCCCTAAGAGCGCCCTGGAGGATATCTATCTCCTCCTGCATCTTGGTCACTTGAGAGACGCCCTGGTCCATTTCAGTGCATCTTTCTTCCTTCAAAAGAGTTTCCAGGTAAAATCGTTTTTGATAAGATTTGACAATGTACACTTACCAACGTCTGAACGTCCCTGAGAAGGTCTTGCATCCTTTCTTCCTTAAGAGTCAGTTCGTTCCTGCACGTATCGTTCTGGTGTTTAAGTTCTTCAATTTCTTCCCTGAGTTTTGAGGCAGTCTGTTCTTGATGAAACTTTTCTTCATCCTGCAGATGAATGTTATTATTTCAGGGATGAATGAAGACGTCTTTAAGTAGAGTATTAAAGGCGAATACGGATTTCGGCTCTCTTCATTTTTGAAGTGAAGTTTAGCATAAAGGCATTCAGAATGAACCTAATATTTATATAGGAATTAGGAACACCTTCTATCTTAACCAAAAGAGTCCAAGGGTAACTAATCAAGAATTTCTACCTAACCTCAACAATTCCATAATCACAATACTCACGAAAACTGTCTTGCTGGCCACCCTGCCCTCTATTCTATCGCAAGCCGAGGCGACGTCTCTACCAACTCCCTCAACATCGTTCTTCAGCTTGTGCAAATCTCTCTCTGTGTTAGTCTGTACATCTACGAAGAGCCTTTTCATCGCAACCACGTCTTTCCACAAATTGAGTAACCTGTTATGCTCGCTACTGTAGTAATCGTTGAAGGCTTGCTCTTCCTCTTTCCACTCATCCTCTTTCATTAACATCTCTTCTCGGAGCACCTCCCAGTCGTTGGTTAGCTTCTGTAGATCCACCGTCAAGGCCTCGTTGGTCTGGTGCGACTCCTCCAGTTGATCCCTGAGGTTCCCATTAAGTTTCATCAATGTTTCACACCTAGAACGGAACATAGCTGGATTGATTTTCTACAAGGATGCTTAAAGAACTTACTTTCTTCGTTCTTCCTCTAGTCTTCGTAACGCAGTATCCAAATCTGATATTCGGTCCTCTCTGCTCTCTCTAAGATGCATCTGTGCTTGTTCCAGAGCGCTGCTTGGACCTGATATGCCTAAACCGGCTCGAGTTGTTGAGGCTGTCGGTTGGTCTGAAGGGTAAATATTGTTCGCCGTCTGCGCTTCCAGTTCGGAGCATCTCTTCTTGTATTGAAGGACCTAAAAGACGTTAATTTATTATTTCCTCGAAGTCTTCAAAATTATATTTGTGAAGTTACCTTCGCTTGGAGTCTACTTATTAAAGAGGCTTGGTTTGACTGTGCCTGTCTATACTGGTCTAGTCTTCGCTTGTAGAGGGATGCTTCTTCTTGTAGCTTCATCCTGAGGTCCAAGTTCTCTCTGTTGAAGGTATCTTCATCGCTGCTTCCTCCTCCACCGCCGTCCCCCCTGAGACGACCACCGTCTGTCCTGCTGCTTCCACCCAAGCTGCTCGTCTGTAAAAGTATAAAAACCTTTACCCTATGCTCAAAAAAAGGTGTTAATATATGGTAAGATTAGACTTGTGTCATGCCTTTTGCCCTTAGTAAAATGTTTACAGTTCATCTTTCAAACTACACACGTGTTCATATTCTTTTATGGATATTGAGAATAATGCAGCTTTCTTCAAATTCAAGGAAAATAAAAGAACTATATAATAGAATATTAGGTCTAACGAAGCACAATCTTTAATCTGAGCAACAACTAATAAATAGGAGCCTTTATACATCAAAGTATTTCAAGTAACAAAAAATTTTTCTTTAAACAATTATAAAATACAACAAACATCACTATGGAAGATGGTCAAGACAAACAATTATGGTAGTTCAATGTCAAAAATAAAATTATCTAATTATTCTTGAGGAATTTATTGTTTAAGTGCTCAAAAAGGTGTCCACAATTTTTAAAATAGTTTTGATACCTAAAACACGTTTGTTAAGCATAAATCACTTATGTTTTACTAAATAAAGATCCGGTGATTGAATGGACTAGTCTAAAACCAAGACATTATGATCTTTCAGGATCTTGTGATTCTTGCCGTAAATGCTGAATTTGTTCTCTGGCATCTGGTTTACTCCAAAGGAGTACTTTTCTTGAATTTAGATACAAATCAAGTCTAGATCTGTCGGTAAGTAAAATGTCAGTCCATTACTTTTGGACCCACATCATATGTTCTTTAGCTAGTCGATTCACCTGATTGCATCGGTGTAGGAGCTGACATACTCATTGTCTTCTATTAAATGGATCGGCTTCCCTCCAAACTTCTGTATGTCTGAAAGCACGTACATTGTGAATACTTAGCCACAAACTACTTAGTTGGGACTTGTTCGTTATGCTGTCTCTTGGTCACAAGCCACAAAGGTGACTATCAGGATGATAATGCAATAGTTTCCACCGAAGCCACAAGTGACAAAGTTGATTACTACTGGAGCAATCTTGGAGAAAAAGGCAATAAGCGACAGGGTTGATTATCACAATGATAATGACATCACAGTATATTAAAAAGATTGGTTAGCGGTGTCTCAACCAACTCTCTCTTCTAACAAAAAGAGAAAAATTAACGAAATTGATGTCCATGTCTTCTCAGAACCTTGAAATACTACATATGGAAACAAAAGGCAAAAAACTAGACATCCTGGAATCGATATGAATATTCAAGAACAAGCACGTTTTGGTAGTAAAACTATTAAACGAGCAAACAGACTTTTGGCACAAGCCGAAGCCTTCAATGAATATATATATATATATATATATATCATAAAACCATTGAAATACAACTGGTCTATTCTGCTTGGAAGTGTAGTAAACACTATGAAACTTGAGTCAATGTATCTTCATTGATGAAAAGTGATAGAAAACGAAGTAAAATGAAACCTTTTATTGGAAAACCCTTTATGTATGTTTCAAATATCGAATGAAGAGATCCTTTCGTGTGCAATCGAGATATTCTTCGGTTTTTAAATTTTTACGACTTCATGAAAGATGGAGATATTCTGTACATCCTAAGTGAGAGACAATCAAAAATTTCTAATTCTAGCCCATCCTTGAAATACTTCCGATTACAGTTGTTTTCTAGCGATTTATCTGCTTCCTCGACTCCACTCAAGAACGACAAAACAGTCATGTTTGTTTCGAAATTTCTTATCTCATTTCTTGGAAACGTTAGATGAAGCGTCGGACTTTGGAGCAGGAATACCCCGTTTTTTTAGAAAATCTGATATCTCGGGTCACATAACGCGATCCTTGGGCGCAAAGTGCGATGATGTCCTCTTTTTAAGACAGATTCTCCGATTTTTCTCGTCTGGGCTTTGAGAGTTATCTCGATTCCCAGAGCCAACTGCGTTGTTCAGGGGATTCTGCGATTGATCAGGGAAATATTCGTCGATAGATAACGAAATTGGGACTAGTTATCTTGAAATATTTCAAAAGATGAAAATAGATTCGATTCGAGCATCGAAATTTGTAGAAGTTTCCGAGAATTGATCTAGTTTATGTTTGAAAAATCGAACCCTTTCAGCCGTCATCATTTTGTAGTTGATCATAATGGAAAAAAGATTTCAGAAATTACTATAGCTTATAACCGAAAAATTTAAACGTTTACACATTTTTGTGACTGCAGTTTCGAAGTATTACTGCATCTTAATGTAAATACAAACTTGACAAAAGATAGAGAGTATTTATACGGATTCAAATAGAAAAGAATGGTAATATAGGGTATTTTTTTAGAGTGATAGAACTTTCCATAGAGATAGGTGAATTCTACCAGAATAGTTATTGGCTATTTAAGGAAGGCCTCTTGTCCAAGTGACTACCAAGCAGTCTCCACAGTCAACCCCTAGAGGTAGAAAGTGTGATAAGGATTACGCCATATCATCGCGCGTGGCGAGAACCCCTCCGAAGAGATGAACCCAACAGCTTCCAGTTTGGGCCCCGACTCAAAAGCCAGAACCGTCTGACTCGTAGCAGCGAAGCACTATCTAACCTCTACTGGCAGGTCAGTACCCGAGTTGGTTTGAGACGCAACTCACCCGCCGGAGGGAATTCTTATCCATCCACCCGAACGCATAAACTAAGATAAACTCAAGATTGACGAGTACAATTGATTCTGGTACGAGCACCGTCTAGCGGACTCTACGTCCCGACCCACCGAACCCATGTGAGGTCATTTGATTGATCCTGGCGTCAAGCACTAATGGCGGAGCCATTTCGTCGAGATTCACAAACCCTAAATAGTTGCGCACAGATCCAGGGACCAGGACAGGCCGGTCGAACCGTCAAGTCCCGTTAAACCCCGAGTCGTTTCATGAGAATATCCCGAAAATGGGGGTCTGCGAACAGATAAATGAAATACCTTCCCTAGTCCAGCATGCGGACTTTCAACCACTGTCCCCTCGAGTCCAACACCAATTGGGGTGGCCTGGTGGTACAAGTAACACATGTGGGCAAGACCACCCCCCCGCAGTATGCTACATAACGCACTCGGCCATTACACAGAATCCGAAGATTTATACTGCGATAGGGTAGAGTACGCTAGTTTTAAGGGAGAAGCCTTGTGCTGCGACAGACTCCCTTGTCACTGAGTTAATCAACCGGCTCAGCCCTCCATTTCACCTGAGTAAAACTAGGACCCCATTCGGAGATATTCCACCATACAGGTCCAGTGACTGGCGCGAAATGGCATTACGTTAGACACCAAGACTTAACCCTCCAATTCGCCGGGACGAATCTAGGGTCTTAGTCAAGAGAGCGCCCCCATCACGTCAAGATCTAATGCCTGGGGGGCCATAGAGATAACTGTGATTTGACAGAAGGTAGAAGCCATGTTGTTTTGACATTTCTGTTCAGTCAGTATTGACAAATTATCATGGAAAGACTCACGCCGCAACAACGTTTACAAATTGTTGAAATTTATTTTCAAAATCAGCGTTCTATTCGCCAAACTTATAGGGCACTTCGTGAAATTTATGGTTTACATAATCGTCCATCAGAGCAGCTTATTCGTCGAACTATCGATAGATTTCGGACAACATTTTCTCTACTCGATGCAAAAACAACAAGATAAAGAACTGTACGTACAGAAGAAAATATCGCTGCCTTAAGTTATAGTGTTAATGATGATCCAGATTTGTCTATTCGTCGACGTTCACAACAAGTTGAACCATAAAAAGCGTCGTTTATTTGCTGATTGGTCCCTAGAACAGCTTGAAGTTGATCCACTTTCTTATCGTAAAATTGTGTCTAGTGATGAAGCTCATTTCTGGTTAAACGGCTATGTAAACAAGCAAAATTGCCGTATATGGAGTGAAAACAATCCTGCAGGTTCCATTGCATCCTGGAAAATGCACAGTATGGTGTGCTTTACACGCTTGAGGCATCATCGGTCCATATTTCTTTAAAAACGATACTGGAGCTAATGTTACAGTGAATGGTGCTCATTACAGAATGATGATCAATGATTATTTGTTTCAAAATTTGAATGGTATCAACCCAGGAGTATTTTGGTGCCAACAAGATGGTGCTACACCTCATGCTGCTACTGTAACAATTGATTTAGTGAAAGAAAGATTTGGCGATAAATGGTCCAATTAATTGGCCTCCAAGATCATGCGACATAACTCCACTGGATTATTTTCTTTAGGGTTATATCAAGTCATTGGTTTATGCTGATAAACCAGAAACAATAGACTCTTTGGAAGCGAACATAACTCGTGTTATTGATGAAATAAGGCCTGAATTAATCGAGAAAGTGGTCCAAATTTGGTCTGGTCGAATGCGGTTCTCAGAGTTAGTCATGGTGGACATATGCCGGACATTATTATTATTTTAAAACATAAATTTAATATTTAACATGAAAATTTCCATTGAAAAATCCAAGACTACCGTAATAAGCAAAGAGCCCGTAAGATGCAAGCTAGTAGTGGAAAATAAACCAATAGAGCAGGTCACGGTCGTTAACTACCTGGGAATCGAGATATCTGCAAATCAAGATAGAACAAGAGAAGTGAGAAGCCAAGTAAACAAGGCGAATAGAATTTCAGGAAGCTTGTCGGATGTGATTTGGAATAACAAATACATGAGCAAGGAAGCAAAAATAAGAATATACAAGACCTGTATTCGACCGATCATGACGTACGCCATTGAGACGAGAGCAGATAATAGCAAAACAAAGTCAATTCTTAGAACTGCCGAAATGAGAGTACTCCGAAGAATATCGGGATGTACACTGAGAGATCGTATTCGTAATTCGACAATACGCGGGGAACATGGAGTGAGTGACATAGTGAGATGGGGACGGACACGTAGAAGAGCTTGGAACGAACAAGTGGGAAGAATGGCTCATGATAGAATAGCGAGAATCGCACGGGATGGTATTCCGGAAACCAGGAGGCCTATAGGTCGACCACCTAAAAGGTGGCGCGAATCATGGATCTCAACATCTAACGTGATGAATGATTGAGTTGGAGAAAACAGGCTATGAGCCTAACAAACGAGGAACGAAACATAAATGTCATAAAATTATCTTTCAAATAAAAACAAATTCAGCTTCAATCTCAATTTAAATGTGTTTTATTTTAATTTAAAGTTCTATCACTCTAAAAAAAACACCCGATAGATATACAATTAGAATATTTTCTGGTTCACACTATTGGGTTGTTCACACAGACGTCTGTTCATAATATACTATATTCTATTCTGTATATAAAAATTATAATGTATTTTTTTTCACACATGCGCACAGTAATTTGAGATATAATTGAATCTTGAACATGATCTACTCTCTACGTGAAGATAAGAAAATCTTAGGTTCACCCTTAGTCAATATCAAAGACTGTCGTGGAACGTGTGAAAAAAGCGGTATATACAAATTATATTGTAACGAATGCCCTGCATTTTACATAGGCCAGACAGGACGATCTATTAATATAAGGGTAGAAGAATATAAAAAAAGTATATTACATATTGAAATAACATCTGGTTTTTCGGAACATTGTATAAATAACAACCCATTTCATAGATTTCAGTAGAACTGAGATTTAACACGTAGGTAATAAAAGCAAAAGAATAGACTTTTTAGAGAGTTTGGAAATTTGTTTACCACATGGTAAGAAGCTACTTCAATTTAATTTATCACCATTGCTCTTATTTGTAAAAGATTAGGACCTAACTAACACCATATTTTCACACTGTTCAAAATTGTACCTGTGATCTACCCAACCATTATAAATAGGCTTTCAAGTTTTGTTCTCTTCAGTTTTGAAAATGGGCTGAAAACCCGAAACATATATGTCAACAGACATCAAATGAACAGTGAAACTTAAGCCAAGTTGTTTTTATTTGCTTTATTAATCTTTTGATATAAGTTGAAATATTTGTTTAAATTGTCATTATTAAAGAAAAACTGCTTTGGAACAACTGAAACATCGGTAGTTTTTATATTGTAGTATGATTAACTCACATCTGCTCTAGATTTCGATCTGAAACTGGGCACTCTTCTTTTGTCCGCCATGCTGGATTTGGAGGGCTCCGGTTTCCTAGAGCTGACCTGCTGCAAAAAAACAAGATAAGCATTACGGTACAACCTTCTCATTGATGGATTTTAACGACAATTGCCTTAATTAAAACACTCACGATAAAAAAATCATAATAATCATAATAATTTTTCATCTTCCCTGAACCGTATCGCGATAAAAATTGCATAAAGGATTCGAAAATAAATTTTATCAATGAAAAACAACATATTGTTATGGCAGTGTTCGATGATTAATTGCTCATCTTCGTGTCAGATTGTGATTGATAGGTATGCCGTTGTAAGAATGCGAAATTTTTCGTTCCAATCCATGAAAATTAAGGGTATACAAATAGGGTTTTCCGAGGAGGTTGAATATCCGGGGCCATGTTGGATGAGAAACTCAGACGGAACTTTCAGTTGATTCAAATTAATGCCAAATCTTCAGTGGAAGCTACAATCTTCCACACTTTGAAACAAAGATAGAAACAGGGGGTCGAACAGAAAGGGAAATAGAACATTGAATATAGAATGGAATCATCAAATATACAATGTGACTTCCAAGAGCGTACTAGTCTACAGGGTGAGACAAGAAAAACTTCGGACAAATTTTACTGTGTTCTGGAACAAAAGTATTTTAGTGCGGCCAAATAATTTTTAATCTATTAGATTCTCTACATTTTCTTCCACAAATATGTGAATTTTCAGTTTGATATTACTTCATTTTGCAGAGTGTTAGAATTTCAAACAAACGTAGTGCAATTTTGGAGCAGTTTCGTCAAGGTTAGCGTCAATGGGAAATCGCTCGTTTGCTCAATGTGCGTCGACAAATCGTGCCCGATGCAATTTGCCGGAGAGAACGCACTATCAATACGCCTAGTAATCGCAACATCGTCAAGAAGCAAGTCAAGCGAAATCCGAGGAAAAATAGCCCGTAAGACCGGTATAAACCGTGAATCCGTTTGTCAAGTATCCAAAAATGAGCCCAACCTCAAGCCATATAAGCTTCAAAAAGTTCAACTCCTCACGGATGAAAACAAGCGCTTACGACTCCAAAGGTGCCGCAACTCCTTCATCTCGCCGCCGGTCAGCAATGGGAGCGCATTCTCTTCACAGATGAGAAGCTTTTCACCGTAGAACAATCCCACAACCACCAAAACGACGGACTCTGTCGTAAGACCCATTTTAGGAGTTTCATCACATCTGCAGAATGGCAGCCCTACTCGCCGGATCTCAACCCAATGGACTACAGCGTATGGTCGATTTTGGAGCTCAGGACGTGTGCCAAACACCACAAAAATTTGGAGTCGCTGAAGCACGTGAATTATACCAGGTTTTCGTATTGGTATACGAGCATAGCTCTTTCACCAAGTGACTACTCAGTCTCCACAGTCCACCCAAACAGGTAGAAAGTGTGTAAGGCCATATCATCACGCGAAGCGAGAACCCCTCCGAAGAGATGAACCCACCTGCTTCCAGTTTGGGCCCCGACCCAAAAGCCAGAACCGTTTGACTGGTAGCAGCGAAGCACTATTCAACCTCTACGGGCTCTGCAGGTCAGTACCCGAGTTTGTTGTGATGCAACTCACCCGCCGATAGGAATTCTTATTCAAGGATCCGAACGCAGCCCCATGAACTAAGATAATCTCAAGATTGATGACTTCTATTGATCCTGGTACGAGACTAACGGCCTAAACGTTCTGACTCACCGAATCCATGTGAAGTCATTTGATTGATCTTGGCGTCAAGCACTAACGGCTAAGCCATTTCGAAATCCACAAACCCTAAGTCAAGTCCCGTTAAACCCTGAGGTATTCAATGAGAATATCCCGAACATTGGGGTCTGCGAACAGATAAATGAAATACCTCCCTAGTCCAGCATGCGGACTTTCAACCACTGCCCCCTCGAGTCCAACAACAATGGGGTGGCCAGGTGGTACAAGTGCTGTTGTATGGAGATATGTATTTTAAAACCAGTTCATATTTGTCCTCATGCCAGCACGGATTTCTTAGAGCTACTGTAACCAATTTGGCAATAATCTCGCAGTGCATGACTGAATGGTTGATGATGGAGGACATTGTCAATCGTGATATTCTGTTGAAGAAGTTCGGTTTCAGTCTGGAATATGTGAAGCTCGTCAGATCATACTTGCTGGGTAGAATGAATTATGCCTTCTACTATTGTTATGGATGGATCAATTGAGTATGTTCTTTCATGTGGAGTATCCCACGGATCAAATGTGGGAAAGTTTCAAGGCTTCAGCTCTTTCCGTTCGAACGTTAACGTGTTTACGGAAGGCCAGCCGGATAGAATTACTTTTGACCTCGGATTCTTCATCAGTGAGTCCAGCCTAGTCATTCACGACCATTTTTGACCCAAAACGATTGAACGCTGCCCCTGGAACTAGAGCACAAAAATGACACATGAAAAAACTTGATGAGAAGAATTCATAGTAAAAATTAATATATTACTTGAAAAGTCAACCTATATAAACCTAAATCGAAACGCCGCAACCCTGTTAAACATCTTCGAGATCCCCCCAAACCTACAAACCCGGATATTATGTTATAATAACAATTCCTTCTACTTAAACGACTTTTCGAAAGCATATTTATCGGCGGAAAAGATCTGAACTTCAGTCGTTGCACGGGAGCATCGTCCTGTAGATCGGAACACGCACATGATGGTGCCAGGTACCCCTTTCTTACTTGTCCCGTGTCCCTATCATCGCGGGGATCTGGAGAAGAAAGTTTTGAGCCCACCATGTCGTGAGTAATATTTCGAAAAATTCGTTATTTTATTTCTTGCGCGGTATAACATTCGTTCAGATGTCGTCTCAAAAGATTACCTGTATCAGACTCATTAATTAAAATTTCGTTTTTTTGTTTTTAAACAAGATAATTTTCGAAATAAAAAACTTAGGGAGACTTTTCAAGAGAGATTTCAGTGTCGATTGGGATGATCGAGCTAGTGATTTGGTGAATCGTGATGCAGGACTACATCTCCACGTGATGCAGGACTACATCTCAAAAAAATATAAAATGAAATTCCTGAAAACTTTCACTGTGTATATATAGAATCTTCCAATAGAATCTTCCCTAGCTGTCGAATCAGACATCTTAGCAATTTCGTTAGAAAGCAGGCTCTTTATGCTTTCATTTCTGCATCTCAGGAAATTATTTTCTAATATACAGAATTATTTAAATATTTTAATATTTACAGATACATTCTGTTAGCCTTCCATATATTTAATTTAAAAAAATTATATTTAATATTATAACTTCAGGAATTAAATTAACGTCATATATTCATATATGACATATATATTCATTATAAGACATCCAAATGAGATAACAAAATCCAATAAATATAAATTGTTAACAAAAATCCTATAAATTAAATATTTGAGTAGACAAAATTCTATTTCTGCTCCTTCCTCTTATGAAAATAGATATCTTTCAAAAATGTTTAACATAATCTTAAGAATTTTATCATAAAACTATCTTAAAATATTCGATATTATTGGATATCTAAGGTACTTTTAAGAAAATCTGAATTCATTTCAATAAAATATAATATCAATAAAAAATATATATTTAATTACCTCAAACAATCCAGAAAGCGAAATGAATAGTGAACATGTAAATGGGGGTCAACATTGGACTCCATTTAAATGTTCAGTATTCATTTGCCAAGATGCTTTCTGGATTGTTAAAGGTAAGTAAATATTTTTTGTTGATTGATATTATCCACTTTTTCATCGTAAAATTGTGTTTAGTGATGAAGCTCATTTCTGGTTGAACAACTATGTAAACAAGCAAAATCGCCGTATATGGAGTGAAAACAATCCTCAAGAAGTTCTGCAGGTTCCATTGCATCCTGAAAAATGCACAGTATGGTGTGCTTTACACGCTTGAGGCATCATCGGTCCATATTTCTTTGAAAATGATACTGGAGCTAATGTTACAGTGAATGGTGCTCATTACAGATCGATGATCAATGATTATTTGTTTCAAAATTTGAATGGTATCGACCCAGGAGTGTTTTGGTTCCAACAAGATGGTGCTACACCTCATGCTGCTACCGTAACAATTGATTTATTGAAAGAAAGATTTGGCGATAACATTATTTCGAGAAATGGTCCAATTAATTGGCCTCCAAGATAATGCGACATAACTCCACTGGATTATTTTCTTTGAGGTTATGTCAAGTCATTGGTTTATGCTGATAAAAGAGGAACAATAGAGGTTCTGGAAGCCAACATAATTCGAATTATTGATGAAATAGGGTCTGAATTACCCGAAAAAAGGGGTCAAAATTGGTCTGCTCGAATGCGGTTCCTCAGAGCAAGTCGTGGTGAACATATGACGGAAATTATTTTCAAAACATGTCAGATAAAAAAATTTGGCTTTAATCTTAATTTAAATGTGTTTTATTTCAATTTAGAGTTCTATTACTCTAAAAAAAACGCTATACTTCTTCTCCTAGCTAATCGATTCAGAAGATTCATTATTTGGAAATAGTAAATCATAATAATGAGAAAAATGACCAATGTGTTTACTCAACCCATCTCCTGATCCTAGAGAAACAAAGTGTTTGTCGTAAATACGATACTACATATCTATCAGACAGAGCTCGATTCATGTAAAGAATATAACAATTTCTGATTTACGCAGAGAGTGCGTATCGAGTTAATAAAATTGATTAAGCCGGCTATGATTTATGGGTTCGTTAAACTCTTGACTACCTACTATAACATCAAGAAGACATAAGATGAGTTAAGAACACAAGAAATCTTCTTTGTGGATGAATAGGAATTAATTCAATTGGCAATTTATGAAAAAACTACAAATTTAACACTGCAGCTCATTATTTTTCTCGCCAATATGTTCAAGATTAATTTTCTTCAATACGAGTTTATCCTATGTCCCATGAAAAGAGTGTTTTTTATCAATGATAAATTGAAAAATCTGTTTAAAATACTATACATCTCGTGGATCATTCAAATAATGAAAATGTACCGAATAGAACCTGAATAATTTCTACCGCAGGTTTTATTGTTTCTACTAACTATTTTTATAATCCGTTAGTTATTATATGTTCATTATTCAAATGAAATTTTCAGTTGTGATATCATTTTACGTGTCGGCTGAACGCAGATGTGAAAATGGCCCAAATGTTACTTCTGAGAAAATATGAAGCATTCAATTCTCTACGTTATCGTGGAAAAATAAAGGATGTTACACTTTAAAAAATCGAGAAATAACAATTTTAAATTCTTCATATTTGGTCATTAATAACGGACATCCTGTATATGACAGAAAGATCACTCACGAATGATGACCTGGCAAATCTTTCAGTTAAACAAATTCCCTATCAAATACATATTACGATTGCTTTTGGCAATTGGTAGCGGACTTTTAGCCAACTACTATTCCCTAAACTTTTTCCAGTTTTCTCTGAATGAGATCTGTATCGTTGTAAAATATCTCTAATATTTTGCGTCATGATAGAGATATTGAAGGCCATTGAGTCAGTGGCGTACCCAGACAAGAGCCTTGGAGGGGGATAAAAAAGTTATAAACGAAAAAAAAATTGGTTATTCGGAGGATATACATTTATAAAACAAAATCTAGTCGCCTAGGTCTTTTTGAAAGTTCATCAATAATTTCATCTTCGGAAATAGGCAACTCCCTATGAATAGACATCATTGCTACGCCGTTGAGCCTGTTTTGAGAAGTAGAATTTCGGAGATAGTTCTTTATTCTTTTCAATGTTGAGAATGATCTCTCTGGAGTGGCTGTAGAAATTGGTATTGTGCAGAATATTAGTAATAGCTTGTACACATTAGGAAAAGCTTGCGGATTACATATTTCCAGATGAGCCAAAACTGAACTACCACTTTTGATATCTGGATGATTACTCAGATGAATGTGCCACAATTTAATTTCAGTTTTTGAAATACATCTGGGTACATCAGGTATATAGAAATCTAAAAGTTCGTCATACTCGTCGGCATCAGTTATTTTTTCTTCTGTCAGCAGATACATAAAGCCCTTGAAAATTTGTCTATGCTTTGCAAATCTTCCCTTTAACTGGCTGATGAAATAATCAATGAATGGAATGTAAATGGTAACCCTGAAATAATCCACTGCTGGTGCTTCTGAATCTTGCAAAATGGTAGGATTTGCCGTATGATTTTCAGGCAAGAAATAGTATTTTTCGTCATAGTTACAACTTTTCTGAGGTCGATTCCAGATTTTTGTAGGAATCGGCAAAGGAGTAAGGCATAAAAAAATATTTGATTCACGACTTGAAGTGCGACCAGATAGTCGGAATCATTCAGTGTGTTTCCCAACATATTCGCATCTCCAGAATCTTTCCAGTTTGAGATCTCCTCTGAATTTTCAACGACGTAATCAAATAATTCCAAAAAATCTTGTACTGCTTCATACTTAGATGTCCACCGAGTTGCACATAATCTTTTGAGAGTTTTTGCGGAAGGACTTTCATTAGACTCATCAATATTTTTTTGTCTCTTTGGAGTGTTGAAGAAATCATACAATTTTTCCATGGCATTGAAGCAGTTTCTAATTTGTGGCATTCAGCAAGCTTTTGATATGGTCAAATTCAAAGCATGGCAGCACAGTGCACATAAATCGCCTTAGGGTAGTTACGACGAATAATCGCTTGAACATCATTGAATTTGCCTGACATATTACTTGCACCATCATACCCTTGCCCCACAAGATTCTTGAGTTCTATTTCAAATATTTCGAAACTATTTAATATTAAATTAGATATACTTTCGGCGGTTACACTTTCTGCTGGAACGAACTGTAAGAAATCATCGTGGAATTTGTTTGCAATGACATATCTTACACATAAAGTAACTTGCTCAATGGTCGATATATCGGTTATTTCATATACTAGAATAGAAAACGCTCCTAATTCTTGATACCAATTTATTCAGCATGATAGTATTTATACTGTTAATAATTTCTTTTTGTATTCTTGGGCTTATATAAGTCTCCCTTTCACTTGATTTTTGAGTCTCCCTTAGCTTAGTGTCACCCATAGCTCTATATTTCAATATTACACGAAATTTACGGAACTAACATCTATTTTTAGTTCTCCAGAATTTTTATATTCTTTAAGTGACATTTCCCCTCTACCACAAACTAATACAGCTTCTATAATAGGTTTAATTCTAGCTCTATTTTCTGATACCTGTCTTTTTCGATTTTCGTCTATCAAGTCTATTATACTCTCTTGAACTTCCGTTTTTATTTTAACTAAATTATCGGATGCACATATGGATTCTTTATGAAATTGAGTATTCTGATGTGAATTGAATATCTACAAAAATGAATCATAGATTATCTTACAGTTATAAAATGAAACTTAATGAAAATTACCACTTTTGCCTTTTTCCAGTTATCCCTTTTGGTTTTCACCAATGCACCTAACCCCTGGCTATAAGACCCGCCTGTTGTGGCGAAAAATACACAAAATCTGCAAAACGCTCCGTTTTCTTTTGTTAAGTATGAGAGCCAATTGAAGTCTACGAGCCACTTATGTTGAAAACGAAGTTTAACTCTTTTATCACTGTATTTTTCTAGTGAAGGAAACTTGTATGTTGATGGTGGAACCCAAAGTGAACTCATTACATCTTTTATATCGCTGACATGTTGACCCACAAAGTTTCCAATGTCCTTGAGATTTATTTTCATTTGTCGAAGTGTCAGCTCTTGTATTCAAACGCGAAAAACTTGAAGATTCGCCTGCATCAATTTTCCTTCTTTTGAAGAAGCTTTCCAAAGAAGTTTGCTTATTCATAATGAGATTTTGATTATTTTGGAGATCACAGAACACACCTTAAAAGTTAAACACTGAATATAATAGAAAAATCTCACGTAATCCACCTCAAACAGAATATACTAAGAACTAAACCTACTGACCTATAGTCCTATCTTTGTGAGTGAAAATGTTGACGCAGTAAGTAATGGAATCCAAAGTGCCGACAAAGATATTCTTCGCGACAAAGAGATAATTAGGTATTTTATGATATTATTTATTTACTTAAGGGAGAACTTGCTATGAAGGGTGCCGCCGATTCAATTCGAGTAGTTTTGAGCTTTTACTTCAAAATCTCATTAATTTTTACTAGATTGTTTTTCATCAATTTGGCATTTATAGTCCGTGTGTAAATAATGATTGTACCGACGACGTCAGATCGGATCGAGCCCTTTGATATAACCGCTAGTTGATGAATTTTTGATTCAATTTTTGCCCGATTAAAATATTGAGCCTTGTGACTTATAATGGATATTCTTCCTGGGAGGGATATATCCCCCTCCCTTGGGTACGCCACTGCATTGAGTATGCATGAAAATATACGGAGTGATCCATTTAAAAAATTACCCAATACGAAATAGTACCATTTCTATATATTACTCAATCAGGAAATATGTTTTGGAGGAATTGCAGGGCAACCATCCTGTTGCCCAAATATCCAAATATCCTCAAAATTGATAGGAAGTTGACGAACTGTCAGAGTTCGTAAAAGCTCTAAATATTTGGCAGCATTTAGGTTTACGTCGGTAAAAACATTCATTTAGTCTTTCCATAATGGACCTACGTAATCAGCACTAGACGTGGATCGGTCGATCTGAATGGGGCAGTCGAAAAGAGTAGGGAAAGATTCAAAGGGCAGTCCTGTTTACTATTCGTCATCATTCATAACACATAATGAAGTTATTCTTGTGCTGAGCGACTGGAACATTAGCTCCATTTGTTAATTTATTATAAATCCTATAATCCGCGAGTAATTCTTGTAACCTGTATGTGTTGACAATTCTTTAGGTCTATAAAATGAAACAATGTTTCTAAGACATTTTAATCAGTTCAATTTCAACAAAGTTTTTAAAGGTTTCAGAAGATTGATACAATTATTATCTGTAACCTTAGAAAAAACCCTTCGAAATAAATTTCAATTTATTTCAAATTGGGAAAATTTTTGAACAATTCATGAACATTTAAAAGCAGTCAAAAACGATATCATCAAGCTCAGTCAACCGACAGAATTGAATCACACAGTCTGGAGACGCTCAGGAAAATTCCTAGAACTCGAAAAAAATCAGGTCATAAATCCTTGGGGTCACTGTATACAAACAGAAGACGATCACTCGTTTCGATGATGTCTCCCCATGGAATTCTTCGCAAACTTGGAATTTGACCGTCTGGGAGTCAGACTGTAGAACTGCACGTATGACATAGCTATCTATCGACCCGCTTTTTATTAATTGGTACTATTTTGAGATAGAATTTATGGAATCGACGGATTGTCGAGATCCGAAAAATCTATCGTTAATTATGAATCATGAGTATCACTTGGATGAAGGTTGTTATTAATTCGAAATCTATAATGAGACGATTTTGAATGAGAAAATCTTTTCCCACTTAAAAACATGAAGAAATATGAAGCGTTTGCATTTTGAAGTATTTAAATTTAACATTATTAAAGTTATCTTCTTGAAAATGTTGGCAAAATTCTATCCTTCGTTCCTTTTGTGAAGGTGACATTATAGGGATTTTTTTGGTTTTCTCGATATGTAGCCTTGTCTTTTCAGTGACATACGGACGGTTTCTGGACATATCGGGTGCTTTTTAAGAGTGATAAAAATTTAAATTGTAATAAAACACATTTAAATTAAGATTTATCCACGACTAGCTCTGAGGAACCGTATTCGACCAGACCAATTTTGGACCACTTTTTTGAGTAATTGAGGTCTTATTTCATTGATAACACGAGTTATGTTGGCTTCCAAAGCGTCTATTATTTCTGGTTTGGCAGCAAAAACCAATGACTTGACATAATCTCAAAGAAAATAATCCAGTGGAGTTACGTCGCATGATCTTGCAGGCTAATTAATTGGACCATTTCTCGAAATAACGTTATCGCCAAATCTTTCTTTCAATAAATCAATTGTTACGGTAGCAGCATGAGGTGTAGCACCATCTTGTTGGAACCAAAATACTTCTGGGTCGATACCATTCAAGTTTCGAAACAAATAATCATTGATCATCGATCTGTAACGAGCACCATTCACTGTAACATTAGCTCCAGTATCGTTTTTAAAGGAATATGGACCGATGATGCCTTCAGCGTGTAAAGCACACCAAACACTGCATTTCTGGGGATTCAATGGAACCTGTAGAACTTCTTGAGGATTGTTTTCAACCCATATGTGGCAATTTAGCTTGTTTACATAGCCGTTCAACCAGAAATGAGCTTCATCACTAAACACAATTGTAAGATAAAAAAGTGGATCAACTTCAAGCTGTTCTAGGGCCCAATCAGCAAACAAACTACGCTTATTATGGTCGAGTGGCTCAAGTTCTTGAACCAGTTGGTTTTTGTATGGGTGTAGACCAAGATCTTCACGCAAATTTTCCATGTGGTGGATGCACAGGTTCCAACTTATTATGAACTGTCGACGAATAGACAAAACTGAATCATCATTAACACTATGATTTACAGCAGCGATAGTTTCTTCTGTACGTACAGTTCTTTGTCTTGTTGTTTCTGCTGCATCGAGTAGAGAAAATGTTGTCCGAAATCTATTGATAGTTCGACGAATAAGCTGCTCTGATGGACGATTATGTGAACCATAAATTTCACGAAGTGCTCTATAAGTTTAGCGAATAGAACACTGATTTTGAAAATGAATTTCAAGAATTTGTAAACGTTGCTGCGGCGTGAGTCTTTCCATGATAATTTGTCAATGCTTACTGAACAGAAATGTCTCGAATAGCTATTTGTTTTTCCTGAACAAAAAAAAAACAGCTCATTCTGAAGCAAAAATACTCCACTTCCAAAACATAAAGCTATGACAGAAAATTTGTAAAACTTACATATTCGGTATATAAATTATAATGTATATAATGTATAAGGTGATGTCTAAATAATTTGTTCAATATTTTATATTTCTTTTGAATTTCTGTGATATAGCCTAATTTTCGTATAGGCCATGCTCATCCAAAAATTGGTTAGTTGTTGCAGAAATGTGTTGTGTTAAGGAAGGTATTTTTATATATTTTTAAATGATTATTCTGTGTATTCAAATAACTCCTACTGAAGAGATTTTGGGTCCGAATGTATCAGGTTCTTTCTCTGGAAAACGTGCTTTATATTCTTTGAAAAAAGAAAATAAAAAAGGCCTTTTTGAATTATATATATATATATATATATATATATATATATATATTCACATATATATATGTGTTGAACATTTTTTGGTGATGGAACTTGTGATTCTCCAACATCCAATCGAAACATATATTATATTTGTATAAGATGATGTCTAAATAATTTGTTCATTATTTTATATTTCTTTTGATTCTTCATTAGTTAATTTCCACAACATGTGATGATATTATATATGTCTATAAAGTGATACAGTGTATTTAGGACATGTTTTAAAATTTTATTCTAAATTTTCTCATAAGATTTATCTAGATTAAAATCTGTAGGTGTTCTGGTGAATTAATTCCAGCTATTATTCTGTATAATAATATTACATATTTTGAACCAGTCTCGCAAAAAATAGTTTGAATATTCAAAGAAACTTTGAAATAGCTCTTATATTCCTACATAAAATTTCCAATTTCTGTTTAAGCTTAAGACAAAAACAACCAGCTGAATAATAATTTCAATATAAATAGTAGTAGAGATTATTTTCGTCAATAGACGACTTGAAAATCAACAATTGATGCGTTATAACATCGATATCTCCCCTTTTTCCCTTGAACTAGTCATTCATTTTGGGATCAACCTGTAAGAATAACTAAACATCGATAAGAATGTCGTATCCCCGACGGTCAAAGTTCTTGTAAATAAAGATTCCGGAATTAGTAAGAAGTTGACCCTGAAATTTGGTTAGTCACTTATTTCTGAAGAATAATAGACTTTTCACCTGTTTGATAACAGAAATCACAAGATCTGGTCCTCCATAATATCGGGTGTTTTTTTTTAGAGTGATAGAACTTTCGATAGGGATAACTGTGATTTGACAAAAGGTAGAAAGAAGCCATGTTGTTTTGACATTTCTGTTCTGGCATCATCGGTCCATATTACTTCGAAAACGATGCTGGAGCTGATGTTACAGTGAATGGTGCTTGTTACAGATCGATGATCAATGATTATTTGTTTCAAAATTTGAATGGTATCGACCCAGAAGTGTTTTGTTTCCAACAAGATGGTGCACTTCATGCTGATAGCGTAACAATTGATTTATTGAAAGAAAGATTTGGCGATAACATCATTTCGAGAAATGGTCCAATTAATTGGCCTCCAAGATAATGCGACATAACTCCATTGGATTATTTTCTTTGGGGTGATGTCAAGTCATTGGTTTATGCTCATAAACCAGAAACAATAGACGCTTTGGAAGCCAACATAACTCGTGTTATTGATGAAATAAGGCCTGAATTACTCGAAAAAGTGGTCCAAAATTGGTCTGGTCGAATGCGGTTCCTCAGAGCAAGTCGTGGTGGACAAATGCCGGAAATTATTTTCAAAACATAAATATCATAAAATTATCTTTCAAGTAAAAAAAAATTTGGCTTCAGTCTTAATTTAAATGTGTTTCATTTCAATTTAAAGTTCTATCGCTATAAAAAACACACCCGATATATAATGATATGTCAATATGTCGAAATGTTTCGAGATAAGAAAATTTTCAACAATTTGAGGCACTTAGAAGCAGAAATTAATTCAATAATTTATTAAACAGACTGATGGTTGGAAGAAATTTTTCCTAAATTACATAATAATGATTATTATTATTTATCTCATTCCTTAAGATAGCACAGTGTATAGAACATGTCAAGTGAACAAAAACATCATCAACAATTAGAGGGCCATTCTGTGGTAGAATAATGACATTAAGTTAACAATAGATGTTTAATTTTTTTTAAAGCGCTATATAATTGAAATGTAGGAAGGCAATTATACATTTTTACACTCTGGTACGAGGTGATTTTTATTCTGACTGGATCACTGAATTTATAATTTGCGTTAAATAGCGTTTAAAAATGAGGGCATACTGTAGTATAGTGCATTTAGGCAAATACAAAATATTGAATTGTTTCAGTCCTTACTTGGTGAAAATCCATATTAAATAATATTTAAATAAGGTTATTCTGATTTTCACAAAATCTTATTGTAATGTTCACAACAATTGTTTCGCTATCACAGTAGCATCATCAGGCAAGATCACATTTTGAATAACTAAGCTTGTTTCCGAAATCCGTTGCTATTTATATTACATTAAGTACAATAAATTTTTATTGAGCACTAAAACCCAAAAAGGGTCTCTGCAAATTCCAGCTTATCTGAATATTTAACAGAGGTGAGTTATTTAAATCTATTTGTTCGTTAAGTAATATTCCAATTTTATTATGTTTATTTATCTCTATTGATTCTAACAGATTTAAGGCATAGTTTTTGCTTTCTATATGTAGAATTTCTAAGTTATGGTTGAAAGTATGTCCTGTTTCTAACAAACATATTCCAACCATTTGTTAGAAACAGGACATACTTTCAACCATAACTTTGAAATTCTACATATAGAAAGCAAAAGTTATGCCTTAAATCTGTTAGAATCCCTAGAGATAAATAAACATAATAAAATTGGAATATTACTCAACCAACAAATAGATTTAAATAACTCACCTCTATTAAATATATTCAGATGAGCTGGAATTTGCAGAGACCTTTTTTTTGGGTTTTTGTGCTCAATAAAAATTTATTGTCCTTACTGTAATATAAATAGCAACGGATTTTGGAAACAAGCTTAGTTATTCAAAATGTGATCTTGCCTGATGATGCTACTGTGATAGCGAAACAATTGTTGTGAACATAACAATAAAAATTTTTGAAAATCAGAATAACCTTATTTAAATATTATTTAGCAAATACAAAAGTTATTGAACAAAATTTAATATCGATGGAAATATATTTATAAATCGGTGTTAATTAATTTCTATAATTTTTTTGTTTAACTTCAACTGGTCCTCTTCAGAATATGTTCATTTTCTGAAGAAATATATTTTAAATGAAAAGCAAAACTATTTTTTGGATACTATTTATTAATCTTTCATCAAAATGCTCTTGACAGGTTTCTTGCAATTTGCTATAATGATGTCAGTTGCTGATATATAAACGATTGTTTGTTCTGCATGCGAAAGAATTTATCTTCATGAATCGAAGGCGTGATCGAAGAGTTTCCCAGATAAGACAATTCATTAAAAATAAGTTAAATGTTGAAATGTTGGATTCCATTATCGAAATCTCGAAATGGCCATGCCGTTTATAAACTGATATCTCCCCTTTTTCAAATAAATTCATTCTGTTAATAACCGACGATTAATCATTCAATTATTGTCGAAAACATGTAGGATAAGAAAAGTTGAAAAATTAACATTACATCGGTGTATATTGGAAGAATAAAAGGAGACGAAGATACGTAAAAATTCCTTTTCATACACAAGCTGTTTATCAAAATATATAACACTTGAAACATACATATAAATATTACTCTTATGGATGAGTTAATCAACTTTCTCATAAGTATATCGTACCATATATTTTATTCACATTTTGAAAAAACATTCTCGGTAGAATTCTGTATCATCCAAATAATTTGACTGATGAATGTGAGGACTTTGATATCCGAACATCCATCACTTTCATCTTCTTGAAAATACAATAATTTGAATAAGTTGAATCGTCCAAACCATTTATTAAAGTTAACGAATACCGAATAATAGCTGGAATTAATTCACCGGTACCTCTACAGATTTTAATCTAAATAAATCTCATGAAAACATTTGGAATTAAATTTTAAAACATGTCCTAAATACACTGTATCACTTTGTATACATATATATTACCATCACATGCGGTGGAAATAAACTAATCAAAACAAATACAAAATAATGAACAAATTATTTAGACGGGTGTTTTTTTAGAGTGATAAAACTTTCGAAAGGGATAACTGTGATTTGACAGAAGGTAGAAGCCACGTTGTTTTGACAGAAGGTAGAAGCCACGTTGTTTTGCATTTCTGTTCAGTAAGCATTGACAAATTGTCATGGAAAGACTCACGCCCCAACAAAGTTTAGAAATTGTTGAAATTTATTGTCAAAATCAGTCTTCTATTCGCCAAATTTAGGGAGCACTTCGTGAAATTTATGGTTTACATAATCGTCTATCAGAGCATCTTATTCGTCGAACTATCAATAGATTTCGGACAACATATTATCTACTCCATGCAACAACAAGACAAAGAACTATACGTACAGAAGAAAATATCGCTGCTGTGAGTCATAGTGCTGATGATGATCCAGATTTGTCTATTCGTCGACGTTCACAAAAAGTTGGACTCTATGCATCCACCACATGGAAAATTTTGCGTAAAGATCTTGGTCTACACCCATATAAGATCCAACTGGTTCAAGAACTAGAACCACTTGACCATAATAAGCGTCATTTGTTTGCTGATTGGACCTTAGAACAGCTTGAAGTTGGTCCACTTTTTTCTCGTAAAATTGTGTTTAGTAATGAAGCTTATTTCTGGTTGAACGGCTATGTAAACAAGCAAAATTGCCGTGTATGGAGTGAAAACAATCCTCAAGAAGTTCTGCAGGTTCCATTGCATCCTGAAATATGCACTGTATGGTGTACTTTACACGATGGAGACATCATCGGTCCATTATTTCTAATAATGGAGACTAATGTTATAGTGAATGCAAGAATACATCGATCGTTACAGATCGATGGTCAATGATTATTTGTTTCAAAATTTGAATGGTATCGACCCAGAAGTGTTTTGGTTCCAACAAGCATGAGGTAACACCTCATGCTGTTACCGTAACAATTGATTTACTGAAAGAAAGATTTAGCGATAACATTATTCCGAGAAATGGTCCAATTAATTGGCCTCCAAGATCATGCGACATAACTCCAATGGATTATTTTCTTTGGGGTTATGTCAAGTTATTGGTTTATGCTGATAAACCAGAAACAATAGACGCTTTGGAAGCCAACATAACTCGTGTTGTTGAAATAAGGCCTGAATTACTCGAAAAAGTGGTCCAAAATTGGTCGGGTCGAATGCGGTTCCTCAAAGTTAGTCGTGATGGATATATGCAACTGAATTAATTTGCCTGATTTAACAGTTACAGAATCAATTATTCACATGAATTTTCATTATTTCATAAACCAACATATACAGATGGTGTTTTACACAATAAATCAAATTATACTATTAACCAAAAATCATCAACATGCAATAGTATGATCCACATATTAGTTTACATACCCATGAATCGAGAAAATCTTCATCTTTCATAAAAAAAAACTGCTGTATTTGAAACTAGTAGCTTTTAATACTGATAATCCCTCTTGACAATATAAGATTCTCACTGATATTGAGTTTATTCCATTCTTTCCAAAGATTTGAAACTTTACTCCGGAAATTCTTCAAAGAAGCGATCTTTGGTCTAAGTACTACAGAAGAACAAATAACATTATATAAACTCATGCATTCAACACAATTAAAAAAAAAGATATTATTAAAGTGGATGAAGAAAGCTTAAATATCAAGATCCAAAACCATACTCTTGAAATTCTTCATTGAAAAGATCAATTCCCTAAGGGATGCTGAAGTAAAACAAATTATAAACATTTAGAGTCAGCGTTATACAGAGTTCGAGAGACCCTACTGAGAAACTGTACAATATTCTTGACTGTTAACCCTCCATAATAAATCTAGGTGGTTTTTAAAACGAAGATGCTTTGTACTTACACTAAAGGACAGGAAAAGCAGATTTGTTTTACTATATGCTGAGATTTAGAGGCTCTTGAAGTAGATACAATAATGCTGACTCTAGAAGTAATTTACAGAGTTTAGCCTCTTTCTTGATTCCTGAAGATACTTTTTAAACATATGAAGCCATTATCACCACAAAAAGAGGTTGATTATCTGAAGGTTGCAATAAAAGAACGTATGAATACTTAGAAGTAGTAGCATACTACTTCTTGTGATTGTTCTGATGGTAGAGTGAAATTGGGCAACACTTTTTAAAGATATGAAGTCACACATTATATTTCCTGCAGAATAGTGATTTATATCTGAAAAGTTTCAAAGAAGACGAGGCCCTATACTTAAAGGGTACATGGCATGTACTTTCTTAATGTTAAATTTTACACTGAGAGCTCTTTAAAAAGGAGATACAAAGAGAGATCCTCTAGCGGATCTGAATAACTATTTCTCAACAATATTTTAACGTTGATGATCATTAAATTATACCAATACTGTCATAACATTTGAAGCTCTACCTACTAGAGACAAATAGGAGATATACTTCATTGAAGAGCTGTTGATGAATAAGCAATGGTGGCAGCCAAACTAGTTAAGTTCTGACATGATGTTTTAATGATGGCGTATCTCTGAAGGTGAGCAAAATTTCATAAAGATTTAAAGCCATTCACAAATTTCTTTCATGAGACTAATCATATTTAAAGGTTTCCAAATAAGGCACTTACTTTCGAAGAAAATCTGGTATGAGAGTGCCGAAGAAAACTTAATGACGTAGGCAAAAATAATAAAATCTTCTGGGTTCCAGAAGATTAAAGAAAATGAGGCCAATGCACTTGCCAGAAAAAGAGCACAGACAGTCTTCACTGTCTTGGACAGACGCCCATCATTGTCCCGAAACCCTGCTGTTGTATAGAAAAATACATCTATAAGTAAGAGTTTCGGGTGAAAACCAAAAGAAAAACATTCTGGCGGAAACTTTAAGGGTTTCTTGGGAGCTGCGATACTGCAAGAGCCATAAAGTACCTGCTAGCTTCCTTACTGGGTATTGCCGTCTCAGAAAGCATTTAATGAGGTTAGGTTTTGCATATACTGACGAGTGCAGATTCTTTGGGGAGGAGGAAGAAATCCCGGATCACTTAATTACAGAATTACTCGCGATAACAAGCTGACGTAACAGATGCTTTAGACAAGAAATGTGTAGGAAAGAGGATGTTACCTCCCAGATTCCAGATACTGGAATTCATCAGAACTCTGAAACTGAAAGACGAGCTGTAGTACAGCTTTGATAGGGGACACAATAGACCTTAAGGCTCTACTATCGAAGAAAAAACAAGTAGAGGCGCTCTCAACTATGTATTGTTATTTGAGGCTCTTGGTGAAGAAGTGACAATAAACTAACACTTAAAGCTATCGGCATTCAACAGGGTCTAAGAGGCCCTTTCTCTTTCTCTACTTATTTAGTAGAAGCATAATATAATGGAGTCTGGCCAACTCTTTCAAGATATGTTATTATGACAGTAGTGTCTTCAAGAAATAATACAATATCCTTCAAACATCTGAAGTCATAAGAACCATATCTATTGTGAATCTAAGGGTTGTTGAAGACGAATAGGCAACGTATAAACGTCATAGAGATTTTGAACTGGTGGCTATAAGATCAAATGAATCTTTCTGAAAATATTGAAACTCACTGAAGGCTTTTCCTCTGTAGATGTCATATGATGTCGATTGATTTTCAAGGAAGTAGAGACAGTACTCTTACACTTGAAACTAAAAGTTGGTAGAACCATTTATAGCAAGGTTATTAAAGTGACGATTTTCAAATGATTTTGAACCATACTCACCCTAGACATGTCGTACACGTCGTCCTTGCAACTCGTCGCAGGTGAAATCGGTGGCCGTCGTGACGCGGAGGACGACGTCACAATCTGTTCGCCCGTCGCGGTTCGCGTCTCGACTAGGGAGACGTCCGTGGCACGTCCCTCGTGTTCGGGAGAGAGCGTCGCGACGCCTGCGTCTAGCGGCGTGGTCGGAAAAACGTCCTGGGAAGCGACGTAGATGGGCGAGCGTGAACGGGCCCGAAGTCGCGACAAGAGTCTCTTGGACATCTGATAGGCCGCTCAACAAGGGGTTTAGAGATGGGTTATTGGTTTATTTGGGTATTGAATATGGCGTTAGATTGATGATAACTAAACTGCATCTGCGGGAAGTTTCAATTTTTTGATTCAATTGGAAAAGAAGGGCAGCTGAAGCTTGTGTAGTTTATTGTGACAATGCTTCTACTGACAGGTCATGCCCTTCAAAAGCGATGATTTCAGCGTTAAAGACAGACCTCGCTGGAGACAGCCAAAAAACTCGAAGACGATGAATTATACACATTACTCGATGAATATCCTATTTTAAAGCAAAACGAGTTTGCTCTTACGTTGAGGGTGAACCAACAAGCAGTGCCTATACGTTTGAAATCTATGTGCCTGATTCAAAAGCAGGGCAATTGGGTTCCTTATGAATTGAAATCAAGAGATCTGAAAAGGCGATTATATTCTTCTGAGCAGCTGCTTCAAAGGCAATATTACAACGTGATGCCAATAATTAGTATTCATAACCAAATGAATTGAATAACTGGCAGATACTTTTCAACAAATAAAGTGGGGAGTACATTATCAATAACACTGGTCGACAAAAAAATAATTTTTTGGTTGTAACATAAAACTGAATAACATATTATGATAGAATGGACATATCCAAATACGAAATTGAGAAAGAAAGTTGTACCACGTAATGTTTTCTTGTTACATTTATAGAACAACATTTAATGTTACAATATCTGATGTATAGTATATTGAAAAAAGTGATTTCTGAATTTTTCAACTATCGTGTGTTTTTTTAGAGTGATAGAACTTTAAATTGAAATAAAACACATTTAAATTAAGATTGAAGCCAAATTTTGTTTTTCTTCGAAAGATTATGACATTTAGGTTTTAAGAATAATTTCCGGCATATGTTCACCACGACTTGTTCTAAGAAACTGCATTCGACCAGACCAATTTTGGAGCTTTTTTTCGAGTAATTCAGGCCTTATTTCATCAATAACACGAGTCAGCATAAACCAATGACTTGACATAACCCCCAAAGAAAATAATCCAGTGGAGTTATGTCGCATGATCTTGGAGGCCAATTAATTGGAACATTTCTCGAAATAATATTATTTCCAAATCTTTCTTTCAATAAATCAATTGTTGCGATAGCAGCATGAGGTGTAACACCATCTTGTTGAAACCAAAACACTTCTGGGTAGATACCATTGAAATTTTGAAACAAATAATCATTGATCATCGATCTGTAACGGTCGATATATTCATCCATTCACTGTAACATTAGCTCCAGCATCGTTTTCGAAGAAATTTGGATCGATGATGCTTCCAGCGTATAAAGCACACCATACGGTGCATTTTCAGGATGCAATGGAACCTGCAGAACTTCTTGAGGATTGTTTTCACTCCACATACGGCAATTTTGCTTGTTTAGATAACCGTTCAACCAAAAATGAGCTTCATCACTAAACACAATTTCACAATAAGAAAGCGGATCAACTTCAAGCTGTTCTAGAGCCGAATCAACAAACAAACGACGCTCATTATGGTCAAGTGGCTTTATTTCTTGAACGAGTTGGATCTTGTATGGGTGTAGACCAAGATCTTTATGCAAAATTTTCCATGTGGTGGATGCACAGAGTCCAAACTTGTTGTGAACGTCGACAAATAGACAAATCTGCATCATCTTACACACTATGACTTATAACAGCGATATTTTCTTCTGTACGTACAGTTCTTTGTCTGGTTGTTGTTGCATAGAGTAGAGAAAATGTTGTCCGAAATCTATCGATAGTTCGACAAATAATGTGCTCTGATGGACGATTATGTAAACTATAAATTTCACGAAATGCTCTATAAGTTTGGCGAATAAAACACTGATTTTGAAAATAAATTTCAACAATTTGTAAACGTTGTTGCGGCTTGAGTCTTTATATGATAATTTGTCAATGCTTACTGAACATAAATGACAAAACAACATGGCTTCTACCTTCTGTCAAATCACTATCGAAAGTTCTATCACTCTAAAAAAAACACCCATTATATATATATAGACTCTATTCAGTTTTACACCTACTAACCGTACCTTACATTCAAGCAAAACCCCAAAGATTAAAAATATTGACTTAAAATACTAATTAAATTATATATTTTCCTTCTACGTATGAGGGGTTCCCATCATGGCTGGATCCCATCGTCCTTGATAGCGAATTTCCATTGTTATAATATCTTGGTAGAATCCTCCACTCTGCTCACCACTGACAGTTCCCAAATTTTCAGGAAAAAATGACAAATGTGAATCGAGTAAATGAATTTTTAATGACATTCGGGCAACGAGTGGTTTGTAGGTATCTAGTAGTTGATTAACTAACTGTTGGTGATTTGCATCCATATTGTTGCCCAAAAATACTCTTACTACACTATTAAGCTAAGTTCCATGCTCTGAGTTCCTGCCTGGTAAGCTTCTCTGTAAAATTAACGCGGTCCAGCAATTTTCTGATTTGTGGTCCAATAAAAATGCCTTCCTTCAATTTGGCATCATTAAACTTGGGAAAGACTTATTTTAAGTATTTGAATCCATCACCAACTTTATTCATAGCCTTCACAAAGTTTTTCATCAGCGCAAGATCAATGTGAAGAGGAGGCAGGACATTTTTGGGCTCTACAAGAGTCTTAACTTAACATTTTGAGATCCCGGTTGAAATACACTTCTTTCTGGCCAAATTTT
Organism: Megalocaria dilatata; assembly: GCA_034642435.1. NCBI lineage: Eukaryota > Metazoa > Arthropoda > Insecta > Coleoptera > Coccinellidae > Megalocaria > Megalocaria dilatata. Next base: position 33,764,974 of record CM067861.1, read on the forward strand.
TATTACATAATGCTGATATACTGCACGACTGTCCCATAGACAAAGAAAACAGCAATATTTTGTAAATCTCTTCTGAAATCCCACTAAAATTCCAATTCCCCAAATATCTACCATTTATACGTGTTATAGTTTTCTCATCCAAGGGAGTGCGCATATTTTCATAAATTTCTTTTATCGTCACTGAATGGATAACTGGTATAGAGGGTTTTAAATTTCCATTATGCAGTAACACAACTTTTAACTGTATTTAGACGAATCTATAAATAAACGCTACTCAGAGGGGGAATGCTCAATATCAAGTTCCTGCATGAAACTAACAATATCAGTACACGCACACAACGAAATTTCCATACTGTAGAATGGGGAAAACGGATCATTTCTTCTTCTGAAATTCGTAATTTTCATTTCGTTGTCTAATAAGTTCCATTCCTTAAGACGGGAACCAAGAAGTTCTGACTGTAGCTTTGATAACCCAAAATCACGTACTAAATCATTTAGCTCACTTTGAAGAATTAAATGTGACTCGCCGAAGCTGGGACCTAAAGCAAAAGTAGGGTCGGTGCACTGTTCTTCAGAGCTGCCTGTTGTCTCCAATATCTCCTAAAAAAACATGTTGCGGATCTGAAGATGCGATCCGCACTGGTAGATCTGAGGTCGTATTGCAGACTGTCAATTTGGATCGTCGATCTTTGTGCTTTCCCTTTTTGGGATAACCTTAAGTCTTTGTCAGGAGAAAATAGCATTCGTCTAAATGATTATTAGGTTCTTGTCATCCCATAAGGGCTACAAAAGACATGCTCTTTCTCTTCCATTCATCCACTGCATCAATGATACGCTACAACTAATTCAGCACACTTGAAGAGCCCTCTGCTTGTCTTGATCTCCAATTAAACCACCAACTTATTGGATGTAGGCTTTTTTAACATTTTCAGAAAATGGCGTGGTTTGTGATTTCACCATAAATTCTCCGCAAAAATAACAAAATGTGTCACAAGAGATTTTGCAACTGCGGCACGTCTGCCTCGACGTTTTCGTCCTTAAAACACTTCCTTATCTACACACAGGGAACCACTCACTTCGAAAGTCAACAGAAGACTGATTATTAATCTTAATTTTATATCTAATATTTTAAACAACACATTTTAGGTATTTTTCAGTTATAAAATGCATCCATTTTAAACGCCCCCTCATAAAATTGACTACTTGCTAATGTAAAATGGTTTTATTGAGCTACTGAAAAATGGTACTTATTAGGGCTTTGGGAATATTTTTCCTATTAGTAGGAGGATATTTCCATCAAAAAATAAATATCTGCTCTGTGTTACAAAAATCTTGTCGACCAGTGAATTAGCATTCAAATAATCTTTTTTGTATAATCACAATACAAAGACCAATTCATTCAAAATAAACAACCTACTTAATTTTTTCTGCAGGCAATTCAGTTCAGGATCCCCTTCTGCGTGTTGAAGTTCGATAAATCACAATAAATGATACGAAACCATAGAGACAGATATATTGAAGCGACATGGATAATTTCAAATCATATACAAACCATTAGCATGGCAACGATTTATTTTTTCATCACAAAAAAAATGGTTTAACCAAACCTAAATATAATATTATCAGAAACAAAAAGTAAGGTCAGCCTCAAGAAACGTATTTCGATTCCAAATTGTTCCAAGCACAGATGAAAAAATCAAATAATTCGAGAAAAGTATCGATTTACGAATGTTTGATTTGAATTCAGACAACTGTTGTCTGAAGATGAAGTGATATTTCGAAACTACAGTCACGAAAAAGTGAACATTCAAGTTACATATGCAAACATTTTTTTCTGTTGTAAAACATAGTGATTTCTTCAAATTGAATTGGCATATACTTGATGAAAATCCATAATAAATAAGTAAACAAAATCGAAATTTTCACAAATTTTAATTGAGAACTGGATAAACTATATCATTTTCAGGTACTAAGTAATAAAATAAAGTTACTTTTATTTATATGGTTTCAACGACGCGATAAGCTACAAAATATTAAGGATTACATTCGAAAATAAATTAAATATTACTTGAAGGCGTACATAAGACACATATCAAAAAATAAAACACAAATTTAAAAGTGATAAATGATTGACATTTAATTGGTCATTGAGGAGATTAGGGTAGAGTTTAATTATATTCATTTCCAAGCTTCCAAAAAATTTAATTTTTGAAATGTGTTTTCGACATGTAGAACATCAAGTTTCCATTGAATATGTGGTTTTCTGTTGAGAGGTAGTTTGAGTAGGTCGATTCCGTTTTATTATTATTAATGAAGCATCGTTTTCGTTCATCAATTCTAATTTTGAAATTAGGTCATGTTAATTTATATACTTTGGATTTCTTTATTTATCAATTTTCGGTTTGTTGTTTTCTAGGTTTGCTTTGGTTGTTATCCTACTGTAAGAGATGCTGAAATTTTGTCTGGGAAGTTAATTACGATTAACTGATTCTTCAATATTTCACAAACCTACACAAACAAATATTACAATAAAGAACAGCACAATCATATTCCGATAAATTAGCAGCGTTCAATAGTATGGTTCATATACCTTTAAATATCCCTCTTTCAAACAATAATTTCGAAAAAGAACAAATTGCCTCAAATATAGAATACAGTCATACATATATGATGATAAAAAGAAACAACTTCAAATAGCCATGAACAAAATTTTGCCTACAAATATTTTATTAAATCATTTAAAATACAAAATTTGAATATCAAAATAGATTTAATCTGTTAGTCTTCTATAATTTTAATTTAAAAAAATTTTATTCGAAACTTTTAGAATTAAATTAGTCTTATAAGCACAGCTTATATTTAATAGACATATAAAATCAAAATTCATTGTATAATATCAAATGGAATGAATAATCCAACAAATATAAATTGTCAATTAAAATTAATAAATAAATATTTGAGGAAGACAAAATTTTGTTTCTGATCTTACAATTATCCTTTTCAAAATTATAAAACATAATTTTAAGAACTTCTGGAAAAAATTATTTATTTGAAATATTTAATATATTTAAATATTCGAATAAGTTACTACAAAAATTTCTCTAAACATGTATCACATCCTCAAAAAACAATTAGAATTCAGATTCAGAAGGTCCTACTTTATATTTAAAAAATAAAATCAATAAACAATAAATAACTTACCTCTAAAATTTGAATATTAAAACATATTGAAATATGTTTATCTTCTACAATTTTAATTTCAAAAAAATTTTATTCAAAAAACTTTTAGAATTAAATTTATGTCTACAACAAGCACTGCTTACATTTAATAGACATATATAATCAAAACTCAATATATAATGTCAAATGGAATAAATAACCCAACAGATATACCAAAGTAATTAAAATTGATAAATAAATATTTAAAGGAGACAAAATTTTGTTTTTGGTCTTACCTTTAAGGACACCAATTGCCTTTTAACAACATGAACACACTTAAAGGACTTCTCAAAGAATATAATTTATTTGAAATATTCAATATATTCAAATATTCGAATAAGTTATTTCAAAAATCTCTAAAAAAATGTGCAATATATCTTGAAAAAACAAATATAATTCTAAGCAAATATCAAAATAAAAAAACTAGCCTATATCTCTTAACGTGTTAAAAGACTAAAGCTTCGAAACACAGATCAACTATATAATTCAAAATTGATCTATGTTCTAACAAAATCAAAGAACAGTGTGAGTTATTTTAAGGTTTATTTAAATTCATTGACATTCCATAATGAGATTTATTGAAGCCAAAATATAATTATATATTATATGTAAAATAAAATAGAATAGAAAGGCCTTTTACTTGGTAGAAGGAATATAACAAAATTTGAATATTAAAACATATTGAAATATGTTTATCTTCTACAATTTTAATTTAAAAAAAATAAACCTTAAAATAACTCACACTGTTCTTTGATTTTGTTAGAACATAGATCAATTTTGAATTATGTAGTTGATCTATGTTTCGAAGCTTTAGTCTTTTAACACGTTGAGAGATATAGGTTAGTTTTTTGATTTGATATTTGGAATATTAAATGAGGGCTGAAGACGGGATTGCTTAGAATTATATTTGTCTTTTGAAGATATAGTGCACATTTTTTTAGAGATTTTTGAAATAACTTATTCGAATATTTAAATATATTAAATATTTCAAATAAATTATATTCTTTGAGAAGTCCTTTAAGTGTGGTCATGTTGTTAAAAGCAATTGGTGTTTTTAAAGGTAAGACCAGAAACAAAATTTTGTCTCCTTCAAATATTTATTTATTAATTTTAATTACTTTCGTATATCTGTTGGGTTATTTATTCCATTTGACATTATATATTTAGTTTTGATTATATACGTCTATTAAATGTAAGCAGTGCTTGTTGTAGACATAAATTTAATTCTAAAAGTTTTTTGAATAAAAATTTTTTGAAATTAAAATTGTAAAAGATAAACATATTTCAATATGTTTTAATATTCAAATTTTGTTATATTCCTTCTACCAAGTAAAAGGCCTTTCTGTTCTATTTTAACTTACCTCTAAGACCTAGTGGTATCCTCTTTTGAACACACTAACTTTAAAATCACACACAGCTTCCAAGGTATTTTTTGGTCCTAGTTGAACCACATAATATTTATATAATGAGTTTTTTTTATTTTAAAAACTGATATAATTATATATAAAATAAAATAATAAGAGAAGGTTTTTCACCTGATATAAGGATTATTACAAAACTTTTGAAATTATAGGAGACTAACAGATTGAATCTGTTTTGATATTAAAATTTTGTAATAATCCTTCTATGAAGTAAAAAACCTCTTCTTATCATTTTATTTTATATATAATATATAATTATATCAGGTTTTAAAATAAAAAAGTCTCATTATATAAATATAATGTGGTTTAACTAAGACCATAAAATACCTTACAAGCTTTGTGTGATTTTTCTGATGAACATAGAATACCTTGGATTTTAAAGTTAGTATGTTCAAAGGAGGATACCATGTAAGTAATTTATTGTTAATCGATTTTATTTTTTAAATATGAAGTAGGACCGATGAAGACCTAATCTGAATTCTAATTGACTTTTGAGGATGTGTTTTGAGAGATTTTTGAAGTAACTTATTTGAATACTTAAATATATTAAATATTTAAAGTGAATAATTTTTTTGAGAATTTCCTAATTATGTTTTGTATTTTAAAAAGGATTTAGTTTATAATTGTGAGATTTGTCTCCTTCAAATATTTATTTATCAATTTGAATTGACAATTTATATTTGTTTCGTTATTTATTGCATTTGATGTTATACTATATAATGAGTTTTGATGTTATATGTCTATTAAATATAAGCTGGCCTTATAAGATATTAATTTAATTCTAAAAGTTTTGAATAAATTTTTTTTAAATTAAAATTATAGGAGACTAACAGATTAAATCTGTTTTGATATTCAAATTCTGTAATAATCCTTCTATCAAGTAAAAAACCTCTTCGTATTATTTCATTTAAAATACAATACTATAACGTTCACCGTAAAAATGTCTTCTTTTCTAAGTAAATAAAATTTCAACATGTCTTACAGAACAAATGATAAAATATATAAAAAACAAAAAAATTGATAAATAAAGAAACCCGGCAAATATAAATTAACATGACCTGATTGCAATGAATTTAATATAGGCTAAAATCTTGAAATTAGAATCAGTGAAGACAAACGATGTTTCATTAATAATAAACTGGAATCCACATACTCAAACCATCTCTTATCAAAAAACACTTAATTACTGAAAACTCTGACATTCTACATGTCGAAAATTCATCATAAAAATTAAATTTCTTTGAAGCTCTGGAAATAAATATTTAGAAACAATCTTTCCCCTAATATCCTCAATGACCAATTAAATGTCAATCATTCACCACTTTCAAATTTGTATAATTAATTTATGAAATGTGTCTTATTGTACGCCTTTAAGTAATATTCGATTTAATTTGTTTATATATGTTGTACCTGCTCACATTGTTGAAACCATATAGATAACGGTACCTTTTTGATATTACTTATTTTCTGAAGATGAACCAGTATATCGAAATAAGTTGTACACAATAAAAAATTTGTCAAAATCTCTATTTTTGTTCACTTATTCATAGTGATTTTTAAAGCTTGTTTTACTTTTGGTCACCTTCCAAATAATAAAGGCTGAAACAGTTGAATATTTGAAAAATTTGTAACAGTCATGTGAACATCCGAATTACTAGTTTTTAACACTCGATGCATTATCAATTTCCAACATTACGTTAACAGAAATTTTACGATTGTATAGATAAATACGAATAACACCAGAGCGCACTTCTTCACTTTCGACCGAATAAAATCCAACTATTACATTGACATGAAGCCTTCAAACATCGTATTCGCCACCTAGGATGATTAAGCACTTTTATTGTTCCTTAGTCGGATATGGGTCAGAAGAAAATCAAAAGGCGTATCTATCGATTTATCAACGAGCTATCGAAATACGAGGGTTGGTCAAATATAAACCAAAGCTTCCGATCGTGTCTGGCATAAGACCAGACTGAATAAGCTATCTTCGTATGGTTTTCTCGGGAGTCTCTGTGATTGGATGAAGAGCTTCTTCACCAACAGGAACATTAATGGAGTCGATTCCCTTGGTTTCAACGTGAATGCTGGAGTGCCCCAAGGCTCAGTTTTATCGCCCATCCACTTCCTGATCCACCTAAAATATCTTCTTAGTATGACCGAGAGTCACATTGTGAGCTTCACAGATGATAGCACGCTGATATTTTCTTTCAGCAATGACAAGCCTCACCTCCTCCCATATGCCAGCAAACGATTCCCTGAACGAAGATCTTAAAAAGATTAACGAATGGTATCAACGGAATATGATGCAATTCAATGCCTCAAAGATTTAAACAACAACTTGGATTTTTGTTCAAAGCAAGGAAATATTTCTTCAGGGTCTTCTACTTTATGAAACTTAGATTAGACCAGGACTCGAATAGTGCTCTCAGGTTTGGAGCCCACATTTGTTACAACTTTTGGATTCCATCCAGAGATATTCTCATTTGAAATTTTATTTTCAGACATTTTCGAAAGCAGAAATCCAATGCAGTTGAAATTTAGTATTTAGATAGATGTCAAATACCGACCATAAAGCTCCTGCATAAATTAGTTAAGATAAGTTTCGATATTTTTTTAATTTGATTTCAGTAAAAAATATGAAAAATAAACGAAGATTTCTTCATATTTTTTCCACTTTTTCTCACCAATAGGTAACAATTCAGTTCGAAGGGAAATGGATGGGGTATTTGAACCATCTATTTTTTATTTTCCTGAGATTTTCAGTTTCTTCAAGAACATAGTTCCACAATTTCAAAAATTACGTTTATTTGACTTCTGGATGACAGAACACAGATTGTTGTATTCATCATATATAGCTTCCTTAAGTGATGAACTGTTGAACAAGCGCACGAAAAAATTTCACCATTTTTTTTTTCAATAATCTTTCTTAATTTCTGGTAACGATCACCACTTGACCTGTCACCCGTTTCTGACTTGATGTTAATTCCTGAGGCATCTTTGCCTTCTTTTTACAATAAAATAGAAAAAGGCTTTTTACTTGATAGAAACAATATAACAAAATTTGAATATCAAAACAGATTTACTCTGTTAGTCTTCTACAATTTCAATTTCTGGAAATCAAAATTGAAGAAGACTAACGGATTAAATCTGTTTTGATATTCAAATTTTGTTATATTTCTTCTATCAAGTAAAAAGCCTTTTTCTATTTTATTATATATATATATATATATATATATATATAATATATAATTATATTTAGGCTTTAATAAATCTCATTATGGAATGTCAATGATTTAAATATAACCCTATAACACCTTAAACTTTTCTGTGCTTTTGTTAAGAACATAGACTATCTTGAATTTTAAAGTTAGTCTGTTTGAAGCAATTATCCTGTTAAACACGTGTGAGGTGAGATATAGTGATAGTTATTTGATTCTGATATTTGGAATATTATTAAGGGGCCGATGAAGAAATTACCAGAATTATAATTGTTTTTTGAAGATATAGTGCATGTTTTGAGAGATTTCTAAATTAACTTATTTGAATATTCAAATATATTGAATATTTCAAATAAATTATATTTTTTGAGAAGTCCTTAAGTTATGTTCATGTTTTTGAAAGGCAATTGGTGTTCTTAATGGTAAGATAAGAAACAAAAATTTTGTCTTCTTTAAATATTTATTTATTAAATTCAATGACCTTTTTTATATCTGTTGGTTTATTTATTCCATTTGACATTTTATATTGAGTTTTGATTATATACGTCTATTAAATATAAGCGGTGCTTATTGTAGACATTAATTTAATTCTAAAAGTTTTTTGAATAAAATTTTTTTTGAAATTAAAATTGTAGAAGACTAACAGATTAAATCTGTTTTGATATTCAAATTTTCTTTTTACAAGTTCAGTTCCAGTTGTTACGGAAGAACTCTCGATTTTAATGGGATTATTGAAATAAATCTATACATATCTAAACTGAAAAAAAATTCAGGAGGAGTCATACTTTTCTTCGATCACTAGGGTTTATTACTCTGAAATAATAAGCCACATGTTTGAAAAAATATTACTACTAAAAACTGAATTGAAATTCTCAGATAATCTCAATATTTATGGAGTGAACTCCTTTTAAATGCATTTCGAGATTAAATAGCCTCCTCTTCTTATCGCATTCGATGTCAGAGATCGAGCAATTATTACATTTTGTAATCGCGTTTAAAATTTAACAAATAGCTAGAAATATAATTTTTATCGATTTGGTCCATGATGCAAAATACTTATCGAAATCTCATTGCGATTATGCATTTGCTAACGCCAGTTAAAACTATAAAATATCTTCATGTCATTTATAACTATCGGGTGTTTTTTTTGAGAGTGATAGAACTTTAAGTTGAAATAAAACACATTTAAATCAATAGATTGAAGCCAAATTTTTTTTTATTTGAAAGATAATTTTATGACATTTATGTTTTAAAAATAATTTCCGGCATATGTCCACCATGACTAGCTCTGGGGAACCGCATTCGACCAGATCAATTTTGGATCACTTTTTCGGGTAATTCAGGCCTTATTTCATCAATAACACGAGTTATGTTGGCTTTCAAAGAGTCTATTGTTTCTGGTGTATCAGCATGAAACAATGACTTGACATAACCCCAAAGAAAATAATCCAGTGGAGTTAGGTCGTATGATCTTGGGGATCAATTAATTGGACCATTTCTCGAAATAATGTTATGGCCAAATCTTTCTTTCAATAAATCAATTGTTACGGTAGCAGCATGGGGTGTAGCACCATCTTGTTTGAACCAAAACACTTCTGGGTCGCGACCATTTAAATTTTGAAACAAATAATCATTGATCTTCGATCTGTAACGAGCACCATTCAATGTAACATTAGCTCCACCATCGTTTTTAAGTAGAGAAAATGTTGTCCGAAATCTATCGATAGTTCGACGAATAAGCTGCTCTGATGGACGATTATGTAAACCTTAAATTTCACGAAGTGCTCATTAAGTTTGGCGAATAGAACACTGAGTTTGAAAATAAATTTCAACAATTTGTAAACATTGTTGCGACCTGAGTCTTTCAATGTCAAAACAACATGGCTTGTACCTTCTGTCAAATCACAGTTATCCCTATCGAAAGTTCTATCACTCTAAAAAAACACCCGATATGTAACATTTTTCATATTCACTATGGTAGACGACGTCAGATTTCTTTGGTAGCAAGCTGCGCTTGGCAGCCATCTTGTTGATACCACATGCTTTCGTAAATGTTCAGTGGAACTTCCTTGTAAATCTTAATTTAATTAAAAACTTAAGGAATCCACTCAAATTTATTTCAAACGCACCTTAAAATGGCACATTAAAATAATTTTTAAACTAAGGTAGATTCATTTTCTTAAAACGGGATCATTTCCAAAGAAAAAATTGTTTACAATTTCAGCAACAATTTACCGAGTGTTATATACCATTTTGGAATCCTTACTAAATGCGCCAAATTTTGACGTCACTTGCTAAACTCGCCTAGTACAATTTTTTCACAGCCAGTTTAAACTGGGCGAAATTTTCATTTTGAAAATTTTTTGGGAAAAATTTCTCTTTTTCATCAAAGTTGGAGCAGCTGGCTTTAAAATTTTCATAAGAGTTTAGGAAAGCATTAGTCAGGGTTACATAACAAAAAATTATTGGGAAAAAGTGAAAATTTGTGACAACAGGAGTTAAAAGACCGACACAGGTTGTAGAATTTTTAGAATCATTATCCTTTGAAATAAATGCATTTTTTGGAGATGAAAAAAGGACAGAATTAATTTTACTCCCAATAATAAGCCTCCTCATATATTGAACGAAAATAAATTTAGACAACAGTTCAATAACTCTGGAATTCCAAACAAATTATCTCTGGAAGAAATTTCCCGATGTCAAACTTATTATGCACACAATCCCCGACGTGCATGCAACGAAGTTTGATCTGGTAAAACCACACGTGCTCCCACCGACTTCGGAACTTATTAGCCATCGAACAGCACGATATCCGACTGTGAAAACGTGCAGACATCCCGCTATCTTTTTTCTATTGAACGGATCCACAAGTACGATAACGTTAACTGCCTCCAACACTGATCCATATGAACTGGGGCCAGCTGTTTTATCGAATTTACGTATGTAAATAGTGGAGATATATCTACAAGAGACTGGTACCTATTTACCCGGTTAAATATTTCATTCCGATGCGTGAAGACGGGAACTGCATATGGTGAATGGTTTTTTTGGCTTGCTTATGTTGAACAACTTCCCTGGGATTCCAAACAGTGCTGGACAGTAATATTTTCCAATACATATAGCAACCAATGGTGCCTGATAGACAGTTTTAGTATAAACTCAACTCTTATAATTTTTTCAAAAAGAGCATGCGATATTCGCCCTTGCAGCAACATCTGGCTAGCCCTAAGAGAGTATCTCATTCTGTCAGTTAGCCGAAAGGTTCTGTTGAAGACATTCCCTCGACCAGACGGTCACGCAATACTCACTATGTACAAACAAGTAAGCTCTGAACACATTTTTCTCTTTGTCTCAATTCCTAAGTTATAACACACATCATCTATCTCCACACTTGAATTATTTTATATTCGCATTTCATTTTAACATTTCGAGGAACACTCTCTCAGTAACCCATAACGCACTCAAGACCTGTGCGAATGTATTATGTACATTATTTGTTTGAAATTAGATATAAATTGGTGAAAAGTGAAACCAATAAAAGTGAACAACGGTGAAAAAGCTCACAGAAGAACTATTCCACGAACAAGATAGTGTTTTCACCGCAATTAGAGTTAAAACTACACCGAAACAATTATCTCAATTTGGGTGAACAATTCAAACTTGTAATTTGTAATATATGTATTTAGGCTGAAAATAAACCATTAAAGCCAATTATGCATTCGTCTTTTTAAACCCATTTGAAGTATGCATATTGCATATCGCATACTAATTGGTTAACGTTCAATCAATTACTAGGAAGAATTCAAAAGGGTCTCTACATACCAAGCGATTCTTCACAAATTGTGATTATTATATATGAAATAGAATAATCAAAACGGTATTAATTTTCTTGATAGAAGGTTTTTTCAATATCTCTTTAAAATTGAATTAAACAAATGCCTATTTCTATTTAGTAGACATACAAAATTAAGACTCATCACACTGCATCAGAAGGAATAATTTTATTCTCTATATAGTAGACTCTCGAAGTAGTGAACAATACTCATAATGAACTTCTCCAAATAGTGAACGAATAAATATTTGAATTATTGGTCTATACAATGAACTACTGAAGCCTCTAAATAATGAACCTAAAGAATTTGACAAGTCATAACAAGAAAACGATTGTTAAACGTTTTCTTTTGTTTACTTTTAGTCATTCGCCTAGGTAAAGCGGTACCAAATTGTTATCCCATTTTCGATTAAGCTGAAGTATGGCCAGGATTCGTTTAAAGCTTAGTCAAAAAGGTAAAATAGTTGAACAGTTAGAAAAAGGTGCTAGAGTGACGGCTTTAGCAAAAAAAATAGTGTGGTTAAATCTACCAATTGTGCAATTTGAAATAGGAGAGTGAATATTTTGAACATCAGCAATACTTGCGTGGGACTAGAAAAAATTAGAACTCTAAGATCATCAGAATGCCCTTGAATGGTAAAAGCTTTATACCGGTGGTTTTTAAAGCAAAGAGAAAAACATATTCCAGTCACAGGTTTTATAATTAAAGAAAAAGCAAAAAATTTCACGAAAAATACAAAGAAACTCTATGTTTCAATGCGAGCAGGGGATGGTTGCAAAGGTACAAGAAACGTTTTGGAATTCGATATCTTAAAATCTCAAGAGAAAAACTGTCGTCTGTAAGTGAGGCGTTCAATCCATATAAAAAAACTTTGCTTGAAAATGTGGATGGACTTCAGCTGTTGAAGGAGCAGACTTATAATACTGATGAATCTTCCCTATATTCAAAGTTGCTTTCGGACGAAACATATGTAGGTCCTGAGGAGAAGACAGTCCCAGGAAGAAAAAGCAAAGGTTTACCTTCCTAGCCTGTACAATGCGAGCAGCGAATGGTTGCAAAGGTACAAGAAACATTCTGGAATTAGATATCTTAAAATCTCAGGAGAACAAAACATATATAGGTCCTGAGGAGAAGACTCCACGAAGAAAAACAGAAAAGCAAAGGGTTACCTTCCTAGCCTGTACAATGCAAGCAGCGAATGATTGCAAGGTACAAGAAACATTTTAGAAATCGATATCTCAAAATCTCAGGAGAAAAACTGTCGTCTGCAAGTGAGGCGGTCAATCCATTCAAAAAGACTTTGCTTGAAAAAGTGGATGAACTTTATCTGTTGAAGAAGCATATTTATAATGCTGATAAATCTTCCCTATAATGGAAGTTGCTTTCGGACAAAACATATGTAGGTCCTGAGGAGAAGACAGTCCCAGGAAGAAAAACAGAAAAGCAAAGGGTCACCTTCCTAGCCTGCACATACGCAGCTGACAATCATAAGCTGAAGCCACTAGTCATTGCAAAAGCAAGAAATCCTCGATAGTGATTTCAATCGTTCAATACATCACAGGAATTCCAAAACAGCTTGGATGAATGGATTCATATCCAAGGAATGGTTCTTCAAGATGGTTATTCCAGAGGTGAGTTTCCACCATTTGTTTAAAATTCAAGGGTATTAAGCTGGATTCATTGATCTAGGTTCAAGAATTCTTGACTGACAAAAAGCTTCCTGTTAAAGCAATTATTTTGTTGGACGATCCGCCAAATCATCCGCCAGCGGAGGAGTTAAAAAGTGTGATGGTTAATTTTCGTTATGTACATGCTATAATATAATACCTCTGATACAGCTCATGAACCAGAATCTGATAAGGCTAACAAAACTTTTCTACCATAAGAGTTTATTGCCACGCATCCTAAATAACAACGTCGACTGTATTGGAATGGCATTAAAATCTCTTTCTTAATTTAGTTTTGACATGTAATTCTTTGAAACCTCATGTCATCGAGAAATGTTGGAGTAAACTACTATCGTCATTGGAGGAAACACCACACTTCAATGATGAAGATTAAAAATAATTTCCGGCATATGTCTACCACGACTAGCTCTGAGGAACCGCATTCGACCAGACCAATTTTGGACCACTTTTTCGAGTAATTCAGGCCTTATTTCATCAATAACACGAGTTATGTTGGCTTCCAAAGCGTTGTTTCTGGTATATCAGCATAAACCAATGACTTGACATAACCCCAAAGAAAATAATCCAGTGGAGTTATGTGGCATGATCTTGGAGACCAAATAATTAGACCATTTCTCGAAATAATATTATCGCCAAATCTTCCTTTCAATAAATCAATTGTTACGGTAGCACCATCTTGTTGGAACCAAAACACTTCTGAAAATGTTGTCCGATATCCATCGATACTTCAGCGAATAAGGTGCTCCTATGGACGATTATGCAAACCAATATCACGAAGTTCTCAATAAATTTGAGAATAGAACACTGATTTTGAAAATAAATTTCAACAATTTGTAAACGTTATTGCGGCGTGAGTCCTTTCATGATCATTTGTCAATGCTTACTGAACAGAAATGTCTAAACAACATGGCTTCTACCTTCTGTCAAATCACAGTTATCCCTATCTAAATTTCTATCACTCTAAAAAAAAACACCCGATACATAATTATCTAACTATAGGTAGAGATGATTTTTATGTTGACAGTAGCAACAGTGAAACAGCCCTAATTTCTATTTATTGGAGAAGGCTAAGAATGTTCAATGACTATTAAAAACTTTAATAATTATAAAAAATTTAAAAATATGAATCTAAATTCTAATTTGTAAATGAGGAAAGTTTTTGTTATGATTTGTTGTGATAGTAGAAATGCTAAATTAATCATTTCTTCTTCTTCTTCAGATGCACAGTATTTTTTGGATATAACTGAGTCTTGAAAAATAGGTTATTCAACCTTTGTGTATATTCTGTGGATGAACATAGAATGTTTAAACACTAAACGACCATTTGTTACTCTTTCGTAGTTCGAAATAGCACGTGGTCGTGTAAGTATAATGGTATTTTTCATCGATTGTTTTCTTACTTTAAGGAAAATAGGCTGATGCTTATCGGTGAGTTTCTCAAACGCCTCTTTGAAGAAGTGCTACATATTTTTGAGAGTTTTTTTGAAAGAGCTTTTCAAAGAGAGGTTGTTCCGAACGATTTCTTATGTTTACGTTGGGAATTATCAGAGTGGAATTTGTCTTTAATAATGGCGGTATGGAACAGTGCTGTCTCCACTAAATATTTGTTGAGTAAGTTCGATCAATATTCTATATTTTCTTTGGATTCTTTTACCTCTTTTCTCGCTGGGTGATGAGTGTTAATTCTATACGTCAAGTTAAAAAAATCTCCCTTCCACTAATTATAAAGAGTTACAATAAATTTGGATGAACAATAAATATTTTGTGTTTCAGTGCACAATTGCCGGTACGTTTGTTAAACTGTGTATGATCTCTGGAAGATCCCGTATGTTATATTTACTTACAGTCGTTCGAGAATGACCCAAATACTATTCCGATCACATCTGCAATCACTGCAACAAACAATCCGTAACTCGATGCTCTGTGGCATTATCACCCACAGCTTTTTTTCGCCGCCAAACACGAGTCGGCACGTGATACGGTTGAGTTTAATTGGAAAAAATTAGGAAGGTTATCTCTTCTTTGCCAAAACAACCTGCCCAATTGAATTTTGCACCCGACAACGATCTGGGTTAGAGTCATGGCCGCCTCTTATCGCCATGTGATCTCCCGGATCTGAATCCGACTGAAAACGGTTTTTCGGGGGTTATCAATCACGTAACCCCCAATTGATGCGACATAAAAAATTATATCTTCTGATGTTAAGCATCTTAATCTTTTTATTGAATTTCCGAAAAAATCAGCTTGCATCGCTCAAGAGATAGTAGCATCTATAAGGTTGTTCGAAAAGTAATTCTATTTTTTCCCGACAGTATATTTATATGTATTTTTTCGAAACCAACTTCACACTTAAGCCGCATAATCACTATAAGTTTTTAGAGCTGATATAGCAAGGCTTGAGTGTGAAAAAGATCAATTAATGCCACACAGCAGTTTTTGGTTGATGCTCTTTTATACATGGGGATCAATAAGCAGCTTTATTTCTTTACTATAGAAAAGGTAAAAATGCTGTTCAAGCCAGAAGGGAATTAACCGATGTGTATGGAGTGCCAAAACTGGTTTGCAAAATTCGATCTGGCAATTTTGATGAAGACACGATAAAGGCAGCAGTTGATGCAAATCGGCAAATAACAACACGTGAGATCGGTGAGAGATTGAATTTATTGAATTCAACTGTTTATGACCACTTGATAAAAAATGGATTGTATATAACAATGTCAAACGTCAGAAATCATGGAGCAAATAAGATGAACTGACTCCAAGCATTTCGAAAGCCAATATCCATCAAAAAGAGGTGATGCTGTAGGTTTGGTGGTGTTAAAATTTACTTTGAACAAAGAATTTTTAATTCACTTCGCAGGTACGTAACAATTACGTCCCCAGAATTCAACAATTTAGGCCTTTCAAATATGAATCATTTAATTCCTAGAAACCTAAACGGGCCTGAACACCAATTAAGAAACGAAGATATTTCTCCCTCAGATTATTCCTAGAAGCCCATTAGAACCGTTTTAGCCGTTTCAAGACGATTGTCGTATCGGAATTACCTGGGCTACCTTTTCGGACCCAAACCCACTCTCTCATTCGCCAGTTAGCGGAAAGGTAGAGTTGAACACCCTGTATAAAGAGTCAGTTAAAAAGGTTCAGTCGAAGACAAGTTCTGACCCCACGCACATTCCCTTGAAGTAAGGTCTCTTAACTTGTGAAACTTTTTATCTGTACGCTCGAATTATTTTATATTCGCATTTTTCACTTCAAACTTCCAAGGAACTCTCTCTCTCTTTTTCTCTCTCTCTCTTTTTTTCTCTCTCTCTCTCTTCCTCTCTCTCTCTCTCTTTTTCTCTCTCTCTTTTTCTCTCTCTCTCTCTCTCTCTCTCTCTCACAGTTACCCATATGGAAGTGAATGTATTATCTACATTATTCATTTGTAATTAGATATTAAGTTGTCAAAAGTGAACTCAAAGGTGAAACGAATAAAATTGAAGTCTGTGTCGTGAACAACAATAGAAAAAACACAAGGAAGAACTGTTCCAGGATCAAGATAGTGTATCCACCTCAATCTGGGTCAACAACTCAAAATTGTACACTCGTATTATATGTACTTCTACTGACAATTCTCTACATGGTCCCTACGAGCTGGATTACATTCCACATCTGGTCACGAAACAACTCCCTCAATTTGGGTAAAATAATTCAACTCTCTGAACTTGTATTATATGTATTTTAGACTGTGAATAAAGCATTAAAGTCTAATAAACATCCCTCTTTCACCCTCATTTGAATTATGCTTAACCAAGAATTTGCATACTAATTGGTTGACGTTTAATCAATTACTTTCGAAGAATTCAAAAAGGTATCTCTACATACCAAGCAATTCTTTACAAGTATGATGAAGACCACAAAAAGAAGGTAGAGAACTGGCATGAAAATGGATTCTCACAAATAAGACTAGAAGAAAATATTGCAACCATTACAGAGGACGAGTATTATAGAGCACTACACCATGGAAAGAACACCTCCCCTATGATAACATCCCCACGAAATTACTGAGAAAATTAGACTCGTTTATTCACCAACATATAATAAAAATATATAATTTCTGTTTGGCAAACTCTTATTTCCCCAAAGAACAGAATGAGGAAATAATCATCACTATTCCGAAAGCAAAAACAGACCACAGTTAAATGATCTGTTGGGTTGAGTTCTTGGGTTGAAAGAATTTCTGTATGTAAACCAAAGACGTCTGGGAGATGCCTAGTTCTATGAACGTCGAAAAATCGATACATTTTGGTCTTCACGAACACTTTCACATACGGCAGCAATAATCTCTTCCCTTCTTGCATTTCTTTGTCTCACTGGCACTGTAACATCATGAAGTGTAAAATTTGTTTCAAACTTCTTCACTAAATATTCAACGTTCAACTGTTCTTTTATCCAGATGATTATAACGACCAAAAATTGAAGTTGAAACACCTCAAGTTAAAGTAACAGATGGCTATTTTTCAAAATAAATTTGGACTTATTTGTTGAAGTGTGTACCTTTCCATGATTAAATGGAAGACATTGACAAATACAACTGTTAATGTCACAAATAAACAATGGCTGCCATGCGTGAGTAATGTCAATTTGAAAATGGGGCGTTTCCATTGAAAGACTTCATGATGCATCCTGTATATCTCGGAGAATTCGAAGAAGTTACCATCCATAGTCGACGAAAAACAAAGGTTGAAACCGTCCAAAAAACACAAAGAGGAACGTTGGTATGTTGATAGTAGCAATTTCAATCTTAGATAAAAGTTCTTCATGGTAGATTCTTAGGAAGACTGTTCCAAGAATCAACCATCAAGTGTAGATTGAAGAATTTATTTATTGTTTTGTGATCTTTCGTATCGCCTAAGTGCCTTGAATAGAAACACAACGGTTGATAACTATTGAATTGAATCAGTCTTTACTTGGTGAAAATCCATATTGAATAATATTTAAATATGGTTATTCTGATTTTCACAAATTTTTATTGTTATGCTTACAACAATCGTTTCGCTATCACAGTAACATCATCAGGCAGGTTTACATTTTGAATAACTAAGCTTGTTTCCGAAATCCGTTGCTATTTATATTTCAGTTAGTATAATAAATTTATATTGAGCACTAAAACCCAAAAAATGGTCTCTGCAAATTCCAGCTTATCTGAATATATTTATCAGAGGTGAGTTATTTAAATCTAATTGTAATATTCCAATTTTTTTGTGTTTATTTATCTTTAGGGATTCTAACAGGCTTAAGGCATAGCTTTTACTTTCTATATGTACAATTTCAAAATTATGGTTGTTTCTGACAAATGGTTAGAATATGTGGAATTACTGAATTTTTTCAGCCGTTACTATTTGGTAGTTGATAATAATTAAAACAAATTATAAAAATTACTATGTTTTACTACCAATAAAAATATATATTTCACATTTTCTTGTGACTCGAGTTTCGGGAAATGAACTATCCCATCATCAGACCATGATGATGGGATAGTAATTTTTACAATTTGTTTTAATTATGTGGAATTACTTTTATTATTGAGGAAATTCTTCAAATGTTCAAAAATTCTATGTCTGAAAATTCTTCCAGCCTATCCCATGTGAACTTTAGGGCAATCACCGCAAGTTAACTTATAAACCCCCGATTTATCATCTTTATGTGTACAGTTTTTATCATTTTTAATGAATTTACTCAAGTTTGAATTGGTTTAAAATAAAGTTTTTAAGTTATATTTATTTTTGAGGTATGTAGCAATTTTCTCAAAAATACCTTTGGTGTATTTTAAGGAAATGTATTTTAAAATAGAAAGGCCTTTTACTTGATAGAAGAAATATAACAAAATTTGAATATTAAAACAAATTTAAATATGTTTATCTTATCCAATTTTAATTTCAAAAAAATTTTATTCAAAAAATTTTTAGAAATAAATTTATGTCTAACAAGCACCGCTTACATTTAATAGACAAATATAATCAAAACTCAATATATAATGTCAAATGAAATAAATAACCCAACAGATATACGAAAGTAATTAAAATTAATAGGAGACAAAATTTTGTTTCTGGTTTTACCTTTATATTATATTATTATAAGGCAAGTGGTATTTCTTGAAGGTAAAACCAGAAACAAAATTTTGTCTCCTTTGAATATTTATTTATTAATTTTAATTACTTTCGTATATCTGTTGGGTTATTTATTTCATTTGACATTATATATTGAGTTTTGATTATGTAAGCGGTGCTTGTTAGACATAAATTTATTTCTAAAAGTTTTTTGAATAAAATTTTTTTGAAATTAAAATTGTAGAAGATAAACATATTTCAATTTATTTTAATATTCAAATTTTGGAAATGTATTTAAAATTTTCTGTTATATTAGGATATACCATATTTAAAGCTATTTTATTATTTTTATTCATCAACAATTTGTCTATCAACTTAGGATCATAGTCAATATTAATAGCTATTTGTTTAATTATGTTAAGTTCTGAAATATTATTTTCTCGATTCATGGGAATATTAACTAATCTATGGATAATACAATTGAATGCTGATAATTTTTGATTTGAAGGATGGTTTGATTTATTGTTTATAATAGAATCCGTATAGATTGGTTTGTGAAATATTGAAAAATCATGTGAAATTTATTCCACTAACAGTTGAATTAAGAAAATTAATAGAATTATTATGTTCGATTTCCATAGTGAATGTTATTCAAGGATGTATTTCATTGATAAATAAAAAGAATTTTTTTTAAATTCTGTATGTACATACAGAGGCAACAGAAAATATCGTCTACATATCTGTACCAATATAAAAACAATTTCTTGAGGGGATTTTGGTGAATTTTAGTTTCAATATTGTCCATGAATATTTCCGCTAATAAAGGGCTCAAGGGATTTTCCATAATCAAACCGTTTTCAAATATATAAATTTTATTTTTAAATTGAAAATAATTTTGTTTAGTGCAAATATCTACACATTCTGAAATATCCTCCTTTAAAATTGTATTACACCTGTTGTTGATTAATAGATTGTCTACTAGTTCAATTGTTTCATTTGGTGGGATACATGGAAATAAATTTTGGACGTCAAATGAAATGAATTTAGCATTATGTGGTAAATGAATATTCTTTATTTTATTTATTAGCTGTAGTGAACTTTTTATTGAGTATTTAGCTTGGAATTTAGTTTCTTTTAAAATAATCTGAATAAGTTATTTAGAAAGTTTAAATGAAGGTACACTAACGAACGAAACAACCGGTCTAATAGGATTATCTTTCTTGTGTAATTTAATCAAAGAATACATTTTTGGAGGTTGTGGATTCAGTTAATCAATTTATTTTTTGGAATGTTCCGAATGGATTTAATTTGATTTTGTTGATAACTATTTTCAAAGAAAAAGCACGGATTATTCTCAGAATATATCAGATAAATTATCATGTACTTGAAACGCTTAATACAAACTACAAAACCAATTGTAAATTTCATAAAAATAATTCACATCATTATAGATGAAAATTTGAAGCTAAAAATGAACTTAGATTGAGCACGGAATAAATTTTATTCCTATAAAGACTTACCTTCCAATTTATTTTATAAGATAGACGGTCCTTCTTGATGGAAGTCTGATTAAGAACTCATCTGAAGTCTGGTTGAATGTGGCTTATGTAAATCTGAAACAATTATTATTCGATATCAAAGATAACGATTTTTGATTCGTTTTTTCAAACTTGTATTATTCAAATATTGAATGTACCGAGTCTTAAAAAATACTTTATTTAACCTCTGGTAATCTAGTGTAACTACCAAGAAACCATTTGGTGCTCTGTCGTAATTTGAAATAACACGTGGTCGTGTAAGTATGATAGATATTTTTTATTGCTTGCTTTTATTTTGCCGACATGAAAGTGGGCAGTTAGCGTTTGTGAATATACATTTTTTTCACTTGAATTAGCTAACAAAAGTATGCTTTGTATGTATGTTTGCATATTGTAGATGGCGCTAGTGTATAATTAATACCTTAGTGTCTCTGTGTATAGAATATAGATACTTGACAGATTTGTAGTCGCTGGTATTCATCGCCCTGGTGAAAACCAACAAGTTTGAAACGTGCGCGTGTCCGCAATTTGCCCCTGTGATCAACAAAACCGTATCCAGTTTGTTTCAGTATAGAATTGTTATACAGATGTATGTAACACTGTCTCGATTTGTACGCCCCCATGGCATTGTAGCTTAACGCGCTGGGGGCGATTGTCTTGACTAGGATCCTAGTTTCTTCCAGGTGAAATGGAGGATTAAGTCCTGATGCCTAAAGCAATTCCATTCACGCCAGTCACTGGACCGGGAACTGGAAGATCGACCGAATGAGGCCCTAGTTTCACCGTATTGCACTAAATCTCCGGATTTTTCTGTCCAGTGGCCGAGTGCGTTATATAGCATACTGCGTTACCGAGGATGGATGCCCTTGGGAAGTATTCGTACGACCTGGCCACCCAATTGGTGTTGGGGGGGCAGGGGTTGACAGTCAGCTTGCTGGACAAGGAGGGTATTCCATCTATCTGTTCGCAGCACTTCATGTTCAGGATATCTCGAGAAATGCTTCAGGGTTTAACGGGACCTGAACCAGGATCGATTGCGAGACGTTTCTGGGATTTGTGGGTCTCGACGATAAGGCTAGACCGTTGGTGCTTGAAGCCAGAATCAATTGAAAGACTTCACAAAGGTTCGTGTGTCTTGACGTACAGGTCAGATTAACCGTGCTCGTACCAGGATCAATTGAGGCATCAATCTTGAGACTATCTTAGTTCATGGGATTGCGTTCGGGTGGGTGGATAAGAAGCTTGTATGAGCGTCCTTACATAAAGTTGTCTAGCGTCCAGCACTCTCAGCTCAGAGTAAAGTGCCTCAGTTGGATACCATGGTGCCTCCTGAAAAACATCTTCAGTACCCTCTTTTGTGCTTTTTCAATTCTTGTATAAAATCTGGTCGTCAAAGCTCCCCATGAGAGATCGACTCCACCAGAGCGAAATAACAGTGAAATAAACAGACAGAATGCTACGAGCGAAATAAATCTCATATAGTATTTTCCTCAGCTTTTTGTGTAACTCCTCCGAATGTACATATGATCTTAAATGACACTCAATGAAAACTCCTAGGTATTTAAGAGATTGACAGCCTTAATGGCCACATCATTAAAAGTATCCGGAAAACAAAGCGCAATTGTAATTATTTAGTATATATTTTCAATTCTTGAAATAGAAAATTATAATAAAATATTCATCTTCTTTACTTATACAACCTCCATTTAATTATAAACACTTGACTAAACGTCGAGGTACACCCGAAACTAGATCACCTCCATAATTTTCGGTTTCCAGGACTGTAAAACTGACTGAATTGAATCATCTTTATTTCGTGGCGCTCCTTGTTCAACTTCAATCTTCATTAGTCCCCATATGTTTTCAATGGTACTATGATCTGGTGAAGCTGTTGGCCCTGAAATGGTTGTCACTCGGTGTTCTTGCATCCAAGCTTGAGTATAGACCAAAGTATGGCATCTTACATTACCCTGCTGAAAACGCCACCCCTATGGATATAAAGCATGCGCCGTTTCAAGGAGAAAATCGTCTTTTAATGACATACGGACGGTTTCTGGACATACTATTGTATTTCGTTGATAACCAAATCCGTTAGCCAATTTGCAAAACCTAGGCGCAGATTTTATCATCCTAAGACCAATAAAGCGTTTAAATTGTTTCCTTTAATCCTACGCAGTATTCCTGAAACTGGTCTATGCCTCATATCCATGTCATTTTCATCCTCTTTATTGTCTCATATAAGCCTTTTTCCCAGTTTATACAAATATTCTGCCTGTGACCTTATTTTATAAATTAAAATAATAAGGAACGGTTTTTTACTTGATGGAAGGATTATTACAAAATTTGAATATCAAAACAGATTTAATCTGTTAGTCTTCTACAATTTTAATTTCAAAAAATTTATTTAAGAAACTTTAAGAATTAAATTAATGTCTTTATAAACATTGCTCATATTTAATAGACGTATAAAATCGAAATTCATTATACGATAACAAATGGAATTAAGAAAAACCAACGAATATAAATTGTCAATTAAAGTTAATGAAAAAATAAACATTTTTTGGTTTCGTTCCAGGCATGCGTGCTGAACTCTTCAGACAAACGTACGAAGCCCTGTTTGTTACAAAATGTATTGTTTTCTCATCTAATAGTTATGAAAACGAACTCTTTCTCAAAAATATAAAACATAATTTTAAAAACTTCTCAAAAACTAATTTATTTGAAATATTTAATACATTCAAATAAATTACTTCAAAAAACCTCAAAACATGTAGCACATCCTCAAAAAATAATTAAAATTCAGATAAGACCAGTTCAATTTTACATATAAAAAATAATAAAATCAATTAACAATTTTTGAGAAAGACTTAGTTTTCATAAATATAAGATCAGAAAACAATACATTTTGTAACAAACAGGGACTCCTACGTTTGTCTGAAGTGTTCAATACGCATGCCTGGACCGAAACAAAAAAATGTTCATTTATTTATTAATTTCAATTGACAATTTATATTCGTTAGTTTTTCTTAATTCCGTTTGATATTGTTTAATGAATTTCGATTTTATACGTCTAATGAATATGAACAATGTTCATAAAGACATTCATTTAATTCTTAAAGTTTCTTAAATGAATTTTTTTAAATTAAAATTGTAGAAGACTAACAGATTGAATCTGTTTTGATATTCAAATTTTGTAATAATCCTTTTATCAAGTAAAAAACTGTTTACTGATTGTAAACCTCTGTACCACTAGTAGGTGTTACCGAGAATCTGTTGAAATATTCAAAATATGTATCACTTTTGTTTTAATACTACACCTAACAGTGTACCACTGTTAGGTCTTCGGTTGTCTGATGATGGGATAGTTCATTTCCCGAAACTCGAGTCACAAGAAAATGTGTAATATATTTTTTTTTTTTGGTAGTAAAACATAGTAATTTCTACAATTTGTTTTAATTATGATCAACTACCAAATTGTAACGGCTGAAACAATTCAGTAGATTAAATCTGTTTTGATATTCAAATTTTATAAATTGTATAGCTGTTGACAATCAAAAATATTTAACAAATAGTGTTGCCATGCAACTTTGGCCATAGCCGACTATTTGCACAACCTATTTTATACATTACTTTTGTCTTAAAATGTTACAAAAAGAAGTATATTCAAATTATGAAAAATAAAAAAATTCTGGATACTTTCTAAACGGACTATAATTTTTCAAATGCAGGTTAGCAATCAGTATGTAAGGAAATGGGTAAGTACTTAGTTTTCGACTCATTCACGGATAGAAGATTCCTGTCAAACCACCGTTTTATCTTTCTCATTTCGAATAAGGCGACTTCTTCGAGCTCGTTTCATGGGGCATTCTCGAATATGATGCACATGTCATCCGCAAATGAAATCACCTTCGCTGAGAGATTTGAGGTAAGTAGATCATTGACATATAAGAGGAATAGAATCGACCCAACACTGTCCCCTGAGGTACACCACAGTCCTCTCTTTCATTTTTGCTTATATAGTTATCGATTATAACGTTCTGAATCCTATTCGTCCAATAACTTCCTAATAGCTTCAAAGCTTGTAGAATTGTAGAACAGTCTTTCCTGTAAATATGATCTCATGAGCCTCACATATGCCGGAATAAAACCGAAATACGAGAGCTTATCCAATCGAATGCACATGATAGATCGATATAAATACACCATCGTCTAAGCACTCAACAACATACAGGGTGACAAGAAAAACTTCAGACAAATTTTACAGTGTTCTGGAGTAAAAGTATTTCAGCGCAGCCAAATAATTTTTATTCTATTAGATTCTCTACACTTTCTTGTACTAATATATGAATTTTCAGTTCGATATTAGTTTAATTTGCAGAGTGTTAGGATGTCAAACAAACAAAGTGCAATTTTGGAGCTGTTTCGTCACGGTAAGCGTCAATGCGTCCATTTTCCGGGTTTCATCACATCTGCAGAATGGCCGTCCTACTCCCCGGATCTCAACCCAATGGACTTTAGCGTGTGGTCAATTTTTGAGCTCAGGGCGTGTGCCAAGCACCACAAGAGTTTATAGTCGCTGAAGCAATCTCTGTGCCGGGAATGGGATCGATTAACGCCCGAAGAACTGCGGCCCATTTCCGAAAATTTCAAGAAGCGTCTAAAGCTATGAATCGCTGCCAAAGGAAGCCACTCC
Organism: Megalocaria dilatata; assembly: GCA_034642435.1. NCBI lineage: Eukaryota > Metazoa > Arthropoda > Insecta > Coleoptera > Coccinellidae > Megalocaria > Megalocaria dilatata. Next base: position 33,790,679 of record CM067861.1, read on the forward strand.
GAAATATATTATTACCAAATGTTTATTTTATTATTATTCGTTGTTGTTTTGTTCAATTTCTTTTGTCTAATAAAGTCAAATGGAAAAAAGTTTGTCCGAGGTCTTTCTTGTCACCCTGTACTGTGAGATCGTGACCAGGTTAGTTACAGTAGACTTCCTCGGACAAACCCGTTTTGCTCCGGGGACCAGAGAAAAAAAAGAAGAATATTGGGGGATGCGAAAAATTTGTAGATATGCATATAGATCTGAATACAGAACAATTCTCTTAATATTTGCATTGTTTCTTTTCGATGTTGTCTTCCTAAGCTTCTATTTGAAAACGAACTATTTATAGACATAAGAATCGACCTCGTCAGTCACGACTAACGTTACTTGCTCTAACAATTGAACAGTTGTTCTCTGATTGTTGTTGTTACAGATAAGAAGTATAAGTGGAATGAATAGGTCGTGAAGCTTTGTAAATTCAACAATCGCGACGTTTTGATAACGAAAGATAAAAATTAGAATGTTGTACAATCTAGAGGAAATAACAAAACGAGGAAAACATTCAAATTTTCCTTGTCTGGATAGTAAACTCAGTCACGAAGTTGCTGAATGGTACTTAATACTCGATACTTAACGGATACGAAGAAGAAAGATGAACTGACGAACTTCATATTCATAATTCATCCCAACAATTTATTGTCGAAAACTTTAATGAAAATATTTTTTGAACTCATGAGAACAATTTCGCTTAAAAAGCAATCTAATACGTGTTTCGGTCGTTTATATTCTTAACATCTTCTGAAGGATACAAATAGTATCAGGTGTTTTTTTAGAGTAATATATTTTTCGATAGGGATAACTGTGATTTGACAGAAGGTAGAAGCCATGTTGTTTTGACATTTCTGTTCAGTAAGCATTGACAAATTATCATGGAAGGACTCACGCCGCAACAAAGTTTACAAATCGTTGGAATTTATTTTCAAAATCAGTGTTCTAGTCGCCAAACTTGTAGAGCACTTCGTGAAATTTATAGTTTACATAATCGTCTATCAGAGCAGCTTATTCGTCGAACTATCGTTAGATTTCGGACATTTTCTCTACTCGATGCAACAACATACCTGTATAGTAAAATGACATAATTTTCATTCAAAAATTATCATTTTTCATACAGTGATGTGCAAATCCTGTAGATTCGGCGGACCTAGCGCTAGGTCCGCCATCTTTTGGATGACTCAGCCAAAAAGACTCTAGTCTTGGGTTCATTCTGCCTCCACTTAGCCATGTCATGTGATGTCATGTGATATTCCCAGGAATGGTGCTGGGCCTACCAGAGGCAGCGTGGCTCCAGTAAACGCCTGCTGATCTGCCTCTTCGTTATCCAAATAGTTTGAGTGGCTCGGTATCCAAACAAGAGTGATTCTATTGTATATACCGAGCCTGTTTAAAGCCGTGTGGCAACTCCAGACTGTATTTGATTTACAACAGCTGGATTCCAAAGCTTTTAGTACTGACGGATTATCAGTAAATATTTTGATTGATCTCTTCTCGCGGATATTCGTCGAATGCTTGGTGAACTCAATTCCAAGGAAACAACTGGACCAAATGGATTCCTGGCATTGTATTCAAAAAGTGTTCACTATAGTTTAAACCTGTTCTCTATACGTCCACTATATATGTCCACTAGGTCATGCAGGAAAGGAATATTCCCTGATTCGTAGAAGCGTGTACGTGTGCAGACTATACCAATGTGATTTTCGCCAACACCGATCGACAGGTGACCTCCTTAGCTGAGTGATGCCAGTGTGAACAAGGGCTATCGCTATGGAGATTCTAGGTCAGTTGCTCTTAACATATGAAAGACTTCCGATCGTGTCTAGCATAAAGCTCTTCTAAATAAGCTATCTTCGTATGTTACCCAGGAGTCTTTGCGATTGGATGAGGAGTTTTCTCACCAACAGGAATATTTATGTGATCTTGGATGGGGTTGGTTCCTATATTCAGTAGTGGATGCAAAAGGCTATTTGATGACAAGATGAATTTCTTCCTTCTCGTCAATTCATCTTTTGACCCAACCTTTCAATATAGGATGCGATTAGTCCTCTGACTTCAGATATTTATTGAGCAATGGATCAGTACAAGCCTTGCTTAACCGTATTTCTGTATTTGAAGAAAGCCTTCGATACAATACACCACAAAATTCTTCTAAGAATATTGGACAATTGGCATAAGAAGAAAAAAGGAACATTAATGTGGTCGTGGATACAGTCGGTCCCGGTGGTTTCAACGTGAACGCTGGCGCGTCCCAAGGCTCAGTTTTGTCGCCCGCTCTCTTCCTGATAAACGTAAACAATCTGATGTCTTCTTTAACCAGTGACAAACCTTCGAGCACCCTTGAGTCTCACCTCCACAGGTGCCAGCAAATTGAATCCCTGAACGAAGATCTCCAAAATATAAACGGTGTAAACTGGTGTAATTCAATGCCTTGAAGACCCAAATAACAACTTTTTCTCGAAAAACTCAGTTCGTGACTTCTGACTTTATGATGAAGTACCAGATGCTTCGGCCAAGTGATTCCATGCATATTCTTAGAGGGACTATCAACTCTTCGGTCTGTTGGGGTGAATATGTGACTGACGTTGCGAAGTCAGCTGCAAATAAGCTCGAATATCTGTTAAGGGCTAGAAAATATTTTTTTACATATCAAGTTCTTCTAGTGTATAGATCAGTGAGCGGGAGTCTATGGAAGCAAATTAACATCTCATTGAGTCTCGGTCAAAACGCAACCATATTCCAGGCAGAACTATTTGCCATTGAGACCGCGTCAGATCTGCTGGTAAAACGGCAAATCCACCACGGCAAAATTAAAATATTAACTAATAGTCAGTCAGTACTAAAAGCTCTGGAATCCAGCTGTTGAACATCGAAAACAGTCTGGAGTTGCCAAACAGCTTTAAAAGATATACAGAATCACTCTTGTTTGGATACCGAGCACTATTGCCGGCCGGGAAAGTGCTTCACGACCCAAGAGCACTTTAACAGCTTCAGTGCGTTGTAATAGCGCAGTTTTCACTTGTCGAATGGAAAAAGGTGATGATATGATTTACATAATCGTCCATCAGAGCAGCTTATTCGTCGAACTATCGATAGATTTCGGACAACATTTTCTCTACTCGATGCAACAACAAGAACAAGACAAAGAACTGTACGTACAGAAGAAAATATCGCTGCTGTAAGTCAGCATGATGATCCATTTGTCTATTTGTCGATGTTCACAACAAGTTGGACTCTGTGCATCCACCACATGGAAAATTTTGCGTAAAGATCTTGGTCTACACCCATACAAGATCCAACTGGTTCAAGAACTAAAGCCACTTGACCATAATAAGCGTCGTTTGTTTGCTGATTGGGCCCTAGATGAAGTTGATCCACTTTTTTATCTTAAAATTGTGTTTAGTGATGAAGCTCATTTCTGGTTGAACGGCTATGTAAACAAGCAAAATTGCCGTACATGGAGTGAAACAACCCTCAAGAGGTTCTGCAGGTTCCATTGCATCCTGAAAAATGCACTGTATGGTGTGCTTTACACGCTGGAGGCATCATCGGTCCATATTTATTTAAAAACGATGCTAGAGCTAATGTTACAGTGAATGGTGCTCGTTACCATCGATGATCAATGATTATTTGTTTCAAAATTTGAATGGTATCGGCCCAGAAGTGTTTTGGTTTCAACAAGATGGTGCTACACCTCATGCTGCTAGCGTATCAATTGATTTATTGAATGAAACATTTGCTGATAACATTATTTCGAGAAATGCTCCAACTAATTGGCCTCCAAGATCATGCGACATGACTCCGCTAGATTATTTTCTTTGGGGTTATGTTAAGTCATTGGTTTATGCTGATAAACCAGAAACAATAGACGCTTTGGAAGCCAACATAACTCGTGTTATTGATGAAATAAGGCCTGAATTACTCGATAAAGTGGTCCAAAATTGGTCTGGTGGAATACGGTTCCTCAGAGCTAGTCGTGGTGAACATATGCCGGAAATTATTTTTAAAACATAAACGTCATAAAATTAACTTTCAAATAAAAAAAATTTTGGCTTAATTCTTAATTTAAATGTGTTTTATTTCAATTCAAAGTTCTATCACTCTAAAAAGAACACCCGATACGTGCGATATTATTTCATAAATTGTATACCTGTTGACAATCAAAAATATTCAACAAATAGCATTGCCATGCAACTTTGGCCATAGCCGACTATCAGCACAACCTATTTTATACATTACTTTTGTCTTAGAATGTTACAAAAAAGAAGTATAATAAAATTATGAAAAATAATAAATTCCGGATACTTTCTAGACGGACTGCATATCTGCCTGTTATCCAATATTTAACATTTCATTCCCATATGCACAGGACTAAGCACAGTTCCCTGTGGAACTCCACTCGTAATGGTTCTAGGTGTACTAGTCGACTCTTCCACCTCACAAACTGTTGCCTTTCGTTCATATAACTCGACAACAAGTTATAAGCTAGTTCCCTGCAGCCACTGTCTTCCAACGCCTCCCTTTCAAGGAAAAATTCAAGAAGAGCGAAGAGTCGGCCGAAAATGAGTCTCTTGGCTTGGAAACCTACTACCATTATCCCTCGTTCCGATCGACAAAGTCAAGCAAGATTACCCCCAACGGATAGGCACTTCGAGAAGAAGAAGTTACACTGCAGACTTATCAAGTATTGTGTTACTGAAAATCTTGAAACGACAACTAGATCATCTTGTCAGACAACGGGTCTTCAGGAGCCGTTGAAAATCCGGAAAATTTCCATTACCGCACTGCCTCGTCTTCCGTGACATGCCGATCCGTGATAATTCGAATTTACAGTTTTAAAGAGAGGCGTGTCCGGAAAAATCGCTCTGGACGGACTTTGGAAGAAAGAAAATCGACGGTTTCTATGTTATTGGGGATCCCGGCTAGCTTCGCGACGGCCCTATAGACACGCTAGTCCCTTCAGGAGACATCTCGGCCATTCTGCAAATAAATAATTTCCCGGAGATATTTTTCACCGCAGCCATTAATCATACCGAAGGGGAAGGGGGGAGGATGGAATATAGGCCTCGTTTGCTCTTTTATTGGATCGGATTTCCCGGATCATGTCTTCGCGACATGCGAATATTTGTCGTTTATCGAATGACACCGAATGGCGTTTTTCCATTCGACAGGTTTTCATTTAGAAGATTGATAGAAATTGAACGATATGATATTTATATTTCCACTTAAATATTATGAGTATTGGAATTATTTTACCGCACACTAGCTCCGTCAGATGTATTGTATCGTGAAAAACCAAATAAATGTAAGTAATGTCCAAGGAAAACTCTGAATGCTGGCAGAGATATCACTGATGCTTTCGCCGAACATTATAAGAAGCTGTTTGGGAAGACAACAAACAAAGAGTATTTTTCAAATTTACTTTGAACAAAGAATTTTCAATTCACTTTGCAGGTACGTAACACCTACGTACCCAGAGTTAAACAATTAAGGCATTTCAAATATGTCTCATTTAATTCTTAGAAACCTAAACGGGCCTAAACAACAGTTAGGAAACGAAGATATTTGTCCCTTAGATTATTCTTAGAAACCTATTAGAACCGTTTCAGCCGTTTCAATACGATTGTCATATCGGAATTACCTGGGCTACCTTTTCGGACCCAAACCCACTCTCTCATTCGCCAGTTAGCAAAAAGGCACCATTTGAACACATCCTGCGCCAAACAGGTCACGTGATACTCATCCTGTATAAAAAGTCAGTTAAGAAAGTTCAATTGAAGACAAGTTCTGATCCCACGCACATTCCCTTGAAGTAAGCTCTCTTAACTTGTGAAACATTTTTCTCTTTACGCTTGAATTATTATATATTCGCATTTTTTCACTTTCAACTTCCAAGGATCTCTCTCTCTCAAAAGTGGAACCAATAAAATATAGTCTTTGTCGTGTACAACAATAGAAAAAACTCAAGGAAGAACTGCTCCAGGATCAAGATAGTGTATCCACCTCAATCTGGGTCAACAACTCAAAATTGTACACTTGTATTATATGTACTTCTGCTGACAATTCTCTACATGGTCCCTACGAGCTGGATTACATTCCACATATGGTCACGAAACAATTCCCTCAATTTGGGTAAAATAATTCAACTCTCTGAACTTGTGTTATATGTATTTTAGACTGTGAATAAAGCATTAAAGTCTAATATACATCCCTCTTTCACCCTCATTTGAAGTATGCTTAACCAAGAATTTGCATTATAATTGGTTGACGTTTAATCAATTACTTTCGAGGAATTCAAAAAGGTCTCTCTACATATCAAGCAATTCTTTACAAGTATGATGAAGACCACAAAAAGAAGGTAGAGAACTGGCATGAAAATGGATTATCACAAATAAGACTAGAAGAAAATATTGCAACCATTACAGAGGAAGAGTATTATAGAGCACTACACCATGGAAAGAACACCTCCCCTAACTATGATAACATCCCCACAAAATTACTGAGAAAATTAGACTCGTTAATTCACCAGCATGTGATAAAAATATATAATTTCTGTTTGGCAAACTCTTATTTCCCCAAAGAACGGAATAAGGGAATAATCATCAGTATTCCGAAAGCAAAAACAGTACAGTTTGTTGGAAAGTTACAAACCTATAACTCCGCTTCCAGTACTGAGTAAATCTATCCCTAAATAATCCGATTCAAAATTAAAACCTCTACCATTCACCCCCTAACTATACTAACCACAAATATATAGTGCAATAAGAAACTAGGAAGTAAAACCACAGATCTGTTGATGGATATTCAAAAAGCGTTTGACAGTATCTGGAATGCTGGTATAATTTATAAATTGTTCCAACTGAAATGCCCCATTTACTTGCTCAAGATAATTGATCAATTTCTATCTAATAGAACCAGCCAAGAACGAGTAAAAAAGCAACTCTCGATTCCATTCATACCGCTGCAAGGTCTCCCACAAGGCTCGTCACTCTCTCCGATACTATACAACATATACTGATGGAACATATATAGCCACAACTATCCAATAGAACATCACATAGAGAAGGAAGCATATGCCCTCCAATCTGCGGATGGTACAACACTGATCACACATGGTAGTACTCTAAAGAAAAGCATGGAAGGGCTACAAAAATTAACAGACAGCACTGTAGTATAGATGAGACGCTGGCAAATACAACCCAACCCAAAGAAGTCCAAGTTCATTATATTTCACCACACCATAGAGTATCCTTGTTCAAGTATCAAAATTGGCAATGAAACAATCAGACCAACTACTAAGTGCAAATATCTGGGAATACTGATTGACAACAAACTGACTTTCAAGCATCACATAAAAACCCAGAAAAAAGCAGCCATCACACCAGCCGGACATTTCAGGTCACTTGCATTCAGAAACTTAGGCATCAACACCAAAACATCCACTGCTATTTACAAAATGATCTGCAGACCACTGCTGGAGTATGGCCACATAATATTCTCAAATGCAACAAAAAATGTACGAAACAACCTAGAAAAATCGGAATGAACCTTCAGAAAAATATTCCGCAAACACCCGAGCAATCCTCTACACAATCCTTCTAACATCATGCAGAAGTGGACCCAATACTAACCAGATTGCATAGGCTAAGCATGAAATTCATTGGGAACGAGAAGTACAGTACCATCATGGAACCGCTAATACATAATTACAACAGAGTAATAAAAAATGCAAAACTACCAGCACTTCCACTGTTTGAACATTTGATGTCCCTAAAATAACATCTGTGTAGCAACTACTATAGTTTATATATTACAAATCAGACTGTATATTACTGGCTGGAAGACCTCGGTCGTTAGCCGTTTGATTCGAGAAATCAATAGTTTTCTTCTCTCTCTCTCTCTGTAAGTAATGCTTCTGATATTGGGGAATGAGTTACTGGTTCAATAAAGAAAACAAATTTTTCAAATAAATTTAACTTTAGTTAACAATTTAGCCCCCTCCGAGAGCGGTACAATCATTTCGAAGCTTCTCTAATTTTTCGATACCTTTCTTGAAAAACTTTTTTCGTTACAGTTTGCGCGCAAAATAAAGGGCTTTCCAATAAGAGGTTTCACTTTGAATAGCCCGCTATCTGGGCAGCTGTCACTTATGCAGCTGTCATCATTTGACATTCGAGAAGTAAAAACTAAGTCATTATTAAAAAAGGAAGGATACACGCTTCAACAAGGCATTCAATCTATTAAAATTCACTGCAAAAATAAAGCATTTTTAGGTCATCGTGAAGCACCTTCTCGACCGGCAATAGCGAAACTGGTGAAAAAATTAAAGCTGTTGGCAGATGTCTCTGAAGAATCGAAGCCGTGTACGTCGCTCAAGATCAACTGAAAATATTGCTGCTGTAGCCCGTAGAGTTGACGAAAACCAAGGTTTGTCGATTCCTCGTCGATCTTTGGAATTAGGCATTCCACAAACAATATTACACCATATTTTGCATAGACTTAGGCCTTAAGACTTTTAAAGTTTAGTTGACACAAGAACTCAAGCCGGTCGATCACCATCAACGTCGTATCTTCGCTGATTGGGTCCTTGAAATGCATCAAAATGATCCTGCGACCGATTGGAGTTTTTCAAACCATACTAGTCGCTCCTGGAACGTGCATATGGACAGAGAATCGCGGTTGGGACCTGTCGTTTTCTCCTCTCTCATTGTCCGAACCAGGAGCAAAACACTCACCTCTCGGGCGAAGACGAAACCCTGCTGAATCTCGGCACGGGCTTTCTAACTTTCCTCTGGAGGATGAAGAGAGACTAACGACGTTTCGACCTGGGTGGATTCGCTCTTTGTTCACCCCCAACTTTATGCCACCCCCGTTTCAGCCCTTGAATGGTCTGCGCTTCAGGGGGAACAAAGGGACTTACGACTCTTTGTGGTAGCGGACTCTCTGTTGCTCTCCCATTCTTGGCCTAGTAACGGTGCGCGCTGGCTAGAGACAAGGGGAGACTTAGGATGCTTTCTATCTGGAAAGACTCGCCCTCTGTTCGGTCCCATTTTTGGATCCTTAAGCTACTCCTCTACGGTGCCTCGGAGCCTCGCTTTTAACAGTCGAACAGCAACAGCGATCCTCTTGGGGAGGAGGATCCCTGCTGGAAAGCTGTTATTTGTGTTGTTTCTGTGCTTTGATCTTTCATAACCACCAAATAGGAACACTTTGCTCATGCAGCTGAGTGCTAGGATCTACACGGCGATCCCTTTTGGAGGAGGGGGATCCCTGCTGGTTCCAACTCGGTTGTACTGACGCAGGTTTTCTATTATTCCTTTCCATACATTCTTTTCTTTCTTTTTCAGCTTATCGGGGGTCTGCTGGGGTGTCAAAACACAAGCGGAACTCAGGGACAGCAATGATGATATGGTATATCAACGTCGGTTAAGAGCTATGCTCACATGCCGACATGTACAATTCTTAGTATTTCAAAATGCTGACTCATCCTTCGAAAAGGAATGCCCAGAGAATGCGCTTGAAAATTGTTTTAATGGTTGGATTATTCACTGATGTGCGTGTATTATTTCGAAAAGGGCCTGCTTTGAAGACGATACAATAAATGTTTTGATACATACATACACTGAAGAATCTTGATTTGAACTCTTCATAGATTCCACTTAAACCAAAGCTGAAAAGGCTGTCAACTTACAAGTGGGCTGATAGACTTATAATGACATGTCATTGCGTTATGATTTTTCATGAGAATATCCCACAATTAAAATAAAAGTACTAATCGGAATCATCAAAACGATACGGCAATTATTTCCTTAATTCTCGAATCTGAACTTTCAACCTGCTAACGTGACATCTAAACGATATCGCTGATGATTTTCGAAATCGATTTAGGTTCGTTCACACCATCGGAAATATCCAATTTTAAAACCGTTGAACTCGAAAAAGATACACTCATCAACTGAATAAAGAATTTTCCAATAAAAGGTTTCATTTTGAATACCCCGCTATCCGGGCAAACTGTCACCTTTCAAGCTGACATCTTTTGACATTTGACAAGCAAAAACTAAGCTATTACTAAAAATGGAACGACGCACGCTTAGACAACGCACTGAAATTATTAATATTCACTACAAAAATGGCGAAAATTTTGCAGTCACAATTTGCAAAACTGAAGCGCTTTTGGTCGTCATGAAGCATCTTCTCGACCGGGAATAGCGAAACTGGTCGACAAAGTTGAGCTGCTGGAACAAGTTAGTGATGTGAAGAATCGAAACGTGTGCGTCACTTAAGAACAACTGAGAATATTGCCGCTGTAGTCCGTACTGTTGACGAAAACCAAGGTTTGTCGATTCCTCGTCGATCTTTGGAATAAGGCATTCTGCAAACGACTTACACCGTATTTTGCATAAAGACTTAGATCGTAAGGCTTTCAAAGTTCACAAGAACTCAAGCCGGTCGATTACCACCAACGTCTTCGCGAATTGGGTTCTTGAAATGCATCAAAATGATCCGGATTTTTATCGAAAAGTCATCCTCAGTGATAAGGCTCATTTTCACCTCGGAGAATACGTTCATAAGCAGAATTGCTGCATTTAGGGCTCGGAAAATCCAATAATTATTGTTGAAAAGCCTCTGCATCCTCAACTTGTCACTATTCGATGCGGTTTTTGGGCTGAAGATGTGATCGGACCTTACTTATGCGAAAATAACTGTAAATGTGAATGGATTGCGCTACCGAGCTATGCTTAATAATTTTTTTATGGCCGGAATCGGAAGCTATTGATGAGGACGACATTTATTTTCAACAAGACGACGCTACCTGCCACACAAGCAACGAAATAATCCCAATTTGCAAGAAAATATTCCTAGTTTTGTTATTTCTCGAAGCCACCGAGATCTTGTGATTTAATACGTTCAGAATATTTTCTTTGGGGCCACGTGAAAAATTAGGTTTATGCCAATGCTTCACATTCAATTCTAGACCTTCAAGATAGAATTCGTTATCTAGGACATACACACATCGTCGAAAGTCTTGCCCCCCCCCTAGGTTTCTCAAGAAATAAACAATCTATGTTCTGGAAATGAAATGTCCAGGTGATAGCCGAGATACTCTTAAAGGTCTTCTTGCCCTTAAATTTGAGGAATGCAACCGTCTCCTTATGGTACTGGTTGAGACTACCTGTCTACAGGTCCTCAAAGAATGACTTCGAAGGGCTGTTACAGATACCGTTCGATTCCTTCGAGCAAAAATTGGTAATATGGTCTTTTCTTGCAGATGTTATTCTGGGTGGATCAGGCACCGGTCTCCGGGCAACGCTGCCGGTTTCCAGAAAAAGGGCCTTACTGAAGTCCGTGGAATATTCAAACGTTGCGCAATCTGGTGATTCGACAAAACTCCTTGGTGTAGGGCTACTATTCTTGCCCGGTCAAACTGAGAAATTGGTAACCCGGCATTTTCCACGGAATATTCTCAATATTTCAACTTTCGTTATTCGCTGAAAACTGATTAACTTCGAATACACCTGTATTCTCCCAAACAAGAAACTTTTTTGCTGGTTTATTGTTTTCATTTAAATGATAAGATAGGGAAGATTCCACACAAAAAATTGTCATGTTACATTCAACAACGATTGACGATGTGTGTATCGCCGCAAATGTGCGAATTGGTCTTGGAAATTTTCATGAGAAGGATATTCCAAAAATGAACAAGGTTGTCTATTTGTGCCATTAAATAAACAAATTATGTCATCTACATAGCGGTGCCAATAAACGAAATCTTTAAAATATGGGAGTTTTTGGATATTGGTTTCTACGTAATCCATGAATATTTCTGATAACAAGGGGGACTAATGGGTTACCTATTGTTAGACTTTCTTCGTCTAGATAAAACATGATGAACATAAAGTGATTTTGATCTAGGCAAACGTTCAAGGCGTCTAATATTTCTGTTTTTACAACAGGATTAGTTCGTTTTTGGAGTAATAAATCTTCAACTAGTTTTATGGTTTCTCTGACCGGTATACTAAGAAATAAGTTTTTTTACATCAAAGGAGACAAGTTTGGCATTGTTTGGGATGTGTATATGCTTAATTTTTTGTATAAGTACAATGTCAAACTTGTTTCCTTTGATGTAAAAAACTTATTTCGTAGTATACCGGTCGGTGAAACCATAAAATTAGTTGATGATTTATTACTCCAAAAGCGAACTAATCCTGTTGTAAAAACAGAGATATTAGACGCCTTGAACGTTTGCCTAGATCAAAATTACTTTATGTTCAACGTTACGTTTTATCTAGACGAAGAAAGTCTAACAAAGGGTAACCCATTAAGCCCCTTGTTATCAGAAAAATTCATGAATTACGTAGAAACCAATATCCAAAAACTCCCATATTTTAAAGATATCGTTTATTGGTACCGCTATGTAGATGACATAATTTGTTTATTTAATGGCACAAATAGACAACTTTGTTCATTTTTGGAATCTATCAACAAATTATATCCAACAATTGAATTCACACATGTAGATGAAGTAAATAATAGCATCAATTTCTTAGATTTAAAAATCACCAAAATTAATAATAGACATGACTTTTCCATATACAGGAAACCTACACATACAGATGGTACGATTCATTATACTTCAAACCATCCATTTTCACAAAAATTATCAGCTTAAAATAGTATGCTTTATAGATTGGTTAACATACCCATGACGAAAGAAAATTTTGACAAAGAATATAAAACCATTAAACAAATAGCTTTCAATAATGATTTTAATCCGATAATTATAGATAATTTAGTCGATAAAATAAATTACAAGAAAGCAATATCACTTGTATATCCAAAATTTCAAAATTCAAACGAAACAAAATTTATTTCATTAACTTACATAGGCCAAAAATCTGAAAAGATTGCTAGATATTTAAAGAAAAAAGAAAGTTATAACATCTCTTTTAAAACCATTAATTCTTTAGGCAGCTTGATAAAAAATAATAAAGACGTTATTCCTAAAAACAAAAAATCAGGAGTTTTTAGTTAAGATGTAGTGATTGCCCATGTGTATATGTGGGACAAACAGGCCGTTCATTCCAAACAAGGATACGAGAATATGAAAAATGTTATATTAATAATAAACCAAATTCAACTTATGCCAACCATTTGTTAGAGACTGGTCATAATTTTAATATGAACTATGACATATTACATATCGAAAACAAAAGTCAGAAATTAAATCTGTTAGAAACTTTAGAGATCAATATATATATAAAAAGACAAATTTTATTGAATGATCAAATAGATTCAAACAGATCCCCCCTACTTAATTTTTTTCATTGATTGTAAACCATCTCTTTCCATCCCTCTATTTTTTGTACCAGAGCTGTGTATTTAAGGTCATGTTTCGCATTGTATACCTCAGTTTTAATACTCACCTGATGAAGTCATGATGTAACGAAACAATTGTCGTGTAAATCAATAAAATAGGAAGTTAACATTTGTTTTTCTTCTATCGAAGATGAATTTCCGTCAAGTAAAAACCGAGACAATCAAAAACTAATTTTCAAATAACCACATATGGGCCGAAGAGAACCCTCACGCTATTACTGTAGTTCACCACCAAGAACAATTTTCTATGAATGTCTGGCTTGGATATGTTGGGGATCAGTTAATTGGTCCAAAATTTTTACCATCTAGATTGAATGGAAATACATACGTATTATTATTATTAATTTCTAGAAGAAGAACTTTTTGTACTTCTCCAAAATATTCCTTTGCGTGTCCGAAGGGCAATGTGGTTTATGCATGATGGGGCCCCCGCACATTCAAGTATTTAAGCACGTCAGTATTTAAATCATCTATATTCAAATCGATGAATAGGACGAGGTGAACCTCAGTTCTGGCCTGCTCGATCACCAGATTTAAATCCTCTGGATTTTACATTTTGGGGCCATTTAAAAACATTGCTTTACAAGACTCCTTTCCAAAATATGGAAGACTTAAGTAACCGCATTATTCTTTCATGTAGGGTTATTCAAAATACTCCCGAATTTTTTGACCGGGTAACCCAACTATGCGCCGACGTTTAGACTCTTGTGTAACGACTGAAGGTTGTCACTTTGAACATTTAATATGATCACAAATAGCAAGAGAGAAATATTCATTAATTGAAATCAACAAATTTGTTGGTTACAATCGACGAATATTTCTTCCATCCACCTAATGGATAAATTTAATGTCGAAAATAATTCCAGCCTCTACGAGTCAGGCGTAATATCTGTTGATAAATTATTTCTCTTTAAAAAAACTGTAAATTTTAGGATGAAATAACAAGAGACCTTATTTGTTAAGACTGGATCAAGCTATCCAAAAAAAAAACTTCTTATTGTAAAATATGAATAGGAAAAAACGATTCTTGCGAAAGAAGGTTTAGGGGTGGCTTTTTCTACCCCTTGCAAACATAGAGGATCACCGCCAAAAAATTTTTGAGTGCCTTATCGACCGCATAAAATGTCTGGTTGATTTTATTCTTGTCAGTTTTTTGGCTTTTAAGAAAAAAATAAAAACTGTTTAGGTTTTAATCTTTAGGAGGCTGTTACCAAGCAGGGGGAGGCTCGAAAAAATAAAATTTGTATGAAAGACCCACCCTATTTTTTGACAAGGAATCACCGCCTAAATTTTTTCGCAACAATTCATATACACCCTGTATAACTTCTAAGCTCCTTGTTATCGAGTCGTTTGGACACAGGGAAAATAGGATTGACATTACAGTTGTGATCTCCACAAGACATGAATCATAAAACAGTCAGCCAGTTATATGGTCTCACAGTATTAGATAATAGAATGATCAAACAAAAAAAAAAAGATGCTTCTTTTTTCTACGATCAAAGTAGTTTTTTTAGTTTGCTGTGAAAAAAACACTGTTTTCTGAAGTTATCAATTTCGGTTTGTTCTTTTTAATTCATTCTTAAAGTAATTATTATCGGGAGCCGAAAATGATCTTAAACGACTAAGTTGGACTCACTAATGAAGAATCTAAGGTCAAGATCAATTCTATCCGGCCGTTCTGTCCGTAAATACTCTACCTATCGAACAGAAAGAGCTAGAGCCTTAAAATTTTCAGTGAAGGTTTGGGATCCAACTATCCCGGCTAAGTTCGTTTATGGTGCGAAATTTTGTGAAAATCGTATGATTCTACAAGTTTCGAACAGAAATGAAAATTTTGTTCATGGAGAAGTGTTAAGCGATACCGAAACCAAAGCAACGTCCTGCCCGAATTATTTATACCGCAAGTTTGATTGTTTCAAGTATTTTTAATATCCGTAGTTATTATGTCTATTATTCAAATAAAATTTTCAATTGTGATGTCATTTTTCGTATCTGTTGAACGCTGGAGTGAAAATAGTCCTAAGGTTACTTCTGATAAAATGTGGGGCATTCAATACTCTACATTATCGTGAAAAAATATACAAAATATTACGTTTGAAAAAATTTTAAATAACAATTTGAAGTTCTTAATATTTGGCCATTAATAACGGACAGCCTGTATATGAGAGGTTGATCATTTAGGAATGATGACTAGGTAAATCTTTCAGTTAAGAACATTTCTGATCAAGTTCGTGTAACGATTGGCAACATATTTATAATATTTTGCGTCATGATAGAGATATTGAAGGCAATTGAAAATATATAATAATATACGGTGTGATCCTCTTAAAATATTTTCCATTTGTGCAATAACTTTTTTGGGAACACACTATATATTAGAAAATAATTTCTCAAGATGCAGATATGGAGACTTTTGACGATGTGTGTAGGTCAGTAGATACCCAATATTTTCATAAAGTCGATGAATCTATCTGTATACAAATGACCTTCTAAACTTTTTGACTATCCGTATATATGCCTACAATCATTTAATGAAGCTGTGATGCTAATGGTACTCAAAGTAATTGTTTTCAAAACATCATCAAATCACTCGATTTATTGTGATCCCTATTGAACTTGAACAATGCTCACAAACAACTTTATAAATTATACCCGTCGGACAGAAATCAAGAATAGATTAAATATAGACACAATAATTGAGGTGTATGATAAGAATTCAGCATTTTCAGTAAATATTTTGATAACCAAATTTGTAGATAACACATACTCCTCTGATCTAGACAGAGGGATTATTAGAACAAGTGGGTACATAACTTTTTATATAATTTATCGATTGTTTTCTATCTATTTTAATCAATTTTGTATCTCAAGGATGATTTTCTAGCTCCCTTTTCTGCACTTTTTGTCCTTAAAACCATTAATCTTCAAGAAAAATAAGGCAAAATTTTAAAAACTACTATGTTAAACTTACAGGAAAAGTAAAATAGAAAGGCCTTTTACTTGATAGAAGAAATATAACAAAATTTGAATATCAAAACAAATTAAAATATGTTTATCTTCTACAATTTTAATTCCAAAAAATTTTTTTATTCAAAAAACTTTTAGAATCAAAATAATGTCTAAAACAAGCACCGCTTACATTTAATAGACGTATATAATTAAAACTCAATATATAATGTCAAATGGAATAAATAAACCAACAGATATACGAAAGTCATTAAAATTAATAAATAAATATTTAAAGGAGACAAAATTTTGTTTCTGGTCTTACCTTTAAGAACACCAATTGCCTTTTAAAAACATGAACACACTTAAAGGACTTCTCAAAGAATATAATTTATTTGAAATATTTAATATATTTACATATTCGAATAAGTTCATTTAGAAATCTCTCAAAGCATGTACTTCAAAAAACAAATATAATTCTTTTTGATATTTTGAATATATTTCAGGACTGAAGACGGAATTGCTTAGAATTATATTTGTTTTTTGAAGATATAGCACATGCTTTGAGAGATTTCTGAATTAACTTATTCGAATATTTAAATATATTAAATATTTCAAATAAATTATATTCTTTGAGGAGTCTTTTAAGTGTGTTCATGTTTTTAAAAGGCAATTGGTGTTCTTAAAGGTAAGACCAGAAACAAAATTTTGTCTCCTTTAAATATTTATTTATTAATTTTAATGACTTTCGTATATCTTTTGGTTTATTTATTCCATTTGACATTATATATTGAGTTTTGATTATATACGTCTATTAAATGTAAGCGGTGCTTGTTTTAGACATTCATTTAATTCTAAAAGTTTTTTGAATAAAAAAATTTTTTGAAATTAAAATTGTAGAAGATAAACATATTTTAATTTGTTTTGATATTCAAATTTTGTTACAGGAAAAGTTTCAATTTTTACACTTTTTTTTGACTGTAGCTTCCAAGTACATATTATCTTCTTCTTCAGATAACTAAAAACCTAACAAAACAACTTAACAAAAACTGAATGCTCGTGGCTTTTACTTAATGCAAATCCATATGAACTCAAATGAAACAATTAATTATACATGATTACACACGTGTTTATGAATTATTGTAACGCGTTTCGTCGACACATCGACTTCTTCAGACAACATCAGATTAATTTCCGAACCATTAATCATCACCTCATACAATACAAAAAGTAAAAATACTTTAAGAAAAATAAAAGTATATATAAAGGTTCAGGTACTAAAGAATGATTACCAGAATACAAGAGCCATAAAATATCAGCCCAGTAGAGAGAAGTGTCCAACAGGAGTTATTTAAATATAATTTAATATAACCATGTTGAATATTTTGGACTTACATAATATAAGTCCATATAGAAATACAATATATTTAGATTATTTTTGTCATGAAATAATTAAGCTTTCTGACTCCAGATTCTGCATGTGAAAATTTTAGATTATCTGTTGTAGAATATAGAAAATGGTCACCCTTTACCTAGAACAGATAACCTTAAAAGAATTTACATTTAGATTCAAAAGGCAGAAAGCTCTTTAGAGTCTGTTGAAATTTTTAAATTAGTTCAGAATAAAAATAATCTACAAATAAAAAACGACTATTCATATGTATTAACTACTTTTCTAGACATTTCGTAATTGAATGTATTCTTTAAAAAAAAATTAAATATCAAAACAGATTCATTCTGTTAGCCTTCTACAAATTTTAATTTCAAAAAATTTTTAACCAAAAACTGTTAGAATTATATTAATGTCTTACAAGCATGCTTAAATTAAGTAGACATATGAAATCAAAACTCATTATTTAATATCAAAGGGAATAAAAAACCAACGAAATATATATTATCAATTAAAATTACTAAATAAATACTTGAAGGAGACAAAATTTTGTTTCTGATCTTATATTCATGAAAACCAAATGTTTTTCAAAAATGCAAAACATAATTTTAAGAACTTCTCCAAACCTAATTTATTTGAAATCTTTAATATATTTTAATGAGTTATTCAAAAATCTCTCAAAACTTGTAGTACATCCCGCAAAAACAATTTTAAATTAAATAAGATGGTCATCAGTCCTATTTCACATTTAAACAATAAAATCCATGAACAAAAAATATCTTACCAGAAAGAGCTCAAAGATATCCTTGTTGAACATACACTAAAATAAGAAAACTTGAAAAATCCTACGTATTCTATGTTCATCATAAAAATAACAGAAACCTTGTAAGGTATTTTGTAACCTTAGTTAAAACCAAATAACATTTATATAATGAAATTAAGAACACTAAAATATAATTATATATACAATGAAATAATAAGAGGAGGTTTTTCACTTGATAGAAGGATTATTACAAAATTTAAATATCAAAACAAATTTATTCTGTTAGCCTTCTATAAATTTAAATTTCAAAAAATTCTTCTTCAAAAAACTTTTAGAATTGAATTAATGTCTTATAAGCACTGCTTAAATTCAGTAGACATATAAAATGAAAAAAACAACAAAATGTAAATTATCAATTAAAATTACTAAATAAATACTTGAAGAAGACAAAATTTTCCTTCCGATATTTATTTAGTAATATTAATTGATAATTCATATTTCGTTGGTTTTTTTATTCCATTTGAGATTATATAATGAGTTTTGATTTTTATGTCTGCTAAATTTGAGCAGTGCTTTTAAGACATTAATTTAATTCTAAAAGTTCTTGATTAAACATTTCTTGCAATTAAAATTTGTAGGAGGCTAACAGAATAAATCTGTTTTGATATTTAAATTTTGTAATAATCCTTCTATCAAGTAAAAAACCTCTTCCTATTATTTTATTGTATATATAATATAATATATATTTTGGTTTTCCTCGCTCATTATATAAATGTCATTTGGTTTTAACTAAGGCCATAAAATGCCTTGTAAGCTTTGTGTGATTTTTGTCATAAACATAGAATAAATAGAATTTCTAAAGTTTTTAGTGTTTGTTCAACAAGGATAACACGAGGTCTGTTTGATAAGATATTCTTTGTTAATTGATTTTATTTTTTAAATATGAAGTAGGACTGATCATATTTAATTTCAAATTGTTTTTTGAGGATGTACTTAATGTTTTGAGAGATTTTTGAAGTACCTTATTTAAATATTTCAAATAAATTAGTTTTGGGAAGTTCTTAAAATTATGTTCTGCATTTTTAAAAACATTTGGTTTTCATAAATATAAGATCAGAAACAAAATTTTGTCTCCTTCAAGTATTTATTAAGTAGTTTCAATTAATAATTTATATTTCGTAGGTTTTTTTTCCATTTGATATGATACAATGAGTAAAATAAGTGGAGGTATTCAATAAAAAAAAATAAAAATTATATAATGAGTTTTGATTTAAAATGTCTACTTAATTTAAGCAGTGCTTGTAAGACATTAATTTAATTCTGAAAGTTTTTGGATAAAAACTTTTTGGAAATTAAAATTTGTAGGAGGCTAATAGAATAAATCTGTTTCGATATTTAAATTTTGTAATAATCCTTCTATCAAGTAAAAAACCTCTTCTTATTATTTGGATGTATTCTTGTTATCATTCTTTGTACCTCTACCTTTCGTAATATTTCCAGTTGTCTGAAGGTAAACAAACAGCAGTCACAAATATGTGTGAATATTTCTATTTTATGGTTGTAAAACCTAGTAGTTTCTGAAATATTACTTTAATTATAAATACTCACCAAATATTAACGGCTGAAACAATTTCATAATTGAAGAATAAGTTAATAAAAAGGGGGTTTTACTTGATAGAAGGCTTTTACAATATCTTAAATATCACACAGATTCATTCTGCTTACCTCACTGCAAATTGTAATTTTATAAAAAACATTTCTCAAAAACTTTTTAAAATTAAATTAAATGATCCATATTAATACAATTTTCCTCTATTTTCTTTGGATTCTTTTATTCGTTTTGGTGCTGTGCAATGAGTGTAAATTCTATATGTCTAATTGAAACTGTGTTTTCTAAAACATTCATTTTATTTAATTTTAGAATGTATTTGAGAAAAATTTTTTATAAAATTAAATTTTGTAGTGAGGTTAGCAGAATTAATCTGTGTGAGATTTGGGATATTGTTTAATAATTTATTTATATTCCTTATTCTTCAACAGGTTTATTATCATTATAGAGGAAAAAAATATAGAAACAATCATTTCCATAAGGAATATATAACTTTATATTTTATTCATAAAAAATGTTCAACAACGCGAATTCACATAATTCTATTTTTGTTGAACTAAGTATCAACTTTCACAGTTCAGAAACCACACAAATTTTGGCTTTATGACATTCAAACCACAACGCCTGTGAACTGTATCGTAAAAAATATATTTTTTTTTATAATGAGTCCATTAAAATATGCAGTTATATATAAAAGTGCTTATTGTAAACATAACTCTAATCTAGTTCACGTTTCAAATTCGAAACTACCTCCAGAATATTTTTTATTCATGAAATAAAAATATAGAGACATAAACTTTTCCATCGAATAACTTATAACAGATATTCCAAAAATCCTCAATTAAGGACGTCGTTAAATCACGACTCGAAAACAAACTTTGTACAATATTATTTACAGTATTTTCAGAAAAAACACAGAAAGACATACATATACATCTATGATGGATAACAAACAAGCCTTATACAACAAATTCACGCAAAAAGGACGGTCAATAAACAGCAATAAATTAATTATCAAGTCTTTGGCACTACTCAGATATCAGGCTCAATCTCTCTCTCTCTTTACGATAACTTTTTCAACGAACCGGATTGGTCATTGGACGTGGAAAACTGCCTTGTCTCTTCTGGATGAAGGAAAGGACATTTTTGAACGGTATTTGCATGTGATAATAGGCACAATATGGTAAGGGATCCCACATCAAAAACAGGACTTCTCTTTTGTCCAAAACAGTACCTATCAACCTCGTTACGTTTTCAACTGTTGTTTGTTTGCGTTCAGTGATGTAAATTTTACCATTTTCGTTCATAAGTACTCCAGAATTTTGTCTACTGTAGTGCTTGCAAGTTTTCCAGACAAGTCTAGGATGAATTGACGTATAACAGATGTAAGGTAAAGATACGCCAACTCTACTACTCAAAGGTACCAAAATACCACTTTCTTTATTGACAGCAAATCTGAAACTGATGTGCCCGGTTATAGGTCTTAAAAGATGAAGCTTGGCGAAGAAATGTGACAACCACTGGTTGATCTGTTGGTTCTCTGTAGGTATCAAGCCGTTGTTACTCCTGTCCAGCTTACACGTAACGTTTGCCACCACTTGACTCTGCTTAACCGTGGTACAAGTCAAGAAATGATCGCCTCTCACGTCTTGTACAGCTACCCAGGGGCGTTGCTCGCTTATGTCGAAGTTCAACTTCAGATCATTCCTCGAGGGAGGCAATACCATCTTGCAGCGTTCCCTGAGACCGATTGGACCAGCGGTTGACATGACAAAATTACCATGTCTAACTGCACCAGTATCATATAGTTTGTACACGTCTTCTTTGGAAGTTATGGAATGGTAGATGGGAGTCGCTATGTCATATTTTTGGCACCTCTTCATGACTTCCAAAGTGTCATCTAAAGCCCATACTTCCTTAATTCCGGGACAGAAGCAGGAACATCCAAGAAGCTCCAGGTGTGGCTTGGCAACCGCGTCGAAATAAGCAGAGGTTGAAGCACTTACTGGAATGTAATACATGGCCTGTTCCTTGTCGACAATTTCGCAAAGAGCTCGAACGTAATTCTGTTGTTGGTCGGATGTTGGCTTAGGCACGGTATAGAATCGAGAAACAGCAGTTGAAAACCTAGCTAAAGCGAATAGTCCTTCAACTTCACACACTACAACTCTAGCGCCCGCACAATAAAAATTCCTAGCCAAATGAAGAGCCTGTATGGTACTTCCACCACTGATCAAAACCGTCCTTTTCTTCCTGTTACGTTCTGAAGCGTCCACCCATATAATGTTCAGGATAAATTTTATGACAGTTATCGGAAAAAGAGCGATTTGTTTCAATACCCACATCCAGAAGTTTATGTACAGTTTAGGTATGGCAAAAAGCATTTGGGTCCACGTTTTGGGCATACAGACGAGTATTAGAGTCTTTATTAGGCGGAACAAGAAGCAGGGGTACCATCCTATCAATTCTGCAAGAGCTGATGGAGGTTCTTCCACTTGTTGACCTTGAAGGATGGGACTTTGGCTTCTGGACACTCTGCAATCTGAGTTTATGACGAAGGGTTCTTGAATAACACTTCCAACAGAGGATGTTCTTAGTATTCTCCGTTTTCTGAGGGTATTGTCAGGCGATGTGGAACCTGGCGATAAAGACTGGAGAGACCATGGACTGTCTATACCTGAAGTACTGCTAGATGCACTTCCCGTGTGGATGGACTCGTTGCTGGGCCATTTCCTCGACATATTGTCGATCTTGCAGGCCGGCATGTTCAACACCAAGTAGTTCTAACGCGAACTGATGACGGAACAAACAAACACACACGTTTCTCAGTCTGACCGGTTTCAGATCGAATAAGCCGGTTCGCTGCTCGCTCGATGCGTTTTATAAGGTTGCATCCTGTACTCTGCCCTTTACACTCTTGAGGATGGTCGCGAACGACCGGGCTCGTTCCTTATCTATCGGAATTAGTTGAGTGGGGAACGTTGAACTAATTGATGGTTACTACTCCGTTTGCTGGCATGCCTTGGCGGTCTCTTTTTGTGTCCGTAGATAATTGAATGCGGGATGTAGTAACGAGCTGGAGATTTCATTAGGTGTAGATTTCAATTCAACGCGGGAGATGTTGAGCAAACAGATTTTATTGAATTTCGGAAACTAAATAACTTATTGAACTGTATAAAATAAAATAATAGGAAAAGACTTTTTACTTGATAGAAGGAAGATAACAAAATTTGAATATCAAAACAGATTTAATCTGTCAATCTTCTACAATTTTAATTTAAAAAAATTTTTATTCAAAAAACTTTTAGAATTAAATTAATGTCTTATAAGCACAGCTTATATTTAATAGGCGTATGAAATTAAAACGCAATATACAATATCAAATAGAATAAATAAATATTTGAAGGAGACAAAATTTTGTTTCTGATCTTACAATTATGAAAACTAATTCCTTTTCGAAAATACAAAACATAATTTAAGGATAAAATAGAAAAGCCTTTTACTTGATAGAAGAAATATAACAAAATTTGAATATCAAAACAAATTTAAATATGTTTATCTTCTACAATTTTAATTCCAAAAAAATTTTTATTCAAAAAACTTTTAGAATTAAATTAATGTCTAAAATAATATTTTAGACATTGATTTAATTCTAAATGTTTTTTGAATAAAAATTTTTTGAAATTAAAATTGTAGAAGATAAACATATTTTAATTTGTTTTGACATTCAAATTTTGTTATATTCCTTCTATCAAGTAAAAGGCCTTTCTATTTTATTTTATATATAATATATAATTACATTTTGGCTTCAAAAAATCTCATTATGGAATGTCAATGAATTTAAATGAGCCTTAATTCTAACTTACACTGTTCTTTGATTTTGTTAGAACATAGATCAATCTTGAATTATAAAGTTGATCTGTGTTTCGAAACATTTATTTCTTTACACGTGTGCGTTGTTGATATAGGTTAGTTTTTTGATTTTGATATTTGGAATATTATTTAGGACCGAAGAAGGGATTCCTTAGAATTATATTTGTTTTTTGAAGATATAGTGCATGTTTTGAGAGATTTCTGAATTAACTTATTCGAATATTTAAATATATTAAATATTTCAAATAAATTATATTCTTTGAGAAGTCCTTAAGGTGTGTTCATGTTTTTAAAACACAATTGGTGTTCTTAAAGATAAGACCAGAAACAAAATTTTGTCTCCTTTAAATATTTATTTATTAATTTTAATGACTTTGGTATATCTGTTGGTTTATTTATTCCATTTGACATTATATATTGAGTTTTGATTATATACGTCTATTAAATGTAAGCGATGCTTATTTTAGACATTAATTTAATTCTAAAAATTTTTTGAATAAAAATTTTTTTGAAATTAAAATTGTAGAAGATAAACATATTTTAATTTGTTTTGATATTCAAATGTTTTTATAATTTAAGGATTTCTCAGAAAATATAATTTATTTGAAATATTTAATATTTGTAAATAAGTTATTTCAAAAATCTCTCAAAACATGTATTATATCTTCAAAAAACAATTAGAATTCCGTCAAAGTCTTCATCGGTCCTACTTCTTATTGAAAAAATAAAATCAACCAACAACAAATATCACTCACCTAAAAGTTCCCTTGGGATCATCGCTTTGAACAACTAACTTTAAAATCCAAGATATGCTATGTTCGTCACAAAAATCACCATATAACACCTTACAGCTTTCTGTGATTTTTGTGACGAACATAGAATATCTTGGATTTTAAAGTTAGTTGTTCGAAGCGATGATCCCGGGAGAACTTTTAGGTGAGTGATATTTGTTGTTGGTTGATTTTATTTTTTCAATATGAAGTAGGACCGATGAAGACTTTGACGGAATTCATCGCTTTGAAGAACTAACTGTAAAATCCAAGATATTCTATATTCGTCACAAAAATCACCATATAACACCTTACAGCTTTCTGTGATTTTTGTGACGAACACAGAATATCTTGGATTTTAAAGTTAGTTGTTCAAAGCGATGATCCCAGGAGAACTTTTAGGTGAGTTATATTTGTTGTTGGTTGATTTTATTTTTTAAATATGAATTAGGACCAATGAAGACATTATCAGAATTCTAATTGTTATTTGAAGATATAATGCATGCAATGAGAGATTTTTGAATTAACTTATTTAATTATTTGAATATATTAAATATTTCAAATAAATTGTATTTTCTGAGAAGTCCTTGAAATATTTTTTGTATTTTTGAAAAGGAATTAGTTTTCATAATTGTCAGATCAGAAACAAAAGTTTGTCACCTTCAAATATTTATTTATTAATTTTAATTGACAATTTATATTTGTTGGTTTATTTATTCCATTTGATATTGTATATTGAGTTTCGATTTTATACGCCTATTAAATATAAGCTGTGCTCATAAGATATTAATTTAATGCTAAAAGTTTTTTGAATAAAAATTTTTCTTTTAATTAAAATTTGTAGAAGACTGACAGATTAAATCTGTTTTGATATTCAAGTCTCAATCGTTTCTATTTTGTAGGTAATCATAATGTTATACTGTGTTTTAATATTGTTCATTTCAAAAATTATAAAGTAAATTCAATACAATACAAAATTCGAAATAAATAATTAAAATTTTTTTTTTAATTGACAGAACGCTTTTTCAATATCTCAAATACTAAACAGAGTAATAAAAAGGGATTTTTACTTGATAAAAGGCAATATCCTAAATATCAAATAATTCTGCAAGCCTCTCTATAAATTTTAATTTTATAAAATGTTTTTCTCAAAAACTTTTTAAATTTGAATCAAATAAATGTCTTAGAAAACACAGTTTCAATTTAGTAGACATAAAGAATTAACCCCCATTACACAGCAACAAAAGGAATAAAAGAATCAAAAAAATATATATAGAATGTTAATTAAAAATATTAAATATATGCTTGAAGGACAAACGTTTGTTTCATAACGATATATTATGAAAACCAAATCCCTCTACAAAAATGCACAACATAACCTCAAGAATTTCTTCGAAAATAACTCTCTTTAAAAATAAATTCTTTCAAAAAAATTCCAAAAACATGTAGTACATCTTCAAATAGGCCATAATAATTATATTTAATTTAATTGAATCGGTCTTTACTTGATGAAAATCCAATTTAAATAAGATCATTCTGATTTTCACAAATTTGTGAAAATCATAATAACCTCATTTAATATTGTTAATTTTTTTTTAGTTTTTCATTTATACACATGGTATCATGTGGATATAACTGAGTCCTTAAAAATAATTTACAAACTTTGTGCAATTTCTATTTTTGTCTATTAACTGACAGGTAAGCTACTCTTACCTGTCATTCAATTTCTCTTTTGTCTGAAAATTTATTTTGTTTTCTTCAGGTTTGCTTTAGCGACAAATCAACGATCCAAATTCTTGATGACAAGCCACAGTTTGTGAAAAGGAGAGTTGGTGAGAAGTATCATCCAGACTTTACCAGAAAAACAGTAAAACCCCACCTCAGTAATGATATGGTCAGTGCTAAAGGGTTGGTCCGCCTTTATATTGTGGAAGGAACCATGCGGCAAGACCAATACATAAAAATATTGGAGAGCAGGTTGTTGCCCCAAGTGAGGGATTGGTTCTCAAATTGTAATTCACTATTTATGCTAGGCTGAACCATGCCATAAGGCGAAGAGAGTGATAAAATTTCTTGAGGACAAGAAAACTCCACTGCTCCGATGGCCTGGAAATTCGCCGGACATGAATCCTATCGAAACCGTTTGGGAGTGCTTGAAAAGGGAATTGGGGGAGGAAAAAATCACAACAAGGCTTCTACTGAAAGAAACAATCATTTCCCATTAGAACCACAATGATAATTTACAACAAAATAGCAGAAAACTGCATGAAAAGCATACAACGTAGAATCCTGTCCTTGATAGCTTCTAAGGAACCAATAAAATACTGAATTTTTTTAAAAATATCATACAAAGGTTTCAATTTTCCTTCACAAACCCATGTTCCGCTCAACTTCTACTAAAAACAATCAAATGTTCAAATAACTAGAAAAATCGCAGTGAGTCTAATAAAATGGACAGGAATTGTATTATCAGTTAAATAAAGTTTACTTGTAATACATAATACCATAAGTTGATGTTCATTCAAAGATTCAAATAGACTATTTATTGAAGAGATCCGTATTCTCTAAGGATCATACGAGTGATAGAATCCCTCATAGATTATATAAATTATATCATTACATCACGGTATTTACCCGCGTTATTTATGTGTTAAATATTCTGTGGCACTGTAACTTGACATGTATGTGATCGAGGACAATAACAACGAGAACAACGTCCTTATGCCGTTCACATTGTATTTTGAAGCGGCAGAGAGGAAGGTTCTTGGAAATAAACCTCCTGAGCGTTGTAAAAACATACTCAAGATAATAGTACTTATAACAGTCCCTCTTGGTAACTCTTAGTAAGTAAACTTCTTTTAAATGCTTCTGATTAATTGCATGCTTTACGCTTTGAATACCACCTTAGTTTTATTGTAAAATTAGTGATTGCACACTCGTCCATTGTACTTCCACTCATCGCTTTTAACTAAAGCGACAACCCTCAAAAGTTATCTATTTGTACTGTATACTTTCTCTCGGTGCCTGGTTGCTGTTTGTTGTATTTATTAATAGTGGTTCTTTATTTTTACTGTTCATGGTATTCGCAGAGCCTGATATGTAATTAATTCGCATGTACTCTTGTGTGATCCCCGGTTACCTATTTCTTTGTTTGCTTTTATTGTAACGTCCATTGACACGCCCAGGTGATGGGGTACTGTATCTATTTTATAATGTCCTAGTCGGTTTGTGTTACATATTTACCATATGCATGCGCCCGCTTACTTTGAGAGATTGTATTCCTTGTGAACTGGTGATATTCTTTAGGGTAAATCACTGAGCAGTGCTGGTAGAGGACGACGTATCGTATAGAGACAGTAAATAGCTGTGGATATCCAACGCTACTGTGAGAATGTGTGATTGCTAGATCATTGTTCCAAAGTATTGTGATATCCCCAGGATTAGTTTGCGTGACCCTTCAAGTAGTGTTCGTTTCGTTCTTTAGTAATATCTGAGCCTTCCTGTGCCTTAGCCACCCCAAGGAGGCCAGATACATTCCATTTGATAGTTAGTAACTTTTCCGGTCCACTCGAATTCTGTTAGATCCCCTCTTCAAGGAGATGTTCTGGGCATACCACGTTATCCACCTTACTGCCCATTCAAATTTACCCCTTGTAACCATTAGGTTCTGGTCTGGTTAAGGAAAGTGCAGTTGAAGATGCATGTATCCTGTCCTCTCTAAACCTTTCCGCTGTATAAGAATGATATCCGATTCGAACAAGTTACCGACCTAACGATATGTAGAAATAAGTCGTTTAGACCCGGGGCGCTATTAAGTTCACTATGGAGCTTTACGAACCACTGAGTAGAGTAGATTTAACCGCAGGCTGATAAATGTTTGTTTCCATTCAGTGAGGGTTGTTACTTTTCAATATTACTAATATAAATATAGTTCGTCTAGGAAGTATCCGGAATTTATTATTTTTCATAATTTTAATATACTCCTTTTTTTGCTTTATTCTAAGATAAAAAATAATGTATAAAATAGGTTATGCAGATAGTCGGCTATGGCCAAAGTTGCATGGCAACACTAATTGTCAACAGGTATAATATGTATGAGATAATGTCTCAACTAGAAAAAAGAAAACAGGTAGAATATTTGTATCGAAAAGGTTCTCTGAACTGGGAAAAAGTATGAGACAATAAAGAGGATAAAAAACGGTATGGATATGAGGCATGGACCAGTTTCAGGAAGATTAAAGGAAACAATTTAAACGCTTTATTGGCCTTGGGACGACACAATCCGCGCCTGGGTTTACGCAAATTGGTTAACATATTTCGAAATCAATGAAATATAAAAGTTTGTCCAGGAACCGTCCGTATGTCACTGAAAAGACAAGGCTACATATCAAGGAAACCAAAAAAAATCCCTATATCGATACCTTTACAAAAGGAACGGAAGATAGAATTTTGTCAACGTTTTCAAGAAGATAATTTTAATAATGTCTTTATATCTGATGAAAGTTGTTTCCAACTTGCTGTGAATCACTTAAAAATCCTATCAAAATAATCTGTTACCGTTCAAATTTCCCTCCAAAATAATGGTTTGGGGAGCAATATCTCAGTCAAGTGTTTACAGTTAAATTGAGGTTGTATAAGTAAACAAGATGAATGAATATTTTGTTATAATTTTCTAGTTCAAGAATTAAAAATATATACTTAATAATTACAATTGAGCTTTGTTTTTTCCGAATACTTTCCAGGTGGACTATATATTACTCTGACGTTAATGTATTTTGAATATTTGAACCTTCCGTCACTGTTTACATGCTCTCATTAGGTGTAATTTGGATTGCCTATACAACGTATAGGCAAATGTTCAAATGTAACTTTGGTTATCTACCCAACGTAATGTCCTATTCTCCCGCCACTGGATGATCACGATAAAAAAGTAGCGCTCTTTAGAGTGCTCCGTAATATCCCAGATATCTTAGAGTACTCTATGTAATCCCGGATACTTTAGAGTACTCCGTATAATACGAGATAGCTCATTATGGTAATTATAAAAGGTGTTACAATACGAATCAAAGGTGAGACTTAAGTTCTTAGTAGATGAT
The DNA here is from genome assembly GCA_034642435.1 of Megalocaria dilatata. NCBI lineage: Eukaryota > Metazoa > Arthropoda > Insecta > Coleoptera > Coccinellidae > Megalocaria > Megalocaria dilatata. The sequence continues at coordinate 33,820,542 of CM067861.1, forward strand.
AATTTAATAATGCCGATAGAAAGAAATTCTGCCTATCCAAAGAAAAATACGACCAGAAAATACACAATTTTTCAGAAAAAGAATCCCCGCTAAAAATTAACAAAGGGTCGTATCTAAAAAATACAACTAAAACGGAAAACCAATCTGAAAAACATCCAAATTATTCTGATGAACTATGATAAATTATTTCATTGTTTTTATCCTTACTTGACGGGAATTCATCTTGAATTTGAAAATTAAACTATTTTCAATTTTCGCTAATGTTTATTTAATTACAACAATTGTTCCGTCATACCATGACTTCGACATTCGTATTTAGACAACATTCTAAAAACGTCATAAATAAAATAATCAATACTTTCGCCCTCTACCAGATTAAAAGCGAACTAAGCCATTCGTCGCTAAAATCTGCTATGATCATGCTATCCTAAACGTCAAAAAAACACTGATCAGTTTTTTAACCTCAAAAACGTCACTAAATAAACTCAATTAATGCGGTCATCTTTACAGTGACTGGTAATTAATTGTTAATATCACTTTTCGTCTCACAATACTAAAAATGGCCGCTGTCAGCTTTCCTGCTCTGAAAAACGACCGAATCCTTAGAGTAATCAAAGGAGAAAAACCCGATAAACTTCCAGTATGGATAATGAGACAAGCAGGCAGGTTTTTACCAGAATTCAGAGAATTCAGGAAACAGCACAGTTTTTTTGAAATATGCCAAACACCCGCACTGGCTTGCGAAGTAACTTTGATGCCAATTAAAAGATTTGATTTGGATGCCGCTATAATATTCAGCGACATCTTAGTAATACCCCAAGCATTAGGTGTAGTTGTAGAAATGAGGCCAGAAGTTGGCCCAGTCATTCCGAAACCGCTAACTATAGACACCATAAAAGATCTTGATTTGATCGGTGCGGCAGATCGTCTGAAATATGTAGGCCAAGCCATTGAACTAACCAGAAAAGAACTCAACGGAAAAGTTCCCTTGTTCGGATTCTCTGGAGCACCTTGGACACTTTTCGGATACATGGTAGAAGGTGGAGGATCGAAAACACTATCCAAAGCTAAAAAATGGTTATATAAAAATCCAGAGGAATCAAAAAAAGTCCTAGACATCCTCACAAATGTCATAATTGAATATTTGGTAATGCAAGCGGAATACGGAGCTCAAATACTGCAAGTCTTCGAGAGTAGTGCAGAGTACTTGAATAGAGACTTATTTTCGAAATTTGCTTTGCCATATCTCACAAAGATATGCGATCAAGTCAAGCTCAAATTGAAAGAAAAAAGTTTGGACGTTCCCATAGTTCTCTTTGCAAAGGGCGCACATTTTTCTCTCTTAGATCAGGCAGAATTAAGCTACGATGTGTTGGGTATCGATTGGACTGTTGAGCCCAAAGTTGCTCGATCGCTGACAAAAAATAAAGTACTTCAAGGAAATTTGGATCCCTGCGCGCTTTATGCTTCTAAAGAAGAGATTGAGAGGTTAGTCGGGGAAATGGCAAAAGGGTTTGGAACTTCAAACTACATCGTTAATTTAGGACATGGTATTTATCCAGATATGGAAGTGGAAAATGTAAAAAACTTTATTGAGGCTGTTCATAGTTTTAAGGTTTGAGTATGTGGAATAAATCTTTATATTATTGGGATCTATTTTTTTTCCTTACCTCAGTAAGATATTTCTACCACAAAGTGGAAAAAAAACTCACCAAAAATTTTAAATCTGATGAAAATGTCACTGAAACATTCCTCACTTAATACATTCATTTCTATAAACAAACAGTTTTTGTAGCATCAATACTTTATTAATTCAGTTCTTATAAATATTACACTTCAGTCTACGTATAATCTAATAAGCAAATGAATCATTTTATGTATGTTTATGCTTCCACTTCGTTGCTAAGCAACCGTAAATTTGTACAAACCGTTTTTCCCCTACTTCCATGCGTCAAAATC